>CM055640.1:82734076-84226576 GCA_029378325.1 Elaeagnus macrophylla | reverse complement strand
GCAGACGGCATTGTGGTGGTCCCGTCTATGAAACCTAACTTGGATTTGGCGTTCAAAGAAATCGTCATGGCTCTACACCATGTCGAATAATTTTCCCCATTAAGGGGCTTGGAAACAAGCACCATCCCTGGATGATCAGAATGATGAAGAAAATATGGATTGACAACATCAAACTTGCCTCCATTCAAAGGTTGTTGTTCCGTCATGATAATGAGAAACAGGGAAAAAAGAAAGGCAAAAAGAAAGAGGGCAGAGAGCTAGGGTATCGTTCCTGCTCTGATACCATGTAAAGAAGGAAAATAATATTTGCCAAAAATTAATTTTTATTGAAACAAGAGACGTAGCTTTATACAAAAGATTCTAAGTATAAAAGGCAACTGAACAAATATACAATTAATACAATATATTTGTAATGAATGGTGAGATATCATTGACCTTTCCTTTTCAACAATATATTTGTAATGAATGGTGAGATATCATTGACCTTTCCTTCTCAACAATATATTTGTAATAAATGGTGAGATATCATTGACCTTTCCTTTTCAACACTAACTAGTTATAAGGTATTACTCAAGAATTCAAATCTTTTGTATCACCAATCCTACAATATATATGTGAGTAAAAATTGTTGAATTATGAAGCAAAATTACAAAAAAAATTTGGAGATTTTTGTCTTTTTTTTTTTTTTTTACATTTATTAGTGCCACACATGTTGTATACCAAAAATGGTACAAGTAATTTAGAGTTATTACTCAGCTGTTATGCATGATAAACACCCTAATTCGAATCCTCCTCTAACCCTAATTATCTTTTGATGAAGAAAAATTTTGTTGAGAGAAAAATTAAGTTCATTCTATTTTTCGAATATTATTTAGTGTACGTGTATATATAAGGGGAAATTAAAATAAAATGTTTTTTTTTTTTTTTTTAAATCCTTTTTATAATTGGTGTTGTTAATTTGTACCACCTAAGTCAAAGTGTGTACTGGAGCTTGCGGGGAAAATTTAGTAATAATGGAAGGGCATAGCGACTTCACACCATTAACCTTATACCAGATGTGGGCCAAAGCGTGTGAAACTAGTGAGGCCCATTCTTAATTATCTCAGCATTGTGTTTATTAGTGGTTTGTTGAAGGGTGTTTTCGTAATTTGGTTTAAGCTTATACATACCACCTAAACTGGTCTCTAGGGTTCATGTCGGTCACTTGTTCTCTTGTTTTTTGTGTCCTTTGTTTTCCTGAATTTTTAGGGTTTCTTTTGAGTAAACACTTCGTCTTCTATGAGAAGCTTGTGTTTTAGTCCAGAGGCCTGTAATATGTCGTTCTAGGGTGTGAGTTGAGTGCTTGTGTACTAGTTTTGTAAGAGTAGTCCTATAACTTTGACTAGTTATAGTGGATTGTTCTTGTTCCCCCGTGGATTTGGACATTAGTATCCAAACTATGTAATTTCTTTGTGCAATTTCTACTTTCTGCTTTTATATTTATGTTTGTGATTGTGTTTGAGAGAAGTTACAATTTGAGTTCTTGAGAGAACATTTTCGTGATTCCCAACAAATGTGTTTTAAACGCGTGACTTAAATGAAAAATATTATGATTATATATACCATATTAAGCCAACAACAAATTAAAAGTTTCAAATATAAGTAATGTAAATTGCCAATGAATACTTGGCCTTGTCCAAAGAAAAAAAAAAATTTAGAAGATTTTAGCTAATTATTTTGAAAAATTTCCTTAGAAAAAACTATATATTCATTAACAATAGTTATTTCCATAAATTATTATATATGAATGTGAAAGGGAGATATAAACTGTTGAAATAGAAATTAAGGGAGAGATGAGAGGTTGGTAATGTTGTTAGACTAAGGTACTATAGCGGGTTTTAGGTTTGATCACCCTTAGAACCTAACATTTTAGAATAGAAACCTCACAACTGCACGTGAATAAAGACTACATACTTTTAATTGGAATTTTTTTTTTTTTTTAGAGTTCCATATTTATTGAAGAAATAATATTTAAGTCATATATTTATTTCTTTTATGACAATTTAATCATATTATTATTAAAAATAAGTACACTTAAGGTCACGTTCTTATTTTTTTTTTAACATGGACAAAGTCAATATTATCATTTAATTTTTTAATTTTTTTTTCAACTATATTAAATTATTAATATAATTTAAATAAATTGTATCTAAAATAATTGAATAAAAAATTAAATATAAATAAATGAAAACATAAAAAATAGTTTTGAGTCCTTATTCGGTCAACTTTTAATAAAAATATGATTAAATTATCATAAAAATTAAATAACTAACTTAAAATGTATATTTAAAAAAAAAAATAATAAGTAAACATAAAAGATATATACTTATAATTTCGGATCCACCCGTATATTATTGGAGTACAAAATTCTCTTACTTGTGACATGAAAATTGAAATAATCTAATTGATCTCACAAATCTTTCCAAATTAATATTCATTAACCCAACTTTACAAACAAATCTGATTTGGTAACACATTACTTCAAACACGTCTTAAGTTAAATCATGTCTATATAGCATTACTTGTTAAATTAAAGTGCTTCTTTATTTTTCTCGGTCAAATTAACTTTGGCTCTCTTTCGTTCCCTTTTAAATTCATTTATTTATTTTAGTTTGTTGTGTTTTAACTACTTAAAATTAAGTTAATTGCCAACATCTCCATGTACCTAATTTTCATTAATCCTTCTAGTTTCTTTTTCCTAAAAGAATATATAAATTTATATGAAGAAAAATAACACAAAAATTGAAACGAAAACTATATTTTCTTGAAAATAACATAAACTTCCCAAATGAATTGCACAATATTAAATTATAAGTACTCTTTGATTTTTACATTGTAACAAAAAAGACACAAGTACACATACAAAGCACATATTTTATGTAATTAAAGATATTACATATGATCTGAATTAATTTAGATAATATTTCTCATTTACATAAACAAACTCTTCTAAAACCATAAAGGATCGGGTGTGAACACAGAAAGAAAAAAAAATCAGTTATTTGACATTTAAATCTTTATATAGGACTTATGTCTTATAAGATTTAAATTATGAGTATATTTGTGTTAGAGAAAAAAAAATTCAGGTACTATGTGTAAAATGTATAAAAGTTAGGGTAGGTCAAAAACTGCTTGCCCATAATTATAAGGCCTTAGTTAGTGCAAAGATTCTTGCATACATGAGGATATTGACATGTTGTGAAACATATATTCATCTTCGGCCTTCATTTTTATGAAAATGAAAAAGGCGAAAGAAATGAGAATGAAATCAACAACCATCACTAACAGAGACATACAACAAGTAATATATGAGATTCTCTCTCCATATGATAGAGGGGGCTTCACTGATTGTGGGGTAATCCAATAAGGGGTTGATTTTGATATTGATGGAATCAATCAAAATGCAGGAGTTAATTAGATGAGGTATGTTACAAGATATATATATATCTAAGTTGGAATGATTCAATATGAATTTGAATAAAAAAAGAGAAAAGAAAAAAAATGTAAAAATTAAATAACTTTAAGTTTCACATTGTCTTTTTATTTCTTCTTAGAAGTATATATATAGAAAAAAAAAATATGCTAGTAGAATTGGGCCCCAAGGGGCACCCAATTTTGTGAAAGGGGGGAAGACCTAGGCAATTGTGGGTCCACCACACAAGCGCGCGCTGCCGCCGTCCGTCCGACCAGCTGGCCGCGCCGTGCCGAGCCATGTGTGAAGTGAGGTGGCATTTTATTTTTTGATAAAAAATTTATTTATTAAAATGTGACCGTTACCTTTTTTACGTTCCGTTCCATTGAGACCGAGTCTCACGGAATCCGTTACTCCACGTCGTGACCATTGCAGGTGACCGTTCTGTTCTGTTCAGGATCGAGTCTTACGAAACGACCGTTTCTGAACGTTACACGTTCTTCACGACCGTTTTGGGTCCGTTATTTTCGTGACTTTCTCAGCCTATAAATAGAGCACTCTGCTCACAGTTCATTTCATCCCTCAGCTCTCCTTTCACTTTTCTCTCTCTCGCTCTAACTATTGAGCATAACAAAAATCCAGAAAAGAAAAACCAAAAATACCATCCATTATACATTCAATATAATTTTTAGTTTTTCGAGCAACAAAATTATTTTACAGGGTGTAGCATTCCGGAGTTCATCAGTGCAGTGTAACTCCGAGACATAATTTTGCTGGGCTGTTTTATCCTGGGGACTACGAGGCCGTGTTTGCTTGCACAATTTTGGGCAGAGCCGCAAAACGTCTTAAAGAGAGCGACCTAATCCGCGACTCAACCTAAGCACTTATTTCAGTAATTTGGTAATCTCGTTCCAATCTATTATTTACGTATTTTGTTCCAACAATCTCAACCTTCTATTTGACATGAACAGTTGAAAATTTGGTTTTTTATAAAATGGGCAATTTTAAATGCATAGTTTAAAAAAAGGCTATTTTATATTAAATTTTAAAAAGAGGTAATTTTTTCCTTCCTTAACAAGTTACCGGTTCTTCTTCTTCCTCTTCTTTTTTCTTCAACAGCCCCTATTTTTTTAAATAAAAACTAAACCCCATTTCTTCAACTGCTCCATTTCTTCCTCTTCATTTTTCTTCAACAACCATATTTCTTCTTCATTTTTCTTCAACAACCTCATTTTTTTTTTATATATATCTGAGATATATCTTGGTATATATAAAGTATATTTGAGGTATATCTTAGTATATTTGGGGTATATATCGATATATCTGAGTATATCTTGGTATATCTGAAATATATTTCGGTATATTTCAATATAACAATACGTTTCCTATTTTACCAGTGTTCTTTTTTTTGATTGTTTAATATTTGAAAATGAAATTAAATCTCATATTAAAAAGTTGTTGACTTTTAGGATTTTTGTAAAATGATAAATATATTTTCCAGTCCAATTTTCTTAATGTTGTAGATTAGACCATAAAATTTTATTTATGATACTTGGGATTATCCATGCAATAGCAATTAAAGCACTAAATAAATTAAACTCTAAATCTGTTACAATAGCTACTAAATTTGTAGGTGAGGTATGAGCTAGATAATGCAGAGATCTAAGAGAGCAAATTACCAGAAAGAAAGAGAGGAGTAATGATATTTGAAATAAAATGAAATAGGTTATTAAAAAAAGTGAGAGAATTGAGAAAGACAAAGAGGAAAATGAGGGAAGAGAAAAGAGTAGAGAAGAGAAAGAAATAATTTGCTAATTTAGAAGTTTTAGGTTTAAAATCAAAAATTATCCATTTATAAACTATAACGTAAATATGCCTTTTTTTTTAACTATTACATAAAATTTGTCCATTTTATAAAAAAATCCTTGAAAAATCCATGTAAATGCTCACTAAATTTTGTAAAATATCATGCACGTGAATTCCTAAAATTCAAAATGAGGGTGTGGGGAGCAAAAACAAAATTAACCCCAATTCCTCACCTTTCTCTCCCCAACGAACGAAGAGTGAGTGTTTGCGACTCACTCTGATGATCAGTTGATGTGAATCTCCTCCACTTGCGACTGCAATCTTGATGATCAATTGCTAGATTCTCTCCATTTGTTGTTTTGTTCTTCTGTCTTTGCAACGTTTGAAGAGCGATAGCGATCGTGACTCAACCCAGATGATCAAATGATGTGAAGGTCCATACCTGAGCTACTGTTCGTTAATTCGTTTATTGTTTGCTTATTTTTCTTCCAGTACTGTGTTTCTGTTGGAAATATTATGAATTTAATTATTACACTTTGCTTCAACAGTTTCAATCTCAAACGTTTGGTAGTTCAATTAATGCATTGTTTTGCCACTACAACAATAATGGGCTTCTGGGACAGTTTTAAATTGCAAAAATCCGATCAACTGTCTCTAAATGGATGTTTTGGGGACGGTTCGGGCATAGTTTTTCGGAAATATTTTTAGAGACCCGAAATATCTTACATTTTGAGACGGTTCTCTTATACAGTGATACAATGCCTGTGTTTTGCCATTTGCATCAATCAAACCTAAAAAGTAAAAACACACACAGATCTACTTGGGCGCAATCCATTTCTTCTTTGATGGTCGCTTAACCCTCTCTCCGGCGCCACTCCTCGCTACCGTCGATCCAGCTGCCCCTGCTTTGAACAGCGTCGTGCCTTGCTCCTCCATTAGCGTCTTCTACAGCAACCTCCAACAGCGGTAACTTTAGCAGCCCAGCCACAAAGCTGGGAGGTTCAGACTCCTCCACGCTCCGTTCGCCGCCAGCCCAACCCAGCCTCGTGTGACTCCAGCTTCTCTTCCACGCTCGAGAGACAGGTCGTGCCTATTTGAGTAGTGCATCCAAATATGCTCTCTTATAAACCATTTTCTTCCTCTTATTTTTCTTATCAACTGCTTTTAATTTTTTTTTTATTCACATTTTTTTATGGGGAAATTCTCGAGAAATTCCAAAATTTACTTCAAGACATCCCGTTAAATAATAAAATATTTAAAATAAAAAAAAATGACAAATTTATCCTTCTTACTTATAACTAAATAATACATCCCACACCCTACATCCCACATCCCACTCTCTTAAAAATTTTTTTTAAAAAATTCTCATACATCCCACCCTATCTTCTTCACTCACCTTCACCTCCACCTCCAAATCTTAATTCAAAATATCAAAAATGAAAGATATGTACATGAAAAATGTAAAAAAAATGGAGTCAAAAAGCAAATGAAACAAGTATATAAATTTTTTTTTCTTCTGCAAATCGCACAGTGGTTCGGTAGGGGCTACCGAACATATTAGATAGGTTCGGTAGGGGATACCGAACCTATCAGATAGGTTCGGTAGGGGATACCGAACCTATCAGATAGGTTCGGATAGGGGCTACCGAACCTTTCTAATATGTTCGGTATCCATTACCGAACATATAATAAATGTTCGGTAGCCCCTACTGAACCACTGCGCGATTTGCAGAAGAAAAAAAAATTTTATATACTTGTTTCATTTGCTTTTTGACTCCATTTTTTTACATTTTTCATGTACATATGTTTCATTTTTGATATTTTGAATTAAGATTTGGTGGTAAATATGGGAGTGGAGGTGGGGGTAGCAAGTAGAGGTGGAAGTAGAGATAGAGGTGGAGGTGAGTGAGGAAAAAAGGGTGGGATGTATGAGAATTTTTTAAGAGAGTGGGATATGGGATGTGGGATGTGGGATGTATTATTTAGTTATAAGTAAGAAAGGTAAATTTATCATTTCCTTTTATTTTAAATATTTTAATTATTTTACGGGATGTCTTGTAGTAAATTTCGGGATTTCTCGAGAATTTTCCTTTTTTATGATGCTGTTATAGTACGTTTCCTCTTTTTTTTTTTTTTTCTCTCTTCGAAAGAAAGTACTGCGTTCTTTCACTTTTCATTGGTTCTATCTTTTATACGTTAAAACCAGTGAAAGCTTTAAGCCTATGTGTTTTAGTATTTGATAGGGAAACATGCAGAGTTTCAAAGCAGCTCCTTCGAACCCTGAATTATTTTCACACTCTTCCTTCTTTTTAAGGTGTTGTTTCACTTTTTCCTATCTTTTGTCTTTGTCATCCTTCTATTGTTATTTTTCTTTTCTGTATTTTGATAGTTGATCTCTTTTTGATTGTGGGTTTTTCTTCATAATGGAGCTGTGTAACTGATCTCTATGAAGTTTTAATCTTTTAGTGATAATTATTTTTTGTTTGGTATTTAATTTAGTGCCCTCTGTTTTTGTGGTTTTATAAAACAGAGGAGAGGATAGCAACCAAAACCAAAGTCATTTTCAGGATACTGCTTACTGCTTTTTTTCCTCACGATGATGCTGTTGATTTAAGCCCAAGTATTTTCTCCATTTGTTTTTCTTTTATTTATTTATTATTTTTGAATAGTATATTTATGCCTGATTTATATCCTTGATAATTAGTGGGCATCTCTCTAACTATTTTGTGTTTTTTAATTTGTAATAGGCTCACTCTTCAATTTAAAATCAAACAATGTCCCTGTTGTACCTACTAACGTACAGTACAAAACCTTGATGTAATAGGCTCACTCTTCAATTTTGTCTGTTTTTATTTATGGTTTCATTGACTTGTTAATTGGGAAATAAGTTCAGTACCTAACTGTATTTTAACATATATATGATGTATTATTATTTTGTGCTTTTGCTTAACTTTGGTTGGCCATGTGCATTAGTCTAAATCATTGATAAGTCCAATGCACTTGTTATATTACTTGAATTTGAACTAATAAATGTTCTTGTAATTAATATAATTTTGTTTTGAGTATATTTATTACTTTTTATTCTCATAAGAACATGGCCATTTTGTTTAATTTTACTTAAACAAGTCAAGTTTATTTTTAAGACAATGTTTTTTTTTATTAGAGTGTGGCTTATATTTTTATCGATTCTCATTTCAGATAAGATTCTTGTTCTTTATAGTTAATCAAGATTGTTGATCGGAACCCATTTGCCTAGCCTTTGTTAAATGCCTTATAAGAGTAGTTGTGTTTCAATATTGTTCTCCTTGCATTCTGAGACTGGACTTGACTGCTTCCCTTTGTCTTTTGTAAGTTTTATTAGCAAAAAACATTATTCATATGATAGTTTTGCTTAGTGTTACTTAAGTATTATACTATTTCTTTCTTTTTTTTTCTTTTTGTTCTCCCTTTGTTATGGTTAGTGGTGTTCTAATTAGTTTTACACAGATATGGTACTTTGACTGACAATATAAACGTATTTATTTAATTGAGGTTGGTGTTGGGATAATAAGTATTCACGTTTACTTTTTGTTACAGATTTACTGCTTCACTAAAGATTACTAAAAGTGAAAGGAACACAATTTATATTTTTTGCTTGAGCAAACACATGTGGATGTTGTTTTCAGCGAAAGTTCTTGTTGAAATTGCTAAGCATGATATAATCCAAGCTGTTGTGCTCCTGCATCCTTCATTTGTCATTGTGGATGATATCAAGGGTACTATATCTACTCTAAGTTGAGATTATTATTACAACTATAAGGCAATTTCTATTAGACTTAGAATAATTATGTCCTCTTTTTTTATTGGCATCGTCTTGAAATTTAGTCCTTAATGTATTTTAAATATGTAGTCTTGAAATTTAGTCCTTAATGTATTTTAAATATGTAATATTAAGTTTTAGCATAATTTGATGGTTTATAGTTCTCAAAGTGGTGAAGTGTTAGTTAGCAACTATATTGACATTTAAAAAATTTTTTTTAAAAAATTCTCATACATCCCACCCTATCTTCTTCACTCACCTTCACCTCCACCTCCAAATCTTAATTCAAAATATCAAAAATGAAAGATATGTACATGAAAAATGTAAAAAAAATGGAGTCAAAAAGCAAATGAAACAAGTATATAAATTTTTTTTTCTTCTGCAAATCGCACAGTGGTTCGGTAGGGGCTACCGAACATATTAGATAGGTTCGGTAGGGGATACCGAACCTATCAGATAGGTTCGGTAGGGGATACCGAACCTATCAGATAGGTTCGGTAGGGGCTACCGAACCTTTCTAATATGTTCGGTATCCATTACCGAACATATAATAAATGTTCGGTAGCCCCTACTGAACCACTGCGCGATTTGCAGAAGAAAAAAAAATTTTATATACTTGTTTCATTTGCTTTTTGACTCCATTTTTTTTACATTTTTCATGTACATATGTTTCATTTTTGATATTTTGAATTAAGATTTGGTGGTAAATATGGGAGTGGAGGTGGGGGTAGAAGTAGAGGTGGAAGTAGAGATAGAGGTGGAGGTGAGTGAGGAAAAAAGGGTGGGATGTATGAGAATTTTTTAAGAGAGTGGGATATGGGATGTGGGATGTGGGATGTATTATTTAGTTATAAGTAAGAAAGGTAAATTTATCATTTCCTTTTATTTTAAATATTTTATTATTTTACGGGATGTCTTGTAGTAAATTTCGGGATTTCTCGAGAATTTTCCTTTTTTATGATGCTGTTATAGTACGTTTCCTCTTTTTTTTTTTTTTCTCTCTTCGAAAGAAAGTACTGCGTTCTTTCACTTTTCATTGGTTCTATCTTTTATACGTTAAAACCAGTGAAAGCTTTAAGCCTATGTGTTTTAGTATTTGATAGGGAAACATGCAGAGTTTCAAAGCAGCTCCTTCGAACCCTGAATTATTTTCACACTCTTCCTTCTTTTTAAGGTGTTGTTTCACTTTTTCCTATCTTTTGTCTTTGTCATCCTTCTATTGTTATTTTTCTTTTCTGTATTTTGATGGTTGATCTCTTTTTGATTTTGGGTTTTTCTTCATAATGGAGCTGTGTAACTGATCTCTATGAAGTTTTAATCTTTTAGTGATAATTATTTTTTGTTTGGTATTTAATTTAGTGCCCTCTGTTTTTGTGGTTTTATAAAACAGAGGAGAGGATAGCAACCAAAACCAAAGTCATTTTCAGGATACTGCTTCTGCTTTTCCTCACGATGATGCTGTTGATTTAAGCCCAAGTATTTTCTCCATTTGTTTTTCTTTTATTTATTTATTTATTATTTTTTAATAGTATATTTATGCCTGATTTATATCCTTGATAATTAGTGGGCATCTCTCTAACTATTTTGTGTTTTTTAATTTGTAATAGGCTCACTCTTCAATTTAAAATCAAACAATGTCCCTGTTGTACCTACTAACGTACAGTACAAAACCTTGATGTAATAGGCTCACTCTTCAATTTTGTCTGTTTTTATTTATGGTTTCATTGACTTGTTAATTGGGAAATAAGTTCAGTACCTAACTGTATTTTAACATATATATGATGTACGACTATTTTGTGCTTTTGCTTAACTTTGGTTGGCCATGTGCATTAGTCTAAATCATTGATAAGTCCAATGCACTTGTTATATTACTTGAATTTGAACTAATAAATGTTCTTGTAATTAATATAATTTTGTTTTGAGTATATTTATTACTTTTTATTCTCATAAGAACATGGCCATTTTGTTTAATTTTACTTAAACAAGTCAAGTTTATTTTTAAGACAATGTTTTTTTTTATTAGAGTGTGGCTTATATTTTTATCGATTCTCATTTCAGATAAGATTCTTGTTCTTTATAGTTAATCAAGATTGTTGATCGGAACCCATTTGCCTAGCCTTTGTTAAATGCCTTATAAGAGTAGTTGTGTTTCAATATTGTTCTCCTTGCATTCTGAGACTGGACTTGACTGCTTCCCTTTGTCTTTTGTAAGTTTTATTAGCAAAAAACATTATTCATATGATAGTTTTGCTTAGTGTTACTTAAGTATTATACTATTTCTTTCTTTTTTTTTCTTTTTGTTCTCCCTTTGTTATGGTTAGTGGTGTTCTAATTAGTTTTACACAGATATGGTACTTTGACTGACAATATAAACGTATTTATTTAATTGAGGTTGGTGTTGGGATAATAAGTATTCACGTTTACTTTTTGTTACAGATTTACTGCTTCACTAAAGATTACTAAAAGTGAAAGGAACACAATTTATATTTTTTGCTTGAGCAAACACATGTGGATGTTGTTTTCAGCGAAAGTTCTTGTTGAAATTGCTAAGCATGATATAATCCAAGCTGTTGTGCTCCTGCATCCTTCATTTGTCATTGTGGATGATATCAAGGGTACTATATCTACTCTAAGTTGAGATTATTATTACAACTATAAGGCAATTTCTATTAGACTTAGAATAATTATGTCCTCTTTTTTTATTGGCATCGTCTTGAAATTTAGTCCTTAATGTATTTTAAATATGTAGTCTTGAAATTTAGTCCTTAATGTATTTTAAATATGTAATATTAAGTTTTAGCATAATTTGATGGTTTATAGTTCTCAAAGTGGTGAAGTGTTAGTTAGCAACTATATTGACATTTAAAAAATTTTATTGATATTTATGCTTTTTTTTGTGATACCTTGAGCAAATATAATTATTAGTTTGCCTTATAATTATAATTAATTACTAATTATATTATAGTGATTAATATGCGATGTTACTTAAATGATGATATTGTTATTGTTGATTTTGAATATATATATATATATATATATATATATATATATATATATATTAAGAATTTCAAATTTTTACATAAATGTATATGTTTCAATGATAATAACAGTATATTGAAAACTTAAAAAAAAAAATCATTTTAAGGACGATTATTAATAACCGTCTTAAAAGATTGCCCAAAAATATTATGATACGGTTGGTGAAATATAATTTGGAACGGTTATTTATTTTAAGGACGATTGTTTATGTTTTAGAGACAGTTACTTTAACCCTTTTTTTTTGTAGTGTGCTTCTCGACTTTTTTCTCTTAAAGTCATTGAGCATTTTGGTTATTGTTCTCTGTTTTTGAGTTGTGATTTGAGTGACGATAGGTTGTTCTCTACTTTGTGCTTGCTGTGTATTTAAGCTAAGAAATGGAAGAGGTATGTTCTGGTATGGACAATCTCATGCTTATGGTTTCATTGTTTGATGTTTCTTTGCCTTTGAGTCATGCCTTTCATCGTTGTTAAAATTTGAGCAATCTACTATAAGTTGACCACTAGTTTTTTGTACCCTTACATATTAATCATCGGTACTAAATATATTAGTATAGTAGTAGCAATCTCTTCCCAAAATTAAAATTTCTCTGGACTTTCTCTCTGGCTGTTGTGTGCCATTTGTGCTCTCCGAGGATTAAAGTTACTCTGTACTTTCTCTCTAGTAGTTGTGTGCCACTTGTGCTCTCTGATGATTAAAGTTACTCTGGACTCTTTCTCCGAGGATTAAAATTTCTCTGTTTAATCACTTCATCTCTTTGAATGGGTGGATTGATAGTTGAACTTGACTTCATGTTCAATCTAGAAATGAAACAAAGCTTAATCTCTTCTGAGATTACTCTACGTGGATTGGTGCCTAGCCAATTGATGAAACTTTACATGATATTGACGATCTATGTGGATAAGTGGCTTTGGATGATGGCTATGATTACTTACTAGGAAGTTTTGGAGAATTTGGTAGCTACAGCAATTGTGCAGGTGTCGTTATTTCTTGGTCTTCTTAATGATAAAGAGGATAATTTAGGATCCAGGCAAGATTGGATGGCTATATATCTCCACACTCTTCTTACTATATTGGATGGGTATGAATGTTGAGACTATTGGAACTGTTACTAATTTGATCTCACATGTCATTGGTGTGATGTTGGATTTGGAGGATGGATATAATGTCTAGACTACTGCTAATAATTTGATTCTGCTAAAAAATTTGAGTCCTTGTGATGCTCATGTTGGTAATGTGAGGGTAGTATGGGATCTTTAGTCTTCTCTTATTCACATCTTGTTGGATTGAAGCAAGCATAATGGAAGAAAATGTCTCTTCAAAGTTGTTACAAACTCGATAGTGTCATGCTATTGAATATGATATGTTTGGTTCCTTGGATTGCTTGTGTGCAATTGCAGTTGAAACCGATGGTTTGATGTTCTTTTGTTGAAATCTGTCTGTTAGTATTGTATGTTTGGTTTTTCCTGTTAATAAGTTTGAATTGTTTTAGCTTTTTTACTTTCTGGTAGTATTAATGAAATCATCATCTTTTGTCCCAAAAAAAAAAAAAATGAGGATGTGAAGTCCTTGTAGTGCAATAGTACTTCAGTGAAATGCTCAATTGTCCTTAGGACAATGAGTTGCTTTCATATGAATGGAAATTGGAAGCCATGTCTATTTTATAGCTATGTTTTTATTTGTGAAAGTTTACATATGTATGTAATTTAAATCCAAGTTAACCACTTTTTTACGCTTCAAATTTACCATTTTTATCGTGAAATCAATTCAAAATCCCTATATAAAAATTGACTTTTATATTTTTAAAATGTAAAATAAGTTAAAATTTATAAAAGCAACTTATTTAGTTTATAAATGTTCGGTCCAATATGAAATAACATAAAAATCAAATCGGACCAGATCTAAATCAATTTTAATTATTATAAACCAAACCGGACCAAATTATTATTGAAACTGTCCAATTCAATCTAATTTGATCCTATTTTTTGACTTGATTCGATTTTTTCGGTTTGATGGACAACCTTAGTTTAGATTGTAAAAAATATTTTTAGTCACATAACTTTGAAAAAATGCCCAATTAAAAATAAATAATATTATATTAAAACGCAATTAAAACTCAAATATTTCACAATATTAAAGTAACAATTAAGACAAAATTCTCAAAATAATTGTTTTAATAGATGCTACTTTTCACTACTTTTTAATATTTTATTTATTTTTTAAAAGACAAAAATATATAGTTAAATGATTTTGTGATAGAATATTATTGTTGTTAATTTTTTCTTAAATAATTTTATATTGAATTTTTTTTTGTTAATAAATTATGTTTTAAACTTTTAACATAAAAAAAAATGTTTTAATAAAAAATTATTAAAATAATGTAATTTTTTCTTATTTGACTAATTTTTAAGAATTAGGAATAAAAAACATATTTACTAAATAACACCAATTTCAAAATCCATAATAGCTCAAAGTTCAAAACGTACTCATGAAAAAGAGTTGGAATGACTCACTCACTAGTCACTACTTTCATACAATTTCAGTATATCCACAACAGTATCATAAGATGAAAAAATTATGATTTAATTATAAAATATAATTTTTATAAAATTTTATTTTAACACCTTTAAAAAAATAATATATATTTATTTTTGGGCTAGCAACCTTAATGGTACCCCAATTCAATTTTGGATACCATTTTTTACTCATGCTATTCAAGTAATATCTTAATGATATCACTACTTAAAAATTGGTACCAAATTGGTGCAATTGATATTTCAATGATTCCTTAGATAAATAGGGGATATCATTGAGGTCTCAATTAAGATAAGTAAGGGTATCATTAAAGTATAAATTGTACTAAATTAAGACCAATTTTTAAATAGGAACATCTCTAAGATATCATCCAAATAACACAAGTAAAAATGGTATCAAATATTGAATTGTGATACTGTTGTGGTAATAAATTATTCATTTTTTTTATAATATAAATAAAAATATATTTTTTTTGTGTTAAAAAATTAAATATATATATTTTTACTAAAAAGATTAAAAATCTAATCAATTGAATAACATGCCTTTTATACACGAAAATTTATTATTTATACTTAATTCTCACCCGATATATATAATCTAAAACTATACCTACAGTAATAATAGCCCTACACATAATTTAAATGAAAAAAAAAAATAAAAAAAATCTTCCTAGCATTATTAATCCACTCAATATTATTCAATTTAAATCGGATTATTATGAAACTACATGTCACTTTCAAAATCATCTATACGTATATGTATATGTATATATTTTATTAAATATGAACAACTGAAGCACTTAAAACGTATCTTTCGGCTTAAGTGTTGATTGTTGCACACCATTATCCCTACTTTTGGTCACATCCAAATTTGACTGATAGAGATCCTCATAACAGCCCCTTTGAAATTCGAAAAGCCGTTGGGAATCTTGAACTTTACTCCAAAAAAAAAAAAAAAATGATGTCATTCATAGAAAATATTGGCATACCAAAGGAAATTATTACTCCAACTCCCCAATTGAAAATTTTCAAGTAGCACATTACCTATCAATACTAAAGATAGTGCAACATATTTTCATGAATGTTGGTTCGAATCTCTCTCTTCATAATTTAAAATTATTTTTAAGTGTTTCAAGTGAAATATATCAATTGAATTAACTAAATTTGTTACCCACAGCTATGTTACATGGACTCGAAAAAAAGAGTTCGATACGGGTGTGTGTTTAGAGGTTAGATTCGTCACTTTGTAAAATTTTAAGACACAAGAATACAGATAATATGTGTCTATTTATTAGACACGGGTACTTAGACACTACATATAATAATTATATAAATGATATTTATATTTGATTTTAAAGAATTATTTACTTTAAATTTAATTTTTATATCTTTTTCTTTAAATTAAAAATTATTATATCTTTATAAATTTATTATTTAATATTAATTAGATATCAAATTAATTATTTTAAAAACTAAGTCATAATATGGCTTATATTGAAGCTCATTTACAACAAGTTAAGTTATTAGGCTATCAAATGAGCCCATTTTTTAAATAAAAAAGAATGAAATCAACTCTGAAGAAAAAAAAGCCTATCTCCTAAAAGCTAAAAACATTCCATTTAATAAACCCATTTAAATAACTCTGTCTTTAATCTACAAGCTTCAGCCGCCTCTTCTTCTTCTTCTTCAACAATTTGTAGTAGTTCCTTGGAAGATTATTGAATCAACAGAAAAAGGACGTGTCTGTAAATTTTTTCAAGCGTCGGACACAGATCCCACACCCGTGTCCGTGTCGTGTCGTGTCGACACGGGTGTGACACCCTAATGTGCTGCGTCTAGGTAACATAGACCCATAGTTAATCCACAAAGCTTGAACTTTATTTATTTATTTTTATTTTTATTTTTTTGACAAAATGAGAGGAATTTCATAAAGCAAAACAAAGGCAATACAGACTCAGCAAAACAACCAAACAACTTTAGGCCAAAAAGACAGAAACCAGTAATTAAAACAAGTCCAATAGCTCCAACCTCAATGGCAACAAAGCAATCTAAGGAGCTAAACCATCACAGTACAATAGCTTTAAGATATTTAGACAATAAAACTCTCAAAGAAGAAACAATCATCCTCTTCACCAGCATCAATCCAGCATAGCAAGAAACAAACAGGATAATTTCTCCAAAAAGAGTATACACCACAAGACACTAAAACTTATTACCAAAAACCAAAACTATAGACTCAAGATAAAGCAAAGAACCAAAAACTTAGTACCAAAAATAGACTTAAGACAATGCAACCAGGAAGTATAAACGAAATGCTCCATAACCATCGGACAACAAACACAAAGCTCTTAAAAAAACACTTGCAAACAGAAACAGACTACATAGAATGTCTATTGGAAGAAGTCCAAGAGGATTTTCTCTCCATGCTTATTTTGTTCCTTATTTATTCTTGTTTTTAAATCTAAATCTTCAAATACAATCTAATAGTGTATGTTATGCCACATAAGCAAAAACTAATTTAGTAAGGAAAGTATTGAAGTTTTAGCAATCTAAAGGCTCCATAATTTTGTAATAAACAAAAATATATTATTTTATTTTATTTAACAAAAATCATTTTTTATGTTTTTTTTTTTTCCTTTTCAAAAGAGAGAAATTTTATCAAGAAGCAAAAAAGAAATTATACCTTCTACACACTCTAACATAACCTAAAAATGACATAAGATCCAAAAATACAAAACAGATCCTAACAATCGAATCCTATTATTCTCGATATGGTATGATCAATATCTACCTAATTCTTTGCATTGCATGAGTAATTAACTCGGATAAATTAGAATAATACGGGGCTAAATGTACTCAATTTTTATAATAACAAGATTAGTAATGTCTAACTTAAAAATTACAAGATTTTATGTCAATTTTTTAAAATAAATAAAAAAATGGGACCCTTTGTACCTCATCCGTTTCCTAAATAGCTCCATAAAAAGATCAAAAGAAAAACCAGAAAAAGAAACCAAAAGTAAACAAGAGAGTTGAGCAGAAAATTCCTCTGCACATACTCATCATCTAAGCTTGCATGCACAAGTGATGTCAAATGAACTTTGAATGCTAAAACCAGTATATGATACAGATATACTGTAGGCTTGGGAAAAGAAAAGGTGGCAAAAAAAAGCACTTGAATAAGAAATGCCTACCATAATACGCAACAGAAACTCCTAGTCATCAGCTCAGCCAGTTCCTACTACCTAGAACATTTAAAAAACAGAGCATTAATCGAGAAAAATCCAACTCTTCCGAGCATGAAACTGTTTCATGCATAAACAAAACATTCCTGTTGAAAAAAGTTACCTGCAAAGAAAATGCCCAGAAGAAACGTTTGGCAGCTTATGAAGCTTTCTTCCTTATAATGCAGACAATTCTACTTCCTGATTGCAAGGACGATACGCCACAAACATACTATCACTTGAGAAAGAACCAGGATTAAAACAGGTAATTCCAGTGTACTTGAATGCTTTGTGTTTACTTGTGTCCCCCAAAACTATCTGCAAAATTTAGACGAGTTTTATGAGATGTAGTTTCAGCATTAATAGTCCATAATTTATGTTCTCTCCAATTTCTCCCACATCTAAAACTAGAATATCGTTTTAAAGGCAACTGTTTGGTTCACTGATTGAGCAAAGATATTTGTCACTATCAACTTACAAATTGTCCACCTCCTTCAACCAGTAATTAACACAGCAAAAATATCAATCAAGAGAATTTAACCAGTACATTTATCCAGTTAAATCACATTTTAGTTTTAAATATTTCACCACCAAACTTGATACCATCAAACAATGATGAATATGTCATACATGTGAGAGTATCAATAAGTCCATTTAAGAAAATCTCAATGGACACATCACTATCAGCAAAAGCATAAATAAAAGAAAAGTGCATATGTTTGCCTTGAAAATGCGTACATATAAATTCAGATAAGCTAAAGCAATAATAAAAAAGCCATGAAATGTGCTAATCACAAATATAACATGGATTAATCATAAAGACATTTTTAGGAGTATTATGACAAGTAACATAAAGATGGACTTTCAATAGTGCAAAGCTATATTTCATTATATGTGAATTGGGAACTCCAAACTAAACATTAGCATTGATAAATGTAATGCAAGATGCACCTATACCTTACAGTATAAAATTTCATTACCAAAATCCACACATTCAAATGCACTAGATGAAATTCAATTTTTGCGCAAATGGTACAGATAAGAATTTGATCTAAGAGCTTGTCAAAATATTTACATGTATCTTAAATTGTAATTTCGATGCAAACAAAAAACCTATGTTTTTTATGTTGGGGAGAAGAACCATACTATGTTTTAGCTTAAATTGTAAACCTTTACTTTGACTAGCATTAATGATGTTGGAAGCAATATTTGCCCCATGTTTACCAAAATATCTGGAAAATTTTAAGCTTAACAGATTTGAGGGATAGATATTTGCAGCAAAAATTTGATAGTAGGTGATTTTCACACAACACTCGTATTGAATCATCAGAATCATTGATACATTTCAGTAACATCAATCAAAATAATGCTGAAATTTACATCCTTTCCACCAAGTATCAGAGAGCTAAAACAGCTTAAGATATTAGTAAATTGAGATTCTAGTACCACAGCATGTGGAGTTGGATAGAGATAAAGAGAGTGATCATATGGATTGTATTGTACCCAAGATCAGTTAATAATGTGGGAGCAAACAATAATAATAATGAGCACCAATAGAAAATATAAGAAAAATAATCAACAAATAACACAAAAATTAAGTGGTTCTGTAGTTAATGTGACTACTTAATCCACTGTTGAGGCTGATACTGAAAAATTCTACTATGTTTGTCAAAAAATAGTACAATTAAATTTGTCAACAATTAATTAGCTAAATCACTCAATATTCAAATACTTAATTACACCCAAATCAATCTCTCTCACCAAAGCACTACAATAAATAAACCTATAAAACAAAGTGTAAAAATATGATACTATATAATATATGGGCTTTACTATTGGGCTTGATTTGTTAAAGTAATGTATTTGGACCTTTATTATATAAATGTATTTTAGTATGTGTAACCCATTCATAATATGTATATTATTATATAGAGCACGTGTGGGTTACTTATTAATTTACAATATGTTGTGTTGGGCTTTAGTGGCTCAAGCCCACGGGTCTTTAGGTTATGTTATATATATGTATATATTACTTCAAGCGTGAGATTAGAATGAATGAGAGAGAGGCAGCGAGAACAGAGAGAGCGGCAACAGATAGAAAAGAAACAGCGAATGAGAAACAAAGAGACAGAGTGAGAAACGGAGAAAGCAGAGAAGCGACATCTCTTATGGTTGTTCACTATGGACATATACGAGGGAAGAAAGAGCCGTATGTTTCTCTTCTTGGTTCGTATAAGAGAAGAAAATTAGGGTTCTTGTGGGTATGAATCCTTGTATATTTTCTTGCTATTTTCTGTAATCTTTTTGTATTTACTCTCTGATTAATGATATGAGTTGCATGTCAGCTTTCCCCCGTGGAGTAGGATTTCCGAACCACGTAAAATCCTTGTGTTATATTTCTTCTCTGATTATGTGTTTTAATTTAAAGAGCAAATCAGTTTATGTTCTTGAACGAAAAACGATCCATTAAATCTGTGATTTTACATTCTTGGAACCAAAGTTCCCAACACAAAGCAATGATTAAAGTACCTTAATGTAGGAACTAAGAGGAAGAAGAAAATACTTCACTATTGGGTGTCTCCATAACAAATAAACCGAATGATCTCTATTGCCTAAATCTCTGCCAAAAATGCTTCGAATTGCCATTGATATATTGCCGCGACTTCCTCTGTTCTCATGCTGCTTCTATTCAAGCTCTTGTATATATAATGTAAACAAAATGGAAGAAAATTTTAATTTTTTTATTCTATATATGACTGTACATTGGCCATTATTTTATATTGTGAATTTTACAATGAAAATAAAATAAATAACTCTAACAAATCATTCATAATAATTAGGGAAAGATAAATAACAAACTGTCCTAACAAATATTCAAACTTCTAACTGTTTTGACCCCTAGGAAGAAAAGGTCCCATTAGTTTTAGGATTTTTACATTTTTTTTAAGTTGGATCATAACTGTTGATTATTTTTAATTTGTGAAAGAAATCTTCGAAACTTTGTCAAGGAAGTCATTTGATGAAGATGTCAGTTGTTTGTTCCTTTGTGGGAACATAAATCATACAAATAATTCCAGCTTCAACTTTCTTTTTAATGAAATGTCTATCCACTTCTATATGTTTGGTCTGATCATATTAAATTGGATTGAAGAATATATTGATGGTAGCTTTATTGTTACAATAAACTTAAAAAAGGGTGTTTTGTTATCAATTTGTAATTCTGTCAAAAGTTTCTTCAACCATAACCCTTCATGTATACTTTGTGAAATCGCTCGAAATTCAGCTTCAGCGCTACTTCTGGCTACTAAATTTTGCTTTTTGCTTCTTGCTTCTCCAAGTTACTTAATTTTTCCAAACAATCGTGCAATATTCAGTAGTAAACCTTCTATCCTCCACTGATCCTACCCAATTAGCATTTGTATATACTTCTATTTCTTTGTTTTCATTCTTCTTAAAAAATAATCATTTTCTTGAAGACTTTTTGAGATATCTAAGAATTCTGTGTACAACTTCTAAGTGATCTTTTGTTGGTGAATGCATATGCTGACTAACCACACTAATTACAAATGTAATGTTGGGTCTAGTGTGTGACAGGTATATCAATTTCCCAACTAATCTATGATATCTTCTTTGCCAACGAGTTTCTCATTAACTTCTGCTTTCTTTCCAACTTCAATTGAGGTATCACAATATTTGCTTTCAAGCATACCATTCTTGACTAAGAGGTTGAGTATATATTTACATTGAGATACCCTTATACCCCTTTTTGACCTAGCAATCTCTATACCCAAAAAGTAGCGCATTTGTTCCAAATTCCTAACTTCAAACTCCGATGCAAAAGTTTTCTTAAGCCTCTCAATCTCAGTTAGGTTATCTTCAATTATAATAATATCACCAACATATATAATTAGAATCGTTTTTAACCTTTCTACAGTTTGTTGGAAGAACAAAGTATGATCTAACGACCTTGTTGGTACCCTTGTCCTTTTATTACTTTTGAAAATCTATCAAACCATGCTCTAAGCAACTATTTGAGGACATATAAGGACTTGTTAAGTTTGCATGCCATGTTTTCCTCCCCTTGTTGACAAAACTCCGGAGGTAACATCATGAAGGTTTCTTCGTCCAACTTTCCATTTAGAAACACATTCTTAATATCCAATTGTTGAAGCATTCAATCTAAATTTTTTGCTAGTGATAATAAAATACGAACTGTATTGAGTTTAGCTACTGGTGCAAAAGTTTTAGTATAGTCGATTCCATAAGTTTGAATAAATCCCTTAACAATCAGACGAGTTTTGTAACGTTCCACTATTCCATCAACTTTGTATTTCACTATAAAACCCACTTGCACCCTATTGGTTTTTTCCATGTGGTAATTTGACCACATTCCATGTGTCATTTTTTTTTTTTATCAAAACTCGCAACTCTTTCATGACTGCTTCTCTCTATTCAAGAATTTTGATAAATCAATATTTGTCTTAATATTTTGGCATTATTTTTATAGTTTATTTAAATATTTTACAAAAACTAAGAACATTTTTGGTCATTTTTAGGTTCATAAATATTTGAAAAGAATTTTACAATTTTTTGAAATTTTTTTGAATTTAATTAGACAGGTAGATTATATAAAAAGATTTGTGAATGTATTTAGAAATTTGGATGCTTACAAAAGGAACAGTGGATCTACTAAGAAATTCCAGCCAAGCTACCATCCACATCATTATACACATCATCATCCACGTCAGAATAATGATGCCACGACATAAAAAATCCTACGAATCAAAGGAGACCACGTGTAAGACAGCTTAGCATACACGCGTTTAACATATGCCATATGCGGGCCAGCCTTTTGACAGATGCGGGGTCGTAATTTGTGCCAATTAAAACTCACCACGTGTTCCATCTTGCAGCGTCAGCGCTGTCCCACCATTCATGATCCGACACATGTCACACATTTTCTCTGCTGCTTCCACTTGCATTTTTGCGGCGTCGTCCATCTATTCACGTTGTGCCATGTGTCACATTTTGTCTTTTCCTATTGTTTTTCAGCCAATTATATGTCGACATGTGGCACCATTATATTAGCTTTTCAGTGCCTCTTTTCTTATATATTTGCCTCCATAGGCTCCATTAGTTTAGTTTTTTATGTATGTTTTTACGATTGAGTTTTTACAAGAGAATTTTCTCTCTTTTATTTTTTATTTTTATAGTTTAATTTTACGATAGTTTAGAGAGAGAAATATTACATTATTGTATTATATTTCAAGCTTTTAGAGTAGGAACATCAACCAATTCAAGAGTTTGGGTATCCGTTTTATTATTAATATTTTTATCTCTAGTTTTGTAATATTATTACTGTAAACTTTATGCCTTTAGTAATTAAATTTACGATAGTGAATTTAATTATGTTTTGCTAAATTTATATATGAAATTTTAGTTATGCTACCATGATTATTTTGGATTAATAAATTAATTATTATATAAAAGTTTGACATTATTTCATGTTCATTTTTCTTCATAGCCTTAATTATGAATAGTAGATGGATCAAATCAATATTTATAGTTAAAGTAAATATTTGTGAATTAGTTTGTTAGAAACATCATCTACTTCTAATTATACCCTCTTGAACATGAATCTAAATTAATTACATGGTCATTGTGTTAGTTTATATGGTTATATAATATATCTGTACTTATTTCAATCATTTAATTAATTATCTCGATCAAAGAAATTGATTATTTAATTGTAAGTGAAAGTTGTCATGATCATTGAAATTTTTTAGTTTTAGTGAAAAAATTAATAATATCAACTTATGAACAATTATTAAATTTAACTAAATAATTCAAAATATGATTGGTAAGCAAGCTAAAATTTTCATTACTTCTCTCATCTTTTTAATTAAAATTCTTCACTTACTTTTAATTGATTTAGTTATTTGATTACTTAACTACTTTATCATCATTCATTTGCTTTAAGTATTTTTATTTATTTTATATTTTGCTACTTTTGAAAATAATTAAAGAATTTTAAAACTACAACTCCGCGAGAGATTGATTTCAAATGTTTACTTATAACTAGACTATAAGTGATTCGTGCGCTTGCGAGTATTATAATTTGCACATCATATTTTCCATTCCTCGTTAATATTTTTGGAATTCTTATCTTGTCAAGATTAGATGTGAAGGCCTATAATCTAAAGGACAAATTTCTATAAGACACAACACAAACTTTGAAATAGGATGGAGAATACATGACTTGGGTTGTTTTTTTAGAGTAATAAATAAGTCATCAGTACTAGGTTTAGGATTATCTGTGTTTAATAGTGACTCAAGAATATTTGAAGCTATTACTGGTTCAAACTCTCTTGTTGTTTCAAGAGTGAGGTTCTCCCTAGTCCTTGTATTCGACCTCCGTGAGTAGACAAGTATTTCGTTGTCCTTTAATGTGCCTGCATCTTTTGTTAAGTTCAAGTTTTCTTTTGTAAATGATTCATTATAATTAAGTATGAGTGGATCGAGATGTGTGTTTGAAGTGCTGTCTGGAAAAGAAAAATTAAAGTTAAACAATCGATCTTTACTAATCTTCTCCCTCTGAAGAGAAGGTCGTTGAAAATAAGGTGTGTTTTTGAAAAGTTCCATCAAGACTAGTGTAAATTTTTTTGGTTGTAGGGTCCAAATACATATAACCTTTTTAAGTGGGGCAATATCCCAAAAAAAGACACTTGAGTGCTCTTGGATCTAATTTTCCTCAATGATGGGGTTGAATATGTACAAAAGTCGTACAACTAAATACTCTAAAAGGGAGATCAAAGAAGAGACGAGAAGAAAATAATTTTTGAGTTGTTGGATAGGTATTTTAAAGGAAAGAACACGACTCGACATTCGGTTTATAAGGTAGGCAGATGTTAGGATTGCATCACCTTAAAACATTTTTAGCATATGAGCAGTAAACATTATAACACGTGCAACTTTAACGAAATATATATTTTTCCATTCGACAATTCCATTTTGTTGGAGAGTGTAGATACATATGCTTTGGTGAATTATTCCATTGTTTAAGAGATAATTTTTCAAAGTAGTATTGAAATATTCAATTCACAAAATTTGAATTTGTGTTTGAAATTGGGTTTGTATCATAGTATTGAAAATTGATGAAGACGTTATGAACATTAGATGTATCGTTTAAGAGATAAACCCAACACACTCGAGTATAGTCATCAATAAAAGTTACAAACCATTTTGTATGGGTACGATTCAAAGTACGAGACAGATCCCAAAGATCACTATGAATGACATTAAATGGCTTAGATGGTGTATATTTGTGTTTCGAAAAAGACGCACAATAATGTTTTGCAAATTCACAAATTTCATACTGAAAATCAAATAAATCTTTATTCAAAATAATGGATGGAAACAAATTTTTAAATATTGAAAATTATAATAACTCATTCTAAAGTGCCAAAACATAATTTCACTATCCCTAGATATAGATTCAGAACCACAATTAGCAATTTGATATTGTCCACTCTTATTAGATTCCTCAAAGTAGTAGAGTCTTTCATGTTCTTTAGCACTGTTAATCGTCTTCCTCAATAATAGGTTCTAACACATAATGAGGAGAAAAATTTAATAGAACAATTAGAATGTTTCATCAACCGATTTATAGATAGCAAATTATATGATAATTTTGGAACATGGAGAATAGACTCAAGAGTTATAGAGTTAGAAATTTTTATACTTCCTTTTCCTACAACAAGTGAAAGAGTCTCATTTGCAATTTTTACTTTAAGATTCCCAGTACAAGAGAAATGTGGAAGAAAAAAAAGGTGATACGCATCAGTCATATGATCCAAGGCACCTGAATCAATAATCCATGGTATCTTAGCTTGGGAGGTAGTACTAAATGCCTTTAAATAATTACCTTTATGGGCTAGAGAACCTGAGGGGATATGTGCAGAGGACTGACCAGACATTTGAAGGTTGGAAAATATTTGGTAGCATTGTTCCATTTGCTCTGAGTTGAATGTTCCACTATAGGCCATTTTTTTTTGTAGAAACCTGATAATCTCAACTTTTATTATTGTACTATCTTGGTTTTCAATCTGCCGATTTACCATGTATCTCCCAACATGTATATTTTGTGTGTCCGTTTTTACAACAATAGTCACACCAAGGACGTTATTTTTGCCGATTTTGACTTGGACTAGATTGAGGCCCATTTGAAGGCCCATGGGACAAATAACCAAAGAACTAATCTTGCTAATTCTAGCTAATTCTAGACTGTAGCCCACTAGAAGGCCCACGGGTCATTGGTCCATTCTTGAACCCAAGGTTTTTGTGAGCTGGATTTACAATTTCTCAGTCCACGGCCATTCTCAGCACTTGGTCCACAAGTAGTATTAGCATTCAGGAATTGTCCATATTCCATCAATGCTGATGCTTCACTTCTAGATTCGTGGAGCATTATGCTCCTACTCATCCTCACAAGAGACCTCAGAAAACACTTATCTGGTGATCAGAAGAGGTCGCCGACCAAGAATCCTACCTCTAACTTCATCTAGTTCTCGATCAAACTCAGCAAGGAACTCGAACACATGTTCGCGTTCAAGCTTCGATTTGTACAGCACACTATCTTCTGTATACACCCATTTTTCTTCCAAATTTATGTCGAGTTCTTACCACAAGGTAACCATTTCCATGTAGTATTCAATCACCTTCTTTTATTTTGTTGCATTCTCCATAATTTTGTTTTAATTTCAAAAGTCATTGAATAATTTCCTTCATTGTAATATGTCTCTTGTACTGCATCCCATATATCTTTTGCCATTGGTAGAAATAAATAAGTCTTCCCTATTGAAGGTTGCATTTAATGTACCAGCCAAGCCATAACCATGGAGTTTTCAAACCTCTGTTTTTTACGACTAATGGGTTGAGTTGAAGTAGGTTCTTTTGTTTCTCTAGTGAGGTAACCACATGTTCCTTTGCCACCAATTATTAAATTAATCGATTGTGCTCACTAACAATAATTTTTTCCGTTGAGTTTTTCGACTGTGAGTTGGAAGGATGAATTTTTAAGATTTTTACAACTCATACTGGGCATTTCTAGTGTTTCTCTATTAGATTTTTCTAATGAGACAAACTAGGAACTTTTCTGATGAGACAAACTCTGGAACATTGTTGTTAATCTCAATCATCATATGATAGGATTAGATGGATGATTCTGCTCTAATACCATGTAAATATAGTGGGAGAAATATTTAATTTTTTTATTTTGTATATGACTATACATTGGCCATTATTTTATTGTGTGAATTTTACAATAAAAATAAATTAAGATGAATAACTCTAACAAACTATTCCTAAAAATCAGGGAAAGATAAATAACAAAATGCTCCTAATAAATATTCAAACTTTTAACTGTTTTGATCCCTAACTAATAGGAAGGAAAAGTCCCATTAGTTACAGGATTTATTCTACATATCGTATTCGGGTAAAAGGGTTAATTAACCTATTTGGGCCTTAATCAATTATAAGCCCATTGGTAAACTTTATATGAAAGAAATTTTGAGACATTACGCAACAATCTCTACCTTGGACCAAAATGTGAACCAATGTTTTCAAATACCAAGTCTCCAATGTCATCACCTCAAGATACCTCTCAATAGGCATCAAAACATTAATTCATTTATGGGTAGAAATACTCCACCCTTTTCAAAGTTCTCAAAAATAACTAATGTAGATCAAGTGCAAGCAATGCTCGAATTTATCACTTGGCACTGATTTTGTTAACATATCAACTGCATTATCTTTTATATGAATATTTTACGACTTGATCAACCCTTGATTCATCTATTATTTAATCTTGTGATAACTCACACTAATATGCTTATAAAAAACTTAATTTTTGGCTAAGTGAATAGCATTCTAACTATCACATAAAAGAAGTACACTCTCTTATTGGAAACCAAGCTATTCTAATAACCTCATAAGCCAAATGCATTCTTTTGCCACCTCAGTCATAGCCATATATTCAGCCTCTATTGTAGACAACACAACTATATATTGCAAATTTGACTTCCAACTAATACAGTCACCACTAAAAGTAAAAACATAACCTATTATAGACCTAGTATCAAGATCACGAACATAGTCAAAATCCACATAATCCATGGCAACATCAGAAACACTAACTGCTTAAAAAATATCAAATCTTGTACAAATCATCAAATACATAAGACATCCAATTGTACTGGCATAAGGCACCCAAGCCATGTACTCCACCTCATCCCCTGTGCTAGGACATAAGCTCATGGATAATCTGAAATGCACTACAAGGGGTGTGCTCATTAGTTTAGTATTCATCATGCTAAGCTTATGCAGAATCTTCTCTATGTAACCTTTTTGGGACACTCAAAGTTTTTTGATTCTCTTGTCATGACTAATCTCAATTCCAATGATCTTTCTGACAATACCAAGATCTTTCATCTCAAATTTGCTTTTAAGAAAATTCTTTAAATCATTGACCTTTTCCTTACTATGAACGGTAATCAATATATTATCAACATATAAAATAAGCAATACCAATGATCTATCATCATAAATCTTAAAATAAATATAGCAATCATACTCACAATGACAATAACCATAAAAAACAATAGAGTCATATCCTTTATATAATTGGCGAAGTGATTATTTAAGCCCATACAATGACTTCTTAAGTTTACAAACATAATCTTCTTTACCGGATTCAATAAGCCCATCTAGTTTATGCATGTAAATCTCCATGGAGAAAAGCAGTTTTAACATCTAACTGCTCCAACTTCAAGTCATACAAGTTTACTATGGAAATAACAACTCGAATAGAAGTATGATTCACAACATGTGAAAAGATCTCATCATAATCAACTCCTTTCTGTGAGTACTCTTTGACTACCAATCAACTCTTATACTACTTCAGTTCTTTAATTCGATAAAGTAATTTGCAACCAATAGCTCTCTTTCTCTTAGGAAGTGGAACCAACTCCCAAGTCTTGTTCTTGTATAATGACTTCATCTCTTCTTTCATTGAAGCCTTCCATTCCTCATTGTCTTTCCTGCTCATAGCATCTTGGTAAGAAATAGGGTCATGACTACCAATAAACAAAGCAAATGAAACTACGTCACCTTTAAACCCAAGTCTCTGTAGTGCCTTGCGAATGTGTGGCTCCTTATAAGTAGCAATGCTATATTGCTCTGATTATTGCTCTTCATCCTGAGCTTGTGATTGCTCTTGATCTTGGTCCAGTAGTTGCTGCTGAACCTCTCTAATGACCGGCTAATAAACCATATCTTGAGAGTTTTTCAATATGAACGTCACCTCTTTTGGAGCTTTACCCTTCTCATCAAAACTTTTTGACATAAACTCTGCTATCACACTTTTCAGTATAAACTTCTTGTCAAAAACCACATCTCTGCTAATAACCAACTTTTTAGCTTTTGGATCTTACAATCTATAACCTTTGACACCTTTCTGATAACCAAGAAAAATGCACTTCTTGAATTTGGCATCCAGCTTTGACCTCTCATCACTTTATATATGAAGAAAAGCAAGACAATTAAAAACTTTTAGCATAAACTATCATACCTCCTTAAGAATTTCGAAATCGATGGAAGAATAAGAACTTTGATTGATGAGAAAAATCACAATGCTCATAGTCTCTGCCCAAAAATTCTTTGACAAACCTGCTTGCAATCTCATACATCTCGCTCTCTTTACAATGGTTCTATTCATTCTCTCAGCAACTCCATTTTGCTGAGTAGTCTTCCTCACTATATAATATCAAAAATACTAACTTTATTGCATACCTCTTTGAATGTTTTGTGCTTGTACTCGATACCGTTATCAATTCTCAAAATCTTTATTTTTTTGTCAGTTTAGTTTTCTACCTCTGTTTTCTATTCCTTAAAGATATCAAATACTTGAGTTTTATTTCTCATATAATAAACTCAAATCTTTTTGTAGTAGTCATCATTGAAAGTAACATAATAGTAAGCTTCACTTTGAGAATAACAATCATGGGTCCCCAAACTTCAAAATGAACATATTCCAAAATACCAAAAACTAGTGTGAATTGATGCCTTAAAACTAACTCTTTTTTACTTACCATAAACACAATGTTCACAAAAATCAAGCTTATAAGTCTTCGCACCTTTCAACAAGTTCCTCTTATGGAGCTCCAACATACTCTTCTCACCTAAGTGTCCAAGCCTCATATGTCAAAGCATAGTATCATCAAAGGTAGAATCTTCATAAATTACAGCAACTCCACCTTCAATATTTTCAATCATCTTGTATAAGTTGTCAAATTTCTTACTCTTAATTACTATTAAAACTTCTTTAGACACCTTAAGTACTCTATCTTTTGTAGAATACGAATAACCCATCTCATTTAACTCACTAAGAGAAACCATATTCTTTTTCAAGTCAAGGATATGTCTCACTATTGTTAAGGTTCTCACAATACCATCAAACGTCCTAACCTTTATAGTTCCTATCCTAGCAACTTTTATTTTGCATTGTTGCATACACATAATTACCACTCTTAGGAGTACAAGTATCAAACCAATTTATATGTAGGCACATATGATAGGAACAACCAAAATCAAGAATCCAAGAATTAACAAAGGAATCAATACCTGATGAGACAAATAACAAATCATCTTTATCTTCACTTTTATCCTGTGCATCACTAGTTGAATTAGTGGGTTGTGTTTGATTATTTCTATCCTCCAAATCCTTGGTTAAAATTCTACAATATTTTCGAATGTGACCCTCTATGACAATAATGATATTCCATGTCTTTATTAAATTGCCTAGGTCTTAAGCTCGATCTTCTTTTGCCTTTATCATACCTTTATCATAAATTTTATCTCTTGACTTGTTTCTTCCACACCTATAGCTGTAATTATTATTATTTTTCTTAGTAACAACGAGACTATCTACTTGTATTTGCTCATCATCAAATTTCTTTTTCTTGTGATAAGAAGCTTCCTTCACACTCTTAAAAATAATTGTTTCTTTTTCATACAATAAGATGGTAATCAAATGATCATAAGATAATGGTAGAGAAAACAATAACAACATACTTTTATCATCATCAACAAATGTTACCCCTAACTGAGCAAGTTCAGAAATCAATCTATTGAAGGTATTCATGTGTGTTAACAAGTTCGTATTCTCAAACATACAAAAAATCTCTTTTTTCAAAATAATTTATTTGTAATATTTTTTGCCATATAAAGCTACTCTAAAGTTTTTAATAAATCATAAAAAATTTTCTGATAAAAAACATTACGAACTATCTCATTTAAGAGTCCCTGACAAATTACACTTGTTGTCATTTGATCAAGCACATCACATACTTCATCTTTCATATCATCGGGCTTTTTATTTTTGCAAGCAACAATTTTGCAACACCTTGTTAAATCAATACATCTTTCATAAGCATCTGCTAGGGAGAGAAATCATTATTTCCATTAGATCTTTTTACTTTTGTGGATGACTCTGTACTAATCTTTTTTAACCAAGCTCTGATACCACTTGTTGTACCTAATATTGGATAATAATGCGAAAGCAAACAATAATAATGTGCACCAATAAAAAATATAGGAAAAATAATTAACACAAAAATTTAAGTGATTCAGTAGTCAATGTGACTACTTAATCTACTGTTGAGGCCGGCACCAAAAAATTCTACTATATTTGTCAAAAAAGAGTACAATTAAATTTGCTAACAATTAATTAATCAAATTACTCGATATTTAAATATCCAATTACACCCAAATTAATTTTTCTCACAGAAAACTACAATAAATAAATGTGTTTTGCAAGTTTAACAACAACATATATAAAACAAAGTAATGATTAAAATACCTTGCTATAGGAAGTGAGAGGAAGAAGAAGATACTTCACTATTGGGTGTCTCTGCAACAAATAAACCGAACGATCTCTATTGCCTAAATACTCTGCCGAAGATGCCTTTGAATTGCCGCTGAAATAATGCCGCGACTTCCTCTGTTCTCATGCTACTTTGATTCAAACTCTTACATATATAGTATTCGAGTAAAACGATTAATTAACCTATTTGGGCCTTTGTCAATTATAAGCCCATTGCTAAACTTAATATGAAAGGAATTTTGGGACATTATGCAACAGGTTGTATGTTAAGAGGAAGTGAACAAAGATGACTTTGATGGATTATGGTTGCAACAAGCTACAATAGAAACACGATATGTATTAGCTCCACAAAGCAATATTACGAAATTGTTAAGATCAGTAGACAGAGAAGAAATAATCACATGCTCAAAGGATCGTAAAGGATCATCAATCTCTTTAGAAGGGGGCACCAGACACGAACGTCTCATCCTGCAGAGCAGATCCTGACAAAAAAATATAATCTCTTGTGTGTAGAATTTGGCTCTGCATTAAAATATAGAGACATTTGAGCAATAAGAAACCTTAATAAACATAAATAACTGCAATCAAGACAAGAACATGTGTAGTTAGCTTCAATCATTGACCTTGTAAGTGATGCATATACGAACATTCTCAGGTGGTTCTTCAGTTTACACAACATATATTATAATACCTAGACATTTGGACCAAAGAACTAATAAGATATAATTTTAAGTGGCCTTAAAGAAAATGAAATGGGCTATTAACCTGCAAGGGTTGCTTGAAAATATGGCATTTGGAATGTGATTTTGAAGCTCTTCAATTAAATATTTTGGCAAGGCACACCTAGGTAGAACATTTGAAGGCCCTAAAAATTTCAAAACGCAACATTCCCTCGAGCATGTGAATCAAAGTAAGAAAACTGCCAAAGAAGTTTGCAATGAGGAGACTACCAGGATCATCAGGACCCGGAATAAATAGAAATCGACTATGCTCTTTTAGCCGTTGATGGGTTTGAAACATTTGCCCTAATTTTCCAAATTGTGATCTGTGCATCCAAGATCCTTGTTATAGTTTCAGCTCATGTGTGAAAGTTGTCTCAGAACAATACAATATAAACAAGAGTAATCCTTATACTCTATCACTCACCTGAGACTTGAAAAGGAATGAAAAGACAGATTACAAGAGTGGGAACTAAAGTTTCCCATGAATACAAATAGAGAAGGAACCACCTCCTGATTCTCAAAAACATCGAGGATAGTTGCTAGTTTTCCCATAGCCTTCTATATGGAGAGTACAATAAGAAAAATATGCCAACCTATTTAGCAAAAATCATTTGATAGAGATAGATAGGGAGAAAAAGAATCACCTCTTCGTTGTCCAGCCACAAGTCCGAAATAATAACAAGCATGTCATTAATTGCTTTCTTTTCCAATTCTGCAAGTGTAAGCTAATGGTGCATGTAAAGGAACCACTAACAATCGAAAATAGTTTTTGACAAATTCAAGTGATTTCAGAAAATAAGTATTTATGCCTTAACACTACTAACAGTAAGGGAGGCTTTAAAGATACAGTCTCCTCTTTTGTTTGCAAACCACCACCCAAAAAGGTCATCCTGCAAGCACTTTAAGTGACTTCTCTCTGTCCTCTAATGGAGCAAATCCACAGGTAATGATCTTCATGACAAATTAAGCATGAGCATTTCCCAGAAATGCAGATTTAAGTATTCAACCAAAACTTCATGCAAACAAACCTTCAAGCAACACGACCAGTGGAATGGAGCACGATTGAGTTCTAGAGTAACTAACACTATTCACAATTTACAGCATCAAATATATAAACCTAGCTATAGAGTCGTTATACTCGAGAAAGTTTAATAAATTCTCTATCCTTGACTCAGAAACAGACTCCATTTGTTGAATTTATATGAAGCACATCTAAAAAGTCACAAAAAAAGGGACATTTTCAACCGAAAATGAAGATCTCTCTCTCTAACACACACACCCGAACTTCAGATTGCAAATTTTTAACAAAAAGTAATTTAAATTAGATGAGAAAAAAATAAGGATGAACGCAGAGAATATAAATTCCCAGTGCAGGGGTCTTAGCACAGAAGTATAGCTTCATCCAAACTAGAAAAAAATAAAAAATTTAGATATAGCCCAAATAGACATAGCAAACGAACATGGAGAACTTTCAAAAATAAAGTATGTTTGCCGATGTTAACATACTAAATAAACTTGGAACATTTTCTTGGAATCGTAACAAGATGCTTACCTAAAAGATGCCCTCTAAGAGCATCTCACCTTCTGCAACTACTATTGTGATCTCTTAGAAGAACCAGTAGTTATCTTTGTAATGCTGGTCAAAGAAACTGATGATCCATTAACTCCGATGTGGCAGAAAGTAAACTCTAAAGTTTGAGCATTTATGAATCCATAATTTAGATTTCAAAGTCATGTCAAACTGAGGAGTCAATTAGCCCAGTGCCAATGTCCTCTCCAAATCAAACACCACACAGTCTTAAGAATAGAGATACTAATAGTGATACTCCAACTCCTTGTACCAATGACCAAAAAAAGAAAGTGGCAGAATGACACTTCATATGCAAGTGCAAGCGATATGGTCAACTATAATGGACTTTAGGAGATTGTAATTCACTATTTTAGCTTCCTTGCTTGTGCTATTCTCAAACTGCATGGACAGAATTTTAGCTATTAAAACTGCCTCTCTTTAGATTTCATGGTGTTCATGACATACTTGGCTCATTGGACTGGTTTTAGTTAGGGATTAAAACTGCCTCTTTTTTATAACACTAATAGTGTGCAGGAAATATTTGGCTTATTGGAATGGTTTTAGCATGGCAAAACTGCCTCTTTTTAGATTGTATGGTGTGCATGAAATATTTGGCTCATTAGACTGATATGGACAGTAATATATACTATTTTTAGCATGCATGTATTTTGATTTATTACTAGTATTGCTAGTATTCATTTTTTTCATTCATTTAATCATTAATTGTACAATTACAAGTACAAATAAAAAAAAACTTGATAAACACATATTCACAACCTTTCATATCTTTAAACCCATTTTGCATTTTCACTTCCACATTTTGGATCCTAGCTCCTAGTGCTGCAATTTTCAGTTTTATTGCATCAAAATCTACATTTATATTACTTGTATCACCACCCATGTATTCTTCATTATTAGGATCCCAAAATAAAAAATATTTGCACTTTTCAAGAAAATAATAAAAGAATAATTTTTTAGGGTTTCCTTTTGATTCAAAAATTCTAATTCCAGCTTTTCTTCCACAATACCAGTTTTTGTTTTTAAATTTTATGAGTTCTCTATTGATGCTAGATGAAGTGCTGGAAGCCATGGATAACATTCAAGCTTTTCTATGCTTTTATGTTGTGTGCTAGAAAAGGAAAGGAATTGAAAAAGAAGATGTGTGTATTATTGAGATGTTGCAGGGCCAGAACTGAAGTATTTATATTTGGTTTCATGATCGTTGGTCTACAACGGCTTCATTTGAGAAATTAATTTTTTAATGTTAAATCTAATATTGTGTCAACAAGAATCTATTGAAACAGAAATTTCTAATGGCTCTTAAATATCAGGGGTATTTTTTAATATACCTCTTACTTCAAGCTTATTCTAGTTTTTTTTGTAAAACTTAAGGATAATTTTAAAGAAATGCGAAACCTCAGGAGCATTTTTGAATTTTTTTTCTTAACTTTTTAATTATTTAATAATTATTTTTGTCACATGATATTTGTTTTTAAGTGAATCTTATAAAAAAGAAAAAGAAATAAAAGAAATTGTTATAATGAGCATAAATTTTACAATTTTTAGATTAATATTCATTATTATTAAATATTAAAAATAGTTTACAGCATATCGATAATATTAGATAATAATGGGTTTATTATTGAACAATTAGATAAAATTATCTCAAGTAAAAATTACCAAGGATAAAATTGTTTAAAATAAAAAATGATACATTGAAAAAAATATATATATGGCGACCATTCTTCGTACAAATGAATTAAATAAATCATTTTTAACCATCGATTTAAGTTAATTTAACGGTAAATATATTTTTTGTTTGATTTTATTTTATCATTGATTTTCTGAGTTATTATTAAATTCAAATTTAAAAATATAATATTATCCACACCATTAACTTAAATTATCTTATAGTTACGATAATTTGTTAATATTATTTATTAAATTGCTATAACGAGCCCTTTAAGTGTTTTAAGTGTGTATGTATGTGTATATATAAGGCTAGCCATGACTCAAATTATGGTAAGTGCGGGTTAAAGCCTGATAGTATAACTCCAGATATGAGCGTTCTACATAAATAGGGAGTTTTTACAATTAAATAAGTTTTTTTATCTAAATCACCTCCCAACATAGCTTCATTCTTACTTGTACATAACAAGATCAAAATACTCATGTTCTTAACAGAAAACAAAAATAGTATCAAACATTGTCGGAAATTTGACGACAATCACCAAAATTCAATGAAATTTCTAGTGACCTTGCAAGATTCATACCATTGAAATTTTTATGTAAGTATTGAAATGTCATGATATGTCGTTGACATGGAAAAACATTGAAACAAGTGGCAATATTTTTAACATGTCATGATAAGGCTTTAACATGTTGCCTTAAGGCTTTGACATATCGTGATAACGCTTAGCAATGTCGTGGTGAGCATTTATTTATAAGATGAAAAAAAAAAAAAAAATCTCAATAGCAAGCAACCAACATCCCAAGTAATTAGATCAAGTGGCACTTAATTTGTACGTGACATGTTCTGACGAGGGGTCCGTAAAATTTCAAATCACTATGTCAACCAGAGAAGCAAATCATAGTAATCACATTATTAAATTCGTATTTATTTTACGGTATTAAATAAAATATCAATATAATATCTGCAGAACAAGACAAGAGAGTAATCAAGATAAGATCTGCAGAGAAGATAAATAGAGTCTACTTTATGTGTCATACTTATCTATAATATGTGTGTAGTGTCATACTTATCTGTTTGTATAATACGTGTGTAACTATAATAATACCAGCATGTAATATTAAAATATAATAGGGTCATGGTGACACTTGTCCATTCCTTAGACAAGTGGTAGGCTACGTAGAGATAGAGTTAGTCAAATAAGTAGATAAGAGTTAATAATGATATAAGATAAAATAGTGAATAGTGGTAGTGAATGGTAAAGGCAAGTCTCTGTTATAAATAGAGATAGCTTGTAGCGTAGCAAGGCAAACTTGGCATTCTCACTAGAGTGTAGTATAGACTTGGTGATTCTCTCTCTAGTTTTTAATATACAAGTCTCACTGTAAATAAATAAAGAGTTATTTGCTTGTATCATATATGTATCAGAGCAATTCAGTTATCCTGTTTGTATGTGTTCTTGTAACATAATAGCTTGTTTAGTTTTAATGGTATCAGAACTATATATTAGCTTGTTAGTTTAATGATATCAGAGTTTATCCCTAAAACTCAAGAGCCTAGCCTTTCACTATATATCACATAACCAATATTCCAAAAATCTCTATAGAAGAGTCTGTGTCTTATATCTTGTGTCATAGTTATCTTTCCTTATGTACGAGTCTTTCTATTAGTCTATCTCTTATAATATTCTCTAAAGAGTCTTTCTAAGAGTTTATCTCTTATATTATCCTTTAGAAAGCCTAAACAAAAAACTCACCATAATTAAGTAGTTTCCTTATATTCATAACTATTTTCAAAGTATGCTCTATGGCTACAACTAGAAGCTGATCTCCCAAATCAGAAAAGATAAATAGTTCTGGACTATAATCTCACGAATTTACCCAAATTCTATTTCTTTGAACCTATATGATTTGTTGAGTGGTTGAAGAAGAAAGAGTTTTTGGCAACAGCCATTTGAAAAGTTGAGGCGCCGTAAGACCATACTGGATTCTCAAGTTATACACAGTATACACTGCTCTATTATAAAACCTCTTGAGGTATTTAGAGATCATGTCAAGAGAAATCATCCAAGGTAGCAATTCTAAACCCATAGTCCAAGAAACTCATCTTCCTGATAAAGATATCAACTCCCATGTTGAAGTTGAGTGGTCTGAAAATTCTATAATTACCCTAACCTCCAAATGTCTTTTTAATCCTTTTAATCCTTATAAATTCTATAATATTTCCCAACTTTTATCTTTTAAAAATATTATACCCACAAAAAAGGCCAAGCTCTTACCTGTATATAAATCCTTCACTGTTGCTGTCCAAACAGTATCTAGTTCAGATTCTGAAACGTATCTCCCTATCTTAAATGACAGAGATCTAAAAAGATACAGAAGTGAAGGTTACAAAGGACTACATCTAGGTGCAATTCGTATCGGTGTACAACCTACTTTCCTAGCCGGAAAAAATGTTGTCTACTTTACTTGATACTAGATGGACAAATTTCAAAGATGTAGTAATTACACAAGTTGAAGTAGGACTTAACAATGGTCATGTACTATTATAAGTAGATCCAGATTTTACTTTGGACCTATCCAAACCAACACTCTCTCAAACTATCCAGATAAAAGTTCATCTTTATAGTGCTAATATGATGCCAACAGAAACAGTATGTGCAATTCATTATACTATGACGTACAGGTTACAGTCTCACTTATTTTTCATAAATCATGACTCTAAACCAGTTGTTAGAGTTATTGGAAATGGAAATATTTTTCAATCCAAAGTACACACTGATGACCAACTCATTTTTTCACCTTCTTGGAAAACAGATTATGAGAAAAGACACAAGCCTAAAGTCATACATGATGATGGACAAATAGAAGGGAATCAGATGGTAGCATCTCAATCACTTTTCCAAAGCAAACAAGACCCCTGTATCCATGTGAACAGTGTCAGATCAATGGAAAAGTGCCGATGTCTTGCCCTGATATACACAGAAAAATTTTTCTTATAAGAAGATTTGTTTCCATGATTACTCAACAATTTTCAGAAGATAATTTCTGCATAGGCTCAGAAGGAGAAGTCGGCCAAGAAAAATGGCTAGTCAAAAGGATGACTCCTGAAGGTATTGGTCCTATTAAAGTTGTTATAACTTGGTCAAATGTAAATGCCAAATCTTAGAATGAAGCCTTAAAATAAATTTCCCAAACACAAGACCAAATCTTAAATGAAGTCCAAACACTCCACCAATATTTTCAAAATAAACCCGAACCTTCAAAAGTTACAAAACCAAGAAAAGCCCAAAAAATGAAACATTGGTCATCCACTAGATCTATCATGATGATCTCAATGTTTAGTAAAGAAGAATTGGAAGATGCAAGAAGAAGAGACAAAAATGCAATGGCCAAATTTGAAGAAGAAAAACGTCTCCAAAAGAAAAGGCAATGGGTACAAAAGGAAAAGCAACCTGTTTGTGATCTTTCTCCTCCTAAATGGAAATCTAAACCATCATCTCCTTACGATGAATGGGAAGAATCAAGACATAATCCAAAAGCTTTTTGGAGAAGTTATGCTCCTCCTCCTGTTTATCCATGGCCTGTCAAACCTATTGGATGGGGAGATGAATTTAAAGATGATATTGAAGATCCAACTTCACCTTCATCATCTACATGCAGTATTTCAACAGCCTCCCAAACAAACCAGTTCATGGTGACAAATCCTGCATATCCTTTTTAAGCTGATCTTACTGGAAAAAATAAAGGAGTCAGCATTTCTCAAACATAACCAATTGGAGATCCATTGGTGGCCTTACAATTCCAAAGTTCTTATGAACAATCACAGACCTTAAATCTTACACAACCTCCACAATAGGAACAACAACATGAAGAAGATCATATTACTCCAACAGAATACAGAGTTGTAATACCACATGCTCTAAATCACAAACAATTCTGGAATATTGATCCATAACAAAGAGGTCAATATCTAAAGAAGATGGCTGCTTGTGCTGAAGGAGAAATTTTAAGGATCTCTAACTTAACTCTCAAAGAAGTCCTTGACAGAATCACAACAGCATTCACTGGTTCACTAAGACAATGGCAGTATTATCTCCCTACAAATGATAGATGTCTTATCCAACAGATTGATCAGCCTATGACAACACTGTTAAATTTTATTAACAAGGTCTTTGTTGGAGTGAAAGATCTAGAAACACAAAAAGTTGAGAAGAAATTTCTCAAGAATAAATGTTGTGAGACAAGAACAACTCTTTTACACATTCCAACTAAAGCTATTCTACGATTAAATTTCTTGGATGACACAGAATCAGAAGAATCACAATCATCAGACTCTGATTCTAACACAGAAGAATCTATTCATCAAATAGTCCAAGCATCAATCAGAGAAAAAATAGATTACATTTTTATCATCAAGGAGAATCATTTCGTCCTTACTTCAAATAACTCTTATCTCACCACAATCTCAACCCATAAAACTTACAGCATTAGTGGATACCGGAGCATCAGTATCACTTCTTCATAGTAAATGTCTACCAAAAGGTCAGTGGATTCCAACAATAGCATCGTTCACAACAGCAAATGGAAATAACTTCTATAGTCTCGCATATTCCAAACCTATTCAAGTCTTCCTGTCAGATTCATTATCTCAAAGACATTGCTTCTATATGCATGATGAATCAGGAGAAGATGCAATCTTGGGATTTGATTTCTTAACTCTATGGTCCTCATTTACTTTCCTTCATGATGGCTTTTCACCATACATAAAATAGAAAGTTCCTTAGGTAGAGAAAAAACACTTTTTCGAGGTAGCTGGAATTAACCATGATACTTTTGCTGAAGAAAGAACACTATTACTCCAGTGTTGTGCTGATATTCCAAACAAGTTATGGACAAGATAACAATACTTTATCTCTTTGCCATACAATTAAGGATGAAAAATGCCACACCAGACAACATCTCATCCAGGGATGCCACATGATGAACAATTGTGTAGAGATGAGATTCAAGGATTACTAGATCTTGGATTAATAAGTCCATCCAAGTCCCAGTGGGCAAGTCCAGCTTTTTAAGTGAATAAACATTCTAAGCAAGTACGGGGAAAGAAAAGATTGGTAATAGATTACTAAAAGTTGAATAATTGTTTAAAGGATATTTGATATTTTATCCCCAAGAGAGATCAATTGCTAAAGAGAATGAACAAAGCTGAGATATTCTCCAAGTTTGATATGAAGTTAGAATTCTGGCAAATTGGTATTGATCCAAAAGACAGACATAAAACAGCATTTATAGTGCCACATGGACATTATGAATGGAATGTCATGCCATTTGGTTTAAAGAATGCACCATTAGAATTCCAACACAGGATGGATGAAGTCTATGCCCCTTTGTCATCAAACTCTCTCATCTACATTGACAATGTCTTGATCTTTAGTGAAGACGAAGAACAACATAAAAGGCATCTCCATCAATTTCAAGAATTAACCTGTAAACATGGATTAGTCATCTCAGAATCCAAGATGAAGTTAGGATTAGAAGATGTTGACTTTCTTGGATTGAAGATAAAAAATGGATCAATCATTCCACAGGATCATATAGCACAGAAAATAAATGAATTTTTTAATGAACTTCATGGAAGAAATCATATACAACAATCTTTAGGAACTCTAAATTATGCTTCATCTCATATATCTCATCTAGCCAGTATCACTAAAAAGATCTTTAGACACCTGAGAAAAAATGCTGATATTTGGTCACTAGAAGCAACCCAGTCAGCTATAACTTTGAAGAAACTATGCAACAACCTTCCCCCTCTCAAGATCCCAAGACATGGTCAGCTCATACTCTAAACAGATGCTTCATATCAATATTGGGCAGCAGTCCTAATTGAAGAAAATCTAGACAAATGCAAAGAAATATGTTGATACAAATCAGGTTCTTTCAATGCTTCTCAACAACATTACCCCTCTTCTAAAAAGAAAGTACTTGCAGTAATAAATGGAATCAAGAAATTTCAATTCCATCTATCACAGAATCTATTTATTATTGAAACTTATTATAAATACTTTGAGGGATTGCTTAGAAGAAGAGAAAGTGAACTTCAAAATCCTCAATTTCTCAGATGGTCATAACGGCTTTCAAAATATCAATGGAATGTCAAGCATATCAAAGATGAACACAATGTTTTAGCAGACTATTTGTCTAAAACTACTCTAGAGAACCAACTACAAATAAAATCTGCCCCAATGATGGATGGGATTAATTTCAACTGCAAAAGCGTAGTGAAAATATCAATATAATTAGAGTCACATAAGCGTGGAATTACAAATATAATATCTGCAGAATAAGACAAAAGAGCAATCAAGATAAGATTTGTAGAAAAGACAAGTGAAATCTACTTTATATGTCATGCTTATCTATAATATGTGTATAGTGTCATACTTATCTGTTTGTATTATACGTGTGTGGCTATAGTAATGCTAGCATGTAATATTAAAGTGTAATAGTGTCATGTGACACTTGTCCATTCCTTGGTCAAGTGGTAGGCTACGTAGAGATAGAGTTAGTCAAATAAGTAGATAAGAGTTAATAATGATATAAGACAAAATAGTGAATAGTGGTAGTGAATAGTAAAGGCAAGTCTCTGCTATAAATAGAGGTAGCCTGTATCGTAGCAAGACAGATTGGGCCTTCTCACTAGAGTGTAGTATAAACTTGGTCCTCTCTTTAGTTTGTAATATACAAGTTTCATTGTAAATAAATAAAGAGTTGTTTGCTTTCATATATGTATCAGAGCAATTCAGTTATCCTGCTTGTGTGTGTTCTTGTAACATAATAGCTTGTTTAGTTTTAATGGTATCAGAACTATATATTAGCTTGTTAGTTTAATGGTATCAGAGCCTATCCCTAAAACTCAAGAGCCTAGCCTTTCACTATATATCACATAACCACTATTCCAAAAACCTCTATACAAGAGTCCGTGTCTTATATCTTGTGTCCTAGTTACCTTTCCTTATGTACGAGTCTTCCTATTAGTCTCTCTCTTATAATATTCTCTAAATAGTCTTTCTAAGAGTTCATCTCTTATATTATCCTTTAGAAAGCCTAAACAAAAAACCCACCATAACCAAGTAGTTTTCTTATATCCATAACTATTTTCAAAGTATGCTCTGTGGCTACAGTTAAAAGCTGATTTCCCACATCAGAAAAGATAAATAGTTATGGACTATAATCTCACGAATCTACCCAAATCATATTTCTTCAAACCTATATGATTTGTTGAGTGATTGAAGAAGAAAGAGTTTTAGGGATAGGCTCTAATACCATTAAACTAACAAGCTAATTTATAGTTCTAATACCATTAAAACTAAACAAGTTATTATGTTACAAGAACACACACAAACATGATAACTAAATTGCTCTGATACATATATGATACAAGCAAGCAACTCTTTATATATTTATAGTGAGACTTGTGTATTACAAACTAGAGAGAGAAGAATCAAGTCTATATTACACTCTAGTGAGAAGGCCAAGTCTATCTTATTACGATACATGCTACCTCTATTTATAACAGAGGCTTGCCTTTACTATTCACTACCATTATTCACTATTTTGTCTTATATCATTATTAACTCTTATCTACTTATTTGACTAACTCTATCTCTACGTAGCCTACCACTTGTCCAAGGAATGGACAAGCGTCACATGACACTATTACACTTTAATATTACATGCTAGCATTATTATAGCCACACACGTATTATACAAACAAATAAGTATGACACTACACACATATTATAGATAAGTATGACACAAAGTAGACTCCACTTGTCTTCTCTGCAGATCTTATCTTGATTGCTTTCTTGTCTTGTTCTGCAGATATTATCTTGGTAATTCCACCACGCTTTTACGACTCTAATTATATTGATATTTTCACTATGCTTTCGCGGTTGAAATTAATCTCATCCATCATTGGGTCAGAATCCATCTATAGTTGGTTCTCTAGAGTAGTTATAGACAAATAGTCTGCTAAAACATCGTATTCACCTTTTATATGCTTGACATTTCATTGAGATTTTGAAAGCCGTTTAGACCATCTAAAAAATTGAGGATTTGGAAGTTCACCTTCTTTTCTTCTAAGCAATCCCTCAAAGTATATATAATCAGTTTCAATAATAAATGGATTCTGTGATAGATGGAATTGAAATTTCTTGATTCCATTTATTACTGCAAGTACTTCCTTTTTAGAAGAGGGGTAATGTTGTTGAGAAGCATTGAAAGAACCTGATTTGTATCTCTGCATTTGTCTAGATTTTCTTCAATTAGGACTGCTGCCCAATATTGATATGAAGCATCTGTTTAGAGTATGAGCTGACCATGTCTTGGGATCTTGAGAGGGGGAAGGTTGTTGCATAGTTTCTTCAAAGTTATAGCTGACTGGGTTGCTTCTAGTGACCAAATATCAGCATTTTTTCTCAGGTGTCTAAAGATCTTTTTAGTGATACTGGCTAGATGAGATATATGAGATGAAGCATAATTTAGAGTTCCTAAAGATTGTTGTATATGATTTCTTCCATGAAGTTCATCAAAAAATTCATTTATTTTCTGTGCTATATGATCCAGTGGAATGATTAATCCATTTTTTATCTTCAATCCAAGAAAGTTAACATCTTCTAATCCCAGCTTCATCTTGGATTCTGAGATGACTAATCCATGTTTATAGGTTAATTTTTGAAATTGACGGAGATGCCTTTTATGTTGTTTTTCGTCTTCACTAAAGATCAAGACATTGTCAATGTAGATAAAACAGTTTAATGATAAAGGGGCATAGACTTCATCCATCTTGTGTTGAAATTCTGATTGTGCATTATTTAAACCAAATGGCATGACATTCCATTCATAATGTCCATATGGCACTATAAAGGCTATTTTATGTCTGTCTTTTGGATCAATACCAATTTGCCAGAATTCTGACTTCATATCAAACTTGGAGAATATCTCGGCTTTGTTCATTCTCTTTAGCAATTGATCTCTCCTGGGGATAGGTTATCGAATATCCTTTAAACAATTATTCAACTTTTGGTAATCTATTACCAATCTTTTATTTCCCCATACTTGCTCAAAATGTTTATTCACATAAAAAGCTGGACTTGCCCACTGGGACTTGGATGGACTTATTAATCTAAGATCTAGTAATCCTTGGATCTCATCTCTACACAATTGTTTATCATGTGGTATTCTTGGATGAGATGTCGTCTGGTGTGGCATTTTTCATCCTTCATTGTATGGCAAAGAGACAAAGTAATGTCAACATGTAATATTAAGGTGTAATAATGTCATAACGACACATGTCCATTCCTTGGACAAGTGGTAGGCTACGTAGAGATAGAGTTGCTCAAATAAGTAGATAAGAGTTAATAATGATATAAGACAAAATAGTGAATAGTAAAGACAAGCTTCTGCTATAAATAAAGGTAGCATGTATCGTAGTAGGGCAAATTTGGTCTTCACACTAGAGTGTAGTATAAACTTAGTCCTTCTCTCTAGTTTATAATAAACAAGTCTCACTGCATATAAGTAAAGAGTTGCTTTCTTACATCACATATGTATCAAAGCAATTCAGTTATCCTATTTGTATGTATTCTTATAATATAATAGCTTGTTTAATTTTAATGGTATTAGAGTTATATATTTTAGCTTGTTTTGTTTGGTATTAAATAGGTTAAATATAATTATATTAAATTAAATTATAATTAATCTATATAATATTTAATGACAAGTTGTATAAAATAATTGAATAATATTAATTATAAATATTTTAATAAAATAATTTTTTTTAAATAATTTTTATTATAAAATTTATTTAAATCAATATTTAATTTATTTTAATATTTTTATTACATTTTTAAAAAAATAAAAATAAAAAATTTAATTTTAGATAAAAAAAAAAAATTAACACATAAATTTATAATTAAAAATTCAAAAAAATTAAGTTAAATATTTAATACGATTTAAACTCACACTCTCTAATCATACAAAATTTCTACATAACTATATCATTTTTATACTACATAATATTGTTTAATTTTAGAGTCAAAAGCACATGTGTATAGATATTATTCAGTTAGAGTTTTTAATACTGTATAACAAATATGGGAGTTCGGTACAGATGAAGATTAAAAAGAATGTATTACATAGTAAGAGTAAATTGAGTTTGAGCAAACAAAAGGGAGTAAAATGAATAATGATACAATTCTCTCTAGTGTCACTCATATCATAATCTTACTTAACGCCTCATGAAGCAACATAGCTCATGAGCTTCGTTCCTGATTTAACGAATGCACCACAAAATTACTCTGAATTTTATCTAAGAGGTGCCTATCAAACGGAAAGTAGGTAAAGTATATCTAGAGACGCTCGACAAGAACCAAGTACTACTCACACTTGATAGATCGATAAATGTGACGAACAAAAAACAACGCTGCTCGGAAGCCTACAGTACCAAGCATGAGGAAGAAACCATAGCAGATGCATGCCATGTATCCAAAGAAAAATGATGTTTGCATAAATCCAGACATATCCGATCTTGCATGGTAGTAGTACAAACAATAGGCATAGATAAATATGCCGGTTGATCCACCACATAGGAAAGACCTGCAATAGAATCAAATATAAACATCAGTAATGAAATTAATGCACATTTGACTGTACCTATATAGGACAAGGCATGTTATAAGTTCATAACTTCTATAGATCCCTAAACAGGCTCACAAAATCATTAAGTGTGTTATTCGAAAACTGAAGCTACAAGATCAAGGAGAATGTCTGGCTACCGATATATGCAAATAACAGATTAATAAGGCTAATAATCCTATTTTGTAACAAAAACTAAAAATAAAAATAAAATGATTTAAAGATGAACTATGGGTTATTCTACAATACATCTGCTATAAGTTAAACAATAATCTTTTAGCCCTTTGATTTATTTAACTCAATCTCAATTCACAAACCATTAAAAAACTCTAGGAAAAACAAAAATGTGGATTCAAGTAACTGCTACTCACTAAACATGGTAGATGCCGGAGTGTATGATATATATGAATTCATAAGATGTATGTATTCTAGAATTTTCTTACCTCTAATAGCAAAAAAATAAAAATGAAAATTACAACCATAATGATTTTATGTGACACAAGATTTACTTTCAAGGGATTAACTCTCTCAATCCTGCAAGCCCAAGTTGATGCATTGTACATCATATTAAATCACACCAAATCTTGCTAGCGTCCAGAACTACCCAAAAGAACACAGGACACACGATGCTTGACCCTCTCTTTCCCTCCCACAAAAGTATCAAGAGAAAAATTGCAAGAAAACTATAAGAAAAAAAAGAGATCATTTTCAAATTATATTATGATAGTTAGAATGCATATCTGGCCCTCGGCAAACAAAGAAAAAACTCAGAATGCTTTCAGCTTCATAGTCATTGTTCCAGAATCAGGTCCCACCAAAGCTAGTTAATTCATAATTACTATAACAGTCATAGACAGATATGAAAAAGAGGCCTTATCTGAAGCCAGTATTTAAATTATTTCCAATAATTATTCAGCAAGACCATGCGTAGAGTTTTCATATTACTTTGCAAAATCATGAAACAATAATATACAAAAAATAACACAGGAAAAGACAATCAAATACAATTGATGTCTGTCCCAAAAATAAAAAGATAATTAGAGGATAGATAAACCACTATTTCAATGGCTCAACAAGTTACGGAAAAGGTACTAATAGAAAAAGGGAAAAAATAGAAAGAATAAATTGTTAGGAGAAATGACAGAGTACACAAAACTAAGCATAGAAAACACCAAGTGCAAATAAACAGTGACCACAATTAGCAAAAGTTTAAAGACAAAAGCAGGACATAGACATGCTAAAAGATGCATACCTCCACCACCATTGATGGTCCTCAGCTGCAAGTTGGAAGTAGGTCAATGCCACAGTGATGAATGTAAAAAAGATATTAAGACTTTACATCAAAACATCAATAAAGCAGGAATAGATCCAAAACTGGAAGTCTATGAGTACATATCATTTCAGCGGTTTCACTCAGGTTAAAGCCAAAAAAAATTCAACCTATACTCGGCTCAGCATCACCACCAAATCAATAAAACAGAATTCGACCCAAAACTATCAAAGTCTATGATTATATGCAACTTTTGCAGTTCGATTCAGATGAAGCCCCAAAAATTATCAAGCTTTACCCAGCCAAACATAACTACCTAGCTTACGAATCTGATAGATGAGAAATTATGTTTTACATTAAAAAAAAAAAAAATCAAATCACACTCGAGAGCTTCATTCATTACCTTCACAATTCTCAATTTTCTCAAGACACAAACTAAACCCAGTGATGTTAACTCAGATCCACCTTCAGTAAGACCAAATCTAAACCTTGGTTCTCAAACCCATAAATCAAATTCAATATAAAAAATTAACAATGAAAACCTAAGGCAATATCAGATCAGATAGCAGTGACAGTAACTCACCTGGGATTGTGAAATGGTCCGACCTTATTGGCATACAAAGGTACCATTTCTCCTTCTTTGAAACGGTGATGCGATGCATCTGATCTCACCTGATCCAGACCACCAAAAACAACAAGCAAGGCGATGAGTATCACCGCCATTGTCTTCTCCATTGCACTACCCTCGAACCAAACTAGACTTACAGAGCTAGAGATGCACAGAGACGATAACACAATCAGAAGCAAAATGATTTGGGTTTTAAATCTGACGTTTCCTTAGTTAGCTTAGCTATGAAACGGAGGTTGGTAAGTCTTCGTTATTGCTTTTTATTTAGTAGGAAAGTCGCTGCCTATGGTTTAGGGGTTTTGTCTAAAATAGGCAAAATCTTTAAGGTAGTTTAAAAAAGAGCAGAATTGTGTTATTTTTTAAAAATGGGCTTTTTTTAACCGCCCACCCAATACCCCACTTACTAGCCGGTAATTCATTTGTAAATCGTTTGGAAGAATTCGAACAGTTCCAAACGTTTGCACGACTCTCCCTCTCTCTCTCTCTCCACTCTCTGTTATCGAATCTCCCACAAATTTTGTTGAGAAAAAAGACGAACAGTGAGGACGCACAAAACACTCGACCATTACTATCTCATTGTGAAGCTCTGCATTATCTCATTGTTGAGGAAGAAGATGAACAGTGTGGTATATCTGGTATATCTCAAGGTATATATATCTCAGGGTATATATATCTCAGGGTACATTTGGTATATCTGGTATATCTCAGGGTATATCTGGTATATCTGGTATATCTCAGGGTATATCTGGTATATCTGGGGGTATATCTGGTATATCTCAGGGTATATCTGGTATATCTGGTATATCTAGTATATCTGGTATATCTCAGGGTATATCTGGTATATCTGGTATATCTCAGGGTATATCTGGTATATCTCAGGGTATATCTGGTATATCTGGTATATCTCAGGGTATATCTGGTATATCTCAGGGTATATCTGGTATATCTGGTATATCTAGTATATCTGGTATATCTGGTATATCTCAGGGTATATCTGGTATATCTCAGGGTATATCTGGTATATCTGGTATATCTCAGGGTATATCTGGTATATCTCAGGGTATATCTGGTATATCTGGTATATCTCAGGGTATATCTGGTATATCTGGGGGTATATCTGGTATATCTGGGGGTATATCTGGTATATCTCAGGGTATATCTGGTATATCTCAGGGTATATCTGGTATATCTGGTATATCTCAGGGTATATCTGGTATATCTAGTATATCTGGTATATCTCAGGGTATATCTGGTATATCTCAAGGTATATCTGGTATATCTCAGGGTATATCTGGTATATCTCAGGGTACATTTGGTATATCTGGTATATCTCAGGGTATATCTGGTATATCTGGTATATCTCAGGGTATATCTGGTATATCTGGGGGTATATCTGGTATATCTCAGGGTATATCTGGTATATCTGGTATATCTCAGGGTATATCTGGTATATCTGGTATATCTAGTATATCTGGTATATCTCAGGGTATATCTGGTATATCTCAGGGTATATCTGGTATATCTGGTATATCTCAGGGTATATCTGGTATATCTCAGGGTATATCTGGTATATCTGGGGGTATATCTGGTATATCTGGGGGTACATCTGGTATATCTCAGGGTATATCTGGTATATCTCAGGGTATATCTGGTATATCTCAGGGTATATCTGGTATATCTGGTATATCTAGTATATCTGGTATATCTCAGGGTATATCTGGTATATCTGGTATATCTCAGGGTATATCTGGTATATCTCAGGGTATATCTGGTATATCTGGGGGTATATCTGGTATATCTCAGGGTATATCTGGTATATCTGGTATATCTCAGGATATATCTGGTATATCTGGTATATCTCAGGGTATATCTGGTATATCTGGTATATCTCAGGGTATATCTGGTATATCTCAGGGTATATCTGGTATATCTCAGGGTATATCTGGTATATCTGGTATATCTGGTATATCTCAGGGTATATCTGGTATATCTCAGGGTATATCTGGTATATCTGGTATATTTCAGGGTATATCTGGTATATCTCAGGGTATATCTGGTATATCTCAGAGTATATCACTTAAGTTTAATCAGCATTTCACTTGTTTATTCATGTGAGGCAGTTAGCATGCAGTGGTATTATAATTCAAGCAATTATAAGGTGCGGTTTAAGAATTTGCGAGGCCATAGGCCGTAATTAAAAATTAGGCCCTAAAATTCTAAGGAAAAAAACTTGAAATGTATTGAAACCATTACATTAAATCAAAAGCTTCATAATCCGAGAGAGCCCAGTTAAACATATTACATATATATTACCAAAAGCCAGCCAAACAAGATACTGAAATTACAAGCTAACGACCAAAATATAACATTAAACGGAATGAAACTTAGAGAGGTTTTGTTTATTTGCGAGAATCATGAAAGCTAACAAAGAAGAAAATCAGTGAAGAGAAAAAGAGAGAATGCGTAGAGAAGGAGGGAGAAGAAGAAAGAAATTGGTGGGAAACTAATGCCCTTTTTCTAACTAAACCGGTTACTGGGAGAGTAAATAGTATTTTGCCCATTTCTAAACTTTTACACAAGGTTGCCCTTTTTTAAACTATCTTAAGGATTGCAAATAGAGACTTGTATTTTGGAAACCTGAACACATCTCCATGTATGTATTTCCATCCAGTCTCTTCCTGATCTTCAGCCGTTTCCTCATCATGAGCATATCTTCAAACATAAACACCAATAAATTAGTGAAGAACTATCAATAAGACCACAGCATGACAAAACATACATGCCCAAAATCAGAGAAAAATAGGACTTTCTTACTTGACAAAATCATTCTTAAGTACTCGCATGAGAATGGTTGCAAGAAACCCAGTTAGAAGGAGAACTGTTACACATGAATTAATAATCGAGAACCAGTGGATCTCCAAATGATGATTCAGAGAAGAGGACTGTGAATACTTATCCATCCTCTTTTCAAATGGGGTGTTTGTTTCCTTCCATTTCACAGAATATGAGAATTCTAGATCAACTTCTTTATCCTCGGTAATGTCCAGTAGCGCATTAGAGTCTGTTCGAACATTGATCTCAATTACCCGGTCCTTGTTGTGAAATATATCAAAATGAATGTGCTTATATAGGTAATATCTGGAGTCACTTGAATCTTTTCCATCCTTGTCCACTTTCCCTATGAAACCCCAGATGGGCAAGTCATCATAGTACATCTGAAAGTAGTAGTCCTTTCTGACAGCAGATCGGAACTGTGACACTTCTTCCTTCTTGAGTGTCTTTTTACAAACCACTACAGGTTCCTTATCTTTCTGGAACTCAAGTTTGTAGGGAGCACTAACTAGACGATCTCCATTTAATACTTCCCCGAGAGCTTCTTTTTTCTCTTTCATGTGATCTGCAGTTGAAACTCATTATATGAAGAATAACTTCCTGGATAAAAGTTGGACACAATTAAGATCAATAGCACAATGAAATTGTTACAAACCTGGGGAGCAGAATGGGAGATCAAAATAGCGGTAGGTTTCACTGTAATTCAACAAGGAAAGAAAGCAACCCTTATTAGTAATTAAAAAGATGTAAAAATGAAAACAAACACACAAATATCTGTAAGAGGAATGTTAATAACATACAAATTTGCACTTATGCCTTGCATGATATGCCACATGTCACTATTATCTAAAAAATGAATCACATATTCACATTCTCCAATTTTCAAAATAATATTGACACATGATACAATATAATTGGTGTAATTGGTGTGGTGTGGGCGCAGATTTGTATATTCTTAGCATTTCTTGTTAATGTAAAAAAGATATTACGACTTTACATCAAAACATCAATAAAGCAGGAATAGATCCAAAACTGGAAGTCTATGAGTACATATCATTTCAGCGGTTTCACTCAGGTTAAAGCCAAAAAAAATTCAACCTATACTCGGCTCAGCATCACCACCAAATCAATAAAACAGAATTCGACCCAAAACTATCAAAGTCTATGATTATATGCAACTTTTGCAGTTCGATTCAGATGAAGCCCCAAAAATTATCAAGCTTTACCCAGCCAAACATAACTACCTAGCTTACGAATCTGATAGATGAGAAATTATGTTTTACATTAAAAAAAAAAAAAAATCAAATCACACTCGAGAGCTTCATTCATTACCTTCACAATTCTCAATTTTCTCAAAACACAAACTAAACCCAGTGATGTTAACTCAGATCCACCTTCAGTAAGACCAAATCTAAACCTTGGTTCTCAAACCCATAAATCAAATTCAATATAAAAAATTAACAATGAAAACCTAAGGCAATATCAGATCAGATAGCAGTGACAGTAACTCACCTGGGATTGTGAAATGGTCCGACCTTATTGGCATACAAAGGTACCATTTCTCCTTCTTTGAAACGGTGATGCGATGCATCGGATCTCACCTGATCCAGACCACCAAAAACAACAAGCAAGGCGATGAGTATCACCGCCATTGTCTTCTCCATTGCACTACCCTCGAACCAAACTAGACTTACAGAGCTAGAGATGCACAGAGACGATAACACAATCAGAAGCAAAATGATTTGGGTTTTAAATCTGACGTTTCCTTAGTTAGCTTAGCTATGAAACGGAGGTTGGTAAGTCTTCGTTATTGCTTTTTATTTAGTAGGAAAGTCGCTGCCTATGGTTTACTACTCGCCCTCTTTAGGGGTTTAAAGAGAAAAAATGAAAAATGAATTTATTTTGGGATGAGAAGATTTATGAATTCTTATAAAACTTGGCATGGTATTGCTTTCAGTCTGATTAATAATGTTAAATTTGTTTCTATAAGGCTTATTGTTTTTATAAATTTTGACAATTTAACCTTTGAGCCGGTGGTCTAATCATATTCGTGTTTAACCTATTTTTTCCTATTTTTCACATTAGTCAAATGAATTTTTAATAATTAAATAATCATTAAATATTAAGAAAAAGAATAATATAAACGAATAAAAGGAAATGAAAAAGTTTGCTGTAATACAAGAGATTTTAAAATATTAAAAAAATATGAATCTAATTTTAAACCTTATAAGAAAATGTATAAAAAATATAAGAAATTTAAAAAATATAAATTCAGAAAACAAACTTTTAAAAATATAAGAGAAGATGTAACTGAGAACCTTATAAGAAAATGTATTTCAGAAGAAAAATGTATAAACTACCATAAAAGAAAGATTATTATCTATCACGAAAAAAAAATGTAAATGTTGAATGTGCAATAAAAAAAGACATTATGCTAAGGATTTAAGGAATGCCTTAATAGGCTTCGGCATAAAAATGAATTTAAAAATAAATTTTTGCAAAAAGCAAAAAAATGTTATAAGAAGCTTTCAAAATGAAATTAGAACTAATAGAAAAATTATATATAGATGATACTTGTAGTATTTATCTATTTGAAGAAATTAAAAAAGAAATAACTGACTCAGAGTATGATTACACTTCATCAAATGGTGGATAATTTGTATAGTATTACAAATCCAAATATTACCTATATTAGAATAGGACTAAAATTTAAATGATACACAAGTTATCAATTACATGCATATATAGACACAAGAGCTAGTATATGTGTAGCTAATTAACATGTATTTTTAAAAGAACTTTGGAAACAATTACCAAAAGAATTAGTACTGAGAATAGCAAATAATACTACAATAAAGCTTAACAAAGTCTCAAAAGACATAGATGTATTAATAGAAAGAGAAATGTTTTATATCCCTATAATGTATCAACAAGAAACTGGAGTTTATAAATTACTTTGAAATAATTTCTTGAACTTATATCAACCTTTTACCAGTACCTAGATAAAATAAGTCTGACAACTTTAGATGATGAAACCATTTATGTATCAAAAATCAAGAAAACATTAACAATTTCATTACTTACTTTTATGTTACAACATAAAAAGCAAAAACGTAGTAAGAATATAAAAAAATTTAAAACCATTTCTAGAAAAAATTTCTTGCCTTAACAGATATAAAAAAATTATTAAAGATAGTATGTTCATAAAATTCATTAGTCAAATATTAATAGGTCTAAAGAAACAATAAACATAAAATTAAAAAATCCTTCAAAGGTGATTAGAATAAAGCCAATAATTTATACTCAAAAGGATCGTGAAAAAAAAAATTCAAAAGTTTTGGAATTAAAAGTAATCATTTATAGTAATTCACCACATTCTAGCCCAGCATTCTTGGTATAAAAAGAAGCTAAGAAAAGAAGAGGAAAAAAGAGAAGGATAATAAATTTCAAAGTTTTAAATAAATAAACTATTGATGATGGTTATTTTATTCAAAAGAAAGAAAAATTATTATCACTCATTAAAGAAAATAAGTATTTTTTAAGGTTTGATTGTAAAAGTAAATTTTGACAAATAAGACTTGATAATGAATTACAAAAATTAACTGCATTTAGTTGTACACAATGACAATTTCAGTAGACGGTTGTTCCATTTGGACTAAAACAAGCATCAAATATTTTTCAAAAATATATCATAATTTTTATTGTGTATACATAAATGATATCTTTGTATTTAATAATGAATTACCTAAACATTATTTATACATTATTAACATTTTATAATAATGCAAAAAATCAAGAATAATACTATAAAAAAAAAAGCAGTAATTGTTCAACAAAAAAAAAATATTTAAGGTTAGAAATAGAAAATGAAAAACATAATCTACAATCCAATATTTTAAGCAACATACAAAATTTTCTTAATATAATTAACTATAAGAATCAATTATAAAAATTTTAGGATGTTTAATATATACGAAGACATAATAAAGAAATTAGCAAAAACGATAAAATCATTACAAACAAAACTTAAAAAATATTGTGTTTCGTAGAAGATTGATTAGGACACTAAATATATGGTTAAAGTAAAAGTACAGGTAAAAAATTGAGAAAACAATAAAAATAACACCCTTTAAAACTTATAATAACAAAACTAGCACCTCTTGTGTTTAAACTTATATTTTTACAATTAAAAAAATGACTAATATATCATTTTTCTTTGAACACTCATTCAATTGGAATTAAACGATGACAATTTCGACCCATTCAATATTGAACGTTCAATATTATTTTGGTGCTAATTTTGTTATTATAAATTTTAGGGGTGTTATTTTTGATAATTTCTCTAAAAAATTTACTAACTTTATACCATTTAGGACCATATGATAAAATGATAATAGAAACATATGTTTTATATGAATATTAGAGAGTAGTATTAAAAGCAAAAGTTGATGATAAAGATAAATATCTTTACAGATTTATTTTCACATGATCTCTTCAAAGCCCTAAATTAAATTATCATAATAATAAAAAAGAATATTTAGCTGTTAAAAATTTATAATATATGTTAAAAGTTTGAAATTTATTGTTAGAACTCACAATAAAAATTTTGGACATTTTCTAAGAGCTAATATTGTAGGTGACTGTAAGTAAGAAATATTTATCATGTGGCAACAATGGTTTAACCATTATAAATTTGATGTAGAATATTTATCATGAATAAAAAATAGTTTAGTAGATGCTTTGACCAGAGAATTAGCACTTCTAACTTATGTTTTAATTACATGAATGAATCATCTTGACATAGAAATCAAAATTAAAGAAAAGGAAATCCTAATTCAAGAAAATGAAATCAAAATCTTCAAAGAACAGCTTAAGGTATTATACTTGAAGACATCCTTAAACAGTAAATGTACTTTGACTAACTCAATTAAACAAGAAATTTCTAAAGAACTTAAAAGTTCTAAAAGAAAAGTAGTTGAATCTTCAAGATAAATTGAAAAGAAAAGAATTAAAAATTCCAAAAATTAGTAATGAGAAAACCAATACTAATAGCTCAAAAAAAAAAAAAAAAGATCCATTGAGCAGATGAAGCCATGAAGGAATATTCAAAAAAGATTTACATAGTATACAATGGACTAAAATCAGAAATTTATACTAGCTGACCAGAGGCAAGTAAAGTAATATTAGGATTTAGCGGAATTATCTACAGAGTTTTAACTAAAAGAATAGACGTAGAAGGAAGTTATGCTAATTATAAAGTCTCAAAGTTGCTATTACCAACAGAATTAGCAATAAATTACTCTCAGATAGTACAATAACCCCTACTGAAGGAACTAGTAGATTAAAAAACTTTGAAAAGATTCCAAGGCCAATAATCTTCAAGAAAACAACAAGCAATTTCTCAGAAGAAAAAAGGACAAGGTATAGAAACTTAACAAAATAGCAATGATTAAGTTTATACAATTTGGCCAAAAAAATCACTAAGGAATATCTTGATGACATGAAATTTTATATTACAAAAAAAGACTTTTCACTATGTAGCATATTTAATATTTTAGAATGAGCTAATCCAATATTTATCTATAGGGCATTTCATGCTGGATTAATAAAAAATTTATTTCTAGGAAATGATTTAAAAGAATTAATTTATTTTCCTATTATTTAAGATGCTTCAGTTCAATAATAGATTGGAATCAAGAAACACTAATAAGCCCCTATCATTTTATTAAGTTTGTATTATTTAATACTAAACGAGATGTCCCTCGTCCAAAAACTTTATTAGAAAATAAATTTAATCATGAAGAATTATGTATTGAAAGATGAAAAATGCTAAATCAAATATACTATGAAATAAAAAGAATTAATAAATCTTCTAAAATTAAGGTCAATTATTGCACCAATAATATCATTATTACTTCTCAAAGTAATATAGTTATAATCGAGGAAGATAGTAAAAAACATAATCAGATATGAAACTAACATCAATTACAATAAGCTTGAAGTAAGTGAAGAAGCCAAGAAGGTATTTTGCTATTATTCTAAAAGACAATCTAAGGACCATAAATGTATTTATTGCATTAAAGATAAGAAAGTTTACTTAGACTCAAAGTCTTCACAGAGCTCAGTGTCAGCATATAAGGAATAATCAATGTAGGGACCACTTATAAAATTGGTGCTGAAAGCAGCAATAATGTAAGTGTATTAGACACCAAAAAGGAAAGTTAGGCGAAATAGTAATATCCTAACAATATAAACAAAGAACCCTTATGTCTATAAAATGAAATTCTCTTATGTTAAGAAGAATATACGAAATTACTTTAATTCTTATATATTTTATATTTATATTTGTATATTTGTATATTTAGAATGAGTAAGAGCTAAAAAACCTTTTCAAGGTTACCATTTCACTAGATTGTAAATCATTACCATTTCTCCAATATTAAGAAGGATATACGAAATTACTTCTGCTATTATATATATTTTTATTTCTATTTGTATATTTAGAATGAGTAAGAACTAGAAAACTTTTCAAGATTACTATTTCTATAGATTGTAAATTATTTGTTTTATGAATAAAAGTCAATCTTAAAATTTCAAATCAAGTTATCACTTCAATCATAGGAAATAAGTACATATCTCATCAAAGATAAGCAAGAACAAGAGGTCTATAAACTTGAATTTAGAATGAGGCTTAGCTTTTGAGATCAAGAAAGAGAGCTAAGAAGCAAAAATACATAGTGGACTCATATTAAAAAGTGGACCCATATTAAAAAGAAGTTAATTTACAATTAGAAACTAGTATACATTAAATTTCATTTATATATAATGAATTATAATAAGACCAATACATTAGATAAGATTAAAAAAAATTCTGAAAGTAAAAAAAAAAAAAATTAAAAGATATAATTTATCTTAAACAAGTTCTTATTTTTTTTAAGACATCAATAAAAGATAACTTTAAAAAAAGTGCAAGAAGGTAAAAGATTATTGAAAATTTAAAATATTTTTTGACTATTTTTCTATAAAAAAAATATAATTTAGTAAAAGATTAAAACAAGGAATACTAAAATTTTGAAGCAAGCTTTAAACTAGTAAAAATGGACATAGAATAAAATAAAATAAAAATTCAAGAACTGAGTTGTTGGATAGACGAAGAACTTAAGAATTTTGAACTTGAAAATCAGGTAAAAACTAGTGTTTAACTAGCCCAAATTTTGTATCAGAGCAATAAACATATTTAACAAGAAAACTATAAACAAAAGTAATATTTAAAACTAGATATAATCAACCTAACTTAAAGTGATAAATAAATTATTTAAAATATTATAAAAAAGAAACAATATAATTAATATTGCTAATTAAGAAAATAATAGAAGAATTACCTAAATAAATATTATAAATAATAATATATAAAATACTCTTCAATTAGAATATAAAATTAACATGGTTATATCATAAGTAAAAATCTTATTAAGAATTAAAAAATTTTACATCATCCAAAATTTGTAATTTAAATGAATTATTTAGTTTAGTACAAAATACTGAAACTAAAAAAGATTTTAAGAAAAATTTTACTAAAATATTTTTAGCATCTATAGAAACAAAAATGAATAACATAATCCTAACATAAAAACAAATAAATACATTAATATAAATTCTAGGAAAATTAAAAAAATACAAGGACACAAAAAAAATTCTCATAAAAATTTTAAATTTTTTAGAAGTTACTTTAAAAAAATTAAAAAAAAAAACTCTTTAAAAGAATTAAAAAGAAATAAAGAAAATATATTTATTAAATTTTTCGTAAAAATATTTTTGAAATCATGAATTTTAGCTTAAAAAACCATTATTTAGATAAAATAAATAAATTTTTTTTACCATAAAAAGCATAAAGAGAAAAACATATCTTAAATATATATATATATGAAAAATTGTGTGGAATATAATTAAAATTGACCTTTTTTCTAATCCAATGTTTGACTCATATTTCATTTTTAGGTGAACAAAATATTGGGCTTACGTAAAACTCGATAAAAGATTATAAAAGGCTGATTCTAATAACATCTCACATGGAATTTTCAAATACATACTCTATAGGTATTTTTTCCTTTTCTAATTTTGCCCTTAATGATATAAAAGTTTACTTCTTGAAGGAATTAAGTTCTGATCTTCGAAGAATCAAGAAAAAGAGAGAGAGAAAGTTGTAAACTGTTATCAAAAAATTTGTTACTATTCATCATCGTTCTAGTGGGTTACACAGCTTGGTTTTATAGTATCATTGTTGTCAGCCCCTTCACTAACAGACTGGGACCACAACACTAACAAACTATATTGAGAATTATTCTGGTGTAATCACTACACACTAACAACCATATAGCTACACTTCTCTCACTAGAAATTAATCAATTGATTAGTCTAAATATACTAGACTACAGACTGGTATAACCTCATTTTCATATACACTAACATCTTCCCTCAAGCTCAAGTCTCTATGCAAGACAGTGAGCTTGGTTCTAAGATTAGCAAAACGAGCTGAACACATGGACTTGGTCATTATATCAGCTTGTTGATCTTAAGTTGAAATATACTCAATACAAATGTCCCCATTCAATACTCTTTCTCTTATAAAATGGAAATCTATCTCCACATGTTTGGTTCTAGAGTGAAGAACTGGGTGTTTAGCTAATGCTCTAGCTCCTTGATTGTCACAAAACAAGATTGGTGCACTCGGGAGTTGTATATTCAGTTCATGTAATAATTTCTTAAGCCATAGAATTTCTGAAACAGTTAACGCCAAAGACCTGAATTCTGCTTCTGTGGATGATCTTGACACCACTCTATGTTTACCAGAACTCCATAAAACTAAAGAATTTCCAAGAAAAATACACCAACCTCCAGTACTTCTCCTGTCATCTACGCATGATGCCCAATCAGCATCTGCATATGCCATCATAGATAACACTTCTGTCTTTTGCAATAAGATTCCATGTCCAATGGTTCCTTTCAAATATCTCAATAATCTCTTGACTGTAAGCCAGTGAAAATCAGTTGGACACTGCAAAAACTAACAGAGTTTATTGACAGAAAAGGCTATGTCTGGTCTAGTGAGTGTACAATATTGAAGTGCTCCCACAATTGATCTATAAGGTCCTGCATCAGCTAGTGGCTGACCATCAAATTTTGAAAGGCTCTTCCCTACAGCAAGAGGAGTAGAAGCTGGTTTAGCATCAGTCAGTTGCACTTTTATCTAGTAACTGTGCAATGTATTTTTGTTGACTCAAATGGAAGTTGCCTACTCTCCTTGTAACTTCAATGCCTAGAAAGTAGTTTAGTTCACCCAAGTCTTTTAGTGTAAAAACATCATTCAACTTGATTATCAATTGCTGTACATAGTCATCATCAGACCCAGCAACTAAAATGTCATCCACATAGATAAGAATCACCACAGTATACACTCCATCATCATAAACCATCATTGATGTGTCTGCTTGGGAGCTCTTGAAACCCCATGAATTCAAACAAGTGCTCAATTTGTTATACCAGGCTCTAGGAGCCTGTTTCAGGCCATACAAAGCCTTTTTTAGTCGGCATACATATCCTGGACATTCTTGGTTCACAAATCCCTCGGGTTGATTCATGTATACCTCTTCTTCTAGCTCTCCATTTAGGAAGGCATTGTTTACATCAAGTTGTCTCACCTTCCAGCCTTTAGACAACGCCATTGTAAGCACTACACGTATGGTAGTAGGCTTCACCACAGGGCTAAAGGTCTCATTATAATCTATGCCTTCAGTTTGCAAAAAACGTTTAGCTACTAACCTGCTTTTGTATCTTTCCAACGTTCTATCAGGTTTAAGCTTTACTGCAAACACCCATTTGTTGCTTATTACCTTCCTATGCTGAGGAGGTGGAACCAACTCCCATGTTCCATTTCTCATAAGAGCCTCAAACTCTTTCTTCATTGCTTCTACCCATTCATGATGTGTCCATGCTTCTTTCACAGTAGAAGGAATAGGTAGAATCATATTGACATACAAAGCCTTTGGTTTATAAATTCCAGTCTTGGCACGAGTTTGCATAGTATGAGTATTATCAGAAGAGGGTGGTTTATGTACCTTTGATGATGATGCAACAATAGCAGAAGATACCTGGCGTGGTAAAGACACAGGAGGTAAAGAGACAGTAAGATTAATACCATTAGGATTAAAGACTCCTGCATGAGTATTAGAAGAAGGAAAATGAAAAAATTGATCATTGTCAAGAGATGGTGAAGAAGAAACATCATGTTCTGATAGAGGTTCAATAGGATTAGAGGAAGGAAGAGAAGAACAAGATAAAGCAGGAGACTCAGTTTGATTTGAAGAAGAAGTGGAAGTATGAGTTGAGACAGAACTAACAAGTACTGAAGTAGACACACAGTGTAAAGGTGTAACTCTTTCAGTAGATAGTTGAGTGGGCATAGAGTAATTTCTCGGGTTTGAGTTATTCAGTACATTGTAGATAGTCTTAGTTTTACCATGTGACTGAGGTAACTGCACAAAATGCACAGGTGATGGAGACTTGTCACAAGCTTGGGAAGACAAACTCTGAGTTTTTGCAGGCATACCAAAAACCAAGTAAGGAAATTCACCCTCGTTGAAAATAACATGAGGAGACACATACATCCTCTTTGTAATTGGATCCAAACAATTATAGCCTTTTTGATGTTCAGGATATCCCAAGAACACACAGGGAATTGATCTAACATCCAACTTGGAACTGGAATAGGGTCTCGTGTATGGATAGCACAAACAGCCAAACACTCTTAAAGAGTTATACTCAGGTTTGTGATGATATAACAACTCAAACGGTGATTGCTAGCAAGTGTTCTAGACCGCAATCTATTGATTAAATACACTGCAGTTTTAAAACTGTAAATCCAGAATTCCAAAGGTAAACCAGCTTTAATCAGCATTGACAAACTAGTCTCTACTACATGCCTATTCTTGCGTTCTACAACTCCATTCTGAGATGGAGTATATGGACATGTCACTCTCCTCTTATATCCCCCTTGAAACAAGTGAGTTTCCAATGTCTTAAACTCAGTACCACCATCACTTTGGAGCTGTTTGATCTTTTTGTTGAATTGTCTCTCTACTAAAGCCTCAAAGTGCAAGAAGATTTGAGCCACTTGGCTCTTATTATGCAATAAAAACAGCCATTGGTATCTAGTATGATCATCCACAAATAGAACAAAATACCGAACTCCATTATTAGCAATAACTGGGGAAAGTCCCCATACATCAACATGCACAATGTCAAAAGCTTCACTAGAGCGTTCATGGACATGAGAGAAAGGTAATCTATGAGACTTCCCTAGTTTACAAGCTCCACACATGTCTGCTGTATCAAACTGAGAACAAGATTTATCTATCTCAAGTAAAACTTGTTTTAAAACAGAAAAATGGGGATGCCCCAACCTATCATGCCACGTTAAGCTACTGAGAGTAGCCTTATTACACTGAACAGAAGTATTTGAAGTACTAGGGGTAGAACTACATACAGTAGAACCAAGTTCTCTAGATTTAGTACTGAGCAGCCCTTGAGTACCTTCATCAGGGAACTTGTAGAGACCATTATTCACTCCTCCTGTTAGTAGCACCTTCCCCTGACTCAGATCCTTTACAGAAAAAGAATTAGGAAAAAACTCCACTGAGACATGATTATCCATACACATTTGCCTTACAGAAATTAAATTCTTTGCCAGTTGAGGCACATGCAGCAGATGATTTAGTTTAAAAATCAAATTACCATTGCCAACATATCCTTGTCCTATATGAGAAATAGAAGTTGAATTACCATTACCTAGTAAGACAGCTTCATGTCCCAAATATGGAGCAGCTTGTGCTAGATTCGTGTTGTCTGAGGTGAGGTGATGACTAGCCCCTGAGTCCATGTACCAATTTGGATCATGATGTACTGCAGGTGTTGCTAATTCAGCATTATAGGCTTGAGACAACCAGTGTTGATTTGAAGAAGTCATATGAGTGTACTCAAGTAATTGATTGTTACAGCTTTGAGAAGACACATAAGGAACTCCAACAGGACCATAATAGGGTATAGAATAAGATGAATCATTAGTTGCATTTGGTACTGATGAAGATAGCACATATGACATTTGAGGGTGTAAAGGTAGTTGAGATGAAGTTTGGGGTTGTGAACTTGGTGTATTGTTAACAAACATCATATGAGCACGTGGTGTTGTGAAAGACATATTTTGAGGTATAGAAGATCTGAAAGGCATAGTAGACCTAGGTAAGTGATTAGGCCATGGTTGAACTGGTTGTGTAGGTTGATGACTTGAATAAGCAGGTTGTGAATAATGAGAAAATTGAATGTTTGGATCAATGAAATTTGAGGATTGTGCATATCTGAATCTACACCTTTGAGCACTATGACCAATTTTCTTACATATTTGACAGGTTCCCTTATACTGACCTCTTCCTCCATTATTGTAACTGTTATTCGGTTGCTGTGAAAACTGTAAAGAATTTGGAAATACTGGCTGTGTTGAACAGGCATTAGACATAGGTGTAGAGGGATTATTGATACCTGCATAAGTTGTAGAAGTTCTTGGCTTTGAATCTTGTAACACTTTTGGAATCTGAGATTGATACAGACTAGGCAAAGAAGTTTTAGATCTGTTATGTGCAAGATTTGCCTGCACCAGTTGTATATCAACTGGATTCATTCGTAAAACCTGTCTTTCATAAGCTCTCATCATAGAAAATACCTCATCCAAGCTTGGCATCTTCTTCTTATTTGTTACCTTCATTATCAGAGGAAGATAAGTAGTAGAATTAAGTCCTCCCATTAGATATATGATCTGTTCACGAAAAGAGACATTATCTCCTGTTGCTGATATTAAATCAAACAATTCTTTAGCCTTCTCAATGTACTCATCCATCAGCTGATTATCCTTCCTCATGGTTTGTAGTCTCCACCTAAGTTCCATGATATTAGAGTTTGAGTTGTCTTGAAAGTTCCTAGCCAAAGCTGACCAGTAAGCATGTGCACTAGAATTTCCATACAAAAACTTGAGTTTAGTAGGAGACACAGAATTGTAGATCCAATTCATCACGATCTTATCCTTGCGATCCCAAACTTCAAACTCTGGATTATCTTGTAATACTTCAACCTTTCCAGATTCATCAGATATATCATTAATCACTTTCTTAATTTGTTTTGCAGGTACTGGCTCAGTACCTTCAAGGAAGCCTTGCAAACCATACACAACAGCAACATGTTTAATCTGTTCTTTCCATATCAGAAAATTCATATCATCTAGTTTTACTGAGAAGTTAGGATTGATAGGTATACTTGCCAATGGACATGACAAAATATCAGATATTTTACTTGACATAGATGATGATTCCTCATGAGCAGCAGTAGAAGTTGGTGATTGAGCCATAATAGCTCTGATACCATGAAGGAATTAAGTTCTGATCTTCGAAGAATCAAAAAGAAGAAGAGAGAGAGAGAGAGAGAGAGAAAGTTGTAAACTGTTATCAAAAAATTTGTTACTATTCATCATCGTTCTCGTGGGTTACACAGCTTGGTTTTAAGTATCATTGTTGTCAGCCCCTTCACTAACAGACTGGGACCACAACACTAACAAACTATATTGAGAATTATTCTGGTGTAATCACTACACACTAACAACCATATACCTACACTTCTCTCACTAGAAATTAATCAATTGATTAGTCTAAATATACTAGACTACAGACTGGTATAACCTCATTTTCATATACACTAACACTTCTTTATTCAATTGTTTTATTTTTAAGATTTTTGAGTCAAAATTCATTATTTATAAAAAATAATTTTTCCCACAAATTTATTAATTTTATTTTCTTTTATATTTTGAAATATTTATTTCTTTTTCTATTTTTTAAGGATTTTCTATTAATTTTTCTAGAATAAAGTTCATAAAGACTTTATATTCCTTTATAAAAATTTCTTTTGTTTTTATGTTTTCTAATTGTTTTAATTTTTCTCTTAAGATTTCTGTTTGTTTGTATGATAAAATTATGTTATTCATCTTTATTTCCATACATGCTAAAAATATTCCTATAAAATCCTTATTAAATTCTTTATTATTTTTTGTATTTTGGATCAGATTAATTAATTCTTTTAAGTTATTGATTTGTGTTTGTGTAAGCATTTTTATTATTTATGGTATAACCAGATTAATTCTTTATTCCAATTGTAGAGTACTTTGTAAATTATTAATTGTGTTATTTCCTTAGGTAATCCTTTGGTTATTTCTTTAATCTGTAGTATTAATTCTATTGTTTCTTCTTTATAATATTTTAAATAATTCATTTTTCTTCTTGAATTTAGTTGAGGATATATTATTTTATACATTCTGTTTAAAGTTTTATTTTTAATTTCTTCAATTTCTAGGCTTTGATACCAACTATTGGCTGAATTTTATTTTAAGCTTCAGTTACTTATCTTCCAATTTGTTCTTTAAATAAATAGAATCCAAAGATTAAATTATCAAATTCTTCTTTATTTACTTGTACAAATTTCTATGTAAAATAATTTCTTAGTATTTTTCCTACAGGATGGTCTATTAAGAATAATATGCTAGAAACATAGTCTGTGAGGGTGTCAAACCTTTGAAAATTTTCTAAACATGTTTCATAATCTTCATTATCAAAATATTCCTCTAATAATTTCATATATTTTCCTTCAAAATATTCTATGCTAGTCATAGTTTTCTTGTTGAGTTTCAAAGTTATCTTCTTCTAGTTCTTGGTCTATCCATCGACTTAGTTCCAGAATTTCCTTATTTTCTTTTATATCCATTTTTACTAGTTCAAGACATGCTTCCAGGTCTAAGTGTTCTTTATCCTGTCCTTTTCTTAAATCATTTCTTTTTCTTGTTTGGTGAAATAATTGATTAGTCCTTGTAAGTTTTCCATTACTTTAGATCTTTCTGTACTTTTCTCAAAATTTTATTTTATAGATATTTTATAACAGATAAGAGATTGTTTGAGGTATATTGCATCTTTTAAATTTTCTTGATTTTCAGAATATTTTCTGTTTTTACTTCTATAGAGTATAGTTTCAAATTTCCTTTTCATGTTAATCTGTTCATCATTCATAATTTCATGCAGTATAAACAAGACTTTATCAATATTAATGAAGATTCAAGGTATACTAGCCTCTACCTGCAAACTAACCTGTTTTTTAATATGGGTCCACCGCGTTCTTCCGCTTCCTAGCTATCTTCTTGCTCCAGAAAGTTAAGCCTCACTCCAGATCCAAGCTCCCAGTCCTCCTGACTATGCTGACCTTATGAGATCCATACTTAAACTTAATGAAAGTGAGAGAGATAATTTTGGAATTGAAACGGATTTTTTATTCATTAACAGAAAGTTTTACAAGCTAGAGAACTAGTAACCTTGAAAGGGTTCTTAGTTCTTCCTAATTACAAAAGATATAGCTAAAGCTTAAAAATAGAAAGATAGATAGATGTTAGGTTTTCGTGTTGTGTCCCTTGAGATACAGAGAGTTCTCTTTTATAATCATAAGAGTTCTCTGTTTACAATGGAGGGATTTACACTATTCTTAACTTTTCCTTTTGGTGTTAAGATGCTTACATTATTGACGCCTACATTATTGGCTTCAACTGTGGAGATGGTCCTACATGGTTGGTTCTGCCGACATGGAGCTGTTGGATGAGCTTGAGTCCAAGTGAACCTTTTCTTTTATGCAATAATTGCACTTGTGGCCTGATGATTGCTGTTTAGAATAATAGCAGAATACCTTTTTTGTTTCCTCACTTACTTCAATATTATTACAATTGAAGTTTGTTTCGTAGGAAATTACTTTTTCACTGTCTTCCTCAGTGATAACCATATTACTTTGGGAAATAATAATAGTTTTACTTGTACAATAATTTACTTTTATTTCTGAAGAGTTGTTGACTCTTCTTATTTCATGATAAATCTGGCTTAGCATTTGTCCTCTTTCAATATATAATTCCTCAAGATTAAATTCATTTTCTGGTAAGCCCTTTGGGCAAGTTACTTCTCTTTTGTTGCTTGATATGCCAAGTTTAATAAAATGATAAGGACTTACTGGTGTATCTTGGTTCTAATCCATTAATGAACTGAAACATCTTAGATAAATAGGCTTTTCTGTAGCCTTAATTTTTCTTTTAAAGTTTCTGATGGATTTTTTGAAATTGTCAGGAAAATAGATTAATTTCTTTAATTTATTTCCTGGATATATATTTTCTATTAGTCTTGCATGAAATGCTTTGTAAACAAATAATGGATCAGCTCCTTCTAAGATATTAAATTTACTTCCTGATGGAAAATCTTTTTCTGTAGTGTAAAATTTGATATCCTCAGTTGTTTTTCTTGCCAGATTATATAAACCTAGCCATTCTTGTTTTGTCATATTTTTATATCTTTCTTTTTCTTCTTCAAAAGAGTTATTGGTTGCTTCCTTAAAAATTATTAGTTTTTGAATTTTTCCAAGGTTTCTCATCCTACTAGTTCCTATTGTTGGTTGTTGTACTATTTGAGAATAGTTTTTGGTTATTTCTGCTGGTGTTAAAAGTTTAGGAACCCTAAAGGTATTGTAACTTCCTTCTGCTTCTATCCTATTTGTAAAAGATCTATGGATAACTCCACTAATCTCATTTACTGCTTTGCTTGCTTCAAACCAATTGGTGTATATTCCTGCTTTTGGTCCATTATATACTACATAGATCTTTTTTAAATCTTCCTTTTCAGCTTCTTCTGCCCAATTTATTTTTTGCTTTTTCTTTCCTAAGTTTCTGCTTGGTTCTGGGTTATTGCTGTCAGTTTCTTCAATTTCTGTTTTTTGGATTGAAGTTCCAACTTCTTCTTCTCCTGAGCTTTCCTTATGCAATTCTGAGTTAGTTATAGTTTGCCTATTTTTCAATTGCTTTTTAAGTTGTAATATCTCTAGTTGTTCTTTGAGGCATCTGATTTCTGTTTCATGAATCAAAATTTTCTTTTCCTTGATCTAAATTTCTATGTCGAGAGAATCCATTCCTGCCATAAAAAACATAGTTAGAGGTGCTAATTCTCTGGTTAAAGCATCTACTAAATTATTTTTCTTTCCTGGTAAATGTTCTACATCAAATTTGTAATGGTTAAACCATTGTTTCCATCTTATAAGCCTTCATTGTTTATAATCACCTGCAATATTAGTCCTTAAAAAATGTCCAAAATTTTTATTGTCAGTCCTAACAATAAATTTTGAACTTATAACATATATTGTAAATTTCTTTATAGCTTTTTTAACAGCTAAATATTCTTTTTCATTACTATGGTAATTTAATTCAGAGCCTTGAAAAGATCCTGAAGTAAACCTGCAAAGATATTCATCATCGTCATCAACTTTTGCTTTTAATACTGCTCCCCAATATTCATGTGAAGCATCTGTTTCTATTATCATTTTATCATATGGTCCTAGATGATATAGAGTTAGTAAATCTTTTACCTGTGCTTTTACTTTATCCATATATTTAGTGTCCTGATCAGTCCATTACCAGACATAATCTTTCTTAAGTTTTGTCTGTAATGGTTTTCTCATTTCTGCTAATTTCTTTATATATGCTTCCGCATATGTTAAACATCCTAAAAATCTTTGTAATTGATTTTTATCTTTTATTATGCTAGGAAAATTTTGTATATTATTCAATATATGAGGTTGTAGATGATGTTTTTCGTCTTCTATTTCTAATCCTAAATATTTTATTTTTTGTTGAGTAATGACAGCTTTCTTTTCTGATAATATTATTCCTGATTTTCTACATTCTTGTAACACGTTAATAATGCCCTTCTTCATTACATATCCAACATCTACACTTCTTTTTTCCTGATGGACAATAATTTTTCTTTTCAGATGTATTATATTTTTTTCTTCTAAAGTATCTCTTTTTATAAGGTTCTCTATTATATCTTTTTCTATATTTCTGGAAGTGTTATTTCTTAAATTTATATCTCTTGAATTTTCTAAATTTCTTATGTTTCTTATACTTATTGTAGGGTCTTATATTACAACCATATTTTTTTGGTGTTTTGAAATCTCTTAAATCACAACAGATTCTATCATTTCCTCTTATTTGTTTGAATTCTTTTCTTTCTTGACATTTTAGTATTATCCAATTCTTAAGACTTCTTATTCTTCCTCTTAAAGTGTCAGGTATAGTTTGTCTATTCCTGTTATTCCATTCTTTTGTCATAGTTTTATGTAATATTTCAGGTAATTTTTGGTAAAACATTTCCTTATAGGTTTCTTGTATTGATGGTGGTAGTTTATGATAATACATTTCATATTCACAAATAAAAGAATCTATGTAACACATATCACATATTTTCATATTTGTTAAGTGTCATTTAGCTTCATTTATTTCATTTTCACTAAATTCTGTTACATTTCTTCCTTTATCTTCTCCTATAAATTCCTTGTATATTTCATTTATTACAGTATCTAAGTAATCTCTTCTTGTTGTAGCATTTCCTTGCATTCTTAAATGTTGTTTAGTTAGGTTTGAAAACCAAATTTTTACATTTTCTGTCATTTTGTGAGCTACTAAGACTTTACAAACTGAAGGGTTTGTATTTGTAGTTGAGGATGTTTGTATAATTACACTCATTCCACTAGCCCATTCATCTAAGACTTTTTTCCTATCTCTTCTGCAGTCTAAATCTAAAATATCGATTTTATAATTTTCGTATGGTCTAAATTCTGGTGGAATACTTCCTCTAGTACCCCAATGTAGTCCTTCTTCCATTTTAGGTGGTTGTCTTCTTTTGTATATTGGGTTAGGTTCTTCTGGCCTATACCTTTCTTCTCTATGTGGGTCAAACGTTTCTCCTCTTTATGGGATTGGTCTTTCTAGGTTTGTTCTAGGTATTAATACTGGTTCCATATTAATTCTTTGGGTTGTATTTTCTTGTTCAGATTCACTTTCACTTATTACTGTCATATCATATTCTTCTTTATTTGTGCAAAGTTTTTCTTCATAATGTTTTTCTAATTCTTCATTTGTTAATGTTAATAAGCTGATTAATTTTTCTATATTTTTATTTTTAGGATCCATGAATTGTTCTTCTAAGTTTTTCCTATATTCTACTAAATCCATTAGATTGTTATTATTTGTTTAGATTATTCTGCTTTTCTTTTTTTATTTTTGAGTATTAATGCATCAGATCTCCTAGGGGGTTCTTCTTTTAATCCTTTTAATGGATCAAATTTTAATCCATTTTCTCTTGGTACGTTGTTAACATCCTTTTTTAATTCTATGATTTCTTTATACATGTCTAACTGTATTCCTTTTAATTCTTGTATGTTTTCATCTATAGTGTCTATTTTTTCTGCTATAAGAATTAAGGCTTCCATTATGGATATTTGATTTTTATTTACACTTATTAAACTATTATTTCCTTCTAATTGTATTTCTAATAATTTTTCTTTTATCATTATTATTTCATTGTGTAGACTAGTTCTTTTACTTCTTCAATCTCCTCTTTTAATTCTTCTATTTCTCTATTCCTTTTACTAACTTCTGCTTGGGTATCTACAAATTTATTCTTTGTATATTATTTCTTTTTGATGATATTAGAGGTTTTTCTTTAATATTTAAATTCCATTCATCAAGTACTTTATATTCTGATAATTTTTTTGGATTCTTTATTACTTGTCCTATATCCTTGAAGGTTTTATCTATTTCTATAAATTCATTTTGTCCGTATATCGAACTAATGTGACTGTTTGTTAATGAATATCATACTAGGTAATGAATTGAAAATGGGTGGTTTCTATCTTTCATTAAATTTCCTCGTTCAAAGTCATAGGCTAGACTTAATACTTGGTTTAGATTTTTATCATGAATATTAACAGCAAATCTAGGATATGCTGTAAATTTTAGTTTTTGGTATCCTAAGTTTCCATTAATCATTCCTAGCAAAGCATCTTTTCTATTTGTTATTCTGTTATCTAGTAATACTAACTTAATTGGTGTATCTATTCATTCTCTAAAGTGTGCTTTTATTAGAGTTTGTATTCCTCCTAAATGGATATATCCAATTTTTTCTCTATGGATTTTTGATAATTTTTCTATAATAGTTTCTTTATCAATTAATGGTATATTAAACCTTCCTTTTGCATCAGCTATAGTTACGCTCATTTTTTTATTACTTATGCCATAATATATTATATCTTTTTTTGGAAATAATTTTCTTATTTTAAAAAATGATTCTTCCCTAAATTCATCTTTTTCTTTAAGATTTAGTTTTGATTTTTGAATTTCTTCAAATTTCTTTTTACCGAATATCATTTCTTGTAAAAAAATCTAGAAATGTCTTGTGTTTCCACATCCATTATTTCTTAATTTTTTATTATTTCTGACATTTTTATATTTTTGTAAGCTTTTACAGATTTTTATTACTTTTGTAAGGTATTACAAATTTTTCAATTTTGTAAGATATTATATATTTTTATTGTTATGTAAAGATTACAAAAATTTAGAGGTATGAATTTAGTGTTCAGTAGCGGATGTTAATAGTGTTCCTCTTATAAAAAGTAAGAGGAGGTAGAAATGTCTATTGGGGGAAAAATAATTTGCATAATAGTTTATTTTATGAGATTTTTTTTTAATCAAATACTATTACTTTCTTTAAATTTCTTTTTTATTTTTTGAAGTAATAATTTCATTTGTTATTCTCTTCATTAAATCCAGAACCTTCTTTAACAAAGCAAATTGGTTTCTCCAATAATAAAGTATCTCAAATTTTCTATTTCTTTTTTATTCTTTAATATAAACATAAAAAATTTGAATGGCTTCTTTCATACGTGCAATACAATATAAAATTTTAATTAGTAAATAATTGTATATATTATCATTTTAAAATAATAATTCAATATTTTTTTATTAATAGTTCAATTTTATGCGTGATATAATATAAAAAGAATTTCAAATAATATAACTTAAAAATATAAATTATATGAAACATGTAATTATAAGTTTATTGTGTGTGTATAACAAATGATATGTTTATCTTATGTGAATATATTATGTTGCCAAATATTATACATTGGACTGATTAATCCAAACACTTATTAAGTATAATTTATTACAATTCAATTTAATATTATCCAACTCAATACATTTTCATATGTCCAATTTAAAAACGAACCCTTAAAAACAATATATCTCTCTCACGCAATAAACAAAGGATGCAGGTTATTTTTCCCGCCAATTACCTATATATCATCTCGCTACACCTATCGCAAAGAGCTATATATCGATTCGACTTTTTTGGGTTTATCTTTACTGAAGGATCTAACTTGATGAATGTATTTGTAAACAACATCTTCATATTCCTTACCCTAGAAGACAAGTCCTTACTGTCATAATTTTTAGAGCATTATTATACATCATAGATCATATAAAATTCTACCATGTCATTATATAAAACATTTCTCTAAATTCTGTCTTACTATATAGGAACTCAACCAAAGTTTATCTATACGTGATGTTGAAATGAAAACGCCTTCTATTACGAACTTGTGATAATCTTAAATTACTTGTCGGATTGTCATTTGCTAGCTTATTAAGAATTTAATATTTAAAATCATGTAGGTCAATCAAATCTTTGGCATAATTAACACAACTTATTGTGATATATAACAATGTTGTGGTGACGAAACAGGAGATTTGGTATAAAATAAAAAAAAAAGACCAAATAATTAACCTGCTAAAGTGGAATTAGAGGTGGACGTTAAAGACGTTATATGCTCGCCTATGCAGCTTCAAGTAATCAATGTATGGGGAAAGTACATGTATATATATACACACATAAAAACAATAAAAAATATCAACTAGCAAGTGATCAGCTTCATTAACAAAGTTTTTGATGTTGTCACAATTCGCCGGAAGAGAAATTTTGATATAATTTAGAATCTATTGAAAAATTTGGCAGCATTATTTTTCTTTCATAAGTCATCATGTAACAGCATAATTATAACATCTACTTGTCTACAATATTCAAACTCACAATTTATACAATCAATCATAAAAGAAAATAATACTAATAAGTGGCATCGTCGTTTATAATTTACGATCACTAAAGAATCACAAAATATCATCTACTATATTTTTGTCACCAAGAAACTAAACTAAACTCTTAAAACTATCAAAGAACCAAAAGTCATACAACACAATAACAACGATCTAATTTAAGTCTCCTTGAAAGATAATACTCAAATCTTCAATCAAACACTATTAATGCTTGAGAGAAAAAACATTTATAAGAAAATAATATTAGTAAAAATAATACTCAATGAGTGGACAAGTTTTTAAAGATAATACTTATTAAATCTATCTATTTAACTTCAATAATTTAACTGCAAAATTAAAACAAGTCATAGAATGAAAATATTTATAATATGTATTAATAATTTGGCAAATTATAAATAACAATAAGTATATTTTGTTAGAATTTTATTATTGGGCTAACATTAATTGAGCTTGTATTGGTTTATAAAATGGGTTAAATTTTAGTTTAACTGATATGTTTTGAGGTTCATTTAATTGATATGAGCTTGGCACACCTTGTGGGCTTGGGCCAATTACTGATGTGATGGACTTTGTGTAATCCAATAGAGATTAGAGTTTTGTGATTGGTAAAACCCTAATGTCATCTTATAAATATTTAGATAGGTCCCCCCTCTACTCTAACCCTAGAGAAACTGTCGCGAGGCTCTCCCCATTAGAGTTGTTTCTTGTAAGAGCTAGTAAGGGAAAGATCTAACTATGTTAATTTTCTTTTATCTTATAACTTATTACTTGTGTTAGATTCAATCAGATTAAGGAATATTCATGGCTGTATCAGATATTTTTTTATTTGATTTGTGTTCTAATACATCAATAAAATTAATATAAATCTTACATATTTATTTAAATAAATTATCTATGGACACAGTTTACATGTAATAGAGTACAAGAAATAGGAAAAATCTCACCAAACTCGCACTTGGGGAAATAATTGGTCATACGTGTACAGAGCTCTTTGTATACGCAAACAAAAAAGTGTTAATCATTTATGCTAGTCATACGAGTGCAGACAATTGCCCATTAATTAATTATATTTAAGACTCTTGAAAGAATAAGTATTTTATTATAATAAATTTATTCTTGAGAATATATAAATGATTGTTTATGGTTTAAATTATATGTTGTATTTACATTATGTGAGTGAAATTTGTTAATCATATCCTTTATAATGCATGTATTATTATTATTATAATTGTGTCTTGTAATATAATTTCAAGAACAAATTAATTAAACCAAATATTTAAAATTGAAGTTCTTGCGATATTGAGTAGTCATTTTAAACCTCAAATAATAATTAAAATTTTAAATTGATCATTGACTGACTTGTATATAATTTATGTCTTGAGACTTAAAATGTAATTCATTCTTTTTAGAAATTTTCACAATTCTATAATATTAATAATCAGTAGGAGTGCAATTTATTTTGACTATATTTTCTAAATAACTATGTATTAATATTTTACATATATTATTGACTTACATAAAAAAATTATTTAAATTTTTAAATGATATTAATGATCACGCATATACATATGGACATTTAGAGAATTATGAGCATATAAAATTTATGCATATAATCTCTAAAAAAAATTGTGCTTGAATTTGTTGTCTGGTATGTGAAATAAAATATGAATGCATGTTAAGATTTGGACTTTTAACAAAATTCACGAACTCTTGTAGTTAGTGCGAGTTATTTTACACTCTTATAAGCTAATATGCAACTTAGTGTTGCTTTAGTTGTTATGTAAAAAAATTTTCCATTAAATAAATTCTAAAATAATATAGCATTCGAAATCAATAGCATGAAATATATTTTCCAACTAGTGCTCCTTGGTAGTAATATATATATATATATATATATATATATATATAATTGGGTTTGATTAATCAAGTATTATGATGTGAGGATCCATGATCATTACTTGGTGCACATAATTGAAGTTGTGTGATTTTTATTATTTTTTAATTTACATGCTATATTAACATATTTCTACTGCAGAGTATAAATAATTTATATTTGAGCTCTGGATAATACGTGATAGAAGTTTCACAATTTACATAGTGACATCACTGACATCGTGAGATGTTGTACTAACTTTTTTTTTTGAGGAAATGAGCATTTTATGAGAGACATGAATGCATTTTTGTGAGAAAATGGGCGTCTCGTGAGAGACGTGAATGCGTTTACATGAGGAAACGAGCATCTCGTGAGAGGTGTAAATATGTTTTCGTGAGAAAACGATTGCCTCATAAGACACATGAACATATTACCATGAGGTAATGTATATCTCAATTTCATAGAGATATGGTCTACCGTAAGGAAGACAAAATGTCACCTTTATTGTTAATATTTTGGTCTCGTGAGAGATTGTTTGGTGACATTGTGATTTCGTGAGAACCATAAGGACCGATACAAACTAAGTGTTGTTGATTATGTAAGTAGCTAAAGTTTGTACTATATTTCACATCAGATGTGATTATGTCAATATAGACACTAATGTTATGATCACAGTATGAATTTATGTGGTTAATGACATAATGACATTTATGGTTTAATATTAGTGGTTGTGTTGGACCGGATCATGATTGAGGTGCTTGGTTAGACTATATATTGTGACCACAATTGTGTTTCAACCTGATACCAATTAATGTTGCCCAAGTAAGAGAATGTCAGAATTTTATTATTGGACTAATATTAATTGAGCTTTTATTGGTTTATAAAATGGGTTGAATTATAGTTTAATTGATATGTTTTGAGTCTCATTTAATTGATATGGGCTTGGCACACCTTGTGGGCTTGGGCCAATTACTAATGTGATGGACTTTGTATAGTCCAATAGGGATTAGGTTTTGTGATTGGTGAAACCCTAATGTCATCCTATAAATATTTGGATAGATTCTCCCTCCACTCTAACCCTAGAGAAACTGTCATGAGGCTCTCCCCATTAGAGTTGTTTCTCGTAAGAGCTAGTAAGGGGAAGATCTAACCATGTTAATTTTCTTTTATATTATAACTTATTCTTTGTATTAGATTCAATCAGATTAAGGAATATTCATGACTGCATCAGATATTTTTTTTATTTGATTTGTGTTCTAATACATCAATGAAATTAATATAAATCTTACATATTTATTTAAATAAATTATCTATGGACACAGTTTACATGTAATAGAGTACAAGAAATAGGAAAAATCTCTCCAAACTCGCACTTGGGGAAATAATTGGTCATACGTGTACAGAGTTCTTTGCATACGCAAACAAAAAAGTGTTAATCATTTATGCTAGTCATACGAGTGCAGACAATTGCCCATTAATTAATTATATTTTTTTATCTTACTGTTAAATTAGGGGATAATGCTTATTTGATGGTTTAAAAACAATACATAATACTATGCATAACATTTTGAAATAATAATGCTAAAAGTTAAAGATATATAGTTTCTATATTCTAATCAAAATTCATATTTCTGCTATAAAATTGAGTAAAAACTTATAAATTGACACTTATAATAAGAATTAATATATACTTGCTACACATGATAAACATTAATTTTGAAAGCCAAAAACTATTAAATATATGAAATCTTAAAATAATAAGATTAAATGTTATAAATTATTAGTAAATATATAATTATAAAATTTAAATAAAGAGTGTCTACCCACATAACTGTATCATTGATGTTGTTCTGTAGGGCTTGTTGTATCCTTCCTTCTTATATGATCACTCTTGTGTCAACAACAAAATTTTTGTCATTGCTAGTTAGTCCATTATAAACTAAACAATATTTAAAATATACTAAAACATGGGCTATTAATATATAATTTATTTTTCTTCTTAATATTTAAAAGAAATCAAAATGCTAATGACCAACTAAAATATTCATAAGATCTTTGTCTACTAAATAGCATACCCAATCATCTTACGTAAAACCCTTCCTTTAGAATACTAATTTGTTCAAAACATGTTGTACCACAGAACATACGGATAATAAGATTAAATGTTATAAATTATTAGTAAATAAATACTTATAAAATTTGAATAAAAAGTATCCACTCACAGAACTGTATAATTGATGTTGTTTTAATTGTTTTGTAGGGTCTGTTGCATCCTCTCTTCTTATATGATCACCCTTGTGTTATAAACAAGAATTATGTCATAGCTAATTAGTCCATTCTAAACTAAACAATATGCTAAAATACGGGCAATTAACATATAATTTATTTTTTTCTTAATAATTAAAAGAAATCAAAACGCAAATGATCAACTTATATATTCTTAAGATTCTTGTCCACTATATAATATACTCAATCATCCTATATAAAACTACCCTTCCTTTAGAATACTAATTTATTCAAAACATGTACCACAAAACTTACGTTTAGTTAAGTCTCTATAACTTTTTTTAGAAAATTAAAATGACAAACCGATCGCAAAAAGTCTCTAAAACTAAACATGTCAAGCTTTAAAACAAGATATAATTTATCCAATTAATCTTTTCAAATAATAGAAATACCTAAGGGTTTAAAACAAGGTTTCTAATATGATTTTAATAAAACCATCCTTAGTTAAATATATGTAACTTTGCATAGAAAAATCAAATAACAAACCATAAATTACATATTAAATAAAATATCTTAAGCTTTAAATTAAACAACTTAGATATTCCTAAGATCTTTGTCCACTAAATAGCCTACTAATCATCCTATGTAAAACCTAGAATATTAATTTGTTCAAAACATGTTGTACCATAGAACATACGCTTAATTATGTCTCTATAACTTTTCCTAAAAAATTTGAAATGACAAACCATAAAAAGTTTGTAAAACTAGACATGTTAAGCTTTAAAACAAAATTTAATTTACCCAATTATAATCTGTTAGCATGATTTTGATAAAATCATCATTAGTTAAATATATATAACTTTGCATAGAAAACTCCAAATAATAACTCATCAAATTCTAATTAGAAAAACTATTTCTAATAACAAAATACCGATTACATTTCCAACAGAATTTTCAGTACTAATCTTACTTGACCTACCATTGGTTAATTAGGCATAACTTTGTCTAGAAATATCGAAATGATAAACCGTAAATTGTATCTTAAAATAGACATCTATATCTTTCTAAAGAGACATAATTCAAAGTATAATTCGTAATAAAATTTTCTCAGTTTTCATCCAAGTTTCTGAATACAGTTTTTAGAAGTCTAAAATCTTAGTGTTAAACAATAAAGTTTTGTCCAAGAAGAATATTCTTTCTACCACAAATTTATCGATAACACTCAAGTGTTATCTTTGATTCATGTAAGAATCAATTCCAAAAATTAAAATTTAAACTAAGAATGAAAGAAAATTGATACCTAAAAGAATAAATGGAAGAAATTTAGCCTTTTTCCTTATTTTATTTCTATTCTCTTGCTTTCCTTCTCTTCTCTTCCTCTCTTCTTTTCTCTCTATTTTTCTAGAATGGTCGAATGGCCACTTGTGATACAAGAGTGCTTAATAGCCTTTCTTCTCTCCTTTCATTCTAAGCCCACTTAAGTCCATTAGTGATAGCAAGGCCCAATTAAGTCCATTAGTGATATTAAGGTCCATTAGACTAAACACCCACATTAATATTCTTCAATATGGAAATAAAATTTATTAGTCTCAAATTTATTAAATAATTTTATATGACATCAATAAGGCATCAAAATTACTCAAATTGATGAGCTGTTAGCCATTCATTATTAAAAATATAAGTCATTAGATTTATAATATCTAAATATTTAATAGGGTAGTGAGTAATTACAGACCGTTTTAGAGTATTTTTATTCATTCTCATTGACACAAAAATTCTACTAAAATATTAATTTTGTATTAGTTTTAGAAGATTAGTTCTGCTATTAATCGAGATTCGATTCACAAGCATTTATTAAAAATTTCTCGCATTTTTTGAGTGAGATGCAAGAGTTTTCCACCGTTTTCAAATGCCAACATGACATGGCGAACTGTCATTGGCTCTTATCACCAACCTTGACGTGGCAAGCAGACATGTATATATCTGATAAAAGGAAAACACAGTTATACAAAATAAAAAAAAAAAAAAGGTTCTTCAGTTCCTTCCCAATCTCATATCGATACATTTTCTCGCTTTCTCTCTGAACTCAAAACTGAAGCTGAGATACATACAATCACTGCAAAGACTGACAAAATCCGAAGCCAAATGCGTCTCTCAACTCAACACAGACTCATATTTTTACGCAAACTCTTACTTCTCTCTATATTTTCTCTTTTTCTTTCTGTCTCTGCTAGCCGTTTCGTCCTCGTCCTTTCTCAGGATGATTTTAAAGAGGCCCCTAACTCCCCCGCTGACGACTCGTCGTCTTCCTCCGATCCGAATCACCATGACTCGGCTAACTGGGACGAGTTTGGTGACTCCGATTCCCTTAAGTCCGATGAGGAGCTAGACCCTGGCTCTTGGCGCCCGATCTTTGAACCCTACTCATCGTCCGTCTCGGTCGATCAACTAAATAAGTCGGACGCCGACTCTTTTTACTACTCGGTTGTGTCGAAGATGGTGACGGCCTCCAGCTCCGGCGATGCTGGACTCATGGAGGAGGCTGCGGCTGATATTGAAGCCGCTGCTGCAGGTGCACATCCTCATGCGAGGTCTTTGCTAGGGTTTCTACATTACATGGGGTTCTTGAGAGAGAGGAACAAAGCCAAAGCTCTTCTGTATCATCATTTCGCTGCTCAGGGTGGTAACATTCAATCAAAAATGGCTCTTGCTTATACTTACTTTAAACAAGATGTATGGTTTGCCTTGGCTCTTGAATTTTGATCTGGTTTTTATAGTAGTACGATCTGAAGTTTTAATTTTTGTTTAATTGAAGATAGAGAAACAAAATGTAGGATAAGTTTTTAGGAATGACTACAAATTTGTTTTGTTTGGTTTCAGATGTATGATAAAGCTGTTAAACTTTACTCGGAATTGGCTGAAGTAGCTGTTAATAGCTTTTTGATATCAAAGGATTCACCGGTGATTGAACCAGTTAGGATTCACAATGGAGCGGAGGAGAATAAGGAGGCTTTGAGAAAGTCTAGAGGGGAAGAGGATGAAGACTTTCAGATATTGGAGTACCAGGCACAGAAGGGGAATGCTGGGGCTATGTATAGGATTGGACTGTTTTACTATTTTGGGTTGAGGGGTTTGCGGCGTGATCATGCCAAGGCTTTGTTATGGTTCTTGAAGGCTGTGGAGAAGGGTGAGCCGAGGTCAATGGAGCTTCTGGGAGAAATTTATGCTAGGGGTACTGTGGTTGAGAGGAACTACACCAAAGCATTGGAATGGCTCACACTTGCGTCTAAGCAGCAGCTTTATTCTGCTTATAATGGAATGGGGTATTTGTATGTCAAAGGCTATGGAGTTGAGAAGGACTATACCAAAGTAAGACTGCTCTTTGGTTCTTTACCTATCTAATGTGCTTCTCATAGCTTCCTTTTAGGTGACAAATGGTTTGCTCAACCTACCTAACTGCGTCAATGTGCATTAAAAATCAGCACTGTTAATCTAATATGTCTGAGTTCAGTTATTTCTTGCAATCGGAAATTAGTCGGTTCATAATCAATTGCACCAAGTTGTTACATTTCCATCTTGTGCTGTACTGTGCTGAGATTAGTTTGGTGCACACTTGTTTTTATGTCTTAATAATAATATCTGGCTGTAAAAACTTGGGCATGTTTTTCTGCCTTTGTATAGAATTTTTAGAGAAAATTCTGGGTTCTTTATTTGATATATAACTACTATGCATTTGCTGGAATTATTTGATTCAAGGTGCTTTTGTTGCTGAAACTATTTATTTAACATAAAGATGTATTTTGTGCCTTGGCTTCCTTTTAGTCGAGGCATGGCAAAAGTGTCATGATAAGATTGAGATAAAGGTCATACTATTGGCAGATATTCTCATATTATCCTGAATTTCCTTTTAAGTGATATTCATATCTCTGTTTGGGCTCTGATCTAGTCATCATACCTAAATCACAGGCAAAAGAGTATTTTGAGAAGGCTGCTGAGAATGAGGAAGCCGGTGGGCACTATAACCTAGGTGTACTTTATATCAAAGGTATTGGGGTAAAAAAAGATCTTCAGCGTGCAAGCCAGTACTTCCTAGTTGCAGCTAATGCTGGCCAACCAAAGGCATTTTATCAGCTAGCAAAGATGTTTCAAACTGGTGTAGGTCTCAAGAAGAATCTCCCTATGGTAAGGTCATTTAATTTGTCTTAATTTGATCTTGTTGAGTTCCCTTTTTTAGCTATTAAATTTTATTTTTATTTTTTTATGTTTACCCTATAATTAATATTTGATTGTTTTCACCTTTGACATGAATGAATTTGATGGCAAGTGGCAACTACAGGTGGCAATTTGGGTTAAAACCTACAACACGAAACGACATATTATTTTTTAGTTAGAATTAACAGCTAGTTCTTTTGTGCATGTAAAGATATAATTTTTAATACTATTATATGTAAATAACTTAATTAGAAGTAATTTAAATTTCTTGTAATATTAAAAATATGTGAATTTGGGCAGGCAACACACACATTCGATACAACACAAACATAGGCACAATTGACACCCCTACTGAGAAGGTTATAGTTTACTATGTAGTAATTTTAAATAATATCTGCAGCAATTCAATTTGTATGTTTAGGGTGATTCTTTTCACACCCACCTCTTGACTCAGTGCATCCGCTACACAACACAATCCTAAACTGATACACCCACCTCACACCTAAACTAATAAACTTCTTTACAAATTATAAAAAACAACTTTGATCTACAAACTCAAACCATTCTTGTTTTTCCGAGTTGAGGTAACTCATAATTGTTTAAGAGTCTGGGCTTTAAATAGCATATACATGTTGTATATAATCAAATTGGCCCCATAATGACATGCTAGATGTATATAGCTCGTACATATGTTATATGTTCACATGCTTCAAATGGTTGATTAATTACTTAGAAAATCAATCAGTCACTGTGGTAAGAATTTACTTCCCCTTTCTATATACAGGATATACTAAAAAAAGAAAAAGATGCTGAAACATTTCTAGGATTTCTGTAAAATTCTCTCAGTTTTATTTATGGAGGACTAACTTGTATTAAACTATTAATTACTTGGTTTTCAGGCTACTGCATTATATAAATTAGTTGCAGAGCGGGGACCATGGAGCTCCTTGTCAAGGTGGGCACTGGAAGAATACTTGAAAGGTGATGTTGGGAAGGCATTCCTCTTGTACTCAAGGATGGCCGAACTAGGCTATGAGGTAGCACAGAGTAATGCTGCATGGATTCTTGACAAATATGGAAACCAAAGCATGTGCTTGGGTGAATCTGGTTGTTGTACTGATGCTGAGAGGCATCAGCTTGCACATTCTTTATGGTGGCACGCTTCTGAACAGGGTAATGAGCATGCTGCTCTGCTGATTGGTGATGCTTATTATTATGGTCGGGTATGTTTCTTTAGACGACTCATGTTTATGGTTGCGATTACGTGCGGCTTTTTCTATCGACAAAAGCTTTAAAATTCCTTTTCCTTCTTTGTTAGGGTACTGAGAGGGATTATGAGCGCGCAGCAGATGCTTATATGCATGCCAGGTCTCAAGCTAATGCACAAGCTATGTTCAACCTTGGTTTCATGTATGAGCATGGCCAAGGGTTGCCTTTAGATCTTCATCTTGCCAAGCGCTATTATGACCAAGCTCTAGAGAGCAATCCTGCTGCAAAGTTACCAGTTACTCTTGCACTTCTGAGCTTGTGGATTCGAAAAAGTTACCCCAAGGGTTTCCTGGTGAGTTCCTTAGTCTTGTATGGTCCCATGTTCTTTAACATATTTCAAAAGTTTCCTCGTAAGAGGTTTCTCATGCATATTTACTAGTTGGGGTGTGCTGGTTTATCCACATTAATAGTAGTATGTGCCAATTTTGAAAGCAGTGATGCTTAGTTCAGCGGGAAAATTCTGATTCCTATTAGAACCAGAACTAGAATTATCACACTGAAGAAATTGTCTGCACTGATAATTTCATGACTCATTGCCCAATATTTGAGTAGTTTAGAGTAATGATTGAAGTAGAATCTGGGAAGAAAGAGTTGGGGAAGTTGCTACATGAAGTTCAAGATGATTAGCAATTTTACATGCTGAAAAGAGGAAGTGGTTATTTTTTGGGATAAATATTTTTTGGGTTAAGAAATGGTAACATTGGCAGCGATATTAGCATATTTATCATCTCCTGTGGTTTGCTCATATATATTTGCCACCACAGGGTCGAAAATTGTGTAGAGAGAGAATGAAAAGAAAATTGGGTTGAGGACACTGTTCAATTTGCGGTACCTAATTCTCTCTAGACGTTGCCTTGCTCCTTGTTGGTTAATTTCATGTGTACAATTGGTTACTTTGAGATCAAATTTTCTGTATACAAAATGCAGGTTCACGTGTATACCCCGTTTAGCTGTAATACTTTTCATACCCTTTAGTCTTTTGCTTGAGAAACTAAAAGAAATAAGTTCGCTCAAACCTTGTAATCCCACACTGTTCCCACTACTAACTGTAAGTTTTGAATTTTTTTATGAACTAGCTCTAAAATATGATGATAATGAGTTGATACACTTTTGCTTTCAAAGGCATGCTTGACCTTTTGCTTTATCTTAAGCTAGCAAAGGTTGAAATTTGTATCTTCCTGTTTCACCATTCAGCTGACTGGAATTTGCAGTGATTGGGGTTTGTTTTTGTACGTGCAGGTCCATTTGATAGATTATCTGCCTGAAGTACATCCAAAAGTAGACGCGTGGGTACAGGATGTACTTCTGGAAGAAGGAAATGCGACAATAATAACCCTCTTTATTTGTCTCCTTACTGTTCTTTACCTTCGCGAGCGACATCGTAGGCATGCCAATCCTGCTGCACTAGACAGGGTTGCTCACGACCCCATTGAGCTTGCTCCACCTGTGCCCAATTGAAGACACCGCTTGATTTGAAACTATGGGAGGCTGTTTTTGTTATATCATAGGTTAAGAAAATGAAAATTTTTCTTAGAATAGAAATTTGTACAGGCAGTTGGAAAATGTTTTATGCTTCTACCATTTTAGGGCCCATCGTATGTAGTATAGAGAATTCCAAGCGATGCATTAAATACAATGAATGATTCTATTTCAGAAAGGAAGTCCAGAAGGCAGGAGAGGGGGCAATGTTGGGTTCTGAGATGGTACTAAAGGTGGTCGTTCTTGAAACAGATTCGTCGAAGGTATGGGATAGTTCTTTGAGATCCATTCAGGTAGGCTTAATTGTAGATAATTTTGCAGAGATTACTTTACTGAAGGATATGCTAAAATCATTGTTAATGGGATATTCATAAGTTTTGTAATCGACTCTCTGAAACCTTCTACGCTGCCATTTGTAGCAAGGGGATTAGTGTAATTGGCGTGTTGGTTATTAACTTTTTAAGTAATGAATGAGAGAACCAGAGAGACTAAAATTAGTCTTCAGAAATATACTTATTCAATGAACCATTGGATAAATAAGTTCTGGCTACGCCAACAATTGATTCATCGGAAAAAATGAGAGTATGTTTCTGGTTAAGTTTCTTCTCTCTAGTTCTCCACTTTTTCCTCTGTACTCTTTATCGCTAAGGTTTTGAAAGTCGATATTTATGCCGCCAATGGTGGCCCTTATGCCTACTTTTTTCTTTCTTCCTTTTCCTTCTTCATCGGTTAGTTTTCTTCTCTTGTATATTTATTCGGTGGTTTTTGATTTTTTCTTGTTTGTTTTCCTCTCTTTCTCTGGCTGTTCTTCAACCAGCGTTAGGGGTTTAGCCTTTTTGTTCGATGGGTTGGTCTTGGTGTGGTGGTTGGTAGTTGTTTGGAGTGAGTCTGATACCTTTGTTCCGTTTTTCTGGTGCCCATTGTCAGCCATTTTCACTTGCCTTCCTTGGACTATTGTCTGGTCCATAGACGGTGCTGGTTTGGATCGAGTTTCCTGTTTGGTCAACAATGCTTTGGGTTCCTAATGATGTTCCTTTCTTGGCTTGATTTGTGGTATTTTGGGTATACCGATTGTTTTGCTATCTTTTTTTGTATTGTTTGTGTGTTTCTTGCAATTTTTTATTGTGTCCTGAAATTAACAGATGATATAATTATTATTGTGCTTAAGTTGTATTTTGCGAGCTATTGCAATTATGTTGCAATTTTTAACACTAAAGAGAGGTGGTTGTTTCAAATAAGACAAGCATTAATGTGAGTTAAGAAATAGAACTAATATATAACGTTTAAATATATTTGCTCACAGATTGTTTGAAGCTACAACAGTTAATTAATCTTGACTTATTTTTTGAAGTTGTGATATACTTTATAGTTTGATTGTTGCATGTAATTATAATTGTGCTCCTTATTCAATAATAATATTTACTTTTGATGTTATAAAAAAGAAGCTAAATGTCTAACAAATTTACTAATTATATAAAAGTTTCATTATTATTTTTAATTGAGTGGTACAATTTAAATTGTTAATTTCACAAATAAAGTGATTAATTAAGAAAAAACTTCTAATGGTAAAATAGTCGGCTGTTCTTTTGCTAACAAGATAAAATATTCAATGGATATACTTTGTTGTTGCAATATTGCCAACATCATTACTTAGTCTCTTTGCTTTATTCTTTTTTTATTTTTATTTTTTTGCTTTTAGAAAGGGTCAATTTTGTCCCACTGGCACTACTTGGCTAAATTTTTTAGAGTAAAATTGTCTTGTTAAAAAATAACTATTTTTAATCTAGTCCTGTAACTCTTTTTATATGGGCATTTAAGGTCAGTTTAGAATAAAATTGTTAAGTAATATTTTTGCAATGATAAAATTGAGTTTGATCTGTACCTCTCTCCTGATCATCGTCTCCAAATTAATAAACCAAAATCAGAATAAGATGGCTCCCCTTTTCAATTTTTCTGGAAATTAATGTGATTTTTTTTGTTGTGTTTTTATTTAAAAATTGAATGGATTATTTTATTATCTTTTTTTTTTTTAAACTTATTTTTCTATTACTTCGTAATTGAACCCTTTTTCAGTACTTTTTTTTATTATTATTTTTTTATTTATTGATGGCTAAATGTAGGACGGATCTTTTAAGGAGTTGAAAAGGGCTGTAGCCGCGGCTAACTTTTTTACAAAAAATTAATTATATATATATATTTTTTGTATTAAATAAATATTTTATTTGTAGTAATATATTATTTCTAATTTTTATATACATATTTTAGTATATATTAACAATATTTAACAAATATGTTGATAAAAATGATATAAATTGTAAATAAAATGGTTAAATATATATATATTTTTATATATTTGATAACTATTAATAACAGAAATAAAATTGTAGCCATATATTATGTAATAAAATTTCTTAAACGTGATAATCTAAAAAAAATTTTAAATACTTAATTTTAAAGTTAACATTATAAAAATAAAATTAAAAAAATAAGTATATGATAAGCTTCATATTAAAACTATTAAATTTATGTTTATTATATTTTATTTCAACCCAAATTTTAATTTTATCTAATATTATATTATTTTACATTTTATTTTAATAATATTTTAGAATTTATTTGAAAATTTTTTATATAAAAATTTTGTTACTTTTGTTATTATTAGTCAGTCTTATATTGTTTATAAACATATATTTTTAAAATTATAAATCATATTTTAATTTTTACATTTTTATATGTTTATTTTAGTTTTGATTTTTTAACAATGTATATGATTGAACTTACTATTTGCTTAGATTTTTTAGTTAATAAATTTATTTTAATCATGAATGATACTAATACTTATTAACTTATTATATTTTTGTTGAATTTTTGTTATAAATTAATTATAATATGTTAACTCTATATTTTTTGAGTATTAATTCTATGTCTATATTATAATATGACATAAAAAATTCAGTATTTGATTAGTATACTAATTTTTTACTTTGTATAAAAAAAAAAAAAAAAATTTAGCACCCAATATAACAATATATGTATCTAACTGAAGGCCATAATGATTTGTAAGACCTTTTAAGCTTCAAAGTGTTGGAGGTTTCAAGATGGGTGGGAGATTTTGATTTATGTAGTTATGCAGAATGAGCCGGAGGGCGGGACAGAGAGATCTTCGACCTTTGTTTTTTCCCTGTTTCAAGGAGAAACACAATTTTAACCTTGCAAAAAATATTATTTTATTTTTTAACAATTTTGACCTGAATTGACCTTTATCTAAAACTGGACTAAACCTATTTAACTTCAAAAAAAAAAAAAAAAAAATGACTAAAATGCCTTATTGGAAGAGTTACAAGATTATAATGACCATTATCCTATAAAAAAAAAAAAGAGTATATTTTTGAACTAGTTTATTCTCTCAAGTTTTATCTACTTTTTTTTATCATTGTTTATTATTAAATGGTCATATTGTCACAATTTAAATTATTACCGTCACAAATAAAATGATTAATTAAAAAAAATTAAGGATAAAATAGCCACACATTTTTTTTTTCTTTTTTCTAACAATATAAAATAGTCAAATGATATACTTTGTTGCTGCAATATTGCCACCGCTATTACTTAGTCCCTTTGCTTTATTTTTATCTTCTTTGTTTTTGGCACTACTTGGCTACATTTTTAGAGCAACACTATTTTAATACAAAAAGAGAAGGCAACAAAGTAATTTATCTTCCTATCAATGACTTTTGTGTGAAATGGCAGTTGGAAGTGGAGGTGTTATACTGCTGTTGTGGGAAAATCGGAGAAAAATATTTTTACCTGTATGTATATCCCCGTGAGGAAAGTATACAAGTTCAGGCATAAAAAGTCGAAAAAGCAATTGGTCTTGTTAAAGTGTTTGGTGATATACTTTAAACCTAATTAATTTATTTATATAGTTATTCTTTTGTAAAAATGATATTTTTATAGGACAAACATCCATTTCGCTAATAATATTATATATAAAAATACAATTTATTATTTTTAATAATTTTTTAATGGACTACTTATAATATTAAAAAGTCTTTCAATAAACTATTTTAACCAAAAATTGGCAAATTTGATCAAAGAATTTGAGCCACGTGCTATGCACGTAAAATTATAACTTCACTATTTTACTCATGAAACAACCTTATAACTTCACGTATGGCACACATGATTTAAATTTTTAGATCAACTTGGCTAATTTTTGGTCGGTATAGTTTATGGAAAAATGTTTCAATAATAAATGGTAAAAGTAGACAATTGAAACAAATAATATTAAAAGTAATAAATCAAAAATCTTCACACGTTTGCCCCATTTAACATTTCTTAATTTCACAAACATTTAAAAATAATAATTATACAATTATAAGGCACATTTGTTAAGCAATGTTTAACGGGCGACACAAGGGGGACAAAAGGGGTACACCAAGATGCATTTCCCTTAAGAAATTTGCAACCCGACCACGAACGAAGGCCCATGAGTAATTCCCGAGAGTGTTAGTCTTCAATGTATCCTTTTCGGCCAAGAATGGGGCTGACATGGGCAATTCGAGGAGACTCCATCTCTTTCTCTATCTCATTGACTTTGGAGAGAAAAAATGGTAGTTTATAGAAATGTCAAAACAAAATCTGTGGGTATTACGTCTCCGTTTCTCACCAAACTACTGTTCAGTAGGACAATACATAAAACTGATGATGTATGATGAATTTAAACAGAATGATACAAATAACATTCCAGCTTAAGCGTCGTAATTGCAACAATCTACTTGCCTTTCTAGCAAGCATCTATCAATGATGCGGCCTCCACACTTGCTCCTCATGCACATTGCTTGCAGCTTCTTCAATGCGTTTGTAGTTGCATTTCAAGCAAACACGATTTCTTGAAAAATTCAGGTAATCACACCTACAAGAAATTTACAAGTTATTAATAATTAGTGAATTGAATATCATCAGTATAAGATTATGAAAGGGAGAGAGACTCACAACGGACAATCCCATTCGCCATGCTTCCTGGGACGAGATTCTTCACAACGCAAACACTTCTTCTTGCTTGCAAAATTCATGAAGTCACAACTGCAGACAAAAGAAATGTGGTGATGAAACTGAAATCAATTTAGCAAAAGCAAAATGAAATAATATTGGCATCAAACTAATGAGTTATGATCTGAACTAAATGTCATTAGTGCTCTTTTTTGCCTAATTATGGGTCGTAGAAATATCAAGCTATATTTGGGGAGTTATATGAGATTGGATATTGGAAAACTAACAAGCCATGAGATTTGCTTTCAAACTTCACGTGTTTGTTCTATCCAAGAGTTTAATTCAGGTATGAAGCCTTCACCGCAACATTAAAATCCCATGAAAACATGGTACATGCAGAGAACACACATGACCCTGCAATAAGATTAGATAAATGGACAAGTGCATGCAAGTTGCTTCACTGGAATCTCAAATTTTGCATAATATTTAAAGCTCAAAGAGCTAATAATTGGCCTTTTTCTTTTTTTTTTCCACTCTCACTTTTAAGGGAAAGCTTGTACTTTCTAAGCTCTCACTCTTTCTCAGTAAGCGAACCTATTATTACATGCCAACAACACCACAGCTTTAAAGTGGTGAAGTCGAATATCATTGTTACATGACTTTGTATATTAGTCTTTAGCCTAATGTGCTGATGTCTCTTAGGTTATCCTAAGAACATTTAACAGATGGGGAAATAAAAGGAAGACCGATCAGATACAATCTCCAAATCTAAAGGCAAGTTGTATTCAAATATAACAAATTGCATGACCACACCACCCATAAATTTAACCTTTTATGAAAAGTGACAAATTAACAATTTCAACATGCGAACAGTCTTACCAAGGAAGAATGCCACCATATAGAAAAGACATTGTAACTTACTTTGGGCAATTCCAATCCCCTTTCTTTGCTGTAGGAGTAAGAGTCTCTTCTGAATCTGGCTTCTCTGCTTTGCACTTAAAGCAACATGTATTTCTAGCAAAGTTCAAGAAATTGCAGCTGCAGCAAATTAAAAGAAGTAAGAACATCAGGTAGTACACAGCAGACAGGCATAACAAATGATGCCAGAAATGCATTAAATTCCAACAATGACCGAAAAGAACACAAAGGAGACAAAATAAGGGCTATACTAATCGAAATTTTTTGTTGAAATGACAATAGCATAAATCAAGGACCTATAACATAAATCAAGAACCAAAAGTGACTATTTCATTTAATATACAATTTCCTAATTAAATGAAAAGGAAACCACGACAAACGTTACTACAGCATAATGAGCAACTAATTATGCCTTTGTTTTTGCTCTTCCCAATTTGATTTAACGAACAGTCTCTTAATTTGGTTCAACCAAGGACACTTCACAAATTTGCATGTCTGTCTCGTGAGGATATTTCTCTAGTGCACAGACTGGAAAACCACTCCTTTTTATCCCTCGATGGTTCTTTCCATTCTTTACATTGGCTTAGGACATGTTTCGTTCTTTATGTTACACAGTAGATAAGCAGAATGTTGTTCTTGAAAGCTGAGAAAATTTGGACTGTGGGGCATTAGGTAGCCACAAAAGAGCCTCACAATAAAAATTGATAGGAAGGAACAAATATCGACTTTTGTCAAATATAATTTGTCCATAAGAGTAAGAGTTCTTCATTTAGGGAGAAACTTTCAATCCACATAAATTTAAGCTGCAGTGATCAACTTTAAATCACTGCCATTTCTAACATGTCTTTTATCAATCTTTTCCTTCCTCACTCTTTCTGCTCTTTCTCCTTTCTTCCACATAACACTACTCTTCCAGCTATTATGTCGCACCTTTTTAAGACTCAACTAAAAGAAAGGCTGCCATCAGTTGCTTCATTAAATTTATTATCAAGCATTTGCCATATTATATGGTCCTCCAACATGTTTGACCAAAGTTGCTTGCTCTAGAAGCCACATCTAATGCTCTGGTACCAATTTTACATTTTAGCAGCAAGGAAAGGGAAGGGTCGTCACATTGCTGAAAAAGAGTATTAAGTTCAGCATTTTTTTCGTTTCAGTTTCACAAATAAAAGGTTTTATTCACTCGTTTCACTGTAAAGACCACATAAGTCGGCCAAGCGTAAGAAACTGACATCCTACTAGATTAAGCTAGTGCAAGTTCTTCATTACGGTTCTCACTCAATTCAACGTAATTAGCACCCTTTTATGCCTAATTATGGCTACTGATAAGGTCTTTTGGAGGAAAGCCGTAGAAATATCAAGCTATATTTGGGAGGTTATATGGGGTTGGATATTGGAAAACTAACAAGCCATGAGATTTGCTTTCAAACTTCATGTGTTTGTTCTATCCAAGAGTTTAATTCAGGCATGAAGCCTTTACGGCAACATTAAAATCCCATGAAAACATGGTACATGCAGAGAACACACATGACCCTGCAATGAGATTAGACAAATGGACAAGTGCATGCAAGTTGCTTCACTGGAATCTCAAATTTTGCATAATATTTAGAACTCAGAGAGCTATAATAGTTGGCCTTTTCTTTTTCTCCCACTCTCATTTTTAAGGGAAAGCTTGTACTTTCTGCCTCTCACTCTTTCTCAGTAAGCGAACCTATTATTACATGCCAACAACAACACAGCTTTAAAGTGGTGAAGTCGAATATCTTTGTTACATGACTTTGTAGATTAGTCTTTAGCCTAACATGTGCAGGCCTCTCAGGTTATCCTAAGAACATTTAACAAATGGGGAAATAAAAGGAAGACTGACCAAATACAATCTCCAAATCTGTATTCAAATATAACAAACCGCATGACCCTACCACCCAAAAATTTACTTTTATGAAAAGTGACAAATTAACAACTTCAACATGCAAACAGTATACCAAGGAAGAATGCCACCATGTTGACGAGTAAAATAGAAAAGACATTGTGACTTACTTTGGGCAATTCCAATCCCCTTTCCTTGCTGTAGGAGTAAAGGTCTCTTCTGAAACTGGCTTCTCTGCTTTGCACTTAAAGCAACATTTATTTCTACCAAAGTTCATGAAATTGCAGCTGCAGCAAATTAACAGAAGAACATCAGGTAGCACACAGCAGACAGGCATAACAAATGATGTCAGAAATGCATTAGATGCCAACAATGACCGAAAAGAACACAAAGGAGGCAAAATGAGGGCCATGCTAATCGAAATTTTTTGTTAAAATGACAATAGCATAAATCAAGGACCTATAACATAAATCAAGAAACAAAAGCAACTATTTCATTTAATATACAATTTCCTAATTAAATGAAAAGGAAACCACTACAAACGTTACTACAGCATAATGAGCAACTAATTATGCCTTTGTTTTTGCTCTTCCAATTTGATTTAAGGAAGTCTCTTAATTTGGTTCAACCGAGGACACTTCACAGATTTGCATGTCTGTCTCATGAGGATATTTCTCTAGTGCACAGACTGGAAAACCACTCCTTTTTATCCCTCAATGGCTCTTTCCATTCTTTATATTGGCTTAGAACATGTTTCGTTCTTTATGTTGCACAGTAGATAAGCAGAATGTTGGTGGTGAAAGCTGAGAACATTTGGATTGTGGGAATTAGGTACCCGCAAAAGAACCTCACAATAAAAATTGATAGGAAGGAACAAATATTGAATTTTGTCAAATATAATTTGTCCATTAGAGTAAGAGTTCTTCATTTAGGGAGAAATTTTCAAACCACAAATTTAAGCTGCAGTGATCAACTTTAAATCACTGCCATTTCTAACATCTCTGTTATCCATCTTTTCCTTCCTCACTCTTTCTGCTCTTTCTCCTTTCTTCCACATAACACTACTCTTCCAGCTATTATGTCGCATCTTTTTAAGACTCAACAAGAGAAAGCCTGCCTTCAGTTGCTTCATGAATTTGCTTCATTAAACTTATTATCAAACATTTTCCATATTATATAGTCCTCCAACATGTTTGACCAGAGTTGCTAGCTCTAGAAGCCACATCTAATGCTCTGGTACCAACTTTACATTTTAGCAGCAAGGTAAGGGAAGGGTCGTCACATTGCTGAAAAAGAGTATTAAGTCCAGCATTTTTTCCGTTTCAGTTTTACAAATAAAAGGTTTTATTCACTGTAAAGATCACATAAGTCGGCCAAGTGTAAGAAACTGACATCCTACTAGATTAAGCTAGTGCAAGTTCTTCATTACAGTTCTCACTCAATTCAACGTAATTTTCTTTCAAGAACAACAACAGAAACTAAGCAGCAAAAGGAGTATCGGCATCGTTTAGTAAGAACTCAATCAAACACCAGTCAACTAAAAAACAAAGGGTAAATGTTTCATTTGGTACTAAAACCATCATTTTTATTTCAATTTACTACCAAAACTTGTTTTTGTTTCAGTTTTACTATTACTATTCAATTATGTTTCAATTTAATATTCCGTTAGTATTTCCATTGACGGTAACACTTTTTTCAAAAGTTGATCGCATGACCAGCACATGTTCATCATTAAAGGGCATTTTCGTCATTTTATCACAATTTCAAAGAAAAAATCTGAAAAAATCAATTTGATAAAGAAAAATGCTAGACTCAATCCCCCAAACCCCCACTTAGCTCTCTAAAACCAATTCGGAAAAAACCCAACCCCAGAATTTTTCCCAAAATATTTCCCTTCCTCGCTTTTGCTATTGTTTTATTTTGAATTTCAATGCTCACTCCCTTACTTGATCTACACTTACACTTTGACAACAACACAAAGTATTTTGAATTTCAATTCTCATGATAAAAATAACTCTCTTCTTTCTTTCACCCTCCCTACTTTCTGGTATTTGAACTATATAGCTAAGAGATGTATATAGTTAGTGTCATATTAATTAATTACTAGAAACATTAATTATAAATGATGAAGAAGAATAGAAGTGTTTGAAACTTGACAGAAAGGAAGTAGGGAGGAAACCAAGAATTGAGTTGAAAGGTTTTGTCTCCAGCTTACTTCCCTTATTCCTTCCCACCAAGTTACGGGTTATACATGAGTGGCTGAATTGATGATGCGTTAAAGATGGAGGGTTCTTTTTTCTTTTTCTTTTTTTCCAAGTGGGGACTATGGTCTCCAAGAAATTGGGGCTAGGGTGGGAATTTTTTTTTTTTCAAATTGGTTTGCAAGTTAATTTTTTCCAAATTATACAAGTGATGAAAAATGACAAAAATACCCTTTAATAATGAACATGTGCTAGTCATTAACTTTGTGGGATAAAATGTTAATTTGGATGGAAATACTAACGAAATACAAAATTGAAATAGAATTGAATATTAATAGTACCAAACTGAAAAATTAAAGTTTTGGCGGTAAATTGAAACAAAAATGATAGTTTTAGTACCAAATGAAACATTTATCCAAAAAAAAACATGGGGTATTTTGGACCCCTTTTACGCCAAGGAAATGAGATGCTACGTCCAGTGTCCAAGCATGAATTTGAATTTGCTCTAGCATTGGAACTAAATGAAAAGTTAAGATGATGAGATTAGTCAGCATCCAACACGCAGAAAGTGTAACACATCCAGTGACCAAGCTTAAATTTGAATATGCACTCACATCCTAGCATTGCAACTAAACAAAAAGCTAAGATGGAGAGATTGATGAGTATCGAACACGCAGAAAGAGCAACAACATTTTACTTTTTAAATTTTAAAATGCTAGATCAAAGTCCTATTACCTCCAAAGTCCAAATCCGTCACAGAGGGCAGATTAGCAACATGAACATATTCATTACCCAAAAAAAGTATAATAACAATATTCGAGCAACACAACAATAAAATGTAATTGAAATTATACTAATTTTAAGAAAAGATGCTTTGAAAATACATACCCTTTGTAGTCTTAAGAGGTTGTTCGAATCATATACGAAATAGCAAAGATGAGACTTACTTGGGACAATTCCAATCTCCTTTCTTCATTTCGATATTATTCTCAATCTCACCAGCACTTCTAGGGCCATCTTCTTTACATTTACGGCATCGTAAATTTTTTGCAAAGTTCATAAAATTGCAACTGACACAAAATCAATATGTAATCAGGTTTTGGATTTTTGATATTGAAAATTTTGGAATAATTGGTGAGATCACCAGAAATGGAATGAAAAGTACAGACAGCAGATATAAAATCAGAGATCTAGTATTCCAAGCACTTATTGGTGTGCAACGCAAAGGGGCTTCAAGAAAACATGTGCAAGAATGACATCTCATCAAGCAGATAAAGGGCCAAAAAGACTGACTTACTTAGAACACGTCCAATCCCCTCTCTTCATTACACAGTTTTGAGAAAACTCATCATCCATCAAACTCATAGGTGGAGGTTTAGCAGCAGGCGTCCTAGGAACTGGAGCAGGAGATGCTTTGCTGAGTTTAAGCAACTCAGACAGCAGTTTTTTTGCAGATAATTCAACTCGCTCCCTACCAGGGGGTTTCTGACCCCCTGAAATAACAAGTGGATCTAGTGCATAAAACAACAATAGACGCACTACATCAACAGTACGGCTACTTGCTTCTTCTCCCTTCAGAACCACATATGATCGATCACAGGAACCGCGCAGATTGCATGTACTACAAACCTGATGCATGTCAAGCATTCAGAAAGAAAGTTTTAAATTGTATCTAGTAAAAGCTTTGAAATTCCTTCTTGAGCATACAGAATAAAACGATACAAAAAACTTAAATAGACACATAGCATGATAACTAAACCAATCTCCTTTTCATTCACAGAAAGGAAAATTTGGAATAAGCAGGCATGTTACAACGACATGAGAAAGAGGGTGAGCACAAGCACATGTCATTTCCTCTACAAGCTCATGGCATAACTATTAAAAGGAAAACATTGCATACCTCTCCTTCATCCAGCCTGACATAGGCTCTCAATCTTTTTGCTGAATTAACAGCTTTTCTCAACAGATTAGGACATCCACCTTCAACAACCGTTTCAATGTCTTTCATGGACAAAGACCTGCACAAACAGCAAGCAGAAAAAAGACAGTGAGATCAATTGCAATGGCCAAATTCTGACGCTAAATAATCATTTGAGATATAGATAAGAAATGCCACAAACACTAAAAAAGTATTTTGTGCAGTTGTGCTACTAAAGCACCAATAGATTCTATGATCCTCTTGATATGATGTACCGTAGTCATTCCTAGATACTCTGAGAAAAGAAGTAGGTAAATGAAGCTTCAACCTGAGCCCAAATCCCCATTTGTCTTGGTTGATAAACAAGATGATACAAGTAATTTTCATAAATGCTTATTGGCAAACACTAGAAGTTAGATAAACAAGCTTGGGTTCTTCAAAGAAACAAGACCTCCATAAATTCCTAGTTCTTAAAAATATTGAATATCTATAAAATTTAAACTCTCTTCTCTAATTATTCAATTTGAGAGGCAATAAAATAGAAAATAAATAATAAATTACGAAATAATTGGACGCATTATGTGTTAACAAGTACAAAATCAAGCGACAACAACAAAACGAAACTAAATTGTAAAAAATAAAATCTTGAAAAAAAACTTACTTGAAAATATCGTAGCGATCACGAGCGAAGCTGAGACAAGCATCTTTCAAGAGGTTCATTTCCTTGTAATGATTTGCAGCGTTATCTGGACAAGGAAGAGAGTTTTTGCTAAAATAACCATTCATCTTCAAGCGGTCAATGAAAGCAACCCATTCAGGCCACGGGTGGCGTAGATACTCCGGCGAGGCTTCAGTATCTCTGGAGGCAGTGATTGTATCGGGATGAGCTGAACAAGCCGCAGAGGAGGATGAAGAGTAGAAACGAGATCGGAAATGCTGCGGAGTGAAAGGTTTGAGGCAGATAAGGAAAGGGCCAGAGGAAGGAGCGTTTGGAGTAGCTTTAGAAAATGGTGTTAGTGCCAAATTTAAGTAGTATCTTGTGATAGTACTCATGTTTGTTCAATTGCTCTCTCTTGTATTTCGATTAAGGTTGTTTAGTTAGGGGACAGAGGTAAGCAACGCCGTTGGAATGAAAATAATGGAGGCAACAGTCACTGTGAGGGCAGTGGAGGACGGAATATAATGGCGGTTTCTTACTAATTCAGAGGGAAAGAAAATGGAGCGTCCTTCGGAGTCAGAGGTGAAAACTCCCCTTTTATGTAGCGAGGGTTTATTCAATAAAAAAAAATACATATCTCATATAGCGAGGGTTTAAGCTGCTGTTGCTGCTTTTCTTATTTTTATAATGATATTATCTTAACTTTTATCAAGACAAAATAAACTATAAATTTATTATTATAATCTTATAATTAATTATATATTAATAATATTTTTATTAATAAAAAATAATTATAATAAGAATAAATTTAGTTGTAACAATTTTATCATCCTTTTTTATTTTTCTTTATGAAAAATTATATTGCCAATGTGATAATAACATAATTGTTTTTTAATCATTTTAATTCTACAACTTTACTCAATTGATACGTTAATTTTATAATTATTAAAATAAGTTTATTTAGTTTTATAATTTTATTTTAATATTAAGTTAGTCTAAATTTTTTAAAAATAATATTTTTAAGCTTGAAATTGAATTTTTCTTTTTTAATTAAAAATATTTATTTTCTTTTCTCTCTCTTATTTATTCTTCTATTTCCAAATCTACTAAAATAAAATTAATGATAATTGATAATATCACAGATTTGTTAACCTAGTTTTATACTTATAATAGCTCTTATTTCATTACATATATCATAATTATTTTAAAAATTGAAAACTTTATTTATAATATAAATAATATAAATAAAATAATAAGTGTAAATATGTGTGATCCAATCATTATTCTTCTTTCAAATTCGGTCTTTAAACTTTTAAGAACATATTCATATAGCTTTTTACTCCCTACACTCTTCCAAAACAACTATATTGATGTTAGCCATTTTTCTTTTCTCCAATTTGCTCGGTTGGATCTTCCTTGCTAGTAACTACAGCAAAACAAACAACGATTGAGCTTTAGAAAACGGGTTTCAATTCAAGTACATCATGATTTACATTTGAACATGAAAATGATCATAGACAATAAGAGTTTTATAAGAATGATCAATATTTATATTATGGATTAATAGTGTGTCATTTTATTGGAGCAAGTTTGTTTTGATAACATTTGTGCTTGAACATATTTGAATCTAGAGAAGGAGATATTATTTATTTTTTTAATTAAAAAAAGAGAAATTCAATTTTACTATTAAAAATATATTATTTTAAAAAAATTAGACTAACTTTACCTAAAAATAAATTTACATGACTAAATAAATTTACTTTAATAGTTATAAGATTAATGTGTTAATTGAATAAACGAAACTCAAAATTTATAACAAAAGTATCTTAAATGAATTTTTTAATCCTAAAATTAGTTAATTTTTAATGTCTATTAATTTATTGATTAAAATTATCAATTAATAATAAAATAATTATAATAATAATTTAAAATTGGAGTCATGATATTTTGTCTCAAATTTTTGTGTCTTCTTTGTCCCTTGAACAAAAATATCGTGACATGTATTGCTTTTTTACATCAAATAGTTATTCTTCTTATTTATTAACTTTTTTATTAACCTCAAAACATCTAGAAGTTATAAAGGGAAAAAAAATATTTGAAAATAACAAGGTTAAAAGGAAAACTAAACTAAATTTGATTTCATTTATATTAATTTTTTTCAAACTAATAGATAGATTCGAGCTTAATGAAAAGTTACAGATGGTTAATAGATAAAAAATAAGTTTTTTGGTATAAAAAAAACACATGTGGCTATTTTTGATTGAAGAGACAACATATGATAGATAATTTTAGACAAAAAAAGCTTGACTCTTTAAATTGTGTTTTGTCTAAAATGCTATATGAGAGCCAAAAGTTCAAAAATGTCCACAAGGGTGCAAAGTTTATAAATATGCTCATTAAAATTCATTACATGCTAACCATTAGGTATGAAATATGATATATTTTTGGTCAATTTTAATTAATTTTGATCGTTTCACATAATTTTTGTTCATTTGGTCTGTAGTCAATTTTAATTAATTTTGTTGGGAATTTTGTATATATTATTGAGAGTCTGAAATACAATTTTGATCAATATTGAATATTACCTTCAATTTTGAATGATTTTGGTTATGTATTATCGATTTTAATTTTTTTTTTTTTTGCTAAATAAATTTGATAGCATTGCAAATTAAATCGCCATCATTAGGTCAAAAAGTCAATAGAGCTCCCTAATAAATCATGCAGAAGTGCATGAAGTCCAAATGTTCATGGCTAATATATTTTTTTGCATTGTAGATAAGAGTTAAACAAAATAATTAGGTAAACATAAATTAGCAATATGCACTGTAGTTAAGTAAAACATAAATTATACTTATTTTAGGTATAAGATAAGCTTTATTAAAACCAAAATCAAGTGATGATACCCATAAACTAAGAGGAATAACTAATAAATGTTAGAATTTACCCAAATTTATAATCCCTTGTTTAGTTATGCAGATAATTAATTAAAAAGATTATAAGAAAATTGATTATTCATGATTAGTTCCCATAAGTTTATAATTATCATAGTACTTGATAATATTTTATAGACAACTTAAAAGGCACAGTCAATTATCTTTAAGAATAAAATAAAACAAAAAAAACATTTCCATATGTGAAAAGTAAATATTTTTTTATTTATTTTTATTGTTACTTTTTATTTTAAGAAAATATTTTAAAAAATTACCTAAAATAACAATATTTAACACTCATAATAAAAAAAATAGCACCCATTTATAGAATTTGAAGGAATATGAATTTGTGTAATTTGGTTAATGTTAGTTGTGATATTTTTGTTATTATGAGTTTTTGAAGTGTTATATTTGTCCATTTTTTCAAATATTTTTTATCACATATTGATACATACATCTGTCTACATTACAATATAATTTATCTCTGCTAGTAAGTTCTCCTATAATATTAACATTTAATTCAACAATGATATGTTAATTAATGGATTATATAACATATTTTTTTATTTAATAATAACAATATTGTAATAACTAAAATTGTTATAACCACAATATATCCATAAAAGATAATAATATTTAAGTATAATTAATCATAAAAATATAATAAATAATTGCAAAAATAAGTTAACTTAACCCTTTTTATAGACGTGGGTCATTCTTATTCTAAGATGACCCCATATATATAAAAATACAAATAATAGAATAAGATCAATGAGTAGGGGTTATGTTATATTATTTTCTTGGAAAATTTGTATAATTTTATTGTAATAATAAAAATAATTGTATCAATATAAAAAATATTAATATCTCAAAAATCTATACCCACTTTACATTTACAACTTTTATTTCTCGCAATGTGTTATAATTAATTTGAAAATTTAGAAAATGATTCATTTTTTTTTAGATAATATTGACACATATCATAATATGAAAATATAAGTATAAATTTACATGTCTTTAGCAATTTTTTATACCAATATTATCCTCTCTTATTTTATAAACATAGCTATTGACGTTTATATTCTTTTAATAGTCTTTTAATTTTGTTAGAAAGTGGTTGAATTTCACTTCTTTTTCGGCCGGTTTATTATGTCTTTTTTTTTTTTATCTTTTAATTTTACACACTTTATTTATTGCATAAAAAATATCAAATAAAATAATGTTAAATAATTTTTGGAACAACCCTCCTTTTTATATTAAGAGTGGTCTTACATGACCCAGCTACAAAACATTGGTTTAAGAGTTACATGAACCTACTAATTAGGGGTGGCAATTAGCATTATTTGGGTCATGTTTGGCTTAATCCGTTTTTAAACTGACACAAGTACGGCATGATTTCAAAATAAATTATGTTTGACAAACTCGGACCCAAACCCAACAAATCTGAATAAAACTTGAATTCAAAATAGGTCATGTTTAACGAACCTAGACCTGAATTTAAAATAGGTCATGATTATTAATATACTAATATAAGTTTAAATATATATCTGTTATTTAATAAGATGATCTCTAATAACAAATCCATTTTCAGGTATAATAATAAATTCATTTTTTTGAATTTTTTTAAGAAGCGAGTACATCTCAAGAAAAAGATAAATTTAAATTCTTTGACCCCTTAATATTCAATACTTTTATCTCTCATACATCAATTCTTCTATTTGTTTATATTTCTCTCCTGATATAACCACAATCTTATATATTCATAGTATAGAAAAAAAATCTCAATTTTCAAGTATAATAACGAATCTCAATATATTTCTTATGTTGAGAACTTTAGTTCTAAGAATTGTAAAATCTCAATTTTATTCGATCATTTTTGTTCAAGAATCAATCTGAAATGTTCTTTAAAAACGTACAAACAAATCAGAGGCACAACACAACACAAGAATTTTATGTGATTTGGAAACCCTACTTCATGGGAAAGACAGGCTTACAACTCATATTATTAATAAAAGAAATCACATACAAGAATTATAGAGATTAACACAAGAATACATATCAAGAATTTATACCCACAGAACCCTTAACTTCTTCACAAATAGCTCTCTTATGCTCACTGTCTGCGAAGAGAGGCTCTCTGCCACTAGTCCCTTGTTTCCTCCTCTGCTTTATGCATGTCCAACGTGAAGAACCAACAAAAGGTGACACTGCTCCGCTTTTCAATTTCCACTAACTCTATTTGTTGTTCTCATCAGTCTCTTGGCCTCTCTTTTCCTTATCTCATATTCATGCCACCCCTTATCTCAATCCCACAACTCTATCTTTTCACATGAGCCATATATCTATTAGAGAACTACTATTAACATCCATTACATTCCATTAAACTCATATCCCCAAACAAATATAACTCTTATAAAAAAATGAAAGTAAACTGTAATGCCTTACAAATAAACAATAAAAAAAAATATTTTCTTTAAAAATGTCAAAAATAATAAAAAATCAAGAAATAATTTAAGTATAAACACAAGACATTTTAAGATATTTTTTCACAAGAAATGATATTCAGTATAAAGAAATTCGAAGAAATACAAATCAAAACTAAACCTTAAAGAAGGAGATAGATTTAGGGAATAATTATTCTCCAACAAAAGAAAATTATTTTCAAGAAAATATATAATATATTATGAAATAAGTAATAAACAAATGAATATTACTATAGCAAATGCAAAAGAAAGATTTAATATATCATTAATTGATAAAAAAAAATTGTTATAGAAAAACTATCAAAAATCTCCCAAAAAGATAAAGAAAAAATTAGATACATCCATTTAGAATGAATACAAATTTTAATAAAAATATATTTTAAAGAAGGAATAGATACACCAATAAAATTAACATTATTAAATAATATAATAACAAACAAAAAAGATGATTTGTTAGGAATTATTAATGAAAACTTAAGATACTAAAAATTAAAGTTTACAACATATTTTAGATTTGCTGTTAATATCCATGATAAAAATCTAAATCAAGTATTAAGTCTAGCCTATGATTTTGAACGATAAAATTTAATAAAAATAGCCACAATAATTTAATATATGGACAAAATAATTTTATAGAAATAGATAAAACATTCAAAAGAATAGGACAAATAATAAAACTATAAATATTAACAGAATATGAAATATTTAATGAATGAAATTTATATATTAAAGAAAAATTTCTGATACCAATAAGAAAAAGCAATATACAAATAATTAAGTTTACAAATACTCAAGCAAAAATTAATAAAAGAGACAAAGAAATAGAAGAGTTAAAAGAAGAAATTGAAAAAGTAAAAGAATTGATTTATACAATAAAATAATATTAAAAATTTATGGTAAAAGACGAGCTATTAGGAATACAATTAGAGAAAAATAATAACTTAACAAGCATATGTAACAACCAAATATTTATAATGAAAGGCTTTAATTCTTTTGGCAGAAAAAAATAGATATCATAGATGAACTGAATATTAAAATTTTACACGAACTAAAAGAAATACAATTAAATATGCATAAAGAAATTACATAATTAAAAAAGATATTAATAACATATCAAGAAAAAATGGATTAAAATTTGATCAATTAAAGGAGGAATATTTTATAAGATCTGACGCTTTAATATCCAAGAATGATAAAAGAAATTTAAAGATATAATGAAATACAGAAAATATTCAGAGGAACAATTTATGAATCTTTAAAATAAAGATATATAAAAATTAATTAATTTGTTAACCTTAACAAATGAAGAATTAGAAAAATATTATGAAGAAAAACTTTGTACAAATAAAGAATAAGATAATATGATTGTAATTAATGAAAGAAAATCTAAACAAGAAAATATAAGCCAAAGAATTAATATAGAACCTGTATTAGCAATCTCACAAAGATTAATCCCACAAAAAAAAGGTACATCTGACCTACATAGGAAAGAAAGAAATAGACAAAAACTAAGAGAACCTGAACCTTTTAATAGAAGAAGACAACAATCATTGAAAGATTATATTGGGTTATTAGAAGTAGTATTTCACCAGAATTTAGACCTCATGAAAATTATAAATCTGACATTCTAGATCTAGATTGCATAAGAGATAAAAAGAAAGTCTTAGATGAATAGTCTAATAGAATAAGTATAATCATACAAACTTCTACAACCACCCAATTAAACCCCTCAACTTGTAGAGTCTTAGCAACTCAAAAAATGACAGAAAATGCAAAAATCTGGTTTACAAATTTACCATAACAACAACATTTAGAAATGCAACAACAAGAAGAGAATACTTAAATATTGTAATAAATGAGAGATATAGATAATTCATTGGAGAAGCCAAAGGTAAACATTATTGAATCTAGTAAAAATGAAATCAAATGACATTTAGCAAACATGAAAATATGTAATATGTATTACATAGATAATTTTATATTTGAATATAAAATGTATTATCATAAACTAACACGTTCTATGCAAGAAACTTATAAGAAAATATTTTTTTTTAAATTACTTGAAACATTGTATAAAACTATAACAAAAGAATGAAATCAAAGAAATAGAGAAATAATACATGATACCTTAGGAGGAAGAATAAGAAGTCTTAAAGGTTGAATAATAGTAAAATGTCAAGAAAGAAAAAAATCTGAACAAATAAGAGCAAATGAAACAAAATGTTATGATTCAAGAGATTTTAGAATTTCAAAAAAATATGTTTATAATATAAGATTTTATAATAGATATAATAAGCACAAGATGTTTAGAAAGTTTGAAAGATATGCATTTAAGAAACAAAATTTTTAAAAATATAAAAAAAGTTATAACAGAGAACCATATAAGCAAATATATTTTAAAAGAAGAAAATATAATATACCTGAAAAGAAAAATTATTGTCCATCAGGAAAAAAAAATATATATATGTTGGATATATAATGAAGGAGGACATTATGCAAATAAATGTCCTAATAAGCTTTAACATAGGAAAGAATTTAAAAAAGATTTTTCCCAAAAAACAAAAATCTTATAAGAAGCTTTTAAGATAGAATTAGAAGCAATAGAGGAATTTAATATAGATGATACATGCAACATCTATCTATTAGAAGAAACTCAGGAGGAAATAACAGATTTAGAAATATTTGATTTTGATTCTGATTAATAGATGAATTATTAAGTATAACAAACTTAAAATGTACATCTATAAAAGTAGGACTGAAATTTAAAAAATATAAAAAGTATCATTTACATGCATATGTTGACATAGGTGCAAGTATATGTGTAACTAGTAAGTTTGTACTTCTAGAAGAACTTTAAAAACAATCACCAAAAGAATTAATAGTAAGAATAGCAAATAATACTACAATCAACCTTAATAAAGTCTTAAAATATATATATGTATTAATAGAAGGAGAAATCTTTTATATTCTTACAATATACCAACAAGAAATTTGAGTTAATATTTTATTAGGAAATAATTTCTTAAACTTATATCAATCATTTATCCAGTATCTAGATAAATTAAGTCTGACAACCCTATATAGTGAAACCATCTACATATAAAAAATAATAAAAGCATTAACTGTTTAATCACCAACTTTTATATTATAACATAAAAGGCAAAAACGTGGTAAGAATATAGAAAAATAAGAACCATAATTGAAAAATATTTCTTTAGGCATAGAGATTGACTAAAACCCCTTTTCTGAGTGAAATACAATAAAATAAAGCCTTAACATGTATAAAAATAATTATTCAAAATTGTATATTCAAAAAATCCATTGGATCCAAATCATTAAGATGATTTGGTTGGATGATGGTAGCAAATGATGATGACAAGGAGGGGTCAACTAAGGTGATGTTTGAATAACCACATTAGTGATTGTAGAATAGGAGGTGGTTGTTGATAGAGAGAATTGAGGAAAAAATAGGATAAATGGCAGCAAAAATTTATTAACTGTGATAAAAGTATAGTTTAATTTGCTATTTATTTGATAAAACAATATAAATATATTACATCTTGTGAAAGGGTCACTATGTCTATTTGTAAATTTTATGCCAAATTTTCAAGAATAATATTGGCATTTTGAAAAATATTTATTTTCTTTTTTTTATATAAAAACAGCAACAATAAATATTTAAATTTTTTTAAAACAAAAATCTCTAAATTTTAGGCTAAATGTTTTAGTTGTGAATAAAAAAAATTATTTAGATATTTATTGATGTTATTTTGGTAAAAAAAAAAATTTTTTTCAAAATATTAACCTTAAGATTTGGCCAAAACTTTCTATATAGATTTCAGTAATCCTTTTATAAAAAATAACTAATTTGGAGCATTTTATTAAATAACTAGCAGGCTAAAATATACTTTTATAAAAAATAATAAATTTCTACTACTCTTTATCAAAGAAACTAGTTTTGGTTATGTACGTTACATACGTAATTGTATCTCAATAATAATCACAAATTAAAATGATCAATTTTAATTAAAAAATAATTTTATAATGTTTTAATAATATATTTTTTAAAAATAATTTTACAAAATTTTATAATGAGGCCTAATACCACTACCTTACAACTCACAATCACAAGTAATAATAAAATTATTTAAAATTTATATTTTTAAACAAATTTTAAGGATTTAAGAAGTACAATCTTTATTAAATAATCTAAAAGACAGGAAATGAGTCTTTTATCAAAACTTAAATTTTAAACTCAAATAAAAAGCTGAATTGGGACCAACTACAAATAATATATCTAGTATTATATTGTACAAATTGTAGTTATTCATTAAAATTTTTTAATGTACCATAATAGTTTAAAACTCATATTTAAAACTATTTAAATTTAATTTTAATACTAAAAAAATAGACATATTTGTATTTGAATTTGTTGTATGAAAAGCTCCTGAATATAAAAGCGAGTAAACTTATACGAAGTAACATTGACATGTGAGTAATAACATTTTATATCATATATCTATAAATAAAAATTAGTATTAAAAGTTATATCAAATAAATAAAGCTATAAAGTAAGATTACTAAAGAATATTCCAATGAGTGGAGATAAATTTATATGATTTACTTAATAATTAATTTCAACAAATTTTGTAAAAAATATATATTTTAAATATTAAATAAATTAAAAAAAAATTGTCAATGAATATAGAAGTAAAAAAAAAAACAACAAAATTTTGATAAAAAAATATATTAAAATAAGGCTTATTTTATAATTTAAGCTCTCTTAACTTTAATTTAGACAAATGCCTAATATTTTGTCTCTTTTTAAAAATAATAATAAAAATAAAAAACTCTCTCTTTTATAATTGTAAAAAAAAAAAAATCAAATAAAATTATTGTCAAATAAATAGTTTGAAGTAAATTTTCTATATATATAAAATAATAGATCTAGTAAAAAAAATATAAATTTTTAAATAAAATATATTATATAAATAGAAAGTATAAAAAGTAAAAATATTATTTATCTTAAAATAAATATAAAATTATCAAAAAAATTAAAAGTATGAAGTAAATGTACTTACATTAATTATCTACTAAAAAAATATAAATTACCCAAAAAAATTATATCAAAGAAATAAAAAATATAAATTGTTAAACAAAAGTTATCAAATAAATACAAAATTACCAACTTTTCTTTATATATATATATATATATATATATATATATATATAAAAAGATATAATAACATATAAATAAAAAATCATCAAAATAAAAAATATCAAGTAAATATTGTGGACAATTTTTTCTTTATCAAAAGAGTAAAGACTTCTTTTTACATATAAGATAATAGATAAGATATAATAAAAAAATCATCAAACAAAAAAATATCAAATAAATATTGTGGAGACAACTTCTTCTTTTATCAAACAAAATTATTGTCAAATAAATATTATGAAACAAATTTTCTTTATATATAAAATAATAGTTCTACTAAAAAAATATAAAATAAAAAGTATAAAAATTAAAAATATTATGTATCTTAAAATAAATATAAAATTATCAAAGAAATTAAAAATATAAAATAAATTTTTCAAAAAAATTATATCAAAAAAATAAAAAATATATATTGTTAAACAAAAGTTATCAAATAAATACAAAATTACCAACTTTCCTTTATATATACTAATAATATATATAAAAAGATTAATAGATATATAAGATATAATAAAATATTAAAAAAATCAATAAACTAAAAAATATCAAATAGATATTGTAGACAATTTTCTCTCTCTTAAAAGAAGAGACTTCTTTTTATGCATAAAATAAGTGATAAAATATCATAAAAAAATCATCAAATAAAAAAATATTAAATAAATATTTTGAAGAAAATTTTATCTTTTATATAAAGTTAATAGAAATAAGAAAAAGAAGGAAAGATAAAAAGAGGAATAAAATAATAAACTTATAGGGGATTTTACTATTGAACTTTACAATAATTTTGAACACTAGTTTTGGGACACATGCAAGGCACGTGCTCTTTTGTATGTTTTTTTATATAATTTATATTCACATAATTATTATTAAAACTTGAATTATAATTTTTTTTAATTTTTAAGTAAGATTTATGTCATATATATATATTTTTTAAAATGCAAGAGATTATGCATAATAAATTAAAGATATTAAAAAATGTCTTCTATTTAAATTGTTCAACTTTTGATGTCAAAAAATTCTAATATTCTACAAATTATTTCTAAAATAGAAAATATCATCGTAAAAATAGCTAATTAAACTATTATATATAACCTCAAATTGAACAATAAAAAAAATCTTTAACTAATACTCATATAAATACTTACTTTTAATGTAACAAAGAATGATTTGATAGAAGATGAGTATTTTTTTGGGTCAAAAGTAGAAGTGTAATGCTCAGATACATAAATTTACACTTATTTGATTATGGTGTGACAAGTGGTTAAGTAATTTTGAAAATAAAAAAAGTTATTTACTTTTTAATTTTTTTTTTAAAAAGTCATATTATAATTAATATGAGTACAAATATAAGTATAAATTTAAGTTACCTTTTCATTTTTCTTTGGTAAAAAATGAACCAAATTAGTAGAACAAATAAATCTCATAAAGTTTGATATTATTTCCTTACAAAATTAAAAGTATATTATTTAATATCAACACCAAAACAATATTATTAAATAAAATAACAACAATATAAAAAAATTATCAAAAAAAATAAAAAATATTAAAAAATAAAAAAAATGAAAAAAAATCTCAAACAAAATAAAATTAAATAAATTCTATTTGTATGGAGGACAATTTACCTATATATATATATATATATATATATATATTGTTTCTGCAAATTAGATTTAATAATCATTTTTTAAATTTATATAATTTAGTTACCTTTATTATATATTATTTAATATATACAATAATTTAATACATATAATATTATTAAAAAAATAACATATGTTCACCAATGTGCTATCAGATTATATAAGTTACCAACTACTTTTTTTTAGTCTCAACTTTTTATTTCAAACAAAATAAAATAAAAATAAAAATATCAAATACAAATAAATAGAAAATAAAATAAATAAAAATATCAAATACAAATAAATAGGAAAAAGTAAACTATCTCTTTACTTCACCTACTTCTACCATTATTTATTTGCAAATTTTATTTTTTTAATAAAGAAATTCACATTTTCTTATTTAAATTTTTATTAACTATTCAAAGAATCATAAAAATATATAATTATTAAAAAAATGGCTATAAAAATTATTTCAAGATTCAATTATCTCGTAAAAGCCTATTTTTTTAAGAGAAGCTTATTATATTCTTTTAAAGAGTATTTTTCTTGAAGATAACATGATACTTGATTTTTTTTTTATTTCTACAAATTAAATATAATAATTATTTTTTAAATTAATATAATTTAGTTACCTTTTTATTATATGTTACTTAATATATATAATAACTTAATACATATAATACTATTAAGAAAATAACACCTATATACTAGTATGGTGTCCGATTATATAGGTTACTATCTACTTTTTTTTAGCCCTCTACTTTTTTTATTTCAAACAAAATAAAAAAATATAAATATCAAATACAAATAAATAGAAAATAAAATAAAAGAAATAGAAATATCAAATACCAATAAATAGAAAAAAGTAAATTCTCATTTATATATATATATATATATATATATATATATATATATATATATATATAAAATAAAATAAAAGAAACAGAAATATCAAATATCAAATATAAATAAATAGAGAAAGTAAACTCTCATTTATATATAAATAAATAATAGAGAGATAGATATAAATAAATAGAAAAAAAAAACCTTTTTTATGAATATTTAAAATAAAAATAAAAAATTAAAAGTAAGAGATATAAATATGATTAATTATGGGCCACTCAATACGTTTTTTATTTTAAAAAAAAATAAACAAAATAATTATTTATTTGAAGAACAAATTTTCTCTTTTATATAGATAATAGATAGATTTTTTAAACTTTAGCCTTTCATAAAGTCTGTTGTGGACAAAATCTTTTTCTTTTATTTTTATTTTTATTTATAGGTCATTTAAATTTATTAGCTCCGTACATTTTTCATTTTGGTACACTTTCTAAATGATAAACAGATTCTTTAGTTTACTTCTTCTTCTTTTTTTCTTAATATTTATTCACTAACTTCTATAATCTCATAAATTTGTTTCTTAAGATTTGATTATTAACTTTTTAGTTTTAACAAATCCAATTAACTTTAAAAAAACTTAATTTTATATAAAATTTATTATTAAAATAAATCAAGTATTAATCGCACTCTCTTTAAACCAATCTAGATTTAACTAGCATTCAACATTTAGTTTTTTCTCAAATAAAATCTTAATAAGACTCCCAAAATTTTCAATTTTACCACTCTAAAGCAAAGAGGTCCAAATTGCCAATTTCCTTAGGGTTCGTGTTGTAATCCATTTTATTTTCAAGTTTTAGTTTTGAACTTAAGTTTTCAAAAAAAGTGTTGTATGCTAATTAATTATATTTTTTTTAGTTCAAAACAAAGTTGAAATTCAATTATACTTTTATACAAAAACATGAAAAAATAAAGGTTTTAAAAACCATATTTCAAATTCACTTTTCATTTTATTTGTAATATCAAAAAAAAAAAAAAAAAAAAACAGAATCAAGACTCTCGGTGGGAAGAGTCCTACATACTTACTCCTTATCTCTATTTGTTAATTTATTATTTAGTTATATTAGATAATAGGGTATTAGGGTTTAGTCTTCTTTTACTTCTACCCTAGCCGTCTCTCTAGTCCCTCACGACCAAAAAAAAAAAAAACAAACAAAACAACAACAAAAGAATAAAGAAGAAGCATTGATCAAGGTAAAAATTCTTCTAGCTACAAAGCTTTTATTAAGGGTAATGTCTACTTTTCGTTTTCGTTTATATTAATATTATAGTTGATTCCTTTTTCATCTCTATTAATTAAGAACATGATCTGAGAATATTGTTTTGGGTGACATTAATCACAAAGTTAACATTTGAGATTAATTTTATAAATTTCTATAAAAATTTATAAGACAATTATTTGCAAAATTTGTGTTGAAACATGAAAATAAATTATTTATGAACCTCTATATTCGTCAAATAATTTTTATAATAAACTACACTTCTTGAAGGGTCTAAAGAATAATTTTTGTCAAAATATAATTTATATTTAATTTATTATGAATTTTCGAAGTTTGTATTTTAAATCTGTCAATTTCTGAACAACTCGTGTTTTAGGGTTATTTTATATGGGTTTCGGTTTTGATTTGAAGGTGAAATTTTTATATTTGAAACTAGATAGAAAAATAAAACTTTTGGATTTAAAATCATTATAAATTTCTGGGTATTTAATTTTATACATTTTTTTTAATTCAAAATGTTCTGCTGGAAACAAGAAACTTGACAGATTAAAACGAAAAGTTTTGAATTAATTTATGGCGTTATATATGTTAAAATTATATGAAAATTTTTATAGAATATTATATGTGTATTTTTATTTATTTGGTAAATTTTGATGATTTTTAGATCATATTTGAATACTTTAAGAAATTTTTTATTTATATATGTTCGCTGCTAAAAACGCTTACAGCAGATTTTATGAATTGGATTCAAAACCTGTTTTAGCCATGAAAATGGTTTCAAAAATATTTGAAAATTTATATATGTGTTTATATTCAAGTTATGAAGGTACTGTAAAAATTTCAATTTAAGATAGTTTACTGATATTTTTCTAAAATTGTTTAACTTTAGTAGGGTCGCTGATTGTTTTATATAGACAGCTTTAAAAGTTAATGAACAAAAATCGTTTTTATAATTATTAAACATTCATTTTTACCCAAAAAATTTACTGAACGTCCTACTACATCTATATGAAAATCTTGTTAAATGCTTTTATTTTATGATACCATTTGAGCCTAAAATAAATTATTTAGTTTTCGCTGACAGTGAAAATGACAAATAATTTTGTGATAAAAATACGAAATTTTTAGAAAAGAATATTATGCCTAAAATGAGGGTTAGACTTAAGTATTAAGAAAAAGAAAGTAATTTTAATTAATACGAGAGTCTAATATTTATTTAATTGTTATGTATTTAGGTTAAATTTCAAGTGAACTAGTGAGTGATTTTAGCTGTGCTAGTCATTCGTACCAGGTAAGTAGACTGACCCTACTTGTAATATTAAGTATTGTTTGCTTTGTTTTGTTCTGTTTGGTGTATGAATGTTTTCATGGTTGTTTTTACATATATGTCTTGTTTGGTGGCTGTATAACTAAATAGTTTGTGTGATCTCCATTTGTATGTATATATGGTATGTGCTAAGTAAATATTATTGTGCTAGGATTATATGATTATGTGATTTATGATATTATGCTTATTTGAATGAATTAAGTATGCTTACAATTACATGGTCATTAATGGCATGACATATGCATCATTGAATCATGATATTTCAAATACAAGTTTTGAAAATATTTCTTTTATGCCAAGCTTTTGAGAGATTATAAGTTTTTATGCAAGGTTTAAAACAATAAGTTTTATATGGTATTTTTATTGATACTTGAACCATCATTATAAAATTCTATGTTTTGGAGCAATATGATAAGTTAAGTGCACTATAATAAGTTAAGGGCCGTGTGCGGGAAGTGTCTCTCGTGTAAGTTAGGGTACCCGGGGACTAAAGAGTCCTCACCGTTGGTTTGGACGTATGTGTGCATGTGAGAATATGTATGGAATTCCAATTTTGATATGTTATAAGTTAAGTCTCACTTGCATATGCCTTTCACACGTGCCAGTCGCCGACGGGTGACTTATGTAAGGCTCCGCTATGATAAGTTTTTAAGTGGATGGTTCAGGTTATATAATTAAGATAAGTTTTTGGTATTTTCTTTCTAAGATATGTGCATTGTAAGCACTATTTCAAAAGCATAAGCATAAGCATAAGCATAAGCATAAGTATGTCATAATTAAGCATGTCATATTTACTTGTTGTTTTTAAGTGTGTACATGTGTTGTGTGTGCTTAATGTTTCAGGTAAGGTAAGTTTGCTTACTGAGTGGTTTTCACTCATCCCAAGCTTCCCTTCACTTTTTCAGGAACACCATGATGAGGATTTGACAATGTTTGAGGATTGTCATTGGTTCCCTAGGATTTAAATTTCTTTTTTTTTATAATTAATAAATTGTAAACTTTAATAAGTGCTAAATCTTTTTGCAAGTTTTTGTTTGTAAGGTTTTTAACTATAAGACCCCTTTTTTTATTTAAGTCATAATCAATCACATCAAGGCTTTCAAATCAATAAAATGCTTAGATAATGCCCTTATTTATATGTAAAATATCGGAGCGTTACATTATTAGTTAACTTTATTTCTTATTATTGTGACTTGAGAGTAAATGAAACAAAAAAAACATAATTTTTTATCAATCGAGTTTTTGTTTATTTTTCGGAATGAATTATAAAACAGAAAATTAGTTTCAAATATAAGAAAACAAAACTTGTTACAAAAAGGAACCCTTTGTGTAACATAGAGATAATCCTTAAATTTTTCCAACACCAAATCATTTGTCATGTCGCATTTATGATTATAAAAAAATTGAGTGATTTTGATTCTCTTGCAAGATAGAAGATTAAGCCTCAAATTCTTTTAGAGTCCTTTTGATTTATGGTTTAAAAATAAATTTTAAAATAAGATATATGATCTTAAAATTATTTTCATAATTGAGTTGTATTTAAATTTTTTTAAATTTAAGTTAGTGTTCGTTATTAACTTCAAAAACTATTTTAAATATTAGTTAATTTATATTTCTATAATACGTTTAAAAAAAGTGAAAAATAATATTTAACTATTTTTTAAAAACATTACATATTTTCAAGATTTATATTCTACTTTAAATGAGAGAGTTTGGCTTTGAATAACAAAAAAATCAAAATGCCCTTTATATTAATACTTAGACAACAGTACCCTTAATATCCTATATAACTAGTACAGGCAATGACTAAAATACCCCATAATATTATTAAAAATATCTATTAAAACAAAATGCATGAATATTTATTATAAACATTTGTGTTTCAAATACTTTAATTACAATTAAACTTGTAACGGTTTAATGTTATTAACATTTTCAATTAAAAATTTATTAAAAATAATCATCTATTGAATTAAAAACCGATAATTTATTAAATTAATATAATACAGATAGTTTTTTAAATTATTACAATTAACTTTGTAACGGTTATTATAATTATTATCATTGTTATTAAACCGATAATTTATTAAAAATAATCATCCATTAAAATTAAAAAAAGATAATTTATTAAATTAATATAATACGGACAATTTTTGAAATTATTTCAATTAACTTTGTAATGGTTATTATAATTATTATCATCGTTATTAAACAGATAATTTATTAAAAATAATCATCTATTAAAATTAAAAATTGATAATTTATTAAATTAATATAATACAGATAATTTTTTAAATTATTACAATTAACTTTGAAATGGTTATTACAATTATTATTATTCATCATTAGATTACTATTATTATTATTGGTAAAAAACCTCATCTATATTTGTCAAATATTTTTAATATAATCTAATTTAACACACTATTATATTATATATTAATTTCATAATTTTTATACCAATCATAACATGAGCCATAATAAAATATAAAAAATAATATTAATTCTAATTATTCAAATAATTTTTTTTTATTTATTGACTTATTCAAATTTTATAAGTTGTATTATTTTATTTATTAAAACAATAATAATAATTAATTTTTATATATAAACTAATGATTATAATTCTTTAAATTATAATTGCAAAATTTTATTTTAAAAATTTATTATTATTAATAAGTTTAGTATTAATGTGTAACCTTTTGTATTAATAAAATTAGTTTTTATTATATAATAATTATCTTTGTAACTCCTATAACTTTAAAATGTTATTAATGTTTTCAATTAAAAATTAAAAATTGATAATTTATTAAAAATAATTATCTATTAAAATTAAAAATCTATAATTTATTACATTAATATAATATGGACAGTTTTTTAAATTATTACAAATATTATTAAAATACTCCAAAATATTATTAAAAATATTTATTAAAACAAAATTCATGAATATTTATTATAAACATTTATTTCAAATACTTTAATTATAATTAAGTTTGTAACAATTTAATATTATTAATATTTTCAATTAAAAACTAATAATTTATTAAAAATAATCATCTATTTAAATTAAAAATTGATAATTTATTAAATTAATATAATATGGGACAATTTTTTAAATTATTACAATTAATTTTATAAATGCTATTACAATTATAATTATTGTTATTAAACCGATAGCTTATTAAAGATAATCATCCATTAAAATTTAAAAAACTAATAATTTATTAAATTAATATAATATGGACATTTTTTTAAATTATTACAATTAATTTTGTAATGACTATTACAATTATTATTGTTGTTATTAAACCGATAATTTATTAAAAATAATCATCCATTAAAATTAAAAACTGATAATTTATTAAATTAATATAATACAGATAATTTTTTAAATTATTACAATTAATTTTAAAATGGTTATTACAATTATTATTATTGTTATTACTATTCATCACTAGATTATTATTATTATCGTTAAAAAACCTCATCTATATTTATCCAACATTTTTAATATAATCTAATTTAAGTTATTTAACACACTATTATATTATATATTAATTTAATGTTTTTTAAACTCAATCATAACATGAGCTATAATAAAATATAAAAAATAATATTAATTTTAATTATTCAAATAATATTTTTTCTGTTTATTGATTTATTCAAATTTTATACCTTATATTATTTTGTTTATTAAAACAATAATCATAATTAGTTTTTATATATAAACTAATGATTATAATTCTTTAAATTATAATTACAAGTTGTAACTCATATAGTTGATTTTATTTTAAAAATATATTATTATTGATAAAGTTAGTATTAATGTGTAACCTTTGTATTAATAAAATTAGTTTTTATTATCTAATAATTATCTTTGTAAGTCCTATAACTTTAAAATGTTATTAATGTTTTCAATTAAAAATAAAAAATAAAAAATTTATTAAAAATAATTATCTATTAAAATTAAAAATTGATAATTTATTACATTAGTATAATACAAACAATTTTTTAAATTAATACAATTAACTTTGTAACGATTATTACAATTATTATTATTATTATTATTATTATTATTTCTATTCATTACTAGATTATTATGATTATGATTATGATTATTGTTAAAAAAATTTATCTATATTTGTCGGTTCATATACGTTAATTGTGTGATACCGTTTAGTTCATCTATATATGAGCTTGATTTTTCTTAATAATTATATATTTTTAAGATGAAAGCATGTGCATTCTTACGTGATATTATTTTTTTAATAAATTATTTTATTAATTTTATTTATATTAATAATTTTAATTTTTTTATGGTAAAAATTAAGTTTCATTCTTAATAATTGTTGTATAATTGTTCTATAAAATTATTTTTTTATTTACAAAAGTCAAAGAGTCACATGTAATAAAAAATAATATAAATATTAATAAGTTACACGTAATAAGTTACATGAATTAATAATAATTGTGAATTATTGTGAGATAATTGTTGACCTAAGTATAAATTTAATTAAAATTTAGATACTAATAATATAATTTTGTCTATTTTATATAGCTAAATAAAATTAAAAACTTAGTTTAATTTGTGAATTTTTTTTAAGATGTGGTTCATAATTTAAACTCATTTATATTAGAAAAATGGTTTTTCTTAATAGTTATATATTTTTTAGATATTAAGTACATTTTTAAGAACATAAAGTATTATCTAAAGATATATTTATTTTCATGTATAAAATGATTGTTTCACTTACTTTACTAAATTTTTTAACTTTTTCTTTTTTTTACTAATAATAAATTTATTAAATTTACTTTATGAGGTAGTTTAGATGTGTTAAATAAAATAATTTTATTTTATTTTATTTTATTAATCTTAAAATAGATTAATAAAATATGAAAGACAATATTAATTCTAATTATTTTAATAATAATAAATTCTATATATAATGGTTTTATTTTGTGAATTAAAAAAACCCACAAAATAATTCTATATATAATGATTTCATTCAATTAAAAAAACCCACCAAATAAAAACTTTATTATGTGTTTTTAGTTTAATATCAATATTAATTTATTAAAATGTTTAACCTTTATCTTAATTTTATAAAATTTTAAATAAGATGCAAATATGATTTTTTTTAAAGAATAAGATTATATTTTTCTAATAAGATATTATATATATTTTTTTAATGAGAAAGAATTTCTTTCACAACAAAACTTTTAATGAAAGAAGCATGTACCATTTATTTTTTTCTTATAAACTATAAAATTACAATACAAATATTCAAATTATATTTGATTTAAAAAAAATTATAATAGAAATATTTAAATTGTAGACTCAGTTAAATGAAAATATAATATATAAAAAGATGAACAAATCTTGATGTATGCCTAATACCAAAATCAGATAAAATTTACAAACACTATCTTAATTTTAAAATATGTAAATAGATATTTATTATTATTATTACCATTACTACTATAATATAATATAATAAATTAACTCTTTATTTTTACACCTATTACTATAACTATTATTAATAAAACTTCATATTTTAACAAGTAATTACAACAATTATTAAGAATAAAACTTAATTTTTATCATAAAAAATTAAAATTAATATAAATAAAATTAATAAAATAATTTATTAAAAAAATAACATCACGTGTATACGCACGTGCTTTCATCTAGTGACTATAAATAGCTAGCTTTGAAAGAACTGAGTTTCACGTTGAAAACAACTAGTGGGAAAGACAGGTTTGAAAATGGTTTGATTGGCAGAGGAACAACGGTCCTACTTGTATTAAAAAAAAATACTTGTAAACACATATTTCTTATGTTTTCTAGTGTTTTGTTTTCGAAAAAAAATATATTTTTTCGAATTCTATAACAAATGGATCTTTAGTTTCTATACATTTATATTTTTAGCTTCAAATCATAAGTGAATATTGTTAATGACAAGCGAATTAACTCTCATAACTTAAACCATGGCTGAAAAGCAAATAGAATAATCAAATTAGAAAAAGGAGGAAATTAATTCTCAATAAGCATGTTACCGTTCGACACTCAACATGGAAACACACCTTTGCATTTGTTAACTAAGGAAATCACATCTCCTCACTCAAATTATGGAAATAATAAAGATCACGTGGCCAACTGTTGGTGCAAAAATATAAAAAAGGAATGAAGTTATCAAATTATTGCTTGAGTTAAGTTATAGACTAAGTAATTTTCTTTTAAGACGTTTCACGGCTTTGTTCAAATATGTACTAACAGTCACATTCGTTCGTCTCCAAGATAAAATAACCCAAAATTTATATCTGTTTCGAAACTTCATTGCACTGATTGAAGACCGGAATGCTACACTTGAAAAATAATTGTTGCTCGAAATCGAAACTGAAAAGTAACTAATGAAGGGAGGATATTTTTCTGGATTTTGGGAAGTGTTTTTGTATTTCAGTGAGAAAATCGAGAAAGAGAGAGCTTGAGAGTTTTTGTTTTCGTAAAGAGAATGTTTATGTGAGTTGTATTACTAACTAAGGCGAGAGCCTCTATTTAGTGCAGTAAAACAATGTTTAACGGTCATAAAAAATGGTCAGTAGTGGGAGTTATGGATGAGAACGAACTGGAAAGGAAGACTCAATCTGGATAAGGATAACGATAATTTTTTTCTGATTAGGTCTTATCTCATTCGCTGGAAATTAAAAAAATAATTAAAATAAATTTTATTTAAAAATAAAGTGTCACTTCACCTCACACAAGCACTTGGTCGGCACGGCCGATTGGCCAGTCGAATGGCAACGACTATAATGACGGAACGCGCATATGGAAGGTGGACTCATAATTGCTTATCTCCTCTCCCCTCCATAAAAGTTGGTACCCCTTGGAGCCCAATTTCACGTCTAAATTTAATAGCTTATATACACCTCCAAAGAGATGTAAAAAAAAAACAATGTGGACAAAATAAAACGGAGAGGATAAACTTACATGAGCACTTTTCTCTTCTTTTTTCTTCAAAATTTATTTTTTATTTCCAACAATTTTCTACTTGAATTTTTTTAAAAATAGTTTTCATCGAACAACTAATCAATCAAAATATAAGATTGTGCATAAGCAAATGTGTCCATCGACTTGAACCTTTGTATAGCGAAGATAATTTAGAATATACTAAAGTAACTTGTAGTTTTGAACTCTATCTCCAACAACATCACATACACATAACCTTTCTAAGGTGTAGTTCGAAAATTTCATGTTTTATGGCCTTGCATGTCCATCCCAATATAGTGAATGCTCTAGTGAATTTTGCCCAAAAATTTCATAGGAAGTGGCCACACATTCACATTCACATTTGTGAGTCTATCAAGAGTACTCATGTAGCTATATACTCCATTCCACTTTACTTAGAGTATAAAACTCATTAAGAGTTAATAATTAACTCTTCATTCTATCACTTCAGGATTTCATGCTTCAATAGGATTTATAATAACATGATTCATCTCATATCACTTCATGACTTGTTATTATCCATTGAACTTATTTCTTGGGATCTCTAGTCTATAAGGTGGGTTACGTCATGAGTGACTTTTCATTTTAAGGGTTTTAGTCCCATTCTTTTTGAAATTTTGAAAACCTTCTCTCTAGCTAACCATTTCGTCAAAGCATCAATCAAATTATTATCAGTAAGTACATGATCCACTTTTACAGTTCCTATAGATAAGAATTCTCTAACAGTACTGTATTTATGACATATCTGTCGTCTCTTGTTGTTATAATAATGATTATGAATCTTTTCAATAGCCATGATACTATCACAGTGGATCAAGACTGTTGGAATTGGTCTTTCCCATAAAGGAATCTCAGCTAACAAACTTCTTAATTATCACGCTTCCTTACTAGCAATAGTTAGTGCTATTATCTTAGACTTCATCATTGATTAAGCCAAAATAGACTATTTCTTAGACTTTCAAGAAACACCTCCACCAACTATGCTAAATAAATAGCTGCTAGTTGCTTTGGAATCTTTTAAAAGGGTGTTCCAATTAGCATCATTGTATCCTTCTAGAACAGTGGGAAACTTATGATAATATAATCCAATGTTCATAGTTCTCTTTAGGTATCTCATGACCCTCAATTGCATTTTAATGCTCTATACTAGGTCTATTGGTAAACCTACATAGTAATTCCACAAGATAAACTATGTCGGGTCTAATACAATCAGTAGTATAATGTAAACTACTAATGATCATCGTATACTTAGTTTGTTGAACACCGTCGCTAGTATTCTTGAACAACTTTACTCTAGGATCATAAGGAGTACATGTAGGTTTAAAGTTAAAGTAATTATATTTCTTTAAGATCTTTTTAATATAATGAGATTGATCTAAATAAAATCTATTTTCAGACCTAGTAATCTTTATACTAAGAATTACACTCGCTTCTCTGAGGTCTTTAATGTTAAAATTAGCATACAATAAGTTTTTCACATTTTTTACGACATGAATATTAGAACAAAAAATAAACAAGTCATCTACATAAAAACATAAAATAGTGCAAATGTCATTTTTAGATTTACAATAAATGCATTTGTCACTTTCATTTATTTTGAAACCATTAGAGAAAATAAGATTATCAAATTTTTCATGCTCTTACTTAGGTGCTTGTTTTAAATTATAAGAGATTTATTTAGTTTGCAAACTTTATTTTCTTGACCAGGGACAACAAAACCCTCAAGTTAGTCCATATACTCTTCTTCTAAATCACTATTTAAAAAGACAACTTTAACATCCATTTAGTGCACAACAAAATCATGAATAACAATAAGTGAAAGAAGCACACATGGAAGTTATTCTTGTGACAGATGAAAAGATATCAAAGAAATCTACATTTTGTCTTTGCTTGTATTCTATAGCTATAAGACGAGCCTTGTAATTTTTAATGGTACCATTGTGTTTTAATTTCTTCTTAAGTATCCATTTATAATATATTGCCTTACAACCAAAGAGATAAGTCAACTAAATGCCAAGTTCTATTAGACTTAAAATAGTCAATTTTATCAATAACAACTTCTTTTCATAAGTTAGCATTTAAAGAAAACAAAGCTTCTTGAAGAGTTTGAGAATCTTCTTCTAAAGTATGAGCATACAAATCAAACTCATAATTGTTAGAAGTTCCAACTCGTTTACTTATCCTAAGTTCAAAGTCTAATTCATCATCTGGTTCACTAGTTCCCATTATGGGCAAACTACTAGAAGACGAGCTCTCACTATTTTTCAATTTAATGGGAAACTTATATTCATAAAAGTCAACATCATTTAATTTTATTACTACATGATCATTCAAGTCATAGAATCTATAAGCTTTACTATCTAAATCATATTCAATAAACACGCATTCATATGATGAAATAAAATAAGTTTGGTTTCTTATATTTCAAAATATCATATGGTGAAGTTTACTTGTAGATTTAGGTACTCTATTAAGCACATAACAAACAGTTAATAAAATTTCTCCCCACCAATGGGAAGCATCACTAAAGTTTAGTAAAATTGCACAACTGATTCAGTAAATGTTCTATTTTCAGCACTAGAGTTTAGTAAAATTGTAACAACTGAATCAGTAAATGTTCTTTTTTTTTTTCCAGCTTTGTCATTTATTTATGGAGAGTAAGGTGCAGTTTTTTCATGAATGATTCCATAAGTTTTATAAAAATTATTGAAAATATTGGAATTATATTCAGTGCCTTTATCACTACGAATTTTTATTTTTATTTTTATTTTTCATTAAATTGATTTTTAATTTCAATTAAAAATATTTTAAACATATCAAACGCTTCACATTTATTTTTCCATAAGACATACAAAAGTGTAATAAGGACAATCGTCAATAAAAGTTATAAAATAATATTTTTTTTCTAGTTAAAACACTATCTAATTCACAAATATTAGAGTGAATTAAGTCTAGTAGTTCAGATTCTCTAACTACTGATTTATGTGAAATTTTCGTTATTTTTGCTTGACTACAAAAATCACATTTCTCAAAATCATTCAAATATAATTTAGGGATAGGTCCTAAGCTACTCATGTTCTTAATTATGCGTTTATTAATGTGACAAGGTCTAGCATGCCAAGTATTAAAAGAACATAACATGTAAGTAGAAGATGAAGCTTTATTCATTTCAACATTTAACTTAAACATGCCATCAGCAGTGTACCATTTTCCAACAAAAATATTATTTTTAGTTATTGTGTACAAATTAGCTCCAATAGTTTGAGTAAACCCGACCTTATTGAAAAGATAGCCTGAAACTAAATTATTTTTCATTTCTGAAGTATGCAGAACATCCTTTGGAATAATAGTCTTTCTAGAGGTAAACTTCAATTTCACCTCACCAGTACTAACAACTTTAGTGGAATGGGAGTTATCTAACAACACTTTCTTATCCTTAGTTTCAGAATATGATTTGAACAATTCACGGTCATAGCAAACATGGTGAGAAGCACCAATATCTATCCACCATCCCTCGGATCCATGAACAAAGTTAATTTAAGATATCATAGCAATAAGTTGCTCTTCGGTAAGGTTCGACTGCAAAGCAGGACAAGGCCTGTTCTGTTAGTTCCTAGCCAAGTGGCTAGGCCTGTTTCAACTATAATACACGAATGTGTCATTTCTATCATTTATTGGAAGGGTTGAGGTTCATTCAGTGGAGGATTTCTATTATGATTTTGGTTGTATTGCAATTCTGAATCTTTATATTCCTTCCTTTGGATTTTAGAATTACAGAAGTGAATTTCTTATTAACACTATTGTTAGAAACAACAAGTACTTCATCTCTTTGATCTTGCTTCCAAGCTTTCTTCTCAATATGAAGACCCAATAAGACTTTCTAAATAAAATTCTTTAGTTTTGTGCTTAAGTATATTTTTAAAGTATTTCCATGTAGGGGTAATTTATCAATAATAACAACAACTTGAAATTGTTCATCTTAAGTCATACATTCAGAAGTTATTTCATGTGTTATCTTGGTAGTTCATTTGACTAAGCTTCCACAGAATTGTCATCAGTCATTTGGTACTTCAGGTATCTACTGACAACATATTTCTTTGTTCCAGCCTCCTCAGTGCCATACTTCTTCTGTAGTGCATCCTAGATTTCCTTAGCAGATTTATTAGGATTATAATAATCATGCAAATCATCACCTAGACCATTAAAAATAATTTTTCAGGCAAGTGTTTAAATCTTTTGTTGTAGTTTCAGTAGATGGATTAGGCATAACAAGTTTTTTAGTTGTAAGTACAGAAGCAACCTTTTCATGGTAATTTTTTTTTTATTTCCATGTTTTAAAGTAAAGCCTTTCAAAACGAAATGACTTGTTTAGATTGGAGTAGCAATAATTAAACCTATAGACATGGCAGATGAAATTACTTTAAAATTGTTGGTGCAGAAATATAAAAAAGGAACAAAGTTACAAAATTATTGATTGGGTTGAGTAACAGACTAAATCACTCTCTTTAAGAAGTTTTGCGGCTTTGCCCAAATACTTGCAAGCAGTCACAACCTTGTTGTCCCCAGAAAAAAACAGTCCATAATCTATATTTGTCTCAAAACTTTATTACATTGATTGAAGACCAGAATGCTACACCTAAAAAATAATTGTTGCTTGGAATCATAGCTGAAAAAAAGCTCGATTGATTTAACAATTGTGGCTAAGGTGATCTCTGAAAGGTTTATTAATTCTGTTGTTATGCAAAGGATTTTTGATGCTATATAAAGCATTTTTCATGATAAAAGGTTGGTTTGAAATCTAGACAAGTGTGGATGGCTGAGTTTCTTCACCTCTTGCTTACTATTTGGTTGGTGGTATCATTGAATGTTAGAAGGATGGTTTTGGTACGGTGGTGCTTGTGGCTGTGAGCTTGGGATGTGCAGTAGGTAAAGCATGGGGTTAATGATTGTGTTTTGGCTTTTTTTAGTTTGTACGTGCTTTGTTTGGATTGTGCTATTAGCTTTGTTTTAGTGTTTTGTTATAATATTTTTGTGTCTATTTTTATTTGATATTTATGTCGATTCTTTAAGCTTAATTGCATTTTCTCGAATTACCTAGTTATATTGCTTGGGAGAGAATTGTAGTTGTTTATAATATATATTTCATACTAGTTGTATTACTAGTTATGTAGTTAGCATTATTTTTTAGGTTATGCATTGTGTATAATTAATGTTAGAATTATTAAGTTGTATTATTTTTCTTTTATTGAAATTTCAATCTTTTGAAAATAACAATAATAAATTAATAATGATCATACCAAGGAAATAAAATGAGCAAAAGGTGTAAATTAATGTCTCAATTTTTACTAAAGCATATATTGACGGTTGGTATCAAAATTTGAGATCATTTGTATTGCATTTGACTCATAACAAGGATAAAACATTAAGGTTACGTTTAGTTCACTGAATATAATCATAATCGTAATGAAATATAATGTAAAGGAAACAGTATTACTATTACAATGTTTAGTTTCGTCATTGTAATAAAAAAAGGAATCTATATTACAGTATTTGGTTTGAGCACTATAATAGAATGAAAAATAAAATAATATTACATTAATACCCCATATTCAATGAAGTTTAAATAATTTCATTTTACTATCATTTCCTAAATCAAATAAAATATATTCTTTAAAATTATATAATTATTTTAAATTCAACAATTCAGCAAACAAAATTTAATCATAACAAAAAAAAAAAAAAATTAGCATATACAATTTCAGCAATTTATAACAATAATTAATAAAATTTAATCACAACAATTTCAACAAAAAAATCACAATTTCAACAAATTCATAACAATTAATAAAATTTAATCATAATAATTTCAGCAAAAAAAAAATACAATTTTAGCAAAAAAAATGCAATTTCAGTAAAAAAAAAAAAATATAATTTCAACCAATAAAAATTTGGACGACATTCCAGAATGGCACACAAAGAGGTCCAACGCCGTGGACGGCTGGACGATGCACGGAGGGGGAGACGAAGCGTTCGAGTGCGACGGCGAGTTCTGGTGCGTTGGGGCGACGAAGACTTCGAGCGTTTGAGCGCGAGTTCTGGTGCGATGCAGCCGAGAGGAAACTTAGAGCACGAGAGGAAAGTTTAAGCGCGGGGGAAAGCTGGTGCATTGGAGCTTGAGAACAGACCTGGACGGCAGCGAGAAGACTGCGAATGGCGTCGGAGGAGAGCTGTGGCTTCGACCTCCATGGTTGGCGCACGAACTGGAGACAGAGAAGACAAGTCACAGAAATAAGATCGGTAATGTAAACGCGTTTCCTTCTCCTCCCATATGTAATCCTAATTCCTTATTAATTTGTAATTGATTACATTATATTACATTACATCTCTTTATTAATTTGTAATTGATACATTAAGGCAGCGAGAAGACAGCGAATGGCGTCGGAGGAGAGCTGTGGCTTCGACCCCCATGGTCGGAGCACGAACTGGAGACAGAGAAGACAAGTCACAGAAATAAGGTCGGTAATGTAAACGCATTTCCTTCTTCTCCCATATGTAATAATAATTCCTTATTAATTTGTAATTGATTACATTACATTACATTACATCTTTTTAACACAACCAAACATTGTAATATACAGAATCAATTACATTCCTTATTCTATTACAACCAACCAAACATACCAAATATTAGTTATGGTTAGATATATTAATTAAAATGCTTTATACCCTTAACAACGATTAACGATTAGAACATGTATTATATATATATATATCATTGACCTAAGATTTTATTAAGTTGAAAAAAAAGTGAAATACTTTTGAGTGGAATGTAACCGATGTAACTTAGTGAAAATATTTTTAATTCTTTTCGTCGTACTTTTTCTTTGGGCTTTACGCCTTTTAAAGAATTTTTCCATTTAAAAAAAAAAAAAAAATTTAAAGTCCGTTTAATTTTTTTTATTAATAAAAAAAAATATTCATAAATTTAATGAGATTCAAATTTGAATTCTTGATGGAAGATTTAAAAATCTTACTATCAAAATCATAATAGATTTTTTAAAGATTTTCTTCCATTCCTATTTTTTTTTTTTTTATTGATCTTCCATTCCTATTTTGAGGCTTAAGAAAATAAAAATATTAAGGCAGAGAAGCAAAAACAAAACTGAAGAAAGAAACCTCGAATACAAATCACTGTTGCCATTTGAATTTACTACTAAATGTGATATAAATAAAAATACGAACAAAATAACCTAATTTAATGCCAAAAAAACTCATATTTTAGTTACTTTTGTAATGTGTTTACTGTCACATATATTCACATTTTATATCTATAAACAAGTAGTTTAATTGGTGGATGAAGAGTGCATAAAGTGCACTTGTTGTACAGTAAAATGAGAGTTTAAAGTTTAAGATTTGTATTCTAATGTTAAAATTGCTTGTGATTGACAAATACTTTAAAATATTTATAATTTTAAGAATGTGATGGTTATTATTTGATTAATTTAATGATCGGATTCCTGTAGTTAAGTACCAGATTTCTGTTCTCATACAGCAAGGCTTAGGTTTGAAACTTGTATAGCGCGTTGTTTGTCCTTCAAGAATGAGCGTGGTTTCTCCACTCTTCGAACATGTCGCTTTGTCAGTCGTGTTTCAATTCCCTGATGCCTCTAGCTAGCCTGTAATTGGTAAAATTAATAAATTATCAATGATCTTGATATACAGTGATGTGCGACATTGGTCTTAATCTCCTTATTCAGATGAGGTTTTTTATTATAAAAAAAAAAACTAAATAAAATACATCCACATTTTATCCCAAGGGGTACGAAATTTGAATTCAGAAAAGATCAGGGGCCATCGAATATATTTTGACTCCGGGCCCCTTTAAGCAAATGACCATGTCGCATTAGAAATTTAGAACCAGAAAAAACATATCCACCCAGGTAATCATTCAAACTTGTAGCACTCCTCCAACAAGTACAGTGGTAAGCTTTCTTCATTTGTATTTCTCCCATATAGTTTCTTCGTTTTAACTCTGATTTGAGTTCCGTACTAGATGCTTGGAATTGATTACTTTCTTTTTTCTCCTTTGGGTTTTTATAGTTTTTTACGACGAAGAACATAGAAGAGATGGTCTCGGTTTTGACTGGAAATGTTGGGAATTCCACCATATTATGTGAAACAAGACTAACTTCCTTGGTGGGTAACACGTCTCTCCCACTCCTCCAATATAGGGCAAGACTTCTTGGTGGTTCTATCAGAGGTCAGTTGCTATTTTTTCATATTTAAATTTAGTCCAAATTGTTGGAAGTTGTTGAAAATTACTCTACCAAAATCTTAAGAATGGTCAACTTATATATATCAATCACTTAAAATTCGATAATTGAGGTTACTGGTTTGAACACATAACGTGTTGATAGATGTTAGACTCTACCAAAAACTTAAACTTTTGTTTGTGACAATTTCCCTGCCTCTTTTAGTTGTGTCATTGCAACTTTCACCTTGGCAAACGCGTGGCAAAAAATGTAAGTGATAGAAAATAAGGGTAAAAAAGGGTTAAACTATTGAAAAATTATTAGTTGTCATTGGACCAAACTTACGTAGTACCAATCAAAATATTGAAGAGAAAGGTAAGAGGTAAAAAAATTGCACCTCTTTTTCTTAAATTTGTAACTCTCATCATTCCCTTCTTCCGTGATGATTGGCTTGTATCACCACATCAATTTGGTTCGGTACAACCAATAATTATTCATAGTGCAACAAGTGAATTGAGTCCTTAAATTTAAGTTCTTGAATTATTCATGCTTTTGAAATTTGGGTTTGCTATACCCGATAACTGTTTGCATCCAATGATGACTTATCCTTAGTTTTTTATCCACCTTTATCAGTTTCTTTTTTTTTTTTTTTAATCTTAGCAAAACTATCACATGATATATTTTGAGGTCTCTTGTTTTATTTGTGAAATCAAGAGTTTTATGCTGTTGTAGCTCTACTTGGTATGTTGAAATAATTCTAGTTTGAATAGAAGTAGTAATTCATGCTTCTTGAAGTGGAAATGTTAATGTAGTTGCATTAGCTGCAATGTTGTTATGTATAATATACTTCGGAAACCTTTAGCTCTAATTCTATGTCCATTGGAGATGTTTAAAAAAATATGTATTTCATTGATTATGCCGGGAAAAACTTACAGTGTTCTTAAACAACTTTTCAACTAGCTTGTAAACTAAATCGGATTCTTTTTTTTCCAGATCATTTAAGTTTACTGTATAATAATTTATATACTGTCTTTTCAGGTAAAGTTATGACTCACAGCTTTTATGGCAAGAGAATTTCCTATTTTAAGGAAATAAGATTGGGAAGAAAATTGCCTAACCGAGAAATATCTTCCAGCCCCATGTGTAGCACGTCTCCAAACTCCAGTGGCAGTGGAGATGTCTCTGATCAGGCAAAGGTATGTATATGCAGCTGCTTGAAATTTTGAACGTATTGTTTTTGTACCGTGCATTTGTAGCTAATTGCTCTGTCTTTCGAGAATGAGTTGAAGTTCATTAACACATCTATAAATTATGCTGTGTGCTTGCTAAAGAGAACGTTAGTCTATATATATAAACACTGATACTTGGATTTATGGACAATAAGTTTGTATAGACCAACATACATAAAAAAATACATACAAATACGTAATATGTTGTCTTGTTTGATCCAGAAAACATCCATAGGGGCATATATGAGAAAGAAACTTGTTGGAGGAAAAACAAAAATGGAAAAAAGAATATTTTCTTATTGCACATATGAGAAGAGAGAAAGAGATAATTAGTGCTTTCTCACAACAAATGACTTTTCCACATTGAGAGAGTTGTAGAGGGGCTGCCTTTTTGTAATTTTTTTTTTGGTTTTGGGATAACTTTGTCATTTGGATACTTCTTGAGCTGTGAGAACATAAGTTCTTTATTCTGTTTCCTACCGTTTTGGTTTGAGTTATTAGGGAATTTTTTTTCATTTTAGAGTTGAAGTGAGAGGGAGAAAGGGATGTAAAGTATTGGCTTTTATAGAGGGAGTTAAGTTGTTTTTTTTTGTTTTCCTAATTTGGACCACAAACCAGCTTATATAACCATTGTCTTCATAAGTTCTTACTGCCCATTCGGATGTCTTTTAGATATTCCTCTCCCCTTTTTTGATCTCTTAGAATACACATGACCTAGAATAAGAAGCCATAACTAAAAAAAAAGAAACAATGTCTGGAAACTTGAGAAAACAGGCGCAACCATTTTCAGTACATTTGGTATGGATGGATTTACAATCTATTTGTTATATTGCTTTATTAGCGGCAGGGTAACTTATCACTTGTGCTTGCAATAGGTTCAAGTGTTTTAGATATGTATGTACACTTGTATTTACGTACTAAAAATGCATTATATTCATTCTTAAATAAAACCTTTTTTTGTTTTTTTGTTTTATTGCAGACCCCTTTTGGATACTCGAGGAAAGATGTTCTATTGATTGGACTTGGAGTAACTGTTATTGGTATTGGCTTGAAAAGTGGACTAGAGGTAGTTTTTAATTGTTTTTTTTTTCCTTCATGTTATGTCGTGCTTGATAAGTGCTTCCCCGACCCCACCCCCACCCCACTCCATCTTTTGTGTGGTAACTTACATGATCCTTCCTACCCAATATGGTTAAAAGATTGCATAAATGACAGTCCGGAGAACTTGATCAATACTCGAAAAATATTTGCTTTATATGTATTAAGTGGTGTAGAATAAGGAAGGTGATGTAGGTAAAGAGAAAAAAAGAAGAAAGAGATATAAAGATGTAGGATTAAGGCAGTAAGGAGAACAAATGCATCGATTCGTTAATCAATTAGTTGGGTTGTTTTCAATACAATAATATGGTTCTTATTTATAAAGAACCTGAGATAATTTAATGACTCAAATCCCAATTTGATAAACAGTTTGTATGCTAAAACATAACAAGTTATTAAATAACTTTAATAAAATACTAACTTTCCTGTTTAATATCATTTAAGTGTTTGCTTTCACTATAATATCGTTATGGTGTTTACCTATACTATCCACTCTCACCATTTTCTCTTTCCATAATGTACACAGTTTGCTGGAGTTGATCCTTTACAGGCAGGAAATGTTGTACAGCTGGTACTAGTTTTGGGCTTAACTGTGGGGTGGATTTCAACTTATATATTCAGAGTTTCAAATAAGGAAATGACTTATGCTCAGCAACTGCGTGACTATGAAAACCAAGTCATGCAGGTATTTCTAGTTTTTGCACCTGACTAGCAAGCTATATTACATGATAATGTTCATACTGAAATACATGCACATCACTTTTGTATCTTCTACTGGAGGAATTTCTCTTTTTCATATTTTGCTTTTTGTTTTATCTTGACCTCTATGAGTTTTCTAAAACTATTTGCTGAGACATAAATAAATATATATTATTTGCGTGCTAAAATTAAAAAGAAGATGGAGAAGAAAGAAATTACTTCTGGATTGCACTTATAAAGTGCATTTCATTATCCTTTGTAATTTGAGAACATTACCACGAAAACCATAATTGGGAAACACTTTCAATATCCCCCAACTTCAGGTAGATAAACTTTTTGACCACCCTAAGGTAGTCTAATTCTAGTCCTAAGGTACATGTCTGGGATTTGTAAAAGTGCAAGATAATTATAAAGATAAAACTAACTAAACTTTGCACGTAAACTAATTCTACTTTAAGATACTGTTTAGCTTCCCTCATTTTTTCTTTATCCTTTCTCACTTACCTTATGACGTTTCCTCCTTTTTTTTTTTTAATGATTTACTAAAATGAAGGCTAAATAACATATATGGTGCCCTAATTTTTATCAATTCTACAATTTAGTTCCCTAATTATTTTTTTCGTTAGATTTGGTCCCTAACTTTTTAATGCCAAAAGTTTGGTCCAAAATGACTAAATGTGTAAATTTTTAAAAGTTAAAGGACTCGTAAAAAAAAAGAGTAATTTTAGCATGTTAAATGTGAGTGATACACTGAAATTTCAAATAATTTCTACTTTTGTACTAATATGTTAAATTTGAAATTTTAGGTACCAAATCTTAGGTAAAAGATTAAGGGACCAACGGTAGAGTTGGTTCAAGTTAGGTGACCACAAGTGTTTTTCAGACTAAAATGAATGGCTCATAGAGTTTGACATTTATTGGATTAACTGTGCTGATCTCTGATGAATGGAATATATGAATAGCTGAGGATTTATAGGCACTTTTTTAATCAAATTTACTATATGGGTTACAGGCAATTAACCTCTAAGCAGCCTCATTCCCTGTTGTTTCTTTAGTTATTCTTCTCTTCTCTTCACCTTATCAAATATTTTATTAAATTGATGAACTGGAGTCAAATCCACCTAATAAGGGGGATTTTATATTTTATTTAAAAAATTGTATATATTTTGGAAACAAAACTCTTTTTAAACAGAAAAAATAGGGCTTATTCCATACTCTTATGTTTCAGAAATTATGGAAACTTAAAAATTAAATACAGGTTAAACCACAAAGTGATACAAAAAGAATGTATTCTATTTGGAAAGATTTTGTTGTATTTTACAAAAATGATAGATAAACCAAATTTCCAAAACACCTTCCTTGCTTTGATCACAAGTTAACCAGAGTCAACCACATACTGTAGTTGACGGAACATTGACCGCCAAGGTAAAGTTAGCTTCAACATTTAGATTCTTGTACAGATAAAGCAGGTGATGTAGAACACTTCATTCCGGTATGATTTGAAAGTACATTCATGTCTCTTATATATAGAACTGAAATAATAAACTAAATAATTATAAAATAACTAATAATAATACTAAATTAGTAAATAATAATCTAATAGTTAAATGATAAATCTAAACATGAATACGAAATTTAAAGATAAACTATTAATATCCTAAGGAGACCTAAAATAATAATATCTATTAATATTTAACATCAGTGGCTTCATCTATGACTGTCAAAAAAAAAAAAAAAAAGTGCTCGTTTCCAAATTTCTATTATTTTAGGGAAAAATAAGCTTTCAAAATTGAGATGTTGTGTAGTCATCAATCTTCAATGGCTTGCTGCTAGTGTTTGGTTCAATTGCTTAATGTCATGAACACTTATTTATTTATTTATTTACCTGAATGAGACTTTGGATTTGCAGAAGCGGTTGGAGGGCCTAACAGAAGCAGAGCTAGAATCATTGCTTGAGCAAGTTGAGGAAGAGAAGAGGCGTCTAGGTAGTGGAGAACAAATTAAATGAAGAATGAAGATAATTTACTAGCTCATTTTATTTCCAATAAAATATCTCCTCCCCTATAGAAGTTGAAGATTAGGTGGCATTTTGTAGATTATACATACCTCATTGCCTTGTAGAAAATGTAAATGATATTATAACAGATCATTTCTATGTAAAAATGCAATGCAAAGAACTACAAAGGATTCAAAACTTTCAAAAGTTAAACGTGTTGGTTCTGCTCTCATTTTTTTTTTTTCATACCACTAAAATGTCTATTTACTCTTGAGAGACATGGGAACACCCAATCAACTTACTAGGAGGCTGGTCGTTAGGTCTCTGCTTATTGGCTTAAGTATATGAGAGAGAAAACACACGTGAAATATGACTATCGTAACAATAATAAGCCATTTTATTTCTTCAAGGAAAATTTGGGACCATGAATACAATAATATGATTACCGTAATGATATAGCTAAACTGCAACAATAACAAGTTTTCCACTCCCTCCTATTATAATGAAACAAGAGTTGAGAGAGAGTACAACGATTATGAGAGAAAATACTCAGAACACTCATTGAAAGAACTGAAAAAAAATATATATAATAGTCTCAGCTAGAAGCTGATTGGATCATATTCTAACAGCACATGTAACTAAATAACAATCCATCAATTATTTAACGCTAACCTAAGATAAATATCTAAGTATTGTACACTCTATGCAGCTATTACAAAATACCATATACACCTTAACACCTCCATCTCTCTCTTTCTCCTCATCCCACGAAACAGTAAGCCTGTAATGTTCCATGCCAAAGTTTAACACAAGTCTTAATAGTGTCTTTACTATCGAACGAGGGGGTTGTTCAGCAAATGCTTTCAATCACCCGTATGGCCGTATGTATCGCCATCTATAACGTAAAAAAGTAACAAAGAAAGCTCCACATTAAAGTCAATTGTCTATATCTATGTTACTCAAACTCTTTTAGGATACAGTGATAAACTTTTGGATACACATTCAGATTTCAAACAAACTCATTTTTATAATTTTTTTTTGGTAAATTTATATCAAATTGAAGTTTTCAAGTACTCATACCTATAGTTATGTCATATTGCTTGGATACGATATACTTCGTGAAAAATAAAGAAGTACAAATAATATAGTCTATATCCTCATCCAGCTGACATAAGAGCAGAAAAATGAAATAATCCTAAACCCTTTAAGTGGCTGCCTGTGAACTCATTCCATTATATACTCCAAGCACATATTTAAAGGAGTACAATCTAGTTATATATTTCTTTTCTATGAACAGAAAGATAAATGCATGATACCAAGAAAAATAAAGATTTGATCTAGTTGTTAACCCCCCCTCAACCCCTCAAATAAATTCAAGCCTAACCTGAAAAATAACCACAATCAATGAATCTATAAAGGCGATAAATCTTGGATATAGTCATTCCACATCTCAGATGCAATTGAGTCTCGAAAATGTAAGGTGAAATCTAGTTGTTCTCGGTCCAAAGCAATATCCAGAGCAGAACTTCTGAACATCCATAATTTCTTGGTCCACCTCACTCGGGGGAGATGATTCTTCCATTTGTAATACAGTATTCTCTTCATGCATTTTAAAAAGCCAGTCATCTGGTTGCTCCGTACGGATGTAATTGTGTAACGCACACGCTGCCACAACCAACTTTACTTGTGTTTGCAATGGGTATGGAGGAGCTGACATCAATATAGGAAAGCGTGCTTTTAAAGCACCAAAAGTCCGATCAGTAGCATTTCTTAACAATGCATGCCGTTGATTAAATAGTACTTTGGCATCTTGAGGATGATAGTCACCAGAAAAATTCTTCACTTGGTAAGGAAGCCCCGGATATGGAGCAATGAAACCTGGCAAATTTGCATACTTGTTGTCCAGAATGTAGTACTTACCTACATCATTATTTAGTTTTTTGTTATCTATAAGTGCAAGGATCCTAGAAGAGCTCTCCACAACGAGAGAGAAAATTATTTCTTAATATAACAAGAATTACAAGCAACAATATCCTAGATATCTTTAAAATGTAATAAAAAAAGTTTAGGAAAAAAGTGAGGTCACTTTACTTTCACAAATTAGACACATTTGTTCTATTGCTTTAAATTAGTGCAATTGGTCATCTTATTTTGGTGCAATTGGTCACCTTGCTTAAGTTGGAGCATTTAGTCACCTTACGGTTGCATTTTCCCCACTTCAGTCGATTTTGGTCATTTTAGTGACTTGATTTTCCATTTTCCCCACTTTTTGCCATTTTTGGGACATTTTCCTCTTAAAACATCCACTAGCCCAATGTTTGTAAGGTTCAAATCGATTTTATATAAATTTTTTCCCAAAAAATGACCCCAAAAAAATTGATAAAAAACAATCAAAGTGTACTGTAAGGTGACAGAAGTGCATGGTGACTGACTAAGGTGCCCAAATTGTTGAAGTAAATTGATTAGAGTGTCATGCGACCCAAAAGTCTAGCATGCTATCCAAAGTGGATGTCTATTAGTCCTATAAAATAGGTAAGCAAACCTTCAGGGATCTGCAATTTGTTTCGCCTTGTACATGCAGAATTTAAAACTTGCAAATCCGATGCAGAACCTTCCCATCCAGCCAGGACATAATGAAACTTGAGATCAAATGAACAAGCAGCCAGAACATTCTGGGACAGCAATCCATTCTTGTTGCGGAAAGGTCCTTGCTCATCAACACCAACCATCACTGGAATATGTATGCCATCAACTGCACCGACACAATCCTATCAGAAAAGAAATAAAATGTTAGAGGAAATTATCCAGATGGGACATACTGATGGGATAAACTACTGGACAGTTACCTTGAAATATGGATAGAATCTGGGATCTTCAAGAATTTCAGAAGGAACATCGGAACTTGGAGGTTGAAAAAAGTCTAATGAGATTGCCATTATTGCATTGAGAACATTGTTGAAATGTCGACTGATAGTTTCTCCAGAATAGCGGAATAACTCTTGAACAGCTCGAGTCCGTAGATTATGGCCAATTATGAACATGAATATGGCTAATTGCTCCTCAATCTTGATTCGATTTGTATGGCGTAGTAAACCTTTTGCTTGTAAAATGTCACACAACTTGTAAAAGACATGTTTATCCATGCGAAAATTCTCATGACAAAGTTCATTTTGGCCATTAAGTACTTCATCTATGAACTTCACACCAGTAGATGCTAAACTATGACTTAAATCTTTTGGCACATAATTTCCATAGACTCCATCCTTTTCATCATCAGAGATATCCATTAAAAAAATACAAACCTCTGAATTCAGAAACAAAATATCAAATTCAGCAACGTATGTATGCAACCAATATTGATGATTTCTTCCAAGATTAGCAAAAAAAAAAAAAACAAATTAATACTGATTTCTTTCTAAGAAGAACACACGACTAATAAAATGCAAATCATAAACAAATTTGAAATGGCATATACATGAAAAACTGACCAAGTACCCAATCAACAGTAACATATCCATTGAATTTCATGAAGGCATAATTTACAGGCTACACAAAAAAATTTAATAGTAACAGTTAATCACCAATGCCAGATATTGTGAAAATCCCGATTTATAGGGATTTAAAATCCGAATCCTTAGACAAATTAAATTAAATCAGTTAGCCGTAAATATTTTTCAGTTTAAATTTTAGCTAGATTTTAGATTATATTTCCAATTTAGATATTATTTTCGATTCTTAAAATGTATTATTTATAGCCTAGTTTTGTAACCTAATTAATTCAATATAGAATAAAACATATTGTTTTTTTATTCATTCTACATGATATCAGAGCTTAGGCTCTTTATCGATGGAAGGAAAACACGAGTGAGTTCATCTCTCTGATCGTACCAGCAAAAAGACAGAGAAGATGGCCTAGTTTTAATTCTAATGGAATTGATAATTCCACACTTTATCTTACCATCGAAAAATTAGATGGAACTAACTACAAACAATGGGCCTAGTTGGTCCGACTCATAATCGAAAGCAAAGGAAATATTAGGTTACCTTACTGGTGATGTGAAGAAGCCAGATAATTTGGCCAACTTACAGAAATGGAATACAGAAAAAGCTACGGTCATCTCCTGGCTTGTTCATTCCATGAAGCCGTCAATAGGAAAGACTTACTTTTTTCTCCCAACCGCAAAAGACGTATGAGCTGCTGTCAAAGAAACTTACTCAAATTCGGGAAACCATTCTAGGGTTTTTGAAATCAAGACTCATCTTTGAGAGCTGAAACAAGGGACTCTTTCAATCACTGACTATTATATGGCTATGGTAGCTCTCTTGCAAAAATTAGACATGAACGGCGATGAAGAGTGGGGTTGCCCTGAAGTTTGTGTTCGGTACAAAGCTAAGGTAGAGGATGAGAGGGTGTTTGAATTCCTAGCTGGTCTCAACCAAGACTTGGATGATGATTGTGGAAGAATTCTCAATCGACAACTATTACCATCGACCAAAGAAGTGTTCTTTGAGGTGCATTGAGAAGAACAATGGCGACTGGTGATGTTTCTTGAAGGTGGCGGTGTTAGGATTCCAGATGGATTGGTGGCTGGCGTTAGGGTCTCGAGAGGAAATGAAACTGTTTTGGGTTTCGAGGCTTTCAAACTAAGGAATGAGAATATGCAGGAATCAGTCAGGCCTGGACTTGATAATGGGCCAAATCCTAGCATGGGCAGGGATGTTGCAAAGTCTACTCGGGAGTTTTTCAAAAATGGGTTCGTGAGCCTATATTCCTTTGATCTAATCCAGCTTGTGTTCCAACAAGGTCGTGGGTCCGATTTTTTATGTAGTTTGGGCCACAAAGACCAACTATCACAGTATGGACCAACTGATAAAGAGCCCTTTGGTTTTTTGTCTTATGGGCCTGCAAATAATTCTGGACAGGCCCAACAAAAAAAAATCCTTGGTGTGATCATTGCCACAAAAATGGACATACATGAGACACGTGCTGGGAGTTATTTAGCAAACCAGTAGACTGAAAACCAAGACAAAATTACAAAGGTCGAGGGTATTATGTCTCTGTTGAACACAATGCTTTCAATTTCAACCCTGATCAGGTAAAACAACTCTACAAGTTGTTTTCAAAATTTCAAACTACTGGTCAGTCTTCTACCTATGTTCCTTCTAGCTCACTAACCCACAAAGATAATTTTTTAACTATTCTAAATACAACTTAAAACTACTAGTACCCTACACCTTCCTGATACACACTACCCTAAACCTTTGACACCTCATCACTTTAGATTGCCTACCAGAGGAAATGATTTAGACTCGGGGGGAGAAGCAGAGGCACAGATAGACAAGGAGATACTTGTTTATTCAAGAAGGTCAAAATCAAAGTACAAAGAAAAACTCACTTTTAATACACAACAAGAGTATGACTTAAAGATGGATCAAAGTCTGGTCAATTCTTTCCTCAATCCAGGTAACTCTAACCCTTTTGATGATTTGCCCATTGCTCTCAGAAAACAAAAACGATTTTGTACTTCTCATCCTATATCAAAGTTTGTATCATAAAACCTTGTCCCCTAATTTCTATGCTTTCACTACTAATCTTGACAGGATACAAATTTCAAAGAGCATTGATGAGGCCTGAAAAATTCCTGAATAGAGAGAAGCATCAATTGAAGAATTACGGGCCCTAGAAAAAATCAGAACTTGGGATGTGGTATACTTACCAAAAGGGAAGAAGTCAGTTTGATGCAAGTAGGTCTTTATTGTTAAACACAAGGCTGGTGAGACAGTTGAGCGATACAAAGCTTGTTTAGTTGCTAAAAAATTCACTTAGAGTTATGGAATCGACTATACTGAGACATTTGCCCCTGTTGCAAAATTAAATACTATTGGAGTACTACTGTCATTAACAGTGAATCTTGACTGAACTCTTCAACAATTAGATATCAAAAATGCCTTCCTCAACAGAGTGTTAGATGAAGAAATTTTCATGACACCACCACCAGGTTTTTGTGAGAACAAAAAGCAAAACATGGCATGCAAACTAAATAAATCTCTCTACGGGCTTAAACAATCACTCCTAGCGTGGTTCAACAGGTTCACAAAAGTAATAAAAGGCCAAGGTTATCAATAAGGATAATCAGATCATACGATATTCTTTAAACATTCTCTGAATGGGTTGAAAATAATTTTGATTGTATATATGGATGACATAATACTCACTGGGGATGACCTAACCGAGATTGAAAGACTTAAGACAGTCCTTGCTACTGAATTCAAAGTGAGAGATTTGGGGCAAATGAGGTATTTTTTGAGATGGAGTTCGCTAGGTCAAAGCAAGGAATAAGTGTCTCCTAACGAAAATATATTCTTGATCTCCTAGTAGAGATTGCCATGCTTGAAAGTAAGCAAGTGATACCCCGATTGAAACAGAAAAAGAGTGGAAAGTAACAAAAAACCAGTAGAGAAAGAGAGGTATCAGAAACTGGTAGGAAAACTAATTTACTTATCACATACGTGATCCGACATTGCGTTCGCAATCAGTATAGTAAGTCAACATATGCACTCTCTGAAAGAAGATCACGTAGAAGTTGTGTACAATATCCTCAGGTATCTTAAGAACTTTCCAGGAAGATGACTTCTCTTTAGTAAAATAGGAGAGAGAAAAGTTAAAGTGTTTTTCTAATGCTGATTGGGCAGGATCAGTTGAAGATAGGAGATCTACTACTGGATACGGTATATTTGTTTGGGGAAATCTAGTGACAAGGAGCAAAAAATAAAATGTAGCAGCCAGAAGCAGTATTGAAGCAAAATTTAGAACAATTGTCCAAGAAATTTGTGAAGGGTTCTGATTAAAAAAACTCCTAGAAGAACTACAAGTAGTATCTGAAGTTCCACTCAAGATCTATTGTGAGAACAAAGCAGCTATTAATATATCTCTCAATCCGTTTCAACATGACAAAACCAAACATGTTAAAGTTGACAGACACTTCATCAAAGAAAAAGTAGAGAACGAAATAATTTGTATGACCTATATCCCACACAAAAACAAATAGCAAATATCTTCACCAAAGGACTTCCACAACATAATTTCAATGATGTTTTTAAGCAAGTTGAATATGATTAACATCTATGATTCAACTTGAGGAGGAGTGTGAAAATCACGATTCATAGGGATTTAAAATTCAAATCCTTAGATAAATTAAATTAAAACAGTTAGCCGTAAATATTTTCCGGTTTAAATTTTAGTTAGATTATAGATTATATTTCTAAGTTAGATATTATTTTCAATTCTTAAAATGTATTATTTATAGCCTAGTTTTTTTAACCTAATTTATTCAATATAGAATAAAACATATTGTTTTTTTATTCATTCCATAGATATCAGACTAAAATGCTTTGCAGAAGCACGACAGAAGCATCCCAGTAGTGACTTCATCACATTTAACAGTAAGAACTGATGACGGAGTAAGTCAGAGAATAGAAACCAATTAATGCATTAAAATAAACATTATAGTGGAGGAAGCTAAAAATTGTATATGATGTTCCTTTGATGTAAGGTTTACACGTAAAAACTTAAGAGGAAACTTGCTGTTGCTGGCATCAAGCATGTATGTATTGCGTAGGCATGCTGACTGAGTTGGTGAATCTGCTACTGCTTCCCCAGAGACCACCCCATCTTTGCTGCACCCCCAAGCAAAAAAGATGTATGACTTTCAACAGAGAAATCAAACAAGCTTCAAATTATACCATAGCAGGAACTGTTCTTACTAGTGCCAACAAAAACATACCCAAGATAATACAACAAAACTCCCTTTTGAATATCGAATTTTAACATATCAAAGATGCAAAATACATTAGCAACTTCCCTACAGGTTATATGCCTAGAAATTTGCAAGAGAATGCATCAGCCTTTAAGTTATAAGAGGCTAAAAATGATTTTAATATCTGCCACGGTCCAATGAAATCAAATAATAAAACTTGATAAAACTGGTAAGCTTGGTAAATGGAACTATTTATATAATGAGTGAAAAGGGGGAAATATGGATCCTGGACACAGGGTGTGAAAATGTATAAATAAATCAAAGGAAAAACACAAGTAGATGAAAGGCATTCAAACTCCCAACCTCTCAAAAACCAAAGAAAAGAAAGAACCCACTATCAATATAAACAATGTATTATTCAAGTAAAAAATAAATAACAATGTATTACAGCATAACTCAAGAGCAAAAGAAAATTAGATCTCACACAAAGTTTGATGAGGGTAATTGCAGGCACTGAATGTATTAGATGCAATGAAAATTATAAGAATGAAATCCAATAATGTCTTTATTAATCATACAACTGAAGGGAAGAGAATCTCACTTTAGAGTATACAAAATACGATTTTAACCTTCACACGAGATCTTTCAAAGAACGCATCAATATTTCATAATTGATATACTGTTTCTGAAAAATTTGAACTTAAATTTAGGAGAATAAAGCTATCCAATTTATAATTTTCACTGGTGGCTCAGTGGGATTGTAGCAGTGAAAAGGCAGAGAAAGAACAAGAAAACGAGTAAACAAAACAAGAACGGATCAATTTTTAATATAGAACTTTCCAAAGAAAAATTCCAGCAGACTGAAATGAAATAGGTGAAACATTTATACAAACCCTATAAAGAAGGCAATATGAAAGAATCATCATTTTCTCAATCAAATTCCAGAACCTCAGAGTGAGGATCAAGAAAAGAACCCCAACAATTTGGAAGTCATACTTGGCCAATGAAAACACAAATATTGAATTAAACCCAAATCACAATAAGACTAGAATAATCAAAATATAATAATAAATCCAAAACCCAGTACCTGAAAATTCTATTGCAGAGTGAATTTAGTATAGACAGAGTGACAGAGTAGTTGGGGGGGGTTAATGTTGTTGAAGACAAGCGAAATGGGCAACAACAATGTAGCTAAATAAGGTGAGAAGTTCGTAACGCTCTATTTTTATGTCAAGTCTGTAACGGGATAAGAGAGGTGCTGTGAATTTACTCAAATTCGAGCTGCTGACTGCTGAGTGAGTTTTTGGCTAGAGGGTTTTGACTTTCTCCCTCCCATTCTCAAGTCTGAGGCTCCGCTCAGTCTTTGACTCAAGACGCTTTTCCGAATTTTATAGGGATGTTAATAAAAGGATGAAGTGTCCTATTTGGTTGCAGTAATTTTTTTTTTTTTATAACATAAATAAATTTATGTGACCAAGCAGCAAATAAATTTATATTATTTTATTAATAAATAGGTATTTAAAATATAACTTTTTTAAAAAAGTCAGATTTGGGCTACGGTTTTTTTTTAATCTTGACCAAGGTTGTATTATTGGTTCACTCTAATCAAAATTGTAAATAGTAGTTTGAGAGGGAAAAAAATAAAAATAAAAATAAAAATGTATATTTTATACGTCACCATACTTTCTGTCCCACCATATTATTAGTATGGACCAATACTTGATCTTGAGGAACGCTGGGGACCTCACCCATGGAAATCAAATAAACACCTTTTTCTTAATATTGAAATTGTAATGGACTCAAATTTATAAAGCATACTAATTCTGGTGACATGCAACTGAGTCTCAATAATGATTATATATAGAATAATAAATTTATTAAAAATATATAAATTATTAAATAAAATATATTATATAAATAAAAAGCATAAATTAAAAAATATTATTTATTTTAAAATAAATATAAAATATAAAATAAATATACTTACATTAATTATCTATTAAAAAAAAATATAAATTATTCAATAAAATATATCAAATGAATAAAAAATATATAAATTATCAAACAAAAATTATTAAATAAATACAAAATTATTAACTTTATTTAATGTATTTACTAATAAAATAGATGTAATAATAGCGCCTTATAGTTGGATGACTCAATAACCAATAATCTTTCAATTGAAATGAATCTTATTAGTTCGTTATTGTGTTATTCGCTTGTGGCCAAGACAATCATCCAAGCATGATATTTCGGTCTAAACCTAAACAAACCGTTAGATTTTATTTTTCAACTACAAACTCATTCTTTGATTTTAGTATCTTGTGATGTTGTCTTTTGTAAGTGTCTTACACACATGTAACAAAAACGATTCCAATCAATCAGGTGGACATAAATTATTAGGGTTAAATGAATAAAAAATTATGAATAAAGAATTAATTTATTATTTATAACTACCGTAAAGTCAATACATATGAATTTATTATCCATAAAATATTACATATCTTTAAATTAGAGCACATATCCTAACAATATGAATTCATGAATTGAGTGTGTACTTATTTCGCATTCAATCACTTCATTATAATTTTTTTCTTCCTAAAAATGATTTCATTAGAATTTAGTACCAGACAAATATTAAAATATAAATATATAAGAAGTAGAATGTAATTGAAAATTTAATAACTAATCGTAGTGACTGCCAAAATTTTCACCCTTTACAATATGTATCTAATGAGATTATTATTTTTGGGTTATCTCCATTTATAACTTTTTTTATTTGTATATAAGCTCTAAAATCATTGGCAAAATTATCTGGGGGATAGAAAAGGAATTGACCCCCTCAACTTTTGATAGCGTTTATTTTAAATGTAATATTTATAAAATTGTAAACAAATTGTAAATATAAAATGGGTCTGTGCCCTCAATGAAGCTTCATTTTTAAAGTTTTATTAATAAAAAACACACTAAAGGCTCAATAATTTGAATATATGTATACTTAAATGAGATACATATAATATTCTTCTAAAAAAAAGGTGTTGATGTTATATTTTGTTAACATCAAAATGGGGTGTACTTTTCTTTGTTGTGGACTTGCGAACAGAGAAAATATGTTAGAATCTCAAATCACCACGAGGTGTGGTAACCTTTGGTCCTTCAATATTTAAATCAGTTTAAGTAAATGCAATGATAGAAGAAGACTAAGCCTCAACTCCCTGATAATAGGGAGAAAAAGTATAGACAGAGAGAATATATAAGCTGTGTGTATTATTTGTTATGTCTTATAACTTGTGTGTGAATGTATAAAAGGTACCTATATATATACACGGGAGAAAATATACCTGTTGTTGGTTACTTACATAAAGAAATAGACTTATTTTGACATCATAGGTTATCTATATCTTTAATTATCTTTTATTAGATAATTATGGTATATTCGGCGCTTAGTTATCTGATAGTTGCTTATCTAGTAGTTGGACTTATTTGTTTACTCAACACTCACTAGGCTAGGCTGCATGCTATATTGTCAAGTAGGACCAATAAGAGAGTGTCATTTGGAAAGTGTTATTTTATGTCCAACATTAGCCACTCAAGTCTTTTAGGCCTAGTTACGTGGCGTAGGAGGTTTGGTTGTTACTACGTGGTATTCAGACACTTGGTCCTTTCAGTCATGCTGGTGGCCTATGGCCTACTCTTGCCCTCTGTTTTGTCGATGGGGTTGGTAAAATTCAAATCTCATCCAATCATGAAAACATGCACGATGGTTTTCCTTTGCTGGTGATACTTCCTAATTTTCAATTGGAGTTCCAATGTGGGAGATATGTCGTAGTCAACCCTCGATAATTTAAAGGAAAATTTGAATTTGAAACTTAGAGCAAAAAATTCCTTGTTCAACCTTTTCTCTTAGATGAGCTTGTGAGTAGGTGGATGAGATTGTCTCTCACTCCTATATATACAAGCTTCTACCACACCATTTATTCTACACAATCTAGTATTCTAGAGAGCGAATGAGTGGGGAACTAAATATTTCGAGGGAGAAAGCTTGGTAGGGAGTCTACTCAAGGTATATACTTCCTCTTTCCTTTTCGTTCATTATTTATTTTTGCTAGTGTTGAGGACGTAGAGTAGGCGTTTTATCATCTTTGTCATCCAGACATTGCACTCCACTCACTTACACCTACACCTTCCTATGCAGGGGTGATTTCATACACACTAGTGTAATAGATGGACATGAATGGGTTTGGCTATCATGGGCACGCATGGAGGTAGGCCATGGAAAACGGGAGTTGGTAATGGACGAATGGATGGGTGATGGTCTGTTTGGAGGGGACATAATAGACAAGGTGCAAACTAGATGTGTGGCCATGTGCAGATCGAAGAAGGGTTGTCTGGCCATGTGCCAATCGAAGGAGGTCTGTTCAGCCACTTGCTGACTAGAGGGGAGCCATTTGGCTATATGTCAATCAGAGGTGTGCTGTTCGGCCATGTGCTGACCAAAAGTGTGCTATACAGCCATGTGTAACTGGAGGTGTGTTGTCCAGCCATATGTTGGTCGGAGGGGGTTCGTTCGGCTAGTGCCGTTTACCAAGGCATTGCTTGGCAGTGTACCATTTAAAGGGGGTTTGTTCGGTGGCTTGTCATCTAGGTAGGGTCTGTTCGATGGCTTTTTTTTTAGGAGGCTCTATCCAGTGGCCTATCATTCGTGGCAGTGTGGTTCGAGGGGCCATCATCCGAGGGAGGTTTGTCTAGTGGCGTTTTGTCTGGCGATGTTTTGTCAGGTGATGCTTCATATGGCAACTCTTCGTTGAGCGTGGCATGTAGGGTGGCACCATTAGGTGGTGGCTAGACTTTTGTCATACAGTCTGATGCACTTGAGACATCTTGATATTGTGGTTTTGGACATTCTGCAAGTGGAGGTCAGTATCGCGTGGTCTTGGAGGATGTGACTTCCAATGGAGAAGGTTCAAGTGATGTCTTAATTAGAGTTTCATCAAGTCAATTAGGGGAAGAGAACTTTGACTTCTTCACCATTAACCGATACTGGTCCAAGATGTCAGACTATTTCTTAGACATGTTGAGAGAGATGTTTGATGTTTGAGCATTTATCACTTTGCTAGGCTACGACTCCCTTTTTCATATATTAAGTGAGAGTTTTTGTCTTATGTTGGTGCCGCTTCATACAGTTTTTGCCTAATAACTATAGGATATTAATATCCTATTGGGTGCTCTAAAAGAAGCACGGGAGAAAGCTAATTGTGGAGGAGTTCACTTACTGTTACTATGCACAATTGTTAGGGAATACTGCTGGTTGGTTCTATCTGAAACCCTTTGGTAATAACATCCTTATCGAGGACCTTCCAAACAATAACAAAGGTTGGAGATATGCTTTTTTTACCACAGTGGGGGACTTTTATATAGACATGCTAGTAGTTTCTCCTACTTTTAAAGAGTTTTGTCAAAATGGTAAGTTTGTCAATCCCTAGCTTTTATATTTTGTCTTTATATTCTAACCTTTTGCTTTTATTGTGTGCAGTTTATTGACAATGCGGGAATGTTTCAGAGGGGAAGAAAGAGTTCATTGAGGTACTATTTGTGGAGCTAGTGTTGAAGCGTAGTAGTGATTGACTCGCCCTTCCTTAGAGGATTGCACATTGGAGCTTAGGTCTTATAGCTTCCACTTTCGATAGTAGCCCCCATATGTGGAGTGTGAATTTTCTCTCTTCCAAATGTTTGTCTTTTATTCCTGGCCTCCACCTACTAACTTTGTTGCTTTGCTTTGTGTTTTGCAATGATGTCTTAGCAACATCCTTCTGGGAGGAAGGAGATGAGATAAATACTCTTAGGTTCCTCAGGGATCTAAATTCCAAGGGTGCCCTTGGACCATCCAAAACGATTGGAACTTCTGGTAGGTCCAAGAGAAAGAGAACTAGTCAGGAAGGTGTGACAATTGCAATGCCACCACCTAGGAAAACTGAGGAAGGCCCAATGAGGATCGGAGTACCTGTAGTGATGACAGTAAAGGAGAGGATATCTATCTTGTTGGTTCCAAAGACTCTAGTTGTGACCCTGTTGAGATCGTATCGTTCCCCAGAGCATGTGGATCCTATTGAAGGTGATGCTCATGCATTTATTCTGCATTCAGAGCAGTTGACTACTTGAGATTTATGTTGGATGCCCAAGCTAGGTTGGAGTCACATCTAGAGTCCATGCAAGCAGATTTGCATGAGGCAGTAGGATTTAGGGATAAGGCTGTTATTGTCTGTCAGGATTTGGAGAAGGAGTTGGAGATCCCTCATAGTGCACTTAGTATTGCTTCTCTAGTGTGTATTGCGGTCATGATGGAGTAGGAGATGGTTGAGAAGGAGGTGGAGAAACTTGAGGTTGCTTTGGTCAAGGAGAAGGAGGCAATGGCTCGGGGTGCTAAGTGTGTCGATAAGTTGTCAAAATAGCAACGTCTTACTTGTAGGGACAAAGGTTACATAGTAGAGCTTAAGGCCATGAGGGTGTAGGCAGTTTCCACCTACCAAGAGTTTGAGGCATATATTATGGATACTCTAGATGTGTGGGCCTATGGGTTTGCTATTGCCAAGGGACATTTCATAAAGGTATACCCTAATTTAGTGCTTTCAGATGCTATCTTCTTAGATACTAAGGAGAATGCTTCTCGTTATGGGGTTATAGCCTCAATTATTGAGGATGATGCCACTGAGCACCCAACTGGAGATGGTACTGAAGATATCGAGGGTGATGCCAGCCCATTATAGGCATCAAAGAAGAGTGGTAATGCACACTAGTATCATTCTGTTTAGACATTCTTTTGATGTATTTTTGTCTCATCAAAGTATTAGAGCTTGGTGGATTGTACTTTCAGCTTTAGTTGACTTAGTATTGTACAAACATTTTATTAATGATTAATGGATATTTCTTCTCATTTTTCTATTTGGAGCATACATTGTACTCTTTATTTCTGCATGGCCACATAGTTTTAGCTTTTGTTTGGCGTGTATACTATTTGCTTTTTTTTTTGTGTGATGTATGTTATGCATCTCTAAGTGGAGTGTGTACTACACTTAGACTTTGACCTACATTCATAGTTCCTCCACATGGGGGAATTAATGTTACATGGGCTTTTCCTCGTTCTAGTAAGAGAAGGGTGTTGACATCGTAAGATAGTGATGATGGATGGGACGTGACCTGTATGGTGTCTTGTTCATCACGTGTTGTCCAACCAACTCTCGATTGGTGATAAGTGCTTGAAAAGTACTAATATTTTGTAATTTATTGTGCTTAATTGTTAAAAATAGATTTGTTATAACTCGTTATTTGATTATTTACATAAATCTATCAATTCAGAATCACGAGTTATTTTAGTGTATTTCAGGTATTTTTAGTGTCAAATGAGTCGAATAATGCAAACACGCAAAGAAGAAACACTTACGGTACTCGAATCACAACTTACAAGCAACACGAGTCAAATTATGTAAGCCTTACATAACGAACCAACCAATATGTAAAGGGTACTGTGAAAACACAAAAGGCAACATGCGCCGCGGCGAGGAAAAGTTGTGCCACGACGGGAGCCTCTCGAGTTTAGCCATTATTTTCCCAATTATTTCTATGCCGCGACGGGAAAATATGTGTGCCGCGACACGCCTATTACTTGGACAACCCAAATTTTATGTAACCCTTACACTTATAAATACCCCATTAAGTCTCCCTTTTACATATAACTCAATTTTGCGAATCAACAAGAGACTTGATCAGAATTTTGGAGCTTTTTCACACTCAAAGGAGCAAGAGAATCAATTCTAAGGATCTAAGAAGCCATTAAAGATTAACTATCAAGCTTTTGGGAAATGAAACGTCATCCAATCTAATTTTGGTATTTAGATCTAGGTTTCTTTTTGTTATAAAATACTCCTTCTTCTTACTTCTTTGAGATGTATGTTCAATTAAATTTATCTATGAATATTAATTCTAACATGCTTGACTAATTTTATTATTAGTGTTTAGTTTGTATTGTCATGTTTGCTAGAATTGTTGTGGTAAATATTTTTATTGCTTAAAAATAAATAAAAATTACCTTTTGATTAAGAGCATGTTTAGATGTTTGTGAATTTTTATAGGCTAATTTGAGATTCATAATTAGGTTGAAAAATATTAGAGTTTAGTTTTAGGAACGTCACCTTGACTTTACTTTAAAAAACTTAATTAAAACTTCAAATCGATGACCTAGTCATAGTATTAGTTTGATGGACATATTTTTTTTGTATATAATTTGATTGCTATTTGATATACCCGATCGTAGAATATTGATTAGTTAATTAACAAAGAAAATTATTCAATCGTAGGAATTTTCATAACTAAAAGGAAAGCCAGTAATATTTGTTTATTAGAACGTTCATGTTAATTTACCATAACTTTTCGATGCAAGTATGGTCAACCAAAGTAAACTTCCATACATTCTCCATTGATATTTTAAACCTTGTTGAGTTAATTTGAGTTTGCATTATTACTTTCTTTATTTGTTCACCATCATTGATCTTGCTCTCAAATCTAACTTTATTTACAGTTTTATTAGTCTTAAGATTCTAATTATTTAGAGTTTAATATTTCTAGAATTCTATTTAGTTAGTATTTTAGTTGCTTTAGGACTCTAATTAGATTAAGAAAAAGATTGTTTAAAACCATTGCAATTCCTTAAGAGATCGACCTTAGAGGTTTACTTATCACTTGCTACAAGTGATTCGTATACTTACGAGTACTATAATTTGCACATCAGTTGGCCACCCCCAACTTGGGTCACTTCTCGCCAGTTGGGTCCTATTTGGCTACCTTTTGTTTAGCCAACCTTTGGTTTGTCAGCTTCCGTTTGGCCTACTTCTGGTCAACTTTATATGATTGGGCCGTTGCGTGAATTTTATTAATGTAGGTACATGCTACATTGCATTTTTTGGGGTAATTTTTTGTCTGGGTGGCCCATTGGGGTCCTCATATTGCCTGCCTTTTTGCTTAGGGTGCTTATAGCTTGATCAAGTAGTCCAAGTATGGAGTTTTCGACTTAGAAATTATTTGAGTTTTTTAAGGTGGTGATTGTTGTTCCAGGGGAGATGTATATGCTTTAGTTGGGATTCGTGGTCCTTATGCCAAACTTCTTATTCGTGTGCAAAAATTTTCTTCTCTCTAGGAAGTTCATATTGGAGTAGTGAAGCTGCACTTAGTAGGTGGCATATGTTGGTTGCAGAGTCATTGTTTCTTTGCAGCTAGTCCATGGTATGCTAGATGGGCTTCCATTCACAGCATAAATGAAAGGAGTGAAGTCCTGGAGACAAAGTTGGGCATGGTAGATACCGTCCATGGGGTGTAGAGTCTATCATTGGGTTACAGCCCATTTATAGTGCGCTAGCTAGGCTTCCACTCCCAGTGCAAATGGGGGAGTGGAGTTCTGGAGACATGTTAAAGATGTGCTTGGTAAATAACATCCACTGCCATAGCCTATCATTGGGTTACAACTCATTTCTAGTGTGCTAGCTGGGCTTTCACTTTCAAAGCAAATAGGGGGAGTGGAGTCCTAGAGATAAGTTAAATTTGTACAAGTTGAAAGTCATCCGGGGGAGTTCCTATTACAAGAATGCTTCCCACTCGTGGTGCACTACTTGGCTACCCCTCCTTTTGAGTTTGAGAGGGAGCGCAGTTCGTAGATCCACTACTTCCTACTGTCCGTGGAATGGGGTCACAGATCAATTATTGTTGGGTGTTATGCCTAATGGACCCTGCTAAGTTCAGGCTACCCTTTGCATTCTGGAGATTAGTGGATAAAGTAATTTCTGAAAGCTGTCATACCTCAAGTGCTCTTTTTATTCTTCTAAGTAAAAATTGTAGATTACATGAAAAAGAACTATAAAAGAAACTAATTTTGGCCCACTCTAACTTCTATGTTTCTAATAACTTAGAAAATCAAAATCCTAATCTAAGCTAGGAGCACTTTCTGTTACTGATAGTAGGTATTGTGCATTCCACGCATTTAGGACTTCTGTTTCTCCAAATGTCTCAAGGCGATAAGCACCGTTTCCAAGGACCTTTTTTTATCCTGTAAGGACATTCCCAGTTTAGTCCCAGGATGCCAGAGCCTTTTTCCACGGTTGACAGGGTGGTTCATTTCAAGATGGGGTCACCTTGTTTGAATTACCAAGGCTTGATTGTACAATCATAGTTAGCCACGCGTTGCATGTAGGCGGCTAGCTGAATCTCACTTTGTTCTCTTTTCTCTTCCACAAGGTCCAAGTTAGTGTCAGGCCTTCTTTGTTGTCGTCCAAGCTTCTCCTTCTTGTTTAGTAACTGGAAAGTCAAGTAGGTTAAGGAGAATGAAATTTCCCTAGTGGCTATTTGGGATGTGGTTTTGTAGGCCCACATGATTTCTGGAAATCTTTCCACCCATGCTTTTTTGCATGTTTTGGGTTTCCTTTTGAGATTCAATTTATGACTTTGTTGGCTGCCTCGAACTAGCCATTGGCCTGTTGGGATGTGTTGTGTGTGATATTACTCACACAAGCTTTAGAGTTTTCGTTCTGTGAACTGGGTTCCATTGTCTAACACTATGGTGTGGGGGACACCAAAACAACAAATTAGGTTCTTCCATATGAAGTCAATTGTTTTGTCCTCTGAGATCTATATGAGTGGGATGACTTCCACCAATTTAGTGTACTAGTCGATGGCCACGATGGCATACTACACTCCCTTGGCTTAGGAAAGTAGGCTAATGAGGTCCAGCCCCCAATGTGCAAAAGGCCAGGGGATATATAGGTAGGCTAGCTGCTCTTTAGGTTGTCTTAGTATGGGGGAGTGCCTCTGGCACTTGTCACATTTCTTGACCTAAGTGATAGCATCTTAGAACGTGGTAGGCCAGTAGAACCCTTGCTTGACTGCTTTGAGTGCCATGCTTCTTACACCAGATGGTTCCCACAAACTCCTTTGTGAATCTCAACGAGGACGTACTCAACTTCGTCGGTTACTAGATGTCTAGGTATGGTGTGTGGTAACTACGTTTATAAAGGCGATTATTGATTATGCTAAATCGTGATGCCCAAATCTTTACTTTTCTAACTTCTTTTCTGCTGGCTGGTAGGTTTTCGTGGGCCAAGTACTCATTTATGGAATCCATCTAGCTTGGTGTTAGATGTATGGGAAGCATCTCCCTTTCACTTTTCGTTATGCTAGGCTTGAGCAAGTGATGGATGGGGATTGTTCGTTCTAAGTCCTCGTCGATTGTGGAGGCTAGGCAGGCAAGGGCATCAGCTTGTGTGTTCTCTTCTCGTGGTTTGTGGTTCAATGTCCACAAGATCATAGGGTTCAAGAGTTTAGTGGCTAACTTTTGATATTCTTGGAGGTTTAGCCCCTACATTTGGAACTCTCCTAACACTTGTTTAACTATGAGTTAGGAATCATTGAAGTAGTCTATCTATTTAGCTCCCAGGGCTTTGGCGAGGTTTAGGTCGACGATGAGTGCTTCGTACCTTTCCTGGTTGTAGAGTCTTCTTTCTACCGAATGGGCTTGAACTTAGTATCTATGTTGAGACGATGCTCAATGATTTTTGGATCAATCCCTAGCATGTTCTCATGGGACCAAGCCAACACAACAAAGGTACTAAGGAGAAATGTATCCAACTCCTTTTGGGTGTCAGATGGTAGATCGGTACCCTATCGAACCGTCTTATGAGGTGTTCAAGGTCTTTCAAGAGCAACCGCCTAGTTTGCTCAACCGACTCAGATATAGGGGCATGCCTTTCCTATGGGTTGAGCTCTCGTTCGAGCAGGACTGGAATTGGTGTTCCAAGGACACGAAGAAAGTCGTTGCTGGAGCCCATATCTAGCAGTAGATGCGAAGTTGGATATTGTATGGCTTCATCTTGTTTGACTATGCCACCTCTAATTGGCAGTATTCCTTGGTCGCTTGACCGAGCTGGAGTTCCAAAATTGGGAGGATCTATCTTTGTTGGGAAGACAAAGGGTGAAATTTGCAAGGGAGATTTTCGTCGGGCACTCACACAACTTTAGTTGTGGCACTTAAACAAATTCTTTTTCTCAGATTTGGTTGAGAACACAACAATGGCTTCTAGAATTCTCTTTTTAGGTTGTTAGCTAGTAGAACACACTTCGTTTCCACATACGGCGCCAAATGTGGACGCCATTTTTTTTTAACATCAGAATAGGGGTACATTTCTCCTTGTTGTGGACCTGAGAACAGAGAAAACACGTTAGGACCTTAGACCACCACGAGGTGTGGTGGCCTTTGGTCTTCCGATGCTTAAGTCAATTCGAGTAATGGCACTGATAGAGGAGACCTAAGCCTCAACTCCATGATAATAGGGAGAAGAAGTGTAGATAGAGAGAATATAGGAGCTGTGTGTATTATTGGCTATGTTGTAAGGTGAGACTCATGATTTGTGTGTGAATGTATACAATGTACATATATATAGGAGAGGAGATATATCTATTATCGGTTACTTATTAGAAGAAATAGACTTATTCTGACATCGGAGGTTATCTCTCTTTAATTATCTCTTACTGGATAATTATGAGATATTCGACGTTTAGTTATCTGATGGTCGTTTATCTAGTAGCTGGACTTATCCGCTTACTCAGTGCTCATTGGGCTGGGCCGCGAGCTATTTTGCCAAGTAGGACCAATGAGATGGTGTCATTTAGCACGTGTTATTTTATGGCCAATAAATAATAACCGAAAAAATGAAAAAATAAATAATATTATTTTTATTATTTATATAGTGTCACTTTTAAACTAAACTTATGAGTCTGCCTAAAATATTATCTAATTTCCATGGCTAAAGTTGAATTGGAAGCCAAAAAGTACCAAAATGATGCTACGTTGTTGCAGTGGTGACAACGAAGAAGCTAGAGACTACATCTGACCTTCCCATATACCATGGTTACACAACTAGACCTCATGTACCAAAGATGGCACAAAAGGCTAAGTTTGGAGTAATTGAATTAAGTATGAATGGCAACATATTATAGTCCGTATCATTTGTTGACTGATCAATGATCTCAATCAAGACACATTTAACAACTTGGGTTTGAATTTCAAGAAAAGAAGCATATAAAGAAATATTATCCAATTATGGTAATTATCTCCAAATTTATTATTAATTAATATCTTTCCAGATATAAATGGAGACGATATTTATCATTTCAAATTTGTTACATATATATATATATATATATATATATATATATATATATATATATATATATATATATATATATATAAAAGGGTGGAGGATCGTGCAAATTATTTTGTTTTACAAAAAATATTTAGGTATTTTTTATAAAAATAAAATATTTTAGTTATTTTTTAAATAATAAAATATTATGTTATTAATAAATTTTTTGAAATAATAATAAAATGAATTTAATGTGGAAAAAGTTTTTATTTTATTTTAACAGTTTACAATTGAATTTGAACAGTAAAATATTTTATTTTTTTTATTTTTTTGTTGAATTCTTTTTGTAAATTTTATATTTTATGAATTTTTATGTTTTTATTTGATCACTTTTTTGTATCGGATTTTCTATAGATATCATGTTTTTATCAAAACTGTAGACTTTATAATATAAAAAATAAGGGATACACAGGTAAAAACATACAAGATTTATGGCATTGGAACAACCCATATAAGCTCTCTTCAGTCCATCATCTTGGGAAACTAATACTAGAAATTGAATGGTGCACTTTCATTGTGTTGCTCAAAGTTGGGTAACAGTTGTGTCATCTGTGTGGTCTCCGACAATGATGGAATAGAGAGAGCTCATCTTTGGTGTTCCAACGCTACTAATTTTGTAATTTTTTAACTTGCATAATCCCTATTTTAAATACTGTAAAATCTGCAGTTTTGATCAAAACACGATACCTACAAGAAAATGTGATATAGAAAATTACTAAAAAAAAATAGAAAAATTGCATAAAATATAAATTTACAAAAAGAGTTGACCAAAAAATAAAATATAATACTATTCAAATTAAGTTTTAAATTATTAAAATAAAATAACAATTTTACTACAATTAAATTATATTTATTATTATTTCAAAACAATTTATTAATAAAATCATATTTTATTATTTAAAAAGTTACTAAAACCCTCACTTTTGCTAAAAATTTACTATTTTTTGTATTTTTTTTAGAATAAGTTTTTAGATTTAATAGTAATTAATGTGATTTGAACTATAATTTAAAACGAGTGAAAAATGAGTTTTATTGCCAAAGTACTAGTTAAACGTAACAATGAGGGATTATATCACTATTATAAACGTAACGAATATTGATCATGATTGAAGTGATAATGAGAATTTAAAGTGAATTTTGTAAAAACAATGAGGGATTATATCACTATTATAAAGTGTCTGAGATGGCGAGCAAATTTTTTTTCTTTCTTAATTGTTCCAAAAAGAATAAAACTACAAGAGTTTGTAAAATGGTTACGAGTTAAGATACATTTTATAAATGAAAATTCCAATTTGCTGTACGTATTTTACATACCTTCATGTGTGTTTTATCGTTATTAATATGTATATATTAATTTTTTAAAATAAATTTAATGTTCAAGTAAATCTATAAGTCTAAAGTAATATGTAGCTTACATGCAGGGCGGAGCCAGAAAAAATTGGTTGGAGGGGCTGATTCTTTTTTTTAATACAAAGTAAAAAAATAATAAGAGTTATAATAGATTATAGTTAATTCAATACTGAATTTTTTATTTCATAGAAATATAAAATTAGAGCTCAAAAAATATAAAATTATTAGAGCTCAAAAATATAAAGTTAACACATTATAATTAACTTATAACAAAAACTAAACAAAAATATAATAAGTTAATAATTATTAGTATTATTCATGAATAAAATAAATATATTAATTAAAAAATATAAGAAAATAAAAAGTTCCATTAAACACACCAAAATTTGTAGTTGTTAAGACTAAAATAAAAATATAAAAAGTAAAATATGATTGAAAAATTACTAAAAATAACACCCATAAAATTTGTAATAACAAAACTAACACCCCTATAATATTGAACGTTCAATTTAAACGTTAAATATTGAACAAGTCTAAATGACATATTAGTCATTTTTTTAATTGTAAAAATATAAGTTTGAACACAAGGAGTGCTAGTTTTGTTATTATAAGTTTCAATGGGTGTTATTTTTATTGTTTTCTCAATATGATTTAGAATTTTAATTTTGAGACAATATTTAAAAATATATGTTTATAAATAATATAATACTGACAAATAATAATAAAAATAATAAATTTTTTTATATAAAAAGATTTCAAATAAATTTCAAAATATTATTAAAATAAAATGTCAAATAATATAATGTTAGATAAAGTTAAAATTTTAGTTGAAATAAAACATGATAAACATAAACTTAAAAATTTTAATATGAACTTATTTTTTTTAATTTTATTTTTATAAAGTTGAGTTTAAAGTTAAATATTAAAACTTTTTTTTGGATTATCACATTTAAAAAGAATTTTCACATAATATATGACTACAATTTTATTTTTGTTACTAATAGTTACCAAATACATGAAAATATATATATATATATATATTTAACCATTTTATTTACAATTTATATCATTTTTATTCACGTATTTGTTAAATATTGTTAATATATTCCAAAATATATACATAAAAATTGTACACAATATATTATTATAAATAAAATATTTATTTAATGCTAAAAATATACACATAATTAATTTTTTGTAAAAAAGATAGCTGGAACTGCAGCCCCACCTAGCCTCCACCATCCTCCGCCCCTGCTTACATGTAAGTTATAACAACCCTTCTATAAATTACAGGCTGTCTGAAAGTGTTCAAGGACAATAAAAAATAAAGATATATATGAATCACCTTCTTAAGATTTCGTTAATTATCAACTTGTTTTTAAAAATAATGTTTTTTATCAATGCTTAAAATTTTAAAAATTATCAAATAAATTCATCATCGTTAACAATATTATATTTGAATGTTGGGCATCAGAGATCCAGTAATTATTTAATTTAAGCAGTTTAATCTTGTAATTATTACATTGGGCACTAGAGATTCTATAATTTTTGAAAAAATGTCACAGTAGTCCCATTATTATATATTAATGAGTACTTTAGTCCCATAATTTTTAAATAGGACATCTATAATATTTTTATTTATGAAAATGAGACACTATAAGTACTCAGTTTTAATACTTATATTGAATTAGGAGTGCTCATTTTAAAAAAAGTTATATAACTAAAATTGCTTACTTTTCATAATAACAGGACTCGTAGTACCTAACTCATAAATTACTGGATTATTGTGCTTATTTTGAAACATTATGGGACCTGTAATGCCTAACCCAATAATTATAAGATTAATGTGCTCATTTGATAAAAATTATGGGACTTGTATAACTTTTTTTCCTATTATATTTTAAGTATCAATTTGCACTAAAAATGACATTATTTTGTTCTTTCATAATATTATTTTTAAATATAAGAGCTAATTAATCAATCTTTTGGATATGTTGATATTTAGAAAAATAAATAAATAAATAAAAGTACTAAAAGAGTTTTCCGTCAAAGTTGGGGAATAGTAGAAAATGGTGATGCAAATATAGGAAATCAAGATGATATGTTAGCAAAAAAATTAATAATAATAATAATAATAATTAAAAAAAAAAAAAACAAGTTGAAATGGTAATAGAGAAAATATCTCCAAATGTCTAGGAAAAGAAAACTAACAAAATGGAAACTGTTTTTCAGTTGAGTTAAAGCAGGAACATAAATTTCATCCCTAAACATAACCAAATCTATAAATACTAGAAAAACCAAACCACTTATTAGAACAAGATCATATTAATTTACACCAAAAACTGTATTTCTATATATTCTTGTTCTCCATTTCTCACCAAATCGATAAAGAGAATTTAAAAAATAAAATAAAAAACGAAAAAGAGTAATTTTAATTCAACAACCATGTCTTCTTATTCTTGTTGTTCCAAAATTTTACTCTTAACATCGGTTACAATGTTAGTATTTAACATTGGCTACTCTCAAGATTTAGACCTAAATAGTCTACTAAAGGGAGCAACACCATTATTAGGTGGCCTTACCAAAGAAGATCCAATAGAGACATTGGCTTGTATACAAAAGATGATGCCTTGCAAACAATTCTTTAGCTCTCCTCCTCCTCCTCCTCCAACTCCGACTCCTCTTCCTCCTTCTCCTTCTCCTTCTCCTTCTCTGACTCCCCTTCCTCCTCCTCCAACTTGTTGCGATCCGTTGAAAGAGATGATTACCAAAGATATCAAGTGTCTTTGTGATTTCTTGAACAATGATGAGCTTTTGATGAAATACAATGTCACTCATGATATGGCTTTGAACCTTCCCAAGGCTTGTGGTGCCACTTTTGACCTTAATGTTTGCAAAAAATGTATGGATCAATCTCTATCTCTTTCTTCTCTCTTTCTAATGAATTTTTTCTGTACATTTATGTTTTCGTGACACAATTTAATGTTACATCACAGGTTTGGTCTTAATATATGTATTTTTGTGACACATGACACAAATTGCTCTTTCTTTTCCTTCGAAAACATGTCTTTAATAGCCAAACTTCTAATGCGTATTGATCCTAATTTGATTCAATATTTTGTTTATGCTACTTTGTTCATTTGTGTAAAGTGTTATTGGGTATAGATCATGGAATATGATAATCTCTCATTGTGCTTACTTTTGGTTTTGGTTGTAAGATTTTATGTCCCTTCATCTAACGTATTAAATAATACATAAATATTTTAAGAAAAAATACCTTAGAGATCTTCTACTTTAAAAAAGAGTAGTTTAGTTATCTATCTATTTTTTTTATAATACTTAAGTCCTCTTCTCATGGCAAGAGTACAGCATAAGTCATATTTTTATAGAAAAATGAAGTCCTCTTTCTTAAGATAACATTAAAAATACGATTATGTCTATTAATTATAAAAATTTATTTGTACATATTAAAATTTTATGTCAATACAAGTTTAAAAATGAAAAAATGTTATGAAAATTTATCTGTTTAAATATTAAAAATTATTAAAATTAAAATGCTGCAAAATTTTTTGATATCAGAGCTCGTAAGAAAATTAAATTTATCCAACTTAATACAAGAAGATAAGTAAATTATCTATAATATTATAAAGAAAAATTAATAAAATTAATACTCTAGTTAAGAAAAAAAAAATAAAGATTTGTAGGTAAATGAATTCAACGATTAAAAGAAATTATAATTGATCTAATAAAATGTTATAAACAATAAGATATTTTTGTAAAGCCTTACAAATAACTAACAAAGATTCGCAAATTCTTACATAGTAAAAAAAGGACTAATAGTATCGCTTAAAAAAAAAAAAAAAAAAACCTAAAATAATGCAAAATATATAATAATAAACTAAATTATCTCTTTTTATAAAAAAATAAATAAAAAAACGCACCTTAACTGATATTCAAATCTCAAATCCTTCAGAATATCAAGTGTACTTCATGACTTATTGTAATAATACTTTTTATATATTAATAACCTTAAAATATCTCAGGCATTTGATGTAAAATTAAATATTGTGATTTAAAATCAAGCAAGAAAAAACAAGAAAATATTCATAATCTATAGATCATTTGTCTATACTCATTTTGTTCCCCTTGTTTTTCCATACAGATGAAGCACCACCAACGGCTGCCCCAGCAGCCATTCCATCAACACCTTCCGCAACCAAATCAACAACCCCTGACGATAGTAAGTTTCTGAATTTTCCTCTCTTTTTTTTATTTATTTATATTTATTATCTATTTATTATAAACAGTTACATATTGTACAAGAAACACATTAAATCTCAACCCTTCAATTATTTAAAACACAATCTGACCATCAATATTAAAATGTATTGCCAAATTTTAAATAAATATATTTTCTTTTTGCCCATCTTTATTGAGATAGTATAAGACATTAAGCACCATACTTGTAGACATTAAACACAATCTGACTTGGAACAGGTTCGTCTTCAAGCGACAGTAGTATAGATGAGAGTTCAAAAAAGAGTGAAGCAGTGAGTGGGATGTCTCCATTTGGTGGATCTTCTTTCGGCTTCTTTCTCACTCTTTACGTTGTTGCTGCTGCATTATTCTAAATAGAGCACCCAAATTGTAAAGTAAACTTTGAAGCAGTGATTTTCATTTGGGTACTGGTCAGTATTCACCAGGTTCAGTGTTATATATGAGAACTGCTTTTGGTACCTAACCTAAGCATTCTTTAAGTCAGTGCTTTTGGCTTTTTGTTATTTGGGTAAGATAACAAATATACCATTTAACATGATTTTATCAAAAGCACTTAATTTTTGAATGTGTAAATTTACCATCAACTTTTTATTAAGTATTACATAAATATCAGCTAGTAACGTTATTTATATAACAAAAATTAATGTTTTTTTTTTTTTTTTTTTTATGGTTTCTCTAAATTTACCCCTAATTTTTTATGGTACACTTAAAATTAAATGATAAATTTCTACAAAATATTTATTGACTTGGCTTATCCAATCTTCTATATATCAACATTAATTATTCTCACTTTGTTTTATTCACATATTCGATTCGTATTAAAATATATTTTAATCTAAAACAAAATTATTAAGATAATTGTAAAAAAAAAAAGATGAATATTCATTATGATTATTGGTCAATTACATTAAAATGGAATGGATTCTTCGTAAGTCAAATTGATTTATTTAAAGACTAAAAAGTTATGAAGTTGTTTCCCTCTGTACCCAACTATTTCCTTTCTTCCATCGCTGGAAAAGCTTACTTTCTTTTTCTTTATATTGAGAAATGCTTGGTCAAATGAATTTAAACTCATATTTACACTTATATTAATTATGGTATGTATTATGTTATATAGTTTAACTTTTTTGAAAAATGAATAACGTTTTTAAAAATTTTAAAATTATTTGAGAGCTCCCTGATAGCTCCTAACAGTTTCCTCGAGCTCCCCTTATCATCAATGAGGTATCAAACAACTCCTTGCATTAGATAACGTCTCTCATTGCTCGATCAACATTGAGGGAGTGTCTCCTACCAGCATCAACCCTGATGGAACCTGAGAGGGCAGCTTCCCCAAATCTTATCTCCATTAGAGCTAGCTTTACTACATCATCGAGATATTAAAGGTCCTGTAGAACAACTTCTACTCTCTAAGTGACCCACGAGAACCTAAGAGATCATTTTAGAAATGCTCATAGATAGAGCCCAATAGCTCAAAAAGCCTAAGCATCCTCCATGACGGTGTCTACTTAAGAAGAAAAGTGTCAATCAACCTTCAAAAGGAGCTCTTCAACTCCAGAGACCTCATACAGCATCCTCGAGCCTCTACAAGACTCAAGGACCCTCAAATGGATTGTTTCATGGTACATACAAAGTTGGTGCCCACGATCACCTTCCATCTATGAAGCTATCACAACATTCCAAGCATCGAAGCTCCATCCATCATGGGTAGGACTCCTATCTCGATAAGATTTCTTAATTATAAGTGAGTCTTTTTTTCATACAAACTTAATTTCAACACAATTTCATGGGTAGGACTTTTATCTCAGTAAGACTTTTTAATTATAAGTGAGTCCATTATTAATATAAACTCTATTAGATTAAGTTCAACACAATTATAATATAATTAAAATTTATCCATAAGAACATAATCCAATCAAGATTATTATTATTATTATTAGCTTATAAATACAAGCAACAAGATACACTGTACATTCTTCTACTGCCTTAATACCATCTTTACACACCCAATCTAATAAAAGCATCGGAGGCCATAAGCACCCTCCCCCTTCGGGAGTCCTATGGCTCTTTGACCGTACTTTCATACTCGCACGTTCTCTAAGATAGTTGTGCAATAAATTGTATCACATCATAATTAATATAAGTGTAAATTTATATGTTTCTAGAATTCTTATTTTTTATTTTCTCTCTATAATATTTACATATAATAGAAAAATTGACAAAAACTTAAATGAAATATTTTCCATTTTTATTTACCGAACTTTTAAATATATTAACAAAATATGATTAAGTATACTTTTTAAAGGGTAAATTATTATTTAAGTATTAGTTAATCAATAAAAAATTTCAAATACTTAATCATTATTAAATTATAATACATTTTATTTTTGGCTTAACTACTATATTGGTCATCACATTTTAAATAAATGTACACTTAGGTCCTCAAATTTTGAAATCCTACAATTTAGTCCCCAAACTTCTAAATCCTACAATTTAGTCTTCAAATTTTTAAAATTTCACACATATAGGTTCCTAACTTTTTTATTCTACAATTTAGTTGCCAAAATTTTAAAAATTCACACATAAGTCTTATCTTAGATAGTAAAATATATGTTTTTTAATCAAAATTTTAAAATCTATATGTAAATTTTTAAAAATTTGGGGACTAAATTGTAGGATTTAAAAATTTAGGGACCTATGTATAAAATTTTAAAAATTTGGGAATTAAACTGTAAAATTTAAAAATTTGAGCACTTAAGTATGAATGTTATTAAAATTCAAGGACCAATAATATAATTTATTCTTTATTTTAAGAAAAATAATTTTATTGGATTTAAGTCTAAATAAAAAATACAATGTTTATGGTTTATTGTATTTCACTAGTAAAACCAAACATAATAACTAAAATCTAAAATATGATCTTCATTAATTCCATTGTTTTACTGCTGAGCACTACTATTATATCGGATATAATTATATAAATCCACATGTACTAACCAATGGCACATCATTTAAGATTTATTAAGATAAAAATTTCTTTACTTTTTCCGCTATATTTTTCTTTTCATTTTGAAAATTAAACACAACCTATAATGGCAACAACATAAAAAAACTATATTTGACCTAGAAAGCTAAAACATAGAGACATCCCTACGAAAGAGATGACCAGCAGATGATCGACGAATAGTGATACTCTTAGGAAATTATGTTTAACATAATTCATATTAAATTATATTAATTATTTAATTTAATGAGCTAAAATTAAGTTGTGTAATTTTAGTATAGTTTTGTTCTAATTAGAAAACATGAAAACCTTAATTAAAGCCATATATAAAGACTCATTTAGTTATGGTCCTCAATATACTAAATTATAACACAGTTTCTTTTCTCTCTATTTAAAATAAAGACGACTGTCCCATTGAGAAACTAAGGCGATTTGGATGAAGAATATCACAAACCACTCTGTTACAAAATCAATTCGTTGCTATGAATTCAGGTACGATTTTACTTATTTATCTTAATTCTTGATAATCTGAGATGAATGTTCATGAATTTGACATTAGTGATGATTTTCACCAAAAAGTTAAATTTTAACAAATAGTATCAAATCCTCGTATTAAATTATTAAGAATCAAATTTATTTTCGATTATTTAGTTTTTTTAGTCATAAAAAACCAATTTTTCTGTGTGTTGCTGCCGAATAAGAATTTATAATGCCCGTTGTATCTTGAATGTGATGAGCCTTGATTTTATACTGATGCATGAAAGGGAATTAACCAATGACATCAGCAACAACAACAGCAACAAAAAAAAACCGACGGTATGTATTTTGCCAGCGAGATATTCGGTTCCTCCATCCCTATTTTAGAGTAGATAAGATTAGTCCCAAAATAATTAAACAAATCAATACATAATATGTTGCTGAGATGCTGGCAAGAATTGATTGACTCTAATTCAATTTGGTGACATTTGTCATGTTCAACGTCAGATCTTTCATGACCTTTGCTGGAGTTGTTTGTAATGTTATTATTTTATCAAATTTACTGTGCGCGCGCGGCAACATATAAGGGTTATTTTGTTTCTTGTTTTGGTGATTCTTACACAAATTTTTATGGGTTTAAAGAGATTTTGGATCTTAATGGATCTAATATATGAATATGAGTTTTATGTCCCAATTAGTTTTAATCCAATTAGAGTTGACGACAGGTATTTAAAATAAATTAATTAAGGAAACACTACATAATTGGAGTTATCTGCTTGAAATTTCATGTCAAATATTTTTTATGTAGTTGTTTTATCCAATTAGTTTAGTATTTTTAATTAAATTAATTGAAATAATATGTTGTCAGAGTAACCTATATTGTGAAAATTAATTTAACTAAAAATACATAAATGTTTGTGCGGACTTATTTATGTGAACTATGCTCGGCCCAAAGGAAGACACAGTTTGGTCAAATAACAACGCACCTGCGATGGTAAATGCATGACGATTATAAAGATTTTTATTTTTTCATGTGAACAACAGTCAGTCCAAAGAAAGGCTGTTGTTTGACAAAACTAATTGTCAGTATTTGATAATTGCATTGAGAGAACCATTTACAGTTAATTTCTCTGTCCAAAGACTAGGAATTAATGTTGAAGATTAGGAAATTAATATTGTGCTAGGTATCTTGAGATGGGCTCCAATTTAGATTATTTATCTAAATTTGTTCATGTCTTGTTTTATTTATATGACATGCTTGTTAAATGTGAGTATGCTTGTTTATTTTGTTCTCGATTCAGTATCCATTGCTATTGCTTCAAATGTTTTTGCCTAAGTAAGCAACAACACAATGTTGAGTGGGAAAAATTTTAAAGTCTGGAAAGAAACCGTGGAGATTGTTCTCAATTTTATGGACTTGGATCTTGCACTTCGGTCAAATTGATCCATTGCTTCTCTGAAAAATCCCAATGAAGTTAAAAATGAAAAGTGGGATTAGTCTAACTGGAGGCATTTTGGGCTCTATTATTGAGAGCAAGAGTGCAAAGAAGTTCCTAGAAGAAATTGAACAATATTTTGCCAAGAACGAAAAGTCGGAGGCGAGTAACCTTTTGATTAAACTCGTTACGATGAATTATAAGGGCAAAGGGAACATAAGAGAGTACATCATGGAGATGCCTTATCTCGCGTCAAAACTCAAGTCGCTTAAGTTGGAGCTGTCTGAGGACTTGCTCATGTACTTGGTTTTGATTCCTAAATACTTTGTGCAATTCAAAGTGAGTTATAATACTCAGAATGACAAATGGTCCCTCAATGAGCTTATATCTCACTGTGTGCAAGAAGGAAGGCAGCAGCGAGATAAGATTTAGAGTGCTCACTTGGCCTCAACCTCTCATAAGAATAAAAAGAATAGAGCTATAGTTGCTGTAGAAGGATCTTCTCAGCAGAAGAAACAAAAGAAACAGGATGAAGAGTTTACCAACTATTTCTGTTAGAAGGTTGGACATATGAAGAAGAAGTGTCCTAAATACGCCACCTAGCGTGTAAAGAAGGGCATGCTTCTAAGCTTATTTTGTTCTAATGTTAATTTAGTTTATGAACTTAAGGATACTTGATGGGTAGATTCTGGTGCTACTACTTACATAAGTATTTCTATGCAGAATTTCATGTGGAGTCAACCGCCAAGTGATGCTAAAAGGTTCATTTAGTGGGCGATGACAATAAAGTTGCAGTGGAGGCTATAGGGACTTTTAGATTACAATTAAAAATTGAATTTTATTTGGATTTGTTTGAGACTTTTGTTGCACCGTCTTTTAGATGGAATTTAATTTTCATTTCTAGTTTTGACAAATTAGGATTTTCTTGTTCTTTTGGAAATAATAAAGTTATTTTCTATCAAAATTCAAATTTTATTGGTTCTGGTTCTTTAATTGATAATATATATACTTGATGTTGTTAGTTCCTATAAATAAATACTACAAACACGTTCACGTGGTACAAAGCTAAAATTGAGAATTTTGCCATCTTATGGCATAAACATTTAGGTCATATCTATAAGCATAGAATTCAAAAGCTTGTGCTAGACGTAGTTCTTGAACTCCTAGATTTGACAAACTTTCAAGTTTGTAGTGCATTAAGGGAAAACTAACAAACCTTACAAAATTAGGTGTTGAGAAATCTACAGACGTCTTAAACTTATACATATTGATATATGTGGTCCATTCCCTATAGCTTCATGGAATGGTTAACATTACTTCATTATGTTCATAGATGATTACTCTAAGTTCAGTTACTTATATTTGATACATGAAAAGTCACAATTCATTGATATTTTCAAGTCTTTCAAGGTTGAAGTTGAACTTCAACTTGGAAAGAAAATTAAGACTATCAAATCGGACCGTGGTGGTGAGTACTATGGGAGGTATGAAGGAGAACAACTTCTAAGACTCTTTGCAATTTTCCTCAATGAGTATGGAATTGTTTTGCAATACACCATGCCAAGCAAACCTAGCATGAATGGCGTTGCAGAGCGATGAAGCCGAACTCTTAAGGATATGGTAAGGAATATGATTAGTCATTACTCCTTGCGAGAGTCACTTTGGAGATAAGCTTTAAAGACCATAGTGTATATCCGTAACAGGGTACCAAGAAAACTAGTTGCCAAAATCCCCTATGAGCTTTGGACAGGCAAACAGCCAAGTATTAGGCACTTGCACATTTGGGATTGTCTAGCTGAGGCATGGCCTTATAGGCCACATGAAAGAAAACTAGACTTAAGGATAGTTAGCTGCTATTTTGTTGGTTATATTGAACGCTCTTAGGACTACAAGTTTTACCATCTCACATCAAGACCCTTCTTTGAAATGGAAATGGAAAATGTTAGATTCCTTGAGGATGTTGAGTTTGGGGGAAGAAAACATAAGAAATGTTGTCTTTGAAGAAGAATCTATTATTGATAGTGATCAGGTCTTTGTACTTATTGTTGTTCAAGACATAGTTCTGGCACTAGATAATAATGTTCAGGCTCCTATTCCTGAGATTGTTCCAGAACAAGACAACAATGAGATTCTTTCTCAAGCACCAACTATAGAACAAACTCAGCAACGTTAAGAAGTTCCATTAAGAAGATCCATTAGGGAGAGGAGAAATACGATTCCAAATGATTATATCATCTTTCTCAAGGACATGAGGATGACATTGGTTTAATAGAGGATGACTCGATCAACTTTTGCTAGGCCTTGTGCAGTTCTAACTCTTAGAAGTGGATTGATGCCATGAAGGATGAGATGAAGTCTATGAAAGACAATGACGTTTGGGATCTCGTTGAGTTACCTGAAGGTACGAAACCAGTTGGCTATAAATGGATATTTAAAACTAAGAGAGATTTGAAGAATAATGTCGAGAGATATAAGGCACATCTAGTTGCCAAAGGCTTTACTAAGAAGGAAGGCATAGGCTGCAAAGAGACTTTCTCTACTTTCTCTCTAGTATCTTCGAAAGATTCTTTTAGAACTATAATGGCATTAGTGGCTCATTTTGATCTAGAGTTGCATTAGATGGATGTCAAAACTACATTTCTCAATTAAGACATTGACGAGACAATTTATATAGTACAACAGAAAAACTTTGTATCGGGAGATCCAAAGTCTATGGTCTGCAAGTTGAAAAAATCCATCTATGGTCTCAAATAGGCTTCCCGTAAATGGTATCATAAGTTCCATCAAGTCATCACCTCGTATAGTTTTGAAGCAAATGTCGTTGATGATTGTGTATATCACAAGTTCAGTGGAAGTAAATATATGTTTCTAGTATTATATGTCAGTAAATATATCTTTTTGGTATTATATGTCGATGACATTCTGCTCACTAGCAACGATATAGACTTACTACACGAAACCAAGAAATTTGTGACGAAAAATTTCAAGATGAAAGATCTTGGTAATGCCTCTTTGGTATTAGGTATTTAGATATTGAGAGACCGTTCCCGAGGTATCTTTGGCTTGTCACAAAAGAGCTATATCGATAAGGTTTTGAGTAGATTCGGCATGAAAGATAGTAAACTAGGAGACCCACATGTGGCTAAAGGAGACAAGTTTAGTCTCAAACAGTGACCCAATAATGATCTTGAATGGAAAGAGATGCAGAATATTCCTTATGTGTCAGTGATAGGGAGTCTAATGTATACTCAAGTTTGTACTTGTCCCGACATAGCATTTATAGTGGGAATTTTGGGTAGATATTTGAGTGTCTAATTATACAGTATTGGACGACAGTCAAATGAGTGATGCATTACTTAAGAAGAATGAAAGACTACATGCTTACTTACCGAATATTAGACTTTTTAGAGATCATCGAATTATCAACATCAAGTTTCTAATTGTTAAGAAAAGAGTTCAGAATTGGAAAATTTTCATAGAACATATAAGAACAGATTCTATGATAGTGGACCCATTAACCAAGGATTTAACGCCTAAGATCTTTCATGAGCACACTGCTCATATGAGTATTATTTATGATAATACCTTGGTTTAGTGGGAGTCATTTTTGTTCTATACATTTTACTTTATACATTGGGTTATTTAGTTTTCTACATAATAAAGTTGATGTTTATGATTCTATTTCTATGCTTACTTATGTTTACTATGTGTAATTTTCACATTGCATTAAGGATTTTGGATTGACCTTATTAAAGACTAAAGAAAGACCAATTGGAAATAGGCATGTTTAAGATCACATTGCATGTAATTTCCATACTACGCATCCATATTTGATTTGTCATTGAGTGTATTAGAATGGTGATCATCTTGGTTTAGTCACGACTATATTGTGATTAAAACAGCGGTGGTTCCATGACTAATATATAAGATGCACCATATTGTTAAAGGAAAAGTCTAAAAATAAATAGCATACAAATACGTGCCTAAGAAATTTTGTGATATAATTGTTTCGGGAATAATATGTAGCCCAAGTGAGAGATTGTTAGGAAATCACATTTCCTGCCAAAATGGGCAACATATATTTCCTATTAAATTAGATTAGCTATTTAATTTATGCGCTAAAATTAAGTGGTCTAATTTTAGTAAGCTAGCAAACTACTCAAAATTGATATGGGTTAATTGAGTAGATATCAATTTTGTTATAATTAGGGAAGTATGGGAACCCTAATTAAAGCAATATATAAAGATTCATTTGGTTATGGTTCCTAATATACCAAATCATAACATAATTTCTTTTCTCCTCATCTAGAAAGAGACAACTATCTCATTGAGGAACTAAGATGATTTGGTTGAGGAATATCACAAACTACTCTGTTACAAAATCAATTGGTTGCTATGAATTTAGGTATGCTTCTGCATATTTGTCTTAATTCTTGATGATCTGACATGAATGTTCTTGAATTTTTATTGATGATGGCTTTCACCAAAAGGTTAAATTCTAACAAATACACCCAAGAGCTCCAAAAATATTGCTCCCAAGAGTTTTTCTCCACAATGAGAGGATTGACTACTTCAGTAACACTTGCCAAGTTCTCATTACTAGAAAATGATGAAGACCAACTATTTTTGAATTAATAGTTTGATCTTCAGACAATAAGAGATCAAGTTTCTTTTTTTCTTCCTTGGAATAATAGAAATACAATTATACTAAAACAATAACCAAACAAATGTAGATTTAGCACTACTAACAAATCTAGAGACAGGTTTAATATTCAGTTAGTATCTTTTCTAAATATCCTTTTTGGAGGGTAGTTAAAATAGGGACCTGTGTGCAAAAGATTGAGAGCATCATTTATAAAATAAAAAAAAAATAAAAAAATACATGTGATTGAATCATAGAGAAGCATTGGTTGACCTATAGCCAAATGCTACTTGGTGTTGATAAAGAGAAGCTAAGTAATGTTAATTAATAGACATTGAAAATGTCATTATTTATTTGTGGAGAGGATGAGAGAAATAAAAGGAAAGTATTGAGAGAATTTTTTCTTTACGCTAATTAAAGTTTAAGAGTCTATATTATTAGTAAATTTATTATTATAAAAGGATTCGAGCGTAGAGAAAATAAATGTGAGAGATGAGAAGAGAAAAAGAAAAGAGAAAGAAAAAGGAGAGAGAGGAGGAGAGGAAAGAGAAGAAAGCAAGAAAGAAAGAGAGAGAAAAGAAAGAAAAAAGTTAGCTTCAATTTTTGAGTTGTAATTTTGTAACTCCTTTCATTTATCAAAATAATTGTAGAGAAATTTTTGTTTGTTATTTCATCAACATTTATTTCATATTTCTCATAATTTGGTTGCTTATAAAATTGTCAGTTTTTTAACAATTTGTATCAGAATCTTGCTAAAATATTACGATCTAAAGGCAATTATATTTAAGTAGGAGCGATGGCTACAGATGAAGGAAAGGTGAAACTTGAAAAATGTGACAGTGCAGATTTTAGATTATGAAAAATGCAAATAGAGGACTATTTGTATTAGAAAATTTTGTATCAACCTCTCTCAGGAAAAAAGCTAGAAGAAATAAAAGATGAAAAATGGGCTCTTCTAGACAGACAAGCCTTAGGATTCATCCGAATGACGTTATCACGTAAAATGTTGCTTTTAATATAGTAAAGGAAAAGACCACGACAGGTCTTTTGGCAGCTTTATTTAGTATGTATGAGAAGCCATCAGCCTCAAATAAGGTACATATTATGATGTAGTTGTTCAATTTGTGGGTGCATCTATGGCTTAACATCTAATTGAACTCAATACAATCACAACTCAATGGAGTTCAATGAAAATTGATTTCGATGAAGAAGTTTGAGCTTTAATTCTTTTATCATCTCTTCTAGATAGTTGGAATGCTATAGTCACAGTAGTGTGTAGCTCGTCAGAAAGTAATAAATTAAAATTTGACAATATTCAGGATCTAGTTCTTAATCAAGAAATTCGATGAAAAAAGTAGGGTGAAGCATCATCCTCTTCAATTTTGTACACAGAATCTCGAGGACAAAATAGAGGAGATGGACGTGATAGATCTAGTTATCATGGAAGATCAAAGGATAGAAGATCTAAATATGGAAATCTCAGCAATTCTCATAACTCTAGGACTATTAAGTGTTGGAATTGCGGGAAGATTGGACACTACAAACATAAGTGCAATAGTGCATCGAAGAGTCATGTGGTGAAGGTAGAAGCAAATGTTACTTCCATCTCAGGTGGAGATGATGCATTAATATGCTCTTTGGAGAGCAAGCAAGAGTATTGGGTGTTAGACTCTGGAGCATCATTTCATACTACTTTGCAAAAAGAACTCTTCAAGTGATAAAGTATACCTTGGTGATGACCAACCTTGTGATATTGTTGGTAAAAGTGCAGTGAAGATTTAGTTGAACGAGTCTGTATGGGAGTTGAAGGATGTTAGACATATTCCTGACCTAAGAAAGAACTTAATCTTAGTAGGACATTTGGGTACTGAAGGTTATACCATAATCTTCCATGATGATAATTGGAAGATCTCAAAAGGTGTATTGACGATTGCATGAGGTAAAAAGAGTGGTACTCTTTATATGATGGCAGGAGCGTGCTGTTCAATTACAATTCCAGCAAGCATCGATAATCCCAACTTGTGACACCAAAGACAAGATCTCATAAGTGAAAAAGGGCTCATAATTATGCACTCTATAGGGAGATTAACAGGTCTCTAGTCAGTTGAAATTGACATGTGTAAAGATTGCATACTTGGAAAGCATAAAGAGTTAGCTTTCAGACAAGTTCCAGAATTTCGAAGAAAGAAAGGTTAGAGCTTGTTCACTCTGATATTTAGGGATCAACGACTATCTCATCCATTGGTGGTAAACAATATTTTATGACTTTTATCGATGATCACTCTATGAAGGTTTGAGTTTATTTTTTGAAGCATAAGTTCAAAGTGTTTGAAGCTTTCAGAATGTGGAAAGCTATGGTTGAAAATGAGACAAGTTTGAAGATAAAAAAGCTCAGAACTGACAATGGTAGTGAATATAAAGACACCAAATTGAAGATATTTTTCTTTGAGTACAGAATCAGAATGGAAAGAACCGTGCCAGGTACTCCTCAACACAATGGTATAGCTGAACATATGAATCATATATTGATTGAGAGAGCCAGACGCATGGGTATGAAAACAGGCTTACCAAAGAAATTATTTGCTGAAGCAGTTAACACAGTTGCTTGCTTAATCAACCCAGGCCTATCAATCCTATTGGAGAACATAATACCAGAGGAGGTATGGACCAAAAAAAAAAAATAAAACTATCACATCTAAAAGTTTCTGGTTGTGTTGCATAGGTGTATATTAGTGATCAAGGCAGGAATAAGCTTGATCCAAAGTCAAAGAAATGCACAATTATAGGCTATAGTGAGGATGAGTTTGGCTACCGCATATAGGATGACGAAAACAAAAAGGTGATCCATAGTAAAGATGTGATCTTCAATGAAAGAGTGATGTATAAGGACAGACATACTGCAAGTGCCAGCAATTAAAAACAAAATGGGCCAGTGTATGTAGATGTGGAGAATGTCCTATATAGTTATATAACAAAATAGATAGTTAAGAGTCCTCAATCAAAGGAACTAGTTGGATAGAGTAGTACACAACAGTCCAGCACAACTCAACCTCATACTCTAGCTCCTGTACTTAAGAGGTCTTTTAAGTCTCATGTACCTAACAGGAAATACATGAATTATCTATTGCTAACTAATGAAGGAGAGCCTAAATGCTATAATGAAGCATGTTAGACCAAAGATGTCAGCAAGTGGGAGCTTGCTATAAAAGACGAGATGAAGTCTTTAATCTCTAACCACACATGGGAACTAGCAAAGTTGCCCATAAGAAAGAAGGCCCTTCACAACAAATGGGTGTACCAGGTGAAAGAGGAGCAAAATGGCTCCAAGAGATACAAAGCTCGGCTAGTTATCAAATGATTCCAACATAATGAAGCAATTGACAACATCAATATTTTTGCTCCTGTTGTGAAACTCAATACTATTCGGACAGTCTTGAATATTGTTGCCAGTGAAGATCTTCATCTCGAGCAGTTAAACATCAAAACTGCATTTTTACATGAAGACTTAGAAGAAGAGATATACATGCACCAACCAAAGAGTTTCTTAAAGACAAGCAAGGAAACATGGTGTGTAGATTGAAGAAGAGCTTGTATGGACTGAAACAAGCACCAAGACAATGGCACAAGAAGTTCGAGGATTTCATATACAGGAAAGGTTTTTAGAAGTGTAACGCCGATTACTGTTACTACTTCAAGAGATTTGAGTCCAATTATGTCATTTTACTACTTTATATTGATGACATGTTAGTAGCAGGGTCAAATATGGAGGAGATCAAAAGATTGAAGAAACAATTGTCAAAAGAATTTGACATAAAAGATCGTAGACCAGCAAAGAAGATTCTTGGGATGTAAATTACTAGAGATAAGTAAAGACGATGACTATCAAGAAATTGAAGTTTTGTTCAACTTCAATTGGTCTTCAACAGTAACAAGATTGGGGAAGAGTTATTGCATTAATTAAGGTATGAAGACAGATTGAAATCAGTCTTCAAGTAGGAGATTATTAATTAATAGACATTGAAAATATCATCCTCCATTTGTGGAAAGGATGAGAGAAATAAAAGGAAAGTGTTGAAAGAGTTTTTCTCTATGCTAATTAAGGTTTAAGAGTTTACATTATTAGTAAATTTATTATTATAAAATGATTTGAGCGTAGAGAAAAGAAATGTGAGAGATGAGAAGAGAAAAAGAAAAAAGAAAGAAAAAGGAGAGAGAGGAGGAGAGAGAAGAGGAAAGAGGGGAAAAAAAAGGAGAGAGAGAGAGAGAAATTAGCTTCAAGTTTTTGAGTTGTAATTTTGTATCTTCTTTCCTTTGTCGAAATAATTGTAGAAAATTTTTTATTTTTTATTTTATCCACATTTATTTTATACTTCTCATAATTTAGTAGCTTAAAAAATTGTCATTTTTTTAACAAATAGTACTAATAATTCACACTCATGTTTAATTAAACACAAAGCTTGAGGTAACCGTAAATGGCAGTAGCTGATAGTTCAGTTAAGCACTCCAACTTATTGATGAGAAGGAAAGTTATAAGATTTATTTATTTATTTATTTATAAGAATGAGAAGGAAAATTATTAAGTAACAATCTCACATTGAAGCCATTTTTCTATCCTACAGCTATGTAAATTTTATATCTTGCTCAGAAATGTCCAAATCTTCTGATTTTTTTTTTTGGTTTTTGTTTTTTTAGCGCTACCAAGCTGCGCTACATCTCTTTCAATCGGTCTATAATGTCATTGTAAAGAATCTGTGTCTTGTTTTCCACATCGTTATTTTTTTCATAGATATAGACAAATTATCTTACCATTTCGTATTTTTTTTGTTCTCCTATGGTACATATCTTATCATATAACATATAATACTATACGTATATTCTATAAATATAGCATATATTGTATATATTTAAAATAAATAGGAAACCCGCACCTTTGGTGAACTAAAACTATATCACCTTTAATAATGTATGACAACCCTAATTGGAGATAAGAGTGGAATGTAATAAGAGAATTATGAAATAAATATATTGGATAATTTATTTAGAATAAATATATAATAAACTTTGTCTAAGATTTTATCTAGTTTTCATACTCTGAAATTCAATTGTTATTTAGTTATTTTATCATAATGGTGCTTTAACATGCCTATAAATAGGCTCGCACATTGTCATTGTAATTAGCAGATAATGATTATTGAATTGAATACAATTTCTATCATATCTTACTTGTTCTCTCTCATACTCTTTTCCGTTCTACATCAATAAAACATCACTTGAAACTCATAGGGCTTTTTAAAGAACTCATGTACAATTTTGATTGACTATAATAGGCTACTGCCAATAATTGAACTATGGCCAAAAATAAAAATAAAAAATTGGACACAAAATGATGATCAATAAAAGGTTGAAAATTTATTGATCGGTTATTACATACAACAGATGCAACGTATTAGTTTTAGTGAAAAAAGACCTCTCAAGTTTTCCACATCCTTTGATCACTTTTACTTAATAAATCAATTTTGAACTTCACCTTATGATATGGTGGATAATATTTCTCCCCCCTATTCCTTTCTTTGTAGGTTTACGTGTTTTACTATCAGGAATTGCAATTCCATGAGAATATCAATTTCTTTGTGAGAATGAATTTGTATTTTTCTATAAATGAGAATATTAGCTATTCATTCTCCTAAACAAATATGATTTAATGTATTTTTACTAAAAAGTCTAAAAATATATCTAACTCTTTTTGAAGAGATGAAGGGCATTTTTGAAAAATTCAAAAATATATATTATATTCTTTTTATTACAATAATATATCGAACATAAAAATATAAATTGTTACAATTACAACCGAACAAAGAAATAATAATTACAATTTTTTTCCTAGTTTTCTATTTCCAAGAATCAATATTCATAAGTGATCAATAATTTCAATTATGTGAACTAAACATGCTTTAATTGTGACCAACAAAATGAACTATAATAATTTTATAAAAGTTTTGACCAACTCCAAAATGAATATTTTTAGGGTAAAATGGAAATTTTAAAAGGAAACAAAATAAATAAATAATGAAAGTATGATGCCATGAAAAATATTTAGGACTTTCCATGTTCATTGAAAGTGAATGCCACAAAAAATATTGAAAGTACGATGCTATGAAAAATATTTCTTGACGAGGAATGCCATGAAAAATATTTAGGACTTTCCACGTTCATTGAAAGTGAGAAAAATCAAGCTTTCAACACCCTCAAAGAAAAACTTTGGCAAAAAACGCAAGGTTAGAAAGAAAAAAAAATTCTCAACTGCAGAGAAGGAAACTCTAATCAAAAGCGGTTGGCCAAGCTATACTCCTGTATGCTATGAGCACTTTTAAACTTTCTGAGAATTTGGATGAATTGCTTGGGAACTTTTGGTGGGGTAATGGGAAAAAAGGGGTATTAATTGGATCGCATGGAAAGATTTGTGTGTTCCAAAGAACATGGCAGGCTTAGGCTTTCGAGACCTTTAAAGTTTTAATTTAGCCTTCTTGGCTAAGCAGGGGTGGAGACTAATCAAAGAGCCCAATTATTTGTGTGCTCAAGTTTTAAAAGCAAAATATTTCGAAAATTGTTCCCTTTTTTTATGGCAACTTGAAATGGACTACTTCTTACGTTTAGAAAAAGCATTATGGAAGCAAAGCATGCTATTCTATGAACAATTTGATTATGTATATATTATATACGCTATTAAAGGGTTTTTGTCTAAAATAGGCAAAATCCTTAAAAGAGTTTAAAAAAGGGCAACCTTGTGTAAAAGTTTAAAAATGGGCTTTTTTTAACCGCCCACCCAAAGACCCATTTGGTAGCCGGTAACTCATTTAAACCGTTTGAAATAAAGAATTCGAACAGTTCAAACAAACCCACAACTCTGAGCATTACTCTACCTCTCAAGAATCCCTCGTCACTATCTGGTATTAGCGAAGCTCTCCCATTTTCGATTGAGGAAGAAGACGAACAGTATCAACGCAGAAAATACTCGACCATTACTATCAACTTTTGAAGCTCTGCATTATTCGGTAAGTATTTTAAACAAATTTGTCTTCCTTGCACGAAAACACTCGACCATTACTCACCTTTTGAAGCTATGCAGTTTGGTTTTTAATTGGGTTTTCGTTGAAACTCAACGAAAACCCCTTATTTTTGTATGGTTTTTTGTAAAATGTTGGTTTAAGGTTAAATGTTTATGTAAAATGTAGGTTTAGGGTATATTGGGATTTTGTAATTATGGATGGATAATCTGATTTCTGGTATATCTGGTTGTTAATCATGAATAACATTATCTGGGGGTATATCAGTGGTATATCTGGTATATCTCATGGTATATCTGGTATATCTGGGGGTATATCTGGTATATCTGAGGGTATATCTGGTATATCTGGTATATCTCAGGGTATATCTGGTATATCTGGTATATCTCATGGTATATCTGGTATATCTCATGGTATATCTGGTATATCTGGTATATTTTGTGTTATGTCTGGTATATCTGGGGGTATATCTGGTATATCTGGGGGAATATCTGGTATATCTCATGGTATATCTGGTATATCTCACGGTATATCTGGTATATCTCACGGTATATCTGGTATATCTCATGGTATATCTGGTATATCTGGGGTTATATCTGGTATATCTGGTATATCTCAGGGTATATCTGGTATATCTGGTATATCTCAGGGTATATCTGGTATATCTGAGGTATATCTCACGGTATATCTGGTATATCTCATGGTATATCTGGTATATCTGGGGTTATATCTGGTATATCTCAGGGTATATCTGGTATATCTGAGGTATATCTCACGGTATATCTGGTATATCTCATGGTATATCTGGTATATCTGGGGTTATATCTGGTATATCTGGTATATCTCAGGGTATATCTGGTATATCTGGTATATCTCAGGGTATATCTGGTATATCTGAGGTATATCTCAGGGTATATCTGGTATATCTGAGGTATATCTCACGGTATATCTGGTATATCTCATGGTATATCTGGTATATCTGGTATATTTTGTGTTATGTCTGGTATATCTGGGGGTATATCTGGTATATGTGGTATATTTTGTGTTATGTCTGGTATATCTGGGGGTATATCTGGTATATCTCACGGTATATCTGGTATATCTCATGGTATATCTGGGGGTATATCTGGTATATCTCAGGGTATATCTGGTATATCTCACGGTATATCTGGTATATCTGGGGGTATATCTGGTATATCTCATGGTATATCTGGTATATCTCAGGGTATATCTGGTATATCTCAGGGTATATCTGGTATATCTGGTATATCTCATGGTATATCTGGGGGTATATCTGGGGGTATATCTGGTATATCTCAGGGTATATCTGGTATATCTGGTATATCTGGTATATCTCAGGGTATATCTGGTATATCTGGTATATCTGAGGTATATCTCACGGTATATCTGGTATATCTCATGGTATATCTGGTATATCTGGGGGTATATCTGGTATATCTCAGGGTATATCTGGTATATCTCTGGGTATATCTGGTATATCTGGTATATCTGAGGTATATCTCACGGTATATCTGGTATATCTCACGGTATATCTCACGGTATATCTGGTATATCTGGGGGTATATCTGGTATATCTCAGGGTATATCTGGTATATCTGGTATATCTCTGGGTATATCTGGTATATCTGGTATATCTTAGGTATATCTCACGGTATATCTGGTATATCTCATGGTATATCTGGTATATCTGGTAGGAATGGTATATTTTGTGTTATGTCTGGTATATCTGGGGGTATATCTGGTATATCTCATGGTATATCTCACGGTATATCTGGTATATCTGGGGGTATATCTGGTATATCTGGGGGTATATCTGGTATATCTCATGGTATATCTGGTATATCTGGTATATTTTGTGTTATGTCTGGTATATCTGGGGGTATATCTGGTATATCTCATGGTATATCTGGTATATCTGGGAGTATATCTGGTATATCTCACGGTATATCTGGTATATCTCAGGGTATATCTGGTATATCTCATGGTATATCTGGTATATCTGGGGGTATATCTAGGGGTATATCTGGTATATCTCAGGGTATATCTGGTATATCTCAGGGTATATCTGGTATATCTCAGGGTATATCTGGTATATCTCACGGTATATCTGGTATATCTCAGTGAAATTATGGTATATCTCACGGTATATCTGGTATATCTCAGGGTATATCTGGTATATCTGGTATATCTCAGGGTATATCTGGTATATCTGAGGTATATCTCACGGTATATCTGGTATATCTGAGGTATATCTCACGGTATATCTGGTATATCTGAGGTATATCTCACGGTATATCTGGTATATCTGGTATATCTCCTGGTATATCTGGTATATCTCCTGGTATATCTGGTATATCTCATGGTATATCTAGTATATCTGGTATATTTCATGGTATATCTGGTATATTTCATGGTATATCTGGTATATCTCGGAGTATATCTGGTATATCTCAAGGTATATGTGGTATATATTGGTCTATTTCTATAAGTTTCATTTATATGAACCTAAATTTGATGTATTTTTATGTTGGTTTAATGAGATTGATGTTTTTCGCATATATATTGTAATTTTTGTATACCTGTTCACAAGTATTAATGAAATTGTTTTCCGTAAATGTTAAATATGCAGGAAATGACAGGAAAAACCTCATTCGTGCCTTATGTCTCCTCATCCGATTATTATGTTGGTAAAATAACCAACCTATCACGTCTTCAAAATTTTGCAACATTGAAGACGACCCTACAAGGATTTGGGTTACTGAATAGATTTCAGGGCTTATGTTTTGGTTTCATCACAAGGATGAAACATATAGAGTTTACAGCTGGATTCTTGCATCATATATTATTGATGCAAGATAGAGATCAATCGGGGAAAGAACTCCGAGTTATTGTAAATGGTGCACCCCACCTCTTTGGATATGAAGAGTTTAGCCTAATCACCGGTATGATGTTTATCGGTGACGAAGGAAGTCCAGCTCAAAGTGGTCGGTTGCGTAAAAATTTCTTCAAGACCGACAGGCCAATAAAGAAAGTCGAGTTGGAGAAGGTATTTGCAAACCTTCCATTGTCCACGGAGCCTGAAGATGTTTTGAGGTTGGCTCTGATATATACTCTGGAAATAATACTTTTGGCCGATCATAATTTGAGGGCCATTAATGATGAATATTTGGATTTAGTTGAAGACGTTGACAAGTTTAATATCTACCCCTGGGGTAAGATAGTCTATGACTTCACCGTAAGGAGGTTGAAGAATATTAATCTCCAAAAAGTTGGAGGGGTTGCATCAACTTACAGTGTCTATGGTTTTTCTTGGGCACTGCAAGTTTGGGCCTACGAGGCCATACAAGTGCCTATTACTGATTTAGCAACTTGTACATCTCCAGATGCATTGCCCAGGATATTACGCTGGGAGAATGAAAAGAAGGGGCACTATTTGAAGTTTTGGGACATAAACCATAAAATATTCCAGGCTTCAGATGTAAGTTTGTTGCCTATATGTTTTTGTTATTAAATTTATTTTATTTATATTTTCGATTGTACTTAACTAACTGGTATATGTTTCCGTTGTATATGATACAGTTTCATATGCTGACGAGACTCACTCCTAATGAATCGGAGAGAAAGAGTCCATACTTAATTTCGGCACAACAATATGCGAGGCTGCAACCTGGCCTTGGTGTGCCAAACGTTAGTGGATTGAATGATGACTTGCCTTCCAAAGGCGATGAAGATCAACACACATCTGGTCACAGTGGTGATAAAAGTGACCCTATCCCGGAAGTCCAAAAAGATGAACCTTCATCTCATTCATCAACTTCCATTATGGAGGTAATATAATACGGCACATATAAAACCCTTGGATTTTGAATTAGTTTATGTCATTAATTGCAACCTTGTACGAATAAATTTTTATGCTTTGTAATTTTAGGTGTTGCAAGAACTTCGAGATTTGAAGAAGGAGGTCATCTCAATAAAAGAAAACCAAAATTGGATGAAGGATGTGTTGAATCAGTTGTTGAGACAACAACAAAAGCCTGCAACAGATATAGAAGCAGTGAAACCTGGTGGGAACTCGTCCAGGAAAAAAAGTGTCCCACTGACTGACCCACGTAAGGTGGCCTCTGTACATATTTTAGTGGACGAAGATGATGTGACGTCCACTAAAGAAGAGCCAGTAGTGGGTACTGCTACATGCAGAGAAATGATTCTGTTTAGCACAGAAGAAATTGGGGAGGAAACAACCAAGGTTCATTCTGATCATCATGAAGAATCAGTGGGTGTGACTGAAGAATGTCCCACTGAACTGAACCTTGGAAAGCAGCCAGTCCATGGAACCGAAGTAGATGATAACTTGACAGGTCTGGATTTTTCTACTTTGGAATATATTTTAGAGGCTGCCCCTATCCGCACCGGTACCACCTCAGTGCGATTAGGATCGATAACATCAAAGGGCGTTAGTTCAACTGGCACGTCCGCACCCTTTGGTAATATATATAATAGGAGGAAGAGAAAAGTTGGTCCCTCCCTAAAATCTCCATATGTGCAGCCCAAGAGGAAATCAGGTATATCAATAAAGTCCCACCAATCGGACGAAGCACAACAAGCTGGTGTTTATGATCCGATGAGAGGGTTTGATGAATCCAGATATACCTACTTCTTGGAATGGTTATATCAACATTATAACGACAACAAGTATGTATTTCCTACTACTTATTGTCTTATTTATTCATCCAATTTAGCCTCTATTTTTTTTAACCCACGTAATATGGTTAATTCTGATGTCTTTGTTATTCTTCAAAATGTAGGGAAAGTATTATTGTTGGTTGCCCAAGTAAGGGTATGGCTAACTCTTCTTGGTTTCATCGTATATTGAAACCACAATCATCTTTACTCAATGAGGTACATGTTTTGGTTATGTTAATTTATGGATATTAGTGGTTATATGTTGTTATTTGGTTTATGGATTGTTATTCAATATATTTGGTATTCTAAAGTGAAACTAACAACACATATATCTCATATGTCTGGTATCAACGATGCGTAATTTTAAATTGGCAAAATAACTTCAGCACATAGATTGCGGACTATGGCTGTTGAGGAAGAAAGAGGAACTTCATCCGCACTTGTTCCTAAATAACAATTGGACAACTGTAGACTCGTCGTTTTGTGTAAGACTTTTACTTAGTATATCTGGTGTTTATTTAAAAATATCTTGTATATATCGTAATTTTCCATGTCATATCTGGTCAATTTGCAGATGATGTAACAATTTTTCTTTAAAATTACTATATTTGAAAATGTAGGCTTACATCGATGCAAGTGCAAGTGAATGGAAGAAGTTGAAGAAGAATGACCACTTGTCTTTTTGGTTGAATGATAAGAAGTGGTTTGATTACGTGACTGGTAAAATACTTTTAAACTTATGATTCTGTGTTGCATATCTGGGCAAACTTGAACATTTTATCGTTTCATATAATAATATAAATTTCTTGTTTGTTTTGAAACAGGTGTCCGGCCTGATTATGGTAAACCATGGATTCGTGTCTCCAATATATATGGTGTTATATTGGAGAAGGGTCATTGGATCGCTATCGGACTTGACATCAGACAACAACAAATTAACGTATATGATTCACTTCCTAAACATATAAGAGATGGAACTCTCAAGAAAAGGTTACATAATTTATCTGTCATGATCCCAAACTTGATTCATAACTTGGACGTGGTTGAACATGACAAGATCATAGAGAAGTGGCCCATATATCGTAATGCAATAGCTGTTCCACAGCAGGTTCAAGTGTAAGTATATTTTATTATTTGGTTAGTGACATCGATTTAATAAAGATTAATATTAAGTTATATTGTGTTACTTATACGGACTTATTGTTTAACTAGTATATATTACACAGGGATGACTGTGGCATATATGCACTGAAGTTCATTGAGTATTTAGTAAATGAGAAGCCACTGACTGACATCAAAGACGAGGCTATAGGTTTCTTCAGAAAGAAACTTTGTTGTGAACTTTTCTTTGCGGACGATGAATACATAATTGTTTAATCTGGTATGCAATAAAGATTATATTTTTATATAATTGATCAACTACTTGATTATGATGGTGTGTTGCAGAACATTTATGTATTATTGCCTCTGGACTTTATGTGTTAAGGTATTTTTGTGCATTTTACAACTTAACGGGTATGGCATATATATAAACTTATCAGTTTTATTTTTTATGGCCCATATTTGGTAATTTTGTTATCTGGTTATTTTTCTGGTGGCTTATCTGATAATATAACACTTTTTTGGTAGGTTGTAAGCAACTTCCAAATGGTATCTGATGTTGCTTTGGTATTCTAAAGGCTTGGGGTACAACAATGCCTATTTAGGCTTTCTCTGGAGTGCTTTGTTGTGAACTTTTATGCAGCTTGACATAGGCTTAGTATCATGGATTACGTTCTGGTAATATTGTAAAACTTATACTATCTGTAAATGTAATGGTTATGAGAACATTTATGTAATGTTTGTAATTATACATGTGATCAATTTATGTAAAATTGTACTGATACATTACTTTGGTGTAATAATGAAATGAAGGAAATCGGTTTTGGTTATGATTTATTCCATCTGTTACTGAAATTGTAATATCCAAATTCTGGGATAAATTTTTTGTAGTTCTGGAACTCATTCGTAGTTTATCATCTGGTATATCTGGTATATCTCAGGGTATATCTAGTATATCTGATGGTATATCTGGTATATCTCAGGGTATATCTGGTATATCTAGGGGTATATCTGGTATATCTGGTATATCTGAGGGTATATCTGGTATATCTGGTATATCTGATGGTATATCTGATGGTATATCTGGTATATCTGGTATATCTAGGGGTATATCTGGTATATCTCAGGGTATATCTGGTATATCTCAGGGTATATCTGGTATATCTGATGGTATATCTGGTATATCTGAGGGTATATCTAGTATATCTGATGGTATATCTGGTATATCTGAGGGTATATCTGGTATATCTGGTATATCTCAGGATATATCTGGTATATCTGGTATATCTAGGGGCATATCTGGTATATCTCAAGGTATATCTGGTATATCTGAGGGTATATCTGGTATATCTGAGGGTATATCTGAGGGTATATCTGGTATATCTGGTATATCTTAGGGTATATCTGGTATATCTGATGGTATATCTGGTATATCTCAGGGTATATCTGGTATATCTGAGGGTATATCTGGTATATCTCAAGGAATTGTGTGCCGCGGCGAAAGGTTCTCGGGTTGAAACATGAAAATCATGAAAACATTGTGCGCCGCGGCGAGCAAAATTTATGCCGCGGCGAGGAGGTTTCTGCTTTCGACCCAAAATCATGAAAACATTTTGCGCCGCGGCGAGGAAAATTTATGCCGCGGCGAGGAGGTTTCTGCTTTGGACCCAAAATCATGAAAACACAAAGTGGCCGCGGCGAGGGAAAGTTATGCCGCGGCGGGGAGGTTTCTGTTTTTATTCGTAATTCAATATCACATGTGCGCCGCGGCATGAAAAAAGGTGCGCCGCGGCGCGCGCGCGCGGATTGGACTCCTCCTGGGCGAGGAGATTTACAGAATATTTTGGAAACCCTTACAAAGAAAAGGAAAACCTAATGGGACACAACCTCCTCCACAGCCTCCAACAGTTTTGAGATTATTCAGGGTATATCTCAGGGTATATATAGTATATCTTCTAAAATAGTATAACAACACATGTATATACGTGATACATGAAAATTCAGAGACAGGGCATAATATAAAACTATCATTAATACAAAATTCAGATACAGATAATATAATACTTGAAATCATAATAAAAGATTACAGGGTACATAAAAATGTTCATTCTTGAGAAGCTAGGGAAGGTTCTACAATCATCTGACGAAAAACATTACAAGTCCTCCTGTTATGACCACTAATTCCACAACGACTGCACAATATTAACTTCTTTATTACTTCCCCACGTGAACGTATGCGTCGCTTCCGTGGTCTGCCAGATTTTTTCTTTGTGTTAGGAGGAAGTTCAACTAGTTCTATGATTTCTGGTGGAATGTCCCACTGACCATTGTCAGTTGCTGGAAATATTGCCTCCGCATATGCGATAATATAACAATTGACCGTGTATAATCGGTCAACAAAGGACTGGACATCAACATCTTGAAAACGGGCCGCTGCAATGGCATGACAACAGGGGATTTTGTGAACATCAAATTCTCTGCAGCTACAACTTCTGTTAAGTAGATCAACATCTTCACTAGTATCACCATGTACAACCTATATTTTCATATGAATGAACTAGTTACTTTATGGTTTATAGGCTTACAAGAGATACAACAATATATATGCTGTTAAGTTTACATATTTAAAAATTCAATAACAATATAATGATGTACGAATCCCATACCTGGAAAACATGTGCATTAATTCTGAAAACCCTGTACCTTAAGGACTTATTGTGATTTGCACGCATAATTGATTCAACCTCATCGGTAAGGAATCGAGTTCCCCATCTCATCCCAACCTCCCTACGTTCGACAAACCAATGTTGTATTTTGCTACGGTAGTACTCAGCAAGCATGGTTATAGGCAACTCACGAGCAGATTTCATGACATTATTAAATGATTCTGAACCATTTGTGGTCATTATACCGTATCTGTTTCCAGGAAAATGAAATCTTGACCACTTCTCTTTACCTGCTTCCAATAAGTACTTCTCTATATCTGGATCGATCAGTCTCAAATCCCCCATGTATTTGTCAAATTCACGCTTCGTATATGCCCTTGCGCAACATCTGAACAAAGGTGTGATATCAGGATTCTTAAATTTGTGGTTTAAATTCATCTCCATGTGAAATGCACAATATCCATGCAAAGCATTGGGGAAGGCTTTAGGAACAGATTGTATAATACTTTGGTGTCTATCTGAAACAATAACAAGATCATCAATGTGCCCAAATATACCGGATAGTTTTAACAAAAACCATTCCCAGGCTTCATTATTCTCAGAATCTCCAACACCAATGGCCAATGGATATATGTTGTTATTTCCATCTGAAGCATTTGCTACGAATAATGTCCCAGCATACCTACCTGATAGGAATGCACCGTCGACTGTAATTACATGTCTTATACAAGATAAAAATCCTCTGATACATGGACCTAGTGCCATAAAAAAGTACTTAAATCTTCCGGACTGGTCAACTTCAATATGTGTGACGCTACCAGGATTTCTTTCCTTCAAAACATGACAGTAGGAAGGAAGCTTCAGGAAAGATTCCTCTTCACTGCCACGTAGCAAATAAAGAGCCTTCTCTTTAGATCTGTATGCTGTGGTGTAACCAATCTCAATCCCAAACTCATTTTGACAATCATCAATAATATCTTTGGGCTTATAAATTCTTCCTGGTCGGACCAACTTCATTTTTATGGCATTTCCTATCACTCTTGAGGTTGCAGTCCTATTCTTCCTCATGTAATTGTTAGGATCACAAGTATGTCTTGATTCGTATTCTTTTACCCTCAACCTATCAGATCCAGTGATCCTATTACATCTAATCCTCCAACTACAAGTAGATTGAATGCAACGTATTAGAACACGGTCTTTCCTACTAGTCAGTGTCCTCGTCTCAAATCTGTTTCTTATGGCATAAAGACCGACATGTGTTGTGAAATCTATCTTATTGTCAAACACTTGATCAACTTTCAAATCAAGCTCAACATGTGCCACAGACGACGAAACGTCACCATTAGAAATAATCTCTGTGGGTGTACTGGATGGACCGATACGTAATTCATTATTGTTTCCAATTACAGTTCTTCCTTCAGACTGGGATAAACCATAATTCTCATGATTTCTAACAATGACCCTTTCTGTTTCAACTTGTGTCCTTTCATTATCAATTGCATGCAAACCTCCCATTGAGGACATATCATGATCAACGTTTTCGTTGACAGGTATATCTGGTAATTCATATTCTCTAATCATATCAATACCTCCATCATCACCCATTTGCGGCGGAACTAAATTGTGATCTACATCATCACGAATACTATCAAGTACATTATCGCAACCACCATTTGGATTTTGAGATCCTTCTTGCATATTAGTATCGCTCAAGAAATTTACATTACGGCCTCCGGTATTAAAAACTTGCTCATGGCAAATAGAATGACTTGTACCTACAGATCTTATCTCATTTTTTGTGACATATAGAACAGCCTTCCTTTCATTATCTTCAACGTGAAGGTCAAAAAACTCTTCCAATTCTTCATCATCACCTATTAAAACAGATGGTAATGTCAAATCATTCTTATAGAAGTATCTCACTTCAAGTTCATACTTGAACTTATCCATCTTTAACTTGAGAAACAACTTTTCTTTAAGTTCATTATACAACCATCCTTTTTTTATCTTCATCACCAAACCTTCACCTCCTTGATATACTTTTTTACCATCCTTCAATGACCATTTACCATTGTGAATGATTAGAATACTAAGGCTATCCATTCTGTAAAATGTTTAAAAATAATTAGGTCTATCTCATTCAAAAATACGTAAAGTTTAATTGATATATCAAATAATATACAACATATTGAACTGCGTTATTAGTATATAACATATATACCTGATTAAATGTGTAATAGATGGAGATATACCAACATATACATAGATATACCAGATATACCCACAGATATACCAGATATACCCTGAGATATACCAGATATATCGTGAGATATACCATAATTTCACTGAGATATACCAGATATACCGTGAGATATACCAGATATACCCTGAGATATACCAGATATACCGTGAGATATACCAGATATACCCTGAGATATACCAGATATACCATGAGATATACCAGATATACCGTGAGATATACCAGATATACCCTGAGATATACCAGATATACCAGATATACCCTGAGATATACCAGATATACCCTGAGATATACCAGATATACCGTGAGATATACCAGATATACCCTGAGATATACCAGATATACCCTGAGATATACCAGATATACCAGATATACCGTGAGATATACCATAATTTCACTGAGATATACCAGATATACCAGATATACCCTGAGATATACCAGATATACCCTGAGATATACCAGATATACCATGAGATATACCAGATATACCCTGAGATATACCAGATATATCCTGAGATATACCAGATATATCCTGAGATATACCAAATATACCCTGAGATATACCAGATATACCAGATATACCCTGAGATATACCAGATATACCATGAGATATACCAGATATACCAGATATACCCTGAGATATACCAGATATACCATGAGATATACCAGATATACCAGATATACCGTGAGATATACCAGATATACCAGATATACCATCAGATATACCAGATATACCCTGAGATACCATGAGATATACCAGATATACCATGAGATATACCAGATATACCCTGAGATATACCAGATATACCGTGAGATATACCAGATATACCAGATATACCAGATATACCCTGAGATATACCAGATATACCCCTAGATATACTAGATATACCCCTAGATATACCAAATATACCAGATATACCAGATATACCCTGAGATATACCAGATATACCATGAGATATACCAGATATACCAGATATACCCTGAGATATACCAGATATACCCTGAGATATACCAGATATACCGTGAGATATACCAGATATACCCTGAGATATACCAGATATACCATGAGATATACCAGATATACCCTGAGATACCATGAGATATACCAGATATACCATGAGATATACCAGATATACCCTGAGATACCATGAGATATACCAGATATACCATGAGATATACCAGATATACCCTGAGATATACCAGATATACCCCTAGATATACCAAATATACCAGATATACCCTGAGATATACCAGATATACCCTGAGATATACCAGATATACCCCTAGATATACCAAATATACCAGATATACCCTGAGATATACCAGATATACCCTGAGATATACCAGATATACCATGGATATACCAAATATACCATGAGATATACCAGATATACCAGATATACCCTCAGATATACCAGATATATCCTGAGATATACCAGATATACCCTGAGATATACCAGATATACCCTGAGATATACCAGATATACCCCTAGATATACCAGATATACCAGATATACCCTGAGATATACCAGATATACCCTGAGATATACCACATATACCCCCAGAAATACCGGATATACCAGATATACCCCCAGATATACCGGATATACCAAATATACCCTCAGATATACCATATATACCACATATACCCCCACATATAAAAAACTGAATATAGCATTTCATAAATGTTTCGATTACACGCGGCCAAAAATATATGTTTCTATTAATTATTATTGAATTGGGGTAACAGTTTAATAGGGTTTTTCAACCAAAAATCTGTTTAAATAATACCCATATCAGTTCCTCGCGAAAGTATGAAGCAAATTGTTGGAAATTTTTCGAAAATATATCAGTCCAATCGCATTTTTCTGGTAGTTATTATTTAAAAATCCTGGTACAAATTTCAACATTTACATCTTAATAAAAATTGCAAATATTGTTGGAAGATATTACTAACCTCATTTTTATAATTTTTTCACGATGACACGCAACAATGGTGAGAAGATCAGTGAAGAGAAAAAGAGAGGGTGCGTAGTTGGAGGGAGAAGAAGAAAGAAAATTATTTTGGTGGGAAACTAAATGACCCAACCAAACCGGCTACTGGGAGAGTAAATAGAATTTTGCCTATTTTTAAACTTTTACACAAGGTTGCCCTTTTTTAAACTATATTAAAAATTTTGCCTATTTTAGACAAAAACCCATTTAAAAGACCCGAACTTCCGCTTTCTGTTGAAGGTATTTCTCATGTAGATACCTAATTGAACATCCAGCTAAGCTACCCACTGAAGAAAATTTGGGGGAAACGTTCCTATTCAGATAAAGAGCTTTGTTTAGAGAGTTGCGCACAACGCTATTCCTACCTATGTCAACCTAGCAAGGTGGAAGGTATCAGTTTCTCCCTTGTGTAAAATTTGCAAGTTCTCAAATGAACCAAGCCTATAAGCACAAGTGAGATGTAAGGCTGCACTAGTGGTTTGGATAAATTCTAAACTTTCTGTTCGATTAGAAATGGACGAGGCTTTGTCAACTCGAGATTGACTTTCCTTTAATTTATTCTGTTGAATCTTATCGTCTATAAGGAAAAATCGAAATGATTTGATCCATGGCAACACAGATATATCAGAATGTGAGATTCTTGGTAGAGCTTATGGGATACTTCGCTCTCATGATAACTATCTAGAAACCCCTTAATCTTTTAGTGTTAAGTTTTGGACGAAACCTCCAGTAAGTTGGGTCAAGATCAACATTGATGTTACTTGGGATGATCAATCGAAGTCTTCAGGTTGATCCCATTACAGCAGAGCCCCTAGCATACATAACCTTCGGAAAAAAGCTTTCAACACGCCATTATTGAAAGTGAATGCCAACTAGCTATTGAAAAGATCAACACTACGAGACAAGATCTCTCACGACTTAGGCTCATTGCAAACGATATCAAACGCTATCTGGAATGTCATCCCCAACATAAAGTACTCTTTTGTATGCCTAACACCAATGGAGGGGCTCATGCACTTACAGTATGGACAAAATTTACTTCTATAATTTTCTTGTTTTTCAATTTCTCCTCATATTATTAGTCACATTGCTGGCTTGGATGCTAAATTATTTCCATAATAATAATTAATATCTTTATTGTTCTTTAAAAAAAAAATATATTAATAAAGAACATGCAACAAATTGTATATAAGATTTCCTCCATTAAAAGGTATAAATTGACAATGGCAAGAGAAATGCAACATTAGACAGATGCTTCCAGATAATTATTATGTTTGCACATTTGGAGGCAATATGTATACACATTACAAAAACTTCTTATTTAGCACCCAAAAAAAGAAAAAACACAAACAAAACCTGTTACAGGAATGGCTGCTGAACTGTGAAAATGGACTCCAACACTACACCTCACGTCATGCAAGCATATGCCAAACCTCCACCAGATTTTCACGATATTGAGACCGACGACAATGACACAAATAATTCCTGCACCTATTAGTCTATTACTAGTCGATCAAATAACAAACTCAACTGGTTAAACTTGTCCTTTCTTTAAATTATACAGACAAGGAATGCAAAGCAAAACGAAGGGGTCAGAGTTTAGTAAAAACACAACTATAGCGCATCCTGTGAAACTTCTTATAACAGTGCTAGAATTGACATCAATGTTTCGAAGGCTTGACCAGAGCTTCAGTGTTTGGATGACTTTTGCTATTTGAACTCAGTGTCAGAGGTCCGAAATTTCCCGATTCTACTATCAGACTTTAAAAATAATAGCATACCAATTTTACTCCAAGTCATCGGCTCACAAGCCATCCTGGTTTCACTAGCACATCTTGCTTAAAGTTGCGACCTGTGACAGATGTGGAATCACCCAAACGACGAAAACACTGCACAAGGAAGGATTCATGCTAAAATGTCTAGATTATTCTCAACTGTTATCAACAATTTAAACATCCATTTAAAAGTAATAGTTTTCCCTACCCCCAAACCTCCAACAAAAGAAACTCGTGTCTTTAACGGAATAGTATGAAGTCTTTCTTTTTCTTAAATAAGGCTTTTGCTCTATTATTTTATTAGTCCTCAAACTCTAATCTACTTTACACATACATCCTAACTTTAAATCGTGCAACTTAGTCCACAAATTTTTAAAGTCATATAGAAGTCCTAATTTGACAACTAACGTGCTTTTTTTTTTTCTTCTTTTCCACATCTGCTAAGTTATGAATAATTAACCACTTGAGTATCACTCAAGAGTAGATTAGAGCTCTCAATGAGTTAATTATTTAAACAAATTAACCTTGATAAATCTCATACTTGCACATTAATTGTTAAGTTGGAACTCATGCCTGAAATATTAAAATTTTGAAGACTAACAAAATATTTTGAATCATTTGATTTAAAAATTCAAAGAACTAAATGTAAAATCGATCAAAGTTTAGGAACTAACGAAATATTTCAACCTACAACAAATGATGATATGTTCAGTTCACTGGCACCAAGGAAGAGTTGCTTCTTCCATTCGCAATGTCTTTCCCATATGTCATTTGAAATAAAAGTCCAGTTTTTCCAAGAAAATATGAACTCAAGAAAAAAAAATCAGAAAATTGTGCACACTACCAACCTTGTAGCAGACGATGGTGTCATCTGGGTACATTGCAAAAAGCTTAGTTCCAAGGCGTGCGTGACAAGAATCACAGAGGCTTTCATCATTGATCTGCACATTCCTTGATCTTTCCTCCAACCTTGCTAACCTTGCATCAGTATCCAAAGCACGGGATAAACTATGTACAATCTGAGAAAGAGATTGAAGAATGGCTCAATTTCGGGGAGAAAACAAATGCATGAACCTATGGCAAAGGCAATCAAATTCAATGGTAAAACTTTTTTTTTTCCAACAGACAACCCAAAGGAAGATCCAGAAACAGAAGTAGATGTATAAAATAAAATGTACAATAAAACTAAACCTACCTGTCCCTGACGATGATGATGAAATCTAGCCCTGAACATTCTTAATAATGTCTCAGAAGCAAGTTGAAGAGGCATATCTGGAGACAGTTGCTGCAGCATAAAACCAAACAATTCTGATATAAACTGAATTGGGGAAATATTTGACCTCATCTGAGTACTTAGCAAATTGCCTCACACGTTCAATATGTAGTAGTATCTAGATCCCTTAAGTTACGGGAAAGGGTCGCATTAGTCCCGTAATTATTGTTAAATGGGTACTTTATAACTGTAATTATTGACTAAAGCTAATTATGTCCCGTAATTTAACAAAAATAATCAAATTGGTCCAATTAACATAATGTTGTGGAAATTAAGCCTTATATATAATGGAAAGTGATTTGCTAAGCACATACCTAATCAACTATGGCTAACATAATAATTTTAAGTTACAACAATTTAAAAAATTGAAGAAAAAAGAAAAAGAAAAAGAAAAAAAACACATAGCAAAAGCTTGGAAACCTTTTCTTACTATTTAAAAAAAAACCTTGGCATAAAAAATGGCAGCATTTAATGATATTACAACTTTCTTTTGCCAAAAGGGCAAAAATCTACCCTAAAGAAGGTCATGTGTCTCTCGCATGTTACCTCCTGTCTAATTTAAATGGCAAATCATAATTTGAATTTATTTGGCTCTTTTTTAAAAGTCATAGGATCAAATGGGCCCAACCCAAAATAATGGAACTAAATTGCTTATTTTCGAGAATAATGGAGTAATTCGGCCCCATGCCTAAAGCTAAATTCATCACTTTTTTGGCACTACTACCTAGAAAAGACAACTAGGTGCTCATTTACATTTTTGATCCTATTCAATAATTCTTAAGCAAACAAAGGAGGGAGGGAAGGGGGGGATCTCACAGACATACCTCTAGGACTTGCAAAGGATCCAAAGATTCCCCATGGTTGTGGAGAAGGCGAACGGCAGCACTGAACATAGGCTCCTTACCATCTTGCGGATTCAAATACATATCAAGCAATCTGGGGTCACCCATAGCAAGTCAAAAAGGTGAATTCTAAAAAATTGAGGGACATGTTTTACAAGAACATGCCAGCATTAGTATGGGTAAGGATATGTGCATGTATGTGTACAAAAGAATGGAACCTACTGCATATAGGCATCTGATCTGCCAATATCAGCACAATATTGTTCTGCAGCTTCACTGTCTTCCAGTTTCCTGTATGGTCAATGATATATAACTTAACCATATGAAACTTCTCAGCAAAAAAATGGTTCTGTATATTAAATATCCAGAAAAGGCACAAATTTGTAATCCATACAATTAAAAAAAAATAGCTTCATGCGGTTTGAGTAATTGGATTTGAAATCCAGCAATAGATTCAAAAAATATATAATTAAATAAACTGAAACGCTATTGCTGTCAACCAAGCAATTTTACTCTAATGTTACTTTAAAAACGCAAAACCTATGGATACATCTCAATTTAGAACAGGCTATTGGCTAAAAATATGCAAAAGAAAGCGAGTTTCCACTTTTCCTAGGGAAAAAATGTCAAAATCTCCTAGAGGTTGTATTTATTTAGCTTTTAATGGGATTTCCTAAGAGTTGAGACTCCATAAAGTTCATATATTGTTATTGATTCACTTAGCTGCAGACCATGGTCGTATCCCATACTGAAATTAATTTGAGTCAGTTGGATCTTTATTATAAAGTTCTATTGATTTTTAATGGATTTTCCAATGATCATAGAGAAATATTTTATCTACATAAGAGCATCCACTTGCCACTTGAGAGATGCATTTCTAGCAATGTCATCTACATAACTGATCATCGAAAGAAGCACAATAACATATAAATTATGCAATGAATAATGAAATGCACGATGCAATGAGCAATCAGAATAACATAGCACACTGAAAAAACTCAACAATGTTATTCCAAAATTAATCAAATCCTAGAGACCCAACGGTAATACAACTATAAATCATGAGATAGATTTATCAAATTTAAAAAAGAAAAAAAAAAAAAAAAAACAGAAGCAAGAAACCAAAATATAACCAATCTAACTTTTATATATTAGAGCTCATACTGGAATAAGAAAAGATTTTCCGTAATAACAATTTATGTACTTGCAACGCAATCTAATTTCTCATATTGAGATATTATTCACTGGTCCTAGAACAAACTATGTCCCGAGGCAATCACATAGTATATCTACTTGACATTAGGCCAAAAGTACAAATATGTTTAGATTTCCAATACAACATTAATGAAAGCATAGCATGTGACACATCAGCAATGGTTCAATACTAATGAATAATTTATTATGCCATATATTAATTGCACACAATCCAAACGAGGTGGGGCAAAAACTGTGGCGAGCAAGAACAAAGTCCTTGGTTTGAATCCCCTTTTCATCCTCTTAGACTAGGATATAGTATGCATTTATTGTGGTATAGTATATCAAAATATTATCATCATAATTTCAAAACATGTGTCATTAAAAGGCATATATCACTGATTCATATAGCATAAAATCACGTACAACAAACTTTTCAAAAAGTCAGAGACAGAGTCACATAAATGATTAGCAAAAGAAAAGAAAGCGCAAACGCTTTGGAGTAGGGGAGAGGAGGGAGAGGGAGAGAGAGAGAGAAGTTGAGAAACTTGTTTTCATGTTCAAAAATCATGGCTGCAATTTTTAGTATAAAGTTTTTAATCATTATTTCAAACCAAAACCAATCAAAATCTCAGAAGGCAAGAATTTTATAAACTTTTGTGTTTATAGCTTTCACTCCAAAATCTATCAAAATCCACATACATCCATTGAAGTCACTGACTTTTTGGATAAACTTATAAAATGTGTGATTAAATACACCTAGATTTTTCACTTTTTGTAATCTAAATTGAATACATCTTTAGAAGTATGAATTGAACTCACAAACTTTAAGACTGCTTCAAAGTCCATAAAAAGCTCAAATGGCTTTGGAATCACACAAACGTGACAGTAAAAGTATAGCATGTTTGGTTGAGGCTATAAAAGTCTAGGTGTATTTATCTAGACTTTTAGTCTGGAAAAATCCAAGTGCATCCAGTTAAGACTTTTAATGCCCCATTAGAAGAGGTGGCTAAGTGGCATTATCAATTTCTAACAGTGAAATTCAAGTGTCCCCTCCCAACTGGTGCTTATCATTTGGTAAAATAAAAGAGTATACATATTTGGTCGTAATCAAAAAGTCGTTCACATCAAAGGATTTTTTTTTTAAATGATGGATTTGTTGGATTTTTTGAAGAAAATTCTAACACACATGTATCTATGAGAAAAACGAAAGGTAAAGAAATATTACATACTACTTCCAAATATAAAACTCCCTCCCTCTCTCCCCCCCCACCTTGTGTTGCTTATTCTCCATTCTCATGGAATGAAACATGGGATATGGACCCGTAAGGTTTCAACCATCATAACTCTCCTAGAACCTATATGTTTACATTACAATATCCAAAGAATCATGAACATTGGGAACATAGAAAATCAGTTGTAATAGAGCTTGGAAGTCATTGATAAGACAAGTTTGGAACTATTTACATAAGAAACGAGCATTACGAAAGTCGGTAGAAGATTTAGCAGCCCTCCCTTGAGACAAGCAGCAAATATGTGACCCTCATCAACCTTTCAAGAAATGATCTACCAACTCCCATAGAAAGTGCAAGTAGCTAATGAGAAAGTTTTAGAAAGTAAATAAACTTACAGAGCCAAAATTTGAAGTACCAATTGCTCTTGCCCGAGTTTTCTATACAGAATAGCCTGTACAATAAAGCAATAATCTGACACTTAGCCGCATGTAACAAGCAAGTTCACATATGTGGCACTAGAAGTTCCAATGCCCTTCGTGATTAAAACTGATAGGATGAGATAAGTATAATAATTGAGATCCATAATATTATCACCGGTTAAAAGAAGTCAGCAGAGAATAATCCAAGCCAAGGTAATTAAGAAAGTTGCAACAAACCTTTTCCCACCACAGCTCTGATCCTTCAATCAAGTCAAGAACCTCCTCTGGATCATATAAGTCAGATGATTGTAAGAATACCTGCAGTCTTTCACGAACAGGACTCCCAAGTATTAAGTATGTTTCAGAATCAAGAACATTTGTCCCCTCCGTTCTACCATTATCAGGGTATTGGGAGGTAGTTTCTCCTTCAAAGTCATCTATTGCAGATCTAGCAAGTGAGAGAGCATATAATGTATGGAACCGAGTGTCACTAGAGTCTTGATCTTCAATCAACCACTGAAGATACCTGCACTATAGTGAGAAGCCTCGGTAATGCCATGAAGATGCACCACACAAAGTATCCTATGATGTGCTAAATATGAAGCCTAAAGCAAATTAAATTAAATATAAGGTCCGTTCTTGACAATTTGAGGGAAAATTTCTTGCTCAAAAACATTCTAGTTAGAAGAACATAATTACTCATCCCTGCAACCATATAAACATAAATAGAGAGAGAAATTTGTTTCAAACCCCTCCACTACCATCCTGACTAATACACTGAACCATCATTATGCCAATCAAATGGTTCTTTTATTTGGGTCTGCAGTAGAATAACACATACCTCTGGAATATTCCAATCTTTGTAGGATCAATTGCTGCAATTACTTCATCTGTCACAAGGAAAAAAGTGACTAAATAAACAATGTTGGATAGATAAACATTACAAAGATATTATATAACAAAAACAAACAAATGGTTTGTAATATATTACTTATCAAACTTTACATCATAAGGGGTGAGAGAAGAAAAATTAGATATTAGTAATTTAGCATTAATAAAATAAAAAATAAAAAAATTAGTTCCCACAAGCTTAGGGACATTTCAAGCCCAGAGAACTCCTTTATCTTTCATGCAGAGTACTTGCATATACAATTGAAATGCGTTCATTTTCTTGAAATATAATTGACTATTGGAACTCCTCCATAGTTGCCTATGACCTTCTATACAATAAAAATATGTATTGAAGTAAAAAAGACAATGATGTGACATGAAAACAAAATAAAACTACAGAAGAATAGCATCAAAAATACAAAACAATCGCATGATTCATAAGAAACTAACAGAAAAAGTTCTTGATAATAGAAGTTAAAACATTATGAGAAGCAGCAATCCACTACTTGGATAGATGCCTATTTGGTCACAGACTAACAAGCAATAGGAAGTAATCTCTCACAAAGAATGATTTCCACCTGGAGGAAGCTGATCGACTCTCTTATCTGATGTCAAAATTTGAACTGCAAAAACCTGTTTGACATCAGCAATCTAGCAAAACCAACAAGCTCCTGATTAGCTAATTGACTTGCATAACTAGGAACTTTTTCCAAAATCATCATAATAGAAAATAACTCTAATCAATCCAAGACAGCTGAGCCAAATTTACAACACATACCCATCCGAGATGTTGTAGAACAAGATCTGAATCAGAGCACCCCTCAAGAATCTTGGATGCCTCAGAAGCAGCAGCCTCCTTACCAGATATGATATTTGTAGCAGAATCCAGTGAATCATTCTCAAGAGCAGGCTCTTTCCAGAGGCCTGAAGAATAGTTTCTAGCCAAAACACGCCAAATAGCTAGAGCCTCTGCATTCATTCCTCGACTTGCATAAAGGAAGGCAAGTGTTCGTAAATGCCCAGATTCATCTAACAAACTTTCCAACTCCTCCTGCACTGCATATGCAATTTGTATAGTCAAGCAGGCTCCAAATATGGCCCAAGTGTCTAGCAACTATATGAACAACTACAAATTGAATAGTTCATCAACAACCTCATTCATTGCATTAACTTGAGACTACGTTGATTCAGAATGCAAAAACCACTAAAGAAATATTTCTAAGTGCATTAGCTTACATGGATTCCAAAATCATTAACATAAGATTTATTGTTTCTAGATGTTTGAAATTCCAAAATCTGTCATTTATTTCATTATGAGATGACAAACTGCAAGCTGTTAGTAGGGGGATGAGAACATGTCTTAGTGCAAGTTCCTCGGTATTAGAAGAGTGAGGATTCACTACGATCTAGTCTTGGCCTCACCTAACTCCTGTGATTCATCTGACTTTGATTCTATCAAAAACACAAGAGGCGGACTTAGATTAGGTGGGGCATGAATGGGGGAAAAGCTCCTTTCCAACTACTGTACATATCCCCTCCCCCCTTATCGTTCTTTTGTCCATTTACAACATTATAATGATATTGGCATGAGCTCATGTAACCTCTATTTTTTATAACAATTTTCTAATCTAATGTTCAGATTTCATAAATCAGAAGTTTAGAGGAGCTCCTTAATTCATTTCCTTTCTAATTAGAACAATATTGTACATTTCAAGACTTTCTCCTCTCTCTCTTTTTCAAAAATAATCTCAATAGCCATGCATGGAATTGCCATTCAATTTACAGATTCATGTTAAAAGCTAAAAAGAACTAAATATTTTATGAACAAAGTAAAGGTTCTGAATGTCAAATATTACAAAAGTAGATAGCAACTGGAACAAATCCAAGGAAGACGCAGAAGGAAAAAGACATACTACAATGCACGAATTTGAGGAATATGCCAGTTTCTCCATATCATCAACATGATTCATGGCTCTATACAGATACATCAAAAGTGTGTCAACCCCCTCCCTCACTGGCAGAGCCAACTCCTTCTCGCGAGAAACTTCCAAATACCTGAATCAATTATACATATATTCAGGTGTGCATGTAGGATAGAGAGGACTTCCAAGACCCTTCAAGGGACTACCAATACATAAAACAAAGTTGATCAAACAAAAACTTTTAAAAAATTTACTACCATTAAATTCCCCACTCTGTTTTTACCCCACAAAACCATAAGATAAATGATTCCATTGTTTTACCAACCAACCACTGTAGTAAAAAGTAAAAAAAGAAAAGGACATAACAGTTATAAGAGCAAAGTAAATAATTATGAAGAAGCAGGATTCTTGCACACCTAATAATCGACTTGATAGCAGACTCCAATATATCAGCTCTACTGGGAGGATTTGCAAGAAAATTAGCATCAATAGGAGTTTCTACACCTGCTTTTCTAAGAAAGATGGCTCTTTGAATAGCCACTAACCCCTCATCTACAACTTCTTCTAAAGGCGCGGGGGGAGGATGCAAACCCCAGTACCTGTTCCTAGGAACCTAAAAGTTAAAAAGGCAAATTCAGGTACTACAGAAACATACTTCATAGAACTCTGATAAAATTATGACAGATAGTTAGCAAGAAAATTATGAAATTTTGTGCATTCATGCTACAAAACAACCTCACAAGATGAATGATGCATGTGGGAGCACAACATAACATTATAAATGAGCTACTGTAAGCATTTGTCTGAAATAACATTAACATTTGGTATCTACATTCTTACTATACATATATGTTCTCACACTCATGGCATTAACTTTTTATTGGTGTGCCACACTGAATCGTATCAATATGTAAAAAAAAAATTATAGGCTTGAAATCCTAAAGCATCAAAAAGCCTATTTCTTTAATATGTTTATTTGTATCTGGACAGGTTTTGAAATATTATCTAAATGCATTTGCAATGTAATCCTACCGATGATAAAGAGAATCATTCATCTGGTATATCTTCTTCTCTTCTTCAAGTCAAATAGACAACATTGAGTAACATATTATATAGACATATGAGAATATACCAGTAGTGACCACCGATTTGGATCTCGCATTATAAATGGAAATACTTCAGAAGGCTGCATGGTCTTGGACTGTAAGAAGTGATCTACTGCCTCCTCAAAATGCAAGTCAAAAAGTAAAAGGAACCCAACTTGAGCATGAACAAAGGAAAGCATATCTTCTTTTATTTCACCTTCACGCTCAAGCTCCTCAACTAAGGAAATAGCTTCTTTGAAGTTCTTTTTTCTCAATAGGTCTTTGATTTGTTCTTCAGGTGGTAACTTCCGGTAGCAAATAACCTACACATGCAACATGAACAGAATGATAGAGACTGTAAACAAACCTCAGAGAATTCAAGAGATAGTGTGTATTCATGCTTGAAGTCGTGTGATGATCGCATATGGAAGTTATAAATCAAATATAGTATAGGCAACCTCACGTGCCATAAATGCAAGTTTGCAACTATGAAAACATAAATTATAAAATTTGTTCCACTATCTTAGCAAATGCTAGTCCAGTAATTATTTGGTAAACAAAGAAACTGATCTGGGTACGTAGAACATACTATGATGCTACAACTTTGGGTATTCTACAGGCATTATGTTTTCTAATTATTATTGCAAATGTTATTATATTATATTAGCTCTCTCTTGTCTCATCTATTCCACCTCTTTCTCTCTTCGTCTAAGCACAAATACACAAGTATTGCATAGGCATGCATCTATATACAGCATAAATTATACAAAGGAACCCTCAGATGGGACAAAAGTGATAGGCCTTACCAAAAGTGGCCAATAGAGAATCGTGGCCTTTAAAATTTGAGTCTATTACGAGGAAGGATCTTGCATACCTTTGTTGGTGTGGCAACAAAAAGAAGTTTTCCACTTTTATCTTCCTCATCTGCCAAAATACAAGGTCCTTCAACCCCTTCACCACCAAAAGTAAGAGCTTGAATGCAACTACCTGACTTCTTATGATACAACTGTATCCTTCCATCACTCACAACAACCACATATGAGGATATCTCCCCAATGGAATATGGATGACAGCGAAACACTAAACTCCCACTGACTGGCTGCCCATGTTCATTAACTACAATACCAACATTGTCCACCAACAAAAGCACATTCCACTCTTTAGACAACAATTTCAACCTTGGTGAAATCGATGTATCTGGCAACGTAAATATCATACCACTTTGTCCCGTGATGGTAGAAATCAAACTATACCCATTAACGGTACAAACAATAATCGAATCATTGAGCCACACCATGTCCATGATTCCATCAAAACATGGTATTTCCTTCAAAATTACAAAAGACCCAGTTAAGACATCCCCATCTTGATCGTCGCTCTTAGCCACACTACTAACCATAACAAGCTCAATCAATATCAATCTCTTGCCAGTAACAACCGCAAAAACATTATGACCTTCACGGTGCTGCTCTGCTTCTTTAACTTTGAAACCATTTCCTCTGAAACCACCTCCCAATTTTTGCAAAAAACGCTGATTATTATTTGTATGCTCCGAAGAAATACTAGCACTTTCCAATGAACTCGAACTCTCCATCTCCTTCTCCCTCCCCATCTCCGCTTCACCACTTCTCAATCGCCTCGTTACCACCGATACCCCTCTCAAGAAACTCAATCTCTTCACTGGCTGAGAGAAATGCGAGTCAATCAAAAACAAAAAACCACCAGATAGCACCAGAATCTTCCCAATGTCGCCGAACACTTGTATGGAATCAATGGAAGAATCGCTGACGAAAAGGCTTCGCAAAAGAGAGAGAATACTAGGAGCGGGATTATTAGGGTTTATAGAAAGTAAAAGGAGAGAACCGGAGTGAGTTCCAACGTAGATCAATGTTTGGGAATCAGAAACAGTACTGAGAGCGAGAGATGGAATGGGACTGGAAGAGAAGTTGGAGAGGTCGCGTTCAGAGAGTGATTCCAAGACCGTGCGAGTCCTGGAATCGGGTTTGGCCATTGTTAGGGCACACTGAATTCCAAAATAACTCAAATCTCCGGTAGTTGAGGTTGAAAAGATCGAAGCAAGCTTCAGGAAATTTTATCCGAGTCAACAAAGAAAGGGAAGTGGTAGCTTATGGAAATGATCTGTCCAAAAAAAATAAAAATAAGAAGCTTTTTAGTTAGCGACGAATTGACGACATAGATACCTGTGCTGTGTGGCTTCTGAGACGACCGTGTGATACTGTATCTAAAGGACGGAGATTGTTTTTTTTTTTTTTGGAAAATTAATGGACGGAGATTTTTATTAGAGAATTAGTTTTATACCTGTGCAAAATTCACGATTTAAGGATTCTTTTGTATTTTTTTATCTCACGAATGAAGGATTCAAATGTGATAAATATGTAATAATGTTAATTATTAAGTAATAGTTATTATTATTCTAGAACTCTTTATTTTAGAAAATTAAAAAAAAAAATCATTTAATATAATTTTAGATGCAAAATTTGATTTAAATAAAATGTCACGTAATTTTATTTAACAAATAAGTTAAATATAACATTACAATACAATAAACTTGATTAATTTATATTTTTTTTATATAAATTAAAAAGCTAATCTGATATAAATACAACAAACACAACTTCTTAAACGTTTTTATACACTTATAACTTGTAAATAATGGATATTAATTAACTATATTTTAATTAATATTAGATATTACATTGATATCAACCAAAAAAAAATATTAGTTAAAATCAAATATAATTCACCTATAAATAAATTGAATGGATTGAAATCATTAAGAGTAAGTATGAATTACATAAATTTTTATCATTATTATAATTAAAACAATTATTTAAAAATTATAATGTAAAATCAATACATAATAAAATTATCACAAAATAACCATTCATAAAATTTATATTTATTATAAGAATATTTTAGTATTTATTAATATAAAAAAACCAACAAAAGAAAAGGTTTCAAACAATATTATTAAAACAAATAGTTAATTAATTTAATATTTTAGTAAAAATAAATATATAATAATAACTATTTTTTGAGTCCTTGTAGATAATTTGAAATATTACATACAATCCAAATATAAATGATTTAATACGATATTGTCAAAATTTATATAACTTTATTTAATAAATAAGTTAAATATAACATGACAATACATATGACATGATAAATACAATTTGATGGAAACTTAATAAATATTTCGTAAGCTTTAAATTTTTCTTCTTCTTAAAAGTAATATATGTTAATTGATTATTTTTTAATTGATATATAATATAACATGATTTTAACACAAAAATATATGATAATTATAATTCAATACAAATAAAATTCTCATAAATGAATTAATTGTACACTATCTGTCCATTAAATAAGTAAGTACGATATATTAGTAATTACATTATACTTAAGAATAAAAATTATTATCCAATTGTAATAATATAAATTCAATTATTTATATAAAGGCTCTAGTCGGAAAGAAGAAAAAAATACTCATACCCAGAATATTTATTATATAATATTTTAATATTTATTAGTATTCTCGTAAAATTAAAGCATGTAATACATAACCAATGAGAGTATGAACGTAAATTTTATTGTTACAACGAAGGCAAAATATTTTAGAGGTTTTTTAATATATAGACTTGTACAGCATTTTGGTCGAATTTTAATTGAAATGTTAACCAAACCTAAGTTTGCTGCTTTGATAAATTGATTTTAGTATTAATTATCAGACTACTTTTGTTAGATTCTAGCATTTTTATATAAATAACAAAACTATTGCGTTTTAATGGTTAGTTCTTACACTTTCGATCTATAAGTAATTCAGGTTTAAAATTCTTATGCAAACCTCTAATACAATAAAAATATAATAAACTTTACTAATATACTATTTTTCTTAAACAAATCATACAAAATAAAAATCATAAAAATAATTATATTCTCCACATTATTTTTTTTAAAAATGATATAAATCATAAAAAATAATAGAAATAAAAACATAAAATATGTCATGGTATTTTTCATAAAAAATAATATTTAGCTGAAAAAAATTTGAGGAAATTCAAAAATATAAGCTAAATTTTAAGGAAGAATATGGATTTAGAAAAGAATCATTTTTCAAAATAAGAAAACTATTTTCAAGAAAAGACATAGTATATTATGGAATAAGTAATAAAGAAATGAGTATTACTATAGCAGATGCAAAATGAAAGTTTAATATACCATTAATTGATAAAGAAATTATTATAAAAAAATTATCAAAAATTTTCCAAAAAGATAAAGAAAAAAGGGAAAATAACAAAACTAGCACCCCCTGTGTTTAATTAAAATTGAACGACGATAATTTAGACCCGTTCAATATTGAACGTTCAATATTATCCGTTCAAATAGAATTGAATGACGACAATTAGACCCGTTTAATATTGAACGTTCAATATTTTACGTTCAAATTGAATATTGAACGTTCAATTCTAATTGAACACAAGGGGGTGTTATTTTTGTTACTATAAGTTTTAAGGGTGCTATTTTTGGTAATTTCTTAAGAAAAAATTGAGTACATTCATTTAAGAGGAATACAAATTTTAATAAAAGTATATTTTAAAGAATGAATATATAAACCAATAAAATTAGCATTATTTGACAATAAGATAACAAACAGAAAATATATTTTATTAGAAATAATTAATGGAAACTTAAGATACCAAAAATTTAAATTTACAGCATACCCTAGATTTGCTGTTAATATCCATGATAAAAATTTAAACCAAATATTAAGTATAGCCTATAATTTTGAATGATAAAATTTATTAAAAGATGAAAATCACCAATTTTCGAAACATTATTTAATAGGATATTCACTAACAAATAATCACAACAGCTAAATATATAAACAAAACAAATTTATAAAAATAGATAAAACTTTCAAAAGAATATGACAAATAATAAAACTAAAAACATTAACAAAATATGAAATACTTGATTATTAGAATTAGATATTAAAGAAAAACATTTCATACTAGTAAGAGTAATGTATAAAGAATTAAATTTATAGACACTCAGGTAGAAATCAAGCATATCTAGCAACCAAATGTCTAAAATGAAGGCTTTAATTCTCTTGACAGAAAAAATAGATACCACAAATGAATTGAACATACAAATTTGGCAAGAACTAAAAGAAATACAATTAAATATGCATAAAAAAAATTATAAAATTAAAAAGAGATTTAATAACATACCAAGAGAAAATAGATTAAAATTTAATCTATTAAAAAAAAGGTCTAAAAGATGAACTCCTAGGAGATTAGATGCTTTAATACCCAAAAATGATATTAAAAAATATGAAAAAAAATTCCCAAGATATAGTTACAATCTAAATGAATTACATAAAAGATTTGAAATAATAATTCATGAACCCTGAAAATAAATATATAGAAAAATTAAATAATTTGTTTACCCTAACAAATAAAAAAATAGAAAAACACTATGAAGAAAAACTTTGTACAAATAAAGAAGAAGATAATATGACAGTAATTAATAAAAATGAATATGAACAAGAAAATATAAGTCAAAGAATTCACATGAAACTTGTATTATCAACCATACAAAGATTAACTCCACAAAAAGGAAAAACATCTGACCCACGTACGGAAGAAAGTAATAGACAAAAACCAAAAGAACCTGAACTTTTTAATAAGAGAAGGCAACTATAAAAAATGAAAAAATTATTATATTAGATATTATAGATAGTATTCCACTATAGTTGATACCTTATAAAAATTATAAATATGATATTCTAGATTTAGTAGATTCAGATTGCAAAAAAAAATAGAAAAAAAAAGTCTTAGATAAATGGGCTAGTAGAATGAGTGTAATTATATAAATTTATACAGCCACACAAACAAATCCCTCAACTTATAGATTATTAATAGCTCATAAAATAACATAAAATGTAAAAATTTGGTTTATAAATTTAACAAAACAGCAACACTTATTAATACAATGAAATGAAACTACAAAAAGATAATATTTGAACACTATAGTAAAGGAGATATATAAAGAATTCATTTGAGAAGACAAATGAAGGAATATAACCAAATCAAGTAAAAATGAAATAAATGAAGCTAAATAACATTTGACAAATATGAAAATATGTAATATGTGTTACATAGATTATTTTATATGTGAGTACTAAATGTATTATCATAAGTTACGACATTCTTTGCAATAAACTTATAAAAAATATTTTTTAAAAAATTACTTAGAATATTGCATAAAACTATGACAAAAGAATAAAATAATAGCAAAAAAGAAATAATACTTAATACTTTATAATGAAAAATAAGAAGTCTTCAAAAGTTGGATAATAGTAAAATGTCAAGAAAGAAAAGAGTCTAAACAAATAAGAAAAAGTGATAAAATCTATTATAATTTAAGAGATTTTAGAATGCCATAAAAATATGGTTGTAACATAAGACCTTATAATAAATATAAGAAGAAGAAAAATCCAAAAAATAAGAATATATAAATTTAGGAAACAAGATTTCCATAAGTACAAGAAAATATATAATAAAAAACCTTATAAACAAAGATATTTTAGAATAAGAAAATATGATAGACTTGAAAATTATTGTACATAAAAAAAAGAAAAAGAAATGTACATGTTAGATATGCAATGAAGAAGGACATTATGCAAATGAATATCTTAATAGGCTTCAACAAAAAAAAATTAAATGAATTTTTCCAAAAAGTAAAAATCTTAGATTAAGCTTTTAAGATAGAATTAGAACCAATAGAGAAATTTTATATAAATGATACATACAATATCTTTCTATTAGAAGAAACTAAAGAAGAAATAACAGATTCAAAAACATCAGATTATGACTCTGATTTTGATTCTAACTTAACAAAATCAAATTGTACGTATATAAAAATAGGATTAAAATTTAAAGAATATAAAAATTTTCATTTACATGCATATATTGACATAAGTGCAAGTATGTGTGTAACTAATAAATATGTGTTTTCATAGGAGCTTTGGAAACAATAACAAAAAAAATTAGTAGTAAGAATAAAAAATAATACTACAATAAACTTTAATAAAGTCTTAAAAAATATAGATGTATTAATTGGAAGAAAAATCTTTCATACACTAACGATATATCAATAAGAAAATAGAGTTCATATTTTATTATAAAATAATTTTTTAAACTTATATTAACTTTTTACCGAGTGCCTAGATAAAATAAGTCTAACAATCTTAGATGGTGAAACTATGTATGTATTAACAATCAAAAAAGTATTAACTATTTTATTGCTGACTTTTATTTTACAACATAAAAAAGCAAAAATATGGTAAGAACATAAAAAAAATAAAAACTAGATATAGAGATTGACTAAAACTTTTTTCTAATTGAAATACAAGAAAATAAAACATTAACAGGTACAAGAAATTATTAAAAATAGTATGTTTAGAAAATTCATTATATTCAAATATTAATAGATTTAATGAAATAGCAAACATAAAACTAAAAAATCATTTAAATGTCATAAAAGTTAAACCAATAATTTATACTCCAGAGTATTGAGAGAAATTTAAAAAACAAATTCAAAAAATTTTAGAATTAAAAGTAATTATTTTCAATAATTCAACATTTTAGTCCAACATTCATAGTAGAAAAAGAAGCTAAAAAAAGAGAATAAAATGGTAATAAATTTCAAAATTTTAAATAAAAAAACTATTGATAATGGTTATTTTATTCCAAAGAAAGAATAATTATTATCACTTATTAAAGAAAAGAAGTGTTTTTCAATTTTGACTGTAAAAGTAAATTTTGGTAAATAAAACTTGATGATGAATCACAAAAAGTAACAACATTTAGTTGCCTACAAGAACAATTCTAATGGATAATTGTTTCATTTTGATTAAAATAAGCACAAAGTATCTTTCAAAGATATATGAATAATATTTTCAAAAAATATCTTAATTTTTATTGTGTATACATAGTTGATATATTAGTATTCAATAATAAATTACCTAAATATTATTTAGACATTAATATTTTACAAGAACGTAGAAAATAAAAAATAATACTATTAAAAAAGAAAACAATTATTGCTCAACAAAAAAATAAAATTTTTAAGGTTAGAAATTGGAGATGGAAAACATCATCTATAATCTCATATTTTAAATAACATACAAAGTTTTCATAATGTGATCAAAGATAAAAATTAATTACAAAATTTTTTAAGATTTTTAATATATACCGAAGTATATATGAAGAAATTAGCATAAATGATAAAGTCATTACAAATAGAGCTTAAAATAGGTTACGTTTGGCAATGGACTGATTGAGATACTTAATATATGTATAAAGTAAAAGCATAAGTAAAAAATTTACCAGTTTTATACAACCCCAGGACCAAATGATAAAATAATAATAGAAATAGACGCTTTACATGAATATTGAGGAGCAATGTTAAAAGCAAAAGTGGACGATAAAGATGAATATTTTTGTAGATTTACTTCAGGATCTTTTCAAGGCCTTAAACTAAATTATCATAGTAATAAAAATAATATTTAACTGTTAAAAAAGTTATTAAAAAATTTGCAATATATGTTATAAGTTTAACATTTATTGTTAGAACTAATAATAAAAAATTTAGACATTTTTTAGGACCAATATTGCAGTTGATCATAAATAAGAAAAACTCATTAGGTGGCAATAATGCTTTAATCATTATAAATTTGATGTAGAACATTTACTATAAACTAAAAATAATTTAACAGATGCTTCAACTAGAGAATTAACAACTATAACTATATTTTTATTTTAGGAATGAATCATCTTGCTATAGAAATCAAGATCAAAGAAAAAGAAATCTCAATTCAAGAAAATGAAATCAAAATCTTCAAGAAACAATTTGAGGTATTATACCTTAAGAAGTCTCTAGACAATAAATATACGTTGGTTGAATCAACTAATTTGAAAAAAAAACCCTAAAGAACTCAAAAGCTCAAAGGGCAAAGAAGTTAAATCTTCAAAAAAAAAAAAAATTGAAAAGAAAAATATTAAAATTCCAAAAATAGAAAATAAGGAAACTAGTAATAACAACTCAAAGTAAAAAAAAAAAAAAAAAGATCAATTGGGCAGATGAAGCTAAGAAGGAAGATTCAAAAAATATCTATGTTGTATATAATAGGCCAAAATCAAGAATTTATACTAACTGGCCAAAGGCAAGCAGAACAATTTTAGGGTTTAGTGAAATTATCCATAGTGGCTTCACCAATAGGATAGAAATAGCAAGGAATTACTTCTAAGTAGTACAACAACCTATTAAAGGAATAGCAGATTAAAGAACCACAAAAATATTTCAAGACCGATAATCTTCAAGAAAGCAACAAGCAATTCCTCAAAAGAAGAAAGAGAAAAGTATACCAACTTGACAAAATAGCAATAGATAAACCTATATAACCTAGCCAAGAAAACTACTAAAGAACATCTTGATAATATGAAGTTTTATACTACATAAAAAGATTTTCCACCAAGAAGTAAATTTAATATTTTAAAATAAGCTAATATGGTATTTATCTATAGGACATTTCATGTTAGATTAATAGAAAATCTTTATACAGGAAAAGATTTAAAAGAATTAAACTATTTTTTTGAAAACTTCAAAAAATTTATCAAAAGTTTTAAAAAGAAAATTAAGGCTACTGATAAGCCAATTTATTTAAAATGTTTCCGTTCAATAATGAATTGGAACTAGGAAACACTAGGAAGTCCATAACATTTTATTAAACTTGGATTACCTAATACTAAACGGGAAGTTCCTCGTTTAAAAGCCTTACTAGAAATTGAATTTAATCCAAAAGAATTATGTATAGAAAGAGGACAAAAGTTAAGCTAAATTTACCATGAAATAAGAAGAATTAATAACTCTTCTGAAATTAAGGTCAATTATGGCACTAGTAAGGTCATTATTACTTCCCAGAGTAATATGGTCATAACTGAGGAAGATAGTGAAAAAAGAATTACATATGAAACTAGTTTCAACTATAATGAGCTTGAAGTAAGTGAGGAAACAAAAAAATGTGCCTTGCCATTACTCAAAAAAGCAATCTAAAGACCATAAATGCATTTATTACATTAGAGATAAGGAATTTAACGTGGACTTAAGATCTTCACAGGGACTACCTCTAGAATTGGTATTAAAGCCAGCAATAATGTAGGCGTTTTAGACGCCATAAAGGAAAATTATCTGAAATAATGATATTCCACTAATATAAACAGAGAACCCTTAGCCTATAAAAGGGAATTCTCTTATGTTAGAGGGAGACACGAAATTACTTCACTCTAGCTTCTATCCATTTCTATCTTTGTAATCTAAAATGATTATGAACTAGAAACCCTTTCAAGATTGCTAGTTCTCTAAGTTGTAAATTATTTGTTTAATGAATAAAAGTCCAGCTTAAATTCTAAATTTAGTGATCACTTTAGACCTAGAAAGTTAAGTACGAATCTCGATAAGATCAGCAGAGATAGGAGGTCTAGAAGTTTAGATATGGAGTGAGGTTTAACTCTTTGGAACTAGCAACGGAAGTACGAGGTGAACCCATATTTAAAAATACGTAAATTTATGTTTAAAAACTAATATACCTTGAATTTATTAATATTGTTAAATTCATAAGCTATATCTTGATTTATGAAAAAATTAGAAAACATACATAATAATATGAAAATGAATTATAAAAAAACCAAGAAATTAAGGATAGATCTATATAGAAGTAAAGTTAAATCAGCAGAGATAGGATGTTCTAAAAGTTTGGATGTAGAGTAAAGCTTAACTCTTTGGAACTAGAAAGAGATAGCTAAGAAGTAGAAGTACGAGGTAGACCCATACTTAAAAAGACATAAATTTATATTTATAAACTAATATACCTTGAATTTATTAATATTGTTGTCTTGATTTATGAAAAAAATTAGAAAACATACATAATAATATGAAAATAAATGATAATAAAACTAAGAAATTAAGAACAGATCTATATAGAAGTAAAGTTAAATCTTGAAACCCAATAAAATTTAAAAGATACAATTTTTTTCAAATAAACTCTTGTTTGTTTTAAAATATCTATAAAAGACAATTTCAAATGAAGTGCATGAAGGTAAAATATAATTGAAAATATACAAAGATTAATTGACTATATTTCTAAACAAGAAAAAAAGGTATAATTTTATCAAAGATCAAAACAAATAATACTTGGATCTTGAAGCAAGCATTGAATTAGTAAAATTGGACATAGAAAAAAATAAATAAATTCAAGAATTAAGTCGATAGATAGACGAAAAACTTGAGAATTTTGAAACTTAAGAAGGAAAATTATGATTAAGATAGAAGATTTTGAAGGAAAATGTATGGAATTACTAAAACAATATTTTGATAATGAAAGATTTAATACTCTTTTAGATTATTATATAGATTATATTTCTAGTATTTTATACCTAATAAGCCATCCCATATGAAAAATTTTAAGAAATTATTTTATACAGAAAATTGTCAAAGTAAATGAAGAAGAATTTGATAACCTAATTTTTGAGTTTTATTTATTTAAAGAACATATAGGAAGATAAGCTAACTGAAGCTTAAAAATATATCAACTCGAAAATTTGGTATCAGAATAGTGTCTGAAGTAAATGAATAAAATTGGTATACCCAACTTAATTCAAAAAAAGAAATAAATTATTTAAAATATTATAAAAAAAAAAAAATAGAATTAATACTCTTGATTAAGGAAATAATAAAATGATTACCTAAATAAATATCACAAACAATAATTTATAAAGTGTTATTCAGTTGAAATATAACATTAACATGGTTACATCATAAATAAAAATCTTGTTAAGAAATTTTTATCACCCAAATAATTATAAATATTACTAAGACAAAATCATTATAATTTTTGTAAACCTTACAAAATTTTCTAAGCTTTACATACTTGTTAAAAAACAATAATGAAAGAGAGGGTGTTATGGTAAAAGTCATGCCCAATGCTTAGTTGAAACTCATCATTTTCTATCCAAAAGTGTGCTATTTGAATAAAATTGTCTCTTTTCCTCATAAATGAGTTATATAGGTTAAAAAACTGTTGATTTTATGCTCCTACGTACATTTAGGATAGCGCAACCTAACCCAAGCCCTTTTTCCATATTCATTAAATTTGAAGATACTTTAAAGAATCTCAATATAATCGAGGAGTTTGAAAGATCCTTGATGCATAGTATTGGACTTGAACAAGAATACATTTGCCTTCCTTAGAATCCAAATAGGCTCTCATACCAAGAACCAGCCATTAAGCCACATCCACCAAACGGGCATCTATACTCTCACGAGAATACATTTGCCCTCCTTAGACTTCAAACATATCTTAATACTAACGACCAATCATTAAGCCGCATCCACCAAATGGACATCCATACCCCATCAAGTTCAAATGTATGATAAGAAAGGGCCAAAGAACACACTCCAAACCTCAAAAGTTCAAATGAGTCTATAAGAATATCGCAAAATTTTCAACGCGATCCAACATGAGGCCTATAATTTGTTCATACTTGGGCTATGTACTCCGCCTATACGAATCCACTTTTAAATTGAGAATCCAATTATGCGCGCCCACGTAATGCAAATTGGGACTTGACTCTGATATCACTTGTTAGGTTGGAGGTTCCAACTCAAAAAGTTAACCTATTAGGATGACTAACCAATTCCAAATATATACCCAATTTACTATTCATATTCTTTTTCAATGTGAAACTTGTTCGCATACTTAACACATAGCTAAACTTGAATTCTAACCATCAGTTCTAGGCTGAGTATTTCACGTATAAAAAATGCCCATATTAAGAAGATATTGATGTTGTTGGGACAAATTTGAAAAAGATTGGACAGTTATTAATTTGTCATAATCTCTAGTTAAGACTTGCACTTTTTACTTATAATTAATGCTTTAGCTTCTTATAATTTTGAATCTTTGATGCAGCCGCTACATATTCAAATGACAGTCTGTTTGGGTGCTATCAGCTCCTAAACTTTATTTTCAGTCTCACAAGTATGAAGCAACTTTATATACTTTCGTTGTGGGATGTGTCTTATATGAGAAGATAACTATGTTCACAGTTTGTTTGTCGACATCAATCTTCTCGAACAAAGAAGCTTAGTAAGTTCTCACCCTCAAGTTTCCATTTATTTCATATTCTTATACACATATATGTTGGGATGAAATGCTTCTCAAATGTTAAATATCTTTAAACAATTAATTTTTTTGGGAAAATAACAAAACTAATACCCCTCAAAACTTCTAATAACAAAACTAGCACCCTTTGTGTTTAAACTTATATTTTCACAATTAAAAAAATAACTAAAATGTCATTTTTCTTTGAATACCCATCCAATTAGAATTCAATGACAACAATTTAAACCCATTCAATATTGAACGTTCAATATTATTGGGCTGCTAGTTTTGTTACTATAAATTTTAGGGGTGTTATTGATAGGAACACTTTGTGTGACATTTTTAATGTATTTCCTTACTTATTTGGTTACACTTTGATCTTAATTGTGTTACTTTTAACTTAGTTTGTTGAAATGAGTCCATAGATAGCATTGGTGTATAAAAATGAGCAAAAATGAAGTTTTTGAGCTTTTCTTGTTTAATGTAACTGTTCCTTTCTTATAAATTCTTAATTCTTTTGTAGGAAATTTGCATTATCATCATCAAATTGGAGAGTTTAGGGCTTGTTACACTTGAAAAGGAAGGAGTGGAGGCCAAGAGACTATCAAAATAAAACTTAAATTTGAAGGAAATCAGAATTTTGACAGATTTCGTAGTCCAACTTCGAAGGGCTCTACCAGAACACTCAGAAGTCCAAAAATTATGAATGTGGTGTCATTGGAAAGCCCTACATGTCTAGTTTCCAGAACCTCCAAGAACTTGATCATATCTATTTTGATGGCTGAGATATTCCCGTTTTAGTAATCGAGGTTCAATCTGTCCGAAAACTTGGATTTTGAATTCAATTCAAAAGAGCACACCAAGTCCCACATCGAAATTAGAGCAAAGATTAGCAGAAAATTATCCTATAAAGAGGTATAATGAGTCCCACATTGGAAAAAGAAGAGAAGATAACCAATCAATTCTCCTATATAAGGAGCAAGGCTCCACCTCTCAAAATCATCTCTTCATTTGCATTAACCTTAGAGTAAAAGATTATTATCAAGATTTCTCAAGGACGTAAGGATCATCATCAAGACTTCTCAAGCTTCAAAAGTGTAATATTTATGTTTATTATTTTTAATTATTTTTGTTATTGTATTGAAGTTATTTGTTTTGGATTCTTTTATTGGAAATATGATTTATTTGCTATATGTCTTGTTTATTTTCATATTTGATTAAAGCATTTAATTTGATTGTTAATGATATGTAGTTATGAATTCATGAACTATGATTATGTGTAAGAATTTTCACTCTAATTTAGATATGTAGTCTTATAATGGTTCGAAACATATAGGGTTTATATATCATTGGTAGTTAGTAGTACTACATATGAACGTTTTCTATGTAGTGATGAAAAGTATCATATTACCTATTAGGATTCTCATAGGGCGATCGTTATGAGGTTCTAATAAAAAGGTGAAACTTGTAAAAGTGTGTGTGAGGATTGCAAGGTAATTATTTATGGTTTGACACCCGTAGTCTTAGCTTATATTCGAACTATATTCATGAAAGCTTAATGATCTACTTTGATTTTCACATGGTTAGACGTTTTACTATGTTTAAGTCGGGTAAAATATCTAGGTAATGGACATTTCCTATATCTTAGAGAATTTAGACTAATATGTTGAGTATTTGAGGTCGTTGCCCTTATTCTCAAGGGTTCGATTCTAATGCATACTTATGGGATTGAATTCGTTGCTATTAGTCATGACAATCTGATTGAATGCTTGGTTATCTATGGTTGTGTGAATGGAGATGATCACTTGCATATAATTTTTGTTTTGCTTTTAGTTAAAAACAGCTTCTAAAACCCCATAAATTCTTGTACACATTGTATATTTGTGAATATTTATTATACTAACACTTATTGTAGGTGTCCCTTTAGTCCCCGGTCCCTAACGATCCCTTATTTGTCCATTACTACATTGATAGGGTTATTGATATGCAAGTAATTGCAGGACTATCAAATGGTGCCGTTGCCGGGGATTGAAAAATCTCTAACTTTAAGTGTCAATAATTTTTGTGTTGTTATCAGAGTTTTTGCTTTGTATGTTGCATGGTTGTTTCAAATTTTGTAGCATGCTTGCCTAAATTTTGATATCATATGTAAATTGTATCATCTTATTTTTGTTTCTTGTTGTGAGTTTAGATAAATATTTTATTGTTGCAAGTGTGTAAAATCGTATGAGTAGACAAGGGCCCTCTTGTTAATATTGGCCTTAATCCTTCATTTGTATCATACTAAGGACTCTTGAGGTTGAGGGCGGCCTTTATTAACACTTGGAGAACAGTGTAACACATAAGTTGATTTCTTAGCTGAGTAAGGAGCATATATGGGTGGTGTCTAGAAAAGGACCCTTGGTGACAGGTTTTAAATTGGATCTCAGAGATGCTATAGACCGTGCAAAACCACTATGTGGGAGTAGCCAATCGGGGCTTTGACCTCAATTAATTGAGTAGCCTCCGTAGCATAATGAGTCATCCCTCTCGCTTATTCCTGATCTGGCCATTCATGCTCTCTGAAACAAAGGAAAGAAACTTATGTCTAGGCAACTATCCCTATATCGTAGCTCACCAATAGTAGTGGATTCTATTGGGCTCTACTTACAACTTGGAATCAATAGGGATATTAACTAAGTTCATTTCATAAAAAAAAAATTTATTTGTATACTTAAGTTATATCAAATTAAACATGACCTTGTCAAGGGTAGTTGTTCTATAGTCCCATTGCACAATGAAGTTCTCTGTTCTAGTACCTAAGTGTTAAAGTTAAAACTAAAATAGACATAGGAGCAAAGTTCCTTCATCTCATTTCAAAAATGGTTTAAATGTCTAAATAAGGGATCATTGTTTGCTTTTCTTAGTGATTTTCGTTACTAACTTATCTAGTTTTGTAGGTATAACTCTCCATGCCTTATCAAAAGGAGAGGAAGAATCCCTAAACCAGAAGGTATAACTCTTCATGCACACAAGAAGGAACCCACAAGGTGAACTAAGACCTCTGGACAACGAGTTACAAAGGACAATTCAGAAAATCAAGAGCACACAAAGGCGAGTAATCACATCTCAAGAAGAAAGTGTTTGTGTGGGTGAGTCTGAGAGTTCAAGGGTACATCAAGAAGAGCACGTATTAGTAGAGATTGAAGAAGAAGAAGAAAAGGAGGAGGAACAAGTAGTAATTCAATTTCCAATGGCTCAAACAATTCGAGCTTTATCCAATCCAGTTGGAGGAGGAGCTGCACCTCTTTGTATCACTTATCCTAATCCTGGCAATGGACTTACAGCTGAGATTGAATTGAAGAGTGGATTCTTGCATCATCTACCCAAGTTTCATGGACTCAACAATGAAGATCCAAATTACCATTTGAAAGAGTTTGAGTTCATATGTGGAAGCATGTGCCCTAAGGCAGCTGACCCTAATATTCTAAGGATGAAAGCCTTCCCATTCTCTTTGGAAGGCAAGGCTAGGACATGGTTGTTCGAGCTAGAGTCTAACACTATCAATACTTGGGAGAGGATGAAGGCTGAATTTCTGACCAAGTACTTCCCAGCTTCTAAGGTCACTATCTTGAGGAAGAAAATAAGTGGAATTCAGCAAAGTTTTGATGAAACCTTCTACACTTATTGGGAGAGATTTAAGGCATTGGCGACAGCATGCCCTAACCATGGATATAGAGAAGATGCTCTCCTCACATATTTCTATAAAGGACTTGACCCTTCCGAAAGGAGTCTCTTAGATACTGCTGCTCAAGGATCTTTCCTAGATAAGACACCAGCAGATGCTAAGGAACTTTTGGCTCAACGTGCTCTAAATTTTCAACAATATGAGGGAGCCAACTCTACTAGGGATGGTATTAAGGTGAACTCTAACTCTGCTCTTGAAAAGAAGGTGAACGAAATCTCTACCATGTTAGCCCAAATGATGCAAACAAACCAAGGAGTCCCCATGGCACAAGTGTGTGGTGTGTGTTCTATACAAGGGCATCCAACAGATCAATGCCTTCAACTAATTCAGAATGGAGGATGGGAGACCTTAAATGCTGTTGGCTTTCAAGGGAATCAAGGAGGACAAAGGTACAATCCCTTCTCAAACACTTACAATCTAGGGCTTAAAGATCACCCCAACTTTAGATGGTCCAACAATGATAATGTTTTGAACCCTCAACATCAAGGGCAACCCTTCTCACGCCCTTCAGGTTTGTATACAAGGCCTCAGGTACCTCAAACTTTTGGTCCTATAAATTCTACTAAAGTTAACTATGATGATATCTTAAAGTCTCTTGCTCAAGGGCAACAGAGTCTAACAAATGTCACTGAGGCTTTAGCTACAGGTCAGAAATCCCATTCCATTGAACTTACAGCTATCAAGAAGCAATTGGGACAAGTAGTGGATTTCATGGGGAAGATTCATGAGACTGGAAAACTACCAAGCCAAACTGAACCCAACCCTATCATAGAACATGCCAAGGTGATGGAAACTCGAAGTGGTAAAGTTTTACAAGATCTTTCAAAAGCCCAGGAGAAATCCCAAGTGACCCTTATTAACGATGAGAACATAAAAGCCCGATAGAATGGACTAGAAGTAGACCCTGCTACTTCAAAGGCCGAAACTCAACCACCCAAGAGCTCTGGAGTGTCAAAAGATAATAATGTTAACTCTGAGAATTCAGTTAACACTAACAAGTTTGCTCATGTTCCCTTTCCCAACAGATTTGCAAAGACCAAGAAGGATGAGTCTGATCAAGCCATTCTCGAAATTTTTAAAAAGGTGGAAGTGAACATGCCCTTGATTGAATGTCTCAAGCAAGTACCTAAGTATGCCAAGTTTCTTAAGGATCTATGCACCACAATGAGGCAAACTCGTGAGAAAGAGGTGGTAAAAATGAATGAAACAGTGTCTGCAATCTTGCAAAGGAAATTGCCTCCTAAGTTGAAGGATCCAGGGAGTTTTTCTGTCCCTTGTGTGATTGGTAACACTAGGTTTGAGAATGTTATGCTAGACTTAGGTGCATCCATCAATGTTATGCCTTATAGTATTTATCAATGTCTAAGTCTAGGAGCATTAAAGAAAGATAAGGTTATCATTCAATTGGCTGATCGATCTAACAAACACCCATTGGGGTATGTAGAAGATGTTCTTGTGCAGGTTAATGAACTCATCCTTCCTGCAGATTTCTACATTCTAGACATGGAAGACTCGCCTATGAAATCAGCTCCAATGCTCTTAGGGCGACCTTTCATGAGAACAGCAAGAACAAAGATTGATGTATATGAAGGATCACTCACCATGGAGTTTGAGGGAGAAATAATAAATTTCAACATCTTCGAAGCTATGAGGTATCCACTTTCTGAGGTTAAACCCTGTTGTTCTGTTGATATGCTAGATGAACTAGCACAAAGGTTCTCTGAAGCCATGAACGAAGATGAGTTGGCAACAATTATCTCTCAAGGAGTTGGATACAATGAGAAAGGTGAAATGACGCCAATAGATGAGTTATTGGAGGACACTGAACCATTTGTGATTGAAACTATAGCCTCCCTTGAGAATCAGCATGTTCGAACTACACCAAGGTATGGCTCTCTATCTTTAGCTGTTCCTGTTTCTACTAACAAGTTGTTACCTTCAATTGAACAGGCTCCAGAACTTGAACTCAAGCCTCTACCTGACCACTTGAAGTATGCATATTTGGGAGAAAATGATACCTTACCAGTCATTGTGTCGTCAAAATTGGAGGATAGACAAGAAGCAAAGCTCGTGGAAGTGTTAAAGAAGTATAAAACTGCAATTGGTTGGACCTTGGCAGATATCAAGGGAATTAGTCCAACAACTTGTGTCCACAGAATTTTACTAGAAGATGGTGCCAAGCCTACCATAGAGGCCCAAAGACGTCTCCGTCCCCCTATGATGGAGGTAGTGAAGAAGGAGATTATCAAGCTCTTAGATTGTAGAGTCATTTACCCTATCTCTGACAGCAAATGGGTCTCTCCGATTCAAGTTGTTCCTAAGAAAAGTGGTGTGACTGTTGTAAAGAATGTTGATAATGAGCTTGTTCCTCAAAGAGTCGTTACTGGATTTCGTATTTGCATTGATTATAGGAAGCTCAATGCCACCACAAGGAAGGACCACTTTCCCTTACCCTTCATTGATCAAATGCTCGAAAGGTTAGCTGGTTATCCTTTCTATTGTTTATTGGATAGTTATAGTGGTTATAATCAGATTTGTATCTTTCAAGAAGATCAAGAGAAGACCACTTTCACTAGCCCTTTCGGTACGTTTGCCTATCGTCGTATGCCCTTTGGTTTGTGTAATGCCCCAGGTACATTTCAACGTTGTATGCTATCCATTTTCTCTGACTACGTTGAAAGAATTATTGAAGTCTTTATGGACGACTTTAGTGTTTTTGGTAAGAATTTTGATGCATGTTTGGAGAATTTGGAACTCATTCTCAAGAGATGTATTGAAACTAACCTTGTTTTAAATTGGGAAAAGTGCCACTTCATGGTGACACAAGGGATTGTTCTAGGCCATATAGTGTCTGCTAGAGGGATTGAGGTAGATAAGGCTAAAGTTGATATTGTGCGTCACTTATCTTGCCCCACAACTGTGAGGGAAGTTTGTTCCTTTCTTGGTCATGCAGGTTTCTACAGGAGGTTTATCAAGGATTTTTCTAAGATAGCCAGACCCTTGTGTTCACTACTTCAGAAGGATGTAGCTTTTGTGTTTGATAAGGAGTGCAAGGAAGTTTTTGAGAATCTCAAAGAGTTATTGACAACTGCTCCTATCATGTGCCCTCCAGATTGGTCATTACCCTTTGAATTGATGTGTGACGCCTCAGACTATGCTATTGGCGCAGTTTTGGGACAAAGAAAGGACAAGAAGCCCTATGCTATCTATTATGCCTCCAGGACTCTTAATGATGCACAATTAAATTATTCAACAACAGAAAAAGAGCTCTTTGCTATTGTTTTTGCTTTAGATAAATTTCGTTCTTATTTGTTGCAAACTAAAGTTACTATTTACACTGACCATGCAGCACTTAAATACCTCATGACAAAGAAGGATTCAAAGCCAAGGCTAATCAGATGGGTGCTTCTACTTCAAGAGTTCAATTTTGAGATCAAGGATAAGAAAGGAAGTGAAAACGTCGTGGCTGATCACTTAAGTAGAATTACTCATGAGGGAGAAGCCTTACCATTGCAAGAATCATTCCCAGATGAACAACTCTTTAGGATTGAGGTAATAGATCCTTGGTATGCAGACATTGTCAATTATATTGTAACTAAGGAATTTCCTGCTGATTTATCTCATGCTAGTAGAGAGAGACTTAAGTCTCAAGCTAGGCATTATATGTGGGATGAACCCTATTTGTGGAAACATTGTGCTGATCAAATAATTAGGAGATGTGTCCATGATCCTGAACAAAGATCCATACTTGCATGTTGCCATTCTGAATCTTGTGGTGGCCATTTTGGAGCTCGTAGGACAGCCCTTAAGGTGCTAGATAGTGGATTTTATTGGCCTACCATTTTTAGGGATGCATATAAATATTGCATGACGTGTGATCGATGTCAAAGGATAGGAAACATTGGTCCACGAGATCAAATGCCTCTACATAATGTGAGTGCTGTGGAAATTTTTGATATATGGGGAATTGATTTTATGGGACCTTTCCCTTCCTCAAATGGTTTCATGTATATTTTGTTAGCTGTGGATTATGTCTCAAAGTGGGTGGAAGCAAAAGCCACTCGGACTAATGATTCTAAAGTTGTTGCAGGATTTTTGAGGACTAACATATTTAGCAGGTTTGGAATGCCTCGAGTGCTCATTAGTGATGGTGGTTCTCACTTCTGTAATCGAACGATTGAAGCTTTGCTTAAGAAATATCACGTCACCCATAAGGTTGGAACACCTTATCATCCACAAACTAGTGGACAAGCTGAAGTTTCAAATCGAGAAATCAAGAGAATTTTGGAAAAGACTGTCGGGCCAACAGGAAACGATTGGAGTTTCAAACTTGATGATGCATTATGGGCGTATCGGACAGCTTACAAAACACCAATTGGGATGTCTCCATTCAGAGTGGTTTATGGGAACGCTTGTCATCTACCAGTTGAGCTTGAACATAAAGCATGGTGGGCAGTGAAGAAATTTAATGTGGATATTGATGAAGCAGGTCTGCATAGAAAGCTTCAGCTGAATGAGCTTGAGGAGATAAGAAATGAAGCCTATGACTCTGCATGGTTGTACAAGGAACGAACTAAGGCATTTCATGAGAAGATGATTAGAAGAAAGTATTTCACCATAGGACAGAAAGTCCTCCTCTACCATTCCAGACTTAAACTTTTTCTTGGTAAGTTGCGTTCTAGATGGATTGGACCGTTTGTTGTTACTAATGTTTTTCCCCATGGAGCAGTGCAGATAAAGAGTACAACAACAGGAAATGAGTTCAAGGTGAATGGCCATCGATTGAAACCTTACTATGAGAGTTTTGAGGAGCAAGTTGTGGAGGAAATGAATCTCAAAAATCCGCCATCCATTTAATAAGTGCGAATGAAGAGTTTAGGCTAAAGACTATAAACATTAAGCGCTACTTGGGAGGCAACCCAATTCATTCAGAAGCTGTGGAGAAGCCATCTTTATTTATCTCTATTTAGCTCGAATTCACAGTCTTTTAAGCGTAGGACACTTATATTTATTATGGGAGCGTTTGGTCTTCATTCAATATTTTATAGTCCATTTACAATCATGCATTTGATGACTATAATTTTTCAGTTTCCAATCGAATCTGCTTCTTCATTTATGTCGAATTATTATTGTCTTTGTGAGAATTTATTGGAAAAATAACAAAAATAATACCCTTCAAAACTTGTAATAACAAAACTAGCATTTCTTGTATTCAAACTTATATTTTCATAATTAAAAAAATGATTAATATGTTATTTTTCTTTGAACACTCATTCAATTGAAATTAAATGATAACAATTTAGACCCGTTCAATATTTTACGTTCAAATTGAATGTTCAAATTATTAAGATGCTAGTTTTGTTATTATAAGCTTTAGAAGTGTTATTTTTTATTTTCTGAATTTTATTTTGACTAAATTGAATTACAATTTGTGAGATATACGATGTCTTCTCAAAGGTTTTAAGGTTAACTTAATCTTGAACCATATCTTCTTATCTCCTAATTATATTTGATAATTTTTTATTTCAAAATTTTTAGCTTTAACGAATGAAATCAGATTACACCTTTATCATCGTAGAAATTGTTTTCTTTATACCAAAATTGATGAGCCATTGTCTAACCAAGTAATTTTAGTTTGTGTTTGATAAAATGTTATGCCTTTTTTACACATGGAACTATTTATGATGTTGATTTTACTTTTACTTTTTTTGAGCTCACAAAATACATTTTTATTTTATTTTTTAATTTTAGATCTTAATTTTTATTTTTATTTTATATCCTGTATTTATAGTTTTGATTATGTATTGTTTTTAATGCAATTTCTAATCGTTTGTATAATTATCTTGCTTAGTAGTTGATAAGGTCTAAGTTATGGTTATATATTGATAAAAAATTCCTCAAGTTTGTGACCTAACACTTCCTTTAAACTTTCAATTATATGAACGAGTAGTTGGCTACAATGATTAGTTTTTTAAATAAAAAATTTGAATTTTAGGTCAAAATAATCTTACAATGACATATTGGTCACGTAACTTTTAAGGGGAACAATTTTTTGTTCTATAATTCTAAAATTGGTCAATCAAGTCTAAACTTATTGACATTCATGGGTAAAGTTGGAATTCCCCATTTTATGAAAAAAGGATATAGGGAAAAAAAAATCCAAAGAACACTCATCCCAATAGCATCACCACCCATTTCTTAGCACTGCTGCCGCCACCTATTTTCACGCCATCACCCATTGATCACCAACAATTTTCATGCTGTCACCTGCCGACCACCAACTATTTTCATGCCGTCACCTGCCTACCACCTCTCGAACCTTCTTCACCAATAAAGAAAATGTGTCATCACAAAAATGAAAGAAAATTAGCAAAAAATGAAAGCCAAAATCTAATTACTAATGACTGCAACATCCTTGAATTGTAATGAATTGGGAGCTTATTAGCAACTAAGTTTGAAAATTTGAACTTGATTGACCAATTTTTCAAATTACAGGACTAAAATAATTTACCTTAAAAGAAACAGAATTAATGTGTTTTATCTAAATTTACGGTACTATTTTGACCCAAAATCCTAAAATTTATAATCATTGTTTTGTTATTTTGGCATCTTAATATTTTCAAAATTGAAGATAATGAAATTTCGTACACATTCTTAAATAATATATGTAAGAGATGTTTTCTATTTTATATGAATTACTTGGGGGTGTCATTATATTTAAAGAAAATGTGATTGTTGTTAATACCGCAAAGAATTTTGATAAAATTTCTTTTCTAAATCTTTCAATAAAAGTCCAAATGAGTCTATAAGAATATCGCAAAATTTTCAACGCGATCCAACATGAGGCCTATAATTTGTTCAGACTTGGACTATGTGCTCCGCCTATACGAATTCACTTTTAAATTGAGAGTCCAATTATGCGCGCCCACGTAATGCAAATTATGACTTGACTCTGATATCACTTGTTAGGCTGGGGGTTCCAACTCAAAAAGTTAACTTATTAGGATAACTAACCAATTCCAAATATATACCTAATTTACTATTCATATTCTTTTTCGGTGTGAAAGTTGTTCGCATACTTAACACATAGCTAAAATTGAACTCTAACCATCAGTTCTAGGCCGAGTATTTCACGTATAAAAAATGCCCATATTAAGAAGATATTGACGTTGTTGGGACAAATTTGAAAAAGATTGGATGGTTATTAATTTGTCATAATCTCTAGCTAAGACTTGCACTTTTTACTTATAATTAATGCTTCAACTTCTTATAATTTTGAATATTTGATGCAGCCGCTACATACTCAAATGACAGTCTATTTGGGTGCTATCAGCTCCTAAACTTTATTTTCAGTCTCACAAGTATGAAGCAACTTTATATACTTTCGTTGTGGGATGTGTCTTATATGAGAAGATAACTATGTTCACAGTTTGTTTGTAGACATCAATCTTCTCGAACAAAGAAGCTTAGTAAGTTCTCACCTTCAAGCTTCCATTTATTTTATATTCTTATACACATATATATGTTGGGATGAAATGCTTCTCAAATGTTAAATATCTTTAAACAATTAATTTTTTTTGGGAAAATAACAAAACTAACATCCCTCAAAACTTCTAATAACAAAATTAGTATCCTTTGTGTTCAAACTTATATTTTCACAATTAAAAAAATGACTAATATGTCATTTTTCTTTGAATACTCATTCAATTAGAATTGAACGACAACAATTTAGACTCGTTCAATATTAAACGTTCAATATTTTACATTCAAATTGAACGTTCAATATTATTAGGGTGCTAGTTTTGTTATTATAAATTTTAGGGGTGTTATTTTTGATAATTTCCCAATTTTTTTTTTGCAAGAGTGACCGAAATGATATGAAACTTCTTGTAATATACTCTCCATAGGAAAGTTTTCCTTAATTGTCTAATTTTCTATTTATCTCCTCTTTTTAAGAGCATGATTTAGAACATTGAACAAATTTTATGGGTCTCTTAGTGTATGAGCTATCTAAAATATTGCTATTATTTGTTAATCTTGATAAAAGAAATTACTAGTATATTAGGCAGGTAAAAGATATATATACGTATGTATATATATACATACATACATACATATGTATATATATATGTATGTATTTATATATATGTATGTATGTATATATATATATATACATATGTATGTATGTATATGTATGTATGTATGTATATATATGTATGAAAAAAGGAACTCAGAATACAAATTATTTAAACAACACAACATGGCACCAATAATATTAATTATCGCCGACAATTATTACATTCCATCATTAATACGTATAGGTATAATTGAGCACATCACTTGAATTCAGAATAAAAATGAAACTTTTAGCAAATGTGTGATCATTTATTACTCTATATATATATATAAAAAAAAAAAAAGCAAATGTGTGTTCATGCATGGTTTTATTTAGTCATATTTTATTAGGATGATGAAGAAGTGAACATGCACGTTTTACAATTTAGGCACCATGGATGGTGAGTATTGCCGTAAATGTTGGGGAAGTTCCATTTCCAATTGACAGGCTTATCTCAGATCCCCTGTTGTCCGCACTGCTTGTAGATCGACCTTCTTCCAGTCTTTTATAAAGTGAATCCCATACTAAATCATTGTCATAGTGACCAACTTCAGATATTTCAGTAAGAACCTGGGATCAACAAAAAAGAAAAGTTAATTGTATGAATTGTGTAATGTTATTTAAAAAAAATTAAATTAATTATTTTGCTAATTACTGTGTTGTCCTGTCCGATCTTTTGCCATGGGTTATTCCAAGACAAAAAGAAGTCATTTTCATATCCATCAGCACCAACACCACGATACACAACAGCAGCATTAGATCCACTAGGCACCATGGCGGTCTTCTCATGTAGGAAAATACCCCATTGGCCATTGGCAAGGTGGGTTGGGTAAGGATCACGGCCAATGTGGCCATACCAATCTTTATTAGTTACAAGTGTTAAAGTGTTTCCAGTAGCATTGTAAATAAGGCAAAGTGTGGATACACCATCTCCACTTTGTTGCTTCATTTCTTTAACATGGTTGCTAGCAAGTTTGAATCTCTCGTCATTGTTTTTCACAGCAAGAGCCAGACGTGCCTTATGCAGACTTGTGACTTTTCCTGCAAGACTTGGTAATAGTTTTTCTACGGTCTCATCATCAATAGCAGTACCAAATACATTGTTAGACACACTTGAGACGCTACCAGTTACATTGTTAATCATTGTCTCAACCACATTTCCAACCTCCTCAGTAGCCACTTCAGCTGCTTTTTTTCCAATTACCTCCTTCACCACTTGGCTTGCGCCAGCTACTACTGCACTTGCCATCACAACTAATTTGTATTAATTTAGGGCAAACCTTAACAATACGACTAACTAGAATGTGGGAATGCGGTGCTTGAGGCTAATTAGGATGAGTATTATCTTTTGCTTGTCATAATGAGTATTTTATAGGCAAGTGCCACATAAATAATATAAGAAAAAGATCTAGGGGGCACACATAATGCAAGTACCACATTAGTTAGATCACACTAAATTTATCTTTTTATAGGATCACAATGAATTTATGATTTAACTAAAAAGATACCATTATAATACATAAGCGTTAAAACCTCTAGAAAAAGGTCGTTTCTCAGGCCTATGAAGTAGACGAATAACCGCTCTTTATAAGATTTATTGATGTGAAATTGAGGTTAATTTATTATCAATTTTTTAACAACTAACAATACATTACAAAATTCACAATTTCATATCAACTGACACATTAAAAAAACCAAAACACTTTCAATACTAAAATCATAATAAGATTAGACCAAACATGATAGCCACTATCGCTCAAGTTCCGACCACTATCGTCAACAACCTCTACAGAGTTCCAAAGACCCACCACTAAGCATATGTAAGGCCTTACATATTATTAAATAAGATACCATTGGCTAAAAAGAGTAATTATAAATAGCTATATCGAAACATAATATGTTTCCTCTTGGCACATTATGATTAAAAGAAACATAAATAACATTCAAAATATTAAAATCTTTAAAATATTGGCACATTATGAAATATAGAAGTAAAAAAAAGTTTCTTTTTTTTTTTTAATAACTTTTTGGCTTTTATACTATGTTGGTTTTTAACATTTATTTTAAAATATTATTTGGTCCATTATTTTTTAAAATGCATAATTTAGTCCATAATCTTTTAAAATTTAACCGTTTCAGTTCAATTTAATTGTTTTTATGAAAAGATCAAGGACTAAATTATATATTTTTTAAAAAGTTAGGCCCAAATTCTATTAAATTATAATGAAGTTGTTAAATTTTAAAAGATTAAGGACTTAATCGTATGTTATGAATTGTAATTTTTTTAATTGTACTAATTTATTAGGAGATTTTAATTTTATCTTTTAATTTCGTTATAACAATTATTATAATTTTTACAAGTCTTCTTCTTAATTCTTTAAAATGGAATAAAATATTCTATAAAATATTTATGAGTCTTTTGGTTTTCACTTTTAATTCTTCCACTAAATGATAATTGATATATATAATCAATTATTTTTATACTAAATAAAATTTAAAATTAAATTAAAATATTAACATATATTTAAGAGACTTTTTTTTAATTACATAATAATAAACAATAGGCATGACAATCGTATCGTGTTAGTCATATCTATATCGTGTTCGTTTTGTGTTATTCATATCGGTACTAGGTTCGTTTCGTATTATTAGTGTCGAATTTTCGTGTTAGTTGACATATGAAAAAATTTACTCGACTTTTTTTTTGTATTGCTTATTTATAACAGTAAGAAATAACAAAACTTTTAAAAACATTAAAAAATTATTGATAAATTCTTATTAAAAATAAATTTATATCGTATTCAGATCGTGCTATCATATCGTCTCAGAAATTATCACAATTAATAAACAATTATTATAATAATCTAACTCTTTGATTTTTCCTTTTTTAACTTTTTACTAAAGAGAGAATTTATAAGTTTTAAATTTATTCACATATAATTAATTACTTTAAAGTTTTTTGATTTCCTTTTTAATTTTCCAAAAAAAAATAATTAATATATATAATTAATTATTTTTTACACTAAATATAATTTAAAAAATATTAACTAAATTATAATATTACATGTCCATGGATTTTGCATAGTCATGTCTATATCATTTGTATATAATTTTCTTTATTATAAATTATCTCAAATTTATTCTAAAATTAAAATATCCACTCTTGAAATCTTAATTTTGCAAGTAACATTTAATTATATATTGATTATCATTATCATTATCTCAACATTATTCCTTTCACTTTCTTTATGATTCTATGTTGATGGGGCTTAAGATGAGAACGCGTTGCTTTTGGTAACAATTTACGGCAAAAAGGCTAGTCGATAACAAATTAATATTTGATTTATTCCTCAACATTCAAGAATAATGTTTATTTTTTCAATAAAAAAGAAGAAGAAAGAATAAAAGTTATTTTATTTTTATTTACAAAAGTATACAATCTGCTTGATTTTAGTATAAGAATGTGTGAAGAAATGACTATTTTGTTTGGTCTTCATTTTTTTTAAAGCAAACGTAAGCATCTTGATTTTTGGTTAATGACATATTTTTATCTCTATTTAGCTCGAATCTACGATCCTTTAAAGGTAGGACACTTATATTTATTACTTGAATCAAGGCTGGGAGCGTTTGGCCTTCATTCAATATTTTATAGTCCATTTACAATCATGCATTTGATGACTATAATTTTTCAGTTTCCAATCGAATCTGCTTCTTCATTTATGTCGAATTATTATTGTGATATTATTGTCTTTGTGAGCATTTCTTGAGAATTTATTGGAAAAATAACAAAAATGACACTCCTCAAAACTTGTAATAACAAAACTAACATCTCTTGTGTTTAAATTTATATTTTTATAATTAAAAAAATGATCAATATGTCATTTTTTTTAACAAATTGAATGATAACAATTTAGACTCGTTTAATATTTCACGTTCAAATTGAACGTTCAATATTATTGGGATGCTAGTTTTGTTATTATAAGTTTTAGGGGTGTTATTTTTGATAATTTTCCGAATTTTATTTTCACTAAATTGAATTTCAATTTGTGAGATATATGATGCCTTCTCAAAGGTTTTAAGGTTAACTTAATCTTGAACCATATCTTCTTATCTCCTAATTATATTTGATAATTTTTTATTTCAAAATTTTTAGCTTTAACGAATGAAATCAGATTACACCTTTATCATCGTAGAAATTGTTTTCTTTATACCAAAATTGATGAGCCATTGTCTAACCAAGTAATTTTAGTTTGTGTTTGATAAAATGTTATGCCTTTTTTACACATTGAACTATTTATGATGTTGATTTTACTTTTACTTTTTTTGAGCTCACAAAATACATTTTTATTTTATTTTTTAATTTTAGATCTTAATTTTATTTTTATTTTATTTCCTGTATTTATATTTTTGATTATGTATTGTTTTTAATGCAATTTCTAATCAATTGCTAATCGTTTGTATAATTATCTTGCTTAGTAGTTTATAAGGTCTAAGTTATGGTTATATATTGATAAAAAATTCCTCAAGTTCGTGACAAGTATGAATCTAACACTTCCTTTAAACTTTCAATTATATGAACGAGTAGTTGGCTACAATGATTAGTTTTTTAAATAAAAAATTTGAATTTTAGGTCAAAATAATCTTATAATGACATATTGGTCACGTAACTTTTAAGGTGAACAATTTTTTGTTCTATAATTCTAAAATTGGTCAATCAAATCTAAACTTATTGATATTCATGGGTAAAGTTGGAATTCCCCATTTTATGAAAAAAGGATATAGGGAAAAAAAAATCCAAAGAACACTCATCCCAATAGCATCACTACCCATTTCTTAGCACTGCTGCCGCCACCTATTTTCACGCCATCACCCATTGATCACCAACAATTTTCATGCTGTCACCTGCCGACCACCAACTATTTTCATGCCGTCACCTACCTACCACCTCTCGAACCTTCTTCACCAACAAAGAAAATGTGTCATCACAAAAATGAAAGAAAATTAGCAAAAAATGAAAGCCAAAATCTAGTTACTAATGATTGCAACATTCTTGAATTCTAACGAATTGGGAGCTTATTAGCAACTAAGTTTGAAAATTTCAACTTGATTGACTAATTTTTCAAATTATAGGACTAAAATAATTTACCTTAAAAGAAACAGAATTAATGTGTTATTTATCTAAATTTACGGGACTATTTTGACCAAAAATCCTAAAATTTATAATCATTGTTTTGTTATTTTGGCATCTTAATATTTTCAAAATTGAAGATAATGAAATTTCATACACATTCTTAAATAATATATGCAAGAGATGTTTTCTATTTAAAATAGGATGAATTACTTGGGGTGTCATTATATTTAAAGAAAATGTGATTGTTGTTAATACGGCAAAGAATTTTGATAAAATTTCTTTTCTAAATCTTTCAATAAACTTGTCTTCAATTTTTTTTTAGTCATTTTGTTTTTATTTACTTTCAATATTATTTTTTAAATTCTTTATTGTAATTTACAGAAGATGAAGAAATACTTCTTATCTTATTTTTATTTTTCGCATAGTTTTTTTTTTTTTTAATATATATATATATTAAATTTTTTCTTAATAGTTTATGAGCTATCTTTTCAAAATAATATTTCCTTTGTGGCTTCTTTTTTTTTTTTTTTAGTTCATGTTATTAAAAGTATTAAGTTACTTCATCAAATTACTGCTATTGTATTTAATTACAAGACTATAAATATAGTTTAAGTGGTATGCATTATAACAAATTCATCATTTGTAGTTCTCTTTTATTAATTTTGTTACTTCTACCATGATGTTTTACCATCTGCTACATTAGTTTTATTTTTTTTAATATCTGCTACAAATAGTTTTTCGGTGTAAATATATGTTGTATGAACACTCAATTCCTTAAAGTAAAACATTTACTTTTATAATATTACGAGAAAGTATAGAAACGTAAAAGATTAACATATCTTTTTAGTCAAATCTTAATTATTATATATGTAGATTGATGTAGTTTTGTTGTATACTTTCAATTTTATGATAATAAGATTATTCCTTGCTTTAGTTTACTTCTTAAGCACTTAACCCAATGTATATATTTTTCTATAATTTTATGTTTTTTGATAAAAGCAAATTGTTTTTAAACTCAGCATGACTTAACACATGAAAAGCTACATTTGACTAGTGTATAAATATATGGAAAAAAAAAAAAAAAACTTAGAATTTAAACAACGTACAACATGGCAACTAAGAATAAAAATGAAACTTTTAGCAAATATGTATTCATTTTATTTCTTAAAAAGAAAAAAAGCAAATGCAAGTTCATGCATGGTTTTATTGAGTTATATTTTATAAGATGAAGAAATAGAACATGCACGTTTGACAATTTAGGCACCATGGATGGTGGGTATGATGGGGAAGTTCCGTATCCAATGGATACGCTTATCTCAAATCTCCTGTTGTTTGGACTGCTTGTAGATTGACATTCTTCTAGTCTTGTATAAAGTGAACTTCATACTCAGTCGTTGTCATAATGACCAACTTCAAATATCGATTAATAAAAAGAAGAGTGTGTAAGTTATGTAATGTTATTTTTTTAAAAAATTAAATTAATTATTATGCTAATTACTGTGTTGTCCTATCCGATCTTTTGCCATGGGTTATTCCAAGACAAAAAGAAGTCATCCATCAACACTAGCACCACGATACACAACAGCAACTTTAGAGCCCCTAGGCACCATGGCGGTCTTCTCATGTAGGAAAGTACCCCATTGACCATTGGCAAGGAGGGTTTGGTAAGAATCAGGGTCAATGTGGCGATACCATTCTTTATTAGTTACAAGTGTAAAATTGTTTCCAGTAGCATTGTAAATAAGGCAAAGTGTGGATACACCATCTCCCCTTTGTTTCTTCATTTCTTCAACATGGTTGCCAGCAAGTTTGAATCTCTCGTCATTGTTTTTTCACCGCAAGAACCAGACGTGCCTTATGTAGACTTGTGACTTTTCCTGCAAGACTTGGTAATAGTTTTTCTATGGTCTTGTCATCAATGGGCGTACCAAATACATTGTTAGACCCACCAGAAAGGCTAATCACATTGTTAATCATTGTCTCAACCACATTTCCGAGCTCCTCTGTTGGATCAAATACAAGAATGACAGAGTGTAGAGCTGAGAATGTGTGAACCATTTATTATTCTTGAGCAAGCTAGGCCTTTTAAATAGGCAAGTACAGAGAGGAAGTAAAGATCTACTTAACGTCTCTTAAGCAAGTAAATAGGTAAATCAAAGCTGAATAACAAATTAGATCCTATTTCCACGGTTCTTCCAAATGAACTCTTCTTCAGCTCTTCTTGTTACTGACCGTTTAGAGACATTGAATTAGTCAATGTTCTTCAACACTCCCCCTTAATTCAATGTCCCTACACCAAGATTCATTCTGTGCTTCTCATGTGCAGCATATGAGAGTGCCTTGGTGAGCACGTCTGCTGTCTGTTCTTCTGTACTGCAGTGAATAAGTTTCACCTTTTCTTTAGTAATCAACTCTCGAATATAATGATGCTTGATTTCCACATGCTTTGTTCTTCCATGAAATATTGGATTCTTGGACAAGTTTACTGTAGACAAGTTGTCACAGTATATGAGGGTTGCTTCTCTTTCTTCATGACAAAGATCTTTCAGAACTTTCCTAAGCCAGACTGCTTGACAGGATGCAGCATTTGCTGCAATATATTCAGCCTTAGTGGAAGACAATGCTACAACTGATTGCTTCTTTGAAGTCCATGAGACTGCTCCTGTTCCAAGTGAGAAAGTGTAGCCTGTTGTGCTCCTTCTATCATCAATTGATCCAGCCCAATCACTATCCACATATCCAATCAGTCTAAGTTCAGCAGCTTGTCCATACCACAAGCCATACTTCTGTGTTCCCCCAACATACTTCAGAATCCTTTTTGCAGCTCCCAGGTGGTGTTTAGTTGGTTGATGCATAAACCTGGACACAATGCCTACTGCATATGATATGTCCGGCCTAGTGTGAGTTAGATAGATCAACCTCCCCACAAGGCTTCTGAAAATTTTTGTATCAGCTGCTTCTGCTCCTTCTTCCATCTTCAATTTCTCATTCATGTTCATTGGAGTATTTGCTGCCTTGCACTCCACCATCCCAAACTGCTGTAAGATGTCCCTTGCATATTTCTGTTGTGACAGAAATATTCCACCTGATTTTTGTTCCACTTCTAATCCGAGAAAGTAGTGTAACTTTCCCAAATCAAACATTTCAAACATACTCATCATGGAAGTCTTGAATTCTGAAATGAGATGTTCTGAGGATGCAGCATAAATAATATCATCTACATATAGACTTACAATCATAACTTGCTCTCCCCTTTTTTTCACATAGAGAGTAGGCTCATTCTTGCTTCTCTCAAAGCCATTCTGTATGAAGAAATCATCAATCTTGCTGTACCATGCACGTGGAGCCTGTTTTAAGCCATAGAGAGCTTTGCTCAACTTGTATACATTCTGCTCTTCACCTTCCTTAATATAACCATCTGGTTGTTCCACATATACCTCCTCATTCAGCTCTCCATTTAGGAAGGCTGATTTGACGTCAAACTGATATACTATCCACTGATGATGAGCAGCTAGAGCAAGAATGAGTCTTACTGTTTCAAAGCGAGCTACAGGTGAAAAGGTTTCCTCATAATCAATGCCTTGTAGCTGAGAGTAACCTTTTGCTACCAATCTTGCCTTATAGCGTTGAATGCTCCCATCTGCACCATATTTAATTTTGAATATCCACTTTAGCCCGATTGCCTGCTTTCCTTGAGGAAGATCTGTCATGCACCAAGTTTTATTCTTTTCAATGGAGGTTATTTCTTCATCCATAGCCTTGCTCCATTCTTGACTCTTCATGGCTTCAGTAACACTTGCTGGTTCACCAGTGAACAAGGCATACATAGATGAATATATATCATTTAGTGAACGAAAACCTCTTTTTGGTGTGTCTGAGCTATCACTGCTGGAGTCAGAACTAGTGGATGTTGGTGTTGAGGCTTGTGACACCCCAGGACTATGATCTGGGATATGCTCTTCACTTGCTGCTGCTTCGTTCTCCATTTCAATCTGCGGAGTTAATTCTGTGGAATTCCAGTCCCAGTATTTGTTCTCATCAAAGGTAATATCCTTGCTCACAATAATCTTTCAATTTGCAGGATCATATGCTCTGTATGCTTTTGAATGGGAGCAATAGCCAATAAATATGCATTTGGTGCTTTTCTCCTCTAACTTGTGTCTATATGCAGTTCTAAGTACATAGCAAATACAACCAAATACTTTCAAGTGACTTACAGCAGGTTTTGCTCCATTCCATGCTTCAAAAGGTGTTTGATTCCAAACTGCCTTGGTTGGTGAAATGTTGAGAAGATATACTGAGGTAGCAACAGCTTCTGCCCAAAAGATATCAGGGAGATGTCTTGATTTAAGCATGCTTCTGGCCATTTCCACCACAGTACGGTTCTTTCTCTCTGAAACACCGTTTTGTTCTGGAGTGAAAGGGGCGGTTAGCTGTCTTGTAATTCCTTCTTCATCACAAAATTCAGTGAACTCTTTGGACATAAATTCTCCTCCCCTATCTGATCTTAGGACCTTCAATTTTGCTTCACTTTGTTTTTCTGCCATTGCTTTGAACTTCTTAAAGTTCTCAAATGCCTCTGACTTATGTGTAAGAAAATACACCCAACTCATGCGTGATAGATCATCTGTGAATAACATGAAATACTTGCTTCCAGCAAGTGATTCAGTTTTCATGGGTCCACAGAGATCAGTGTGAACAAGTTCCAAAACTGAATCAGCTCTTTTTGCTTTACCTGTTGGGAAAGATTTCCTGGTGTGTTTCCCATAGGAGCATCCCTCACAAACATCTATTTTTGCTTCTATGTTAGGCAACCCTTGAACCATACCTTTGCTGCTGAGTAGTTGAAGCCCTCTGATATTCAGATGTCCATATCTTTCATGCCACTTCTTTGATTCATCCTCAGCCATGAGTAGAGCATGTTCATCACAAGAGGCCAGAAGAGGGAACATCTTGTTCCTAGTCATAGGCAGCTTCAAGACTTGCTGGTTGTCTTTTGAGACCGTGCACTGTCCATTTGCAAAGTTGACAGTATATCCTCCATCTACTAGCTGACCTACACTTAATAAATTATGTGCAAGTGAGGGTGCATATAGTACATCTTTCAACAATTTTGTTTTTCCTTGTGCAACCTGGATGGAAACAACTCCTTTTCCTTCTACCTCAACTGTTTTATCATTTCCAAGTTTCACCTGAGACTTAACAGATTCATCCAACTTCTCAAACAAGTCTCTTTGTCCTATCATGTGATTTGAGCATGCACTGTCCATGAACCAAATTCCATCTGCCATGCCTTTTAAATCAGCACTTGTCATAAATAGATAATCTTCATGCTCCTGCTCTTCTTCTGTGTATTTAGCTTGAGCCTGCTTGGTCCAGCAGTTCTCTTCTCTGTGTCCTATTTTCTTGCAATATGTGCAGGAGATGCTGATGCCTCTGCCCCTACCTCTGCCTCGGTAGCCACCACGACCTCTTCCTCGTGGTTGAAAGGAGAAATCAGCCTCCCCCTTAACCTGGAATGCTTTCTCTTCATCATTGCCAACAGATCTGTTCATTCTATTTTCATGTGTTTGCAAAGATCCCATTAGTTCATCATAGGTAAATTCAGCAAGATCCTTTGATTCTTCAATTGCTACTACCACATGATCAAACTTGGGGGTCAAGCTTCTAAGAACTTTGGATACTACAGCCTCATCAGAGATTTTGTCACCATATGCTTTCATCTGACTAACAATATTTGAAACCCTGGCTAGGTATTCTTGCACGGTTTCCTTATTTTTCATGCTTAGAGTTTCAAAATCTCGTCTTAAGGATTGAAGCTTGACAGTTATAACCTTACCAGATCCTTGATATTCTGTTTTCAGGATTGTCCATGCCTGCTTTGAAGTTGTTGCTGCTGCAATTCTGGAGAACATGGTGTCATGCATTGCTTGTTGAATCAGGTACAATGCTTTTGCATCCTTCTTTATATTCTCCTCTCTGATCTTTTCATCTTCTGTTTCTTCATAACCCTTGCTCACATAATCCCAGAGTCCTTGAGACAGGAACAAGGTCCTCATCTTAATGCACCAAAACTCATATGAGTCTCCTTTGAAGATTGGAATTTGAGGTTGAGAGAGAGTGACCGAGTTGCTACTGGTCGCCATTGATGTTTAGGTTCAGAAAAGTAGCTCTAACTCTCCTGCTCTGATACCACAAATGTTGGATCAAATACAAGAATGACAGAGTGTAGAGTTGAGAATGTGTGAACCATTTATTATTCTTGAGCAAGCTAGGCCTTTTAAATAGGCAAGTACAGAGAGGAAGTAAATATCTACTTAACGTCTCTTAAGCAAGTAAATAGGTAAATCAAAACTGAATAACAAATTAGATCCTATTTCCACGGTTCTTCCAAATGAACTCTTCTTCAGCTCTTCTTATTACTGACCGTTTAGAGACATTGAATTAGTCAATGTTCTTCAACATCCTCAATTAGCCACTTCAGATGCTTTTCTGCAATTTAATTAATTCCATTAACATTAGTTATTAAAAACTTATATTAATAAAATAATACTTGAGATTCAAATAAGCTATCTCTATATCTCCACTACTTTATAAATATCAACATAACCGTGAGTGTACAAAATTTCGTTAGATGAAAATCACAACTAATATGTTATATAATTAATCTTTGTATTTAGGGAAGCTGGGCAAACCTTAAGAATATAACTAGAACGAAGGAATATAATACTAACTAACTAAGTCGCAAGAATTTGTTTGGTATTTACCTAAATAAAGATAATGAGGCTAATTAGGATGAGTATTATCTTGGAAAATCAACAAATATAGCATTCGTTGAAACTTTTAATAACAAAAATAGTATCATTTATTCAAATTTATATTTTTAAAATTAAAAAAATGATTGATATATTGTTTTTCTTTGAACACCCATTCAATTTCAATTGAATGGTGTCAATTTAGATCCGTTCAATATTGAATTTTTAATTTTACACTTTAAAAATTAAACCTTTAATATTATTGGATGTTAATTGTATTATTATAAAGTTTTAAGGGTATTATTTTTAGTAATTTTTCTATTATCTTTTGCTTGTCATAATGAGTATTTATAGGCAAATATAGCATAAAAAGAAGAGGGGCACATATAATGCAAGTACCACATTGGTTAGATCACACTAAATTTATTTTTTGATAAGATCACTGTAAAATTAATTAATTTTTTATAAAGAAAATGTTTCGTTAATCATCAAAAGATATATCAAGTAGTAAGTTTAAATTAATGATACACATCAAAGTAACAAATAAGCCTCCCAAATAATCATAAAAGGAGAATAATCATGATCATAATCACTATTTGGTGGTGCATAACGAGCTTTCAAAATTAGCTCTATCAACCGATCGTTCTTCATCTTCAACAATAGTATACCACATTAATACAAAGACTTGTACGCAAATATGAACTTCACAAAATCTTTGATAATCTTCAAAACATGACCACACATATAATACATTATTCTCATTGGCATTTTCCCAATCACATTAAACACACACAAAACAACTGCACCTAACCAGCTACTTAAGAACAAAATCATAATTACAAATTCCAAAAAAGTAGAACCTGAGGACACAACCAAAACATACAAATAATAAAACAAATAATACCAGATTTTATTTAACACCATTTTGGGAAGAAAAACATTAACAAACCAAAACAAGGAAACTATCGACGCTAGAGGAACCAAACAATAAACAGTGGCCAATGACAAACGACAGCCCAAGCACCACCAGCTGTCGACACCCACCAAAGGAGCCAAAAGCTAGCAGCACCAAACCGTGAAGCAATAGCAGCGCCCAAAACAACTAGACCACGGCGGCAACATAAACAAAACCAGATATGAAACAGAGGTCATGCCATCCCTCACACCCAACAACAGCCACCCTCAAAACAACGCTCAGGAAAAAACTTTCAAAACCACTCATAAAACACGTGAAAATCTTGAGAGAAGGAGGCGAAAACCTCTCTTTAGATTCACATTCAGATCATACTAAATTTATGATTTAACTAAAGAGATACCATTATAATACATAAGCGATAAAACCTCTAGGAAAAAGGTAGTTCTCTAGCCGATAAAGTATACGGATATCCGCTCTTTGTTAGATTTATTGACATGAAATGGAGCTTCATTTGCATTTTTTATCAATTTTTTAAACTACTAACAATTCATTACAAAACTCACAATTTCATATCAAATGACACATTAAGAAGACAAAAAACATTCTTAATACTAAAATCATAATAACATTATACCAAACACAGTAGCCACTATTGCCGAACTTTCGACCACCAACCAACTCGACAAAGTTCTAAAGACCCACCGCTAAGCATAAGTAATGCCTTAAATATATTATTAATGAAGATAGTGCAATTGGCTAGAAAGATTTATTATAGGTAGCATAAGTAATGCCTTACATATATTATTAATGGAGATAATGCAATTGGCTAAAACTTTAATACATCTTATGTGTATATATAAACTTTTCTTAAATGTTGAGTTTTTTTAAGAGTTTATGAAAGGCTAAGAGGGGTTATAATTCAATTAGAAATTGTAGGAAAAAAAAATCAATTATGACTAATCTCAGTTTAGATATTTATAAAATAATAGTTATTAATTGTATTGAAAAATCTAGTATCTTATTTATTTATTTTTTTATCAACTTTATACTTAACTTTTTTAATTTGACATCCTAAAACTATCTAGATCGGCTAAAATGGATTTAGACTATTTTTTAAAGTAATGCTAGACTCTTAAAAAACTATAATATTATGTTTAAGCAAGAAAAATAATGTAGCACGTAGCCTATAATCTATAGAAATGATAAATACAATAAATAAATAAATATTTAATTGTATGAAATAATCTCTCTTCATACATAAAGTTTCAGTTTTAATCTCTCTTGAAAAAAAAAATATATGTTCATTTTTCTTGTAACGTAAATAATTATATGTATTTTTAGTAATATAAGAAAATGAAAATATATATATTTTTTACTGAAAGAAGTTAAAAATGAAATTAGTTGAATAATTAGGTCATTTATACATTAAAAGGAATTAAATAGTATAAGAACAATTTGATTTATTATTCTCGCAAGGTGTTAGTTATTTTGGTAAAACAAAAAATAGTTTCATTTATGCACTACAAGAGAAATGGTTTTTACCAACAAACTTATTTTCGTCAATAAATGTATATATTTCTCGACAAAATTACATAATTTTGTTGCCAAATTTTGTGATCCAAATTTTGGCTTTCAAATGATATTATCAACAACTTTTATCGACGAATTTTGGTTAGAGAAAGTACATTTATTAACGAAATCAATTATTGTGGCAAAAAAATTTAATGTGAATGAGAATAAGGTTCCCGCCAAATTGTCATTGACAATTTTTTGTCAAAAAAAGTGAAAATCATTTATCGACAAAATATTTAGTTGACAAAAATCTTATAATATGCTAACTCAAATAAACCCTACCCAGCCTCATATTAGAAAAACCCCTCCCAAACACACCATCAGCCAAGATCGAAGTCTCCATCTTTCGCTGAAGACATGCATTGCCATTTCTTCAAGCCACGACAACCCCATTTTCTGTCCACCACTCCCAGTACCAGTTAGTCCCGAAGCCCACACCACTAATCGATGTCTCCTCCAACCTCACAAACCCCATCACCATTTCTCTTGTAGTATATAAAATTTAACATTAAATTATGTAATGATGTTATAAATTGGTGATTTGAACCAAATTTATCAATAATTTTAAAATCTCAGATGAAATTGTTTAAAATGACTATTGTTCACTTAGTACTAAAATCATAATAAGACACTACCACAAAATTGTTTTTTGGTCTCTCCAAAATTGGTCATGATTTTTGTAAAAATCGAGGCCTTAAGTTTGGTCACGATCAAGTTAAAATCGTGACCTTTGTATGTGTATATAATTTCAATTTTTACAATAACTGTGACCATAAAATAGGCAAAAAAAAAAAAAAATAGTCACGATTATTAAATAACCGTGACCTAATCATGCTAATATAGTCTCAATTTTTTTAAAATCGTGACCATACTCTCATGTTTTGTGTTATTTTTTATATAAAAAAAAAACCCAACTCAAATTGCTAACCTAATTAATCCCTTGCTTCTCACATTTTTGTTTTATCATAATATCATATGGTTTTCATTTTTCTCTACAGGCGACGATCGAAGAAAAGAGGCACCCACTTCCCAGCCTGCCGACAGTCGAACTCCACCGCGCTGACTAGTCCATTCCAACGCTACCCAGTCACTCTGTAGTCCACGCAAGGCGCTGCTCCATTACATACGCGAAAACCACCGAGAACGGAACGACCTAAGCCCACCAAAAATGATAGCCGCCCTTGCTGGTAGCCTTTTGCTTCCACCTAAGCCCACCCCCTTCCACCCAACCGTGCCCACCAGCCATTCCAGTCATCGTTATTCAGGCAACTGTTCTAGTTCCTCTTTTTCTGCAGAATTTCTTCCTCTCGCACAGAGGACCACCCACCAACCACCAGTCACTTCCTGTGACGCTACCACATGTTTGTAACTCTTTTCCATGCATCACATTACAATTTTCATATTATATTACATAAATTTTCCTCATGATTGTTACCTTCGTTATGGAAGGTGTTTCTTGTTTTTCAATAATCAGTGATATTAATGATGGTTAGACAAATCATTGTTTTTCATACCAATGTAGACTAAATGTTTAATTATTGCTTGTTTAAACCATAAAGAAATAAGTATTGAAAATATTGAGTACTTGGCCATTTTTGTTTACAGGGCACATATATATGCTTGTACTTTGCTACCTTTTATCATAGAGTGAAACTCAAGTGAACTTGATTTAATAGATCCTATGGTATTATTTTAATTTTTTTAATGATTCGTAGCCTCTTTGAACAAAAACTTAGTTTGTTGTTATTTTTGTAATGATAGATATAGTGACTATTGAAAATATCCACTACCAACCTCTCAATCACTAAAAATAGAATAAAAATTATAAAATACTATTTCTAGTAATTTATGAATAATCAAGAAACAAAGGCTAAATTCCTCAAATGTAACACACAACAACAACAAAATGTAATATACGTGCAATGTTGCTTCAAATTAGAGAGTCATTCTCATTGACTATTTTTCTACACTATGCCAAATACATAAAATTATCATTTAAATTAATACGTGTGTTGTGTTGCGTATTTAGAATGGACAAGTCTTCGATGTTGGAGCCAAGATTTTCTTAAGAATATTTGGAAGTTGTATAGAGTTTTTTGAATTTTACTTGGATTAATACCATGGATGATGAGTGTATTAGATGTCTTTGCAATGATTGTACAAACATAGAGTTCCAAAAAATTGACGACATACGAGATCATCTTATTATTAGTGGGATTGTTCCAACTTATATGTATATGTATGGAGGGCCCCTAATTGAGGAGGATGATGAAACAGACACATCATCGAGTCATCGATTTCCATTAATGGATATGAGGGATTCTCCTGTTGAAATGGTAAATGCAATAGAAAATGATGTGAACTTCAAAACTAATGAATTTAACAAGTTGTTAGAAGATGTTGAAAGGCCACTTTATCCAGGTTGCATGAATTTCACCAAATTGTCAGCTATGGTTAATTAATACAATATAAAGGCAAAACATGGAATCTCTGATGCCGGGTTCAATGATATACTATAGTTAATTCATAAAATGCTCCCAATGACGAACGAGTTGCCCACTTCTATGAATATCTTAATAGGTTCAACAAAAAAAAATTTAAATAAATTTTTCCAAAAAGTAAAAATCTTAGATTAAGCTTTTAAGATAGAATTATAACCAATACAAAAATTTTATATAAATGATACATACAATATCTTTCTATTGGAAGAAATTAAAGAAGAAATAACAGATTCAAAAACATCAGATTATGTCTCTGATTTAGATTCTAACTTAACAAAACCAAATTGTACGTATATAAAAATAGAATTAAAATTTAAGGGATATAAAAATTTTCATTTACATGCATATGTTGACACAAGTGCAAATATGTGTATAGCTAATAAATATGTGTTTTCATAGGAGCTTTGGAAACAATAACCAAAAAAATTAGTAGTAAGAATAAAAAATAATACTACAATAAACTTTAATAAAGTCTTAAAAGATATAGATGTATTAATTGGAGGAAAAATCTTTCATACACTAACGATATATTAATAAGAAAATAGAGTTCATATTTTATTATAAAATAATTTTTTAAACTTATATCAACTTTTTACCGAGTGCTTAGATAAAATAAGTCTAACAATCCTAGATGGTAAAACTATGTATGTATTAACAATCAAAAAAGTATTAACTATTTTATCGCCGACTTTTATTTTACAACATAAAAAAGCAAAAATATGGTAAGAACATAAAAAAAATAAAAACTAGATATAGAGATTGACTAAAACTTTTTTCTAATTGAAATACAAGAAAATAAAACATTAACAGGTACAAGAAATTATTAAAAATAGTATGTTTAGAAAATTCATTATGTCCAAATATTAATAGATTCAATGAAATAGCAAACATAAAATTAAAAAATCATTCAAATATCATAAAAGTTAAACCAATAATTTATACTCCAGAGTATTGAGAGAAATTTAAAAAATAAATTCAAGAACTCTTAGAATTAAAAGTAATTATTTTCAATAATTCACCACTTTAGGCCAACATTCATGATAGAAAAAGAAGCTAAAAAAAGAGAATCAAATGGTAATAAATTTCAAAATTTTAAATAAAGAAACTATTGATGATGGTTATTTTAGTCCAAAAAAAGAATAATTATTATCATTTATTAAAGAAAAGAAGTATTTTTTAATTTTGACTGTAAAAGTAAATTTTGGTAAATAAAACTTGATGATAAATCACAAAAAGTGACAACATTTAGTTGCCTACAAGAACAATTCTAATGGATAGTTGTTCCATTTTAATTAAAATAAGCACAAAGTATCTTTCAAAGATACATGAATAATATTTTCAAAAATATCTTAATTTTTATTGTGTATACATAGTTGATATATTAGTATTCAATAATGAATTACCTAAATATTATTTAGACATTAATATTTTACAAGAATGTAGAAAATAAAAAATAATACTATTAAAAAAGAAAACAATTATTGCTCAACAAAAAATAAAATTTTTAAGGTTAGAAATTGGAGATGGAAAACATCATCTATAATATCATATTTTAAATAACATACAAAGTTTTCATAATGTGATCAAAGATAAAAATTAATTACAAAATTTTTTAAGATTTTTAATATATACTGAAGTATATATGAAGAAATTAGCATAAATGATAAAGTCATTACAAAGAGAGCTTAAAATAGATTACGTTTGACACTGGACTGATTAAAATACTTAATATATGTATAAAGTAAAAGTACAAGTAAAAGATTTACCAGTTTTATACTACCCCAGGACCAAATGATAAAATGATAATAGAAATAGACGCTTCACATGAATATTAGGGAGCAATGTTAAAAGCAAAAATGGACGACAAAGATGAATACTTTTGTAGATTTACTTTAGGATCTTTTCAAGGCCTTGAACTAAATTATCATAGTAATAAAAATAATATTTAACTGTTAAAAAAGCTATTAAAAAATTTGCAATATATGTTATAAGTTTAACATTTATTGTTAGAAATAATAATAAAAATTTTGGACATTTTTTAAGGACCAATATTGCAGTTGATCATAAATAAGAAAAACTCATTAGGTGGCAATAATGGTTTAACCACTATAAATTTGATGGTACAACATTTACTATAAACTAAAAATAATTTAACGGATGCTTTAACTAGATAATTAACAACTATATGTATATTTTTATTTTAGGAATGAATCATCTTGCTATAGAAATCAAGATCAAAGAAAAAAGAAATCTCAATTCGGGAAAATGAAATCAAAATCTTCAAGAAACAACTTGAGGTATTATACCTTAAGAAGTCTCTAGACAATAAATGTACGTTGGTTGAATCAACTAATTTGAAAAAACCCTAAAGAACTCAAAAGCTCAAAAGGCAAAGAAGTTAAATCTTCAAAAAAAAAAATTGAAAAGAAAGAGATTAAAATTCCAAAAATAGAAAATAAGGAAACTAGTAATAACAACTCAAAGTAAAAAAAAAAAAGAGAAAATCAATTGGGCAGATAAAGCTGAGAAGAAATATTCAAAAAAGGTCTATGTTATATATAATGGGCCAAAATCAAGAATTTATACTAGCTGACCAAAGGCAAGCAGAACAATTTTAAGGTTTAGTGAAATTATCCATAGTGGCTTCACCAATAGGATAGAAATAGAAGGAAGCTTTACTAATTATAGAGTCCCAAAGCTGCTATCACCAACAGAAATAGCAAGGAATTAATTCTAAGTAGTACAACAACCTACTAAAGGAATAGTAGATTAAAGAACCACGAAAAGATTTCAAGACCAATAATCTTCAAGAAAGCAACAAACAATTCCTCAAAAGAAGAAAGAGAAAAGTATACCAACTTGACAAAATAGCAATAGATAAACCTATATAACCTAGTCAGGAAAACTACTAAAGAACATCTTGATAATATGAAGTTCTATGCTACATAAAAAGATTTTCCACCAAGAAGTAAATTTAATATTTTAAAAGAAGCTAATCTGGTATTTATCTATAGGACATTTCATGTTAGATTAATAGAAAATCTATATACATGAAAAGATTTAAAAGAATTAAACTATTTTTTTGAAAACTTCAAAAAATTTATCAAAAGTTTTAAAAAGAAAATTAAGGCTACAAATAGGCCAATTTATTTAAAATGTTTCCGTTCAATAATGAATTGGAACTAGAAAACACTAGGAAGTCCATAACATTTTATTAAACTTGGATTACCTAATACTAAACGGGAAGTTCCTCGTCTAAAAGCCTTACTAGAAATTGAATTTAATCCAAAAAAATTATGTATAGAAAGAGGACAAATGTTAAGCCAAATTTACCATGAAATAAGAAGAATTAATAACTCGTTTGAAATTAAGGTCAATTATGGCACTAGTAAGGTCATTGTTACTTCCCAGAGTAATATGGTCATAACCGAGGAAGATAATGAAAAAATAATTACATATGAAACTAGTTTCAACTATAATGAGCTTGAAGTAAGTGAGGAAACAAAAAAATGTGTCTTGCCATTACTCAAAAAAGCAATCTAAAGACCATAAATGCATTTATTACAGTAGAGATAAGGAATCTAACGTGGATTCAGGATCTTCACAGAGCTCAGTGTTGACAAGCAAGGAATAAATAATGTAGGGACTACCTCTAGAATTGGTATTAAAGCCAGCAATAATGTAAGCGTTTTAGACGCCATAAAGGAAAATTATCTGAAATAATGATATTCCACTAATATAAATAGAGAACCCTTAGCCTATAAAAGGGAATTCTCTTATGTTAGAGGGAGATATGAAATTACTTCACTCTAGCTTCTATCCATTTCTATCTTTGTAATCTAAAATGAATATGAACTAGAAACCCTTTCAAGATTGCTAGTTCTCTAAGTTGTAAATTATTTATTTAATGAATAAAAGTTCAGCTTAAATTCTAAATTTAGTGATCACTTTAGACCTAGAAAGTTAAGTACGGATCTCGATAAGATCAACAGAGACAGGAGGTCTAGAAGTTTGGATATGGAGTGAGATTTAACTCTTTAGAACTAATAACGGAAATACGAAATGAACCCACATTTAGAAATACGTAAACTTACGTTTAGAAACTAATATACCTTGAATTTATTGATATTGTTCAATTCATAAACTATATCTTGATTTATGAAAAAATTAGAAAACATACATAATAATATGAAAATGAATTATAATAAAACCAAGAAATTAAGGATAGATCTATATAAAAGTAAAGTTAAATCAGCAAAAATAGAACATCTAAAAGTTTGGATGTAGAGTGAAGCTTAACTCTTTAGAACTAGAAAGAGATAGCTAAGAAGCAGAAGTACGAGGTGGACCATACTTAAAAGTACATAAATTTATATTTAGAAACTAGTATACCTTGAATTTATTAATATTGTTGAATTCATAAGCTATATCTTGATTTATGAAAAAATTAGAAAACATACATAATAATATGAAAATGAATTATAATAAAACCAAGAAATTAAGAACAGATCTATATAGAAGTAAAATTAAATCTTGAAACCCAATAAAATTTAAAAGAAACAATTTTTTTCAAATAAGCTCTTATTTGTTTTAAACTATCTAGAAAAGACAATTTCAAATGAAGTGCATGAAGGTAAAATATAATTGAAAATATACAATGATTAATTGACTATATTTCTAAATAAGAAAAAAAGTATAATTTTATCAAAGATCAAAACAAATAATACTTGGATCTTGAAGCAAGCATTGAATTAGTAAAATTGGACATAGAAAAAAAATAAATAATTTCAAGAATTAAGTCGATAGATAGACGAAGAACTTGAGAATTTTGAAACTTAAGAAGGAAAATTATGATTAAGATAGAAGATTTTGAAGGAAAATGTATGAAATTACTAGAACAATATTTTGATAATGAAAGATTTAATACTCTTTTAGATTATTATACAGATTATATTTCTAGTATTTTATACCTAATAAACCATCCCATATGAAAAATTTTAAGAAATTATTTTATACAGAAAATTGTCAAAGTAAATGAAGAAGAATTTGATAACCTAATGTTTGGGTTTTATTTATTTAAGGAACATATAGGAAGATAAGCTAACTGAAGCTTAAAAATATATCAACTCGAAAATTTGGTATCAGAGCAGTTTTTGAAGTAAATTAATAAAATTGGTATACCTAACTTAATTCAAAAAGAGAAATAAATTATTTAAAATAATATAAAAAAGAAAAAATAGAATTAATACTCTTGATTAAGAAAATAACAAAATGATTACCTAAATAAATATCATAAACAATAATTTATAAAGTGTTATTCAGTTGAAACATAACATTAAAATGGTTACATCATAAATAAAAATCTTGTTAATAAATTTTTATCACCCAAATAATTATAAATATTACTAAGACAAAATCATTATAATTTTTATAAACCTTACAAAATTTTCTAAGCTTTACATACTTGTTAAAAAACAATAATGAAAGAGAGGGTGTTATGGTAAAGGTCATGCCCAATGCTTAGTTGAAACTCATTATTTTCTATCCAAAAGTGTGTTATTTGAATAAAATTGTCTCTTTTCCTCATAAATGAGCTATATAGGTTAAAAAAACTGTTGATTTTATGCTCCTACGTACATTTAGGATAGCGCAACCTAACCCAAGCCCTTTTCCATATTCATTAAATTTGAGGATACTTTAAAGAATCTCAATATAATCGAGGAGTTTGAAAGATCCTTGATGCATAGTATTGGACTTGTTTAGACATCTAATAATCAAGACTCAAACGAGAATATATTTGCCTTCCTTAGAATCCAAATAGGCTCTCATACCAAGAACCAACCATTAAGCCACGTCGACATCTATACTCTCACAAGAATACATTTGCCCTCCTTAGACTTCAAACATATCCTAATACTAACGACCAATCATTAAGCCGCATCCACCAAATGGACATCTATACCCTATCAAGTTTAAATGTATGATAAGAAAGGGCTAAAGAACACACTCCAAACCTCAAAAGTCCAAATGAGTCTATAAGAATATCGCAAAATTTTCAACGCGATCCAACATGAGGCCTATAATTTGTTCAGACTTGGACTATGTGCTCCGCCTATATGAATTCACTTTTAAATTGAGAGTCCAATTATGCGCGCCCACGTAATGCAAATTGGGACTTGACTCTGATATCACTTGTTAAGCTGGGGGTTCCAACTCAAAAAGTTAATTTATTAGGATGACTAACCAATTCCAAATATATACCTAATTTATTATTCATATTTTTTTTCAGTGTGAAACTTGTTCGCATACTTAACACATAGCTAAAATTGAACTCTAACCATCAGTTCTAGGCCGAGTATTTCACGTATAAAAAATGCCCATATTAAGAAGATATTGACGTTGTTGGGACAAATTTGAAAAAGATTGGACAGTTATTAATTTGTCATAATCTCTAGCTAAGACTTGCACTTTTTACTTATAATTAATGCTTCAACTTCTTATAATTTTGAATATTTGATGCAGCCGCTACATATTCAAATGACAGTCTGTTTGGGTGCTATCAGCTCCTAAACTTTATTTTCAGTCTCACAAGTATGAAGCAACTTTATATACTTTCGTTGTGGGATGTGTCTTATATGAGAAGATAACTATGTTCACAGTTTGTTTGTCGACATCAATCTTCTCGAACAAAGAAGCTTAGTAAGTTCTCACCTTCAAGCTTCCATTTATTTTATATTCTTATACACATATATGTTGGGATGAAATGCTTCTCAAATGTTAAATATCTTTAAACAATTAATTTTTTTTGGAAAAATAACAAAACTAACACCCCTCAAAACTTCTAATAACAAAATTAGTATCCTTTGTGTTCAAACTTATATTTTCACAATTAAAAAAATGACTAATATGTCATTTTTCTTTGAATACCCATTCAATTAGAATTGAACGACAATAATTTAGACCCGTTCAATATTGAACGTTCAATATTATTGGGGTGCTAGCTTTGTTACTATAAATTTTAGGGATGTTATTTTTGGTAATTTCCCAATTTTTTTTTTGCAAGAGTGACTGAAATGATATGAAACTTCTTGTAATATACTCTCCATAGGAAAGTTTTCCTTAATTGTCTAATTTTCCATTTATCTCCTCTTTTTAAGAGCATGATTTAGAACATTGAACAAATTTTATGGGTCTCTTAGTGTATGAGCTATCTAAAATATTGCTATTATTTGTTAATCTTGATAAAAGAAATTACTAGTATATTAGGCTGGTAAAATATATATATATATATATATATGTATGTATGTATGTATGTATGAAAAAAAGAACTCAGAGTACAAATTATTTAAACAACACAACATGGCACCAATAATATTAATTATCGCTGACAATTATTACCTTCCATCATTAATACATATAGGTATAATTGAGCACATCACTTGAATTCAGAATAAAAATGAAACTTTTAGCAAATGTGTGATCATTTATTACTCTATATAAAAAAAAAAAAAAGCAAATGTGTGTTCATGCATGGTTTTATTTAGTCATATTTTATTAGGATGATGAAGTGAACATGCACGTTTTACAATTTAGGCACCATGGATGGTGAGTATTGCCGTAAATGTTGGGGAAGTTCCATTTCCAATAGACAGGCTTATCTCAGATCCCCTGTTGTCCGCACTGCTTGTAGATCGACCTTCTTCCAGTCTTTTATAAAGTGAATCCCATACTAAATCATTGTCATAGTGACCAACTTCAGATATTTCAGTAAGAACCTGGGATCAACAAAAAAGAAAAGTTAGTTGTATGAATTGTGTAATGTTATTTAAAAAAAATTAAATTAATTATTTTGCTAATTACTGTGTTGTCCTGTCCAATCTTTTGCCATGGGTTATTCCAAGACAAAAAGAAGTCATTTTCATATCCATCAGCACCAACACCACGATACACAACAGCAGCATTAGATCCACTAGGCACCATGGCGGTCTTCTCATGTAGGAAAATACCCCATTGGCCATTGGCAAGGTGGGTTGGGTAAGGATCACGGCCAATGTGGCCATACCAATCTTTATTAGTTACAAGTGTTAAAGTGTTTCCAGTAGCATTGTAAATAAGGCAAAGTGTGGATACACCATCTCCACTTTGTTGCTTCATTTCTTTAACATGGTTGCTAGCAAGTTTGAATCTCTCGTCATTGTTTTTCACAGCAAGAGCCAGACGTGCCTTATGTAGACTTGTGACTTTTCCTGCAAGACTTGGTAATAGTTTTTCTACAGTCTCATCATCAATAGCAGTACCAAATACATTGTTAGACACACTTGAGACGCTACCAGTTACATTGTTAATCATTGTCTCAACCACATTTCCAAGCTCCTCAGTAGCCACTTCAGCTGCTTTTTTTCCAATTACCTCCTTCACCACTTGGCTTGCGCCAGCTACTACTGCACTTGCCATCACAACTAATTTGTATTAATTTAGGGCAAACCTTAACAATACGACTAACTAGAATGTGGGAATGCGGTGCTTGAGGCTAATTAGGATGAGTTATCTTTTGCTTGTCATAATGAGTATTTTATAGGCAAGTGCCACATAAATAATATAAGAAAAAGATCTAGGGGGCACACATAATGCAAGTACCACATTAGTTAGATCACACTAAATTTATCTTTTTATAGGATCACATTGAATTTATGATTTAACTAAAAAGATACCATTATAATACATAAGCGTTAAAACCTCTAAAAAAAGGTCGTTTCTCAGGCCTATGAAGTAGACGAATAACCGCTCTTTATAAGATTTATTGATGTGAAATTGAGGTTAGTTTATTATCAATTTTTTAACAACTAACAATACATTACAAAATTCACAATTTCATATCAAATGACACATTAAAAAAACCAAAACACTTTCAATACTAAAATCATAATAAGATTAGACCAAACATGATAGCCACTATCGCTCAAGTTCCGACCACTATCGTCAACAACCTCTACAGAGTTCCAAAGACCCACCACTAAGCATATGTAAGGCCTTACATATTATTAAATAAGATACCATTGGCTAAAAAGAGTAATTATAAATAGCTATATCGAAACGTAATATGTTTCCTCTTGGCACATTATGATTAAAAGAAACATAAATAACATTCAAAATATTAAAATCTTTAAAAATATTGGCACATTATGAAATATAGAAGTAAAAAAAAAGTTTTTTTTTATAACTTTTTGGCTTTTATACTATGTTGGTTTCTAACATTTATTTTAAAATATTATTTGGTCCATTATTTTTTAAAATGCACAATTAAGTCCCTAACTTTATATAAAAAAAAGTACAATTTAGTCCATGACCTTTTAAAATTTAACAGTTTCAGTCCAATTTAATTGTTTTCATGAAAAGATTAAGGACTAAATTATATATTTTTTAAAAAGTTAGGCCCAAATTCTATTAAATTATAATGAAGTTGTTAAATTTTAAAAGATTAAGGATTTAATGGTATTTTATGAATTGCAATTTTTTTAATTGTACTAATTTACCAGAGATTTTTAATTTTATCTTTTAATTTCGTTATAATAAACAATTATTATAATTTTTACAAGTCTTCTGATTAATTCTTTAAAATGGAATCAAATATTCTATAAAATATTTATAAGTCTTTTGGTTTTCACTTTTAATTCTTCCACTAAATGATAATTGATATATATAATTAATTATTTTTATATTAAATACAATTTAAAAATTAAATTAAAATATTAACATATATTTAAAATACTTTTTTTTTAATTCCATAATAATAAACAATAGGCATGGTAATCTTTTGGTGTTATTCATATAGGTACTAGGTTCGTTTCGTATTATTCGTATCGAATTTTCGTGTTAGTTGACACATAAAAAAATTTATTTGACTTTTTTTCGTATTGCTTATTTATAATAGTAAAAAATAGCAAAACTTTTAAAAATATAAAAAAATTATTGATCAATTCTTATTAAAAAAATTTATGTCGTATTCAAATCGTGTTATCAAATGGTGTCAAAAATTGTCACCTTTAATAAACAATTATTATTATAATCTAACTCTTTGATTTTTCCTTTTTAACTTTTTACTTAGAGAGAATTTATAAGTTTTAAATTTATTCACATATAATTAATTCCTTTAGAGTTTTTTGGTTTTTCTTTCTAATTTCCTACAAAAAAAAAAAATTAATATATATAATTGATTATTTTTTAAATTAAATATAATTTAAAAAATATAAACTAAATTATAATATTATATGTCCATGGATTTTGCATAGTCATGTCTATATAAAAGAGCGCTCTTTTATTATTATTATTATTATTATTATTATTATTATTTTAAGATATACTCATATGGTGAGTTTGATTACTATTTGCCTATTTCACGTTGTCGTTGTCATTGACTAAACATATTGTGTTTCATTCTTAATACAAGAAACGTTCATGAATGAGTGTTGTTTATAGATTATCCGACACAAGGAGTAACTGCTGACTTAACATCATGTTGGCTTTGCCATGCTCTTCGGCTGGAATAAGAACCTTTTGCAATATATACCAGCTGTCTCCGCAATCCAAACACGAGCTACAATGAACTTAAGAGATTTCAATCAAAACAAAACTCGATGAAAGAGGTTTTTTTTTTTCCCAATCTAGTCCATAAAGACTTCTATACTTTTCAGGACACATAAATTTTCATATAAATTTATACATATATTAATTATACTATGATTTATGTCTAAATTTTCTTAAAAAATAAATAATTTTTTTTATTTCTAAAATTATTTAATTACATATTACATTATAATTAATATAAATATAAATTTATTTGTTATTAACACACCTCTTATTTCCAAGAGTCTTTAATTAAACAAGTTTATTTTCTCCCAAGCTCTTATTTTAAGAACTTTTTATTGGGCTACTATTATGGAAATAATAAAATAAAATAAAAATGGTGATTTAACTTTTACCATAATATATTAGTCAACTTTTTCTTAAAATTAATGTATATTAATTATCTAATTATTATAAATATAAATATTTTAATTATTTAAGTTAATTATTATTATTATTATTTTTAACTTTGTAAAATATTTTTCTTTTCAAATATCTACCATTATTTTGTTAATAAAGTTTAATTCGATCAAATTTAATTTTTTTTATAAAAAACATATCCATAAAAATTAAAATTGACAAGAAATGACTAAAATATTTACATTTATAATAATTAAATAATTAATATGTACTAATTTTAAAAAAAAGTTATTAATATATTTAATTTATATAATTAAGTGACTAAAATATCATACTACAAATTACTATGTTGTATACCTCATGTTTCAGGGCTTTGAATTATATACGTGTGTGTGTGTTGTATATAGAAATCTATTGGCTATTGCCCTCATTTTAAGTAAGATTTTTACTTAGGAGTTGTGAACGAATATACTTGAGAAAATGATGCAATGTCAATGTAGTCATTATGATGTTTTAAAAGGAAAAAAAAAAAAAAAAAAAAGAAGTAATATTTTATCCATTAAAAATAGACATTTATCTAAGTAAAAAAAAAAAAAGATTTATTCAATTTTTAATTTAATTCCTTTTGAAGTACTAATGGAAAAACAAAAAAAACTTATCGACTAAAAAAATTACTATGAATTGATATCGCAATTTTATTCTGGTATGCAGATATATATAATCTTAATTTTATCATAATATAATTATCTTAGTAGATCTTTATAATATAATTATTATCTTACCTCTTTATTATTAATTTGTATGTAAATTATGGTTCTATCATTTGTATATAATTTTCTTTATTATAAATTATCTCAAATTTATTCTAAAATTAAAATATCCACTCTTGAAATCTTAATTTTGCAAGTAATCTTTAATTTTTTTTTGCTACATACAAGCCTCGAACTTGAGAGCTCCCCCTTATTAGGGCGGTTACAATGCCATTGGGCTACCAGGGCCTTGGCAAGTAATCTTTAATTATATATTGATTATCATCAACATTATTCCTTTCACTTTCTTTATGATTCTATGTTGATGGGGTTTAAGATGAGAACTCGTTGCTTTTGGTAACAATTTACGGCAAAAAGGCTAGTCGATAACAAATTAATATTTGATTTATTCCTCAACATTCAAGAATAATGTTTATTTTTTCAATAAAAAGGAAGAAGAATGTGCGAAGAAATGACTATTTTGTTTGGTCTTCATTTTTTTTAAAGCAAACGTAAGCATCCTTTTGATTAATGACAGATTTTTATCTCTATTTAGCTTGAATCCATAATAAATGTAGGACACTTATATTTATTACCTGAATCAAGGCCGGAAGAGTTTGGTCTTCATTCAATATTTTATAGTCCATTTACAATCATTCATTTGATGACTATAATTTTTCACTTTCCAATCGAATCTGCTTCTTCATTTACGTCGAATTATTATTGTGATATTATTGTCTTTGTGAGCATTTCTTGAGAATTTATTGGGAAAATAACATCCCTCAAAACTTGTAATAATAAAACTAGCATTTTTTATGTTCAAACTTATATTTTCATAATTAAAAAAATGATTAATATGTCTTTTTTCTTTGAATACTCATTCAATTGAAATTGAATGATAACAATTTAGACTCGTTCAATATTTTACGTTCAAATTGAACGTTCAATACAATTGGTATGCTAGTTTTATTATTATAAATTTTAGGGGTGTTATTTTTGATAATTTTCAGAATTTTATTTTCACTAAATTGAATTACAATTTGTGAGATATATGATGTCTTCTCAAAGGTTTTAAGGTTAACTTAATCTTGAACCATATCTTCTTATCTCCTAATTATATTTGATAATTTTTTATTTCAAAATTTTTAGCTTTAACGAATGAAATCAGATTACACCTTTATCATCGTAGAAATTGTTTTCTTTATACCAAAATTGATGAGCCATTGTCTAACCAAGTAATTTTAGTTTGTGTTTGATAAAATGTTATGCCTTTTTTACACATTGAACTATTTATGATGTTGATTTTACTTTTACTTTTTTTGAGCTCACAAAATACATTTTTATTTTATTTTTTAATTTTAGATCTTAATTTTTATTTTTATTTTATATCCTGTATTTATAGTTTTGATTATGTATTGTTTTTAATGCAATTTCTAATCAATTGCTAATCGTTTGTATAATTATCTTGCTTAGTAGTTGATAAGGTCTAAGTTATGGTTATATATTGATAAAAAATTTGTCAAGTTTGTGACGTAACACTTTCTTTAAACTTTCAATTATATGAACGAGTAGTTGGCTACAATGATTAGTTTTTTAAATAAAAAATTTGAATTTTAGGTCAAAATAATCTTATAATGACATATTGGTCACGTACTTTTAAGGTGAACAATTTTTTGTTCTATAATTCTAAAATTGGTCAATCAAGTCTAAACTTATTGATATTCATGGGTAAAGTTGGAATTCCCAATTTTATGAAAAAAGGATATAGGGAAAAAAAAAAATCCAAAGAACACTCATCCCAATAGCATCACCACCCATTTCTTAGCACTGCTGCCGCCACCTATTTTCATGCCATCACCCATTGATCACCAACAATTTTCATGCTGTCACCTGCCCACTACCAACTATTTTCATGCCGTCACCGTCCTACCACCTCTCGAACCTTCTTCACCAACAAAGAAAATGTGTCATCACAAAAATGAATGAAAATTAGCAAAAAATGAAAGCCAAAATCTAGTTACTATAATGACTGCAACATCCTTGAATTGTAACGAATTGGGAGCTTTTTAGCAACTAAGTTTGAAAATTTGAATTTGATTGGCCAATTTTTCAAATAATTTATCTTAAAAGAAACAAAATTAATGTGTTATTTACCTAAATTTATGGGACTATTTTGACCCAAAATCCTAAAATTTTATAATCATTGTTTTGTTATTTTGGCATCTTAATATTTTCAAAATTGAAGATAATGAAATTTCGTACACATTCTTAAATAATATATGCAAGAGATGTTTCTATTTTATATGAATTACTTGGGGGTGTCATTATATTTAAAGAAAATGTGATTGTTGTTAATACCGCAAAGAATTTTGATAAAATTTCTTTTCTAAATCTTTCAATAAACTTGTCCTCAATTTTTTTTAGTCATTTTGTTTTTATTTACTTTCTAAATTCTTTATTGTAATTTAGAGAAGATGAAGAAATACTTGTTATCTTACTTTTATTTTTCGCATAGTTTTTTTTTACTATATATATATATATATATATATTAAATTTTTTCTTAATAGTTTATGAGCTATCTTTTCAAAATAATATTTACTTTGTGGCTTCTTTTGTTTTTTTAGTTCATGTTATTAAAAGTATTAAGTTACTTCATCAAATTACTGCTATTGTATTTAATTACAAGACTATAAATATAGTTTAAGTGATATGCATTATAACAAATTCATCATTTGTAGTTCTCTTTTATTAATTTTGTTACTTCTACCATGATGTTTTACCATCTGCTACATTAGTTTTAATATCTGCTACAATAGTTTTTCGGTGTAAATATATGTTTGTATCAACACTCAATTCCTTAAAGTAAAACATTTACTTTTATAATATTATGAGAAAGTATAGAAACGTAAAAGATTATTAATACATTTTTTAGTCAAATGTTAATTATTATATATGTAGATTGATGTAGTTTTGTTGTCTACTTTGAATTTTATGACAATAAACAGTGGCCAATGACAAACGACAGCCCAAGCACCACCAGCTGTCGACACCCACCAAAGGAACCAAAAGCTAGCAGCGCCAAACCGTGAAGCAATAGCAGCGCCCAAAACAACTAGACCACGGCGGCAACATAAACAAAACCAGATATGAAACAGAGGTGATGCCATCCCTCACACCCAACAACAGCCACCCTCAAAACAACGCTCATGAAAAAACTTTCAAAACCACTCATAAAACACGTGAAAATCTTGAGAGAAGGAGGAGAAAACCTCTCTTTAGAGTCACATTCAGATCATACTAAATTTATGATTTAACTAAAGAGATACCATTATAATACATAAGCGATAAAACCTCTAGGAAAAAGGTAGTTCTCTAGCCGATAAAGTATACGGATATCCGCTCTTTGTTAGATTTATTGACATGAAATGGAGCTTCATTTGCATTTTTTATCAATTTTTTAAACTACATACAATTCATTACAAAACTCACAATTTCATATCAAATGACACATTAAGAAGACAAAAAACATTCTTAATACTAAAATCATAATAACATTATACCAAACACAGTAGCCACTATTGCCGAACTTCCGACCACCAACCAACTCGACAAAGTTCTAAAGACCCACCGCTAAGCATAAGTAATGCCTTAAATATATTATTAATGAAGATAGTGCAATTGGCTAGAAAGATTTATTTTAGATAGCATAAGTAATGGCTTACATATATTATTAATGGAGATAATGCAATTGGCTAAAACTTTAATACATCTTATGTGTATGTATAAACTTTTCTTAAATGTTGAGTTTTTTTAAGAGTTTATGAAAGGCTAAGAGGGGTTATAATTCAATTAGAAATTGTAGGAAAAAATAATAAATTATGACTAATCTCAGTTTAGATATTTATAAAATAATATTTATTAATTAGATTGAAAAATCTAGTATCTTATTTTTTTTTTTATCAACTTTATACTTAACTTTTTTAATTTGACATCCTAAAACTATCTAGATCGGCTAAAATGGATTTAGACTATTTTTTAAAGTAATACTAGATTCTTAAAAAACTATAATATTATGTTTAAACAAGAAAAATAATGTAGCACGTAGCCTATAATCTATAGAAATGAAATACAAAAAAAAAAAAAAAAAATTAATTGTCTAATTGTATGGAATAATCTCTCTTCATACATAAAGTTTCAGTTTTAATCTCACTTGAAAAAAAAAAAACATATGTTCATTTTTCTTGTAACGTAAATAAATATATGCATTTTTAGTAATATAAGAAAAATGAAATATATATATTTTTTACTGAAGGAAATTAAAAATGAAATTAGTTGAATAATTAAGTCATTTATGCATTAGAAGGAATTAAATAGCATAAGAACAATTTGATTCATTATTCTCGCAAGGTGTTAGTTGTTTTGGTAAAATAAAAAATAGTTTCATTTATACACTACAAGAGAAATGGTTTTTACCAACAAACTTATTTTCGTCAATGAATGTATATATTTCTCGACAAAATTACATAATTTTGTTGCCAAATTTTGTGATCCAAATTTTGGCTTTCAGATGATATTATCGACAACTTTTATCGACGAATTTTTGTTAGAGAAAGTACATTTATCAACGAAATCAATTGTTGTGGCAAAAAAATTTAACGTGAATAAGAATAAGGTTCCTACCAAATTGTCATTGACAATTTTTTGTCGAAAAAAGTGAAAATCATTTATCGACAAAATATTTAGTTGACAAAAATCTTATAATATACTAACTCAAATAAACCCTACCCAGCCTCATATTAGAAAAACCCCTCCCAAACACACCATCAGCTAAGATCGAATTCTCCATCTTTCGCTGAAGACATGCGTTGCCATTTCTTCAAGCCACGACAACCCAATTTTCTGTCTGCCACTCCCGGTCCCAGTTAGTCTCGAAGCCCACACCACTAATCGATGTCTCCTCCAACCTCACAAAGCCCATCACCGTTTCTCTTGTAGTATATAAAATTTAACATCAAATTACTAACTATAATTAAATTAATTAAGATACCAGTAAAATTATGAATATGACAAGAAATTTAACATTAAATTATGTAATAATGTTATAAATTGGTGATTTGAATCAAATTTATCAATAATTTTAAAATCTCATATAAAGTTGTTTAAAATGACTATTGTTCTCTTAGTACTAAAATCATAATAAGACACTACCACAAAACTGTTTTTTGGTCTCGCAAAATTGGTCACGATTTTTGTAAAAATCGAGGCCTTAAGTTTGGTCACGTCAAGTTAAAACTGTGACCATTGTATGTGTATATAATTTCGATTTTTACAATAATTGTGATCATAAAATAGGCTAACAAAAAAATTATTCACGGTTATTAAATAACCGTGACCTAATCATGCTAATATAGTCTCAATTTTTTTTAAAATTGTGACCATACTCTCATGTTTTGTGTTATTTTTTATTTTGTATATAAAAAAAATCCAACGCAAATTGCTAACCTAATTAATCCCCTCCTTCTCACATTTTTGTTTTATCATAATATCATATGGTTTTCATTTTTCTCTGCAGGTGACGATCGAAGAAAAGAGGCACCCACTTCCCAGCCAGCCGACAGTCGAACTCTATTTCTTTCGGCGCTGACTAGTCCATTCCAACGCTGCCCAGTCACTTTGTAGTCCACGCAAGGCGCTGCTCCATTACATACACGAAAACCACCGAGAACGGCACGACCTAAGCCCACCAAAAATGACAAACGTCCTTGCTGGTAGCCTTTTGCTTCCACCTAAGCCCACCCCCTTCCACCCAACCCTGCCCATTAGCCGTTCCAGTCGCCGTTATTCAGGCAACTGTTCTAGTTCCTCTTTTTCTGCAGAATTTCTTCCTCACACACGGAGGACCACCCACCAACCACCAGTCACTTCCAGTGACGCTACCACAAGTTTGTAACTCTTTTCCTTGCATCACATTACAATTTTCATATTATATTACATAAATTTTACTCACGATGCTGCCTTCGTTATGTGTGGTGTTTCTTGTTTTTCAATAATCAGTGATATTAATGATGGTTAGACAAATCATTGTTTTTCATACCAATGTAGACCAAATTTTTAATTATTGCTTGTTTAAACCATAAAGAAATAAGTATTGAAAATATTGAGTATTTGGCCATTTTTGTTTACAGGGCACATATATATGCTTGTACTTTGCTACCTTTTATCATAGAGTGAAACTCAAGTGCACTTAATTTAATAAATCCTATGGTATTATTTTAATTTTTTTAATGATTCGTAGCCTCTTTGAACAAAAATTTAGTTTATTGTTATTTTTGTAATGATAGATATATTGACTATTGAAAATATTCACTACCAATCTCTCAATCACTAAAAATAGAATAAAAATTATAAAATACTATTTCTAGTAATTTACGAATAATCAAGACACAAAGGCTAAATTCCTCAAATGTAACACACAACAACAACAATAAAATGCAATATACATGCAATGGTGCTTCAAATTAGAGTCATTCTCATTGACTGTTTTTCTACATTATGCCAAATACATAAAATTATCATTTAAATTAATATGCGTGTTGTGTTGCGTATTTAGAATGGACAAGTCTTGGATGTTGAAGCCAAGATTTTCTTAAGAATATTTGGAAGTTGTAGAGAGTTTTTTGAATTTTACTTGGATAAATACCATGGATGATGAATGTATTAGATGTCCTTGCAATGATTGTACAAACACAGAGTTCCAAAAAATTGACGACATACGAGATCATCTTATTACTAGTGGGATTGTTCCAACTTATATAAATTGGTATATGTATGGAGGGCCCCTAATTGAGGAGGATAATGAAACAGACACGTCATCGAGCCATCGATTTCCATTAATGGATATGTGGGATTCTCCTGTTGAAATGGTAAATGTAATAGAAAATGATGTGAACTTCAAAACTAATGAATTTAACAAGTTGTTAGAAGATGCTGAGAGGCCACTTTATCTAGGTTGTATGAATTTCACTAAGTTGTCAGATATAGTGAATTTATACAATATAAAGGCAAAACATAGAATCTTTGATGCCGAGTTCAATGATATACTACAGTTAATTTATAAAATGCTCCCAATGACGAACGAGTTGGCCACTTCTATGTATGAAGTGAAAAAGACATTGGGTAAGTTTGGTATGAATTATTTGAAGATTCATGCTTGCCCAAATAATTGTATACTTTATAGGAAAGAATATGAAAATGCTACTCAGTGTCCAGAGTGTGGTACTTCAAGGTGGAAGTCTACCTCAAATGGAAATGATGTAAAAGAAGGTGTACCGGCTAAAGTGCTTTGATACTTTCTGCCTATACCTCGTTTTAAAAGAATGTTTAAAAGTACGGAGACATCAAAAATGTTGTCGTGGAATGCGGAGAACAAATCCTTAGATGGTACTTATAGATACCCCATGTTGGAAGGTAATAGATGAAAAGTGGCCAAATTTTGGGTCAGAGCCTAGAAACTTGCATCTTGCGACTTGTGTCTTGCTATTGCCACTGATGGTATCAACCCTCATAAGAACTTAAGTAGTAGATATAGTTGTTGGCCAGTAATTACTATCACATATAACTTTCCTCCTTGGTTGTGCATGAAAAGAATGTTTATGATGCTTACCTTGTTAATTTCTGGATCGAACCAACCAGGTAATGACATTGACGTGTACTTAGAGCCTCTTATTGATGATTTGAATTTATTGTGAGATGAAGGAGTTGATGTATACGATGCATACAGAGAAGAAAACTTCAAGCTTAAAGTAGTGTTGATGTGGACAATAAATGATTTTCCAACTTACGGAAATTTGTGTGGACATGTGACAAAGAGGTATAATGCATGTCCAATATGTAGTGAGAAAACCCATTCTCAATAACTATCACATTAAAAAAATATCATTTGTTGGACATACACGATTCTTACCAAAAGGGCATAAGTTCAGACCTCGAATGAAAGTTTTGAGTAATAATGAAGAAGATGATATTTCGTTACCCTTGCATGGAAAAGAAGTGTTACAAAAATTAAAAGGGCATTACATTCAAAAATTTGGGAAAATGGGACGAAGTACTAAAAGCAGCAACCAAAGGAAAAAAGAAAAGGAAGGGAAATTGTAAGAGGAAAAGGAAAAGCAAAAAGAAAAGAAACTGAAAAAGAAAAAGAAAAAGGAAGTGAAATTGAAAAATGAAAAGGAGGAATAGGCAAAAGAAAATTCAAAGTGATTGCAAGGAAGAAGTCAAAAAATGACAATGGTGACAAATGTTGGAAGAAAATGTCAATCTTTTGGAAGTTGCCTTATTGGCAATCGTTGCCTATACGCCATATGTTAGATGTGATGCATATAGAAAAGAATGTATGTAATAGTCTGATTGGTACACTTCTTGATATTCCTTTTAAAACAAAGGATGGTATTGCTACTAGGTTGAATCTGAAAGAGTTGGGTATTAGACAAGAATTGGCACCAATTAACAAGGGATCAAGGGTAAAGTTACCCTAGCTTGTTTTACTCTTTCTAGGGATGAAAAAATGACCTTTTTGTAAACATATATCAGAATTGAAAGTTCTCGAAGGTTACTCATCAAGTATGAAAAACTTATTATCAATGCAAAACTTAAAGCTATATGGTTTGAAATCACATGATTACCATGCTCTCATGCAACAATTATTGCTTGTGGCAATTAGATCCATTATTCCAAATCATGTTCGTCATGAAATCACTCGTCTTTGTTTTTTCTTCAATTCCATTTGTAAGAAGACAATTGTGGAAGCTGAGCTAGATAAACTACAAGTTGAACTTGTTGAAACATTATGTTTACTTGAAAAATATTTTCCACCCTCATTTTTTGATACCATGATTCACTTAATAGTTCATCTTGTTAGAGAAGTACAGTTATGTGGTCCTGTATACATGCGACGGATGTATCCATTTGAAAGATTCATGAAGTATTTAAAAGATTATATTCGTAATCATAGCCGTCCAGAGGGGTGCATAGTTGAGTGTTACATTGCAGAGGAAGCTATCGAGTTTTATGCTGAGTACCTATCTGGATTGACCATAATTGAAGTTCCTCGCCCTAAGTTTTCAATGGGTCTTGGTTTAGATGATATCGGTGAAGCATTAAATCCAAGTTTGGTTGAAACCATTAAACAAGTACAGTGGGAACAAAATCATCGTTTGGTGCTTGCAAACCATGATGACATTCTACCATACATAAGGTACAAAAAATCGTCATATATTATGATTTCATAATCACATAAATTATATTTTCAAATAATTTTCAATCACATTATTCTTAATTAACAGGACCTATATGGATATATTAAAGGCAGATCCTCGGAACAAGAGAAAGGCAGAGAAGTGATTCCAAGATGAACATAACCGCAACTTTATTTATTGGTCAAGAGATAAGGTTTTGCACGAGTTGAGTGTCCCCAATAATTCCATCACAGAAACCGTAAGATGTCTTGTAAATGGGCCTCAATATGAAGTTATCAAGTATCTTGGATATCTTATGAATGAATTCTGATTTACAACAAGATCAAGGGATGCAATGCGTGTAAATCAAAATAGTAGAGTTATGATAAATGCTCAAACTTGGCAATTTGCAAGTTTTAAGGATAAGAATCTGGTACTATCTAAAAGAATGTATTATGGGGTTATTCAAGAAGTTTGGAAATTAGAATACCATATGTTTCATGTTCCAATTTTCTTGTGTGATTGGGTTGAGGATAATCCTAATGCAATTCGCAAGAATAATTTAGGCTTGACTCTTGTTGACCTTGATAAGATAGGCCATCGAGATGACTCATTCATTATGGCAACCCATGCTAGCCAAGCATTCTATGTACAAGATCCTATAGACACAAAGTGGTCAGTTGTGTTGACATCTCCTAAGCGAGAGTTCTATCACCAAGATTCAGACTTAATTGAAATGTTGTCTGATCATGGATCTATTGCAAGCAATATACCGAACTTGAATTGTAAGGTTTATTTGTATTGGCAATTTTCGTGGACAAAATATTTAATTGTAATATAGCATAAGTGTTCACCGTTCAATCAGATGATATATGATGATGGAGTCACCAAGCTTGCAATGCTCATATGAAAGGTAAAATATTCTCTCATGCATACATCCTCACACAATTGAGCACTACACTTAGTATGAATAGAATTGTTGTGAAAGTAGAATCCTTATATAAGTAGAATTGTTGTGAAAGTTGGAATCCTTGTATGAGTAGAATTCTTGTGAAAGCAAAATCCTTGTTTGAGTAAAATTGTTGTGAAAGTAGAATCCTTATATGAGTAGAATTGTTGTGAAAGTAGAGTCCTTGTTTGAGTAGAATTGTTGTGCAAGCAAAATCCTAACATGAGTAAAATTGTTGTGAAAGCTAAATCCTGATATGAGTAGAGTTGTACTCTATTATTAATCCTCTTTCAAGTCAAATTGGACTCTATATAAGCAACGCTTATTTGTGCAAAATATTCAACCCACACCGAAATAATATTTTCTACATCTATTGATGCTTTCAAAGAAAAATCTTATTCTCTTCATCTATTAATCTTAGGCACTTTCTTGTTTTTAATTGTTCAAACATATTGTGTGGATATGTTTGAATAATTCACGTGCCTAATTGTCTTTCATGATATTTAGAATTGCATGATAGTTCTAGAGTTTACTAGCTGATTTGTTTTTACATCATATGTTGTTGAATCTACTAGTTAGGATTTTTCATTGTTTGAATCTGCTCTAGGACACACTTTGCACTTGTGCTATTTGTGCTAACGTTTCAGGTGACGTGCTCGGTATTTCGTGTGACTCGAAATTACCGAAGTTGACGGGTTCGATTGATCTTGTGGGACTCAAGTAGATCGAAACGTTGGTCCGGATCCAGACACCTAGCTTGTGGAGGCTATGAAAGGAGCGGCGGCTCGTAAGTAAATTACAGAAAGGGGGATCTATCTGTGAAGGGTAGTTCTAGGATCTATGGTTGTAATTGAACATTAATTTTCATAGTGAATAGTTAGGTGGTCCGGTGGACCGGTGGTTTTCCTCTTAGGTTATTGGAGTGGCCTAGGTTGTTTCCACATAAAAATATCGTGTGTTATTTTTTATTCCGCATTTTATCTTTACACGCGATTGCATGTCTGGCCGTTGTGATTAGGTTACATAATTAATATTTGTTAAAATTGAAAATAACCTATTCACCCCCCTCTAGGTATATTTGATCTGTAATTAAAAACTTTCATGAATGATGATAATATTGAAGAAGATGATAATTGTATATATATGCGCAATGATTGTGAACCAACTTGGGTTTATCGGGGAAGTTAAATTGTTTTAATTATAACTTCATAGCTAGGTATCTTAAAATGTCATTTTGGTTTTAACTTGTTTACATGTTATATTACATTGATATTTTGTTAACTTGCATTTTACTTTTAATTAATTATGTTTTCCCATTATAACTTATTGATTATTTGAAATTTTTATTTGTAGGTTTATGAATCCTAATGAGAAATCACATGATGACTATGAAAAAAATAAAAATGTTGAGGATCAATACAACTCCTCAGATGAGGATAGTTTGAGCAATGATGATACTTCTTGGGATGAGGAAAGGCCATCAAACAAATTGAAAAATAAAAGAGGTATAACAAAGATGAAGAAAATTGCTAAATCAAAGAATACAGAAAAAAACTACAATTCATTTTGATAGTGAAGGCAACCCAATTGGAAAGAGGGGATCGAAGATGGTTAGTTGGTCATGTGTGTTAGGAAAAAAAATGATCAGAATTGTTTACAATGATTGGCGACGTGAAGTTTCAAAAGAAGAAAAAGACATGATATGGGCAACCTTGACTATAAGAACACATTTATATTTATGACATACATTATTTAATTATGAAATTGATTTTGTGCATGAATTTATAGGAAAAATACAATCTTCCAAAAGCCTACAAAAGGAAGTGTTTGAAGACAGCATGTTCGGGGGTGGAAAACATTCAAAAAGAATTTGAGAAAAAAATATCAAGCCATACTTGAATCCATTGGATGAGACTAAGCTTTACAAACCACCTAAGAAGTACAAATGAGTACACAAGGATTGGCATGAGTTTGTGGATTACACAAGATCAGAACAATTTAAGGTATGATTGAATAAAAACTTCATAAAATATAGGTTTGGTATTGTTAGGTATTTTTTCCTTTAATCTACCCATATATGTGCTCTTAAATAGAACTCAAGTTGTCAACATGTTGAGTTGAGAAAGCTGAATGAGTATAACCACCACACAGGAAGACTAGGATTTTCTAACTTGAAAATTCAACTGGTGAGTTATTAATAGTTTAACTGATGAAAATTCAAATTTTTTTTTTGCTACAAACAATATATTTCTAATAAAATCTCTATATCCATAGGAGTCAACAAGTGGTGGCAAACGGATTAGTCATTCTCACGTCTTTATTGCTGCTAACACTCCAAAGGAATGAGAGTTCAAAAGTTAAAATATTCAAAAGATAGTTGAAAAAGTGGTAAGAAATATGTTTATATTTCATGTATTCAACTTGTTTCAATCTGTGGCAATATGTTTAATGCAAATTATGTGTGTGAATTTATGTATAACAACATTGTATTTGTAAATGTTTTAAGAGCCAAATACAAGAGAAAATTGATAATGATGAGACTGAAGAAGAGATAGGTGTAGATGCAATGGTGCTTGCATTGGAAAAAGATCATTCATGTCATCTTAGAGGATGCTCCTAAAATACATCTAGCGAATATTTTGGCATGCTTAGAAAGCATACTAATTATCCCACAAGTGAAATGGTAAAAGTCTTAAATGAAGTGATCTCATTGAAAGAGAAGGTTGCATGTATTGATATAATGAAGGCACAGATGGATGCCTTAAGAGTAGAGTTTCTTGGATCTAGGAGTGTAAGATCTTCAAGCCATTATCCAGAAGAAATACATCCTATTATTGGTAATGATGAACCAAATCCAACGATGCCTACATCTACACCACACATCCAAGAAACTGTCAAACCTTCAAAAGTGCCTATATTTGATATGAGACTAGTTATAAGTAATATTTATTTTTAAAAGTCATTTGCATAATTACTAGAACATATATATATATATATATTGTTTGTTTACCCATATATAAATTGTAGGGATGAAATTGTTTACTTGTATACGAGACCATCTCGTATTGTGGCGTGTGGGCAGGTAGTAGATTCCTCTAGTAGTGTTTGTCATAGGCAACCATTGAATGGAAGTTGGAAGGTTTCTCTTGTAAACGATATTGAAAAAATTGCCTCTTACCTATACCAACAAAAGAACATAATACGATTATGGAGGCAGTTAATTCTTTTGTTCCTTGGCCTCCACATCTCGTAATATTGGGAAAAGATTCGGTAAGAATCGAAATTATGACATGCTTAATGATAATTTTAATAATATCTTATAAACGTATTAGTTTCGTTAATATTGTAAATGAACAGGATTTTATCAAGAAAAAATCTAAACTACTCACTATCAAGGGTAAAGAAAAAGGAAGCTTAGAGGAGAAATCAATAGATAAATTAACCGACAAACTAACTTCCTCTAAATCCATAGATAAATCAACATACAAACTAACTTTCTCTAAGAAGTGTGTGCCTTGGTATCGGTAAAAAAACCAATCCCATTTACATATGACCAAACTAATGGGTTGCCCTTGCAAGTGAGATTTCTTATGGTTGCATGCTCATTTGCATCATCTATTCATGATCTTGCTGCTAAAATTCCAATGGATGGTAATATATTAGGCGATGATCTTCCTATTTACTTATTGATTGAGTGTGTCCAACAATTTTATACCAAGGTGAAAATTGGCTATTCAGTTGTCAAATTATGGATTATGTTAGCTTTAATGAATTTTAGACGTTCATGTTATGTATTAATTCTAACTGCTCACTTGATTTTTAATTATTGCTATAAATTATGTGCTTAAATTGTTCTAACTTTTTTTATAGGCAATGCTATAAGGAGTTGATGAAAAATAATATGCATAATATTATTAGATTTATTGACCCAAATTAGTTGTATGTCATTAAGAAGAAGATGACGTGTACCCAAATTGCAAGACAAGTGTTTGAGAGAATAAAAAAAACCCCAAGAGGAAGATAAGTTGATTATTCCATATAATAGAGGGTATTAAGTTCTTTTTATTTTAATTTTATTATTCTAATTAATCATGCTTATTTTGTATTTTAATAAATCTTATTATCAATTTTCTATATAGGTATCATTGGATTTTAATTGTATATGACTCCTTTAAAAATACCATATATTATTTGGATTCAAAGTGGGATGAAGTGTTCCCCTGATATTCAAAATATTATGAATGAGTAAGTAACATTTTAGTACTAATATACTTTAAATAAATCTATTCATTTACTTGCATGCAAATAATATCTAATTGTTTATTAAACTTTTATATATATATATTATATATATATTTATATATATATATATTATGTTGAATAGTCGTCAAAATCAAAGGGCTCAAGGTTTGCCAACATGGTCAAGATTAATGGTATGTTTTTGCCTCTATACTTTTGACCTTTAAGATTTATCTTATATATGTATATTTATAAATAGATTAGCAAGTTATAGATCATCTATACAGTACCCTTACAATTATCTAATTTTACATTAAAATATTAAGATTACAATTAATTATCTTATATTTAATATGTAGAGTTCTCATCAAGTTGATTTGGTTACGTGTGGATATTATATCCTTATGTTTATAAAGAGAATCATTGTTAACCCACTTGCCTCCATCATTGACTTGGTAATTGATTTTTTTTTTAATATGTATTTTCTTAACTAGATTGAAGTTATGTGGCCAATACTAATTTACAATTTGTGTTCATATGTAACTTAATAATGAATGATCATATACCGATAATCAAATTGATGAAATGCAGAATGAGTGAACGGAGTTCACAAATCGCTTCTTAAAGAGATAGCTAGAGATAGTGTTTTGTAATACTTTGAATTATTATAATTTCATATATGTACTTTTAATCTAGTATTATTGTTACATGGTAAACTTTAGAAAGTAACATTAATTTTGAAACACTTTATGCATTAATATTTGTAATTTTATTATGTTTCGAATCATATGAACTTTCTATAATGTAATTGCACTTTTAGACTTTTTATAATATATGAATTTATATATGATAATTTAATACTTTAAGATTGAACATTGCACTTCTAATGTTAAAAAAATAAGTATTTAAATTTACAAAAATGCTGAAAAATATGTGTCACTATTGTTAAAAAAATATTACCTATGGTCACAATTTTTGGAAAAACTGAGACCAAATATGTATATAAAATTTTGGTTACTTTAAAAAATCGTGACCATAGGTAGTACGTAAGGTCATGATTTTTAAAAATCGAGACCTTAAAAGAATAATTGGTCATAATTTTTGAAAAATCGTAACTATATTATATATGTACAATCACGATTTTTAATCTCTCCATCTTAAGCCATGGTTTTCATAACCGTGACAGTAGTGAGATTTTAGACCAACACAATTGTCACTATTGCCAGTGTTTTGACTACCGTCATCAGCGAATGTAAGCTCCAAAAACCCACCATTACGCATATGTAAGACTTGACATATATATTAAGTAGTCTCATATGGCCAAAAAGAGTAATTATATATAACTTTATTGGAACAATAATACTCCTTACGTGTATACCTTTTTTAAACTCATTTAAGTTGAGTCCAGGGGTGGACCGTTGTGAAAGGCTAAGAGGAGCTATAATTATATTAGAAATTTTATGAAAAATCAATCAGAACTACTTCTGGTTCATAGACTTAACAAAATAATACTTATTAATTGGATTAGAGGATTAATCTAGTACCTTAATTTGATTAATTTTGTAATCAAACTCTTAAATTTGGCTTTCTAAGAGTATATACATCGGTCAAATTAAATTTAGATTATCTTTTAATTAATTAATGCAAGACTTGTAAAATTTTATATTCTTAAGTTTATGCCCAAAAATGATATAGCATGTAACCCATAGATATGATATATGCAAACAAGTTTTAAATAGCATAATTGATTATTATAATTAAATTAATTAAATTACCAGTAAAATTATGAATATGTTGAGCAATTTAACGATAAATTATGTAATAATTAGGGATGAACACGGAGACAGGCGGCGATGGTTTTTGCCATATTCGTTCCCAAAATCGAACAGTTAATTGTATATTCGAAATTGTCCAAAAATTATTTCCGATTCGAGTATGGTTATAACAGGGGATCGAACGGGGACAAGTATAAAAAAAACGGTCTCATATTCAAATTTTAAAAAAATACATAATAGTTTGCCATTCAGCTCTAATTTTACTGTCAAATTAAGAAATTTGAATTTCATACAACGTATGATTGTTTCTATTAAAATGAACCCTTGTACAATCGGAGATGAGGGACAGATTATTAGAGATAAGGATAGACAAAAAGCAAATAAGCCGAATTTAAAAATTCTTTCTTTCTACCCCAGGAGGCAGGAGCAAACTCAGATGGAAAAACCTTGCGAACACATGAAGAAAAGAAAAACTTGTAAATTTAATTAACAGACTGTATATAATTGTTAAAATCATGGAAAATCACTACTAAGGAATAAGAACACAAATAAATTTGGAAAATAATTCGAAAGGGAAAATGAACTTGTATTTAAGAATCTCTCCAACCCAGTAGTTGTGAATCTACTCTATGGCAGTGTTCTGCTGAAGGGAGAAAGGCACTGCAAAGTGTTTGCTGTTATAAAAGATCCAGCCAAAAGAAAATATTAGTGTGAATATCGGTGTCACCCTTGAAACAATTAGACTTATTTCCAACGTTAGTGAATTAAAGGAAAAATAATAATATAATTTAGTACTTGAAACAAATCCAATGCCCAAAGATACATAACTTTATATCCTCTGAGTTCACATAAATGTGATTGACACGAAGATATAGATTTGTAGCTGATATTGCTCTCACACGCCAATCAATTTTAGATCCAAATGCAGCTTGCTCATAAGGACTAGTAGTGGTAATAATTAGTTCATCACCATGCACATTAGTGGTTCTTGTAGTGATAGCTGTCAGCCGACTTGCTTCCTTTGCCTGGAAATAGAACCAAAATTTATAATAGTTATACAAAAAACACCCCACCAATATAAATGGATAAGATTAGCAGCAACCTTCCTACAAACAAAAATAGATGATGGAATGGTACCTGTTTCTCAATCTCAGCAATTTGTTGCCTTTGTTGAGAAGGTGGAGTAATTTCAGCTCCAAGTATAATATCACGAATATCAGACTGTGTTAGTGCCTATTTATTCACATTATTTTTCTTAGCATAATCTGAGAGTATGAGATTCGACAAGTGGTCACGGAGGACTGCCGTCCGTCGAAGGCTGTGGAGACTGGAGTGTGGACTGTGGAAGGGTGGAGTGACTCGCGAGCTGCACGCCTGCGAAAGAAATAAGAAAGAAAGCTGAAATAATAAATTTAGGTTTCCCCTTGATTGTTTTATATTTATATTAAGGTTTTAACTAATAGGCAATTTTAATAAATAAATTCATTGATGTGTTATGATTGAAACAAAAGTGAAAATGGCCCGACGGCTGGTGGATATAAGAAGCAATATGGCGCTGCTGTGTCTCAGGTTTGAGACCCCCGGTAAGCACTATAAAATTTTATGAATGAATTTTTATATATATTTAAATTAAATTAAATTTAAAAAATATATTTCAAGTACGGGTGGGTACGATTTTATGTATAACTGTCCCGACAATTTATATCCGAATATTACCCGAAAATGTCATCATCTCCAAAAATAACAGTTATTAGCTGATTCGTTGGAACCGATATCTGTGGATACCGGAACTCGCGGATAAAATACCCATCTTTAGTAATAATTTTATAAATTTGGTGATTTGAACTAAATTTATCTATAATTTTAAATTTTGGATGAAACTGATTAAAATGACTAATGTTTCAAAAATAATGTGACACATTTATGATTACTCTAAGTAGAGTATAATATCTATGAAATAGGTTAGCGGGAGAAAGAAAAAAATCTTGAGTCCGCCCTCATTTGGTTTAATTGTGAACTAAAACTTGAACCTTGAATCAACCCAATCTGATTGATCCTGAAACGAATAAAAACCGGATTGAACTAATTAGAAGCATAAGATCAATCCAAATGGAACCAAATAATTGGTTGAGTTGATTTAGGTGTATTTGTTTTGAGTTATATATATATATATATGTATATATATATTTAGGAAAAACAACAAAAATAACACCTCTTAAAACTTATAATAACAAAACTAACACTCCTTGTGTTTAAACTTATATTTTTACAATTAAAAAAATGACTAATATGTCATTTTTTTTAACACCCTGTTAATTAGAATTGAACGACGATAATTTAGACCCGTTCAATATTGAATGTTCAATATTATTAGGGTGCTAGTTTTGTTACTATAAATTTTAGAGGTGTTGTTTTTGGTAATTTTTCATATATTTATTTCCCTTTAGTTGTGCCATATAATTTTAAGTCTTTAAAAAAATTTATTTTTATATTTTTAGAGTAAACTAACAAATGTACTAACAAACTTAGGTTGTTTGTACAAATCTACCTAAATTTTGGGCCTTCATAAATCTTGCACAAAACTTCTTATTAGTGTTAGATTCTATCAATTTCATGACAAATTTACACATAATTTTTTATTAGTGATACAAATTTATTACCAAATTTTTTTATGAATTGTATAAATATACCACAAAAAATATAATGATAGTGTTAAATTTGTAATACTAATAAAAAAATTGATGGTAGATAATTTTATCATAAATCTTCACTACAAGTAACAAAAATTTCTAATATCTTAATTTTATTTTGTAAAGCATGCTTATTATAATGCAAGTCTCCATGAAACATGATTATTTTATATCGTTAAAATTTACTAGAGAATGATTGCTCTCGGTGTTTTACATGTACGTATATGAAAATTTATTACAGATGTTAAAGAGTTGTGACCCTTCAAATGGGTCATGACTTAATAAAAAGTTGCTACTCTTAAAAAATCATAACTTCGATAAAATATTTGCTATCTTTGGGGAATAATTGTTCCTTTTAAAAAAAAAAAAAAATTTATGATTTTTGAAGATATAAATTTTCAAACTTTCACTTGGAATACTTAAGTACCTAAATTATTATTAAAAAAAAAAAAAAAAAGACACATTAGTCTAATTTTACACTTTAATTAATTATTTTAATATTAAAAAAATATGTGATCTTTAAATCAGGTATATTGCCAATAATTTTAACAATTTTTCTCAATTTCCTTCGATTGCAACTTACTTCCATTATTTTTTATTGTTGCAAAAACTAATGCCATTTTTATGGTCATAAGTGCTAGATTTTTTCTCAACCATATATATCCTACTTTCTTCATCATCATCTTGTTCTCATAATACACTAAAATCAAGTTAAACATAGACATTTTTACATAAAATTAACACATCTTTTGTCTGCCTTTATTCTTTCTATCACTTATTTTCTTATTAATTTCACTATCGAATTATACTTTCCTTAAGCGTTAGGGTTGAATCTAAGAATATGACGTTAGGAGTTTTGAGATTTAAACTCGGAATAAGTAAATGAATTTCTTTTATGTTTATATTTAAGTTATTGTTTTTTTTTTTTTTCTTTTTTATTGAGTTGTGAATTCTTAATTTTGTTTTTAATTATATAATTATGTGCTTTGTACGTGAAGAGTTTTTATTATTTTAATTAATTTAATTCATGTGTACTAATTTATTAAAATTTAAAAACTTATATGTATATTTTAAAAAATTAAGTACCAATATATATGTATAAGTTTGACGACTGTGGCTTAAAAATAAAATCATATAGCATTACTTATCTATGGTATATAATAAAAGGAATATCGAGTAATATGGTGAATTTTTTTGACCTAGTCTTGTATTCTAGATTATTTGATGATAAATTATTATTAATAAAATGTGATAATCATGTTTCAAATTGTATATGTTAGTTCATATATATATATTGGTCAACTTTCAGATGGAGTCTGAAATATGTATTTTCAATTCTATATATATATATATATATTGGTCAACTTTCAAGATGGAATCTGAAATATGTATTTTCAATTCTATCATGGTTAAGCATTGGACTGGGTTTTTTTTTTTTTTTACTCTGAGGAAGTGATTGTTGTATTTATTTGAGTTTCATTATATATATAAGTGTTATATTTATTCTAAAAATGGTACTTATGATTTATATTTATTTTTTTATGATACTTTAATCATATTAATTTTTAAAAATGATTGCACAAGAACAAATGATTATTTTATTATATATATTTTTTATTTTTCTTTTTTTTATTTAATTTTTTCAATTTCACTTTATCTAATGCAGTTAAAGAAATAAAAAAATGAAAAGAAATTGATTTTTTTTGTGCGATCATTTTTTAATAACAATAAAATTAAATTGTTACAAACATTAAAAACATGACTTAAATTTCATTTTGTAATAGATATGAGATCCAATTTTTCTCTTTATTTTAATGATGTATATATCTTGCATAATTGCATTATATAATTTCAATATACAATAGAGTAATGCTATAACTAAAAAATTATTGCATATATAAGTGATGTATTAGTTATTTATTTAAAATATAGTTATAATAATAAAATAATTGTATAATCGCTTACTAATATAAAACTAATTAAATTATAATATATAAATTAAGGAAGAATGTAGCTACATTCCAGTAGCTTTTGATAAAGGAGCACAAAAGTTTTATAATTTTTCAAGTGTTTAAATAAGTCCTGTAATTTTAAATAGCACAAAATTTCTACATTGACCATTGAACTTTGCGTGTGTGTGTGTATGTGTGTGTGTGTGTGGGGGGAAAATAATGGGGCAATTTTGGAATTATAATAAAAATAAACATAAATAAAAATAACAACATTTGCACTTATAATTAAATGCTGGTAATGAATGAACAACTACTAAAAAATTCATGTCAATAAAAGATAAGAATCTGCCCAGTAAATAAGTTAAAAAAAAAAAAAAAAAAAAAAACAATGAGCATTGTTCACTTCAGGCTCTTTCTTTCAAGAATGATGTACAACATTAATTTAGATTCTATCTCATCATTTTCATTCAAATTTTATATAAATATGTATCCAATAACTACTTACAAAGTGACATACGTTGCCAAGGCCTGAGTTCATGGTCGCATTTAGGAAGAGAGGAAATGAGGCGACGAAGAGGTCTGTAACAGTGGAAGAGAGTGCGATTTAGGCTTTTTGATTTTTTTTTTTTTTTTCCTTCCCCCCCTTCCTTCTTAGGGATAATTTCTTAACCAAAAATACTAAATGAATTAGTACTAGGCGCAAATTTTTTTATTTTATTTTTTATAATTTTAAAATTATCCCCACTAATTTTCATAAAAAAAAAAATGTCAATAGTCAATGCAGAAATTTTTTGCTATTTTTTTTTTTTTTTTAAGCAACATTAAAACTATATAACTTTAGCACTTCTTTTATCATTAAAAGTTAGAGGGCTGTAATCATCATTTATCCATAAATTATTATATGTGTAAAGTTAGAGTAAAACAAAATATATATATATGTCTTTCAATTTTAACATATATTAAATATAATGAATATTTAATGACATTTTTTTTTAATATCTTTAAAGTTAAATGGCATTAAAAAAATTTGATATCTTGTATTTTTAACATTAAATAATAAATTATATTAAACAAACAAAATAAAAATGATCATTTTTATTTTATTCTAATAAAATAAATATATAAAAAAATATGAGTATAAAATTAAAAATAAATAAACATGTGCTTACAAATTAGGTAAATAAAATTAAAATTCATACAATAAATGAATTTAATATTACTTACCTCTAATGATTATATGTAGTAAAACTGTTAATTTTTAATTTTTTTATTTCTTAAAAATAGAAAAATATCATATTTTAATTAAATTTAATCACATATGTTTAGATATAATGATAAAGAAATAATAAAAATTTAATACCTATAGTGAAATTAATGATAAAATTAAAAAAGTTAAAATAATTTATAAAAATTTAGAATTCTAAAAAAAAAAATTTATAAAAATTTAGAATTCTAAAAAATATATAAGAAATTAATATTTATGAATTAATTGACTTGGATAAATTATAATTATTCCATTTTATAATAAACTATCTAATTATTAAAAAAATAGATTATTTGTAGAATGATAAGTAATTTTTTTTAATTGTAATAATTATATGTAATTTTTTTTAAATATATTAAGTAAATCAAAAGGTAAAATTTTAATTTTTCATAAGTTGTTATCTAAAAATTTAAAAGTTATTTTTTATAAATTCAATTAATTATTTAATTAATTTTATAATCAATATATGTCAACAATAAGACAAAAAAAATTATATAATATATTAAGAAAATAAATATATTTTTAAAAAAATTAACCGAAACTCTAAGCGATATGATCTAGAAAATAAATCAATAATATAAGATTAATTTTTAAAGTTATTTTTAATTTACATAAACTTTCAATTTATTATGTATTTTTTTTACTTATTATAGATTTTTATTTTTTAATCATAACAAAATAATAAACAAATAAATAGATTTTTTTTTTTACTTTTTAATATTTTAAAATATATTCTAGCACTTTAAAAAAGTATTGAAAAAGTATATGAATGAAAAAATTAATGACGTTATTAATGGGAATTATATTTAATAATATATCTAATATCAAAGTTATTAAAACTATTTTTTTAAGTATTAAGAACATTTGTGAATACAAACCAAATTTTGGGTGCCTTTTGATATTTTCTCAGAATATATTGATGATAATAAAATTTTGATGATTAGAAAAAAAAAAAACGAAGCTTATTTTAATTTCAATTTCAATTTTGTTTTCGTTAGCTAATTAATTCGCTAATATAAACTCAATAAAATAAGATACTAAATACATTTATCAGTCAGAAGTCAGATGTCCTAACTACTTAAGCTACAATTACTAACTGTCACCACAGTTATTATGATCTACATTGAATCTGTCTCACCTTTAGAACCGCACCACCAAACAGTATGATGCAAGTACATATGATTAGATTAATGTAATCTAAACAAGATAATAAAATCCTAATAAATGAATTTTATGTAACAACCTCGTATCAATAATACGAAGATATACTCGACATATTATTGACACGAAACTTTCACCTCTTAATAACAATATGAAAATACACCCAACTCATTTGTTATTTCGACAACAACATTTTATAAATGAGTTTTATAAACTCCACCACTACTATCTCGTAGTTCAATACAGAAAAATATTCAATGTATTGAAATTATGAAATCACCTTTTGAAAATATTTAAACTCTAAGAGAAAGAATCATATCCGAATCACTAATATAAAAATACACTCAACGCATTATTAATATGAAAAATAAAATATTTTTTAAATACACAAAAGATATTTTTTACACATTTTAAAAATATACAACACCAAATATGAAGTGTGAGAAATATATGTAAAAGGAATAAGAGAAATGATAAGAGAAGTATATTAAAAGTACGATTAAAAAGGAGAAAGTGGGGGTATTTATAGCTAATTTTTTCAACTTTTCGAAACGTCACTGACCACCTTAACGAACCCCTCACAAATTGTCAGCAAGATCCAACGAGCCACAAATCCACCTTGTGCACACTCGCGGACTCTTCGCCGACCACCTTGACGAGACCTCTATGAAGCCCCAACAAACTACTAAAAATAAGTTTTTTAAGGCATTCACCAAATAAAAAGTCATAAACACCCACCAACTCAGTGAAACAAATGCAAATAAATACATAGTTTAACATGTAATATATATGCTTTCCACCATCATGTAATGTGTGTATCATACAAATATACAATAGTGTTAAAATCTATGTGAATGTGTGTGATACTTATCACAAGCAAAGTACCGTACATAGAGATAGACAAAAAACTAAGTAAAATAAACATACTTCGTGTTTTGCACACGAGAATGCTAACAAAGACATAAAGGACTTACATGACATACAAAATTAGTTTCAATTTTATTAATGACCAGAGCTTAAATAAAAAAATCTATTATTAGATAATATTTGTTTTCATATCAATATTGAATTTTATTCTTAAATATGTTTAGATGATTCAAACAATATAACAAACAACATTTTTATAATAATAATAATAACAATTCAATAAAAAAAAATATCAGTTATAACAAATTATTCATAAAAAAATATATGTAAATAATAAAATTTGTAGTGTACGATAAAATAAGAAAATTTAATTTGAAACATTTTCATAATTTGATGCCTTACCAGCTTGATGTGTGTGTGTGTGTCTATATATATATATATATACTTTACAAATTTAAAAGACAAATAAAACGTAAATGTTATTGATTTGTGATACTCAATTAATATTGATCAAGAAATAAATAAAAGAAATTTAGATAGATTTTGAATAAAAATAATATTTAAGCTTAATCATAAAGAATAAGAAAATTCAAGAATTTGTAAAAGTACTATTTATAGAGTTTATAAGATACAATATAAATTTTAAATCTAAGATATAATAGATATTAAATATTTAATTAAATACAAATTTATGATAAAATAAAGATAAATTTTCATCTAAAATAAATCTAATTATAAGATAGATATATCATATTTAAAATTTAATATATAAATTATAACATATTATGAATTTTTTAGCATTATTTTATATATTAGTATCTTTATTATTATTTGAGCTAGGAACGGAAGGTTTTTTTTTCTCGAATTCAAAAAAATTATCATTTAATTTGCCTCAAATATTTTTATTTTTAGCAATAAATATAAATAACAAAACAATCCACTTTCACATTTTTTGTTTTTTTGTTTGTTATTTTATAACAGAAATTTTGTTATAAACATACAAGGCACATGCATTTTAAAACGTATTTGTAAATACTACATAAGAAACTATTTTAAAACTATTTTAGAGAATAATGTTATATATTACTATAAATTTGTATTTTAGTAGTATCTTTATTAAATAAAAAGTACTTATTTAGGTTCATATTATCAAACTAATATATTAATAGTCCTCTCATTTAAAAAATGTACAACAAATGTCCAATTTTGGAAAAAACAATCTTAATTTATTGAAAGATAATTTTATTTTTATAAAAATATTTATTATTTTACGTATTCTCTAATATTTTTTCTTCATTTTATTACAAAAATAACATATACCACCCAATAAACTATGTCTACATCTACCACCTTTGCTCTATCTCTAACATTACCTTATTATTTCGTTAACCAATCACCCTTCATTTTTTGCTAAAGAACAATAAAAAATTGTAATTTAATTTTATTAAAATTAAAGTTATGTCACCACCAACTTATTTGAAGTACAATCTTTACATGTGGTTGTCACTACTGTCAGCTCATTTTTTCGATCTTTTTGACTCCTTATTCTTTTTTGACCACATTATGTTTGATTAAAGTTTTTACCTTGGATTTGTTTGAATATAACGTGGTTATAAATAATGAAAGGATTTGTGAGATCAAAGGAAATGAGCTTGTGATAGTAACAATTAGGAGAGAAATTATTCATTGCTCACAGAGTAAGTGATGATGTGATATTTCAGATCAATAAAATTTAAGATTAGTGCAAATATTTTTTTAAAAAAATACAAATAAAAAAGTAATATGATTAGTGTAAAGTATACTCCAAGAATAATGAATAACAAATCCAGTCAAGGCAAATATGGATGCTTCAAATGATGAGTTGGTGGTGGCTTAATTAAAGTTTCGGTAAAAAAATGTAACTTTGAATTATTCTGCAACAAATAATTAAAATTCGTTGGTCAATAAAGAAATAAAGTGGTATCGTGGGTTGGACGAAGGGGATAGAAAAGTTTGAAGTTGACATTAATTGCTATGGTGATATGAGATATTTTTATATTGAAATAAAAAAATTAATGAGAGAAGACAAAAATAATAAATATTTTTATACAAACAAAATTATTTTTCAATAAATAGTATTTTTTTTAATTTAAATTATTATTATATATTTTATTAAATAAAAAATTAATAATATAATTGGTATAAATAAATATTTTTTGTTTAATAAGGATACCATTAAAAACGAATCACATTTTTACAAAAGTATTGTTATTTAATCTGGCTGCTTTATTGGCCTAGGTTATGCAGCTATTTTAAATACTAATTAAAAATATGCAATTTGTACATAAATTATTTTATTTATTTTATTTTATTTTTGATTAATTATGTTTGAAAAAAAATAATTTTTTTATGTTTCTATATTAATTTTAAAAGTAAAGTAATATTTTTATTTTATTATTATATTTAGAATATTTATTTAATCTTATAATATATCTTAAAAGAATAAATAATATCAATAATTTAATATATAACATTGTTTTGTTAAAAAATATTAGCCATAATTCAATCCTATATAGTATAGATCTGTTATTTTTTAAAAGTTCAAAAGAAAATATACTTGTAAAAATCATCAAGAAGTCCAACTATCCATACGGGACCCAAAAAAAAAAAACTATTCTTTTGCAAAATAAATGACATATTTGTAAAAATTATATAGATTTGTTAGTGTGCAAATGTATATATTGTGCTTTTTTCAACATATGATTTAAAATAGAATAGAGTATCTTATCTCCATAATAAAAAATAAATAAACTTTATTTTATTTTATAGAAATTAGTATTTTATGTTTTTAATTTAGTTTAATAAACATTTCGTTAAAATGAAGAAAAAAAAAACATAAATTAGTAAATTGAATGAAAAAAATTAAAATGTGATAAACATTAAATAATTAAAAAAAAAATCTTAATATTGAATGATACGTACGTTCTATATATAAAATGATGTACATTATATAAATAGTTGATGACCTTTGTGCTCTTATTTTAATTATTTTTCTGTAAAACATAAAAAATTGTATACCAAATTCATCTAGAGTTTAATTATATGAGTAATTTTTTTATAGAAAAAATATTTTTTTAAAAATAAACATATATTTTTTAGTATTAAAAGCAAATTAATATATTTTTTTTTAAAGAATTAAAAATAAAATAAGTTAAATAATTAAATCATTTATATTCATCTATATAAACTTATAATATATTGCTTCACATATGATAAATAATATTTAAATATATAAATATTTTGAGATTTTATTTATTATTATTGTTATTCTTAATGTTATTAATTTATTGATATTATTATTATTTTATATAATTTTAAATATTTTTATGTTCTAAATTTTTTAATGTGTTATTTTATAATTATTATATAAATATTATATGATATAAAATAATAAAAATATAAATTATTATATTTATAATATAAAAATATTTATTAGCTTAATAGCATATATTATTTATGTGTTCTGAAATTGTGTGATAAGATATTAAAGTTTTTTTTTTTTTTTCTATTGATAAGGTATCAAAAGATTTTAAGAAAAAGAAAAAAAATAAAAAAGTAAAAGTAAAAGTAAATAATAATAAATAAAAAAACACTATAATTCAATCAAGGTATATTTTGTTTATATAAAGACATGGAATAATTTTCTAGAAAAGAAGGCAGACACGTGTATTTCTGACTTTAATGTGGCTCCGTCCATGGTGCTTGCCTATCAACAATAAGGACAAAATTTGTAATATTCAGAAGGAAAAAAAAAATCAAAAACAAAAACGTGTACTGAGCAGGAGTCAGCTAAGCAACAGAAAAATAAGCGCGTGAAAGTGTGCTAGGAACCTATGAAGCAGAACCCACTAAAAAATTCTTTCTTATCTCGAATTGTGCTGATGTGTGCCGTTGAGCTTTAATTCAAATTTTCAGACTATTATTATTACTAATTAAAATTACGTATGTTAATTATTTTATTTATTTTAATTAATTTTTATAATATATTTAAAATAAATATAAAATTAATTTTTTTATATTATAAAATTAATTATAAAATAAAATAATATTTAAATTTTTTATTGAATATAATAATCATCATTTTATTATTATGTTTAAAATTCTTATTTAAATGTCATTTTGTTTTAATATTATGTTTAGAGTTTTTTTTTTTTTTTTTTTTTTTTAAAAGGAGCTCTAAAGGCTCCTTTTTTTTTATTAAAGAAGAGAAAACAACTCACACACCCGTGGTGGGATTCGAACTTGGGTTCCTAGTGGGGGGAGGGGGAGTCTTACCACTGGACCACAAGAGATTCCCTTATGTTTAGAGTTATTATTTAATGTGATAATATATTATAAAGAGACAACTAATATCAATAACTTAAAATATATGGATAATTTTATTTAAAAAATTATTATACTTGATTCGGACTAATTATTATCCCAAAAATCTTATAAATATTAATTTATCCAAATTTTCATGTTAATTATTTTAAATTATATTTACTTATTTACTTGTATCCGAAAATTAAATTTAAAAATTTTCAACTTATTTAAATAAATTATATGTTATTAAACTATAAAGAGATTAAAAGCAAATAATTTCAATTAATATAGTCATGATTAACTAATAATTTAACCGCTCACCAAAATATAATACCGTTTGGCTTTGTCTACCCAAATACTAATATTAAATAATAAAAAATATGACTCGGAGCAAACAGAGCCTTATATAACTAAGTTGCATTTCTTTGTCCACCTCCACCTCCACCTCCACCTCCATCTCCATCAAGAAGAGGTTGAGTTCAGACAAACACAAGTTAACTAGTGTGAAAGTTTGTTTCCAAAATTAGACACAGCAGATTTTTTCTCTCCAACTTACAAAGCTGCTGTCTTTGGTTCCCATATCAAGTAGAAGATCACTTTTTTCTACTTGGATTTTTCAATTTCATTAGCTATTCAAATTTGAGGAAAAAAGAAAGAAAATGGGTGTCTTTGTTTCCAAACTTACATTTTCTTTCAATTCGACTGAGAAAATTTCTGGGAAGCTTATGCCTTTGCCTATTGGATTTGGGAACATGGTCTCCCGGAAGGGCAGACATTTACAACGTTATGATAAACATGGTTATCGCCAAGTTGTTGGGTATGTGCTTTATTATTATTATTATTATTTTTCATTTATTCTTTAATTTCTTTGTGGAAACCCTCTGATTTTTTCTTTTATTATTTTTCTTTTTTGGCTTCATATATCAACCTTGTATTTCCAGATTATTAGAAAAAGATTCTACTTTTAATCTTGAATTGATGATGATGATGATGATAATAATAATAATAATTCAATTGGGTAATTTTTAAAAGTTTGAAATTTTTGATTTTTTTATTTTATTTTAAATAACTACCTTACGCACAACCATTGAACTGCTCATATATATGGTGTAGTTGTGCCACAGCTCGTTGGTGAAATTTTTTGTCATTATGATCTAATTGTTATAAATTCCCTTTCTGAAATTCTACAGATGCATTCCTTACAGATATAGAGATGCCAAAAAATGCTTGGCTGAGGAATTAGAAGTGCTTGTAATTAGTTCACAAAAAGGCAAAGGAATGTTGTTCCCAAAGGTACTTCAAATTATTTGCATACTTTGTTTGGCTTTGCCTTGTTGATCAAACTGTCTTAAATAACATAATTGAATTAGTTCTAAATATAAATGTAAGTTGTAAATAGCAAAGTATGTACTTGCTATATACAAAATAACACGCTATTTTAAACCAATTTAATTATATATAATATATACTAGCTATTTTTGGGCTTCCCATCTCAAACTGCTTATGTCTTATTGAAAAATTTACTTAAGAATGCAACGTCACTTTAGGGTGGTTGGGAAATTGATGAGTCCATGGAAGAGGCAGTTTCAAGAGAGACTTTAGAAGAAGCTGGAGTAGTTGGCACTGTTGAGGTTTGTATCAAATGGAGAAATGATTTTACTAAATAGCAAATTTCTCATGTTTTGTTTTTGATGGGTTTATTTTATTTTCAGTGTAGATTGGGTAAATGGCGTTATAAGAGCCGAAGCCATGCTACTACACACGAGAGTTACATGTTTCCCATGCTTGTCAAGAAGCAATTCGATCTTTGGCCCGAAAAGAACATCAGGGAAAGAAAATGGGTATGCATTAACTATTAACTGCAATTCGATCTTCCTCCACGTTATGACATTATGAGTTCAAGCATTGGGATAACTTCATCTTCTAATATATGTGTACATTTCTATTTACTTTTTTAGGTGAGTGTTGGTGAAGCTAGAGAAATGTGTCAACATTGGTGGATGAAGGAAGCCTTAGATTTATTAATTGATAGACAGACAAACATCACGCATCTTGCTCGAAAGAAGAGGGGCACGAAACAACTTGTACCTTGAAACTGTGAATGGCTGTAGAATCGAGACTCCTAGTTTTTCGTGAGGACCAAGAAATGGAAGAGAGAAAATAAAATAGAGGCTCAATCTTGGACTGAGGAAGTTTGGCAAGAAAGTTTTTGCTTCACATTTTTTGGCGTTCTTTGCTGCTCTACTATTTTGCTTCTCGGTCTTCAAGTTTTTGTCTCCGTTGCGAAAAATGCTGTAGATGTACAGAATTCAATTCATTCTTTCAATTTAAATGATTCTTTTGCCCTAATTCTATTTCTTTGCCTAGATGCATATTTTTTTTCTGCAGAGTATTTACATATAAATTGAAATATTTCAAAAATATCCGTTGAATAATGAATAATGAAGGCCAATGAGACGAACGGATTCACAAAGCATCAATCTTTACTTTCTTGTTCAAGCTTCATTCAGGAACTCCAATGAAAAAGTTGTTCAAGATTTGTTTCTCTCTACAAATTGATATGATATACAAATACATCACACATCTAAAACTGGTTTATAACTGATATATATAGTAGTATGGAATCCCTAGGATCAATTTGGACGGTTGGATCTCTAAAATTAGACAAAATCCTGCTTTTTTTAGCAAAATTATATAATTTTTTCGGATGGGCTCACAGGCACGTTGAGCTCCGAGCCAAAATTCTAGAGCTAAAAAGTGCGCAGGTGCAATTGTACAATCGCCATCCTTATAGCCTTTGCACCGCTGTTAGGGCGTCTCCCAAAGCCACCCAAGCGCTGCTTGTGGTAGGATGCGTGTGTGCCCAATTTGGTCCCATTAGGCCCAAACTTCGTCTTTTCATCTAGTTCTGCTCCCTTTTTTTTTTTTTGCCTCAATTGGTCCCAAATATTTGTAAAACATGAAATAAGACCTCAATTCACCTTCTATTTTGTTAGTTCTGTGAATGTCTATGATGATGCATCTCCCGAAAAGGTTGATTCAACTTCTTTATTTTTTTTTTAAATGTTAAGCACTGAAAAATATTTTTTAAGGGTAATTATTTAGATTTCACTGGAATTTTACACTATACATGTAATTTAAATTGTGAAAATTTAGCCACATAAACTTGGTAAAATTGTGAAAAACAAGTGTGGCGTATGAGAAGTGAAAAAATGAATTTACATAAACATATAACCAAAATTTTACCATTATATACATACCTAGAAAATTGACATGGGTGTGTAACTTCAAAAATTTGAAAGGAAAAAAGAAAATGTGAATAGTATTTCGAAACATATTCTGAAATATAAATAATTCAAATTAAATTGTGAAATTTAATATAACTCTTGTATATTTTGAGTTTACCCTTTTTTAAATGTAACAGTCAACCCCGGTCAACCTCATTTATGTCTATCGGTGTTGGTGCCGATGTGAGGGGGGTGTTGAGGAGTCCCACATCGACTAAAGAGTTCAGTGAAGAGCTAGATATAAGTCTGGGCAAGCCTTAACTCAATGAGGCCTTATTGGGTTGAGTTAGGCTTGAATTTCTACATGGTATCAGAGCAGGTCCATGTTCTCGATTGTGCCCAACACAGTCAACCCCATCATTGCGTGATGATTTTAACTAGAAAATTTGTTGAAGAAATGCAAAGTCAACACCAACAGTAGGCAGCTGGCTACTCGTGTTGTAATTATGTCCTACAATCAGTGTGATAACTTTTAAAGGAAAGAAACACTGTTTAATATGAACGTGGATCATTTATAAGAAAAATAACATTGAATACCCCAATTCTGCCAACTCACCCCTTGTATGAAATAACTCCTTATAGTCATATTGATGAACTTATAAAACTGGTCTACTATAGCAGGTTATGGCCCTATACTAGATAGGGCATCTTCAATTTCGTGAAATTTCAATCAAATTGGGATAACATATCTGTACCATAAATAGTGAGCTCAGAGAAGGGGGGAAATGTTGAGCTAACTACAATTCATGCACCCGCAACTAAAACTCGATTCCCGGACCTTTGTTGGCAGAGAAATATTTTTTACTTGAAATTTAAGAAGGGGGGAAAGAGTTGAGCTAACTACAATTCATACACCCGCAACTAAAACTCGATTCCCAGACCTTCAAGCCACAGCTTGTTGGCAGAGTAATATTTTTTACTTGAAATTTATGGACAAATTTGCAAGATGCTATTTGCACCATTTTATAATGTGACTCAACTCTTCGATCGCTTGTTCAGCTTCATGCTATTATGTTACTAGCTGGAAATGGATTTTCTCCAACTTCTAATAAGCAACACTTCATGGCTCAAGAGCAGGCACCAAGTCCTCTTTCTCTAACACCACATTCTGGTTCTAGGCAAGTCCTAGCCATCAGTAATTTTTCTCCCTTTTTTTCAAATGACCAAAAATGTATCAATTTAAGAATCACGTACAATATGTACAAATGATTAAAGCACTAAACTGTTTTCATAAAAAGTAAATGACTACCAAGGTTTTTTAGCCCTTTTTGAACGAGCCCATTTCTATCACGAAATATTGATTTTCTATGCACATTTCTTTCCTCATCACGGATGGAAAACACTAATTGCAGTACATTATCAGAGTGCAATTTTTATTTTCAGAGAAAGGTTTCATGAACTGTGCAAAAGGTGGAGAGCATTAACTCAATAAAAAGGAGGAATACAATGTGAGTCTAGCCTAGATCTAAGACAATGCAAGGGCATTGTTAGACCTCCAATACGCATTACGTATGCCCACAAAAAGTAGGAGCAGCTAGTGCATTTCAAATATGTAGTTTTTTTTTTTATCTGTTTGTTATCTTTATTTTCAACATTATGTTATTTTATATGTTGCCTTTAGTGGAGTTGGTTATTCTTAGATTTGGTTGCCAGTTTGTTATGTTAGTGGATAGGATTGTCCACGTAGGATTCTGTTAGAGAACTCACGCGGTATTGGGCAATATAATTAGTGTTTGGGTAACATGAGGGAGGTATGTGAATTGTGAAGTTTTATTTTCCTTGGGAGAGAGTCAAGCCTCTTGAATAGCTTGAAATCTGAGTTGTTATTCCAATTTTGGTTGATTGAAGTTTAATCCAAAATTCCTTGAACTTAAAGTTTGTTCTCACTAAATTACATTTTCTTAGTTCATAACAAACTTTGGTATTAGAGCAGTGAGATTTTGGAGAAGAAATGGCAAAAACTAACAACCAAAGGCTGGAAGCAATGGAAGAAGTGATTGGAATGATACAAGGAGATCAAGATAAGCTGGGAAGAGAAGTTGGGGGTTTAAGGGAGGATATACATACCTTAACCCAACAAATGGCTCAGCTCTCTGAGCAAATGATCAGGATGCACGAGGAACGGCCATCGTCAATCGTCGTTGACTTTTGAGAAAGCAAAGGAACTACAAGAGGGAACTCCGACGTCTAACACCCACCTTGAATCCTTGCAACTTGCAAGGGAACAGCGAAGCGAATTGAGATTTGAACCCGAGGCATGACTTCAGGTTTCATAAGCTGGATATGCCTCTCTTCGATGGTCACAATCTTGATGGTTGGATTATGAGGGCCGAAAGGTATTTCACTTTTCATCGAATGAACAACAAAGAGAAACTGGAAGTGGCCATAGTCAATTTCGAGAGTGATGTGCTGTTATGGTTCCAATGGGAAAATAAGGAAAAGAGTTTTACGACATGGGAAGAGATGAAGCTGATGATTTTAAGGCAGTTTCGTACTACCCAAAATGGTACCTTGTATGAGCAGTGGTTGGCGCTGGTACAATAGAGGAAGGTGAGGGATTACCAGAGAAGGTTTATCGAATATTCGGCACCATTAGAGAACATTTCAGAAGAATTAGCTCTAGGCAACTTCATCAATAGGCTAAAGACTGAAATCAAGGATGAGTTGAGAATATTGGGCCCAAATAGTTTGGGCCGAGCCATGTATTTGTCCCAATTGATAGAAGAAAAACTTGGTTTCACCCAAAACACCAGAAATCTCGCAAGGAACAATGGGTTTTGGGCACTCTTGAGTTTGCGATTCCCGTCGACACCCATGATGAACCACCTAGAGTATTCAGACCACAGTGTGTCAACGATGGTTCCGAAGACTGAGTTTCGCAGATTAAGTGACTCTGAACTACAAAAGAGACGAGAAAATGAGCTTTGCTACAGGTGTGATGACAAATGGGCTCCAGGACATTGCTTGTAAAAAAAAAGAGCTAGTTTACTAATTACCAACGACGAGGAAGATGACAACGAGGAAGAGGAGTTTGCGATCATCGAAAAAAAGGAATTGGAGGTGGATGAATTAGACCAAGAGGTGGAAATTTCTTTGAATTCAATGGCAGGTTACGTCTCCAAAAACAATGAAGTTGGTTGGGTTTATGGGTGAACAAGAAGTGGTGGTATTGATCAATCCTAGAGCAACACATAATTTCATAGCCATTAACTTGGTGAATCAACTTAAACTTCCAGTAACAAGGACGGGTAGTTATGGGGTTATTTTGGGAGCTGCAGGTACAATTAAGGGAGAGGGAATTTGTAGAGGAGTCCATCTACACTTGCAGAATATCACCATTCTGGAGGATTTCCTACCTCTTGAATTGGGTAGCTTAATGTTATACTGGGAATTCAGTGGTTGGAGACTTTGGAAACTACTCAAGTAAATTGGAAGTTGCAAACCATAAAGTTCACGATAGGGAAACAAGTAGTAACTCTCAGAGGTGATCCATCACAAAGAGGGTCTAAGGTTTCACTGAAATCTATGATCAAAACATTGAGGCAAGAACGGACAGGGGTGCTGATAGAGATGAACCAATTCGAAACTGAACAGAGGGCGATGGAAAATGATTTGAAAATTCTTGAACACATATTGCAGAAATACAACACATTATTTGAAATGCCTGAAGGATTACCACCCCAAAGGGAAAAGGAGCACACTATCATCCTCAAAGAGGGAACTACACCAATAAGCGTACTGTTATCCTCACATTCAAAAAGATGAGATTGAAAGGCTAATTAAAGACATGCTCAGAGCAGGAATTACCCAGACAAGTACTAGCCCATTTTCAAGCCTAGTGCTCTTGGTTAAAAAAAAATAATGGATCGTGGAGATTTTGTGTTGACTATGGGGCTCTAAACAAAGCTACTGTTCTTGACAAATATCCTATTCCAATGATAGATGAACTAATGGATGAACTGCATAATACCCAAGTGTTCTCAAAGCTGGATTTGAAGTCTGGGTACCACCAAATAAGATTAAGGGAGGAAGATAGGCACAAAACTAATTTCAGGACACTATGAGTTTTTAGTTATGTTATTTGGTCTCACAAATGCTCCTGTCACATTCCAGTCCCTCATGAATGAGGTATTCAGACCTTATTTGCGAAAATTTGTACTTGTTTTCTTTGATGATATCTTAATCTACAGCATAGATGAGGCAGCTCACCAAAAGCATTTGGAGTTAGTACTAGACTTGTTAAGTCAACACAAGTTGTATGCTAACAGGAAACAGTGTGAGTTTGGCAAGCATGTGGCTTATCTGAGTCATATCATTTCAGGAGATGGAGTTGCTGCTGATCCTAGTAAAATTCAAGCTATGCAGGCGTGGCCACAACCCCGAAATCTAAGAGAACTTCGAGGCTTCTTAGGACTAACTGGGTACTATAGGAAATTTGTGTCAAGATATGCCCAGAAAGCTTGGCCCCTAACTAAACAGCTTAAGAAGGACAACTTCCATTGGAATACAAAAGCCACAAAGGCCTTTGAAACACTTAAGGCAACTATGATATAGGTTCCAATTTTAGCCATGCCTGACTTTTCTAAGCCACTTTATAGTGGAGAGTGATGCCTAAAGTTATGGTTTAGGAGCTGGGCTTTTGCAAGGAAAGAGGCCAATAGCATACTACAATCATACGATGGGTACTCGAGCTAGACTGAAATCCATCTATGAAAAAGAGTTGATGGCCATTGTTTTTTCTGTTAACAAGTGGAGGCCCTATTTACTAGGAAGGCATTTTATTGTTCGAATTGACCAACAAAGTCTCAAGTTTTTACTTGAACAAAGGATCATCAATGCAGAGTATCAAAAATGGGTGGCCAAACTAATGGGATTCAGTTTTGATATCCAGTATAGAACGGGTGCAAGCAATAAAGTAGCTGATACAATGCCTCAGTCACCAGCCAAGATTTATATTCCTCATTGGCAACATTGGAAGTAATTGCAAGAGGAGATATCTAAAAATGAATACTTACAGAAGCTCAAGCAGCACATTGTTGAAGGGTTATCTTCCCCGGCTAGATTTCAAGTAAATAATGACATATTATTTTATAAAGGGAGGTTAGTGCTACTAGTTGACATGACATGAAAGAACGACACGAAACCCAACACAAAAAACCCGACACGAATTCATACGAAATAATTTTGGGTCAAAAATGGGTCAACCCGAAAATAACAGGTCAAGGTTGGGTCGATTTCGGGTTGACCTGTTCAACCCTTTTTTTTTTTTAGGAATAAAATCAAAAATATAAATAATAAATTATTGAGCATTTGAGATAACCCTAATTTCACTTTTCAGTTCAGTTATTCCTATTCGCGTTGACATAGTTACAGAGCCCCAAGTCCTGAAGCCCCCAACAGCCAACTCGCCAAGCACCAAAGCCCCCAACACCCACCCTCAAATGCCGGTCACAGCTTGTAAGTTGAGGTCCTTGAGGTTGAGGAGTTGACAAAAAGTATGCAGATAATTTGTGTGTGTCTATCTTATACTCAATTCATGAATATTATCTACACTAAATTACTTTAATTATTTGGGTAATTAAATAGCCATTTGAAAAATGAAATGTCTAGAGATTGCCTTAATCTGAAAGGGGTTTTATGGGTCCTATGCTTTTTTATTCTTTTCGGGGAGTCTACGCTTAGATTCATAAAACATATACCAGAACCTATCTATTGTGTAATGGGTCTGGAGTAAAGTCTAAAAGGTACTTCTCTATTGATTGCTGCAAAAAAGTCTTGATCATCTTCATTTTTAAAGCTTTCATACCCATATGGACTTCTCTTTAAATCTTCAACCTTCTCATTCAATAATTACATTCTAGCTCCTAATATTCTTTTTTGGATTGTGGGAGTAAGTCAGTAAGTTATAAAGATAGCTTATATAGCAATAAAAAATAATATTTATCAATAGCCAACAAATACTGACAGATGTATGTTATTATTTGATATGTATGATTTTACCCGCAATTTGTTATTTGTTTATGAAAGTGTAAATGGAATAAGGGTAAATAAGAAGTAGAAATGTAGAATAAATATTATTTTCAGAAAAATAGAATAAAAATAAAAAAGGAAATATAATTAAAGCTAATCAATAATCTTTAGTTTCCTAGTGAATACTAGTGATGATGGGAAAACATATGAACACATCTTAGTATGAATATTCGAGTCAGTTATCACACTGACATATTTAGCATTTTAGTGCTGTACATTGAAAAGAGACATATTTAGTATTTTAGTTGAAATTATACATGTATTAAATATTGGAAAAGAGAAATATTTAGTATTTTCAGTTCTAGATGTTTGCCCTACTGATCTGCAATATTACTGTATAGAATATTGCATTATGTCATGCTTTTTAAAACAATATATCATGCCCTAAATTATTTATTTCTATGATATGTTACATTTGTCTCATAGATCTTATGTGATATATAGATTAAAAGTAAAAATGACAGAATCATCAAAACAAGTAAAATAAGTTCAAATTGAAGATATTGAGATTAATGATGAGGTTGATATAGATGAGGTGGTGAGTTTGGATACAAAGAAAAAAGGAAACAAATGTTTGAAAAAGAGAGCTAAAATTTGAGATTATTTTAAGGATCTTCCAATTGAACCTAACAAAGATGAGAGATCAGCATGTATTTATTGTGGTACTTCATTTAGATCTGAGTCATTTTATGGGACATGCAATTTTACTCGTCATTATGCAAAGTGTCCTAAGAGAGATTTTGTGATGTTGATCAGATGATTATCGATAAAACTAAGGAATGGTATACAATTCGTTCCACTAAATACGATCCAGAAATATTTAGGAACTTGATTGTTAGGGCAATTATAATGCATGACTTACATTTTCAATTTATTGAATATGAAGGTATTAGATATTGTTTTCAGCATCTTCATCCCGATGTTAAGTTAATTTCTAAGAACACTGCGAAGGCTGATGTTCTTAACATGTACTTGAATGAAAAATCAAAGATTAGATCTATGTTAGATGCATGCCCTAGAAGAATTTGTCTAACCTCTTATTGTTGGTCTTCTTTAACCTATGATGGTTATATTTCCCTCACATGTCATTTCATTGATAATGAGTGAAAATTACAAAAAAGAGTGTTGAATTTCTCTTTCATGCTACCTCCACACGATGCCCCATCTTTATGTAATAAAATTCATTCTATGTTGCGTGAGTGGGGAATTGATAAGAAAACGTTTTAATAACATTGGATAATGCACACATCATAAATTTAATTGATCAAGATGGTCTCAAAGATGTTGATAATGCAGTTTGTAAGGTTCTTGATAGCATCAAATATGTGAGAGGGTCACAAATGAGAAAGAAAAAGTTCAAAGAATCAGTAAAATTGACAAATTTGGATTCCACTAAAGGATTAAAGCTAAATGTTGTAACTAGATAGAATTCGACCTATCTCATGCTTGAAAATGCTTTATACTATCGTCGAACGTTTTAGCAATTATCTTTGATTGATTCTTGTTATGTAAATTTTCCTACAATGTCTGAGTGGGAAAAGGTGGATAAGATTTGTAGTTTTTTGTCATTGTTTTATGAGATCACGCTCCAATTTTCTGGAACTAGGTATCCTACTGCAAATTTGTATTTCGCTTCTGTTAGTTCATGTTATATTTCTTTAAACAAAAAAGTGCAGAGTGATGATGAGTTTCTTAAAGATATGGCAAGTATGATGCTTACAAAGTTTGAGAAATATTGGACTGATTTTAGCATAATATTGTCCATAACTTTGATTTTGGACCCAAGATACAAAATGAAATTGATTAAATTCACCTACAAAAGGATCTATGGTCAATCAACTTCTGAAAATGAGATTTCTTTAAGAAATCTCAAGAATAAATTGAATAAGATTTATAAAGAATATGCTCAAGATGTTTCTTCTCAAAATGTGTCAACATCTAGATCAATAGTAATATTAGGGACAACGGTGATGATAGAGCAATAAGTCATGGTCATGTTCTTTATAGAAAAGAAGATCTAGTTGAGGTATAATTTATAATAATTTAACTTGTTTATTTATTATTAAAAGTTTATCTTATTTATTTACAAATTATAACTTTTCTTTTATTTCTTAATTTTAGAGTTTCAATTTTTGTGGTGATGACACTCCACAAAAAAGTCAATTAGAAGCTTATATAGAAGAACCTCTAGTGAAGCAATCGATTGAAAATGGTAATTTTAACATCCTTGAATATTGGAAGGGAAACAATATTCGTTTTTCTTTCGTAGTTGCTTATGGCTTATGATATCCTAGCCATTCCAGTTTCAACAGTTACTTCAGAATCTGCGTTCAGTGTTGATGGGAGAGTTTTAGATCAATTTCGCACTTCACTTTTGCCTACCATGGTTGAGGCATTAGTTTGTACCAGAGATTGATTTTATGGTGATAAAGGTATTGTACAATTTTTTTTAACATATACATATTTTGCAATATTTTCATTTTCTCTACATTTTTTTTATAGATAATAAACCAAGTTTGGATGATTTAGTGTAAGATGTTATGAGCGAAATTGTAAATGAAGCTCCTTCTCAAAGTTCAAATACTTAAAAGGTAATTATTGCTTTTATATTTAAATTTTATTTTTATAATTACATGTGTGTTCACCTCTTATCTAACATGAGTTATTCTTCTATTTAATATAGCTAGTGAGGGAGAGCTCAGAAATGTGACTATGGTACATACAGCTGGGGTCAAGCTTCTTTTATTTGGGCCATTTTTTATTTTGAAATATTATTTATGTATTTTGTGGTTTATGTGTAATTCAAGCACTTTACTGTGAAAGTGTGAATATTTTAGAACATATTGACATATTGTCTTTGTTAGGTGTATTGTAATTTTATGTGGATCATGTTTAATAGTGTGAATATTTTGATTTTTGGAATGTTTTGTCTGTTTTGTACATTTTCAGATTTTCAATTTGCAAGGGATGCTGCTATTAAGAGATTTACAGAGGATCCAGAGTTGTGATGGCAGATAAGGGTGGGCACCAAGGGCTCCACTTGCCTATAGGTATGGGTATCAATCATATGAGCCTTTCTATATATCTACTCAAGTTTAGTTACTTTAGTAGAGTTTTAATTTCAAGATTACAGTATTCTATGGCATGTCTTAGCCTCTTAGGGTCCTCTTAGTTTTAATTGGACATGCATTCCAGCTTTCTGACTTGACTTAACATTTTCAGCTTTGTATGTGTATACTTGTTGAATGTACAGCTTAGTTCATCAAGCTGATTGGTGCCATGTGTCTGGGGATCTTGTCATTGTTTTGATATCTAAAACCCTCTTGTCATTCGTTTTATTTTATCTACTTATTTGCCAATTATAATATAATTTAGGTGATGCATTTTACATAAATTTTGTGTTTATGTATCTTTTAATAGGGAGAAAATAATGACCACAACAAGGAAGGAGAAAAAAAAGGAGGCCAAAAGATAAGAAAATGCAGGAAAGGCTGTTGTGTTGGATAAGGTTATAGATTCTAAAACATTTAGTGATGTATAGAAACATTGTGATATTTTTACAGTTACATGCATCTTCTTTATGCCTTGGTTAAAGGCTTTGTTTTAATTATTTTTTTTAAATGTGAGAAAATTAGTGGAATATATTTGGTTGTTTAATTTACTGGTGATTTGGGACGAATTAGCAATTAGAAACTAGTATTAGACTCACATTTGATTCATGGTTTCCTTCCATATTTTAAACGTGAAAATTTATTTCCTATTATTATTATTATTATTATGCTTTCTTGGTGGTTGAATTATATCGGGTATAATCAACAATTGTATGGTCTCATGTAAACCAATTTGCTATTAGTAACATATTTGTCACTATTCTAGATTCAAAATTATATAGCAGTATCTTATTGCTTAGGTCACGTAAGCATTTTAACTGGAGCTGTGTCAACTTGAAATCTTGAATCATCAAACATGAGAAAATACTGCTTCGGGTCTAGTTCGTGTTCGGGTTTGGACCGACCCGTTTTTAATTTAGGTCAATTTCATACTTTTTGGGTTTGGGTTCGAGTTTTGGGTTTGATCAGACCTGTTTGTTGTGTTTGGGTTGTTCGGGTCTGGGTCCAAGTTCGAGTTTGATCTATGTGACCTGTTTTCAATTCGAGTCGTGTTCGGGTTAATCGTGTTCGGGTCAGGTTGAAAAACGGGTTGATCCGAACACGACACGAACTGTCACCCCTAAATGCTACCAAAGGATTCCAAGTTGTTGACTAAGATTTTAAAAGAATTACACGCCACACCTATGGGAGGTCATTCGAGAGAGAAAAAAACATACAAGATGTTGGCCTCAGAATGGAATGCACAAGGATGTGGTAAAATTTGTACAAGAGGCTGGGATGTGTTAGCAAAACAAATATCAAGCCACTTCTCAAATTGGTCTTTTACAACCTATTCCAATTCCTGACAAGGTTTGGGAGGATGTGACTATGGATTTCATTGTAGGACTGCTACGGTCTGAGGGTTTCGATTCCATACTGGTAGTGGTGAACAAACTCAGCAAATATGTCAATTTTGTGGGACTAAAGCATCCCTACACCGCTTCCAGTGTGGCCACAATTTGTCAAAGAGGGGCAAAGCTCCATGGCTTTCCTCACTCCATAATTACGGACAGGGATTGTATATTTTTGAGCCAGTTTTGGAAGGAGTATTTAAGCTACAAGGCAAGGTTCTTAAGCTGAATACTGCTTACCATCTTCAAAGTAATGGCCAATCTGAGGTCATTAACAGGTGTCTGGAAACTTACTTATGGTGCTTTGCCTCTAAAAAACCTCACTTAGGCTAAATGGCTTCCTTGGGCGGAGTATTGGTATAATACTACCTTCTACAATGCTACGTGAGTTATGCCGTTCAAAGTTGTTTATGGAATAGACCCTCCACAGTTGATCAGGTATACTAGGCATTCTACTAGTGTTTCTAAAATTGACTTGTTGTTGCAGGATAGGGATGTCATATTAGATGACTTGAAAATGCATCTAATTCGTGCCCAACAGAAGATGAAGAGTTATGCCGACTCCAAACGACTACAAGGAGATTTTGAAGTAGGAGATTTAGTGGTCTTAAAGCTTAGACCATACAGGCAACACTCTTTGGCAAAGCACAAGTATGAGAAATTGGCTGCCCGTTTTTATGGACTCTTTCGAGTTCTTCAAAGGAGAGGGCAGGTGGCTTACAAGCTAGAACTACCCCCACTACATCCATCCATCCTTTTTTTCATACTTCTCAACTACGCAAGGCTAGGGGACAAGAATATTCTTCTCCTGTGTTACCTACATAACTTACACCAGAGTTGGACCTAGTGGTGGAACCATAAAAGGTGTTGCGACTGCCCCCTAAACTGCTAGGCCAAAATAAGGAAGTGCAAGTGCTAATTAGGTGGAAGGACTTTCCAAGATTTGAAGCAACATGGGAGGATTTTTATACCATCCAAGAACAGTTTTCTGCGTTTCACCTTGAGAACAAAGAGAGAGTTTGGGATGAAGGTAATGTTAGACCTCCAATACGCATTACGTACGCACACAAGAAGTAAGAAAAGCTAGTGCATTTCAAATATGTGGTTATTTCTTTTATCTGTTTGATATCTTTATTTTCAGCATTATGTTATTTTATATGTTGTCTTTAGTAGAGTTGGTTATTCTTAGTTTTGGTTGCCAGTTTGTTATGTTAGTGGAAAGGATTGTCCACATAGGCAGTGACGGACCCAAAAAAAACATTCTACAAAAAAAATTTATTTATAATATCAAGATTTATAATTAACATTAAAAAAATATATAAACTTAAAAATAAAACAAAAAAAATATATAAACTTAAAAAAAGCAAATAAAAAAATTATTTAAGTTATTCTGACGATACTTCATAAAATTCATCAATTATCAAATAAGATTCAACAAATCTAACGAGATAATAATCAACTGTTATGAAGAAATATGAGTGCTAAATATATACAAATTTATACTTACATAGGCACTCAAATTAATAATTATATGATATTTGTCGATCAAAAGTTTAAAAGTTATAATTTTTCAGAGTATATAACATACAATTATTGATTTGATTGTAAGTTTATTTAATATTTTTTTAAAAAAATATATATAACCTTAATAATTTTAAAAAAAAAATACTAGACTTTGGCTTTATGCAGTAAGACTACAAGCAACAGACCAAAGAACATAATTACAGAGCAAAAAAAAAGCAAAGTTGTATATAATATAATACCAAAAAATGGTATATTAGTCTAAGTTTATTTATAGAATTTTGGTGTTAAATAATATATTGTATTTTACAAAAATATTAGTAATATTTATTAAAAATAAAAACCTTAAAAAGGCTATATCTGGCATGAGTCCATCACTAAATATAATTTTTTATTTATTTATAAAGGTTATATTACCAACAATATTTTTTTATATAATTAATTCTTTTGAATATATATATATATATATATATATAAAAAAAAAAAAAAAAAACTCTCAGAAAGCTATCCGGGCTTGAGCCCGGTATAGCCCTTGATTGGGTCCGTCATTGCACATAGGATTCTGTTAAAGAATCCACGCAATATTAGACAATATAATTAGTGTTTGGGTAACATGAGGGAGGTATGTGAATTGTGAAGTTTTATTTTCCTTGGGAGAAAGTCAAGCCTCTCGAATAGCTTGAAATTTGAGTTGTTATTCCTGTTTTGGTTGATTGAAGTTTAATCCAAAATTCCTTGAACTTAAAGTTTGTTCTCACTAAATTACATTTTCTTAGTTCATAACAAACTAACCCTAGATCTAAGACAATGCAAGGGCACATAAGATACATAAACGTCTATTTTGTTAACAAGAAGATTACAAAGCCAGCTATGTGAATATATGACCTAAGATTAGCATTTCAGGAATCAGTTTTGACCTCCTTGCTATTCTATCTCTGCAAGAATGTAACAAAATTACCAACCCAGCTCTGTGAATATATGACCTAAGATTAGCATTTCAGGAATCAGTTTTGACCTCCTTGCTATTCTATCTCTGCAAGAATGTAAAAGAGAATCAAACTATAAGCTGCATAGTAAATATCTTTACATGAAACAAAAAGAAATAAAAAAGAAAAATATCATACATTTACAGGTATGAAAATGGTCATTGGGCCGCCTCCCTAATAAACTCTCAATCAATCAAACTATTGTCAAAAATACAATTCCTCTTCATGTGCACAGCAACTAGGTATTAGAATCTGTTGAAGGATCATCCTTCCAACCCTTGGAAAGCAAGTCATAATTGATGGATGCAAGCTGGGATAGATTCTGAACCACCGATGAAGAAGACAACAGAAAGTCGTTTGAAAAATTCTGATTATAATTTAATTAAGCAATTATGCTAGCCTTTATATAATGCACAAATATAAATGAGTTTTCCTTAATAAGGCATTTTAAATCAGTGGTGAATTTAAGATTTCCAATGAGGGGCCCCATGTAAAACCAGAAGCAATGGCCTTTGCTATTACGGAGGGCACTCTATTATACGTATAAAAAAATCCCACAAATTCATAAAAATAAAAGAGAAAATTTGAGGTGCGGCATGTTTGTTCCCCCCTTGGTTCCATACAGATCTGCCTCTGTTTTAAATGGAGGCTCCAATTGAAAAAAATAGTACCAGGGTTCTTTTTTTGTCAGATTTTAATATAATAGTTCCCATATGAAAATAAAGAGATAAAGATAATTTTCTTTCCTTCTACCTAAACTTAGTTCAGTAGAATGTAGAGTAACTTGAGCTGTCAAAGTTATATTTATAAAAAAAGAAGAAGCAACTAACAGGCTTGCTTAGCAGATTTGAGACTTATAATGAATTAGATTGATTGTTTTGTTGAGTGTTTGTGTCTGCTAGGCTAATCTAATGACATCTTAGGTATTAAGTGATAAAATAACTGAAAAAATATTTTAAAAATATAATCTGTTAATAACCATAAACTTATCAATATGAAATTAATGTTTGACATGAGAAGTAACAAAAAAAGGCTGTAGAAAAAAAGTAGAGAATCCAAGTCCAATTTGAAAGGTCAAATCAAAGATCAGTTCAATTAATTCAGCATAGTCACTTGAGACATACCTTAAATGAAAAATTACTGAAGGAATAATTGACAGATGAGCCAAGCTCAAATTCAGCAAGACCTCCGCATTCATCAACCTGCTTATAATTGTTTCTAAAATGTGAAGAGTTCTGCATATCATATGATTTAACTATAACAGTCATCAAGCAATACCATAAAAATAACAAGTTCATAGGACAAGCATACCACTTCATCATGGCGATTGCTATGGCAACTGCTGCTGCCACTTAAGCTATCACCATCACTGGAATCCTCAGCTTCACTTTGTGGATAAAAATTACCATCTGAAGTATTCCATGAGTAACGGCTGGTAAAGTAACTTGTATCTAGCATACTCTCGGAAGAGGGAACAAATGCAGCCTGTGGAAGATGACAAATAAAGGGATCCGGTCAGTTTTTAAGAGAAAGCACACATCACATGTATGTGGATTGCAAAAAAGCATTTTCACTGTTTCGCACCTTCTGACGAGCAAGCGTGTCCCAGTTGATATCTTTAAAAAATACATGTTGCTTTACCTGGATTTTAGATTAGAATCTATCATTCCAAATTTTTAAGGAACAAAGACGTTGCACGGCAATAAGTTACAAATAAGACTAAATTTTTGCTAATTGCCTTAATAGTGCAATGACATATACTCATTATGGACATTGAAGCAGTGTGGATTTGTGCAAGGGTGCGTGATTAGGCAACCGTTCGTTTTTATATAAAACAGACCCAATTTTGGCTTCTATTAAACCAAGTCTACCTCTGAGGCTCCTCTGGCTCCAAGTCTCTGATTAGGATCCTCTGTCAGTAAACTGAAAAATCAATGCATCAGCCAGCATCTTTAAAAGTAATAATCAACTGTTATGTGGCACAAGCCGAAGTATTTCCCATATGAACCCCAAAAAATTGGGAAAATTACACAAATAGTCACCCCCAAAAGTCTAAATAACATACAAAATGGAAAAGTCAAAATTAGCAAAAATTATGAGATGTGAGAAAGGAAGGTCCGCTCTCTTCGTTCTCTTTATCTCCGTTTTCCTCTGATTTTTCTCCCGCGAGGTTACTCTTTGGCTCTTTTCTCCAGTCTAGTACTGGTTTTCCTCATTTGCTGCTCAAATTCATCGCTTCTCTCCTTTTCTTCCACTAATTCCTTGTTAATTCATTCTCCTTTTTAGTTTTTCATGTTTTGCTTTGCAATTGATAACCCTAGGTTTTCTAAAACTTACTTTGCGATCTGCTTTTATGGTTTGGATTTCTGTGTGATTTGCCACAAGTCCTTTTATCAATGGATGGTTTACATCATAAGATTAAGGATCTGGATGTTAATCTAAAGATTAAGGATCTACTCAAACTAGTCCAACGCTCAATGGTCTTTCCATTTGCTGTGATAGTTGTATGTGGTAAGGTGGTGAATCCAGAGAGTCTTCTTCGCATACAACGCCTGACCTGGATCAAGGATGGTGGACTGGATTTTGACTGATTGACTTTCATCTTCTACTTAGAGGAACCTGAGGTGTTGGAGGACCTTCTGCAGACGTTTGATCGTAATTTGCTTGTTATTTCTGCTTGTAAGGGTGGGGATTCAATGATTCCTGGTGAGGGTGTGAACAGTTCAAGCTTCTCTTGCAAGAGTGTGACAGTTCAAGCTTCTCTTGCAATGGAGCCTGTTCAATCTATGAATCAAGCTTTTGCTACGGTAGGGTGATATGCTGGTTGGATAGGATCTCTATGGGTTTGTCTATCAAGTTGTTGATTTAGTTTGCTTTCAGTATCATACTCTTGTGTTGATAGTAGCCTATATGCTGTGTGGGTCTTGTTTATGCACTGCTTTTTTTTTTTTTTTGCTCCTGTTTGCTCCTAACGTTTGTTTGTACATGTTCTGTTGAGTCTTGATTCCTTAAGCATGTTGGATATGCTAGGAAGGAGGTTGGCTATGCTTTTGAATTTGTTTCTTTGCTAGCAATGGTGCTAGTTAAAAGTCAATGTGATTCCTTAGACCATGCATTTTTGTATAGTTGATGTTGGAGTCAGTAGGGAGTTATGGTCAGAGTCTAGTTCTATTGCTTTTGTATTTGGTTGTATTTGCTTGGGTTGTTTGTCAATGAAATTTTCTCTATTATTGACACCCCAAAAAAATTCTAAATACCAAAAATAACACCTTCTGTTTAAATTGGGCGAGATACGGCCTAGTGTAAGGGGTGCTATTTTTTATTGTTATGAGTTATAGGGATGTTAGATTTGCTAGCTTTCCAAAAACATTTAACTAGTATCTCAGTTCTTTTAAAAAAAAAGTGGAAGCATATAAGATTATTATCACACAACTTACCAATCAATCAGATCTTGTGCTTCAGGACTCATTTCTTCAGGAACCTGAGGCCAAGGTACCTTACGATTGAGAATATTATCAAATATCATCTGAAAGAAAAGCAGAAAGTGTTAAAAGGAGTAATTTATCAAAATCTCAACAACATATAAAGTAACTGAGAGCAATTTAAGGACTCTGCAAAACCTAGCTCAATTGCCAATTCAGAACTCAAGTTTTTAGTTTAAACGTTACATAATTCTTTGATGATATAGGCTTCTCTGAGTTTTACTACTAGAAGAAACATTTAACAAGGCTTCAGATACCATTCCTGACCACCAATAAAGCTTTTGATTAGTTTTTGCCAAAATTCATTAAAATAAAACTAACAAACAGACCAACAACCAATAGTGAATGAGCGTCTATATAAGATTCTCCTCAATTTAATTAAAAATTAAGTCATTTTTTATGTATTATTCTTTATGATACATCCGAATTTTATAAATAAAAGATGATAGACTACAAAATGTAACAAGCTCTCCACCGAACATAACTGTATATATTTTAAGCATAAACAACAAACACATTGAGCAGAGAAAATAACACAACCATATCATAACAGAGAAATACAAGTTATACAACATCAGAAATTAAACAAAAACACAATCGCCAATCATCATTGCAAAATCCAAATCAGAGGAACATACGAAATACAAGCCTTTCCCATACTCCAAAGCTGTCAATTTAGTAGTGCAGTTACATCCGAATTTTTAAACAGGAATTTGCTCCCTTTACAAAGTTGTAATAACTCTTTATATACTAAATCAATATTTATTCCTAGAGAAAAACACTGACAAGTTCCATAACATTGACCCCTCCTTTTCCTGGATCAATTTGGTCCATTTTTATTTTTCAAAAAGATATACCTCTAATAATTTTTGGATTTGACAACAAAAGATTTGGCTGGAGATGTTAACACCATTACAAAAGAGTCATATAATAAGAAGATGACCTCCATTTTATGATATTACAAGTCATTTTTACCCATTTCCGACATTATGCAAAAGCTAATCTGACAAAAATATTTCAAAATTATTTGTTAAAAATATACCAAAATAATTGTATTTTGGTCTCATGTCTTTGAACTTTGTTAAAAACATCAACCATAAAATTATTTATTTTGCGTAATGGTGGAAGGGGTTAAAATGACAAAATTGTGATTAATTGCCACATGACTTTTCCATTAGTGTTAACTTTCCTATCTAAAAATAAGACTTGAGGTGCACATGTTTACAAAGAAATGAGACCAAATTAGTCTAGTTTAAACAGAAAGTTCTAAAGAGTATTTTCGCACGAACTAAATGGACTGGGTACCATCAACTGTGCCCTTATTAGTACTATGAATCCAGGATGAGAGAATACAATGAAATTTTGTTTTCTTTTATCACAAAACGAAGAGACTTGCAAGCGAAAGGGACTGTTCAATGCATGGACATCTCTCAAATGGATGCTGCTTAATTTTTATGAATATTGACAATATCAAGCTACCTATGACTAATAGATCATTGGTACAGTTTTCAGTAGTGATACTAATTGGAATATTAGATTATTTACCAGTGTTCAGCACACAATTTGTTTACCAGTACTTTGGGAAAAAAATTCAGCATGAAAATTCACCAACTCTCCAAACATCAACATCACCATTTATCAGCCATCCCATTGAAAGAAACTAGTCAACAAAATTACAAAATCAAGAAATGTAATCTTGCAAATTATTTTATTTTTAATCTAATGTGTCGTGAAGTCATACATAGGGTGGAAAGAGAGAATGCTTCAAATAATTTATGCATTTTAAGAGAAAAATGAAAATTAATCATGAATATGTAGAAAAGGAAAGGGAAAAAAACAATGAGCATTGGAAAATTAATTGCATTGAATGGTTTGCCCCAATTTGAAAGTGGCAGAAGTTCTACCACAAGAAAGCAGGGAATAGTATCATAGCTACACCAACAATCTATTTAATACCATCGAATTAAAATCAAAAAAGATTAATTTCAACCAACAGACCATTTTCCATAAGTAATAGATTAAAGATTTCCCAAGAAATATCTAATTATTCATACTTTTACCTCATCAAGTAACTTCCAAAGTACATTATCAAATGTATACCTTATCAATAACTTATGTATTGAAAATTGTACACATATAGTAAGCTTTGAAGCAACTGAAAGAAAAATTTTAGGGTGAAGGGGAGGCACCAAGGGCAAGTACAGTGACTAAGTTCCGTAGATTTTTAGTGAACAACCTAAGTCCTCTTGCTTTTAATAAATTAACATTGGAGTCCTATTTTGACTATTAACAGAAAAATTGGGCTAGATTATGTTATTTGTTATTCATGTTATCCAATCGTGATGGTATTTATAGAACAAAAAATTTATTGAGATTATTAAAGTGATGGTAAATAACTACAAATAACCATACAAATTTAGTTATATGACTAGCATATGACAAAATCTGGCCTAATTTCTCAATCAACGGTTAAAATAGGACTTTAGCATTAATTTTATGAAAGCAACATAATCTATGTAGTCACCTAAAAAGCTACAACACTTACGTGCTTCACTTAACTTATAAAAACTACATAACCCTTACACTACTCAAAATTTTATCTAGTCAAAGAAATGTTGGTAGTTGATGGAACATATTAGTTGAAAGAGCAAAGAGGTATAACTTAGTAGAATGCCTTTGTATTGAGACACGTAGTGTTAAAGTCTCTCACCTTTAATTTACGAATGAAATATTTTCTTCGTCTTAGTCAATGAGGATAAATTTGTAATTTTAGTTAAGGTGGTTGAAAAGTTCAAATATGTTCAAAAGTTACAACTGAGTATTAATAGTGCCAAAGACAAAGTAATAGCCTTAGCAAACTCGTTGTGCTGTGAAGTTAGGATTTGGCCAATAAAATATTTGGGTTTCCCTCTAGGGGGAACCAAATATAGTAAAGTTTTTGTCACCGATTATTGAAAGATTTGAAGAAGATTCACATGATGAGAAAGAGAGTTTTTCTCTCAAAGCGAACAATTGGCTTTGATAAGTTCAGTGTTGTCAAGTCTTCCAACTAACTACTTGTCAATTTTAGAAATAGTCATGAGAGTTGCTAAAAGATTAGAGGGAAATAAATGAGAGATTTCTTGTGGGAAGATGTAAGTGAAAAGAGGAAGAGTCATTTAGTCTTTACTAACTTGATAATGTCAACAAACAAACAAGACATTATTAGGAATGTGGCTTTGGAGGTTCCCACTATAAGAGGAACATCTTTGACATAGGGCTATCAAACGTAGATATGGGTTGAATGAGGATGGGTGGAATGTAGTTCGTGATTTGTACCAAAGAGTGTTGTAGTCCTTGGATGACAATTGTGACTTATTTATTCGTTTCTAACTTGACATATAAAATTTCATCAAAGGAGATGGTGATAAAATTTGTTCTTGGAAGGATCTTTGGTAAGAAGATGATCTCTTTTGAAGAAGAATATTCCTATAAAGAGCAGGTTGCACTCAACCAAAAGTTGGAATTTTAGGTTTAATACAAACTTAAATGATTGAAAAGTCGAAGATTTCTCAAGCTCGATAGAAAGAGTCACCATAAGAGTCGATAGCAGTGATAGAAAAATATGGAGCAACAATCTATCTAGAAGTTTCTCTTGAAAATCTTATTTAAGGTTCTTATCGACAATCCTAAAGTACAAGTTTTCGATCAATTTGCATCAGCATGGACTTGCAAGCCAAGTAAAGTTAAGTTTTGAAGTGCTTAATTAGTCTTGGAAAGTGAACACTAACCATTGGATTGAATTAAAGGTTTCCAAGTTTTGTCTTTCTCCTAACTGGTGCATGTTTTTCAACATCTCAAAAGATATTGACTACTTATTTTTACACTATTCAGTTGCATGTTTTCTTTGGTTCAATTTACAGTGAAACAAGGAAATACAATGGGCTATTCCATGATATGTAAATCTTTATTTTTGGAACCCTTATACATGTATGAGGAACTGCAAAGCTTTGAAGGCAATGGTGTTCTACAACTGTGAGATATGAGCAATTCTTTGTTTTGTGGATGGAGATGAATAAGAGATTTTTTTATCATAGTTAGAATGATAACAATTTTTAGTAAAAGAGCTTAATTTTTGGCGTCATCATAGGCATCATCTTCTAAAGAATTAAAAGGTTACTCTCGTTTCTGATAAATAAAAATTGAAGATATTGTATATCCTAATTAGAGGTGTAAAAGAGGCTGGGCTGGCCTGACCTGAACCGGCACAACACTGCACAGTCCTTCAAGTTAGCGTGCCGTGTCAGCCTTGCCTTTGGCACGTATACGGGCCGTGCTGTGCCTCCATTCTTGGCCCGTAAGCTTTTGCGTGCCGTGCCGTGCCGTACACGGCTTGTAATTCATTTATTTTATTTTTATTATATATTTATTTAATTTAGTTAAAAATTATTAATAATATTTTAAAAAGCTAAAAGTGAGTTGAACTCTCAACTTTTATTTGATAAATTGTTAAGTTATGTCTAATTTTTATTAAATATAAAAAAAATTATTTATTTATTGGTATTTTTTTAAAATTAATTTTTAAAATAATAAGGCTTTACGTGCAAGCCCGTTACCGGCCGAGGGCCATGGGCCATGCCGTGCTACTCTTTTTGGCTAACGTGCCGTGCCGTGTCATACCGAATATTTGGTGGGCCTTGCCGTGCCGACCCGTTGGGCCAACTAGCCAAGTGTTTAACGTGCCGTGCCGTGCCGGCCTGTTTGACACTATTCCTAATTAGGTGTTGTAGTTTTGTCATAGATAGGTCATATAACTATTATTTGGTATAGCTAACTAGCTAGGTACTTCTTCTTTGTAAGTGGATTACTGATCTTGTACCTTTGCAATTATTACATATTTTAATATAATATATTGTTTATTATATAAATAATAAATATAAGTGTGCAAGGAGAAATGGAAATATTAAGAAAACAAGGTACAGTTTTTGGTTAAACATATAGTCATGTATTTTATTTGTAAATTCATAATGAGTAAAGCAGGATAATAAATCTGTAAAAATTAGGGAGTCATTTAACACTCAGTAAATAATTGGAACATCATTTCAATGAATTCGTTTGTTACAGACGTTCAACAAAAAAGAGAAGAGAGGAAAACAAAGATATTGTAAAGCAAGAACTTGACCTGAGGATGCTCTGCATTGAAGGGTGGAATGCCAACAATCAGTTCAAACAAAACAACACCAACAGACCACCAATCAGCAGTGTAACCTGTACCAATGGAACAAACAGTAATGAAAATTTTCTTGAATAACAAATCAGCACAGGAAAGAGAGCTTTCTAGTTAAAATTCAAAATCAATGAAAATTAGTTTCCCTGGAAACTAAAAAAAAAAATTCTATATCAAAAATATGATTGCCCTTAAGAACTTAAATTTGCTCCACTTAAATGGAAACCAAGAATCGACCATGTTTTGTATTTATTTATTTGTTTTTTTATCTTCCTTTTTTTGGAAAGCAGAATATTTTCAAATTTTTAAACAAGACAAAAGGTCAGAATAAACATCAACTTTAGCAGAACTCGAAGGTAGGATCCCAATGGTTTGATCTTCCAAACAATATTACAATATTTCTTCTAGGTACTCAAATGTTACAATTTGAAATAATAGACATAAACTAAAGCAAACTGTTGGCCATTAATTGAACAACAAGCTATACGAACCATGTCCAGTTCCTAAAAGTATCTCTGGTGCCAAATAGTCAGGGGTGCCCACAGCAGAACGTTTACGCCTTTCTCTCTGTTCCTCAGGTTCAGATAATTGAGATTCATCCTCTCCAAGTAGTGATGTTCCACTAACTGCTGGGCCAGATAAATCATCGGTACTGTTGATCAGACCAACCTTTGAGAGCCCAAAGTCAGTCAACTGCTCAATGAAACAGAAATCACATGACTAGCGATATGGATTTAACATCAATAATTTTATAGACACTATTTGTAGTAACAGGAAGGCAAAGGACCACTTGTTTGTTGCCTAATAGGAACATTGGCAAGTCAGCAAGAAGACTACTCCCATCATACGAAGATAAATTGTTAACGCAGAGCAAGAGGACTACAAAGGATGATCAGATCACACAAGTGATCAGATCAGCAAATATCAAATGTTGCAATTGCATTCTAATAGATACAAACTAAATTAATTACAATGTAACCTGCAATACTTTGTGAACATCCAACTTCATGAAGCCAACCAAAAGAACATCTAAAAATACAAATACAAGTTTACCTTAATGTGACCATCATGAGCAATTAACAAATTATCAGGCTTCAAATCACGGTGAACCACATGAAGTGAATGTAGATATTCCAAGGCAAGCACCTGACATGGAGAGAATAAACCCTCAAATATATAGGTACACCATAAGTAAGAAGTTAAAGAATATCCAAGGATCAAGTTTTAACCACTTCTGCCATATATACACGTGCAACATCTTCATCCAAGCAGCCTAAATTTCTCAACAATGAATACAGATCTCCACCATTCAAATACTCCATAACAAGGTATAAATTTTCACGACAAGTAAATGAATAGAAGAAGCGAACCTGATACAGTAAACATGATGTTAGAATGCTAATAATTTTCTGCTGAATAAATTGGTATAATGCTTGACTAGCTAGACCTGCTCACCACAAAAGGATTGCGGACTGAAATCAAAATATCACGTTCCGCTAATATACTTTCAACAGCGTTCTTACGAATCATGTCAGCCTTTTTAAGAACCTGTCTCAATTCAACAAAATGTGCATTCCCTTTAAGATATAATTCCCTAAATGAAAATTGACTTCCTATAATAATACGAATACATCATGGAGAATGAAAGTGGCCCACACAAAAGAAGCTCCAATTGGACAAACAAATATGAAGTGGGAGTAGAAGAGAAATATTCTAACAAAAGAACAAAGTTTTTAGCAAAAGAGAGATAAAGGAAAAGAAGGGAAGAGAAGCACCCTATGTAGAAGAAACCACATTCATAGTGTGTGCAAACCAGCCAAAATAATGAGCATAAAATCATAAGCCTAGTCGATGCACCAAGTATAGGAGGCATAATTTATGGATACCTTTATAGCAAAAAGATCTCCTGTTATTCTCTTTTTAGCCAAGAAAACCCGTCCAAATGCCCCACGGCTGATTGGCTTTATAATTTCGAAGTCATCTATGGAAGTACGATCCCTTGAAGAATGTACTGGACTTGTTCTCAAGCTACGAACTACATCATCTTCCAGAGGAGGGTCCTCATCAATTACTGTAGTAACTATATCAACCTTCTCATCATCAACTAGCTCACAAAGCTGAAAATACTTCTCCCTAGAGAAACACCACTTGTCATATTGCACAATATACTTATCCTAAAAAGTTAAATAGAGAGAGAAAATCGCAATAAAACTTTTTCAAGCGAAACTAATGGTACATCAGAAAATATTGCAAATCATGCAACATGAGAAACAGTTAATACTCACCGGATGAGCTTCTCAATGCGAGTCCCAAAAGTCTCCACTGTTAATGAATCAAACTTTCTGCGATCAGTGACAACTCTCAAATCCTCGAGACACGATAGCAGATAGTTAGTAGAGCCATCATCATCCAAAGGCATATTTGCTGCATATCGTGCAATATCAGCAAGTTCATTCATCTGAATGTCCAGACAGTTTTGGTTAGAAAGTTTAGAACTATAGCATTATATACAGAGACAACTTAAACATTGCAACATGCTTTGGACAAATGGGTTTTTGAGATTAACATCATAATACATTTATCTAGGAGGCTTGGAGCATAGAAGTAAAGGTACTCTTTACACGCATTCTTTATTCAAATATGATGATGACTCATAATAAACATTTTGGCCTCCACGCTACCAAGGAATTATAAGATTTCTCTAGAATAATACAACTATAGAGGTATCAATTAAACAACTATGTTGACATTACATAATCAACCGTAAATCCTGGTTAATACTCCACAAGACTCAGGACACCAGTAATATGTCATACCACATTTACAAAAGAAAATTGAAATTGACGGGAATTAGGATTACCGATTATTTATGAAAGTTTAATTATCCTTAAGATTTTATATTTAAGAGTTTGTGTTATTAGCTTGATAGAGAAGTTACTTAGAGGCCAATTGATATATACTTGGCAGCCAAGTTTTGAGACTCTATAAGTTCAGCTTGTACAGTCGTATTTTCCAAGCTGTGATTACTGAAAGAATATTATCCTTCTCCCAACTATTCTCTTATTCCAACCTAATTTTCCTTCTTTTCTTTCTCTAAATCCCTACTTTTTCAATCCTTATCCATAATTTTCCTAATTCACTTCGCTGCCTGTTCTACATAAGGTACCAACATTAATTCATTGCTACTGCTCGTCTACCATCACTGATGTGACACAATTTAAATTAATAGAAAGAGCTATTAAATTTAAGCGATGAAAAAATGGCCACCCATCTACATTAACCCATAACACCGTGGAGCATTAGAAGGATATCATAGAGCTGTTATTATATAATAACTTTAGAACTCAACAAGAAGCTTAGGCTTGGTTAGACAGTGGACCTTAAAACAAGCTCTTTGTATTTCACCAGTTTTTTTTTTCCTTTCTTAAATTATGAAAGTTGAAAAAAGCTTATATACACAATGAGCAACACAGCCATAAATGTTCGAGAATTATCTTATATGATGTTTGTGGATCCTTTTCTTTTTCATAATACCCAACCCTAAACCCCTCCAACTCGCTCCCCACCGCCACAGAAGGCGCAGAGAAAGAGAAAGAAAATTATAATAAAGAGAGAGAGAGAGAGATAAGATACCAGAGGTACATCATCTTGCTCAGAGAAAGCACCCTTGCCTGCCAAAAGCAAATCAATTTGGCTTGTTCTTGGTGTGAATATTGGAGACCTAGGTGTCATGCTACCAGCAGATGACGTGGCCATTCCTAGATCAGACTTTGGACCAAATCGAGTTTTACACGACATGGATGGTAAACCCTTCAAATCATCCATAAAAGCATAATTGTCGGCTTCAGGAAAACAATCAAGCATGTCCTCTGAGTCCCTACGGGACCAATCACTATGTTTTGGAGAGATAGCATCAGATTCTTCAGTCACACTTGAATTTGATACTTTAGCAACATCTGGACTTCCAACCATATGTTGAATGTCCTTTTGTCCCATTGACTCTATCATCTTTTCAAGGGTTTCAGCAACACGAGCAAGACGCTCATTGACACTTAGTCCCTTTTGGTCGCATCGATCAGCAATTGTACAAATTATTGAATGATCTTCCACATTTAAAGTTGGCACCTCTTCCTCACAAATACGACAAATTATTGAACTCTCATCAGACATATTTGGTTGATCTCCCCAATAACCCCAAGAAACTTTATGATGGTGCTTGGATGAATGCTTATGAGAATCTTTGGCTTGAGGCTCAGAAGGCTTAGCAGTTAAAACCACATCAGAAGTTACCCTCCTGTTACTTGTTGCTTTTAAATGTTCGACCTTGCCATCACTCTGCTCCTTCAAAGGAGTAGCTTCTTTCATGCTTTTTCCTACTGGAGACGGAAACTTCTTCCAAGATGCCATCCTATTCCTATTAGAGGGAGACTCCTGGTTCTTCAAGGGAAATGATAAAACATTTCCAGGTTGCAAAGTGTGATTATGCTGCTCCTGACTATAAGATTTTCGAGCTGAAGCTGCTTTTGAAGCCCTTGCAGCACTATAACTTTTCCCATTCCTTCCCAAATCCAAAGCATTTTGCTTATCTGAGGATTGCAAGATTCTAGATTGGCGAAGCTGAAGAACATGTTCATCCTCAGCCAATCCACTCTCTTTGTGGAACTGCAAAAGCCTAGTACACCTTGTAAGAATGAAAAGCATTCTGGTATGGAGCTGCTTCAGCATCCCAGGAGGAAATTCTTGGCGTCTATCATCAAGTTCCTGAACTATGCCTTCACACTGAAGCCAAAACTCCCCAGGTGAAGACATTGCACAGCGTCGAGCCAAAACCAACAAATCCTCGATAGTTTCCTGCCACTCTGGATGATTATCTGCATTTTTCTCAAGAATCCCAACCAAGTCGGCTGCAAATACAGCAAGATCAGAGTTCACTTCTTCCTTTGCTTTGTCAAATTTCGCTCGAATAACAACCAATATCTCCTACATAAGAGGGAGGTGCCTAATGAAAAATAAAGTACAGTCGACCACTTTGCAAGGAAATATAGATGAACAAAAACTACAATACCTCCAGGTTATTTAAGCCTCTAGGCTTCCAAAATGGGAATGGTCGTACACCTTTAGAATTCAACTCGTGGGAAAAGCTTTTGACATCAGCAGGAAACCTCTTTCTTGGTGCACTTGTTAAACGAAGTATAGCTTGAAAACGGGGAGATTCGGACTCCTTTGGGTTATCACAATCATATGGTGTCTGTATAAGTGAGTTTTCAACTTCTTAATCAGTGTCATAGTAAGTAATACAATGTAAAGGGAAAAAAATACAAATAAAAATTTCATCGATTAATGCAAATACTTTTACCAGTACCTCTGGCGTGCAAGCATCTGAACTCCTTAATCCTATAGGAAGAGGACCCCTTGATGATTCATATTGCCCTGTCCATGTTGACTTGTGGAATGAAAAATAGTTTGATAGGAAAGCAGAGAAAATTGGACAGAAGGCACACAAATATTCATCCACATTTCGACAAAAAGTTGAAGAAAAAAAACACAAAGTGCCGAACATTCTAATAGAGATTGGAGGCAGTACTTTTTCAGTCAATAAGCATAAGATGAGACTCTCCAAAACATATATGTAGGACAAAAGAAAGCATTTTTACCATACAAGTAAGGGAGAACAGTGGATCCAAACTACCTATTTTTTTACCAATTTGAATCCGATTAAATCTGAATAGGATTTGAAAGATTTCCACTCCAAATCCAATCCAATAATGTAATCAACCCAAACCAATCTAAATCCAAGCATTTTGGATTTTTTGGATTGGAAAAGGTTGTATTGAGGTTAGAATATCGCCTAGTCCATGTTGACTTGTGGAATGAAAAATAGTTTGATAGGAAAGCATAGAAAATTGGACAGAAGGCACACACAAATATTCATCCATATTTCGAAAAAAATTGGAGAAAAATAAAAGTGTCAAACATTCTAATAGAGATTAGAGGCACTACTTTTTCAGTCAATAAGCATAAGATAAGACGGCCAAAACATATGTGTAGGACAAAATAAAGCATTTTTACCCCTACAGGTAAGGGTGAATAGCAAATTAAAACTGCCTAATTTTTACAAATTTGAACTGATCTCATCCTAATCAAATTTGAAGATTTTCAATTCAAATCCAATCCGATGATGTAATCAACCTGAACCGATCTGAATCCAAGTAGATCAAATTTTTTCGAATAAGATAAGATCGTATTAAGGTTAGAATTTGTTTATGAATTATTATTATATGTAAAACAAAATATATTCAATATTTAAATTTTAAATGCTATATTTTTAGTAAAATTTATTATCATTTATAATTACAATTAAGAGAATAAAATAACGAGAAGTATGTTGAGACAACTATTAAATTATTACAAATAGTTAACATTTATATTTATATTTATTTTTTAGAGATAAATGTTGGGCAGGTCCACTGGTTATTGCAATTAGAACACCTAAGTCTATTAGCTTTTTTTGTGACAATTGAGTCCATCAGTTTTAAAAAAGTAACAGCACAGGTCCAAATGGTCAAATTTTAGGTTTTTAAATTTTTTTATTTTTTCATTTGCATTTGAAAAAGAAAGTTTTAAATTGAATAATTGATAAAACACTTTTTTAAATAAAAAATTTAAAAATAGAAAAATATGAAAAATATAAAATTAGCCATTTGAACATATGCTATCATTTTTTCAAAACTAGTTAATTAAACTATTAAAAAAAAAAAATCTAGTGGACCTAACTAGTCACCCACCCTATTTTTAAACAAAAATAATAATTTAATGTAATTATGGTATTTATAATATTTAAATATAACATATTATAAAAAAGCACTTCTATGGTCCATAAACTTATGTTTATGGGACTAAACTTTTAACTAGTACACTTTAGTCCCTAAACTTTAACAGTTTAAGACGTCATATACAAAAATAGATCTCTAAACTATTATTTTTTAGACATTTTGGTCTCTAAATCTTATTAAAATGAAAAATTTTAGTTGCTAAAATTTGGACTAAAGTATAAATTTGTTTTCAAAAATCTAAGTGTAACAATTGAAAATTTATGAACTAAATGTCCAAAAGACACAAGTTTAAGGAATGTCAACCCACTAATAAAAAAAATATACAATTATTTATAATTTTAATAGTAATTCAATATAAATCAGATTGTAGATGAATATAAGATATGTCGATCCAAATCCAAACAGATTGTATACTTTTCGATCCAAATTTAATCCAGCTATAAAATATGTCAATCTAATCCAAAAGATCGGATCGAATTTTTTAATTTAGGTAAGTTAATCGGATTATTTGCTCATCTCTACCTGCAGGCACCAGACAACGTTTTCATAGATGATTTTTAAAGTTTGACCTTAGCTTGACCTAGTGAATCATAATTTGACTGTCTTATCTTGATAAAATCTAACTAATAGGAAGAGGTATAGAGATTTGTACAAAATTTGATTTGTTTGATTCACACTCAACATGATGTGTCATATGCAATTAGTGTGGTGAGCTAGTTCATGCATAATTCAAGTGATCCACACATGGATGTTTTGAACCAGATCATGGCATATTTAAAGTCCTCCCCATGCAAGGGTATTGTGTTCTCTAAACATGGACACCAAGACATATGGGTTACAACTTACACCTATACCAACTTTGTGGGCTCCAAGGTAGATGGGAAATATACTTCAAGATATCTTACAATTGTTGGAGGCAACTTGGTGAATTGGAAGGGTAAGATCATTGTCTAGTGCGGAAGGCCAAATACTGTGCTCTTCACCAGATACATAACAAAATTTTAGAACACTCCATGTCCCCAAAAAAGATTATGAATAAAACATGCTCTTCATACTTTTATTGGATCATACGGAAACCGTAATTGTTACTCACAAAAACTTCTTCCACCAGCTCCATCCATCAATAATTCCGTAGATAACCATTTTGTGATGGATTTATAGGACAAAATTCCCTAGGGTTATACTATCCAACATAGCTAAAGAATACTATAAAATGAATAGGATACGAAATACCCATGATTCAACAAAGAAAAAACAATATTGCTTAATCCTCCTACCTGCTTCTGATGATGATTCACCACCATTCTGCATCTGCGACTGAGTAACAACATTTGGACTTTGGTTCTTAGAACGTGAACTACCACTTGAAACGCTATCTGAATTACTCATATTATCAACCAAATTCCCACACAAGCCACTGTCCAATAAACCCAACCTACTCTGACCTCCCATTTCCTTCTTCAAACCACTGCTTAAATTCGAACTCCCGCCGCTGCCAATTCCGCTGCAGCCAGGTCTCGATAGGTTACTAGCTCCCGGTGCCGACCCCTTCTCACTCCTAAACCCAAAAAAACTCTCCTGCGGCAATGGCCCCGATCTGGTCTTAATTTTATTCAATCCAAGTGAAGACGCAAGGATCGGTGATACTGACGATGGTGACGACTGAACGTCTTTCTTATCAGCTGCCGCGGCCGTAGCAGTAGAAGGCATCTTCGGCACTGAATACAAACCGGGATTTGACTGATCTTGACTCTCTTTGCCCTTCACATCCTTCTTCTTTGACCCATCTTTGTTGACCTTGGTAGTAGTCTGCAAAAATGAGCTGCTACTAAGCTGAGGATTGTCCTTGGGTGATGATTTGGACTTCTTCTTATCGGATCTGAGGGGAGAATTGGAGCCGACCGATCGAGGACTGTCATTGGACCCATCTGGGCTGTTGTTGGCCGAAGAATCGGAAGACTTCTTGGAGGAGAAGAACCTACCCTTGAACACCATTGTCGAAGTTGTTAGTGAGCTTTGGAAAGCTTAGGTTTTGTCCAATTGGAGTAGCCCCTAGCATCTATGAGCATAGGGCTGCTTCGAAAAGTAACATTGAAGAAAAAGCTAAGGAAAAATGAAAAATGGTGTTTGTGGAATTGGCGTGGTTTTTCTATCGGAATTTGGACAAAGTGGAAGAAGAGAGAGACTAGAGAAACGTAGTTGAAAAGTTTTGTTTGAAAAAATATGAAGGTTGAAAATTGAAACGAATCAACCGCGTGAGTGTGACAGAGAGAAAGACTTCGACTCAAAATAGATTGGAAGTGGGGGAGATAACTCCCATGAGCCGTTTCATTACGTGACGGTTTTATTTTTCTTTTTCTTTCTCGTTAATAATGAAAGAGAATAAGTAAAAAAAAAAAACATTTTTATTTCTTTATTTATTTTTTAAAAATATATTTAAAAAAGAATAAAAATTTTACAAATATCGTAATAATTTTTATTGATTAATTTCCAACATTTTCTTGATATTATTTCCATTTTTTAAATTTATAATATACAATTTCATAATTATTTTTATTCTTTAATCTTTTAGTTTATATTTTACTGTTAATAATTAATTTTTAAAAAATTAATTAATATTTTTATTTTAAATAATCTTCATTACAAATTAATAAATATGCCATCAATTTTTTCTGCTAACCAATTTTGTATTAAACCCGTTATTGATAATCTTTTTTAGAAGGTTTTTTAAAGACACTTTATTTCCATTTTATCCTAAAATAATACTTTGGTCTAACTTTTTACTCCTCTATCATTCTCTCACGTTTCAATTTTATTCTCAGGCAATATGAAGAGTCCCATCTCATATATTTTTTGGGCGTAAAACAATGGATAATGTATGGAAAGGTTGTTTAGACAGAATTGTAATCGGACTAAATAGCATTAATTTTTTCAAATTAACAATAATTTATTTAAAATTTCATAATTTTATATTAGATTATTTCACAAATATATCAAAATATTATTACTTTATAACTTTAATAAAATAAAACAAAGGTAAGACTCCTTCAAATCTTTGGTAGCCACTATTGATGACCTCACCAAAGCTTTGATCATCTACAACTACCTCACTGAAAGCTCTAACAATTCTATTGGAACTCTAATGACCTCAGACAATAACATAGAGATAGATGTTACATGATACATCAAAATATAGAGTTAGATGTAATGTCTTACATTATTATTGAAGTTCCGATGCTAGAAATAAATGTAATATATTACATACAAAAATAAATATGAATGTAATATGTTACCTATAAAAATAGATGTTTGTATAACTCATAGATACATATATTTGTAATGCATTACATTATTACATATAAATATAAAGATAAAACTAACATTTTACATCTGATAAATTACAAAAATGATAAAATGTAAGGTGCACTAAAAAAAAATTGATAATTTTTATAAAAAAAAAATTGATCATTGTGCATACAAATATAAAATTTATATAACATGTTATATAAAAAAAAATTCAAATTTATTTATCTTCTCTTTTTTTAAAGTAAAGTTGGTACATTTTCAATCTTTATGAATTAAAACTATATTCTTTAACAATACCTTTCATCGTCATCCTATTTTAAACATAATGAACAATGGGAAAACAAAGATGAAGACATAATTATTCAAATTGAAAAAAATTCAACAAGCCTAGTTCTCTCCTAAAGTATAAAATTTCAATTTACGAGTTGTTTCAAATATGATACAAAAAAAATCACTATCATTAATCAAAACCAAAAATTAAATTAAATTAACTAATTAAAATAAATATCAATTCTCTTATAAACTTCTTCCCCTTTCATTTTGGTCTAAGCTTTGTGGAGTCATGGAGCGATTTAAAACTCCAGCAAATATTGAATTACCAATGAATGCAACCTTCTTTTTGAGCATTTGTGGTTGGCCAAATGGGATCCAAATTTGACAATGGCCACATCCTACTTCAATTGAGGGAAGGAAGAACGGAGATCAAGAGTGGACAAATAGAGAGAGTATATGAAAGAGGGTTCTAGAAAATTGAAGAATATAAAATATATGAGTCTAGGGCAAAATTGTAAAAATAATGAACAAAAACTTCGTGGCCAATCGATTTTGGGAAAAATATGCAACTCTATGTATTAAAAGTGTGTTAATTATATCCACACTTTCTGTTCTTTTTTTTTTTTTTTTTTTTTTTCTTTTCTTGTATTGTATTGTTTTTTTTTTTTTCTTATTTATCTTCATTATTTATTTATTTTAAATCTTTTAAAAGTGTGCTAATTATATCCACGCTTTTGTTCTTTTGCGTCTTCTTTTTTATTGTTTTATACTTCTTTATACATTTTTATTTATTTTATTTTAAATCTTTGAGTATTTTATCTATACAAATTTAGAACAAATATATATTATCAAATCACGTAACAATTAATAAATATTATATGTTATTATTAACATTTTATTCATCCAATTTTAAAACCAACTAATTCTTTAAACATTTATTTAAAATAATATACACAAACTTTTTGTTCTATTGCATTTTTTTTTATTGTTTTGTTTTTTTCTTTCTTTATTTTTTTATTTTAAATTTTTAAAAAGTGTGCTAATTATAGCTACACTTTTTTGTTCTTTTGCTTCTTTTTTATTTTTTCTTTTTTATTTTTTCTTTCATTCTTTATACATTTTTATTTATTTTAAATCTTTTAACATTTTATCCGTATAAATTTAGAACAAATATATATTATTAATATCATTACATGTTAATAATATATTTATTTAATAAATAATATACGTGGAACGTACGTAGTCCATTCCTAGTTAAGCTTAAAAGCTTGCTATATTGTGACAATATTTTTCTAGGCATTGTCTTCATCTAGCAAAAGTTGGGCAACATTACCCATCTTAGATTCAGAGCCATTTGATGTCTTCTCTCCTCCAAAGTAAAATAGTTGAGAGCGGCACCCACTCACCCTCCATGTTTCTCATAGTAATAGAAAGCTTAGATTCATTTTCAATTATTAAGTCCTAACCTATGCACCTTTGTAAAATTCACATGGAAAAAAAAAGTATTAAAATCCATAGGTTTTTCTGGTATAACCGGTCACTGACCCATAGTATTCAAAAATGTCATTTTTGGTAAATTGATACAAAACCTGTAAAATATTGTAGGATGAAGAGCTACATTAGTCTTTTTATTTATACAAAAAGTGTCATTTAGTCCCTTAGTTTAGAAAATGTGTTATTTAGTCATTCTGTTTGTAAAAAAAATACTAAGAAAGGACATTTTGTATTTTTTTAACATTATTTTATTATAAAAGTCTACATGTGATTAAGCAAATAGGGCAGTGTGGTCATTTTATCCAAATTAAAATCCTTACCGATTCGGAAGCCCCAAAAGCATATTAAAATTATTTTTTTAATATTCTAATTTTTACCATCGTTCTCGTTCACACTCCTCTTTTTTTGTAAAAATTTGTTGATATCTATTTCCATATTCATCTCCAGCTCATACGAAAACTCTACCTTCACCATCTTTGCTTAGTTTTTTTTTTTTTACTACAATGGAATAAAACATGAAAATGACCCGTATTGCTTTTGTGGAATTGAGGCTGAAATGTCAACTTTGTCAATTCTAAAATATCTTGGGAGGTAATTTTTTTGGTTGCTCAATAGTATATAATATTTTTTTACAAACTATTTTAGATTGTTGGTTAGGGACTAATAAATGTGAATCCTTTATTGTTTTTGTATTTTTTAAGAAAAATAGATTATAGTGATGGTTCAAATGTAATTAAACTGTTTATTTTGTTGGATTTCACCGAAAAATGATCCATTAAATTACATTAATTTTTTTCCTATTCAGATAGTTAAACAATCAATTTATTTACTGTTTAATTACCCTGTTATAATTTATTAATTTTTTTCTTCAATATTCACTTTGAGAGTTTTTGTCATCTTTTAAGGATTCAATACTCCTTACAAATACTAAACAAGTCTTGTTTCTTTTCTCTTCCTTCGTTTTCTATTTTACTATTAAAAATGGGTAGAGGCCGTTCACGAATGGTGGATTAATGAGATTTTGAATTTTCGTTTAGGTCTAGGGGACGAATGAGTTAATGGGTATTAAAGATACTAGATTATTGAGTATTGCAACGTTTGATTTTTATTATTTTTTTAATATTCACAAAATAACAATTTTGTCCTCTTCAATATTTTAGTTTGAAATATTTTAATAATAAGATATTAATCACAAATAAAAAAAAGAGTCTTTATATGACCATTTTCTTATAAGCAAAAGGACTAATGAACACATTTTGTAAAGTAGATGACTAAACACCACTTTTTACTAAAGCAAAATGACCTACATGACACTTTTCTCAATATTTTATGGTTTTTTTATAAGTGAAAAGTAGTGAAAAATTTGAACTAAAGTGCACTTTTATGATAAATTTTAATTCTAAATTTCTAATTTTAATAAGTAGTATTTTTGTGTAAAAAAAAAAGATTAGATTGTATTCAATTAAAAATTTTGATAAATTTTTAAAGAGTTAATTTTAAAAAGATTTATGAAATTTAAAGATCCTTAGATTTTAATAAATTTTCATAAATAGATCGATCTATTTAAAAAAATCAGGTCATAATGGATTAACTCAGGTAACTTGTGACTCATATAAACAACACAAGTAAATAACTAAAATTATTAAGGTATATAAATAAAATTATTAAGGTATATAAATAATTATTTATAATCTAATTATTTTGTATGTTTGTTGTTTGAAATATTCTTGGGATAATGTTTAAATTTATTTCATCTTTTATTTTCGTGTTTTTTTTTTATAAATTTATAATATGTTGTTTAGTTTAATTTTGTATGTTTTGATTATTAATCATTTATTTTAAACTTAAAACAAGTTTTTACTTACAAAAAATTTATAATATATATTTTTGTTAGACCTTTTTGTTTGCATTTGAAATTTTAACACCTTGACTTTGATATATCACAATACTTATAATTATTGATATTATTTTTATTTTATATTTGTTAATATTTTTTATTAAAATAATGCTTAAATTAAGTTAATTTTTTGAATTTAATTAGAATTTATTATTATGTTAATAAGTTACAGGTATATGTATATACTTAATACAATATATCAAATCTTTTTATATTATAATGTGTAATATATGTTATTTGATATATTTAAATGGTTCAACTTATTTATTAAATAAATTGAGTCAATGTTACACTTTTTAACATGTTTAATAAATATATTGGGTTTAGGTTAACTTATACAGGTCGGATCGTAAACGAGTCGATTCGAACTAACTACTACCCACCAATTTAACAGCTCTACTAGCCAGCGCTAACATCTCATAATGAGATAAATCGAAACCAAAGCCCACAATAAAACATTGAAAAATAGCAATTCTTCACAATTAGCAAAAAAATTCCCATTCTTGCATTTTTTGGGTTTTTTTAACAATTTTTCTTGACAATTTATGTTATTTTTTTAGTTGTTTTCAAGTGATTATTGCATTCACTGTGGCATTGGCATCGGCTTTGGCTAGTCTAACAGTGGAGCATTGGCTTCAGTTGATGGTGATGCACGGTGGAACTATATTAATGTGTGAAGGCGATAATGATGTGTTAGGGAAAGAAGAACAAGAAAAGGGAATTGAGTGGGAGTGGGAGTGGAAGTGGAAGTGGGGGTTGCCATGTGTCATTTGTAGAAAGGGACTAATTTTTTAAATATTAAAATTACTTATAATATTTTTTTTTTTCTAAGCAAACCATTTTGTTAACGAAAATATTAAAATGATAGACTATTTAACATATATGGTACTAAATTAATAATAAAAAAGTTATAGTATAAAATTGAAAGTAATTTAAAATATTTAGTAGTAAGAAGAATGTTTGTTCATATATATATTATTTATAGTTATCCTAATAAAAGTTTTTATTTGAATTTAAAGTTTTAGTTTTGATAAAAAAAAAATCATTATTCTATCTTTTTATATTATATAATAAATATTTTATTTCTTAACCTCTTGAATGTTATTTAAAAATATAATTTTTAAATAATTTTATTATTATTATTTATGAGTTGTAGGACAATAACATCATACCATATTTTAAATTGTATAATATTATTTAAAAAAATATATATTATCATTAAAAAATATTTTTTTTTAAATTTCAATTTAACATTTTTATTTGTAACAGACTTGTAAGGTACGTGACTAAAATTAGTTTAGTTAATAAGTGTGTTTAAAAGTGCGCTATTTCGATTGACAAAAAAAAAAAAAAATATATATATATATATATATATATATAATTTTTAAAAAATTTAGTTGAATACTCGTAGATTTTAAAATTTTAATAAAATCATTTTAATTGGATAAACTCAGTATGTTAAGAAGTATATATTTTATATTAAAAAAATTGAATATGGTATCAATTTTAAAATTTAAAATAAAATTATTTTGAAATTGATCACTTTTTTATTCAATTATATTCGATTTTAGCCAAAAATATGAGTGGAGTTATTCTTTTGTATGGGATATACGGTTATTTTGATAAGTTCACTTTTATTTCAATTTATTTGTAAGTGTTTTTTGATTAGGCTTAATTATTTTATCAATACTCAAATTTTAAATAAATTTATATGTCAATTTTTAAAATTTTAAATCAAATAATTTATTTTTAAAATTTTTTGTATGTATATCTCTAAATTTTTAAATTATATAATTTAGTTACTAATTTTTAAAAATCGAACATAGGGCTGAGTTTGGCTAATAAATATTTGTAAATCAAAATTTTAAGGCTCATATGTAAAATTTTAAAAGTTTGATGACTTCAAAGTTTAGTGAAGTTTTAAAAATTTAAAAACTAAATTATATGTTTTAAAAATTTGTAAATTTATGTATAAATTTAATTTAAATTTAAAGACTAATAATATAATTTAGTGTTCTATTTAACATAATGTTTCAAATAAATATTGAAATCTTTATGCAATTTATCTTGTTCTTCTTTTATTTGAAGCTCCATAATGAAGAAGGGTTTTTTTAAATCTATTTGTTTTCCAAAGTAGCACTTTAATTTACTTACTTTTAAGTAATGCAATGATTTTCATATAATAATAATAATAATAAATAATGCAATGATAGTCACTTATTTAAAAAAAAAAAAAAACTTAATTATCTTAATTAACTTTTTTAAATGAAGTAATTTAGTCTTTACTTATTAAAAATATAGCCACTTGTTATGCTTTATATAATAAAAATGGCTAAAATGTTCTTTACTAAAAAGTTGAGTGATTTTTAATGTACCGCTTAAATAAATTAATTAAAATGTAATTTTTAAAAAGTTAAGAATTTGTTTGACCGCATAACTAAAAATTAATTTTTTATATTTAAAAATTAAAAATAAATTGAATGTTTTGCCATAATTTTTAATTAATTGTTGGGTTATATGCTGTCATGACTCCCTATTTATTAAAAATCTGATATGACCCCCTTCACTTGATTTTTTTACATATTATGACAAAAATGCCCTTAATAACTCCTCAGTTGGACGACTGTCCAACTCACCTCAACATGTCCAACTGAAAACCAGAGGAGTATATTTTAGAGGACACATATGTCCACTCGCCGGAGCTCAGTTGGACAACTGTCCAACTGATGAAATTTTGACCGGCCGGCAACCCCACTCACTAGACTGCCCAGAATAACCCCACTCACTAGAGCCGAGTTGGACACATGTCCAACTAGACTGCCCAGAATAACCCCTCAGTTGGACGTATGTCCAACTCACCTCAACAGAGTTAGACATGTGTCAAACTGAAAACCAGAGGAGTATATTTTAGAGGACACATATGTCCACTCGCCGGAGCTCCCGGAGCTCAGTTGGACATATGTCCAACTACGTCCAACTTAAAATTAGAGAGCTTATTTCAACAGAGTTGGACGCACGTCCAACTAAAAACAGCTTATTTCAACAGAGTTGGACGTACGTCCAACTAAAAATCAGCAAGCTTATTTCAACAAAGTTTTACTCTGTTCTACTCTGTTTTACTCCATTTTTATTTTTGATTTTCAGTAGAATTTTCAGTAGCAACCAAAGTCATCTCCTTCCTCCTCCTTGGAATCAAAGTCATCTTCCTCATCTTTATCATTTGTGGCTTCTCCCAATTCATTCTCGAAATACTCGCGCCATTTATAGGTTCTAATCCAACGGGAACAAGGGAGGAAAAACTCAAGCCAAAGATGAAGAACTGAACAAGACTCTGTTGCTAATAACTTGATTTTGAGAAAAGAGACAAAGATGAAAAGCGTCCGGTGCCGACCTAGGTGTCACAGTTTCGGTTTGTGCAAACTGTGTCGTCGGAATCAGAAATAGTGGTGGAAACGAAGATATCAAAAGAGGCGTCGATTACTATGAGTTTGACGCAGAGGATAATGACTTCGATGATGAGCACGAGGAGCTGAGTGGTGATGATGAAGACGATAATCCACCGGCTGTCAGCTCATCGAGTAGCGAAGAGCCTTTCAATTGGTTCAATAATGGCGGTGCAGAAGTATCTAGAAAATTGTCGGTGTTGTCGTCGAAGAGAATGCTTGAAAAGGCTTCTGATCTTCGCTTTGAGGTCTTTACTCCTGTTCTGTTTCAGTTTTTCTATTGTTTATTGGAATATATAAATTTGCGAGTAACAGGGGTAAATTTGGAATATATAAATTTGCGAGTAACAGGGGTAAATTTGGAATATATAAATTAGTGTCCATTTTAGATTAAAAACAACAAAAGAGGGTCATATGAGCCTATTTCCCTTAATTGTTTTGTAAAACATTGTGTTTTAAAAAACAAAAAAGTGGGAACAAAGTTGGATATATTTTCAGTGTTTCTGAAAAAGCTGTTACTCCAAATCGTAACCAAGTACTCGTTAATAAATTCTAATACTTTGTTTAGCAAAAAAAAAACTCCTAATACTTCTAAACGTTTGGCAGTTTTTTTTTTTTAATTTCTTTAATAATTTGATATATAAAAAATGTTAATACTATATAATTTTATATTTATTTTTACACATATATAGATATATTTGATTGACAATAATTGTAATTGTAATAAGAATCATTCATGATATTATTATGTTTGGTTTGACTGTACTCTGTAACGAAATGTAAAGGAATTACAACAGTAGCAGTAATTCTCATTATGCCTGTAGTCCTTAGGGATACATTGTAATGCTATATTTTTCTCACATTTTGTAAAATTATTTATGATTTTTTTGCTCATTCTATCTCTTTTAGTAATAAAAAAATTTATTTTTTAATTTTATTTTATTTATAATTTTATAATCTTTATTTTAATATTATTATTTAATTTGATTACACTGCTGAAATAAATATTATAATAATAATATTGTTTCTTTTATATTTCATTACATTATAATTATTATTCATATTATTTTTATATTCAGCGAATCAAATACTATTTATATGTCTATAGTGATATATGTAATAATATATTAAAATAACACTAAAAAATTTGACAAATTCTTTTACTATTATAAGTAAGAATATATAACAAAACATTTTCTTGCAAGAACATATTAGTATCGCAATGAAAATAATTGACAACTTTATTATTATGTGTAATCATATTGCTTTTTATATTTGTAATATGAGACGCTTTACTTTTCTTCCTTGTCGTCAAGAGCGATTTTTTTTTTAATTGCATTTCTTCTTAAAGAATAAAATTACATATTTTTATATACGTTATCACTTTGTTGATATTTTGATAGTTCATTGATTTCAAATGTTAGTTAACAATTCTTAAATATGTATGTGTTTAAACTAGATTAGAGAACTAATTATAAAATAAAGATATAATTTATTATGAAAACAATTTTTAAGAATAATTTAGAAAACTATTTTGACAAGTATTTTTTTGTTTTTATTTATTAAGAATAACTTTTAAAAACAATACCCAAACAGTTCATTGATTTTTAAAATTATTAAAAATTATTTTTAAAGTATGATTTGAAAATAATTTTTAATAACTGCTTTCAAGTTAAGTGATTAAATAGACCTTAAGTAATTTCTAGTACACCATTTAAAAATAAGGCCCAAGTACCTTATACTGTATGATTTAAAAATAAGTAAACTCATATGTAAACACAAATGGATTCTTAGAGTTCTTCGTCCCTACAACAATAAGTTAATTTGTATACAATTACCCTATAATAATATATTAATTTATATATAATTTAATTAATATCAAAATATTATATATAAAATATATATATATTAGTTTATCAATAATTTAAAAATTATATATATTATATTATATATATATTATGTATAATTAATATACTATTTTGAGATCAATCTAATTGTATACGTATATTATATATGTTATTTAAAGTATTTTATCCCTTTAATAGAAAAAAATTACAATTATAATTACATAACTTTTACAAATTGAACATATTAATTATTTTTATTTAAATTATTGCATATTAATTACCTAATTATTACAAATGCAAACATTTTAGTCAATTTAGCCAATGTTTGACCTTTTAATGAATTTATTTTTCAATTCTTTTCAACTTTTTGTGACATTTTCATCTTCCAACATCTACTAACCTCTGTTAGTAAGGTTTAATTCGTTTAAACTTAAATTTTTCATCCAAAAAATCAAAATTAGCAAAAAATAATTAAAGTGTTTATATTTATAATAGCTAGATGCCACCAATTTAAAAGACAAATGTGTTCCATTTTTTTTTAATAAAATGTAATGCTTAATTTATAAAATGTGATATTTTATTAATACTCAAATTTGAAAAATAAAACAAGAATATCATCTATCTAGGTGAAACTCACTAATACATATTTAAATACTAAAAAACAAACTACACACATAGAGAAAAAAAAGAGCTTCTTCATCTTGCTCATTTGTTTGCATCTTCACCATCCAAATATGCTGCTTGAAGCTTTGTACTAAGAAAACTTCATGCCGAATAGAGTTTTTGTAGCTTGTCAAATCTCTGTAGATTTGAGAGTTGTAGAAACATTCAAACACCTTATTAAAAAAAAGGGTCTACAATACACCAAATCTAACTTTCGTAAAGCCAGATCTAACAAAAAAATTACTAAAAAACAATAGCCAAAAATTATTTATGAAATAAAACTCTCACTAAGAAGAAATCAAAACCTAAAAAAAATAAATACTTACTTGAGAGAGAAACTTCCTAAGGGGAGGTTCCTCCACAGAGAGACTAAGGAAAGAGAGGTAAGGAGAACTGGAGAAGCAGACCAATATTGTAAAAATAAAATGATCAAATGTCATTTCTTAAAAAATAGATTAATGGGCTTTCCTTTAGATTAGTGAACGGCCCAAAGGCCAATAATTTTGTACTTTTATTTTTCATTTTGTTTTTATATAAAATAAGTATTCATTCAAAACAAAACAATGAGAACTTAAACTTACAATTTATAGGTATATTTAAAATCTAAATCACCTATAAAATATCAAAGATATAATTGTTACATGCATAAATATTTTATTTTATCTACTAAAAGTTTTAACTTATTTTAATTAATAAGATTATTAAATTTTTCTATAAATTTGATATTTTATGTCTTTATGTTGTAATTTTTATATTAGTTAGATACACTTAGTTGATACTGATATTATATCTTTACAAGATAATTCTTTTTGAGTGATTGAATTAAAATAACATATAGAAATTTTTATCGAGTTGAACAAAGAGGGTTGGTCCTGTGTAATAATCTCGTAACTTATTTCGTTAAAATTTAATTTAATTATTAATAAAAAATATAATTAATATATAATTAAATACATAAAGTATAAAATTAATAAATAAATAAAATTTAGAGTAAGAAATTGAAACCTGATTTTTTAATGTGAAATAAAACATTCTCTCTTATTCCAATCAAACTAAGAAAGTTGATGTGACATAAATAAATATGAACCTGTTATACCTACTTTTAGTGTTTGTCATGAATAAGGATGTAAAATTAGTTCAAATTGATCAAATTTTGATTAATCAGACCTAATTTAACTAGATTTAAATTTTGATTATGCTCAAGCAAGTTTGACTCGACCATATTCGAGCCAATCATTTATATTACTAATCCAGCCGGAATTGAAGAACAAGTTAATTTTAAAATTTTAAAAATATATGCATGTTTGAATATAATATTTTATTATTTTAATTTATTGTATAAATTTAAATTTAAAAAAGTCAGGCTCGAATTTACTCGAATATTTTAAGATTAAACCTTACATTTGCATTTAAGTTGAAAAAAAAAAATACAAGTTCTAACAATATCCTACTCGAGTCTAGCCCAAATTCAAAATTTAGGACTTAAACTAGCCAAACTCAACTGAATTAACATCTCTAGTTGAGAAAAACCATATAATAATCAACTAAACTCATACTAGTAATATAATTTTATTTTTCTTTCATGAATAAAAAAAAATAATAAATCATAACAATTTTAGAAAACAAACACCAAAATTGTTGTCAAATTCAAATATCCAAATCCAAAACCAAAATAAATCCAAACAAAACAAACAAACAAACAAGTGCTATAATGTTTAACCTTGCACCATCATAAAGATAAGCACATGTATGGGTGTATATTGAGGACAAAGTTTGACTGATTTCAAAATCAAACCAGCAGTTTACTATAAATTAGTTTGAGTAACCAAAAAAACGAAAGTTCATCCTAAATATATTTGCTAATTTGTCCATAGTTAATTATGTTTTCCGAAATCACACGACGACCTCATTTTGGTCCATCAATTTTACATTTTTGTCCTTTCTTGATAACCTCAACTACACGTTTTCTTTTTTCTTTCTTATATCGGTCCAAATCTTCAACACAAAGCTTTCATTTCTGCCAACCTTTTTCTTCAACACCGAAGCTCCAAAATCCTGAACAGTCAGCTGTTGCTTAGGCCCAGCTGGAGCCTACTCTGATCTCCCACCACCCAAGCCGATTGGCGGAGCCAGGGTCAATTTTCATGGAGGTCAAGAAGTCCTAGGCCCGTTGTCATCTCTCTATGTCATTTTGGCAGTTTCTCTCATTGTTTTTCTTCTAGCCTCTTGTTGTTGGTGATATTTTGGTTCTCTTGTGATTTTTTCAGTTTTTTGGTGGATATAAAGAGCATTTGTTAATGGCTACTCTTCAAAAACGAAAGTCTACTGCTAATGCTTTGGCTCCTAGCTATGATGGGTTGGTGTTGTATTCTGGTGCTTGTGGTAGATCAATTTGAAAGAGATTCTGGTGGAAATGACGAAAATGGTCCAATTAGAGGACGTACGAAAGCAATATTGTGAGATACATTTTTGCTTTGTTAAAATAAATATTTATTTATATGTAATATTTTATATTTTCTATATACATCTAACACAATACATAAATTTTTATTTTTAATATAATATGTTATATATATTTCTATCAGTACATGTTCACTTGAATTGAGCAAGCATTTACCAAACTTTTCATTGACTATTTGTTGCACCATCATACCTACTTAAAGGAAAAAAAAATAAAAATAAAGAAAGGTAAGTTAACGGTAAAGTGGAAAAAACAAAGAGTTTAAATATCGTGCAAATTATTTCTTGTAGAGTTTATCAAATATTTGGCTATCATGTAAACGTAAACATAAAATGTTGCCAGAAAATTAGCAAGTTGCATCAATTTAATAGTGGCTAAAAAAGGTGTTAAAATCAATAAGGACCAATATTTAATTAATTACAATTTTTTTTAGGTAATATATTATATTATATATATATTTTTATGTAATATATTTTATTTATTTTTATATATAAAATATTATATAAATTTTATTTTTATATATAATATATTACATTTATTTCTAATAAAATTATAAGAATTTTAAAAATAACATAATATATTACATTTAATTTTACTTTCGAATGTAAAGAATTAAATGCAATATGTTAATTTCTCCTCTGAGATATCAGCATAGGTGGTGGATGTCAGAGATGTTGAATTAAAGGCAATGCTTATTAGAGATGTGGTAGATAAGGGACAATTTAAGGATAAATATAGAATATGGAAAGTAAGAGGTATTTTAATAAAATATTTTTTTATTATGTAAATAAAATTGTTAATTTTTTGAGTTAAATTGTTAGTATAAAAAAATTATTTAAAAAAAAGGTATTTAAGTAAAAAAGTCTTAATAATATATCAAAGGCGAACCTAAGTAATGGCCCGAGCGGGCTAAGACCACCTATGACTTTTGAAAATATTATTTTAATTTGTATATGTATAAATGTATTTTAATATTAAATATAAGTTTTTGGCTTTTTATTGAAAGAAAACGTATTTGGCCACTCTCAACTACATCAATTATCAATTTATTTCAACTTATTATATAAGTCATAATCACTCTAATATAGTAGTAAGTACTTTATACTTGCCAAAATAATACATTTTTCAAGATTTTACTCACAATTACTATTGGTTAAAAAAGAGTCATCATTACTCTTATTTCAACTAAAACAACAACAATAATAATAATAATACACGTTTATACACACTCATCCACACACACGCATATAGGGTACATTCTATAACCACAAATTTTTATACAAATTTAACCACAAAATTTAAACTATTTAATTTAATTGGATTCAATAGTCAAGATTTCATTTTTATTTGTTCACCGATTCAAACATTTATTATAACTTTACAACTTTTTATAACATTAATAATTATTAACACCTTTTTTTCTTTTCTCTTTCATCTAATTAATTAAACCTTAAATAAATAAATAAATAATAAATATGACTCTTTTCTCACATATCTAAAAGAAAAAATTATATTAAATAAAAATTAAAACATAACATTAAGTAAATTGTACATAGTAATACTGTATAACAATATTATAAAATTTATGTGAATATTCAATCCATAATATCCATAATTTTAAAGATTTTAAATTACTTGTATGATATATTTAAGACAATTTTTTCGATATGTTAGTTATAATATAGCGTATAGTTTTTAAAGAATAAAATTCAAAAAATTATGCAATTTAAAGAAAATAACAAAGAACTTCACAATTCAATTAATAAAGAAGGAAATAGTGAAGTACAAAAATATAAGCAACTGCCAAACAGCTCTAAATGTTAAATTTGCTAATACTTTAAATTTTATTTAAGTTTTAGATGTTTTGAAATAAGTATTAAAAAAAAAATCAAATTTGTATTTTGAGATTAGGAATGGGAATTTTATTTACAATTTTAAGTATTTGAAGATATCTGATCCGACCACTTTTGGGGACGTGAACAGTTTCAAAATTTTTTAGGTATAAATTATCGAATTTTGGGGCGAGGACGGTTATATCTAAAATCGTAACTGAAATTATTAATATATTTTAATTTAATTTAATATATATTAAAAATATTAAATATTAATATATTTAATACTCAAAATTATTAATATATTTGATTTAATTCTAATATATATTATTAAATCGAATTTTTAGTGGTTGTTTTTTTATATTCGTCTCTGCCTAATCCCTGTCCGATTATACTCCAAATCGGAGCAAATTTTGGACAATTTTAATTATATAATTATATGTTCGATTTTGAAAACGGATATAACAAAATAGTCTCCCTGCTCATTCCTAATTATGAGTCATAAGTTATTCTAATGTTTAAATAATAAAAAAAAAACTATTCCAACATAAGATAAAAAATAAAAAAAGATTATAAGTTATACGTTCTATAAGAAATTAATTTTTATAATAGTCCTAAGTTCTAAGTTATACGTCCTAGCCTCCTAGGTTTTACTTTTTAATATTATTATATAATATTACTTTGTATTATTGACTTAGTATGATGTTTCACTTTTTATTTAATATAATTTTTTTTAGATTCGTGATAAAAGAGTAATATTTATTATTTATTTATTTAAAATTAAATTCATTAGATGAGAGAGAAAAGAGAAAATGTATAGATAATTAATGTTAAGGAAAGTTGTAAAATTATAATAAATGCTTGATTTAGTAGAAGAAAAAAAAAACTTAGACAGCACATATATATATATATATCTCGAATAATAAATCAAAAGTTTGATTAATACAAATTGTGTTTCTAACATTACATTACATTTATTTTATTTATGAATGTATTTTATATTCACTTTTTTTCACCTATTTACGTAACATTTTTAATATTAATAAGGTATTATTTTAAGATTATTATCATAAATTTTTATTTATTTTTTCTCCATCTATTTTATTATAATCTAAGCTTAATATTATATATAATTGAGGTATAAAATAATTTTTTTGTTGATTTTCTTTAATTTTTATTTTTATTTTTTAAAGTTAAGTTTGATTTTATTTGGCTTCTTAATTTTCATTTATTTTCCGTTAATAAAAATAAAAATAAAAAATTTTCATGTAACATTCAAATAACTCAATGAGTCACATATATTTTTTCTATTTTGCTGCATTTAACTCTTCACTTTAATGTTGATTATTCCAACATATACAATTACAAAACTTCAGAAAACATGAACCAACTATATCTACTTGTAGAGTTTGTCATGAAAACCTTCTTACATGATAATCAAATCTCCAAATCAACTAAACTCATAACCATTTTAGAAAACAAAATCCCAAATTATTTTCAAATTCAAAGATTCAGTACCATAACTAAACAAAATGAACAAACAAGTGATAAGATGTTTAGCTATGTAGGTATTGCATTGATCAGTCATGAAGATAAAAAGAACACTATTTTGAGTAACCAGAGAAATGAAGTATACCCAAATGTAAGAACACTATTTGACCAAAGTTATTTGTAAAAGAAAATTAATTAGGTGATATAAATCGAAAGTAATCCACTTAATACTCATTAGAGAATATGAATCTCACACTTTCATGGTAATAAAAAAAACATTTGTTTTCATATTACATAAACACAATTCAAACTAGGGGTGAGCAGCGGATCGAAACTGCCTGTTTTTCACCAATCCGAATCTGATCCGATCCGAAGCAGATTTGAAGATTTTTAATCCGAATCCGATCCGATAATGTAGTCAATCCGAACCAATCCGAATCCAAACAAATCGAATTTTTCGGATCGGATAGGTCGGATTGAGATTATAATTTATTTTTTATTATTATCATATATAAAACACAATATATACTAACATTTAAATTTTAAATTGATATATTTTTTAGTAAAATTTATTTATTTATAGTCACAACTTATATAATCAAAATAATAAAAAGTATACTGTTGAATATTATTAAATTATTATAGAAAATTTAATATTTTTATTTTTTAAAAAACTAAAATAATAATTTAATGTAATTGTGGTATGTATAATATTTAAATATAACATATAAAAAATAAATATGCATTTATTTATAATTTTAATAGCAATTCAATCCGGATCGGATTGCAGCGGATTATAAAATCTGTCAATCCGAATCCGATCCGAATCCGAACGGATTGTATACATTTCAATCCGAATCCGATCCAACTATAAAATATGTCAATCCAATCCGATCCGAATCCGACGGATCGGATCGAATTTATTAATTTAAACGGATTGATCGAATTATTTACTCACCCCTAATTCAAACAACTAAATGAAAATATGTATTTTCCTATCATATTATATATTTTTGGTTGCAAATATTATAGAAATTTGTGATAAACATATAATCTAAATTTTAAAACTTTAACAAAAAATTTATCTCTACTCTAAAAAGGTTATAAGAAATGAGTGGCAAAAATATAATATAATATAAAATAACATTAAAAATGATTTGAAAAAAAAATTTATCAAAAGAAAAAAAAATTGAGGAGAAACTGAAAAAGTGAAAGAACAAACGGAGAAACTGAAAAAAAGGGGCGGGACGATGAGCAACACATCAAAATCACTTATTTTTCATTATATTGAATTTGATTTTATTCATATTAGATTTACAATTTTTTAATTTAAATTTAATTTGATAATGTAATCGATCTAAATTAATTTAAATTTAAATAAATCAAATTTTTTAAAATTAGATAAGATTGCATTGAAGTTAGAATTTGTTTATAAACTATTATGGGATTTGAGGCTAAATAAAGAATGTGATTTTAAGAAAAGTTTAATTTAGTATTATAATTTTTGGGTTAAGTAGTACGAGTACATCAATTTTAAAAAAAAATTAAATTAGAAAAAAATATTCCATGTGATATACACGTGATCATTTTAATTGGGGGTATTTTTGGAATATTTAAAAATCTTTTTCTTTTTCCTCCAAGAATCTCCCCACCTCTGTTTCTCCCATTTTCAACCTTATAAGCAGTTGGCCTCCTCCATTTCCTTTTCCTTCCTTACTTTTTTTTCACCACATTTTCATTTTTTTTCTTTCAAAAATCCTTAACTTCCTTCTTCAACCTCAACTTGTTTTTTTTCCTTTCGGATTTGTTGGGTTTGGTACAAGGATGGGGCAAATTAATGTGGGTGAGTATGAGATTGAAGAAATGAGGTGGTGGAATGGATTGGCTGAGCTTTAGGATTCGATGATTGCGGCTAAAAGAAAGGGAAATAAAAGTTTACTGTTTAGTGGGGTTTGGGTATTGTATATACGATGGATTTTTATTTTTTAAAACCCAAAATTATACTTATTAAAGTGGTCCAATGTGCCTATCATATGTTCTGAAAATACCATTTTGTATCTCTTCTAAACTTTATTAAAATTAGTGTAATAATTTAACTTATATTAATCAATATATTATTAAGTTGCACATTTTTTAAAATTATAGTAACAATCTTCCTATTATTTCGAATTATTATCATAAATAAAAAAAATATATATATAAAATATTTAAATTTTAAATTAATAAATTTTTAACAAAATTTATTATTTATAATTATAGGTAAATAATCAAAATAATAAGAAGTATGTTTTAAGAGTTGTTAAATTATTACAAATATTAACATTTATATTTATTTTTTAAACTAAAATAAGTAATTTAATGTTGTGGTATGTATAATATTTAAATATAGCACATTATAAAATAAAATATGATATTATTTATAATTTTAATAATAATTTCATTTTGAATCAAATTACAACAAATTATAAAAAACGTCAATTTGAATATGATCTATATTCGAAATGAATTTTATGCTTTTTAATCCGAATATAATCTAATTATAAAATATGTCAATCATATTCGATCCAAATATGACGAATCATATTCAAATTTTTAATTTTTGTAGACCGATTGAATTATTTGCTTAACTCTAAGTAAAATTTGTAAGAGTGGAGTTAAAATTGAAACGGTGCATTAAAATTATTTGTTGATATTTTAATTAGATAAGTCCATATTATTGTCACAATAATAAAAATTATTTAAGAATAATATTATTATTACAATTATTTTTGTTATTATCACAACAAAAATGTAAGAATTATTATTATATTTTTATAATTAATCACAGATTAATGTCACTTTTATTGATAAAATTATTATTAATGAAAAGTAATTAAGATAATCATAATTTTAATTGTAATAATATTATCACTTTTAATTAATTAATGACAATTTTATAAAATATTATTATACTCAAGTGTAACTAATACGGATGTATAATAGGCAATGTGTACTTTTTTTTTTTTAACTATAACAATATGATTATGGTAATATTATATTTTTTATTTTAAATAATAATATTATCATAATTTAAATTATCATTATTATAAAAATAATTTATTTAATAATAATATATTAAAATTATAATTATATTTATAATAATCAAAGAAGTAATAGTATACACTATTTTTTTTTTTATAAAATTATGATTAATTATACATAATAAATATGACATAAAATATGTTAAAAACAACTTTGTCATGTAACTATTGCGGATGTATAACAACAATGTATACCTTTTTTTTTTAGTAACTATAATAAAGTAGTTGAATAATATTATATTTTTTATTTTGATTGACAATATGTAATAATTTAAATTATTATTATCATATAAATAATTTATTTAATAATAATAATATTAAATTGTAATTTATTATTGAATAATTCCCGATAATACAATTTAAAGGAGCAATGACATACATCTTTATTTAAATATATGTAAAATTATAATTAATCACACATAATAAAATATAACGTAAACTTTAATAAAATATATTAATTTTTTTTCACGTAAGTCTTGCTAAAATTATTATTCTATTTATTAGTAGTAAATAATACTTTTTTAGCAACAAAAAATTCACACACATATATATAAATAATACTGTATATATCTGATATATATATATATACACAGATATATGTAAATAATACTTTTTTAGCAACAGAAAATTCATACACACATACACAAATATAACTACACAGATATATATATATGTTGTGTGTGTGTATAATATATATTATGTGTTGTGTGTATATATATATATATACACACATATATATATATTAATAAAAAATATGTACCTTGTACGTAAATTATTTTATATATTTTATTAATTTTTAATTTTTATAATATATTTAAAATAAATATGAAATTATTTTTCTTATACTTCTAATATAATTGTGAAAATAAAATAATATTTAAAAATTTTAATGGATATCATAATCATCATATTACTAAAGTTTTTATTGAATGTAATATTTATTTTATTATCATGTTTAGAGTTATTATTTAAATATAATTCTTATTCAACATTATGTTTAGAGTCATTATTTAATGTGATAATATATCATAAAAGAATAACTAATATTAATAACTTAAAATATATGGATAATTTTGTTTAAAAAATTATTAAGTTTAATTCAGACTTATATATATATTATTAAGCAAGTTGAAAATACGTGTCTTGCATGAATTATTTTACTTATTTTAATTTTTTTCTATGATTAATTTATACAATATATTTAAAATAAATATGAAATTATTTTTGTTAGGCTTTTAAATTAATTGTAAAATTTAATTCAATTTTTTTTTGTGAAAGTAAAATGGTGTAAATAGTATTTATTGGATGAGTAATTATAATATAATTATAATTTTTATTGAATGTGATCTATATTTTATTATCATATTTAGAGTATTGTTTAATGCATTTATACTAAAAAGACAATTAATATCAATAGCTTAAAATATACAACTAATTTTTTTCAAAAAATATTATAGTGCCTTGCACGTGAATTGTTTTACCTATTTTAATTTTTCTCTTTAGTTAATTTATATAATGTATTTAAAATAAATATAAAACTAATTTTTTTAGACTTTTAAATTAATTGTGAAAGTAAAATAATATAAATAGTACTGTTGGACAGGATAATCATCATATGATTAGAATTATTATAGAGTGATATATATTCTATTATCATGTTTATATTATACATTTATTTTTTATTTTTTATTTTGTGTTAATATTATGATTTTAATACTTAATTTAAAGTATTTATATTACTTCTAAAAAGAACATAAACAAAATTCAATTATTTAAATTTAATAAATATATAATAATATTTTAGTATTTATTGGTAGATAAGGAAAAAAAAAAGTAGGATAATAACCAATTAACAATAAATAACTAAAAAATAAAGGATAGTAATGAAAATAGTGTTTATGCGCCTAACAACTATTTATAAAAAATATATTTGTTATAAATATATTTTGATATTTATTATTGTACAAGAAAAACTAATTTATTTTAAAATATATTTATTATAAGTGTATTTTGATATTTATTTGTATAATAAAAAATGGAGAATAATTAAAATAATAAACAATAAAATTAATAAAATATTTGTTAATAAGAATGTTATTTATTTGTGTACTATAAAATTTTTATTAATTATAAAAATATTTTGATATTTATTAGTGTATAAGAAAAACTTGTTTATAAAAAATTATATTTATTATAGCTACATTTTGATATTTATTAGTCTATTAAAAAAGTGAAGAATACATAAAATGATGCATATAAAATTAACAAATCAATTATTTATAATAAATGTATTTATTTTAGAAATATTTTGATATTTATTTATGTCAAAGAAACTAAGAACACAATTATTTATAAAAGTGTATTTATTATAAGTATATTTTTATATTTAATGATTTAAAAAAATGAATTTATAAAAAAAGTTATTTATTATAAATACATTTTCATATTTGTTAATGAATTAAAAAATAAATTTTTTTAAAATAATTAAAATAATATACAATAAATCTAATAAAACAATTATGTATAAGCAATGTATGTTTTAATGTACAATAAAAATTAATTTATAAAAAATTTATTTATTATAAATAAAATTTGATAGTTATTAATATATTAAAAAATAATAGAAATTAAAAAAATGAAAAATAATTAAAACAATTATGTATAAGCAATTTATGAATTTTAGTAATATTTTAATATTTATTAGTGTAAAAAAAAATTAAAAAAATTAAAATAATATACAATAAAATATATTTATTAGTGACATACTATTATTTTTTATTTTTCGTCAAATAATATTTTTGGCTTAAAGGTTTAACGAAAATCAAAATAAAAATTAAATCCATAAAGTAAAAGGCAAAGGAAGGGACAAAAGCACAGCGAACGGTTGACTACACTCCATTCTTCATCTTTTCTCATTTTCTCACTGTGTAACACTTCGGGTTCTTTTTAGCTCTATCTCACAGCCTGGACTCTCAAGTCTCACCTCACTCCTTTCTTTCCAGCCAGAACAAAGAAAAGAAAATACGATTGCAGCTTTTCGAACAATAACACTCTGTAACCTTCTTCTTTCCATAATTTGTTTTCACTCCTTAAGACACCATGAGCAAAACCATGTCGTTTCTCTGATAAAGAAACAATACTCTTAAAAGACCCAGAAACCCATTTCACCATTTTGTGATTTTGAACAAAATGCAGGTTCAAAGGCTACCCATTTTCTTATTCCTTTTGATCTTAGTCTTTCCTATTGCCAAACCAGATCTGGGTTCTGATCGAGCAGCTCTTTTGGCTCTGCGTTCGGCTGTTGGTGGTCGTACTCTGCTCTGGAATGTGACCCTTCAGAGCCCATGTTCTTGGGCTGGTGTCAAATGTGAGAACAACCGAGTCACTGTGCTTCGTCTTCCAGGTGTGGCTCTTTCTGGCACTATACGCACCGGCATTTTCGCCAATCTCACTGGCCTTCGTACTCTCAGTCTACGTCTCAACGCTCTCAAAGGTCGTTTGCCTTCAGATCTCGGTTCTTGTGTTGCTCTTCGAAACCTGTACTTACAAGGTAACCTGTTTTCTGGTGAAATCCCAGAATTTATATTTGGGCTTAAGGATCTGGTTCGCTTTAGTTTGGCTTCAAACAATTTCTCCGGTGAGATCTCTCTGAGTTTCAACAATCTGACTCGGTTGAGGACATTGTCTCTTGAAAGCAACAAGCTTTCTGGGTCGATTCCAGACTTGAAGCTTCCCAAACTTGCTCAATTAAATGTTTCAAATAACATGTTAAATGGGTCTATTCCTTCTAAATTACAGTCATTCTCTGCAAATTCGTTTCTGGGTAATACCTTATGTGGGCATCCACTTGATACTCCATGTTCTGCTGAGAATGGAAATACAACGAAAGGTGATATCAGCATCAATGACAATCATAAAAGAAAGAAGTTATCTAGTGGTGCCATTGTGGGGATTGTGATTGGTTCTGTTCTGGGTTTTCTTCTAATTCTTCTGATTTTGTTCTTATTGTGCCGAAAGAAGAGTACCCAGAAAACAAGATCTATAGGAGACATAGCACCTGCAAAGCAATCTGAGGTGGTATTTAATGGAGGAAAACCAATTGCTGAAACAGATAACGGTGGCTTTGAAAATGGCTCTTCGGTTCCAGCTGTTGCCACAGCTACAAATGTGAGCAGTGGAAGAGGTGAAACCAACAGTGTCACTGATGGATCTGCTAGTGGTGCCAAGAAGCTGGTGTTCTTTGGTAATGCCGCAAGAGTGTTTGATTTGGAAGATTTGCTGAGAGCTTCTGCTGAGGTTTTGGGCAAAGGAACATTTGCTACAGCATACAAGGCTGTTTTAGAGGTTGGTACTATTGTGGCTGTGAAGAGGTTAAAAGAAGTGACAATTTCAGATAAAGAATTTAAGGAAAAGATTGAAGTTGTGGGTGCTATGAATCATGAGAATATAGTCCCTCTTAGGGCCTACTATTATAGCAGAGATGAAAAGCTTCTTGTCTATGATTACATGCCTATGGGGAGCTTATCTGCTCTGTTGCATGGTGAGATTTTGTTTTCTATTACTTCTTTTTTTCCTTTCATGCATTCTGTTTATTTACATATTTGTATTCTTTACATGGAGTTTTTGACTTTTCTGATTGAATGATGATAGTTTTGGTTTTTACAATTATTTTCATATTTGTTCTATTTTTTGTTTGGGAGGATTGCTTAGTTTTGGTTTAGCCTTTATTTTCTTTTTAACCTAAATTGCAATATTTGCTACTAGTTCATTTCTTTGAGGATTGATCAAGATATTAATGCATATTAATCTCAAGTATGTGAAAAAAATTCAACCATGATATTTGGACTCTTCATGAAACATGGGTGTTTGTACTCAACCTTTCAATTTGATGGAAATTTAAAGAAAATAAAAGAAAATATGTTTGTCTGGCACTAGTGTCCAAAAAGAGTCCATCTAACAATGTTTTCAATGCTGCTCTGGATTTCATCTTTTATATTAGTTTGATTTGTTTATTTTTTACCTTCAACAATATCCATTGGAAGTCTATTTTCAATTTTAAGCATCAGCAATAGGATAGACCTAAAGAGCTCATAAGGAAACTTATGTAAGCATAACGTTTATATTTGTTGCTATAATGCCTCATTATTTTTCTATGCAGGAAACAAAGGTGCTGGTAGGACTCCATTGAATTGGGAACTGAGGTCCAGCATTGCCCTCGGAGCAGCCCGTGGCATTGAATACTTGCATTCTCAAGGCCCCTTGGTTTCCCATGGAAACATAAAATCATCCAACATCCTTCTCACCAAATCGAATGAAGCTCGTGTCTCTGATTTTTGCCTAGCACACCTGGTTGGAACCCCCTCCACGCCTAATCGAGTTGCTGGGTACCGAGCTCCGGAGGTGACTGACCCTCGTAAGGTATCACAAAAAGCTGATGTCTACAGCTTTGGTGTCCTACTCTTGGAAGTGTTGACCGGAAAGCCCCCTACTCATGCACTGTTGAATGAGGAAGGGGTTGACCTTCCGAGGTGGGTTCAGTCCATAGTCAAAGAGGAATGGACTTCAGAAGTGTTTGATCCCGAGCTACTCAGATACCAGAATGTTGAGGAGGAGATGGTACAACTCTTACAGCTTGCAATAGATTGTTCAGCTCAGTATCCAGATCGGCGTCCTTCAATGTCTGAAGTAACAAAGCGCATTGAAGATCTTTGTCCTTCTAACATAAGAGAATATCACCATCCCCAGCCTGATCTTGTTAATGTTGCTTATTAGTTAGGTCTGGACAAAACAGGTCATCTTGTTCTTGTCTCCACATATGGAATTAGAGGAATGCTAAGAGTATACAAATTTGCTCTCACACCAATTATGGCATGCCACACACAGCAAAATTATTTTGAAAATTGAGAGGTTATTCAAAGAAAACTTTGCAACGTGGCACCCTATAAGTGGTGTGTGCGCAAATATGTGTGCATTTAGTATTTTCTCGTAGAATTATCATATGTGCATTTTCATTAATGTGCCCATACTTGCAGTGGTGTGTGAAATCTTTTTTGTGTTTTTCTTCTTGTATTATAAAACATGGGCAAATTGTCATTTTTTTTTTCTTTCTGATTCATCCTTGTACTTTTTAAAAATTTGTCCCTGATCCGTTATTAATATACTTTTGGGGGTAAATCACATGTTTGATTTAATTATTGTTGTTGGGAGGTGGTTGTTGCTATAATGTTTGATTTATATAAATCATATGTTTGATTTATATATTATTGTTGGGTGGATGGTGGTGGTTGCTATAATGATTGATTTGCCTTTTGGTCCCGACTTTTGTCTTACAGAAAAAAATAATAAGTTTTAGCTGTTCTGACTTGCGATAGGTTTTTTAGCTATGCTGTCTATTCAGGTGACTTAGTCGGTTAGTCCCCTACAATATCATTTTCTTTGGTACTGAAATCTGTTTTGGTTTAGTTGTCAATCTCTTTCCCAGCTTGTTGAAGCTTTTAACGTTTTTAAGGAAGCCCTATTTTTTGGTTGAGAAATATAGCAGGATTCTTACTCTTACATCTTGTATTTTTTCTTGTTGCAATTTATTTCTATTCATATAAAAATGTGTTAATTTTTTTTTTTTTTTACATAAAAGTTGCTTTGACTTGAACTAATTGTAGTTGAAAAAATAAAATAAAAATAGAAAAAATATATTAAAGGATTATTTGTCTTTGCGGTTACTTTTTACTTACACTTAATAATAGAAATGAAAATTTGTTCCGGGGAGGTGCAAAAAGAGGGCAAAATGGGTAGAGATTAAAATTTGGATCGATTTGAGACACCATTTAATATTTTTTTATTCTTTCCTCAATTATTTAATTAATTCTAATATCTAATAATTTATAGATTTGGTGATTAAAGATATTCTATAATTCACATATATATTAATATTTGTCTACAAAATTATTTATCATTAGCTATTTATGATTTATTTTAATGATTCTTAAGTTAAATTGTATCTAAAAGGAAAAAATACTAATATATTCTAACATGTCAAAATTATGAATTTAAATATAAGGTCATAATTTCATGTAATTTATTATACATTTAAAAAAAATTTTATATTTTACACAATTTTAATATATTTATAAATTAAGAACATTGAAAACATTTAAGAAAATAATTTGATAACTAATTTAATTTTTGTTAAGTAGTATCGTTTTAAATAATTATGCAATTAATTTTTTCAATTATACGTGATTTATATAGTAATCTGAAGATAAAATTTATCTATCCTTAATTTTAAGTTACAAATTTGAATAATAAAGTATTGTTTGTTAACAATATTTAATTACATAAAAATATATTATTTTATTTTTATTTAAAAAATTAAAAAAAGAGAAAAGTCAAATAGTTCAACAAGGAGAGTTTTTAACATACGGATATTATCGACTTTATTTAAACACGTTTGATTTGAAATAATTTAGTTTAAATTAACATTAAATTAGACTGCTATACTTAACAACAATACAATTAAAATAATTTATAAAAATAAAAATTTAGTAAGAGTCTAAGTCTTATAATAACTAGGACATTGACACCTATAAAGATACCCTCACTTTAAAATTTTGCTTTAAAGTCTTAGTTGTCTTGCTTTCTTAAGTTGGTTCATTATTATTTATTGGACATCTCATCTTAATAATCTCAACTGGTGTTGTCTTTTTAGGGTATTTTTATTTTACGAACTTTTTTGTGATTCTATTAAATTACAGGTGACATAATCCTCTTACATTTTTTTTTTTTTTTTTATAATGAAAACTTCACCGGGTAGGGAGGATAGGGCTATTGCCACACACCATCACACACTCGAATCATCGAAAATTGTTGGTATGCCACAAGCACCGAGCCGGCCAGCGGCACCAGGGGGGACAGCAGTCCGACTTAACAGGGCGTTTGAGTCCGAGGAAGCGGAGAACCGCCACATGCCCGACTTACAAATGCGGGATAGACGTTGCGCCCCACTAGTCTCGAACCCGCGCCCTGCCTTGTGAGGACAGAGATCTTGGTGCTTAGCCACAGGAGTTCAACCACTGAACTACTCCGTGATGGGCAATCCTCTTACATTTCAAGAACAAAGTTCTTGGTAAAAAAAAAACAAAGTTGCGGATATTCAATGCATCTTTAGGAATGTTGGAAGACAGGAAAATAAATTAGTGAATTTTTTTTTAAAAAAAATAAGATTGCATTACAAAATAATTGATAAATTAGAGTATTTTTATTTAATTAAGAAAATAAAGTAAACTTTTTATTTAATTTTTCGTTAAATACAACAGAATAATACATTCGAATGTTTATATTTTTTAATAACATATATCTAATTAAAAAATTACTTTAATCAAACTTAAATAATTTTTTTTTATTGCTTAATGTGTGATTTTGGGTATTAAAATAATGAAAGTTTTGATTAATTTTGAAAGAAAAATTTTACTAAAAAATTTGGGTATTTTTTTTAATTAAATATTATTTTTTGAGTATATATTTATTAAAAAAATATAAAATGTATGTAACTAAAAATTAAATGAAAAGTAAACTTCCTTATTAGTGGACACATTTAAAAAAAAAAAAAACTTAGAAACACTTTTTTTTTTTTTTTTTTAAGAAATAAAACAATATATTTATTCTAAATAAAGGAATTAATATAGCAAAATAATAATTTATGTCTCGTTGGATCCTTTGGTTGCCCGATCAAACCCTTTGCATCACGAAAATTAGAGTTCTTAGAATCACATCTAGATTCATCGATGGAGCAAATTCGCAAAATTAATTTACGTTCAGCGAAAGTGTAATAATACAGGAACTAAACAATTTACACCAATTTGGTGAGAAACCAAACAGCTAATGTGAAACACATGAACTCGATTATTTAAAAAAGAATATCTTTACACTAAAAGAACTAAATGTAAAGACTACTAAAAATTCAGAGGAAAAAACTCCACAAAGTAAAAGATAAGATGCAAAAGTAAACTCAATCATCATATTACATCACTGTTTGGAGTGCAAAGCAAAAGTGAAAATTTGGGTGGTGGTGGAACACAATGTTTCATAAATCAAAAATATATTTTTTTTTCTTTCAATTTTATTAGGTTTTTTTTTATTAAACATTAAATAATTATATATTTTTTAAAAATAATACACTAATTTTATATTTTATTAACTTAAAATATTAATGAATAATTTTTACTTGTATCAATTTACATACTATATTTGCTGTACATTATAAAGTTTATATTAAATTACAAACAAAATATAACACTTGCATTCTATTTATTCAGTGGTGTGGGGGACCCGGTATAAAGTACAGCAGACAGTCTGATGGCACAACACAGCATGATGCTCATGTGCTTTTCGCATCCAAAGCCCTCTTGGGATGTAACTGGAAACATAAAGTGTTGGGCAATTAATGGCTTATTAATTGCGAACAAACTTGTGGCAATTTATGTCCCACTGTTTTATTCCGTTTCATAACAAAGACAACTAAGAGAGTTACAGTTATCTTTAACTTTTATGGTATTTAACTATTTTTCTACCTCAATAACAAAAATTAATGTAAACGTTTGGAATTTCAATTACAAAATTGTGGTTATAAATGTTTCTTAAAATAAATTTTTTAAAAAAAATCCCAAAACAATAATAATACTTTGAATAAAACAAAAATAATAATAATTAGATCCAATTCATATTTGAAATGGGAAAAAAAAAAAAAAAAAGTAGACTATATTGTTATTTTAATAATTCTAATTTTTTTCTCAAAAAAAAAAAAAAACATTTTTGCATTTTATAAATTCCATTTTTTCAAATCTTTTGCAAATTCAAATTTAGGAATTTTGGGTTTTTCATTTCAAATCCGAATTGAATTTTCTTATAATTTTTGTTTTGTTTCAAATATACAATTTTTAATTTTATTTTCAAAATTATGATTTTTTTCCCCCCTTACATTCCAAGTTTATCCTTGAAAGAAAAAATTTGGAGTTTATTGAAACATTTAAAAAATTAGAGAACTCCAAAAATACACACTACTACAAAGTAGGCCTTTTAAGTCAGTTGGGCAACTGACAAATATCAAAGTAACTTAAAATTTTAAAGTCAAATTTAGCTAAACCTAATTTCATTTTATTTATTTATTTTTTTTTTGAATGAAAATCCTCAAATTTATCGGAGAACAATAATATTCTAAACCACAAAAGATGAATGCAATTTTAAACCTTAAAAAGAAATCAATGATAAAATAATCTTATCATGGTTACCAAAATAGAAGATGAAGTATAAGGTTCCAACGTTGATTTGATTTTTGGAGGAGCAGATACCGGCTCTACACCCATGTTAGGAATAGTTATAAAAATGAACATGTTCTAATGCTCGTTTATGTGCAAAAATTGGAGGCATGGAGAGATACAATCTTCTTGCTTTAGTCTCATTGAGGATTTTATGGATCCTAACACAAGAAAATTTTGAAACACCAACAGCAATACAATCAATTGACACACACACACACACAAAACCTTGGAAAATAAACCTGTAAAAAATTTGTCGCTTCCAGCTCTTTCAAAACTTAGCTAACAAGATTTTTTTTTTTTTCCAAAATACTCTACTCTACTCTATCTACATTTGATTCACGTTCCAAATGAATTTTATATATCTTAGTAGATGAACCTAAAAGGTGCATGAACTAAAGATACACAAACCATCATAATTAACCCAGTGATCTTAAATGTAAACATTTTTCCAATTCAAGAAATGACAAAAACTAAATGTGCAATTCAGTGAAAGTCGAAAAATAACATCAACTTGTATTCTTGGTTTCACAAGATATAATTTAATGCCGATAATGTGCATTAGAAATATTCATTTATAATAGACTAAACTATATCATTGGTTCACAAATTAACTTTAACTAAATTCATACATAAGTTTTTAATCTTTTAAAAAGTAATAATTTTGTCCTTAAATGTTTAAAACTTTATACAAAAGTCACAAATACGTATTTTAGCAATAAGTTGAGAACTATAAGTGAAGTTTTAAAAGTTTAATGACTAAATTGTAAAATTTAAAAGTTTAGTCATCTATATGTGAAATTGCTAAAAATTAATTTGGGGAATGATGAAGTAGTTAAACCATGATAAAAGATGCATGTATATTGACACTTTAATGCTTCAGAGAAACATGCACTAGTTATGCAAAATAACAGGCAGCCCTGAGCATCTAAAATATACTTTGGCATATTTTACATCAGGAAATCAACAACAAAAGGCTAGAATCTCCTGACAAAAACATACCCAGATTTGCAGGTTTAAGATATTGGACTTTCTCGTGATCATTTATTATTTCTAAATTTGAAGAAACTAACAAGTTCTTAAAGTATTACTGATTTGAAGGAAATACACTATATTGATGAAAACTGAATGAATACAAAAAATAGTTACTTATTTAGTCTAAATAACTATACGACATATGTACTGAAAATTAGAACAAACAGCTATTTGAGTAACTAACGACAATATCTCTAATACTCTCCTTCAAACTAATGGCCTGGGAAAAACCGTTAGTTTGGACCTAATAACCATTGAATGAACATTTGACAAATGAGATTAAGTAGAAGGCAACATGGACGAGTTATTATCTAAGTTGAAAGTCAAATGACTTGAATTAGATGGCATAGAAATAGGAACTTGACATTCTGAAATAGGCACCAAAGCCAACCCATTGCCTGGAGAATAATAATCCAAAACATCACTATCATGAGCTAGCCGTTGAGAATGGTTAACCTCATTAGGCACACTAGCTTGTACTAACAGCTGCAGGACCAGATAAAGCACTAGGCACAGGCTACTCTAATAAGACATAACCGAGATGGAGACACTGCAGGCTCACCAATACATACAAAAAATTCCTTTTCTAATAGCACATGTTTTGCAAACTGAGGTAACATGCTCACACAGGAATAACTATTGTCCCATAGGTCCGGTATAAATCTCCCACTTTCTTTTGCACTCTCTTATTCTTCTTGCCACGTTTTGAGTCATAAGTAGCCCAAAGGGGCTTATGCTTTAGCATGGAATTATTTGTACCATGAAAATCATTCATCCAAGCGCTGAAGGGGCACCAGTACACACAAAAGACACGAAAGAAACCAGCGAATCTGCAGATAAGTGGATATGGAATCAATGGGTTCCTCTATTTCATCTTCTGCATGCGCAAACAACATTATAAGAAACAATATTCTGATCACAATGTTCTGTATTGTTTGGTTTGGGAAATCACCATGAAAACAACAAACAAGTAGAAGAATCACAAAAACAAGAATCAAGAATGAGGCATTTGGTGGATTAACTATAAGTATGAACCCGTAAGCCATCTTTCTCTTTCTCTGAAACTTAGGGAAAACAAACAAAGATGAAGAAGAAGACAAAGTTTGAGCCAATAAATGAATCGGACTCGAATTTGGAGTTAAACTCAGTAAATTTTGGAAAAGAAGCAACTGGAGGAACTACACCAGGAAGATTATGAAGAATAGCTTCTTGAGAACTAAAACAAAAAAAATATCATGCATAGCTGGAGGGACAATACCAGGAATATAACATGAAACTGAAATGAGAAAAGAACCCTAAGGAGGAACCTCTAGAAATTGATGATAACATCTCTATTTAAACTTTTGTCCGCAATTGAAGAGCTGCAAAGTAAGCTTCGAGAAGAAAATGAACCCAACTTGATCAAAGATCAAGAGTGAAACCAATTTGCGGAAGTGAAAAACAAATATACTTAAATCCCTAAATTTTGGGTGACCCAAGATGGAAATCAAGGCATTAAGCCATCTGTCTTTGATACATTCTAAACTTCAGGAAACTAAGAACTTCTTGATGAAAACTGAATTGAAGGAAATACATTTTATTGATGAAAACTGAATGAATACAGAAACTAGTTACTTAGCTGCTATTTATATACATATACAAATGTTTTAGTCTAATGACTATACGACACATGTACTGAAAATTAGAACAAACAACTATTTGAGTAACTAACTACAATATCTCTAGTACTTATAGCAATCTCTACACAAATCAAAAGGACTGGAAAAAAAAAAAAAAAAAAACCAAACCGGTGCACTATTCAAAAAGACATGAAAAAAGGAGCCTCTTTCTTCAAGAAAGACCATAATTGTTGCGCATCTCCAACTCTTCAACTGAGCTCTTTAATTTTCTTTGTTAATATCCACCTATAAGAAACCATGCCAAAGTAGTACCCCTTAAAGGAATTAATTAGAGCATTAAAAGCATTAGAAGCAAATACAAATAGGGGTTTTATTTCTTAACCAGCAAAACTTGGCAACTTATCCCTTCATAGAGAGTGCTGTTTCTATTTAATCTGTTGCACAAAGGTACCAAAAATCTCACTTTAATAATTTTAAATGTTAATTGGAAGCCTTTATTTTTAAAAGAGTATAGTTATATAATCAATGCATTTGGGCACAGGTTCGATTTCCACCTGTTTCATTAGCATTTATATGTAACAAAGTATTGAATTAAAGTAATCAATATGACCAGAAACAGAGGAAAGAGAATTACAAATATTTTCATTAGCGAAATATGATAAAATTAAACATGAAGCACACATTCATCTCAGCAGCACAGAAATAGTCTTCTTCATTTCCTATGGTTTATCATCGAGAGTCAATCACAAAGCAATTCTTTTTTCGGGAATTAACAGCTACATGAAAAGCATTTTATGGCTTCAATTGTTCAGGTTTTACATAAGACTCATTTCTAATCTGGATGAAAACTTTGAAACAAGTTTATGATCTTTTCCAAACGTAGGAATCATGTTAGCTTCAAATGACCAACCTCTTTTTTTAATAATCTCCATCATCTTATTCTATGCCTTAAATTTCCTCAAATAAAGAGAAGCTTGTATAATCATCAATGTCAGTATCACCAAACACTTCATCAAAAGGAAGACAGGTGGTATATAATGGACTATTTTGCACTACCACTATCTTGTCTTTGCAAGAGTTTTGAACTACCTAATTACTACTCGATGGGATATTTAGGGGAAATTGATTAAGATATACTAATATTCATAATCTAGTTTGATTTAGTCTTATTTCACAATATGTTTCAGTTACTATTCATGTTATTGTTTACTTTTCCAATCTTCACTTCCATACAAGTGACGCATACTTTTTTGAAAATTCCACATACATTTGTAACGTGTTAAGTTTGTCTAGAATTTCCATACAAACATGTGAAAATTTTATACACCCATTTAGCTTTCCATTTTCAGAGAGTTAAAAACTTTGCTTAACTCATCATTCTTTATGAAATAACAAACCCCAATCGGGCTGATTTCCGAAAATTTTATTAACATCATTTGAGGCAGTAGTAGCTTTTTCCAAACCTTGGCTAACTGGAGAATCATATTGATCAAGGCCAAACTCTTCCTGTTGTTTCATCTCACTTGATTGAATACTTGATCAGCATAACCATCGCCAAAATTCCCCTTCCCCTCCTCACCTATAATTGGCAATGGCTTTTTTCTTTTAGATACTTTGGGCCTATTTTCAATACCTAGCTCTTCAGGTTGTCACTATTGGGGATCAGTATAGCATTTGTACTTGAAAATTTCTCAAAATCTGCATTAATATCGAAACAAAAACCAAAAACTATACAAATAAGGCAGATTATACATTGCATTACCCAGGAATCTAATGGTTCCATTAATTTTTTAAAACCAAAACCAAAAGCCCAAAGCTTAAAAATATTAAAAAAGAAGACTTCTTCCACAGTCAGCAGAATGACCAAAACTGAATCTTTCATCCCAATAGGAGCCCAGAACCCTAGTACAAAAGAAAACGCCATTGATGGGGTTTAATGGGAGTACAACCATGTCCCTCGGAATTATCCGTCTTCTTGTCTCTGTAACTGTACAGATAGTTTTTTTTACTAATTTTGTTGTGCTCAATATCCCAATGTCATGCAACATTATTTTCGAAAGAACACAGATACACAAGATGCAAGCCATACCATCCACTTACCATCAATTAATCAAGTACCGAACACCAGTTGGTATCCAAGAAATCAAATAAGACCAAGAAAGGGCAGGGAGTTGTTACAACTCCACCATAAAAAATGCTACGCCCAATAACAATCAAAGGTAGGCAACAAAGTAGCTAATCACACCACTAGAAGATTACAAGTTGATACCTATTGGGAGACAAGATGAGGCAAAGTTCTTGAAGATATTACCCAGTGACATCAAAGACTCATTACTCGAAGAATTCAAAAGAAAAATGTGGACTTTTGGCCTGGATACCAGAGGAAAAGTCGGGCTTCGATCCAAAAGGTTATTATGCACAAGTTGAATGTGGATCACACCACGAGACCTGTCCCACAAAGAAAAAGAACTAGGGAGAAAAACAAAATCATAAAGAAACAAGTCAACTCTCCCAAACAAGAGGGATGAATGAGAGAAGTCGACCCCTACATGGTTACCCAATGTAGTTCTACCCAACAAATTGGGAAGAAATCACCGAATATGTGTCAATTTTACATATGTGAACGCAACAATCCCAAAGATTGCTTTCCTCTTCCAGTCTTCCTAGCATAAACCAACCACTTTGGGATTCAACAATATTGGTTTTATGGATGCATACTTTGGCTATCACCAAATACGGATGCACCCAAGTGAATAAAAACCTGCATTCATAAGAAAGAAGGGAATTTTTCTATTTGCTGGTGCCACATATCAGAGACTAGTGGTGTACAACATGTTTGAATGTCAACTCGGCAAAAACATGGAAATTTATGTAGACAACATAATGGTTACAACAAAGATTTCTGAAAACCATATCGCAGATCTTAAGGAATTTTCAATCATATGGCAGCATGGCATGAGGTTAACCTCTAAAAAAATGCATCTTTGGGGTGTCAACTAGGAAGTTTCTTGCCTACTTAGTATCCACAAGGGGAATAGAGGCAATCCCTAATAAAATGGTAGGTCCTATACTCCTATTAAAGTGCAATCCGTACCTAAATTGCTCTAACACATGACAAAATCTCACCTTGGACAATGGGCCACTTCACTGTATCAAGTATGCTCTTGTCGCACCAAACATATTATAACACATGTACAACTCCATGCCTATAAATACTTGGTGATACCCACCTATTTGGATATCTAAGCATATAGACCGTTAGCCTGCAAGGTCACTAGAGGGCAAAATCATCCCAGCCAACAAGAACAATTTCTCCATCGAATTGTGAGATCGTCCTTTTGTTGGGAAGTAGATGTGAGAGGTAAAATAATAAGTCCATCTTAAGAAAAGGGCCTAGATTTCTATAGAACTTCTTCAAAGTAAAATGACATTGACAGTTTTAACTCAACTTGCTCATGCCTTCATCTTGCGAATAAAATAACACGATAACTCTAAGTTGAGAAAGGAAATTTCTCCCTCGGCTTGGGATGCAAGTGTAAGAGACATAACAATAAGCTCATCCAAAAGAGAACTTAAAGTTGGAGGACACTTCCACTTAGCGATGAATTCAACAACAATAAAAGTGGAATAAAGAGAAAAAGACATCAACGACAAACAAGAAGTAGACAAAATTACGCAATTACGCAAAACAAATGCAAAATTACTTAAATATTACTACATTTAATTTTGATAATCATAATTGTCGCTTATGATAGTGGAAGTAGCGGTAAGGGCCATTTGTTACACATTTTTTTCACTGTCTCGACGAAGGGACTTCCGTGTTGAGTCCGCCACATGTGGACAACATTTATGTAAATATGTTAATGTGAAAGTAAAAAAAAAAAAGAGAGAGAGAGGAGAAAATGGAAGCAGCTAGTACCTAGATGAAAGCTTGGCAACCTAGTGTCAATGATATGATTAATACTTGTAACTTTTGGCTCATATTTTAGAAGCTTGTTCATCTATTCAATCTCTATTTTTCTACCAACGCAGATTTTAGAAAGAAACTCAGTTGTTCCACCAAAGGTTCTATCAAATTTTGGTGAGATCTAAACTTTCTTTGTATACCACCATTTTGGTGAAGATTGATTGTGTTTTCACGAATTGTGTTCTCTTGAGATTGATGTACTGTGATGTGAGATCTAAACTCTCTTTATATACTATCATTTTGGTAAAGATTGATTGTGCTTCCAAGAATTGTGTTTTCTTGAGATTGATGTACTGTGATGTTCCACTAGATTCTCTAGAAAAGATTTTAGTGTACCTATTTTTGATATAGTGAAAGTTGAAAGCGGAGGGGCTATGGAGTAAGCACATTGCTAAACCACATTAAAAAAATATTGTCTTTTAGTCTTTTATTTTATCGCTTTGATTATTACTTTCCATATTTGGTTAGTTGGGCCATTTTAATCACACAAGTGAAAAATGTTTAATTTTTCACTCTCGTTGTTACTCTGAAATTGGGATTTTTTCAACAAAATTGGTATCAGAGCACAAATTGATTGATATTTGTACGTGATTTAAGATGGGTGATGAGTATAGTTCAATGATGAAATTAAAAGAAGATAATTATTATATCTAGAAACCCATGATGGAGGATATACTATACTCCAAGGATTTATAAGAGCCAATAAAAGGAGATAAAGCAAAGTGAGGTGATAAGATTGATGATTATGATTGAGACATAATGCACAAAATGTGTCACAGAAAAAATTAGAGACTTTGTATGAAAAACAAAGTGCTTGAAACAAAACACTCTTGATTAAGAAACTTGTGAATTTGAAGTATAGAGAAGGCAGCAGCATAAATGAGCACATCAATGATTTTGAAGGTTATGCAAACCAGTTATTGGGTATGGACATTACCCTTGAGAATGATTTACAAGCACTATTGTTGCTTAGTTCCATGCCAAACAGCTGGTAGACAATGATAGTGTCAGTTAGCAACTCCGCATCTGGCAAAAACTTGATAGTTGATCTGGTACGAGGCAGGTTGTTTAATAAAGAAGCTAGAAGAAAAGATTCAGAGCAATCTTCTTGCAGTGAGCATTTGCGACTGAGAAAAATGAAAGGCGAGGTTGTAGTCTCTGATATGATAGTATGACGCTTCTAGAGGAATATCCAGGTCTATAGGCAGAAACCCAATCATTGTCAAAAGCCAACGCATTTGAAGAAAAATTACTACATTTGGAAAAGAGAGCAATCAAGAGAAACAGGCGATGCTCAAAATCACAATATGAGACTACTACAACAGATACTAATGGTGATGTAGCTATTGTCTATGATGATGGTTCAATTAATGTTGGTTGTAAGCCCAGCATATGAGTTGTTGACTTTGGTGCATCCTACCATGTTACGTCACATGACAAGTTCTTCACATCTTACAAGAGCGACAACTATGGCTATGTTAGGATGGGAAACGAAGGTTCTTCCAAGACTGTGGGCATTGGAGATATATTTATAGAGATAGATACATGCTACACGTTAGTGCTCAGAGATGTCAGACATGCTATGGTGGAAAGAGAAATTGAGAGGATATTAAATTATGTCAGATCAGACAATGGTGGTAAATACAAATGACCTTTTGAGAACTATTGTAGGAACCATGGTATCAGACTTGAGAAGACTATGCCGAAGAATTCTAGTCAGAATAGTGTGGCAGAGAGAAGTAACAAAATCATTGAAGAATGAATCAGTTCAAGAGCAGAGCCATAAATTTTTTTTAGGGGAGGCTGAAATTTAGTTTTTTTTATTCAAAATAGAAATTTTATTAAATTATTAAAAAAACAATAAATACATAATAATGTATAATTATAGAAGCTACGGGACTCTCTTCAATCCAATACAGAATTTTTCACGTTATTTTTCATGCCATATATAATAAAGATTTAGAATTAACACTCAAAAAATACAAAGTTAACATATTATAATTAATCTATAACAAAAAATTAAATAAACATATAATAAGTTAACAAGTATTTCATACATGTATAAAATAAATTTATTAACTAAAAATCTAAGCAAACAGAAAGCTTAATCAAACACATTAAAATTTATAAGTGTTAAAACTAAAATTAAAAGAAACATATGTACATGTAAAAAATAAAATATAATTTAAAATTTTAAGCTTGAGACTATTTTTAAAAATATATGATGATAAACAATATAAGACTAACTAATAAAAATAAAAATGAATGAAAAATTAAAGACAAAAAAATATTATAATTTTCATAAAAAGAAAATTTCAAATAAATTAAAAAATTATTAAAATAAAATATCAAATAACATAATATTAGATAAATTTAAAATTTAAGTTTAAATAAAATATGAAAAATTTTAAAGATAGAAATTATAGAAACTTAAAAGTTTTATCTGAAGCTTATTGTATATATATTTTTTAATTTTTACTTTTTATAATGTTGCTAAAGTTAAATATTTGAACTTTTTTTTGGATTATTACAATTAAGAAATAATTTTTATATAATATATTACTACAATTTTATTAGTGTCAATAATAGCTACCAAATATATGAAAAATTGTGTATATTTAACCACTTTACTCATAATTTATGTTATTTTTATCCACGTATTTGTTAAATATTGTTAACATATACCAAAATATGTACACAAAAATTAGATATAATATATTACTACAAATAAAATATTTATTCAATGTTAAAAAAGTAAATGTAATTAATTTTTTTTGTAGAAAAGTAAGCCATAACTAAACCCCTTAAATGCTTTGCTACTATATCAGGTGTAGCAATGAGGACTGCTATTGATTTGATTAATATTTCTCCATCAGCTCATTTGGATAGTGATGTTCCTAATAGAGTTTAGAAAGAGAAAGATGTTTCTTATAAGCATTTGAGAGTGTTTAGGTGCAAAGCCTACGTTCATATTCTCAAAGATGAAATATCCAATCTAGATGATAAGGCCAAGGAGTGTATCTTCTTGAGATATTCAAAGTCCGTCAAGTGAGAAAGAGCAAAAAATGAAAAGAGTGCCTTATGCATCGACAGTAGGCAATTTAATGTACACTATGGTGTGCACCAGGCTAGATATCACTCATGCTGTTGGAGTGGTTAGTCGTTTTTCTCCAACCTTAGCAAAGAACACTGCGAAGCAGTGAAATGAATTCTCAAGCATCTAAGAGCTATTTCCAAAACAAGTATATGTTATGGTAATGATAAACCTATGTTGGATAGGTACACAAATGCAAACATGGTAGGTAGAGGTGTCAAACAGAACGGGCCAACACGACACGTTAAACACTTGGCCAGTTAGTCTACCAGGCCTGCACAGCACGGTTCGTTAGCCAAAAACAGTAAGACAGTATGGCACATGGCCCTTGGCCCATAACGGGCTGGACTGGATCGGCACGCGAAGCCTTATTATTTTAAAAATTAATTTTAAAAAAATACCAATACATAAATAAATTTTTTTACATTTAATGAAAATTGGACATAAACTAATGGATTCCTAACAATCTATCAAATGAAAGTTGAGAGTTCAACTCACTTTTAGCTTTTTAAAGTATTATTAATAATTTTTAACTAAATAATTAAATAAATATATAATAAAAATAAAATAAATGAATCACGGGCCGTGCTGGCCTGTTAAGCACAGCCCAATAAGTCGGGCATGGCATGCCAATGTCCACGGACCAAGAATAGAGGCATGGCATGGCCAGTATACGTGCCAAGGGCCAATACGACACGTTAGCTAACCGACCATAGGCCTGTACGGCACGCTAATTTGAAGGGCTAGTTGTGCCATTCCGAGTTGGCCCAGCCTCTTTGACACCTCTAATGGCAGGTGATATTGATTCAAGAAAATCTACCTTAGGTTACATGATGACTTTTTGTAGGTAGAGCTATGTTATAATAGTTAAGATAACAATAATGTGTTGTTTTGTCTTCTACTGAAGCAGAGTATATTGCTGTAACTAAAGCATGTAAAGAAGCCTTGTGGATGAAGTTCCTACAAGAGTTGGATTTGACACGAGAATTATGTGGTCTACTATGACAGCCAAAGCGCCATTCATCTCAGCAAGAATAATATGTTCCATTTGAAATCCAAGCATATTGATGTGAGATACACTTAGAGTTTGTCTTCCTTCTACCTGTATCGATAGCTACTTATACCAGATTTTATTTATTTGGTATCATTACTATCTTCACTGCTACCGTTAATTATCCCAACTTTTAGAAAACCTTTTTCTGTGTGGGTTGGGGCACCATTTTCCCTTTTTTGTGCAGTTTTGCTGTTGTTGAGCCAATTCTATCACATCTTTTGCTGTTTTCTGCGTCATAGGAATTTTTTCTGTGCTACACTACCCTCTTAGGGACGTTTCTACTACATATAGCTTACAACTTCAATCAAGGTTAACGTCCTCAACATGGCAAATCCATTATCTCCAATTATTTTTGGTTGGTTTAGTAGCTACTTTTGCTGCTAAGACTACAGTAAGCAACTTTGAGGTTCAATATCAACTATGGCAGATTATTCTGATTTCTGACTTTTTGCTTATTTCTATTTCATTGTCTTTTGTAATGTTCAAGCTGTTTTACGTGTTAATACACGAGTGGCCCCTTAATGATTTAACTGGAGAGACACAATCAAAAATACAACACAAGATTCATATTTCTAACATCAATTGATATAGACATGCCGAAAAATAACTAACAAGTATCTAACATATATGAAAACAAATAAAAACAAGATAATTCCTTAATACCTGAATTCTGCATTTTCCTCCTTTCACTGGAGAATTGAGTTGTAGAAGCTCCTGCCATGGGTTCCAGATAAGAATTTGCCTCAGGAACGTCCTCTTCAATACTAAAACTCCCACTATCATTTCCAACACCAACTTTACAATTTTCGTTTCTTCCATTGAATTGCTCCTCCTCATTCTTATAAGCTAAGATAGTCTTTAAAATACACTCCATAATATCAGTAAACTCGTTTGTTTACTTCTCCAAACTTTCTATTATAAAGTTCAACAAGCATCTCCATATACCGTTTACAACTCTCTAACTCCTCCTTGTCTAACTCAAGCTCAAAGATCGTATTTTTATACTCTTTCTCTCTGTTTCCAGCTTCCTCCATTAATTTTTCAAGCATTTCTAACTCTTCATTCTTCTTCCTAATCTCCAACATCAAATTTTGATACTCTTGCTCTCTCTTTTGAGACTCCTCCTTCAATTTGTCATACTTGTCTTGGCAGGCTTTAATATCCTCGTGCAGTGAACGGATTTCACCGTATAAATCTAAATTACAATTCTCCAAATCTTTTTGAAGAATCTCCTTCTCTCTCTTCAGGTTCTCTATTTGCTACTTCCACGTTTCTTCTTTAGCCTTCAATTCGTTTAAGACCCTATCGCAGTTGAAATTCTGTAATGCTATTTTCAGACTCAAAATGGGATTCGTAATGCTGTATGATGTGCCTCGTCTCGTTCTCCGAATTCGCTTCCATTTCGACGTTTTGTGGTGAAAGAAAATGCTCTCGAAGTTTTTCTTGTCGGTTTACTGAAGAATTTATGGAGCTCTGATCAATTTCTTTTGGTGGTGGATGCCGGCGAAAAAGTGTAGTCGTTGGGAAATGGGTTGGAGAGGCAAATTACCTTTTTTTCATTTTCTTTTAGTTCAGCTTCAGAGGAAATGGAGCCACAAACAAAGCGGTGTCGTGTGTCCCATCGTTTTCTGATGTTTTTCTGAGTAGGAGTTTGAAGTTGTCACTTGTCCTATCGGACCAGATCCAGTGATCCAACCCTCTTAATTTTTTTTTTTAACATATTTATATATTTATTATAAAAATAACACTTAAATTAAAAACTTACTTTTAACTTAATTATATTATTATTAAAAAAAATTTGTTATTACATTAAATTAATAAAGATGATGTTAACTTAAATAAATTATAATTAAAATAATTAAAAATAATTATTTACTTTTATACAGTTAATTTTTAATTATAATAAGATTAAAATAATATATATATATATATATATATCTTAAAATAATTTTTAAAATAAATATACAACATATACAATTAATTTTTTTATATATAATAAACTACAAATATATATATATTTTTATAAATATACATTTTATATTGTGATATGGATTAATATTATTAAAAAATAATTTTTTTAATAATTATAATATATAATATAATATAAAAATATTATGAATATAAAATATATATAAATTTATATTATATAATTATTTCTCTCATTACCTTTTATATAAGTGCAATACATGCTATCATAACACATTAAATTAGGAATGTTATGTCACATGTACCCTTTTTTTTTTTTCATGTGTTTTTATCTAAGTAACATGTGTATAAATTTATATATTTTTGATATTTTTTTACAATAAATTTTTTTTACATAATATACATAAAATTTATAATAATAAAAATAATAATTATAAAAATTCAACAAAATTTAACAAATAAGAGTTTAAACATTTTAAAATAAAAATCTAACTAACCAAAATTTAATTTAAAAACATTCAAATGACGAGTAATCAAAGCAACATCAATCCTCACTCATACACAAATATTATATTCATTTTAATCCAAAAACTTCTAAATATATTGGTAAAAATTCAAATCATTCGTTTATTAAACCAACATTAATTATCCATTATTTGACTTCTAATGTTTAGAATTTTCACTTGTAATAACTAGTAAACTATAAAATATTTATTTTATTATTAAAAAGTCAAACTAAAAGTTTCTAAAAATATTATAAAAACAGGTCCAACATATTCATTAGATTTTTTAACTTTCCAGATTTTATTATTATAAATATAATAACATTAGATAATAATAAGAAAAACAATAAAATTAGCATCCCTTAAATTTGTAATAACAAAATTAACACCCTTTGTGTTCAAACTTATATTTTCACAATTAAAAAAAATGATTAATATGTCATTTTTCTTTGAACACCCATTCAATTAGAATTGAACGACGACAATTTAAACCTGTTCAATATTTCACGTTCAATATTTCACGTCCAATATTATTAGAGGTGTTAATTTTGTTATTATAAGTTTTAAGTGTTATTTTTTGTAAATTTCCATAATATTACTCAAATAAGTAATGACACCGAATAAATATGGCACAATTATTGCATAAATTAAGCAATAAATAAAGCACCGAATTTAATAACATATATTTAATTAATTTTTTATAAAAAAAAATTACAATAGAATCATGACTTAATTTAGTAGTAATTATTAACATTTTTTTGTAAAAATGAAGAATAATTTTATCTTCAAAATAATTAGGAACTGATGTTCAAATTACAAAAAATAATAATGTTTTTATGATCTTGCTTTTGTATAACATAAGGCACTTTTTTTTAGTTTGAGTTCATAAAAAATGAATAATATTATTTCTTTAGAAACATTAATATTTTACTCTATTGCCCTCAAATTTTAAAATGTTGGTTTTTTGTGAATTAACTAAAGTTAACAATTAATTATAGTTAATAAAATGCTCCTCCTTATTCTCAAAAGAAAAATAATAATAATTAAAGTTGGCCTTTTGCGAATTAGATGGAAAAATTGGATTTTGGATTAATATCTTTGAAATTTTGATAATATAGGTATGAAAATGAATGTATTATTTATTCTGTACTGAAATGGAAGGATAATATAGTAAAACTAGAGGACTTATAAATTTTAATAAATTTAATATTTTCAAAGAATGTTGTAAGAAATTTATATTTGTAAAAACTTCTACCACAAGATTTTTTTTTTTTTCCTCCCAAAGGAAAAGTTTCTTGCTGACTTTAATCTTTTTATTAACATGTTAAAAAAAAAAAACTTTTTATTCGATGAAAATTAATTCATGTTAAATAGCACAATATGAGAGTTTTAGTTAGCAATTAGCTTACAAACCAATTCATTAAGTGTTTAGTTAATAAATAGTATAACTATCATATAAACACCAAGGAAAATGACCAATTAATAATTATCTCATAATTATCTAATAAAAAGATAATTACAGAAAGATAATTCTGGCAATAAAATAAGTTTATTATGATGAGTAAGAGTCATCAACAGGTAAATTCTTTCCCTATATATATTCACCCTACTCACTTCACATAACACGTTCACAAATACACAATTTCTCTCTAACATCTCTCTTCACCAAAAGGAGAGACAATAGTCTCCTCCTTTATTGCCTATTACTTAGACTTATTTAAGCATAGAAGAACCAAAGGCCATCACATACCGTGGTGATCTCATGTTCTAATAGTGTTCTATGTTTTCAAATCCACATTAAGAAAAGGTGCACTCAATCATTGATGTTAACAAAAATCAACATCAATACTTTCCATAAAAAAATTAAGACTTAACTATTTTATTGCCCCCTAAACTTTGGAAATTTTAACACATAAGTCTTTAAACTTTAAAAACGTATAATTTAGTCATCAAACTTTTATAACTTTATACATAAATTCCTATAAACTTTTAAATTGTATGATTTAGACAATCTCCAACCTAAAACACTATTTTAGTGCAACTTTTGCACTGTGTTAATGCAAAAAGGGAAAATTTCAATAATGCTTTTAAAATTTTGTTTATTTTTCATTAATATCTTTAACCTTGTCGAAATGTCAAAGATACCCTAATGTTTTAATGATGTTAATAGAGGTGTTAAGTGAATGCAACACTGAATAGCATTGGATTCCGTAAGAAACTCATTTCCGTGCCTCTCCATAACCTAACCTCTTTGTCTTCTTCATCTCCCCCTTTTTCCATCTTTCCATTTTCATACCCTAACGTCATTTTTTTTTTGCTTGGGAAAAGAAGCTCTCTCCCCAAATTCAACTAAAAAAAATAACTAATAAAAAAACAAGTTTAAAAAACAAGAAAACAGCTTTAAAAATAACGTAAATACTAAATACTAGGTGTTCTCCCTAACCCCCAAAGCATGGCTAGAAACAGGTATCCGACTTAAACAAAATCAAAGAGCAATGAACACCAAAGATAGAGATCAGAGAAGTTATGAAGTTTTCTATTTTCTTTTAATTTCTCTATCTCACTTTCTCTTTTATTAAGTTCATTGTACACTTTAACTTTCTCATTTGTATTCTTCTCCACCTCTGCATATTATATGAGCAATTCAAAATCTCTAGAACCACATCTTCTAATTTGTTATGTAATTATCAAATAATACAATTGAGTAATAGTTTTTTGTTATTTTATTCATGGTATGGTGTTACAATATATAGGATATGCATAAGAGCTTTACAATGAATGAAAATAAAGTCTCTAACCTTACAAGGAAATGTACTATAATTAGGGATGTTGACTATATCAATCCCTTAATTTTAGTAATTATATCAATTAATCCTTAATTTCATCACTCATATTCAAATTGGTGCATGAATATCGCACATGCCTAACTTGCATAAAGAATCATCAAAAACATTGCTGGCCACGACATTGGTAAGAACATTGGCTAGTTGTTCTTCATACTTCACAAACGGGAATGTAATGATCCTAACATCATTTTTCTCCTTCATAAAATGTCTATCAATTTCAATATTTTTTTTCCAATCATGTTGGACTGGATTGTGGGCAATCTCCATAGCTGAAGTATTATCACAATACAACTTCATTGCTTCCGTAAAGCCGGCTCTTAAATCCGTTAGCAAGTTTCTCAACCAGAGTAACTCACACACTCCATATGCCATGCCTCTATACTCTGTTTCTATACTTGACCTTGCTACAACAGGTTGTTTTTTACTCCTCTATGTCACCAGGTTTCCTCCCACAAACGTAAAGTATCCTGAAGTAGACCTTCTGTTATTAGCTGAACCAGCCTAATCTGCATCAGTGTAACCTTCTACTTTCATATGATTATTCTTGTGAAAAGTAACCCTTTACTTGGAGTAGACTTCAAGTATCTTAATATGCGATATATAGCATCGATGTGAGGTCTATGGGGATTATGCATAAACTGGCTCACTACAGACACTACATAAACAATATCTGACCTAGTATGAGATAAGTAAATCAATTTTTCCACAAGTCTCTAATATCTTCCCTTATTAGTAGGAATTGCATCCGAACAATAGAACAACATATGATATTGTTCCATAGGAGTACTTGCAGGCTTACATCCGAGAGTGCATGTTTCATTTAACAGATCAAGGATGTATTTACGTTGAGACAAGAAGATACCATTCTTTGATCGAGCTATCTCAATATTAAGAAAATACTTTAAGTCACCAAGTTGTTTCATTTCAAACTCTGAAGCTAAGCATCGTTGCAAACTCTCAATTTCATCTTGATCATCACTTGTTACTACTACATCATCCACATACATAACCAGAGTAGTAATTTTACCTTTTTTGTGCTTTAGGAATAATGAGTGATCTGAGTTGCTTTGTTTAAAACTAAAACTCTTCATGGACTTGGTGAATCTACCAAACCATGCCTTGGAGATTGCTTTAACCCATATAGTGTCTTCTTTAGTTTGCACACTATAGTAGTATTTGAGTACTCCTTTACACTTGGAGGAGGATCCATATACACTTATTCTGCAAGATCTCCAAGTAAAAATGTATTTTTTATGTCAAATTGAAGAAGTAGCCAATCTCTGTTAATTGCCAATGATAAGAGCGCTCTTACTGTATTAAGATTGGCAACAGGTGAAAAAGTGTCTTAATAGTCAATCCCATATGATTGTGTATACCCTTTTGCTACCAACCGAACTTTGTACCTTTCAATGGTACCATCTGCCTTATGCTTCATAGCAAACACCCATTGAAATCCCACAGTTCTTTTACCTTTAGGTAGAGGTACAAGCTCCCAAGTGGAATTCTTTTCAAGCACTACCATTTCTTTTTCCATGGCTTGAGTCCACCTAGTATTTGTTCTTCCTGCATTTTACTAGGAATAAAGACAGATGATAATTACAGCACATAAGAAGCATATGACTTAGACAATTTTTTGGAAGACACATGATTACTAATGGGATATTTAGCTTTGGATTTAGGATCGGGTTCATACAAAGTTGGTGGTATACCACGGATAGATCGGAGTAGAAAACGGGATTGAGACAATTGAGGCTCAAGGTTATCTTGGGGTTCAAGATTAGCATGAGATTGAAATTTATCATCATCAAGAAAATTAGTATGAGGAGTTGTGGGTACTTTGAGATTGTCTCTGTAGAAGAAGATTGAGGTAGTGACAGTGATTGTGTGGAATCTTGAGGCAAGATCTCATGAAGAGAGTTCGAATCATGCTCATCTGGAGTTCTTTCTTCTCTGTCTAGTTGAATTAGGTCTATAGCACTAGCTTCCTCATCCTTGGGTGCTCGACTGATAGGAAAGAAAGCCTGGAGTTCCTCATGATTAATCACTTCATGTTAATGCTCCCTCTGAAGTGGTAAATTAGTATTTTGTGGCTAATAGAAGAGTTCGTTTTCATGGAAAACAACATCCATGGAAACATGAAACCTCTTTGAAGATGGATCAAAGCATCTATAACCCTTCTAATTGATTTCATAACCCATAAAAACATACTTTGAAGCACGAGACTCAAGCTTAGTTCTTTGATGCTGATAGTGGACATACACCACATTCCTAAAAATTTGGGGAGCTAAATGTACTATGGGTGGCAGTGTGTAATGATCAGATAAAGCATCCAATGGTTGTTGGAAATTAAGGACATTGGATGGTGTACGATTTATCAAGTACACTATCGAATACAGTGCCTCACCCCACAAGTAAGTGGGAACATATCCCCCGATCATAAGAGACCGAGTGACCTCTAATAATTGTCTATTTTTTTGCTTGGCAACACTGTTCTGTTGAGGGGAATGGGGACATGTGGTTTGGTGAATAATCCCTACCGATTGCATGAATGTGGTCAATTCTTACTTGAAGTATTCCCCCACATTATCTAAATGCAGAACCTTTATTGAAATGCCAAACTGAGTAGTCACCATTTAATGGAATAATTGGAAAATTGAGCAAACATCACTCTTGTGTTTCAACTGATAAACCCAAGTCATTTGCGTGCAATCATCAACAAAAATTACAAACCACCGCATCCATTAGGAGTTGGAATTGGTGTTGGCCCCCAAACATCTGAATGAACTAATGAAAATGAAAAAGTTACTTTGTTATTACTCAAATGAAAAGTAGTGCGGTAACTTTTTACTGTCGCACAAGTTTCGTAAATAAAATCTTTAAAAGTACAACTACTAAACAAAAAGGGAAATAATCGTTTAAGGTAGCTAAACGAAGGATGTCCCAATCTCTTATGCCATAACTAGATTTCCTCCTTTTTTTTATTCACCAAATCTTCCTTCACTAAGTAGACATGCCCTTTTTCATTGGAATATTGAAACCCTTCCTCTAGATAGTACAATCCGCCAATTTGTCTACCATTGCCAATCTTCTCCTTGGTATGGATGTGCTGGAAAACATAATGAGTAGGAAAAAAATATAGCAACACAATTATAAGCTTTGGTAAATTGATAAATAGAAAGAAGGCTGCACTTTAATGATGGCACAAACAATACATCTATAGTGGTTAAGGTAGGAGATAAAGGAACTGTACCAGCCCCTAGAATAGGAGATGATACACCATTAGCATTAGTGATGGTGGTTTTGGAACACTTTTGGGATAAGTGAGAAATTTCTTTTTTGTCACAAGTCATATGCTCCATTGCACCGGAGTCAATTATCCAATCACTATTGCTGGTAAAACAGATACCTAGCTTAGCAGTGAATCTAGAAGCGGCAACGAGGTTCCCTGTTGAATTTGTGTCCTTTTTCGTCACAGTGAAAAATGTTTGTGAGGTTTTCTTTCCCTTAGGATTGGATATCTGTAGAGTCGAAAACATGTTTTAGCAATATGACCAGTACCATTGTAGTGAGTGCACACCATAGCATAAGTCGTTTGTATATTAGGAAGAGGTTTAGATGCAAGTACACGATCACAAACTCTATCTAATTGAGCAACAAGACCAGCCAAAAATGTATACACTCGATGGCAATTAACCTTGTTGGTATATTTTGTAATATCACCGGTATACTCCATGACACAGTCATCAATATCATCTATTTCCTGCCAAATTTTCATTAGTTTATCAAAATAAGAAATGATATAACCTCCATTTTGACGGATAGAGATTTCCTTGTAATGTAATTGATAGACTCATGATACATCCTTATCAATAGAATATGTCTGTTTTATTGCCTCTCATATCTCCTTTGCTATAGTCAATTGAAGAAGGAGAGAGATGATTTCCTTAGTCATCGCGTCAAGAAGCTATGATTTGACTAGGCAATTGTCACCCTTTCACACTTCAAATTCTTCTGAGTTCACATCTAGCGGTGCAGTTTTCGTACCCGAGATAAAACCCCAACGTTTACGGCCACATATCTTGTTTTGAGCATTCAAAGACCATTCTATGTAATTGTTCCCATCAAGTTGTTTTGGAGTTATCAAGGAGGAAGTTTCCTACATCTAAAACCCAACAACAACAGTAGGTGTAGAAAAAAATTTGGTCTTCGTTGGAGAAGCTTCACCTTCTTTATGTGTAGACATACTGGTAAACACGGGCTAATCGTAGAAGGATAATATGAATAGAAAAAAAACAATTGTGAACCAAGAACCAAACTTCAATTCCTAGGGTAAAGAATAGGGGATTGAAAGTGGCTCTGATACCATATCAAATAACACAATTGAGTAATACTTTCTTGTTATTTTATTCACGGTATAGTGTTACAATATATAGGATATACGCAAGAGCTTTACAAGGAATGAAAATAAAGTCTTTAGCCTTACAAGGAAATGTACTATAATTAGGAATGTTGACTATATCAATCCCTAAATTCTAGTAATTATATCAATTAATCCTTAATTCTATAGTTGTTCGGTATGTTCTTTTTTAATCATTTCATTCTTTAATTCTCTACTCTCTTTTTTTCTTTCCTCTTGTTGAATTATTGTTTGAATATAACTTGTATGATATGACTTTGTGTTTTTGCTTTTCTTCAACCAATATATGAAATTGATCAAATTCTCATTTTTCTTTCATCAATTATATCTGAAATTGTTTTTTGTATATCTGATCTGAATATTTTAATTTTTTAATGCACAATTATGAGAGATTGAACAATGAAGGGCAAGTTTAATATTCTTTTATTAATTTAAACTTTTGTTTGAATTTGTATTTCGTGGCTACATGTGTTAGTGCTTCCTCACTCCAAATCATAATACTGATATGTTTTATTCATATTCCAGTTTTTCAAGTACTTTTGGACACATATCCGTCTCTTTTAGTTAAATATGTTTCCTTTGTACTTTGAAACACTTGAGTATTAAATTAGAAGGTAAAATTTATTTCCAATTGCTTAGACATAATATTTATGCTCTAGAAATGGCAATTCCCTATAAGAAATACAATCATCCAAACACAGTGTTTGTAATAGCTTTTGCTTTCTTTGGAGATGGCGATCCAGATTCTAGAGATAGAACTACCTATGTTTCTTGGTAGGAAATTTAAGTGTAATTTGTTGCTTTCCTTATATGTTGCGTGTTGTCCCAAATTTTTAAGTCATGGGCTTAATAAATAAAAGCCCATTAGGTCTTAATATATAAATAAAGCGGCAATTGGAAAAGCTGACTTCGGCTTGGCATATAATAAAGTATCATCAGCGGCAGTTTTATAAGAGACGCAGAAACAACTCCAGCCGCAGGGAGAGATAAGCAGCAACTTCAGAGCGGCAGCAACTCAAGCAGAGCATTCTAGCGGCAGTCTTCGAGGCAGTAAACATAGAGGCAGCAAGAGGAGATCCATTTGATAAATCCAATTAAGAACATAAGTTTTTCTCTCTCTATTTATTTGGTAATAGATTTATAGTTACTGTTTTAATTTATCTGTTGTTGCTAAACTGGCAAGACAGATTTATTTATTGTTTTTGTGAGAGAGATTAATTTGGGTGTAATTGGGTATTTGGATATTTGAGTGATTTAGCCAATTAACTGTTGGCAAATCTTATTGTACTCCTCTTTGACAAGTATAGTGGAATATTTCGGTGCCGGCCTCAGCAGTGGATTAGGTAGTCGCATTGACTACCGAACCACTTAAATCTTTGTGTCTTTTTCTGTTGATTATTTTTCTTTATATTTTTGTGGGTGCTCGTTATTATTATTATTATTTTATCGCTTCCGCATTATTATCTGATCTTGGGTACAACAAGTGGTATCAGAGCTTGGTTAAAGATGACGAGCACAGAGTCATCCACAAAGGTTGAAAGATTTAATGGAGATAATGATTTCTCGCTATGGCAAATGCGTATGAAAGATGTTTTGATTCAACAGGGAGTTGCAAAGCCATTACAAGGCAAAGATAAAAAGCCCGCTGATATGAAAGATGAAGTATGGGATAAGCTTGATCAAAAGGCAGCAAGTGCAATTCGTCAGGGACTCTCAGATGAGGTAGTTCATAATGTTTTTGATCAGAAAACTGCTTATGATTTATGGAAAACTTTAGAGCAGCTTTATATGGCCAAAAATATGACAAATAAATTATTTTTGAAGAAAGAGTTGTACACTCTTCGTATATCTGAGAATACAAACTTGTTGACACACATGAATACCTTCAATAGGTTAATTTCTGAACTTGCTCAGTTAGGGGTAACATTTGATGATGAAGATAAAAGTATGTTGTTATTGTGTTCTCTGCCATTATCTTATGATCATTTGATTACCACCTTATTATATGGAAAAGAGACCATTGTTTTCAAGAGTGTGAAGGAAGCTTTGTTGTCTTACCACAAGAAGAAGAAAGTTGATGGTGAGCAATCACAAGCAGATGGTCTCGTCGTTACTAAGAAAGATAGTAACAATCACAGCTACAGGCGTGGAAGAAGCAAGTCTAAAGACAGAAATTATGATAAAGGTAGAGGAAGATCAAGCTCAAGACCTAGACAGTTTAATAGAGACATGGAGTGCCATTATTGTCACAAAAAAGGTCACATTCGAAAATATTGCAGAATTTTAGCCAAGGAACTGGAGGATAGAAAGAACCAGACACAACCCACTAATTCAGCTAGTGTTGCAGAGGATAAAAGTGAAGACAAAGATGATGATTTGTTATCTGTCTCATCAGGTATTGATTCCTTTGCCAATTCTTGGATTCTTGATTCCGGTTGTTCCTATCATATGTGCCCACATAGAAATTGGTTTGATACTTATACTCCCAAGAGTGGTAATTGTGTGTATATGGGCAATAATGCAAAATGTGAAGTTGTTGGTATAGGAACTATAAAGGTTAGGATGTTTGATGGTGCTGTGAGAACCTTAACAGGTGTAAGACATATCCCTGACCTGAAAAAGAATCTGGTTTCTCTTGGTGGGTTAGATGAGATGGGCTATTCGTATTCTGCAAAAGATGGAGTGCTCAAGGTGTCTAAAGGAGCTTTAATAGTAATTAAGGGTAAGAGATTTGGCAATCTCTACAAGATGATTGGAAATACTGTTGTAGGTGGAGCTGCTTTAATTTCTGAAGATCCTACTTTTGATGATACTATGCTTTGGCATATGAGGCTTGGACACTTGGGTGAGAAGAATATGTTGGAACTCCATAAGAGGAACTTGCTGAAAGGTGTGAAGACCTGCAAGCTTGATTTCTGTGAACATTGTATTTATGGTAAGCAGAAAAGAGTTAGTTTTAAGGCAGCAACTCACTCTTGTTCTGGTATTTTGGACTATGTCCATTATGATGTTTGGGGACCCGTGACTATTGCTTCTCAAAGTGGAGCTTACTATTATGTTACTTTCATCGATGACTACTCCAGAAAGGTTTGGGTCTATTTTATGAGAAGTAAAACTCAGGTATTTGATATCTTTAAAGAATGGAAGGCAGAGGTAGAGAACCAGTCCGGCAGAAAAATAAAGATTTTGAGAACTGATAACGGTACAGAGTACAAGCACAAGGCATTCAGAGAGTTCTGCAAGCAAGCTGGTATTATTCGACATTATACAGTGAGGAAGACGCCTCAGCAAAATGGAGTTGCTGAGAGGATGAACAGAACCATTGCAGAGAGAGCAAGGTGTATGAGATTGCAAGCAGGTTTGCCAAAGAATTTTTGGGCAGAGACTGTGAGCACTGCTGTTTTCCTTATTAATCGAAGTCCTCATTCTTCCATCGATTTCAAAATTCCTGAAGAGGTATGGTACTCTAAACCTGTTGATTATTCTATACTAAAGGTTTTTGGTTGTCTTGCTTTTGTTCATATACAGAGTGACGAGAGATCAAAGTTAAATGCCAGATCCAAGAAGTGCATTTTTCTTGGCTACCAGAAAGGTGTCAAAGGTTACAGGTTGTTTGATCCAGAAGCTAAGAAGTTGGTTATTAGCAGAGATGTGATTTTTGACGAGAAGTCTATGCTGAAAAGTGTGACGGTAGAGCCTATGTCAGAAAGTTATGGTAAGAAGGATAAAGCTCCAAAGGAGGTGGAGTTTGCATTTAAAAACTCACAGGACAAGGTTTATCAACCGGTCATTAGAGATGTTCAGCAGCAACCACAGGTCCAGGATCAAGAGCAACCACAGGCTCAGGATGAAGAGCAGCAATCAGACCAATATAGTATTGCTACTCATAGAGAGCCATGCATTCGTAGGGCACCACAAAGACTTGGGTTTGAAGACGACACAGTTTCATTTACTTTGTTCACTGGTAGTGATGACCCTAATTCTTTCCAAGATGCTATGAGCAGAAAAGACAGTGAGAATTGGAAGGCTTCAATGAATGAAGAAATGAAGTCATTACACAAGAACAAGACTTGGGAGTTGGTTCCACTGCCTAAGGGAAAGAAAGCTATTGGTTGCAAATGGGTTTATCGAATAAAAGAACTGAAGCAGTATAAGAGTCGATTGGTAGCAAAAGGATACTCACAGAAAGAAGGAGTTGATTATAATGAGATTTTTTCACCTGTTGTGAAGCACACTTCCATCAGAGTTGTTCTTACCATGGTCAATTTATATGACCTAGAATTGGAGCAGTTAGATGTCAAAACTGCCTTTCTCCATGGAGATTTGGATGAGGAGATTTACATGCAACAGCCAGAAGGGTTCATTGAATCCGGTAAAGAAGACTATGTCTGCAGACTACAGAAATCATTGTATGGGCTGAAGCAATCACCTCGCCAATGGTATAAACGGTTTGATTCCTTCATTGTTTCTCATGGTTATTGTCGTTGTGAGTATGATTGTTGTGTTTATTTTAAGATCTGTGATGATAGAACATTGGTATTACTTACTTTATATGTTGATGATATGTTAATTGCCGCTCAAAGTAAGGAAAAGATCAATGATTTAAAGAATTTGCTTAAAAGCGAATTTGAGATGAAGGATCTCGGTGTTGCCAGAAAGATCCTTGGAATTGAGATCAGTCGTGACAGGAAAGCTGGAAAACTTTGGTTGTCCCAAAAAGGTTACATGGAGAAGATCCTGCATAAGTTTAGCATGATGAATGCTAAGCCTGTGAGCACACCCCTTGCAGCACATTTCAGATTGTCCACGAGTTTATGTCCTAGTACAGAGGATGAGGTAGAGTACATGGCTCAGGTGCCTTATGCCAGTGCAGTAGGATGTCTAATGTATTTGATGATTTGCACTAGACCTGATATTTCTCAAGCAGTAAGTGTTATGAGTAGATACATGGCAAATCCAGGTAAAGAGCATTGGAATGCTGTTAAATGGATTTTCAGATATTTGGCAGGCACACGTGATTGTGGCATCATGTTTGATAAAAATGGTGCTTCTAATGTTGCCATGGGTTATGTGGATTCTGACTATGCTGGTGATCTTGATACCAGAAGGTCGATGACAGGTTATGTCTTTACTTTTGGTGGTGGCTGTATAAGTTGGAAGTCAAATTTGCAAGATACAGTTGCATTGTCTACAACAGAGGCCGAATATATGGCTATGACTGAGGCAGCAAAAGAAGGCATATGGCTTATGGGTTTGTTGGAACAACTTGGTTTCAAACAAGAGAGTGTACCTCTCCTATGTGACAGTCAGAGTGCTATTCATTTAGCTAAGAATCAAGTTTTTCATGCGAGGACTAAACACATTAGTGTGAGGTATCACAAGATTAGAGAATGGATGAATCAAGGGTTGATAAAGCTGTCAAAAGTTCATACAAAAGAGAATGCAGCTGATATGTTGACAAAGTCAGTGCCAAGGGATAAGTTTGAGCATTGCTTGGACTTGATCTATATTAGTTCTTGTTGAGAACCTTGAAGAGGGTGGAGCATTCTTACCCACAAATAGAATGCTGTTTTGGTGCCTATCAAGAGGTACCTTGAGGTGATGATATTGGAGACTCAGCGTTTGAATACTTGGTACGCATTTTTGGTCCAAGGTGGAGATTGTTGCGTGTTGTCCCAAATTTTTAAGTCATGGGCTTAATAAATAAAAGCCCATTAGGTCTTAATATATAAATAACATCAGCGGCAGTTGGAAAAGCTGACTTCGGCTTGGCATATAATAAAGTATCATCAGCGGCAGTTTTATAAGAGACGCAGAAACAACTCCAGCCGCAGGGAGAGATAAGCAGCAACTTCAGAGCGGCAGCAACTCAAGCAGAGCATTCCAGCGGCAGTCTTCGAGGCAGTAAACATAGAGGCAGCAAGAGGAGATCCATTTGATAAATTCAATTAAGAACATAAGTTTTTCTCTCTCTATTTATTTGGTAATAGATTTATAGTTACTGTTTTAATTTATCTGTTGTTGCTAAACTGGCAAGATAGATTTATTTATTGTTTTTGTGAGAGAGATTAATTTGGGTGTAATTGGGTATTTGGATATTTGAGTGATTTGGCCAATTAACTGTTGGCAAATCTTATTGTACTCCTTTTTGACAAGTATAGTGGAATATTTCGGTGCCGGCCTCAGCAGTGGATTAGGTAGTCGCAGTGACTACCGAACCACTTAAATCTTTGTGTCTTTTTCTGTTGATTATTTTTCTTTATATTTTTGTGGGTGCTCGTTATTATTATTATTATTTATCGCTTCCGCATTATTATCTGATATTGGGTACAACATTATACCTCTGTAATGTGCAAAATGTTGATTTTTAGAAGAGTCTGTCCTTTAATGGAAAGCAAGTCTTACTTGTTTGTAGTTTATATTGAAATCTATCTGAATTGGGTTATTATTTAACGCAAAAAACAATGCCAAGGTTGATAAGTATAATACATATCTATCTTCCATGACTGTGTTTAAATATTTATCATGTTATTTTCTGGTTGTCGAGTATGAAGTATGCCCAATTTAGATTAAAAAAAAATTAAAACAGCAAAAGAAAATTATGAATCTTAAAAGTTGTCAAATTACAAGTTGTAATGTTTTCATCTTAGCTCTTCAAATTTCAATGCCCTCTGAGTTCTCTACATTTGGCTTTACAAATTTTGGATTTGCTTGTCGTCTCTGTTGATGATACAAGAGAATAAGAAACTTCTTCAATTGTTCTGTTAAAATAATTTGAAACAGGAAAACAGAAGAAGCCAGATTTTAGTTTCTAAAACAAAACAAAATCGACAATTAAGAAGACATTTTATTGACTACTTTTTATCAACTTTTAGTTTTATTGAATAGGTATATATTTTCTAGTTTTATTTTAATAATTAAGATAGAGTTTAATGCACAGCACACTTGTAGTTTTATTTTTCAAAATTTATTATAAATTAGAAGTTTTGCTGGGTCGGGATAGGGATAATTTAGGTATTTTATTTCCGTTTATGAGGATTAATTTAAGTATTTTATCTTTAGCTCGCAATTCTTAACATTTTTTACAAACGTGTTAAGAGTTAATGGTATATTTGAAATTCATTAAAGGTTTGAAAGGTTGATAATATTAGTAAATAAAGTAAAACTTCGGGAATTGATGAAATTTTCCCATGCAAAAGTTAAACTATCTTTTTTTATCTCTAATTTACTTACTAAATATCCCACTAAAAGTATATTATTTAGTGTTTTCTTTTAGTGAAGCTAAAATAATGCAAAAAAATAAATAAATGATACTAAAAAAAAATTGCAAAAATGAGATCAAAATTGCATCATCCTTTTAGTGCAACTTTTGAACTAAAATAATAATAAAAAAAAAACTATGATCAAAGTACACAAAAATTAACTAATTTTTAGGTGTAATATTAGAAATATAATAATTATTAAACATATCACTAAAAATCTAAAACTTGTAAAATTATCATAATTTTGTCGACGTGGCATGCAATTAATGTTAACAAAATTTAGACTAATTTATAAATTTTAAATTTTTAATACTATTTTTAATAATTATTGGACTTTTAATATTAAATTTAAAAATTAATAAATTTTTATACACTTTTTATCATAGTTAACTTTTGACATCCTGTTTCCTTAATCTTTTTTATGCCAAACAACTATTCTTCTTACTCATCAATCTGCCACATTTTCGCTTAATCTTAAACATCTATTAATTAAAAAGAAATTTTATTTATAAAAAAATTAAATTTAAATATTCATACCCATCAACTCTATTTTTTTCATACTCGTCGTTCCTAAAGTTATTTAGGCACATAATACATAATAACTCCTGTAAATACAAAAAATATGACAAATACATTAAAAATTTATAAAGCTGTCAAATAAGTAGGTTGAGTTGATTTGATTCCGGTTAATTTATTTACGAGCTAACTTATTTAACCTTAATTTATTTAATAAATTAGTTAAAATAGGTTGATTTATTTATGATTCAACTGGAACTAATTTAAAAGCATTAAATTTATATTGGGTTCATAAATTATAATACAATTTTTATTAATAAATTATATATGAATCTATTTATTTATAATATAACTCATTTGACCCCAAACTTAATCTAATTTATTTAATAAATAAGTTAAAATAGATAAAATTTCAACCATTTAATCTCAAATATAAATCTATTTAAAATTTTCGAATTCTTGTCGGTATCAAAAATAGCCTGCTCCCGCCATCACGTTCATGTTCATCAGTTAAAAACAGGAACGCGTACCTCGCGTCTCACAACAAAATCTCAACCACTACTTTCATTTCTGATCTCTCCTTCCATTTAAGGTAAAAACAAAAACAACAATAAAGACGAAACATAAACCTGAGAAGTAGAACCAATTCAATCTTATATTTTGGAAGTTTCGCATTGCAAATAAGAGAAACCCAATATTTGATAAGCAGACGCTTGGTAAGTTTCCCTTTCTTTCATATGCATTCTTTAAATTAACGGTTTTCTATATTTATTTATTTTTCTTTTTTGTTGGAAACAAATTTTTTGTTTTGATCTAAAAGCAATTTCTTGCATGTGATGAAGATTGAATTATTTTATGGATATTCTTAATTAAATTCTATTATTTTTAATAATTTATCATTTTAGTTTTAGCCTTTTGCATTTATATTTATATATATATACGCATAAGGTGTGTTTTTTTGGTAGAGGATTGGGAATTACTCGGTTGGTTTTGGTTGTAATCGTATAAGAGGTAGAGAAGATGATGGAATCACCAAAAGCAGCAAGCAGCAATATGACTAGATCATCATCATTAATGGATAATTTGATGGGACTTCTCAGAATTCGGGTTATACGGGGTATTAATCTTGCCGTTCGTGATGTTCGTAGCAGTGATCCATACGTCGTCGTAAAGATGGGTAAACAGGTACGTCTATCTCTACAGCATAAATGCACGTTAACTAATTTTTCAATATATAGATTGATCGATCCATCTTTTATCCTTAACTTCAATGGATTTAATATTTCTTTCTGCCTCATTTAAAATAGTCTTGTGTGTATCTTTCTTATTTCTTTTTTCTTGTTTGGATTTACATTTTATGCTAAATAAGTGTAATTTATTTATTGATGTAGAGATTGAAGACGAGGGTGATTAAAAAGGATGTTAATCCTGAGTGGAATGAAGATCTAACTCTTTCTGTTACAAACACTGATCTTCCTGTAAAAGTTGTAAGTTTTAGTATTATTATATAAAATCATTTTGTATTATAAACATCACTAATTTCACTAATTTGGGGTGGGGGGGTGTTTGATTAGATTTATAATTTTCAAATTTTTTAATTGATTTTTTAAGTTGTCATGTTTGATAACAATTTATGATTTTTATTTTCATTTTTTCAAGGAATCACTTATAAAATGTGATTTTTATAATCAAGTTTCTTATTTTTTATTTTTTCTGTTTTTACCAAACAATTTTTAAAAGTTAAATAGACTTTTATCGATAAATAATAGAAGAAATTCTTCACTTATAATAAATGTTTCATCAATAATCTGCTTTTGTGAAGCTTTAAGTTAACTTTACGAAAACAATGAGGTGTGCAAGGTTGAACCGTCGTAATGAATTATTTCTAATCTAGACTCTGTCGCCTATGACTGCATTTTTGGTTACCAATTTTGTGAACCGTTTTGCAAATTGTCTTCTAGTGCATTAGCATATGTTTCAAATTCACATTTAACACGTGCATTTAATCTCGTTCAATATAAATGATGTGTGAGTGTCTAATCGTTTATTTAAAAAAATTGTGAACCGTTAAAGTCAAAATTGCTCACGAACAAAATAACACTCCACCTAACAAATCATTATCATTCCATCCATTTCCCCAAGTTCTCTTTTGTGTGCCCTTTACTCAAGATTTTCAGGAATAACAACCTCATTAATTTTGTTATTTTGTATTTCTACAGACTGTGTATGACCATGACACATTTAGCAAGGATGATAAAATGGGAGAAGCAGAGTTTAACATTAGACCATACATTGATGCACTAAGGATGCACTTGGATGAGATTCCAAGTGGTACTATCATCACAAGAACACAACCATCTCGACAAAATTGCCTTGCCGATGAAAGCCGCATTATGTGGACGGATGGTAAGGTTGTTCAGAATCTCTGCCTTAGACTGAGAAATGTGGAATGTGGGGAAGTTGAAGTTCAACTACAATGGATTGATCTTCCTGGTTCCAAGGGATTGTAATTACTCTGTCCACAACTTGTCCTAAACTGTACAAGAGTTATTATGATTTGTTTTGAATGTATTATGTATGACATATAAGAGGGACCGAGCTGACAAGATGGGTAGTTCTGTTTGGATGTTGTAGCTCTTTGAATAGGTCAAGGAGGAGAAATTCTATTAATCTAATGATCACAAATAATTTGGAAAAATCTCATTGGTTCGATGCTAATAGACCCAATTGTACAATCTTTTCAATCACTTTGTGCCAAATAATTTGTAAACGCTTTTTTCTGTGAAGGAATTATAGACCCTGTTGTTTCATACTCATCATTTGCCTGTGAAGCTCTCAACTGGCTACAACACAACTAAAAGCTGCTGTTTTTTTTTTTTTCCCTTTGTAAGAAAACTCACAAAATGAGTTCGAGTTATACAAATATTCACAAACTAGTTTAAGTGTATGAGTTGGTCTTATTTTACCATATGTTTCGGTAACTATTTATTTTATTGTTCACTAGCAGCACACATACCCGTTTGGAAATTCCAATTATGAGACCATGTAATTTCCATAAGGGTGTGAAAATTCTACATATCCAACTTTACATTAAAATATTCATTTAACTCATACTCCTTTATGAAATATGCTATATCTGGATCCCAAATGATTTTTTTTTTTTTTTAATGTTTTATTTTGGCTAAAGTTGTGTGGTTAAAATGATGCCTAACTCATGAGTAAAAGGGACAAAATGACAAGACCACAGAACTTAAAAAACTAACCATGATTGGAACCTTTAAATGTTGTCAATACAAGTCAAGATTTGCAAGTGGATGCAAAATACAACAACACAAACAAAATTAATGTATACCTCAATAGATGGAACATCAGTATTCCAGCGCTTGCAAAGAATGATCCGGTTGACCAATAAATATTCGTTTCCAGAATCTAGAAACCAAGGAAAAGCATTCAACATTACTCTCCAGGTACATCCCTTCTCATCTGCAATACTGCTCAGAGCCATGTCGCTTCTAAATGCTCTTTCAGGGCAAGGTAATCTATGATGAATTTGCAGTGTGAAAATATTTTCTGAGTTTTCATGAAGCAAAATAGCTTCATCTCTCACATAAATAACTTCCTTAATCTTTCGGCAGAAACAGAGGCTCTTTTATTTGTTGGCTCAAGAACAAGTGCGTATTTAAAATCTGCAGGGTTAGAAGATTAGTTATCCTCAGACTGAAGTAAACAAGGATCACTAAGAATTTTAGTTTGCCGTATATTATTAGAGGTAGGAGCCAAAAAAAAAGAGTATAGGATGAAGAAATTGAGAAGTAAACAGACCATCAATAGCCTCCTTATAATAGCCAAGCATTTCCCTTGCAGTGCCTCGACGAAGATAAGCCTTTATGTTCTAAAGAATCGAAAAGGAGAAAGGTCAGTCCTCATCTGTTTACAAGAGTTGTAAAAGAATAAAGCAATCACCAGAACTATTGGCATTTCTTATTAAAATGGACTCTCACATGAAATATTTTGGAATCTAAACACAAAAATCTCATCTGTTAAATGAAGTAAAGAAGGAGCATATGTGTTGAACAGATGAAGAACAAGAGGACAGTAATTTTAAGATTGCTGAAGCAATTTCTAACTTAAAGTTATCATACTTCTAGTTTTGGATTTGATTACTAATATGCATGCACACTCTCGCTTCCAATACTATATTCCTCGTTCTCCACTCCTAACACTAAAATCTAAAGTACAACAACTTTTACAGAACCCCAAATCTGGACGAGTTATCCCAAGTTACTATTCTTTTGTTCGACATTAGAACCAAAACATAAGAGGAGCTTTTGCTAAGTTCCATCAATGAAATTCAAGAGAGACTGAGAGAGTTATGGTTTTAGTCCCGATCTGTATACAAAGAAATTCCTATACTTTTCAAACATTTCCATACCATCAAGCGTTACATGATATCAAACAACAAATCCAACAGTAACTACTATTTTTTTTTATACAAAATACAAGTTTTTAAAAAGTGGAAGAAACAAAGAAATAGACAAGGAAACAGACCATCAGGACAATTTATTCTGCACGATTATGCCATTTAACCACAGTTCATCACAGAAATAAGACAAATGAATAAATGATAATTGTTTTTTATTTTCTTGACCTTGAATATGCCGTACTTCAAACACAATATTTTTGCATACTCAGCAAGATGTACTCAAGTTATTTGCAAATATAATCAGGAATAGTAAAATCATCTTGTTCAACAATATAATCAACATCCTCCCTTCTTTTCCTCTCTTTACAAAAACTTTGTTTTCTCTGCCCCATTTCTTCTTGAATTTTTTTTTTTTTTGCTGGAAGGGGAATCTCCTCCTATAGAAGCTTTCTTTCCAGTACCCTAAATACCAACTTTGTTCGTAATAATCTGCTAGTAGTGGTTTGTTTTGTCAGATTTGATGATTTGGTATGTTTTGTGTTGTATTCTTGGGTTTTCTGGTTATGCAAGATCACGCTTTGCCCAAGATCTATCAAGATACCAATTGAAGTCACACTTGAAAGAAGAGTTAGAAGAGCTTAAAAAAAAAAAAAAAAGCTCCAAAATGTTAGTTTGTCATTAGATATCTGTCTTTCCTGCATCTACCTTCATATGGTTCTCTCTGTTTGTGTGTGTGGTTTACATCTTTGTGTAGTAGTGATCTTCAGAGATCCATGTTATCAGCTATGTACTATTTTTCGATTTAATCAAATGGGCTACTTTTATAATAATAAAATAACAATATAATCAACATCCGTCATAAAAAATCAACAGAAAGTAAACAACAGTAATTAGCTACATGAAACTAGACAACAACAGTAATTAGATACATGAAACGAAAACTTAAATTTAAAGCCATGCAAAACCCACAGAAGTCTATGACTATGAGAGCATAAATTACCTTTTTATCAAGGTCGATAGCTTTGCTACAATCTGCCTCAGCTTGAACGAAACTAAAAGTGCCAAAAGGTTATAGGTCAAATGCTGGTGCTTAGACATCAAAGAACACAACAAAAAATTTCATAAGAAACTAAAACAAATTTAGAACATGAAAAACAGAAATACAAAGATAGAAGAGTTGATCAGTAATCCACTCGATGGAAAACAATCAAACTTTCAGCAACAAGCCATACAAGGACTCAAAGAACGAGAGAGAAAAAAAAAAAAAACTTACTACAAAAGCTGAAAAATTGAAAACTGCAAAACACTTTTAAACTCCTTTAGAAGACACTTTCCATAAAGAAATAAAGAAAAGAGAACTTTCTCAAAGAAACAAGCAATTCAGTTCCTCTTCGAAAGTCCTCTTATAAAAATAAATATTTCATTATTATACCATAATCTAATAAGTAACAATTGTAAAATTTTATAAATCCATAAGGTATAAACATAAAAAAACCCATTAGTCGTGATAAAAACAAACTTAAAAAACATTTAGAACGGCATAACCAGCATGCTATGACAGCAATAAACCATAGCACAGCAGTAGAAGCAAAGCCAGCACAGAGAGCAGGCCAAGTTCTCACAATATATTAGGTCATTAGGTAGCAGGAAACGTAAAGAAAATTATGAGGCTTGAAGTTCTACATGCATGAGGATTATCCCACACAGGTGGCCGAGTTGCAGGAAATAGATATTTGAGAAACTCGAAGTGCACACAAATTGTATGGCATAAATAACAGAATGTTACAAAATTGTAATGGTCAATAGGGATGATTATTGAGATGGGTACACATATTAGTAGGTTGATTATAAAAAAATTCTAAAGAGTATCAAAACTTAATAGCAATACTGGTAAAGAAACTCAAAGGTTATCTGAAATTGGAAACTCAAAGTGGATTCAACTCTGATAAATTTCAATAACTCGATTATCATGATAGAAAGGCCAAATTACTCATTCATATTATCAGATATATCAAACAATCTGACCCCAGGAAAAAAAAAAAAAAAGCAGCCTAACTAATAAAACTCCAATCCTAATTACTAATTAGCAATCTCGATCACTCATTCATATTATATCTCAAACAATCTGACCCCCAAAAAAAAAAAAAGCCTAACTAGTAAAAGTCCAATCCTAATTACTAATTAGCAATCTAGATCACTATACCAATAAGAATAGTGATTTTGTTGACAGATACAGTGGCCTACAGCAGTAACTATTTTTATGCACTTTTCATTTACTTATTTATTCTTTTTATTTAGTTTTTTTAGACATAGGTAGGGGAGAGGGGGTTGGTGGACACTTCACCCATTTCTTTTATGAAGGCATCTTGGGCAAAAAAAGGAGGGAGAGACCCAAGAGGAAATAATTTGACCATCAAAAGAGGCTCTATATATATTAAGAGACCATGCAAAAACTTAAAATCAAAGAATGTGAGAGAAGAATAAGAAAATAGGGTACCCGTTGTTCTTCAATAATCTAATAATATTGATCATCAAATATAAAATAGGACTTAAAAAACACAAAAAGCTGACGGGGCACAGAAACATAGTTGAAAGGGGAAACTCAAGAGAGCAAGTAAACTTAAGCCTCAAGCAATCCATTTTGATACTAACTTTATTTACAGCTTTTAATGAGTCACTAGGTGGACGTCGGCGTCCAGCCTTCCACCAATAAAAATCAAGAGAGAAGTACCTTCCAACTTCCAAATATGCTGCAGCCCTGTTACTGTAATATGTTGCATTGCTACCACAAAGTTTAATAGCTTCGGTATAAAAGCCAATAGCCTTTTGCCACTGTTTCTCTTTGTATGCTTGGTTGCCCTATACGTTGTTAAAAAGTCAACACCAAAACATACAAATGGAAATAATATTTAGCAATAAGGATTTTCTAGCTTGCCAAACTATAGATAATATAGAGATACCACAACAAAAACACAGGGCAGAACCACCAAAAGAAATTGAGCAATGACTATTTACCTTTTCCTTGGCTAAATCAGCAGATTCTTCCTTGCTGAGAGCATTACTTGATAATTTGGATTTCACAGCAATATCAGCCTGCTCTTGTAGAGACTCATACAAGGTTCCTAGTATATCTAGCAAAAAGCGATCACCCCCATGTCTAGCTATCAAAGATACAGACAGAGGACATCTGTCATGATATCCCAATGGTACTGTCACCTGAACACAGCAATGGATCTCAATTTATAATCAAACAAGAAAAGAAACAAATGATCCGCCATTCTTTTCTTTTGTTTCCTCTACAGTTTTCTCTCCTTCAAAGACATAGGCACATCTTATACTAAACGGTATCATTCTATTTGTGTGTGTATGTGAGTCAGTTGGCACAGGCATGGAAGAGATTATGCAAGCAAGAGAGATCTGTACCTGACAACAACCCGAAATGCTAGCAATACTTAATAGACTGAATGCACTGCTCTGGAAATTCTCAGAATCGGTTTCCTTTGAACCAAGTTTTGGAGGAGGATCCACGGTAGTTGGGATTACCAAAATTCCATCATCCTAGGCAACACATTAAGAAATTAGACTATATTCAAAAACTCTTGACACTAGCCTAAGCGTGCTGTTCATTTGAAACTAAGAAAATTAAAAGTTAACCGTTAATCTGTTAGTGAAGCTGTTTCAGCAACATATGCAATTTAAAACGACTTCTGAACGTCCATTTCAACGTACTAAATAGGGAATATTTGGAACTCCAAAAAGTGAAAGGAATTAGGTAAAATATTCTGTTTCCAAAAGAACAACTTAATTGAGATGAATCAACCTTGAACTAGAGTTCACTGATTTACTTATTTTGAGACAATGTATTAGAATTACATGACTTAATCAACTCAATTCAGAGAAAGCTCCTAATAACATAATCACGAAACAGCACAAAAAACAATTAGCAAATTATTCAATAAATATATTACCTTTAAAAGAGAGTTCACTGCTGCACGCATCTCAGTTCTAATAGTTCTACAGTTTGCAATCACATTATCCACTTCCTCTGGCATTTCGTTCATCAGCAATGGGATGGCAGAATCCAAAGCAGGCTCCATCGACTGAATCCACTCCCCATGATTGTATTTGAACTCATATCTGCATCAAGAGGTACCATAGCAGACCTCAGTTGAAACTTTGTCAAGGAAATGTACAGAAGAAAATAGCATATGGAAATAATAAGAGATAACATTCTTTTTAAATAAACTAAAAACATTAGGGTAGTTTCTTTTTTCAAATGGATATTTATTAATAGAAAGACGGGCAAAAAGTACACAGAATATAAATAGTTAATATGGTCTGTCAACATGTTACATAAATAATGCAGTAGAGAAAAAACCCTGCACATGTAAATAGTTAATAAGACCCCCACAGCTAATGGAATGATGAAATTACAAAAGCTGGTCACAAGTTTGAAAACATAAACATACCCCTAAATGTCATAAATAGACCTTCAACGTGATGCATGTTCATGTCATTCAGGGAAAGTGCCACCAGATTTCTGAGTGTGACAAAGAAATCCCTTCCAATGACAAAAGAAAACAAAAATGACATTATTACCGAACAAAAACTCTGTTTAAGTTTGTATTTTCACCAGATCTAAGAGGGTTTTTTTTTTTTTTTTTTTTCATTTGTCAACTAAAGCTATCAGCCTACCACAGAAGCTTGGAAAAATTTTAGAATCACAAAATCTTTTCCCAGAGTAATCAGAAGGCAGCAACAAATAACTATCTAATCTCAATCATGATCCCCTGGATCATTTGAATTGCTATTCTTAGTTACTTCTTTACTTTGCTACATTAGAAAGTATGTTCCCCTGGATCCTTTTAACATGCAGGTGACAGCATTAATACCACTCCTAAGAACCTTCTCTAATGCAATTTAAAGTCTATAATAATCACAAGTTCTCCTTTGTATCTTCTTTATATCATACTTAGTTCTTTGAGAGCTACATATGTCAAATATAATATTATTTTTAAAAATTTATAAAGAATCACGGATAAAGATGAATATAATAAAAGTACTGCACCCAAAGTAACAAAAACTAAACAACACAAGACTTCCGTGAAGAAAATGTAAAATGAGCAAAGAAAAACTAATAACATGGCATAAATTTCGTTAGGAGGTCATACTCAAAAGTGCATAAATATTAAACACATTCAATCACTAAGAGAAAGACCCACTAATTATAAATCCTCATCTCTTATTTAAAAAAATCATGCCAAATACGAGCGTGTTCATTTTAATTTTATTAACAGGCAAGCTCACCTTTGAAGAAACAGCATAACATTGGCAAGCAATCTTAGTGTTGAAGTTTTCACTTGACCATTCAGAATCCTGCTTTGGAACTTCGTCAGGCTTGGAACTCTAGAACCCAAAAATTTGTCGAGATCTTCATGCTTCAATACTTGTCCTGTAACATTATTAGTTTTTTTGTTTCCATCAAATATCCACTAACATCAAAACACACTTCATTATTACCATATAATATCCATAAATGATTGCATGCACACATTTACATAAAAAGCAGTCCTAGTAGTTTTTTTTTATTATGTTCATAATATAAACACTTGCAAGCTCAAAACTTCAATATTTTCTTACCCTCTGGTACTACAAAAACTGGTTAAAGTAAGAATAAAGGCAAAGATACCAGCAAAATGAAAACAATATCACCTATGAAAATCATAATACATGCAGCAAGAGTCTTCTAACAATAGCAGCAACAACAACAACAAAAAATAATAAGAGGGTCTTACTTCCGAAAGTCTTCTCAGTGGACTTGATCACCACATTAACAATCTTATCAAGTGGAGCTTTTCCTAATTGAAAGCAATCATCAGCTATTACGATTTGCCTTGGTGTTCGTTGAACTGCATATGGAGCTTGCAACAGAACATGTCCAACTTGACGCAAAGTATTATGATCCTTGGCAAACCATCCTGCACCAGTGATTTAACAAGCATACTAAATAAGTTATAAAAGGGAACCAGAATACATATTTGATCAGGTTAATAAATCAATGACACAGATAACCATTTGACCAACGAAATTAGGGTTCGTAGATGGAAACAGTGTGTCTAATTATCTTTAGACACAACAAAAAACTAACTAACTTTTGAAAGCCCCTGAACTTACATGAATAGTGTCTCCAGAATTTTAAATAGTCATGTGAACAAAAATCTACTTTCACATTTGCATGTAGATTTAACATGCGCAAAAATAAAATACAGCTTATATTACCGTTACCTAGATGAAAAAAGTTAATATTATGGCAGTTCAAGATATAAATCGCATTTTCAATGTGCATAAACACAGAACAAGCCCTAGGCGGTGATCTTAAAAGTAACAAATACCAAAATCCACAGCATATAATGTGAGTCCATGCATGTATATAACAGCACAAAGTCATATATTCCAAATAAAGAAAGAAACATATAAAGAAAATAGAAAAGGCAAAAAACGTGTTGCACTCCTACATACCAACAGTGTCAAGACTTGATGAGCAAGATACAGTTCCCACGTTAGAAACGGCTCCATGTGAGGGTCGGAATCCTAATATGCCACAAAATCCAGCAGGTATTCTTACACCACCAACAGTATCAATACCTGCACCCAAGTGTTAAGAAATGGTGCCTTGTTTATTTCAACATCAATGATAACAAATAGTCCATTTTGACCATGTTAAGACCCCCAAAAGGTCAAAACAACTATATATAAAAGAAGATTGTCAACCACTCCTCTTATCAGCTTAAGCTTTTAGAAGAATTAGTTGCTACCATTCCTCTAACATGGTATCAGAGAATAAGATATGGGTTCAAATCTCTCAACTTTTGATCTTCTAAAAACATTCATTTGTGCAGCTTTATTTCAATATTCGATAGGATGTGCAATCCATTACCATCATAGAACAAAGTATAGAGTTTATAGTGTTCCCACTAAACAAATCGAGAGATTGAATTTTTCATAAGCACTACTTACTGAAGCTGATATTTTACCAAATTTTCCATTGAAATGCCTGACTTTTATCATATCTTCAGGGTAGGATGCCAATCAGAGACGGTTCATATCCTTGAAATGTATCACGGTGTCGTCAAATGACTAAAACTAAAAGACAAATTATTTAGGACAAAAATCCTAGTTTAGCCATTCAGTTAAAAACAACTTGACCAATTCCAGCTGCACACACCTCAACTCTACAATTATCTCATTTTCATAAGGCCGTAATAATGAAATAAATTTACATGTGAGCAAATAAATTTTACGAAAACACGATAAGGAAATCAAATCCCAACATTAAAGCCAATAAAGAACAAACTCAATGTCTAATATCAATCGCATAGATTATTGATAACACAAATGCCTTAAACTAATGATGTTTTTGTCAGTATTGCAAACATATGTACCAAACATATTGCACAATACAACTTGTGCAAAGATAAACGACGAAAAATAATTAATAAGCTCACCCAATGAAAAATCAACAAGATTAGCAGCGACAGCAACAGCAGCTCCACTGGAGGACCCACCAGGTACTCTTGATGTTGCTGCAGGATTGGTTGGAGTACCATAATGCTTGTTTTCTCCACTTATACTGAACATAAGAAGCAACTATTTAAGTTTAACGCAGCTAGAGTTGACGAGATCAGAAGGTCACCATAAGGTGCACAACAGTGAAAAAGAAGCAGGATTAAATCATTAAAATAAAGGAAAAGTTACAGCAGTAGTGCCCTTTTATTTTTTAATTATTAGATATTTTTTTCCTAATCCCTTTTTCATCTTTTGACGAAGGAAAGAACTAACCAAATCCGCACCCCAAAGTGAACACCTTAATGCCCACTTGGTTACAAACCCACATAACCATGCTCGGCATAAGAACACATTAGTCCCCCACCTTTGTATAAAATTCATAAAATAAAAAAACTTTTTCCCTGCATCATAAACTTCTAATTTTTTCATGCTTTTCTGAACCTTAAAGTTTAAACCCGTAATTGATAATTGTAAAATTATCGCTTTTAACTTCAATATATTAAGATGACATCTACCCAAAATATAAATATAGTATCTTAAGTTCATAAAGTATACCTGCATGCTAATTCATCCACAACAGTTTTCCCTATGCAAATTGCACCTCCTTCAACAAGAGTGGAAACCACATGGGATGTTCTAGAAGCTGTATCATGTGTTCTAGCCCAATCTGGATGACCAAACCCGGTCACATGTCCCTCGATGTCAAATCTGGAAATCATACAACAAGATTGTCCAATCAGAGGTAATAAAAAAAGTGGGAAAAAAGAGAGATTATATCACTTCAACGGTTCAACTTATATGTATTTTTTTTTTTTAAATAAAAAACTTACACTTTGCTATTGTTTAAATTAAAGGTAAAGAACAACTAGCATGATTAAATTAGTATGAAGTTTTTCAATTTAATAAGATCTAAACAGCAGAATTTAAGAAATAAAACACCTTATTAATTGAACATATTTAATTTCTCTTCAGCTACAATGAGAATTTTGAAGGATAAAAGCAATAACCGTAAAGTTAGAAACAAGAACGGCTTGTATTTAAGAAGTGCACTACTACTTTCACAAAATGTTCTGCAAAGATTCAAAAATATCATTATCCTAAAGTCTTCAACGTTACAAAACCCTTCTCTAAAACGGGTCAATATCGAGCACCATAGCACAGTAACTGGCAAAACAAACCACCTAAATTTCTGATCTTCAGGGTGCTCCATTCAGTTATAAATTGCCATAAAATGCTCTGCCAAGTTTCTCTAGTTACTAATCAATCCTCCTCCTCCTCTTCAAGAAAGAGAACTATGAAGGCATATTTGTTTAATAAAAACACAGGTATTCCACTCAAAAGGAAAAACTTTAATACAATAAGGCAACCTTAGGATATTCATAGCCTTATCCGTATCCCAACTCAACTACTATTTCCTCCAACACAATACTATAACTTGATTAATTTTTCTTTCCATCTTCAGCGGCTAAATAAAGGGATAATATAAAAATAGTTGCTTAAAGTCCCTTAATAACCCAGAAAGAGTACAGACAACACAAGCGGACTATTAGCATACATATAATAAATTACCTTTCCCGGATTTTCCTGGAAACAAACAAACAACTACGAAAACAGAATAGAGAGCATACACGTCGGAAATAGCAAAAGTGAGGCCGGTGAGAGGGTGAGGAGCTTTAGGAGGAGCGGGCTGAGGAGGAGGGAGGAGCTGAAGCTTCTGAACAAAAGCACCGAAGTCTTCTCTAATCGCTTTCTTGAACTTCCTCGTTACCAGTAAAATTCCAGCTAAACCCAAGCCCAAGAGAACCCAGAGATTGGCTGAATGAGAAGCCATGAGTCTCTCGGTCTTTCAAATCCCCAAACCTTTATTTATTCAATAAGAGAACTGAGAAATGGGGACGAATAAAGATAATAATACAGTCACCAGCTCTCAGCTGCTAAAACCTAAGCCTTTGGAAATAAAACTCAAAAGGCCAATACCGAATTATCGTTTTTTTGTTTCTTTTTTTATTTTTAGGGTGGGTTTAAAAGAGTCCAGTGTCTACAATTTCAAATGAGTATCGTTATATAAATTAAATTATAATATATATTACATCATACGTTAATGACACGTTTATTATTAATTAAATATAAAATTAAAAATATGTAATGATTAAATAATTATAAAATTTTTATTAATAAAAATTAGTTAAATTATGTTATATAAATAATATATGCATCAAGTATAATAAAAATATTTTTAATTTTAAATATATTTTTTTATATAAACGAATATAAATTTATAATTCTTAAACTTATGTCTTTGAGATATTTTAATCTATAAATTTTTAATTAATATATTTTAGTCCCTAAATTTTACCATTTTAAAACGTCATGTATAAAAATATGTCTCTAAATTATTATTTATTAAACACTTTAATTCTTAAATTTTATTAATATAAAATATTTTAATCAACAAACTTTACTAACTAAAATAATACATAATGAAGAAAAATATATGTCAAAAACAATATATTTTTAAATTATATATATATAAAAAAAAAAACATATCCCATAAAGATTAAAAATAAAACTATATAAAAAAAATAATGACATAATTATATCATAAAAACTCACACATATTTTTTTTTCAAAAATATTTTTTATCATAATTTAATACATATATCAATTTACATATCACAATTTAATTAATTCTTTGTTAATAAGTGAATACATTATTTTATAATCTCACGTCATCAATTTTTTATCCAATTAATAATAACACATTAATTAATACATACAATAATTTTATCTATATAAAACTCATTTTTTTACATCACATAACTCTACATTTTTCATACATGAACAACATATATTATTTTAATATTTTTTTTCTTCAAGTATTCAGAATATGATAAAATAAAACCATTAAAAGATTAAAATAAAGGTAATTATAAGTAGGATTAATTTCAAAACATAACTAACATTTGTACATAAAATTTTATTTTTAATTATCTCATAAAAAAAATATTTTTTTATAAAAACGTATGTTTCTTTACGTAAAATATACAAAAAAATATATATTATTTTATATTGTAAGAAAAATAATATACGTTTTTTTTTTAATGAGAATTAAAAATAAAACTAGATGTTGTGAGTATCAACTACATATTTAACTACACACTCCTTAACTTACACAACCCTACTTGACGTGAGTTCAAAGACATTGTAAAAAGAGGTCAAAAAACCACACCGTATTAACCACATTTTGAGAGTTTAACCATGTGTAAAAAACTACCATTGTCAAATTCACTATATTGATCCAATATGAAACTCATCTTTAAATCCACTCGTAACTTAGAAAACTACCATTATGTGCAGGGACGTATTCAGAAATATTTTTCTAGGAGGGCTGATATATATTAAAGTTAGAAGTATTTTTGGTTAATTGTTGATCATTTATTTTCCTAAAAAATGAATGCAAAATTTTAAATGATTTAAAACTTTGATGAGGTTTATCTATTATAACCTACTATAAAAATATTTAATATAAATTAAAGTATATAAATTAAAAATTACAAATACCTAACAACAAATAAAAAAAATTAAAATAACTAAATAATCAATAAATAAGTTATATGCCTAATCATTTTTTTCACCTATTAATAGTAATTGATAAGTATAAAAATTTAAAATAAATTCCATGTTATAATATAACAATGAGATAATATATATTTTGAAATAAAGAACTCTAATTAATAATTTAAAGAATGAAAAAACAACATATCTAATGAAATAATAGTAAATTGTTATGAAAAAATGAGTGTTAAATACATATAAATTTATACTTAAATAAGCATTTAAATTAATAATTATACAATATTTATCGATCAAAAGTTTAAAAATTATAATTTTTAGGAATATATAATACATAATTATTAATATGAATATAAATTAAAATATAAATATTTTAAGTATTTAATATTTTTAAAGAAGAATACATGACTATAATAATTTTGTTTTAAAAAAAAACAGATACTAGAGGTGTAGCGTTGCAGAGATAAAAAATAAAGTAATAATCAATAAAGAATAGACAAAAGAGCAATAAAAACAGCGACAATCAGTATAATGAAAATTAATAATTTATGATTAAGATTTTAATTAATATAACATATTAAATTATATTTATATTATTAATATTAATTAAAAAAAAAAATCAAAAAAATCGTCCGGGCTCAAGCCCGATACAGCCACCATTCAGGTCCGTCGTTGTTTATATGTATATGTGTATATGCCCTATTCTTAGACAGGGTTCCAAACTAAATGGGTGTTTATTAGGAGGTTTCCGCTAAAATATAAAATTTCACACTCAACGTTCCTCAACAGTCAACACCCTTAGAAAAAAAAAAATAATGGGGGTGAAGATGCCATAGTGTTAGAGCCTGTGATACTATAATTGGCTATTTTGGATATGGGTGTTCAAAAATTTATGGAACCAACTCAACCCAAATTATCCAAACTAGCTCAACCCCAAATATTGAATTTTGAAATTTTATTAATTTGGTTTGATCATTCATTTTAAAAAATCAATTAATATTGGGTAAGTTTGATTTTCATTTATTTAAATCTTACAAAAATCGAACCAACCCATTCTATTTATTATTTTTATGTTTATGTTTATATTACAATTTTATACAATTATTTTTTTTTAAATTAAAATTTTCATTAAGTTTTCTTGATCCTTTAGACTCTCACTATCACTTATACAGCATATTATACAACTTTTACTAGTTTTTTCTCTTCTTTTTCTGCCTCTCACAGCCACCAGTTGCCGTCAGCCCTTTTCTCTAGTAGTCAGTTGGCATTTGCCTCTCTAGTTTGTCATTATTATCTTAATGCTTATTTGTCGTACTTTTAAGCCTTTCTTATCCTTTGTTATAAATATGAATAATGATATTAGATAACTAATTGAAAAATAAATCTTTAAATTTAAAATTTATAATAAAATTAACATTGAAAATAATAGAAACTATTATACAAAAAGAGTTAAAAATTTAATAAACAAAACTCATTTGAAAAAAGGGGAGAAAATTTCCTTGACCTAAACTAAAAAAATTAGTTCGAGTTAGATTGGTTTTCCAAATTTTATTGATTTTGTTTGGTTCTCATAACTTTTCATATTGGATTTTGTTCTAATTTTAATTTAAATTTAAATCAACTCATATACATACCCTCGTAATTTTGGAAACTTTACGAAAGAATGAGACTTTACTCTTTTGAATTGATCGTTAAAATCTCTAAGTTTCTTCTATGTCAAGTTGATTTCCTTTCTATGTCAAGTTGATTTCCTTTCTATGAGAATCACTTGTAGTTCAGGTGGTAAGACTCTCAATCCCTCCATTAAAAACTCAAGTTCGAATACCACCCAGATGTATGAATGTATTTTCTTTTTGTTAATAAAAAAAGGGGACTTTAGAGAGTTGTGGATAAGGATAACAGGAAAAAAAAAAGCGAGAGAAAGACTCGATCATGGGAATGCAACAGACATTTTTTCCAAATGAATCTTATCTGACTGTTAAAAAAATAATTAAATAAAATAAATTTTATTTAAAAATAAAGTGTCATCTCACCTCTCACACGCACGCACGCTCACTTATACTCTGCACAACACAATACCGCCGACTAGTCGAAGGCTCATGCACTCATGTGTGGTAAACCAAGAATTACTTATCTCCTCTCCCTTCCACAATAGTCAAATCTTAATAACTTATATACATTTCCAAAGATATGCAAAAAGCAATGTAGGACAAAACGAAGAGGGTAAACTTACATGGGCACTTTTCTCTTTTTTTTTTTGTTTTTTTTTCAAAATTCACATTATTTCTTACAATTCTTCACTTGAATTTTTAAAAATAATTTTCATTGAACAACTAATCAAAATATAAGATTGTGCAAAAGTATAAGGTATTTATTGACTTAAACATTTGCATAGTGGAGATGCTTTAGAATATACTAGGATAACTCGTAATTTTGAACTCTATCTCTAACAATATCACACACACACAATCTTTCCAAGATTTAGTTCAAAAAGCTTGTACTTTACGACCATGCATGTCTATCCTAATATAATGAATGTTGTGGTAAATTTTGCCAAAAAATTTCATAGATAGTTGCAATACTTCTACATTCACATTAATAGTATTCCTATAACTATGTACTCCACTCCACATAGTGTATATAACTCATTAAAAGTTAATAATTAATTAATCATTCTATCGCTTCAGAATTTCATACTTCTAATAATATGAAATAAGACTTATAATAGTATAATTCATCTTATCATTTTATAACTTGTTTTTATTTATTGAATTTATTTCTTGGAATCTCCAGTCTATAAGTTGGGTTATTGTCATGAGTTACTTATCATTTTAAGGACTTTAGTCTCATTTCTTTGAAGGTTTTGAAAATCTTTTCTTTATCTAGTCCTTTCATAAAATGATTAGCCAAGTTACCATCAATACATACTTGATCCACTTTTACAGCTCCTATATAGATAAAATCTATAATAATACTATGTTTATGGCATATTTGTTGTCTCTTGCAGTTATAAAAACGATTATGAATCTTTGCATTAGTCGAGATACTATCACAATGAATTAAGATAATTGGAATCGATCTTTTCATAAAGGGATTTAAAGTAACATACTTCTTAACTAACTTGCTTTCTCACTAGTAGTAACTAGTGTTATTATCTCAAACTCCATCATAAACTAGGCCAAAATAGTTTGTTTCTTAGAATTTCAAGAAATAGCTCTACTAGCTATGCTAAATATATAGTTACTAGTTGCTTTCGAGTCTTTTGAAAGGGTGTTACAATCAATATTGGTGTATCCTTCTATAACAATGAAAAACTTTTGATAATGTAATATAAAGTTCATAGTCTTTTTCAAGTACCTTGTGACCCTTTCAATAGCATGTCAATGCTCTATATTAAGTTTACTGATAAACATATATAGTAATTCCACAACATAAGCTATGTAGAGTTTAGTGCAATCAATAGTATAATTTAGGCTATCAATGATGCTCGCATACTCAGATTGTCTAACAGCATCTTCGATGTTCTTTAACAACTTTACATAAAGATTATAAGGAGTACATGCAGGTTCGCAGTTAAAGTAATTATATTTCTTTAAGATCTCAATGTAATGAGATTGATTTAATTAAAGTTCTTTTTCAAACCTGGTAATCTTTATACCAATTATTACACTCGCTTTTCCGAGATCGTTTATGTCAAAATTAGCACATAACAAAATTTTTACATTATTCACAACATGAATATTAGAACAAAAAATAAGCAAGTCATCCACATAAAGACATATAATAGTGTAAATTTTATTTTCAAATTTTTAATAAATGAATTTGTCACTTTCATTCACTTTGAAACCATTTGAGATAATAAGATTATCAAATTTTTAATGTCATTACTTAATTGCTTGTTTTAAATCATACAAAGATTTATATGCAAATCTCTTCTTCTAAATCACTATTTAAAAAAATAATTTTATCATCCATTTGGTGCACAACAAGATCATGAATAGTAGCAAGAAAAAAAAAAAAACACACGTATGAAAGTTATTCTAGTAATTGGTGAAAAGGTATAAAAAAATTTACATTTTCTCTTTACTTGTACATTTTGGCTATAAGACAAACCTTATACTTTTCAACAATATCTTTTGGTTTCAATTTCTTCTAAAGTATTTATTTACAACCTATTGTCTTGCAATCAAAAGGGTCCTATTAGACTCAAGAGAGCTCATTTCATCATTAATGGCTTTTTCTCACAAGTAGGCATTTAAAAAAGGCAAAGTTTCTTATAGAGTTTGGGGGTCCTCATCTGAAGAATAAGCATAGAAATCTAACCCATAATTCTTAGTAGTTCGAACTCATTTACTTATCCTAAGTTCATAATCTAATTTCTTATTTGGTTCATTAGTTCTAATTACAGGCAAATTACTATAAGTTGAACCCCTACTATTCATCTATTTAAAAAGAAACATATGTTCATAAAAATCAGCACCATTTGATTATGTTACAACATTATTGTTCAAGTCAAAGAATCTATAAGTAGAGCCGGTAATTTTTGACACGACTCGCGAACTCGACACGACCCACCTACGAAATAATCAGGTCCAGGTTGAGCTTATATGTGTTGGGTTGTAAACAGGTCGATCCGTTTAACCCATTTAAAAAAAATCAGGGTTGAATGGGTTAATTGGGTAACCCGCATAAGTAACATAAGTAAATAACTAAAATTATTAAGTATGTACGTAATTGTTTCTTATTTAATTATTTTGTAGGTTTATATTTTGAAATATTATTGAGATGATGTTTAAATTCATTTCATATTTTATTTTCTTATTTTTATCAATTTATAATAATATATTATTTAGTTTAATTTTGTATGTTTTTATTATTAATTATTTATTTTAGACTTAAAACAAGTTTTTATTTACAAAGAATTTATGATATATATTTTTGTTAGACTTTTTTGTTATTATTTAAGACTTTAAAATATTAGATTTGATGTATCACAATATTTATGATTATTGATATTATTTTTATTTTATATTAGTTAATATTTTTACATTTTTTGTTAAAATAATGCTTAAATTAATTTAATTTTTGGAGTCTAATTAGAATTTATAATGTTAATAGGTGATATAAATATATGTTGATACTCGATATAATATCTCTGATTTTTTATATTATAAAATATAATATATATTATTTAATATATTTATACGGGTTAAATGGGTCAACTCAGGTTGGGTTAGGGTTGTACTTTCTGATCTATTTAATAAATGGGTTGGGTCAGGGTCAATCTTACATAGATCGGGTCGTAAACAGGTCGACCCGAACACGACACGACCCACCCGTTTGACAGCTCTATCTATAAGCTTTACTATTAACAACATATCTAATAAACACATATTCATAGACTCTACTAACAAGTTTATTTCTTTAGAATCAATAATATGAACATAGGCTAAACATCCCAAATTTTAAAATAAGATAAGTTAGGTTTTTTTTTTTTTTTTTTGTAAATTTCATATGAAGAAACTTTGCTTATAGATTTAGATACTCTATTTAGCACATAACAAATAGTTAATAAAATTTCTCCTCATTAATGAAAAAGTAGTATCAAAGTTTGGTAAAATAGCAACAATTGATTCAGTAAAAGTTTTATTTTTTCTTTCAACTTTCCTATTCATTTGGGAAGAATAAGATGCATTTTTTTCATAAATGATTCCATGGACTTTATAAAAATTATTAAAAATATTGAAATCATATTCAATGTTTCTATTACTATAAAATATTTTTATTTCCCTATTAAGTGGATTTTCAATTTTAGTTAAAAATATTTTGAACATGTCAAATATTTCACTTTTATTTTTCGTAAAATATACAAAAGTATAGTCAAGACAATCATCAATAAAAATAATGAAATAGTATTTTTCATTTCTAGTTAAAACATCATTTAGTTCACAAATATTAGAATGAAATAAATCAAATGGTTCAAATTATCTAACTATTGATTTATGTGAAATTTTAGTAATTTTAGCTTGATTACAAAATTTACATGTTTCAAAATCATTCAAAGATGGATTAGGAATAAGTCTTAAACTACTCATGTTCTTAATTATGCGTTTATTAATGTGACAAAGTCTTACATGCCAAGTATTAAAAGAACACAACATGTAAGCAGAATATGAAGCTTTATTCATTTCAACATTTAATTTAAATATGTCATCAGTGGGATACCATTTCCCAACAAATATATTATTCTTAGTTATTGTATACAAATAAGTCTCAATAGTTTGAGTAAACCCATTATTGTTGAGAAGATAGCCCAAAATTAAGTTTTTTCTCATTTCTGGAGTCAAAATGACAATCTTTACAGAGGTTAACTTTAATTTCACCTAATATCAACAACTATAGTGGAGTGAGAATCAGCCAAAAATACTTTCTTGTCCTCATTTTTAGAATATAACTTGAATAAATCAAGATCATAGCAAACATGGTAAGAAGCACCAATGTCTACCCATCACCCCTCGGATGCACCAATAAAATTGATTTTGGATATCATAGCAATTAGTTGCTCTTCAGTAAGGTTTGCCTGCGGAGCAAGACGAGGTCTATTCTGACAATTCCTAGCCAAGTGGTCAAGCCTGTTACAACTATAACATATAAATATGTCATTTTTGTCATTTCTTGGGGGTTGAAGTCCATTTCGTAGATATTTTTGTTATGATTTTAATTGTTGCAGTTCTAGTTAGTATTGCGGTTCTGATTCTTCACGTTTCTCTCTTTAGGTTTTAGAATTATAGAGATGAATTTCTTATTAGCATTGTTGTTGGAAACAACAAGTACTTCATATCTTTGATATTGTTTTTGGACTTCTTCCTCTATTTGAAGACGAGAGATAAGACTTTTTGGAGAAAACTCCTTAATTTAGTTTTATTCCTAAGAACATTTTTAAAATTTTTCTATGCAGGGATAATTTATCAATTATAACAGTAACTTAAAGTTGTTAATCTAAAGTCGTACATTCAGAAGTTATTTCATGTGATATGTTTTACAGTTCATGTGATTGAGATTTCACATATTTGTTGTCAGTCATTGATACTTTAGGTATCTACTGACATTATATTTCTTTGTTTCAGCCTCTTCAGTGTTATACTTTTCTTGAAGTGCATTCATGATTTTCTTAGCTACTTATCAGTGTTATAGTAATCATATAAATCATCGGTCAAACTATTAAGAATAAAATTTTAACATAAAAAATTATTTTCTACCCAATTGTTAAAATGTTTTATTTGAGTTTCACTAAGTGGATTAGATAGAATAGGTTTTTCACTAGCAAGTATATATTTGACTTTTTTCATGGCAAGAAAAAAAAAACATTTTTTTGTCACTATATTTTAAAATGTAGCCCTTCAAAACGGAAGGATTTATTTAGTCAACAATAGTAGTGAGAATATCAATAGACATGATAGATAAATTTTGTCTTAAAATTATTGATGCAGAAAAACAACACAGAGACGACGTTATCAAAATTACTACTTGAGTTGAGTCGTGGACTGTATTGTTTTTTAAGATGGTTTGTGACTCTGCTCAAATTGTGCAAGCAATTTTCAGTCTCGTAGTCCCAAGATAAAATAACCTAAAATTTTTAATCTATCTCGAACCTTCACTGTAATGTTAAAGACGTGAATACTATACCTGCAAAGTTAGAGTGCTCGAAATACCAAAAGAAGAAAAGAATTTATATGCTTCGAAATAAAAAGAATGAGAGAGATTTTTTGAAATTTTTTTTGTGTTATGAGCTGTGAAAAATAAATAGTAATGGGGCCCTATTTATAGACAAAATTGAAGTACAACAGTCATAAACATGATAGGAATGATGAAGATGTGGATAAGGATCATGGGAGAAAAAAACACAAGAAAAAGACTCGAACGTGAGAGCGCAACGAATATTTTTTTTTGATTGAGTCTTATTTGACTATTAAAAAAATAATAAAATAAAATAAATTTTATTTAAAAATAAAGTATTATCTCACACACTCGCACTATGCACAAAGGCGGCGTGCACTAGTGTGTAGTAGACTAATAATTATTTATCTTTTTTTCCTTCTACGAAAAATAGGTACCGTTTAGGGCCAAGTCAACTCTTAATAACTTATGTATACTTTTAAAAATATATATAAAAAAGTAATGTAAAATAAAATAAAGAGGGTAAAATTAAGTGAATTTTTTTTTCTTTCTTTTAAAATTCACATTATTTTGTATTTAAATAATTGAGCCTTTTATTCAATTCAAAAAGTAAAGTGAAGCAAATATAACAAAGTTACAGTGATAATTTATATTATCACATAATTTACATTCTTAGATGATTTTAAAAAGGGAAGAAGAAAATTAGTCACGTTTACCATTTTATTTCTAGAATCTGTTTATGTCAATTAACCAAGCTCTATTTAATTTCTTAAACGTTCACAAAATTCATCAGTAACAAAATAGTGAAGTAAGAAGCTCTGCCAAGTTGAACTCATGACTTCTTTAAAGCCAATCGGGTAGCTAGCTTACCTATGAGCAATGTTCCATATATCACTCAAATACATATAGTTTCATAAATACTTATAAATTCCATATGATTTAATAGCAAAATTAGTATTTTAAAAATTATTATAAAATTGATACATTTGTGAGATTTGCGCCCATTGAAGACAAATACTCTTTAAAATATCAATGTTCGTAAAAGTATTAAGACTTTGTACAAAAATGTCAAAAATATTATATTTTCAATAAATTTTGATAAAAAATTCACGAAAAATTATAAACAAATAAAATTATGAAAATTTTAACAAAACCATTAATAATATCAAAATTGTCAATTATTTTAATACATATAAATATAAATGAATGTAATATTTATTTGACCAATAAATTAAAATTATAGAATAAGTAATTAAAATATTTAAAATAATTATTTAAACTAATAGTTAAAAAACACACAGTTGCAAAAATATTTATTGTATAGTAAATTTTATTGACAAATAAAAAAAAATCATAACTAAATAAAATAATTGTATTAATTTTAAATAAATAACTAAAAAATTAAATAAAAATATTTGATGATAAATTATTTAAAAAAAATAAGTAAAATTAATCATAAAAGATTTGATAAGCCATAACAACATTTATATAATTAACTGAATTTTATTGACAATAACATGTTGAAAGCATTGTCAGAGACAAATGTGTATCAATAACAGAACTTCTAAAACATAGATGTTTTCGATAATGTGAAGACATTTTTATTATCGCATATGAGCCAAATATGGTTCCCATTCGATTCATCATACAATTTAATTGATTAAGACAATCAGCATGACCACATCCAACGTTCAATAATCACAACTCACATCAATTTCTTTATTAATCTATAACAAATAATTAAACTTTAGTAGCAAATTGTGCCTGTTTAACATAATGACAATATTTCAGAAGCCAAAGCTTGTATGTCACTAACACCAACACGAACTAGTCTATTAATCACTCAACATGAACTAGTCTATTAATCACTCAACAGTCAACACAACATTATATACAGTTAGGCTTTTACTCTTGCAGAGTCTCCAACAACATTCTCCATTCTCGTATACCATTCTCCAATCCGAGTGTGTTCCACCATGTCTCTACCAGAACTCAAATTACGAATTGGTCTCAATACCCCAAAAACGGCAAGGTCGGCTAAATTAGGCTTTGAGCCTCCTGCCCCATGAAAGATACATTGGAGAGATCAGTCACAAGCACAATAGAATAACAAGATTAAAATGCACAGTTAGATATAATCCTAAGCATTTGGAGACTAACAATTGTGTGAAAAAACTTGTCAATGTGTTGAAAATTGCAATCATATTGATGCTATTATGCATTCAATGGAAGACTGAGAAGAAACCATGAGAAACATGTTATTTATTTTAAAATAGGGACAAATGTCGCAACAATCCACAAGCTATTACAATTTAAACACTTAGGTCCGGTAGTTCTTTTTCGTGACAATTTAGTTCATTAACTTTGAAAAAGAGATACCATAAGCAATTTTTATGTTTTTTAATTTTTTTTCATCTTTTCGACCGCATTTGAAAAAATAAATTTTAACATAAATAATTGCTAAAGAATTTTTTTAGAATAAAACATTTAGATACAGAAGAAAAGAAAAAAAAATCTGACCATTTATACTTGTGGTGTACTTTTTCAAAACTGGTGGACTTAGACCTCTACAATCATCCGCCTTTAAAATATATTTTAAACTACTAGAACTCGGTGCAAGCATAGGAAAAAGCAAAAAGATGTATTTTCATGGCTTCATGATTAAGTCAACACTAGTATATATTGTATTATACCATGCCTATAATTATAGCTGCATCTCAGAAAAGCTAACAAAAGAATTTAAGAATTGATAATAAATGCATGGTTTCTATTTTTGGACAAAGTTGCTTCTCAAACTGGTAGGAATTTTATATCCTTCATGGCAGAGCACTCTATCAAGTGTTATCTCATCATGTTTGTGCAAAAACAAACGAAAATATCCTGTCCAATTTATGCCTGCACTTGTGTGGGAAACCAAATGAATGCAAATAATGGAAATTAGTAACTGGAACGATGGCATGCATACCAAGAAACTTGCGCCCATTCAGAGCATCCACCCATGTTTCAGCTGCTTCATACAAGGCCGCACGTTCATCCGTTATGTTATATTTCTTCTTCAGGTTCTTGGAGACAAAGTACATAGCTGCCGCCCCGGCATATTTTACTGTAATTTTTTCTGTGAAACTAAAGTTACCTACAGTTACAAGAAAATTACTTGGATGCTTAAGGTTGTCATAGCAGCATGCTAAAAGAACTAAAATGGTTTCGTTAAAAAATATATTTTAATTTAAAAAAAAATCCAAAAACGTCAAAAAAATAAGGAAGCAAAATTCCTTTAGAGTTTCTAATTTATGATAATTATAATTAGTGTGACATAATCCACATATCTTACCATTGCTGGTGATATAGTCAAATGACTCGAGGGCCTCCGATGTATTTCGGTATATGTTTGGTGATAAGACATGCACCAAGTTATTATCAACCCACCTACATCAACACAACCACGCAGGTGTGTATGAACATATTAACTTAAAAAGATGGCAAAATTGCCACAATCATTTTTCATTAATGATAACTTTATTCAATAAAGATAATTAATTACAGGGTTAAAAATGTCATTTCATACACTTTTTTGTGGCATAATAAAAAATAGTTGTGGCAATACTATTAACTTTTTCAAATTCCCAAAAAAGAAAAATCATACTCTAGGTAAGGCTTAAAAAGTATGTATTCCCATTGAAGCTAGGAGTAAGCATGACATCAAAGAGACAGATGATTAATGTACTTCTCCAACAGTCCAACCAATGCACAATAATTATATCTATATTTATTGCAAATTATGCAGTGTTGATAACATGTTATACCTAGAGGTATTGCTCTCAATATTATCAGATAGCCAAAGTTGATCAAATGGTAATGCTAATTCTCGTTTTCATACCATGAGTAGAAATATAAAACAAGAAAATGCAGAAGTTAGAAATTAGGATATTAAAATAAGAAAAGACATTATAATCCTCCATTATTCTCCTTAATAATAACAGAGTCGATCTATGTTTAGAGAATATACAACCTTAAAATTCTAAACCTAATAGAACTTATAATATGGAAACTAAATATAAAATATTTATATTAAAAAAGGGACTAAATACAAGTCTCAGTATCTATACCTCTGGAACAAAAGTGTTTCAACGCCCTGGGAGTTGGATAACAAAAACCATGGTCCCAACATATAGCTTAAACATGCAACCTGTGTCTACATCTACCCTAAATCTAACCCACTATTCATTAATACACTATTTCCCCCCAATTTTCCGTTTAAACATGTAATATCTTATCAATGTTCGACGCTCCTGAAAAGCAGTTAAATTTTATTATCTACAATGGTTTTTTGGCTTAAGTTTATTTTATTGAAAAAATTCTGTCATTTTTGAAAGATTTTTGGATACTATTCAATTCTCTCGCTTATCATCGCCATCGAACATCAGCCAACGCCATCGCCATCGAGCTCAGCCAACGCCATCGAGCTCGAGCTCAGCCCGTGACTTAATTTGATAACTCGAACATCAGCCAACGCCATCGCCATCGCCATCGAGCTCATCCAGCCATTCCACCATCTTCCTCCTCCTTTCCCGTCGACCTCAGCCCACCCCGTCACGTCTGATTGTGTAGCTTAGCCACCATACTTCGCCTGTTGTCGCACCCCCCTTCGCCTGCTGTCACCAACGATCTGCAACGATCTGATCTGATCTGCAATTTCACGGCAATCACCAACGATCTGCAAGGTTGAGTCACCAACGATCTGCAACGATCCACCAGCGCTGCCGATCAGTCACCAGCGATCTGTCACCAACGATCTGTCACCAACGAGTCACCAACGATCTGCAATTTCACGGCAATCACCACCGATCCACCATCAGTCACCAGCCGATCCACCATCAGCGCTGCCTTGCTGCCGTGGTGAGTTTAATAATCACAGGTATCTATATCTGTATCTGTATCTGTTCTGCTGTGGTGAGTTTCACGGGTATACTACACAGGTATCTATATCTGATCTGTTGTGGTGAGTTTCACCTTGATATGAATTTAAGTTCAATTTTTCTTCAATCATATTTAATAGTATTTTAATAATCACCTACTGTTATGCTTTAAGTTTTGTTCCTATGACAAATCTTACTCACTTACTGGGTAGTACTCCCACGGAAAACTATCCGAGCCATGCAGCCATGTTCACTCCATCACCCATTTTGCCCGCACCGAGCCAACCACAAAAAAGTTATGCTCAGGCCATGTGTGACGGTCCATCAAATCTAATTATTGAAACTCATGAAATACCCCTTCAAAAGGCAAAGACATATGTCCAAGACATAGAAAAAAATTCCACAAACATTGTTATTGAGTCGGGCACGACACAAAACCCAAAAAAGCATGGAGACATAACATGTGTCACCCTAGACCCAAAAGTCTACCAAACTCGTTTGAATCTATGCAAGTTCTCTCTAATTGGCAAGCTAATTCTTTCTAAGGGAGACAAACCCTGGAGTCAGGGTGATCTAAAAACCCGGCTTAAAACCATCTGGAATTTATCTTCTAACTGAAAACTTATCGCTCTGGGCCGTGGTTTTTATCATATTTTATTACACACCCCTGAGGATCAGGCAAAGATTAAAGCTAATGCACCAATTAATGTCAAGCCAAGTATTTTTCGAATTCAACCGTGGACACCCAATTTCAACCCACATACTCAAAAATCTACCAATGCTCAAGTTTGGGTTCGCTTATATAATTTACCATGGGAATTTTGGGACAAACAATTTCTGGCACAGATTGCACGAGCAATTGATGTTCCACTAAAAATTGACAACGCCACCCTCAATGGCGAATTGGGACAGTATGCTAGACTTTTAATTGATATCGATCTAGCACGCAAGCTTGAAGAACAGGTGATGGTAGAAGTGGAGTCACTTAAGATCTTTGTGGATTTGTATTATGAAAATTTGCCAGACTTTTGTAATCTATGCTCCTCGGTTGGACATGCAGCATTTAAATGCAGGAAAAATGTCAATGTCACTGCTGACAAACAAAAAGAAATCCAAACAAATACGCCACAAGTACACCCACGTCAACAACAAATTTATAGGCCTAAGGTCAATTCTGTTGTCAATACAGTTATGGTAAGCAATGCTTTTGATGCTCTTCATGCTATTGATACAAATATTATTAGTCCTCCCACAGTCACCTTATCATCTGATAAAACAATTATATCAACCACATCCAATGCTCCCTTAATAACTACTGCCAAATTCAAGGATCTAGCCACTACGTCCTCCACGGATCTAACCATTACCAATTCTACAAATTTGACCACTACAACCCCACATATTGTCTCCCATAATGCAGATTTGCATGCAACTATCACTACCGCAGAACCTAATGTACACACAGTACGTACTGTACCCAGAGGATCTACTGTAAACAAATTTGGTCCTTCAGCTATCCTTACCGCAGGATCCTTGCCCCCTCTTACTGCATCGAGAATAACCCCTCCACCCGATTCTTCAGTCTCGATAGCAGATCTCAGTCAGCGTTTACAGAAAATGAAAAAGGATTATGCAATGAATGAGGAAGTAGGTTGGCAAGTGGTAACTGGCAAGAATCGACGTGCTCGATCAGCCAGCCCACGTCTCCAACCTATGCGAAACACACCCATCATAGGGGACAACAACAGTAATTCAACATGATAGTTCTTTACTGGAACTGTAGAGGTATTTCTAACAAGAATGCACGAAATACCTTACACAATTTTTGCAAAAAAGAAAGACCAGACTTTCTTTGTATAGCAGAGCCAATGTCTGACCCTAGCACCCTTGAAGATCGTTTTTGGAAAAATTTAGGTTATACCTTCATCGGATCAAACCACACAACTGTTAGCAAAATTTGGCTCTTTGCAACCCGCGTAGTGGCAGGAAATACAACAATTGTAATACAACATCAACAACATATAACGGTCTCTTACATAGCAAATTCTAAAGCTTACCTTCTAACGTTTATTTATGGTAAGGGAACATATGTTAGAAGAAGGGATCTCTGGGACTCATTAAGGGCGCTTTCAGATACTCAAACCCTTTGGTTGGTAATAGGGGACTTTAATGCTATTCTTGGATCACACGAAACTACTGGCTTGACTCGTAGCAATACCTCTATAGAAGATTTTAATGCTATGATCTCTTCCTGTAACTTGGTTGAAATTGATACTAAAGGGGCCTTTTGTACTTATTCCAAGGGTGGACTATCTCAAATACGATCAAGATTAGATCGTGGGTTGTGTTCAGAATCCTTCCTTGACTCTTGGTCTACAGTATCCTGCTGTACACTTCCTAGGCACTGCTCAGATCACCACCCGCTTTTGCTCAAAGCATCTAAGTCAGAGAATAGGGGTCCAAGGCCGTTTAGGTTTCATGGTATGTGGCTCGAGCATCCTAGTTTTAAAGATTTAGTGCGTACAACTTGGTCAGTGCCTGTTCAGGCTAGCGCTATGGGTATTGTCATTGGGAAACTTAAGGCTCTCAAATTGGTTCTCAAGACCTGGAATAAAAATGTCTTTGGTAATCTGAATCAAAATATTGCAACTGCAACAGCTACACTTGCCGACATTCAGCAATGCTATAACAATGACTCTTTCTCCGAAGAACTCCTCCAATTGGAATCTGATGCTCATGCTGACTTAGATAAGTTACTGCGACAGCAAGATATATTTCTAAGAGAAAAGATTAGACTAAAATGGTTAAAAGGTAGAGATAGAAACTCAGCATTTTTTCACTCAATTCTTCGTCGTTTAAGGGCACAAAAACCTCTGACACACTTGAAAATTAATGGAGATATTACCCATGATCCAGATGTAATAGCTACTCATATTTTGAATTACTACGAACAACTTTTCTCAAGTCATTCAGCTGGAACAACAGATATTACTCCCATCGAGTCAGTGGTGCCCTCCCTAGTCACCATTGTGGATAATCAAAGTTTACGATGCATACCGTCTTTAGAAGACATAAGAGACACAGTTTTTGCCATGGACCCACTAAGTGCCCCTGGACCAGATGGTTTTACGGGTAAATTTTTCCAACAGTGCTCGGATATCGTCGGTACAGATGTTGTAAGAGCGGTACAAGAGTATTTTAAAACAGGCCGGATGCACCCAGGACTTAATTCAAATTTCATAATTCTTATACCAAAACATCAGCAAGCAAGCACTATTGACCAGTATAGGCCTATTGCTTTAGGCAACTTCATGTTCAAAGTAATAACAAAGATTATTGCCGGCCGACTAGGACATATATGCACTCGTATCCTATCTCAAAATCAATTTGGATTCATTCCAGGTCGAAACATTAGCGATTGTATAGCAGGTGCTTCTGAATGTTTTAATGCTATGCAAGCTTCTAGCCGACATGGGAACATTGCTCTAAAAATTGACATTCATAAAGCTTTTGATACCATGAGTTGGGATTTTATTCTACAGGTGATGAAATGTTTTGGTTTTGACAACACTTTCTGGGATGGATTCGAGATCTCTTTGCATCAGCGAGAATCTCAATCTTGGTTAATGGTTCACCCAGGGGATATTTTCCTTGCTCTAAAGGCGTCCGACAAGGGGATCCTCTGTCCCCACTGCTTTTTTGCATAGCTGAAGATTTTCTCAGCAGATATCTGAAAAAATTGGTTGATACGGGGCGTTTATTACCAATTTCTTCACCTAGGGGAGCTCGTGCACCAACTCACTTTTTATATGCAGATGATATTCTAATTTTTGGTCGTGCACGGGAGACAAACATTCGAGTGTTATCTGAGGCTTTTTCCCTGTATGGTCGCTTTTCTGGTCAGGTGGTAAATTTAGGAAAATCTTTTATCTATTTTGGAAAAGGTGTTACCTCGGGCAACATTTCATTACTTCCAAATATATCTGGCATGCGCATTGGAGGATCATCCTTATCTTACTTGGGCATCAATCTTTTTAAAGGGGCTCCGAGAAAATGCTGGTTTCAAAGTTTAGCAGATAAAATTCGTGTGAAAATTGAGGCCTGAAATGGGCAGACTATCTCTTTGGCAGGAAGGCGATGCTTGATTTCTTCAATCATCCAGAATACATTCCTTCACTCTTTCCAGATATATAAATGGCCAAAAAAAATCCTTGAAGAACTAACAAAAAATATTCGCAATTTTTTTTGGTCGGGAAAGTCAGATACAATTAAACAGGTTCAAGTGGCTTGGAGAGATTGTTGTCGTCCAATAGAGGAAGGAGGTCTTGGTTTGCGGGATCTTCGTCTCTTAAATGAAGCCATGCTAAGAAAGTTTGCCTGGAGAGTAATCACAGAGATTTCTCACACTCTGCTTTACTTACGTAGTAGATATCTAAATAAAAATGACTTTCCACGGAACTATTATGTCTGCTCATCAATTTGGCCTGGTTTGCGACCTCACTATTTAACCCTCCTGGAGGAGTCCAGGTGGTTAGTTGGATTAAATTCTACAGTAAAATTTTGGACGGACAACTGGTTAGGTACTCCTTTAATTGATAGGTTGGACAACCCCCCTGTAGATCCCCTGATACATTCAGTAGTAGGGGACTACCTTCGCGAGGACGGATGGCATCTGCCTCAACAATTTATGGTCTCCTATCCAGATATTGCCTCAGAAATTCAGTCAACAGTGGTTGGGATTAGTTCGGACATAAGAGTTTGGACAAGCTCAATTAAGGGAGATGTTACAACTAGAGAGGCTTATGATTCATTACGTGTGGTTGGGGAACGCAAGATTTGGGGTAAGGCTATTTGGGCTCCTTACATACCGCCCTCAAGATCTATTTTGTTATGGCGTGCAATTCAAAATAAACTTCCCACGGATTGTTAGTTAAAAAAGAGGGGACAATTTTTCCCTTCTCGTTGCTCTTTATGTGGATCTAAGGAGGAAACTATGTCACATCTTTTTTTAAGTTGTCATTTTGCAGGTGCACTCTGGGACCTCTTATGCTTCTTCTTTGGCAGACGACCATGCACAGAGTCCACTATCCTAAACTTATGGAAGACTTCAATGTCAATAGAGTTTGGATCACAGCTCGCTAATTTATGGAAAGCAGGAATTGTCTCAGTAATCTGGGTGATTTGGAATACTATGAATGATTATCGGTTTAACAACAAAAAGACAACACTGAGGTCAGCATTTGCCACAGTATGGCGTTTTATTCGTGAAGCGAGTCTATCACAGGGTGGTTCCATGAGAAATACTGTGGACGACCTACAAGTACTTAAGCGTCTTCGAATACAAGGCATACCACGACGGGCTCCAAGGATTATAGAGGTCATTTGGAGGCCACCGCCTTCGGGTTGGATAAAAGTTAATACAGATGGTGCTGCTTTTGGAGCACCAGGATTATCTGGTTGTGCAGGTGTTTTTCGAACTTCCAGATCATTTGTTAAGGGTTGTTTCTGTATTCCACTTGGAGTATCTTATGCTTTTGAGGCTGAACTAGCGGCAGCCATTCAGGCGGTGAGATATGCATATCAATTTCGATGGAGGCGACTATGGTTGGAATTAGACTCAACATATGTTGTCGCTCTCTTTCATACTCGATCTTCTTCGGTACCTTGGAGATGGTATTCTGCTTGGGCAGATTGTTTAGATAAAATAACCAACATGGAGTTCCACTGCTCACATATTTACAGGGAGGGTAATGCTGCAGCTGACAGTTTAGCTTCTAGGGCTCCTAGTTTATGTACAGCGACTTGGTGGTGGAATGCCCCATCTTTCGCTACCTCTTTTATCTATTCAGATGCTAACAACAAACCTAATTACAGGTTCTGTTGAGAACATTTATTTGTAATTTAAATTTTATTGTTATTTAATAATATTAATAGTTGAGCGGTTTCATGAAGAATGTGCTAAGGAGGTGCCAACCTAGTTGGGATGTCTCGGTGCACTCACTGAAAACTGCTAACTATAACCTTTATTGAAAAAAAGTTCAACCAACAACCAACAGGAGAAAAGGAACATACTTTTGCCACTTTTTCTCTTCATCATCATCCGAGGTTGAGTTAGTTACCTTTTCAGGATGAATTTTCGAACCCAACTGGTCAATTATTGCTGCCAACAAGAGCATGCTGATTTTAATTAAACTAAGGAATTAAAATGAAGAATAAAAAATAAATTACATTTTTTTATTGAAAAATAATTGGATATTTGATTTTTTTTTGGTTGATAAATAGATATTTGATTACTAATAGTTTGACTGCCACTGATTTTCTTATCTTCAGCCTAATATAAGAAAATCAGTGGAAGTCAAACTATTAGTAACGAACTTTAAAAGCAAGCCATCTGAACCATCTTTTAAAAGCCAGAAGGATAACAACCTGATGAATCAACCAGCTGTTCACCATCAACCATCAAAATGGGCACCTTCTTATAGTCAGACCATTTGAGCTCTTTCTTGCTAATTGGGTTGACCTCCACAACTTTGTAGGGTATATCATAGTAGTCCAAGAATGCTACAGCAAACACGTCACAAAATTATTGGCAAACACAAGAAACCAGCATGAGAACTAAAAAAATCACTAAAACATGACAAGAACCTTTAAAATATGAATGCTTTAAGAAGAGATAATCAATTGGGTTGACCTAGCTAACTTAGGTTCTGTCCAGCTTGTAGTTTAACTCAACTCATCTAAATTTTATATGTATGGAACTGATATAAATATCACTTTTAAAAGAGTTAAGTTGAATAGTTCACAAGCTGGACCTATACACTTTTGGAAGAAAAAAAAAATTAAATATTTCTTTAAGGAAAAAAAAATATTAACATAAATATTATCTTTCAATTATATTTTTGTAAAATTAAAAAATATTATTTTTAAGTGTGTATTTTCATAATAGCATTAGGTAATTAACTAATTATTTTTCAACAAAGATATTTTATTAAATATGCTTATGAGCCGCTGATAAGTTAGCACATTTAAGAGCAAAGTGAGCTGGACTTTTTCGGCTCATCAACTCATTTGACACCTCCTCAGGACAATTATACCAATCAGTTCAGACCATGCCAAAAGATACAATCATATTCCAAATTCTAAAATGATCTATGAAAACTTAAATTTATGAAATAAAATCATAAAATCCGGTTCAAAACTTCATGCAACGTGTAAAAGAGTGTTATTTTTCGCGCTGAGCTTTGGACATGACACTAAGGAGATTCTACATGAAAATTTATCTTGGCAGACTGATTTTTTTCCCCTGGTTTTAATGCAACAAAGAATGACAGGCAAGCTCAAGTCTTGTGCTTTTAGTAGTTTTTTTTTCCCCTTCTTACAAATAAACAGCAAAGAAAAAAGAAACAACATAGTCCTTATAAAAATTACAAAGCGAAGCCAATGACTGGAATAGCATATGCCACCTTAATATAAGGTGGAGGTCTCGGTTCGAGACTTGGAAATGTGGCTGTGAAAATCCACTAGAAAAAAAAAAAAAAAATTACAAAGCCAATGAATGGCGAAATTGGACAATTTTAACAGAAACAAACTAGTACTAAGTGTAGTTTGAAACCTTGTTTAGTATTTATTGGACGTTGAATCGAATGACAGAATTGGGGCATCGGGGTTTCCTGTAAGAAACAATGCTACGAAGAAGCCTGAAGGAATTCGTTTAAATTTCAATAGCAACAAACATCACAAACCATATAAACAACATTCGACAAAATAAATAAACAAAAAAACTGAGCAATGAGCACCTTTAACTTTGTTGCAAAAAGGACAAGCTTCGTACTGGTAAAGAACAACATCCTTGGGAACAAGTTCAGGAGGAGGTAGCTCTTTCGCGTAAATCTCCTCCTGGGTCAAAGCCATCACGACGCCAAAGGAAACTACAGCTCCGGCGAGACGAACAGAAAAAGTCCGAGCAGAGCCGCCGTAGATGGAAGGGAGCCACCATGTAAGGCGAGAGTGAGAAAAGCGTCTGGTGGTATTGCTTCCGTAGAGAGCAACTTGCAGAAACCGGTGGTTGGCACCGGAAGTAGTAGCAGCAGAAGAGGCGCCATGGAAGGTTGTCAGAGTTCGGTAGAGAGTAGAGGCTTTTCTCAAACTCATAGTGTGATTGTGACTCTACGTGTCGCGAAAAGGGGATCACAATCACAAATTCGCAAAATCAAATCTCTCATCTATTTGATTTTGTTGATGTGGTTATTGCTTGACATTTGGATGGTGATAGGTTGGGTCTTCTTTGGAGGCCAAATTACGGGCGTTTCTTGAGCCGTCGAGCGGGTTCTATGTGAAATATTGACGTAATATCTAGAACCGGAAGTCAACGTTTTATGTCTTTTTTTCTAAAATCGTTACACGTTATCATTTTAAGTTTGCCATTTTACATTTTTGCCCTCATTTTTTTTGACTCACGGCAAAGTGACGAACTCTTTGCGAGCTTTGATGGAGACAATAATAAGCATGCCATCTCATTCAATATTCTTTATTGTTTTAAAGTCAATATTTGTCATTTTTTTCACTGTTTCGTTCATTTTCTGAGCTATTTTCTTTGACAATTCGTCATTTTTTTGGAAGCCTCAAACAAACCCAAACTAAATACACTTATTATCAACTAATATTGTGGTTTTAATGCCTTCCAATTTCATTTTCAATATACACCTATGGTAATATGTTCCTAATTTCAAATTTGTGTTATTAAAGATCTAACTTTATGTTATTTTGTAGAACAAATACATTGTTGGAGTGAGTATGAAGATGAAGTGGATAACAAGAAAGTTGGTGTTTTATGTGGTTCTTTTATACTTGAATTTTTTAATTAGTTTTTTTCTTTTCTTTTCATATGTTTCTTTTCTAGCTTTATGACATGAGAGTAAATTTTCTTTGGGTGAGAACTATTGCTATCCATCACTTTTTTTTTTTTTTTTTCCAAAGAAAATCACAAATGTTAGTTAGTACAGAAGAGTAAAAAAAATAACTTCAAGTGTGATTTGTCGTTTAAAATATTGTTATTTTTTGTGATAATCATTAAAATAACAATACTCACTTGCTTAGTTTTTTCGATTAATTTTTCAATGTTAATGTTAAATATTTGTTAAGTGTTTACGATAAACTAAATTTCAGTAATCTACTATTTAAATTATGTATGTAATATGTTATCTGTTGTATGTAATATGTTACTTACACATTTACAAGTTTTACATACTCTTCTGGTAAATGTCCGCCGTTGTATGTAACATATTACATACACATCTGCAGAATGTTACATACACATCTTTCATTGTATGTAATACGTTATATACACTTATGTCATTGTATGTAACATATTATATACTAATTCGACAATGTCTTCGAAACTCCGATATATTTGTTTATTAGCCCTTAAAGGGCATTTTAATAATATGAATGATTTTTATGTAATCAAAACTCACAAATTTAGGACATATTTTTGCTAGTTTTGAAAAATATTAGCTTATAATCTAAATATAAGCTATATAGGCCTAAAACTCATTTTATGTCGGTTTAGAGAATACCAAAATTTGAGCCCAAAGGGTTTTATATTCGAGATTTTATTTTTGTTAATTGAAAATGAGATTTTAAATTATTTTTGTACGGCCATATATAGATGAGTTTTTAAATGAAAATTAATTTTTTTGAAAATTAAGGCTTAAAAATGTTGGATAATGAAGAACAATTGATTAATATTATTAGAGATGATAAAAAAATATGCAAAGCTTATTAAAAAAATGTAGGTAAATGAGCAAATATATATATGTGAACTATTATTGCATTACAAAGAACTACCAAACTTTCATTTGTGTCATGAAAAACACTATTTTTTAATTGATAGGGCATTTGTTTGATATAGTCATAGGACGTACGTCTATTTAATACTAAAATTGTATAAAATACGCTTTTAAATCTCAGATCACATAATATTTTTATGCCTTCAAAACCATTTCTTATCATAAAATTGTTTGCTTCTGAATGTTTAAATCAATTTAGGAAGTGTAAAGTAATTTTAAATACTTCTAGAAAACATTTGAAAATTGATTTTAAAATGAGAGAATTAACACAAATAAAAAATAAATGAATAAAAATTTGTTACAAATTTAGTACCACCTACATGTAATGATGTAAGCTTCAATCTTCAAAGTTTTTGACATTTTGTCCGTTTTAAAGCTTTAGTCCTCTTTTTTAATAGAACTTAATTGAATTGACAAGTTGTATCCAATTTACTATGACACTTAAGCAGAGTTTGAAAATTATCAAATCAATTGGATCAACACATTTGTGTTTCACATTCGAGTAATGAAGAGGCGTAAATTTGAAGGAACTTTTATTTTCATAATATTTTTGTTTAAAATAGCCCAACTCAATAAGAAATATATATTATTATTTTTTTATCCTTCTTACAAATTCATATATATAAAAACATACACATACACATACACATACATATGTGTCACAAGATGATTAACTTGTTAGATAATGCTATGATTTATATGACTTTAAGTGACTACCATGTTAGATCTGATATACAGATAATCAATACTTTGCATCTTGTAATCTATTGACCCCTATAAAACAGAATGGTGTGACACAGATTAGATATACGAGTTGTTCTACAAATTGATAATGACCAGGTCGCTAACCCATGCAAGCTATCACGTAGCTTCGTGAAGGATAATAGAGTCGATTTCCTTACATTGAGTTTGTGATGATCAGTGGAGCCTATCACAATAGTGAGCTAGAATTTAAGTGAGCTTACACATTCGGGTACTTAGTATCAATGGACTTATAGCCCTTTTACCCAAACAATTTTTGTAAATAATTTTTGTCTCAATGATATATATATATATATATTTTCATCTCAATGATATAATTAGATGTGTCGATTATAATGAGTATAACTTGTTGAGTGTTTTTTTTTTTTCAAGTATAACTTGTTGATTTTTGAGACATATTATCATGATGTACGCTTTTGAGGTTTTTGATAAAATTGTTTTAATTCAATACACAATAAAAAAATGTATATACGTCATGTCTTATGTAAGAAAGCATTGTTTTAATGATCTGATGAATTATAAGTATTTCAAGTTTTAAAATATAGTTGAAAAAAATCCTAAATATTACCTAGTTAAAGAAATTATTTACAAAATATATTTAGCATGTTTTTGGTTGGTAATTGGACCCAAAGACATAGATTTAAAAAAAAAATTAAATTTAAATTTAAAAGGAAAGAAAAACTTGGTGCCCATACATTGTTAGAAGCTTTAAACCTCTTTAGCCCATAAGCTGAGCCCAAAGAGCTAAAGAAATCAAGGCAATAAAATATCTTATTATAGAGGTAAGTTACGACGTGGTTTGCTTCTCTAGGTGATGTGGAACTAAAAAATTGTTTGTTTACATTTGAAAATAAACTATATCAAGATTAATATATCGTTTTAAACAAATAGAGTGTCATTCTATAAGTTTTATACTTATTATAAAAACGATATTTTATATATTGTATTTATTTATTAGTGATAATTTAATTATATTGTTATTAAAATAAAAGACTGCATAAAAACAAATAATTTTTTCCTATTTTTATTTTTTTTAATTATTTAAGTTACAATTTATTCAAGTTAAAATAATATTTATTTAATGCACTTGAAAGTAATCAAAAAATAAAAATAAAAGCAAAAAAAATTACTTTGTCATTATATGCTCACTTTTAAATAACAATATGACTTAACTGTTACAAAAAATAAGTACAATACTTAAATATCATTTTTATAATAAGTATGTGATTGTAATAGTAATTTTCTCTTAAACAAATTGAAGAATGTAACCTAGTGGTGTTTGTGTTAGGGGTGTTCACAGTCCGATTTAGTCTGATTTTTAGTGAAAAAAAAATTTAACTAAATTGGATCGTTCATATTATTTTAACCAAACAAGATCAGACCGTTTAACTAATAAAAATTTTAAAACCGAACTGTCCAATTCAGTTTGGTTAACAGTTTTTAAAACATTTTTTTTGCTAAACTTTTTTCTATAACTAAGAATACAATCAAATTATAATGCGACACACATAATAACAAATAAATACATTAATCCATAAAATACATATTCATAATACATTAATCCATAAAAAATTCAAAACAATTACAGTCTAGATTCTAAAATAATAAAAAGTTTACACAAATTCATAACAATGACTAAGAAAATAAATATTTCAAATTCAGCAAATTAATAGTAAAGCCTCTATAAAATCCTCATCAACTGCAATAAAAAATTTGTGGTGGGTTTTTCATTTCCTCCGGATGAATTTCAAGTTCAATGTCTTCAGTCATAATAAAATTTGAAAATTGACTTAATCTAATAAACTCATGTATGTCATCATTACTATATATAGATGAGTACATATTAGATTCAATACATAATATTTTCCAAATATATCAAAACAACCAATATATAGCATCATAATGCACCAAACATTATAAGACACTTATAAAACAGACTACAAGAACACTATAATTCTCACAAATACCTCATGTGACTTTCTAATACCTCACCACTTAGGTCTTAATATTTATAGGAACCTAACGTTTCTATGTATTTATTGTGATGCACATTATAGAAAGAGATGGTATTGGTTCTTTTCCCCAATTGAAGTATTTCTTTTTGTAAGCAACAAACAAACCAATACATTAAATTAAAGCAAGATGCCATTTCCAAATTGCAACTAAAAACCATGTACAATTACAAGGAAACTATATATTCCATTACTAAGGTGCTACTAGGCACTAACAAATTGTTAAGAATTTAGTAGTAAATTTGTTCAAACACCTGCTCCCTTTTGGCCCAAAACCCATAAACAGATTAATTTTAATCTTCCTATGAAATATTTAAGTTTTCTTTATAAATTGTTCTTTGAATTAAGCATAATGATTAGACAAACATAAAGAACGTAACATTAGACCATAAAACTGAACTCCTGCTTTTGTTAGAGCATTCCAACCTTGCACTGCTCAAAGTGAAAACCCAGCCTATAGATTCTACAAGTCCTAGAAATTACTCAGACATATTTTTGTCAAAAATATTTTTGTATATAACTAACTCAACAAAAACAAAAAATAAAAAAAAAGATAGAGGTTGGCGAGGAAATAAATTTGCTGAGCTTACTTCCTTCTATGACGGGTGTTGGCGAGGCTAGAGCTGGCGGCGAGTGTTGGCGAGGATGGCGGTTGGCAACTTTAAGGTTTATAAATTTTCTACTCTAAACAGAGAAGAGAAGTCTGGTAAGTGGTGAATTACAAGTTATAACTTGTAAATTGTAATTTGTAATATATTAATATAAGCCAAACAAACAGAAATGAGAGAAGTGGGTTAATAACTTAATAATAATAATAATATATTATTTATAACAAAATTAATATTTTATTTATAATGGTTCGGTCCGGTCTGATTGATTAAAAAAAATTTAAAATTGGACCGGATCGTTTCACTAACGGTTTGTGTTATTTTTAACCGGATTGGACCATATATTTTATGAAATTGTCCAATTCGATTCGATCCAGTCCAATTTTCAATTTTATTTAATTTGGTCTAATTTTTAGACACTCCTAATTTGTGTCTAGACTCTAGCAGTATATTCAAATTCAAGGAGTTATACAAGGCTATAGCTCGCTTAGCCCCTTTAAATTTTATGGGAAAAATAAACAATATGTATTTTTAATATATTGTAGCTTGATTTTAACTCTTTGATAATAGACTCAAATGTAATTTTATTAACTATATATGTCTTATTTTTCACTTGTTTGATTATGGTTTTCTCAATATTTTTATTTTATTTTTATTTAATACTATTTTATTTTTTAATTTTTTATCATTCATTTAAAGTTTTGTATTGGTGTTCTTTTAAATAATTCTCTGTCTCTTATATTTAGTTTTTAAAATATATTATTTTTGTTATAAAACTAAATACTTATAATAGTAAAAAAGTAGGTATAGTAAATAGAAGAATTAATTTTTATTATTGTTGTATTTACAATGCACTACTAATGCCCTATTTATAAGTAGGTAATATATTATATGAATTTTGAATCTAAAATATGATAAATATTAAATCTATATTTAAATACAAATTCATAATACAATAGAGATTAAATTTTTATTTGAAAAACTTCAAATAAAAATTGAAGTAAATCTAACCATAATAAAAAAAAAAAAAAAATCATCAATTGACATCCAATTTATAACAATTTTTTATTTGTCATTCTTTGATTTTTTTTTTTTATATCGAATCTATCATAAATGTTAAGATGTATTGCTAAAAGTATTCTTTAAAGTTCTGAATTATACATCTTGTTTTTATATATTTTTTGCAATACTTTAATGTATTTATTTTAATTTTAGGTTTTAATACTTAAATTTTTTTTTAAGATCCAGCCCCCTTAAAAAAAAATTCTAACTTTGCCTCTGACTTCAAACCCCAGGTATGGTTGAATATTTTCTTAAAGTTTGTTTGGCTGGGCTCCATGAAAGAATTTTCTCAATCTATTTTCAGCCAGAGTTATACAATTGGTTGGGTTATAACCTAAATCAACAAAAATATATTTTGAACCCAACCCAATCATACAAATTACCGTTTAATCAAGAAAATCAGAAAATAAAAAGAAACTATATTGTATTGTGAGAAAGTTTGTTGCACCTTAAAAAAAAAAAAAAAAAAAGAGAAATATAAAAAAGTTAATAAAATAGTGTTATATCTTAAAAAAAATAAATAAATAAAAAAAGCATAAAAAAAAAAAGTAAAGGAATGGAAAGAATAAGTTTTGGGTAGTATCTAAATAAAAAAGAACAAAATATGGAAAAGTAAGAAATCAAATCACAAGTTTGGAGTGCATTAAACGTAAGTAAAAGATTGATTGGTCCATGATTGAAAAATGTAGGCTTAGGATATAAAGATTGCATCACTACCACAAAACTGGCATATGGTCACGGTTAAAAACCGTGACTGTAGACCTATGGTCACGGTTTTAAAAACCGTGACCTAAGAAGGAGAGACCGTAGACTATGACCTATGGTCACGGTTAAAAACCGTGACCGTAGATATATGATATGGTCACGGTTATTCATAGACCGTGACCAATTGTTCACTTTAGGTCTCGGTTTTTCAAAAAACCGTGACCATATGTAATACCTATGGTCTCGGTCTTTGTAAAAACCGAGACCTTATACAATTCTATGGTCTCGGTTTTTTCAAAAACCGAGACCATAGGTAATGTTCATTTCGTGATATTTCGGCACTTTTGGTCTCGATTTTTCAAAAACCGTGACTATAGGTAATGTTCATTTCAAAATAGTGGCACCTATTTTTAGCATTTTAATAAATTTAAATACCTATTTTTTCAATATTATAAATGCAACATTCATATCCAAAAATATATTATTGAAACTAATATAACGATTACATTTCATGGAATCCGAATTAGGTTTAAATTACAAATATTAATGCCCAGATTGTTTCAAAATTAATGACACATTATAGAGTGTCATATAATAATTACAATACTAATAATTAAACTAATGTAAAGTATTACATAATACTATCGCTTTAAGAAGCGATTTGTGAACTCCGCCTATTCATTCCGCATTTCATCAATTTGAGTATCAGTGTATGATCCTTCATTATTAAGCTACATATGAAAACAAATTATAAATTAGTATTTTGAGTCAATGATGGAAGAAACAAAATTAGTTTTAATAAGAGAATACATAAATAAAATCGTATTTACCAAGTCAATGATGGAAGCAAGTGGGTTAACAAACTTTATCAACAGCAGAACAAATTACAAACTACAAATCCAATTTGGCACTTACATGGACTCCAAAAGAGTGCAGTTTCTCAGTTCTAAAGGAATTGTTCCATAGAAGTTATTATTGTGAAGAGCTCTGCAGCATGACACATAAAAGACAGAATTAGTTCAAATAACACATATATGATACAAACTTAACAGAACCAATAAGAAAATATTAGATCTCTCAAAGATACATACAAGATGATCAGGTGATAATGGCCCATTCAATTTGTGAGTTGGAAGGCTCCTGGAAGAAAAGTGAAATGCAATAAATTTATAATTAAAATATCCATATATTTTCTTTTCTTTTCTAATCAATATAAGAGTTCTCAAAAAAGTAGTTTTAGTCACTTTGAAAAACTGACCAACCAAACTAAACTTTTCTTTTGATATTCTATTATCGTGCAGACAGTAAACAATAGTTAAAAGAACATTAGGAAAATATGTTTGATGCAATATCATAGTGAATTAGGCATCATTATATGAAAATACGTTCAACTAGGAGGACAAGAGGATCTCAACTTTGAATTTATCAACTAAACCTTTTTTTCTCTAATTAAACCATTATAGAGGACATCAATAACTTGAAAACAACCAGGAAAATATTTTCAGGCTTAACACTATACAACAAGCAATTCTGGTAAACAAAAACAGATTAACAGACAGCAACCCACTATAAGAAATATTTGCTTCCAAAAGGTAGAACTACAACTAAAATCAAACATAAAATTAAATATGTAATCCGATTCCAATACCTCCATTTTGGCATCTCAAAGAATAAACCACGAGCTTGATCAACTTGATAACGCCTAGCATGTAATCTAATCATCATATTATAAATATCACTAAGAGCAACATAGTTTTTTTAATTCTTCATTTATTCGAAAACTCTCACACTACACTCAATCGAACCTCTTCTTGTCTGCAAACTCATCCAAAGTCGAAGATAAATATTTTTTTTCTTCTAATGAGCAAAGAAATTGATTGAAACAGCAAATAAGTTTGTAACTCACCCAAATGATGGACCACTTGTATCGCTTAATCCAGAAAAAGCATCAACAATCAAGTGAAAAATATCCTGCATAGAAGCCAACATCAATCAAGATGAACTAAAATTTGAAAACTTAGGAATATAAGGAAAAGGAATAAACACTATCAATTAACCATACAACTTCACCATAAAAATGCACCTTTAGAATGTCATCACTGTAATGAGCCTCTGGTGCAGTAATTCGGGTTATTTCACAAATACATGTCCCAACTAGAAGTTTAAGATCCTTATCTTGATGCTTCAGCAGTTCTGGCTTGACAATTGCATTGAGGAAAGGCTTCATAGACTCTAATGTTGATGCCGGTGGTGATTGATCCAACTTGGAAAGATATGTTGCAGCTTGCTGCAGATCGGAAAAAATGTGTTCAAGAGATGATCTAAACAGAAAGTCAATCTCTATGCAAAAATACTGAAATTTCTGAAACACTAAGAAAACCTATTTGGCATGATGAAGTTGATAATATTTGGAAAAAATATAATGGCTGAAATAAGACGATTTTATCATATCTCACAGAACCCAGGCTACAAAGAAAAAATAGTAATAAATAATTAGCTGCATTGTCTAGAACTACCACCAACCAAACAGGAAATAATTATAACATATATACAATTAGCATATCCATGTTACAAAATGGCTAAAACGCAACTAATTGATCCCATTCAATAAATGTTGAAAATGTAATCCGATTTCTATAAAGCGCCCCAAAATCCATCTACTTTTATACAATTCAGTACCCCAGAATAATTAAATGCACCAATACGCCATGTCTTCCACGGAACGAATACAAATTCTGGATCTCATAACATCTCCATCGTTTTGACCCCAACAAGGACGACAATATTAACTGAAAATCTCCCAAGTCTGAGTCAGCAACTTGGCTTACTCAATAAAGCTGGCTAATTTATCCATAAAAGGATATCTAAGCTAGGAAGAATAAGGAAGATGAAGAACAGAAGAAAATAATAGGAAAAAAAAAATTGGCGAATCTTTAAGAGCTTAGCAAGAGCGTCCTTGCTAGTTGGAGGCTTCTCAAGCTTGGATCCCAACTCCCTTGAGCTGTTGGCGAAGATAAATATTTTTTTTCTTCTAATGAGCAAAGAAATTGATTGAAACAACAAATAAGTTTGTAACTCACCCAAAGTCGAAGATAAATTTTTTTTTTCTAATGAGCAAAGAAATTGGTTGAAACAACAAATAAGTCTGTAACTCACCCAAAGCCAACTATTTTCTGGATTATTAAAAATTTGAAATCTGAATGAAAACTCTGGTTTGATTTGGGGCAATCCGTTCTTCACTTCATTTTCTTCGAGAGAGAGTGAGGTCGTTCTGCACTTCGTTCTCTTTGCCGAGTGTAGACGGCCTTCATATTGGTTTTCTTTGCAAGTGAGTGTGGTCGTGAGGGGTATTTTCTGGTTTGATAGGAGAGGGGTGAAATTTCAGTGGGGGGTTTCTTCGAAAGGGGTTTGAGGGATAGAGAGTGAAATCTCAGTCGGAGATGAGGGATGTTCAATCTCAGTGGAAGATGTGGGCTGTTCAAATCTCAGTGGAAGATGATAGGCAGGTACAAAATCAAGAGTGTAGATTGGAGACGATGAGCGAAGATGTGTTGCGAGAGAGAGGCTGAAATTTGACGATGGGTTGCGTAGACGGAATGAAGCTAGAGGAGTAGGCTGGGGAATGGGTCGAAGTGGGTGGCTTGGAAGAGGTGAACGACGAGACTCCAAGGGCTGGGGGAACGATGCTGGCAAGAGGTGACTTTCGTGGGACAACCGCGAGAGGGAGCGAGAAGGAAACTGTGAGAAGTGCGAAATGAATTAGGTTTTGTGACATTTTGATTTTTTTAACAAAATAAATATCACGCAAACAGATTTATGGTCTCGGTTCTAAAAAAACTGAGACTATATCATTATAATTAGGTCACGGTTATTTAATAACCGTGACTATTAAGTTTATTATTTATAATAATTTTTGTAGTCTAACTTATGGTCACGGTTATTGTTAAAAACCGAGACTATATATACACATTATGGTCACGGTTTTCACTTGACCGTGACCAAAAACCTATGGCCTCGGTTTTTAGAAAAACCGTGGCCAATTTTTGGAGACCAAAAGACAGTTTTGTAGTAGTGCATAAACATATCTCATTGATTTACCTCTACTTAAGCAACTTATAAAGAGTTAATTAAAGACGGGTCAATTTCTAGCCTATTTATTAATTACCTACATTAAGAAGTATGTGAAAAGTGGATTTATGATATTGTTGTATCAGTATATGATTTTATTCTAGTTGCACATTCACATGAGACCATTCCATTAGCATTTTAAGAAGACATGATTTAACATTTTATAAACATTTCATTAGATACCAAGTGTGAACCTCTATCAATGTGTAGATGCTCAGCATCCATATGAATCTCATTGTTGTGTGATACATACAATTTTTGAGAGACCTAAATTTTGTCAAACATGCATGTCATATATATGTTGAGTGATTTATTCATATCTTATTTGTTATTTTGTCTTGCTTTAGGAAAAATAAAATATTAAATTTGAGGGTGAAATGACCATATAAAAAAAGAGTTATTTAAGTCATTCTAAACTTAATGTTTAGCTTGTTTTGTGCTAAATGTTGTTGTAGAGATTTGATTTATGCTTAATTGTTAATTTCTATTAGAATGAAACAATTTGGTGTCAAAATGTATAGTTTGGTGGATTCCCAAAAACGTTCGATGGATCAAGACTACACTTTATTCGAGCAACCAACCAAGACTAAAAATGTAAATTCGGGCAGGTCGAGTTAACCCAAGCTCGAAACTTCGAATTCAGGCCAGACTCGAGTAGAATATTATCAGGCTTGGTCAGATCAAATTTTTCAAATTAAATGCAAGCCTAAATTCGATCTTAAAACACTTAGGTAGATTTGGACATAACTTTTTTAAACTTTAAATTAACTTAAGTTAGTACTTGAGTTTAAATGATGCAATAAATTATAAAATAATTATATATCATATTCAAGTATACATATATTTTATAAAATTTAAACTTAACTCGCGTTTTAGACCGAGCTTGTAATATATATATTTGGTCTTAAACTCGGCCGTAAAATTATTCGGATAGAGCTTAGTCAAATTTACTCGGATCTAATTAAGTTTCGAGTCAAATCGAATTAGCCTATATCATTTGAGTTTTGGTCATGCCGTACTAAATTTATATTTCTAACCAATATGAATACACCATCGGTCTTGCATCACACAAGCCTCCTTGAATATAGTTTAAAAGTAATAGGTTACTACAATTTTAAAATTAAGGGGTTAGTAGTAATTTTAGCCAAATTTATTTTAAGAAAATGAAATTTTTATTAATTGAGTTGTGCCTTGAGTTGAGTGGCTTTTAGAATTTATCCAACACAAATTAACAAAACTCACACGACATATAGAAGAGTTCAATTCATGTCACTTCATTTGAAATTTGAAGTAATTGGCTGGTTTTCATTTGGGGTTATTATCGATTATCAAGTGTTTGATGAAAAGCCCACAATAAAAAATAAAAAGCACACAATGCAAAGAGAGAAAAGTAAAGGTTTTCAGAAAAGGCAATAAGTGGAACTAAAATATAATGAAGAGACGATGAAAAGAGCTACATTAGTGGCCAGCAAAACCTTTGGATTGTGACTGACTGTTGTCTCCCAATATTCCGAAGAGGTCCGCATCAAACGTGTTCATATAGTGGAGGTCCCCTTATTGCACTATCAACATTCTGCACGTATTTATATTTTAATATATAATCTTACGAGGGAGTTTGTTGTACAATTTTATTTGTATTTATTAGGAAAATAATTACACCAAGTGTCTATTCATTATTAAGTATGTGTTTCATTATCAAATCAAGTAAAAATCATATTCATTTATGAAATATTTTTGAGTGAGGATATACTAGAAATAAATTACTAGTTTTTTTTTTTTTTTTTTAATAAACCATAAATTGATAGTTTGAATATATAGAATTTTCCTTTAAATTTCATTTTTCAAATAAAGAAATAAAAGAGTCGATCGGAGAAACATGGAATTATTTTAATTTGATAATTTTTATGAGTGAGAAGAAAAAGTTAGAGTTGCCTACAATTTCTTTGAATATTATTTATTTATTTATAGTTTGATTTTTTAGTTGGTAATAAAATAGGATGTGTTTGCTTAACTTGCTTTAATTTGATACGTTTTAGTGAAAACAATATTTAATTATCATCCTTAAAATTTTGAAATTATCTTTTCTTTTCTTCTTTTCCTTTTATCTCACCCTAAATTTTATGTTACATGGCAGACACATAACCAAAATTTTCTATTTAAACCAAGGGGTAACAATTGTAATAGTGTGGTACTAAATTAACAAGTTAATTATTCACAAAAGAAATTAACTTTTTAATGGACACAAAGGGTAGGAATTTTATTTAGGGAAAAATGCAGTGTTTTTTTTTTTTTTTTTTATCTATGAAAGGTGTTGTTTAATTTTTTAATTTAAAAAAAATGTATTTTTAAGTTCTTTTACTTATGAAAAATATATTTTTAAGTTCATATTTTTTTTGTGAAAAAGGTGATTAGTGAAGACAAAGTTAATTTTATGTTTATTTTTTATTAAATATAAAAGAATAGTATATGTGTTACATGCATGTTTATATTTTTCGATACATGCATACAAAAAAATTAATATTTAATTAAAAAAATTACTCAATTTTTTTTTTTAAAAAATTCTTTCAAATGTAAACAAAATTTTCATTATCTAATATCTAAAGTCACAAATTAGATAATGAAATTTTATTTAAGTTTGACAGAAAGAAATTGTTAAAAATTGGAATATTTTTTAATTAAAAATTATTTCATTAGATACATATTTATCGAAAAATGTAAACATGTATGTGATATATATGCTATTATTTGACATCTTTTTCACAGGTTAAAAACCTTAAAAATATATTTTTTATAAGTAAAATAACTTAAAATTACATTTAATAAGCTAAAAATTTAAATAAAACCTAATGCCTGAACAATGACCAATTTAACTCTCTTACTTTTTATTTATAATAAGCTCTTTCAAAATCAAAGTTTAGAAATGACAAAATTTGAGCAAAACTTTAAAAATAAGCTCCTATTTAATGAGAACCCTTAATTGATTCTTTTTTTCTTCTACCCCCATCCATGAACTTAGATAGTCATCGCCTTATAATTTTACGGCCACTAGCGTCATAACCATCAGCACCACCATCGTCATCCATCCCTTTCATGTCCCCACTGCCATCCACCATGCATCTTAGCTTTCTTTTGAGTCGATATAATTCGTAATGATACCAAGTTCAAAGTCCAGACTCACAATGTTGTCAATTTCAATTTTTAACAAAACCGAACTCGTATGACCAAAACCTACCATAATGTATAACAAATTGCCAACAAATAAATAATTTTAATGAGTCTATTTCTAAATTTTGGCACCATTTAAACATTTTAAAACTTTTGGGACACCAAGAGTCATTTTAGAAAAAAAAAAAAAAAATGCCACTAGGGTTCCGAACCGAATCTAAGAGCTCTATTGATGGAGTCTTCTTTGAATATGGTGATGGAGGCATGCAAATGGAGATGACGTCTGATCCAGACAAAAATTCATGACGTAGGAGTGGGCTATTAGATGGTATTTTGTCTTCACCATCAAATTTCAATGTCTATGGATGATTGTTTCAATGTGTTATCAATTGCTTGCAATTTGGAGCTGGCATTACGTGGACTGTGATAGATTGAGTTACAGTGACAGAAATTTTATTGGTAGGAGAAGAAAATATTTCATAATTGAGCTTCTAGTGAGGGATGAGTCAGTGGGCAATGTTTGTTTTTTTTTTTTAGTTTGTAAGAATGTGTGTGTACATTTACTGACACTGTTGATAGCTCTAAGTCTTACTATTGTACAATTTTCTTTTATTGCCTAGACAGGGCATGTTAAGAAAGCTTGACATAACTTATGGGCAGGGTACAATGGGGATGTAGGGAGTCACTTTTATGTGTGCTTGTAAATTCTCAAGCGACTTCGATAGCCATTGAAGGACCATTGAGCATGTTTTGAGGCTTGAGGGTTGTTTTGGATTTTCTCTAAAGAAAAGAAAGAAAAAAAAAATGTTTCTAAAACATATAGTTAAGGAATTTTGTAGATTGCTTTATAATGTAACGTAATATGTCTTAAATAGACACTAAAAAAGAGGTACGTTCAAATCTCGTTTAATTAAACAAGTGTGTGTATATATAATTATGATATTTTATTTGTTCTTATTTTTACTTGTCATATATTTTAAATTTAAAGATTAAATATTATTTTTAATTAAAATTTTCAAATTCATTTTATGTATTAGATATAGAAGTAAATAGTTAAAATTTAAAAAAATAAATAAATAAGTAGAGAAAAAATAAGCATTAGTTAAATTTTTTTAAAAGTTAATTTTATTAGCATTTATTTACAATTACAACAACGTAAATGCAAGAGAACATTGAAAGCCTGATCTCGTGATTAATTTGATTATCTCATATTGTATGGAAAAGAAGAATTATAATTCATAAATATAAATTTCATTCTAAATAATACAAGGCCATTTAATTAAAAGCCAAAAAAAAAAAATCATATAAATATTATCACAAAATGAAAAATTACAGAAACTAAGCTCAATAATTAGTGACAGATTTAGGACATAGATTCAACAAAAATATTATTTATAGTGTAAAAAATAGTATTATTAATATTTATTTTTAATTAAAAAAAATATTATATATATATTATTTTAATGAATATATATATAAATTATTAAATATTAAAATTTTAAATTTAAGTATGATACAATTATAATTATACATATAATTTAATAAATATTATATTTAAAATTTTATTTATAAAAAATTAAAGCAGGACAGATACCCTCCACTCCTCATTACATCCTCCCCTGTCAATAACTCAAGCTTATAGCCTGAGTAGGTTAAAGTGGTGGGACATTGACTGAATTTGCTAGAGTAGGATGTGGTGTCAACTGTCTTCTAGCTTGCCCGTTGCAAGCCAAAAGTTGGTTTGTGGCGCTTTGGCGAAACTTTGACGTCACAATCCTTAGAGTGGGGGCATTACAAGTTTAATTAAAAAAAAAAATCAAAACATTAAACCACTAGACTATAAAAAGAATTATTGACCTAAATCATAATATTGTAAATGTAAAGAGAAAATAACTTTTTAATCAAAAATAAACCTCTAAATTGAATAATATATGTACCTAATTTTTATATTTTAAATATGACACTAAATACAATTTGATGTTAAAATTAAAATTGTAAGTTTTTTTTTTTATCTTTATTAATATTTTCGTGTGCAAAATACAGAATCTGTTTTATCTTCAATAATATTTTTGTCTGCCTCTTTGTATAGTATTTTATTTGTGATCAGTATCTCACACACTCATATAAATATTAACATTTTATAAATTTACATGATACATACACTACAGAGTAGCTGAGGGTATGTTGTTTGCATATTAAAGTATATTTTTATCCTTATTTATGTTTACTAAAATTGGATATTTATGATATTTTTCCTCAAGTCTTTAACTTAAAAAATCTGTTTTATTAAGCTCGATGGGGCCCTTACTAAGGTTTTGTAGTGTGTTTGTCGAGATAAGTCGACGAAGTTATCTTATTCATTTTTCTAACCCTTACACCTTACAATGGGCTCGTGGAAATCTTGTTGTGATGGTCCACGAGGATCACGGTGCATGAAATTTTTTCTAAAAATACCTATTTACTTTTTTGTTTTCTTAAGTTTGTTAAAAATAAATACTTTGTCATTTTTACGACTCTTTTTGAAATTTTATTTATCTTCTATCTTATTAAATCATTAATATGTTGAGTGCTCTTTTTCGTGTAAGTGATTTTAGGTTTTGAAAATAAACTTACTATTTTGAAAAATTGCGATTATATATTTGTAATACATTGAGTGTGGTTTTGTATTGCAATACGAATGTATTATTTTAAAAACATTGTTTGTATTATTTGAAAATTTTGTGTCAATAGTACATTAAGTGTAATTTTGCATTGTTGATTCGAAGAGTTTTTACAAAAAATGTTTCTTGAAAAATTGCTATCTTGTTTAGAATTAATGCATACTGATCGTAGGTACTAAGTATCACTGATAGAAGTGTGGCTTTAGAGGTGAGCTAAATTCAATGTGGATCAAAATAGTTGTGGTAATAGTTAGTGATAATAGCGTAGGCAGTTAGGACGAGTGGTTCTTACTGATAGAGGTATTGACAATTTACTTTATCGAGTTTGTATAATTATTTTATTTTATTTAGTAAATTTAACTACTGAGTGATTGTCTTAAACAATCAATAGATGCTATCACTTAAGACTAAAGAGTAAGTAAAATCACTATATTATATTATGATTATTATTATGTTTGAATACTTTAATACTTATGTGAGTATAATTAGTATATTATTTTGTGCCAATATATCAAAATTTTTCGGTGGAAAATTTTTATTATTTTTTTATTAATTTGTTTGCTTATTGCTATTTCTTTATTATTATTGTTTATTTTCTACTTTTTAGTACGAGTAAAATAAATTTTTAAATATTTTTATCACTTTATTTTGATTGTTTGATCGATTAAGACTCTCTTAAAAACTAATATTTTACAATATGATTACATTATAAATAATAAAATTTTAAATATTTTTTTTATCAAATAAAGTTTTTAAATTAAACAATTTTAATATACTCATATACAAAATATGTATATTTATTACAACTACATTTGATGTTAATTAGTACTTTAGTCATAATTTTATGAGAAATTAAATTGAAAAAATAACAAAAATAACACTACTAAAATTTGTAATAATAAAATTAGTATCCTTGTATTTAAGCTTATATTTTTACAATTAAAAAAAATAACTAATATGTCATTTTTCCTTTGAATACCTATTCAATTGGAATTGAACGACGACAATTTAGACTCATTCAATATTTCATGTTCAAATTAAACATTTAATATTATTAAAGTGTTAGTTTTGTTATTATATATTTTAGGGGTGTTATTTTTGATAATTTCTCAATTAAATTTAAGTTCTTAATATATTTTTATTTATTTATGTGCCTTTTAACAAAAATTTCAATCATCTTGAGCTTAAACCTAAAACTAAAAATAAATAAATTATATAAATTATATTTATATAAAGTAAGACAAGCTTGATTATAAGATGAACCTGCAAGATTATTGTAATTATAATTAGTATTATCAATTTTAATTGTGCTACTTCATTTAAATAATGTAAATACAATTTATATAGTTAGTCAATAAATAAATAAAAGTTATTCAGATGTGATTTAGTTCATACATGAGTCAGACAAAGACTTTGTCATAGTTTTATAGTTAAGTGATAAGTATAAAGTACCTCATACAAAAATATAAGTTCAAGTATTGGTATTGTAATAATAAACATAAAAATTATTTAGGTCATATTTGATAACTATTTTCATTTATGATTATGATTCATAATTAAATAATTAATTTTTTAATTTTTGGTTATTTTGTTAAAAATCTCGAATGTATTTAATAACAATTTATACTTAATAATTTTCAAGAAAAAATTAAAAATTACCTAGAAGTTGTTTGCTAACGCTTTCTTTGTTTTTTTTTTTCATTTTTTTAAAAAAATTTAAAAATAAAGAAATTTTTTGTTTTTATATACAAATTTAAAAAAAAATTTACTTATACATACAAAAGTTATAAGACTTAATTTACTTTTTAAAAAAAATTTAGTAAAAATGAAAAAAAAAAAAAAAAAAATGAAATTTGATTCAAAAATCTTATTTTTTTAAAGATTAATGAATCATCTTATATTTTGGTAGCGATTTCTTAAAATTATAAAAATTAAAATCACAAATCGTTACCAAATACATTTAATTGAAAAATTACTTGAAAAAAATAAAAAATTAAAAGTAAAAATTATTATCAAACACACCCTTAATTAGTCAATAAATAAATAACTTATTTAAGTTATATGAGTTAGATAATGAGATAATCATTATTTTACAGTGAAGTGGTAAGTGTAGAGTGCTTTATATAAAACATAAATTTAAGTCAATCTTGATAATAAGATGAATTTGTGAGATTATTGCAAATTGTAATTAGTATTATCATTTTTAATTGTACTGTTTGATAGTAAAATGAACCTGCGAGATTTTACAAATGAAGCTTTTAGGTCTCATAGGTATTTTTGTAAGTATTTTAGTCCACACGTTTTAACAATTTTAGTTTAAATTTTTTCAAAATGTATTTGATAAAGAAATGTTTAAACATTAATAATAGCTTAAATAATTTTTTAAGATATAAATTTTAAAATAGTAAGAAAATAATAAAAAGAGCATAACAATTCAACATTCCTTGTGATATCAATTTTTTAAAATTAGTGTAGTAAATGACTTACATAAAACAATTATTAAACTTCAGAGTTCCAACTTATGTTAAGTTTGGTTCAATGAAAAGATTATAAAAATAATAATTATGACCGAATAAAAATAAAAATCGTACCTTAATTATTATATTTGATTATCAGTATGCTCAAATAAAAAACTAAAAAAATAAATAAATTATATGTTAATTATTTTTAATAAAATACTTTAATGTTTATGGATATTGTTAATGAAATAAAATAACATTGGTTGTACAGCTTTTTCTTATGAAGAATAGATGAAATGATGATTAAGCTTAATTTATTTTATTAAACATATTACGATTTTCAATTAATTTGAGTAAAATTAAACATTCTTATAAAAAAAAAAAAAAAAAAAACAAATAAACATAATAATCAATAAAAGTCATTACATTGCATGGTAGTTACATTTGTCCCTATACTTAAATGTAAGATTTTTTTTTTTTTTTTTTTAATGGAAGATTTTTTATTTAAAATATCTCACTTTCTAAAAAGTATCAACCTTGGTCATAAATATCATTATTCCGAAATCCCCTTTAAGATTGTGACATCACTTGAAATAAAAAGCATTTTGTTTATCTAAAAGATATATCAGGCATCAGTTATCACCATTCACCGCGGATCTCCCTTTTATACTTTGTATAGCATGAATTATTGAGTGAATTTTTTTTTTTCTTTTTTTTATGGGTTAAATTAATTAATAATTAACTAGAGAAACAAATTATTTTATAAAACTAACTAAAACAATTCACTACAACATAATTTTACATTTTTGCAAAGCAAAGTTCACTCCCAACATTTCTTCATTTTTCTCTTGAATCCAAACACAAAAAGTTCCAACTTTTTCTTGCCTTGCTTGATCTATGAACAATTTGGTGCCTAATTAAAAGCGAAAACATCCTCAGTACCTTTCTCGATAATAACATAAAACTTTGATGCTTCACAGTCCCAGGAAGATGTAGTAGACAAGTGTTATGGGCAAAGCAATTAACATGCCAAATATAACTCTGAAAATTCAAAGTCATAATAATTTGTTAGAAACAAATTAAGAATACCTAGAATATATATATATATATATAACACTACATGTTCCGTAAGATAGTGCTTATAAGAATGCTCACGCTGTGCTAAGAATATCAGGGTGGACATTGTATTCCTTGGCAAAGACAAAGGGAACAATTCCTTGAGGTAGAGCTGCCTGTTTGATATGCAATTCAAGTAAATTCATTTGAAAAATTAATGAATTAATTATCTGCCATAAATACTGGATAAATCTTTAATATTACACATAACATTGAATCACACCTAATGAATTTATTTTTACAAATTAAACTTGTGAAATTTAATTTAATTTATTTGTTTACGTATCACTTGAATTTTAAATATGTTGTCAAATTTAAACAAAATAAATAATTAAAAGTATAAAAATCACGTCACTAACATTTTGAGGCCACACATAATAGTATGTATGGATCGTATATTATTCACTTGACCCATAATTTGTGTGTATATATTATTATGTATATATATGAACCTATTGTATACTTTACGTATGTGTATATAAGGATATAATCGAGGATCACAATTTTTTATACAAATTATTACATTGTTGAATCATAATTATATCTATAATTAATAAGAGAAAAAAAATATTCTCAAACAATTCAATTCTTTATAACTAATGGTGTAAAAATTTACATAAAAAATTAAAAAAAGTATCATAAAAGTCCTTTTATTTTTATAAAAAGTAGCATTTAGTTACTTAAGTTATAAAAAAATATATTTTAATCTCTTTACTTTTAAAAAATGTGTTTTTAAGTCTCTCTAATTATAAAAAATGTGTCAAGTAAGGACAAAGTTAAATTTTTATCTAATTTTCTATTAAATTTAACATGCATATTTATATTTTTCTATATATATATATATACACACGTAAAAAATTAATATTTAATTAAAAAATTATTTAATTTTTTTAGTTAAAAAAAAACTTATATAAAATTTTCAATGTAATTTAAATATAATTTTCAATAAAATTTAAATAAAATTTCCATTATCTAATATTTAAAGTTACAACTTAGATAATAAAAATTTTATTTAAGTTTAATTGGAAAAAAATTATAAAAAATTAGAATAATTTTTTAATTAAAAGTTATTTAATTTGATATATATTTATCAAAAAAAATATAAACATGCATGTGACACATATACTATTCCGTTAGATTTAACAAAAGGTTAAATGAAAAATTAATTTTATCTTTGCCTAACACATTTTTTACAAGTAAAGGGACTTCATAATATCTTTTTCATAAGTAAATAGACTTAAAAGACACTTTTTATAAATTAGAGAACTAAAAAATACCTATTGCATAAATAAAAGTACCATTTTGACTTTTTACCTTACAAAATTGAGCCTATTGATCCTATTATATATATATATATATATATATATATATATGAACTATATTTAAACTTGTTGAAACTAAAATATGAATTATCATAAAATTTTAAAATTAGCACTTTCAAATTTAATTTAATCTATTTAAATAAAACCCACAAGCTCAGACATAATACTTCCAAACCTGAGAAGAACACCCATTAATCAAATTTCATGGGCTAGCAATGTTATGCATAAGAACAAATCTCGGATGATAATAAATGTTATCATCTCATAGAAAAATTAAAAAAAAAAAAAAAAAAAGTCTGTAAATGTAGCAAATATGTAGGATTCGTTGTGTCAGAAGGGGGCAGAAGGGAAAGAGAAAGAGGGAGAGACCTGGACAATGGCAACATGTAAGAGAACACCTCTAAGCCCAACAACAATAGAAGCAGCTGCCATGACAGCTGGTCCTGTAAGGAATCTCACGGCCATTGCAAAAGCTGCTATTCTATTCCCACATGCTATTATCCTCGGTTGTAATGCCATAAACAGACCTGCCATTTAACAATATTATTATTCATCCACACATTTTTTTTTTTTTTTAAAACTAATTTTGTTCATGTAATTGTTAACTCAATTTCAAAACGTATCAGGAGGATCAATAATGTTTATTATAAGGATATTGTCTAAATAAACACAAGTGTGTATGCTCTGTTAACAAAAATGTTAAATAACACATTTTTGGGCAGAAATATTTTAAAATAATTACTTTACTATTTTCCAACAGTAAAATAAATAATTGAGTAAAAGGGTACAAATTTACGGCAAATAACATGGACTCAAAATTATAAAATAAGCATAGAAGTAGAGGATCCAAGTTAAAGATTTTTTTTTTTCATTATTATTTTTCTTTTTTAAACTATGCAATTAGAACAAAAGCTACAAACCAGTAGAACTGTCACAATACTAATGGATCTTTTGAAAGACATATCATCATCACTTCCACCAACCCATTACATCAAATCAAATCTGAAAGATCAAACTTGACAGAAAAGTAAAAGAAGATAGAAAAAGATCGATAAAGAAAACATCTGCCAACATAATTATCAAACATAATTAAAATCAAGTTTCATGCCAACTGTTGTTTCTCACTCTTTGCCTTCACTTTTTGCCTGCACGCTTTGTTTCACACATTTAATAGGTTAAAATGGCATCTCAGATTTTCTGCAGAAACTCTATAATTATTGTAATTTTTTAAAAAAGTAAAAAAAAGAGAAAAAAAAAAAAAGATTGTGTTTCGTTTATACTCACCAAGACTGAACATGGCCATGCCAAGTCCTGCATCCGAAAGTATAGATATGGACTTTGCTATTATGGCTGGCATTTCTACATTCCACCTGCATATTACACATTTATAAAATATATGGATTTTTTTAATATCTTTAAATTCTAAAGTTTATAAATTAAACTTAACTATTTTGTAAATCCACAAACTTTCAATAATTTTAAATATAAAATTTTAAATTATATAGTTTAATTATCAAATATTTAAGATGAATTTCGCTACTAAAACACATATATAAAAATTTTGAACACTTGCTTGTAAAGAAATTTGAGTACTAACTAAACTAATATGATTTTAGATACTTGTGTATTTATGAATGAATCTAATAAAAATTTAGTTATTAATCGGTATGGTTTAGGCTGTGAATTCATCTTTTCATGGAAAATAGTCCCATGTAAACAGTTGAAGAAACAGAAGAATTAAAATTAAAAGTTTGTACCTAAAACAAATGAGAGACCAAGTGAGACCAAATAAGCTCGAGTAAGTGTTGGGATTTCTGATCAATTTCCTCCAAACCATGATAAGTATAAGCCTTGTCATCACACTTGTTGGAGGCATCACTTTTGATTTTACATGATCTCTATTGCCCATTTTCTGAGCTTCATGGTTGTTCATGTCTCTGTTACCAAAACTAAATTCATCTCTCTCTGTATACTCTTCTTGATTATTCTGTTTATGACCCTCTTCTTGAAATCAAAAACCCATAAAATCAATCACAATAACCATCAAGCATACAAAAATTAGCAAAACAAAAAAATAAAATCAAAAGATATGTACCTTTACCAGGAGAAACAGCCAATCTCACATCCTTCTGATCATGGTGATGAAGAGCATTGGAGTCATGACCACCTCCATAAACATCAGAAACAGGAGAAGCACTAGAACTCCAAACAAACATATGAAGATCCTTTCGCCCATCTTGATTATGCTGTGTAGGCTTCTTTGAATTAGAATTTTTTGGTGAAAACATTCCAGTGTTAGGAGTTGGGTAATGGGTGGTTGTTGTGGTGGTGGTGGTGGTGGTTCCAAGGGCAGCTGGGTTGTAATGAACTCTTGGCTTCAGAGTATTATTAGAACCAGAACCATCTTCTTCATAATTTGAAGGTCTAGGAGTTGGACCTCTAGAACCACCGCCATAAACATCTGAAGAACCAAAGTTGGAATTTCTTCCACCAGCCATCATAGAATAAAAATCAGTATGATTAAAACTAGACCCTCTTGGAGTTGGGTTTCTTGAAGATTGCAAAGAATAAATCTCAGCATTTGAAAGATTTGAAGGACGTGGGGTGTTCGATGAAATGCCTTGAGATTTTCTTGAGTAAATGTCAGACCTAGAAGCGTTTGATTTTCTCACAGTTACATGAAGCTTACCATCTTCTTTAATCTCAGCATCAGTTTCCAAATCTTGTCTTCCATCTAATGACATAACATCAGAATCAACATGAATTGAAACTATAGAACCAGCTGTATCTGGAAATTGCTCTGAGATTAACATTTTAGCACCTCTATATTCAAACAAAAACAACATCAAAGTGTACCAAATAATACACTGAAGTACAACAATTTGAACCATTAAACTTCCTGAGAAATCACCATACATTCCTTTGAGTAAAGGAATACCCATAACCAAAGTATTGGGCAATGTTGAAAGTGAAAACAGAGTAATAGACCATTCCAAGCAACCCCTTTTAGAGACTTTAGACCAAATTGCAAGAACAACTAATACAATAACTTTTTGAAGAGTATCAGCTGCTATAAACCTCAAGTTCATAGTATATGGATTGTTGGTTGAAATGAAATGAAATGAAAGTAGTGGGACTGCAAAAAGAGCAACAAAACGATTAATCCCAGAACACTGATCTGGTGTGAAGATCTTCCACCATTTCACAGACCCATAAGCCAAAATCATAGCTACATAAAGAGGAACCACAGCAGTCATAACATGGTAGAAATCTGATAATGTTATCATTTTTTGCTCATATGATCAGTTCTTCACTAGTCTTTGATGTTCAATAATCAAAACACAATAGATAAAGATAGATAGAGATATTAAAGAAAAAAGTCCTTATCAATAAGTAGTAGATGAGAAAAATGGGATAGAGGAAAGAGAGAGCATGTGTTTTGGTTTTGGTAGTAGTGGGAAATATGCAGAGTATACAGTAATAATTTTTTTTTTCTTTTCCCCCCAGCTTTGAGAGTAGCGAGCAAAGCTTGAACTTGCAGTCCCCAAAGCTACTACTCTATCTAAGGGAGTGGAGGGGAGAGAGATTTGTGTATGTGTTTGAGTGTTTGTTTGTTTTCTGTTAATTAATTTTATTTTGTTGTTTTCTTTTTTGTTTCGAGTTGTGTTTGGATTCGGATTTGGGTGGTAACTGAGTGACCTTGCTATTATTAATTTTGACAACTTTGTAAGTTGATGCGTGGCTCTATCTTCTATGGGTCTACCGGTTGTGTAAAGCAGAGAAAAAGCATTTTGGTTAGAGGTGGGTTTGTCTCCAATAACTTTTTCTTTTCTTTCCTTTCCTTTCCTATATATATATAGATCAGTTCTAATTCTTTTGTTTACTTTTTAATTAATTGTTATACATTTATACTTATACAAATAAACATAAATTTGTTTCGAGTAACTCCACGTGCATTAAAGAAAATATTAAAATAATTATGAAATTATTTGTTAACATAATTAAATTATATTGTGTTATATAAGCTGAGTTATTATTAATTTTTTAACTTAAAAATATTTTTCATCACAATAACTTAATTGGTCATTTATAAATAAATTATTTTATTTTTAACTTTATATTCGTTGATACTACCTTATCTACTCTTCTCATTTAGTTCGGGTTGTGTGCTGTGAAATAACTAATAGCATAAGCTGTTTCACTATAAAATAAATATAAATTCTACGGTATTTAAGCATTGAAACTAAAATAATAAATAAAAACGATATATATATATATATATATATATATAATGAAAAAAAAAAGTTAAAGATAATTTTAATTATTAGTTAAAATATGTGTTTTAGATATCAATTGTTACATTTATACACTACAACATATTTAAAATAAAAAATAAATTTTTTTAACCTTTCAAACTAATTTTGAAAGTAAATTTATTATGAACTACAAGTTTTTAAGTAAAATACAGATATATTATTTTTAAAACTCTTTATAAAAAAAAAAAACATAAAAATGAGACATAAACTACATTCCTTAATATAATAAAAGTCTTTTTATTTAAGATGTTTAGCTTAAATTATTTTTGAAATCTTTAATAAAATATAAAGAAAATGGTATGTTATTACTTTATAATATATGGGTATTGTTTAGGAGTCGTGTTCGTGTCGTGTTTTCGTATTTGTTAATACATTAAAAAATTTACTTGAATTTTTTTATGTTACTTATTTATAATAGTAAGAAATAACAAAACCTTTAAGAAAAAAAAATTATTGATCAATTCTTACTAAAAAAAATTACTGTCGTGTCATGTCGTGTTCGGATCGTGCTATCGTGTCGTGTTAGAAATTGCCACCCCTAATATTATTATCCAAAATTATTGTAATTGTAATTTAGACTTTTATATAAAGTATAAAAATATAATAAAAAATATAGAAAATAATAAATAATGTAAATAAGTGAATAAAATGTAGCATTTTAATATATACTTTAGAGTATAGGTAAATAGTTTTTAGCTTTTTTCACTACTAGTACAATACATTACATTCTGTTTCATTTTAGCAATAAAACTAAATACATGATTACCAAAGTTCTTTTTCAAAACCATTTGCACTATTCTCAACTAAATATGATATAAGAATTTAAACTTGAGGTTCAATTTCATAGAGAAAACAAGCAAAAAGTTGTGTAAAAGCATTTTTGTGGAAGAATAAAAATAAAAGGTGTTAGTGCAAAGATATTTGTTAGTGTGAAGATGAGTGTTTGATAATTTTTATGAGGAAAAGTTTATCATATAGCGTTAGAATTAGAACTTAATTTTCAAAAATTAAACATCAACTAAATGGAACAATACTTAACTTGAAAAGCTTCTTTGTAAAAGTTGAAAAATACTAGTAAGTGTTATTGCCGTGTGTGACTAAAAAATATATATATATAGTAATAGCTCGTATGTAAATTATATTTGGATCTTATCTATCACTATAATAGATAGTTTAAGTTCTCATTGTAATTAAACAGTAGTTTTGACGGTGAAAAGTTTAGGTGGTCAAATGGGGCCAAGCCATCTTTATACGAGTTGTTTTTACTAAAATAGTGTGTATCATATTTACATTTTGCATTTAATTTTGAATAGGTGATTGCATGTTTGCCCCTTTTTGATTTATGTTTTAAATTAGTAGTTGTAACTTTAAGCTATTTAGATTACTGTAATTTTTCAATTGGTATCATAATTAATACTAGAAATACTTAATGTTGAATCTTTAGGGACATTAGTTATGGACTTAGAGAAGCTCCGAACTTGGTGTAGAGACTATGTCTTCTAAGCTTTTTTTTAAAGGCATTCTTCAGGTGGGCTTTAGATGGGCTCTTTTGGGAGCTGGACCGGGCTCTAGTTAGGAGGAGATTGGATTCCTGGTTGAATGTAAATGACATGGTATAGAGGCCTATATTTTTGATCTTTTTACTTAAAGGAAGAGACCTGAAGACTTCTAATGTGAGTTAACAGCCATTTACTCTTATAAGCCATAGATTACCTAGTCTTTTGGAATCGATTTAGATCAACTTCATAAATTATTTTGTCCTGTGCAGCGACGATACACTAATTAAGATCATATTTGATAACGGTTCTGATTTATAATTTATGATTAAATAATTAATTTTGTAATTTATGTTTCTTTTATAAAATTAATCATCAATGTACATGGTAAAAAATTTCACTTAGTGATTTTCAAAAAAGAGAATAAAAAATCACCTCCAAGTTGATTGGTAATACTTTGTACATAAAAATAAAGAAAAATTTTAGTTATTTTGTTACAAATTTTTAGTTTTTAATCATTTTTTTCTAATACTTATACATATAAAAGTTATAAGACTCAATTTATTCTTTATAAAAAATATTTGGTCAAAATTAAAAAAAAATATAAATCATAAATCTTATTCAAAAATCTTCTTTTAAAAGATTTATAAATCACTACATATTTTGGTAGTAATTTCTTAAAAATATAAAAATTAAAATCAAAATTCGTTACCAAATATACTTATTTAAAAATTTATTTAAAAAATCAAAAATTAATAATAAAAATTGTTATTAAACAAGGCCTAAGGTGTGAAATTTTAACTATATTTTGGACATTGTGCCAGCCTTACATGTACTTCTACAAATATGTACGTAGGTCTTGTATGTACTTTTATAAGGTTGTGGTGATACAAAGTATTAAAAATTGTATTATTTAATTTTTGGCTTAAAAAAATAAGTTAATTAAAAATAAATTATATTATTTAATATTTTTATTAAAATATTACTATATTTTGTCCAATAATTAAAACACGATTAATATATATATATATATATTGAATGTTATTATTGTTATTTTTAAACAATTTCATATTAAATTTTACTTTTATCATTATTAATAAAGACTTATATTTTAATCGTGTTTTAATCATTTGATATAACATAATAATATTTTAATAAAAATATTAAAATAAATTAGTGAAAATTAACAAATATTAAAACAAACATTTAGTATTTTGTTATATCAATTGTCACTTTATCATTGTTAAAGATTTGTGTTTCAATCACGTTTAACAATATTAAAAGAAAAATCATTAAAATAATATTAATTTGTCTTTAATTAGCTCTTTTTTTTTATAGCTAAGTGACTAAATAACATCATTTATATATAATAAAAAGTACTAAATAACACAAATGAAAATAATTTATATGACATTTTTCTCTTTTTATAAATACTATTAATAAATACATGCATGTAATTTATTAAAATATTAAATAATTACTACAAAATTTTATTTTAATTAATATTATTAAAATGCTATTATGTTACTATTTATTACTATAAATAGATCCATGATTATATCACCATTTACGTGGCAAATACTTATCGAATATATGTTATTAAAATTTGTATTATGTTTAATGCTTATTGTATATGTACCATATGCTTTAATTGATTAAAATTTTACATATTAATAGTAATAACAATAACTACTCATTTGAGTAGTATCATATACCATTATAACTTTTAAGATAATCGTTAATATTTTAATAATTTATTATTTAATTAATAAAAAAAAAAGAGTTTTAGTATACAATAACTAAGAGACTAAGGATAATAATAATTACTCTAAAATATAGAGAATTTTAATTAAAACTAAAATATTATTATATCAAAACATTGAGCATTCATTATAATATTTTAAATAGTTTTTAAGGTAATTGTTAGTATTTTAAAATTATTATTTAATTGTTAAAAATAAGGGCCCTAATATACAATATTTAAAGGATTAATCGTTATAATAGTCATTATTCTAAAAATGTATGGACAATTTTGTCCAAAATTTATAAGGCTTGATTTATAGTATAGATGTATGCAAATTTTATATATACTATCAAATATTATAATATTTTTGTTGTTATAATTTTTCTATTTCAAAATTTAATTAATACGGACTAGTACTTTTTTATCCATTACAAATTTACTAAATTATCACAAAGGACAAACGCAGTGGACGAAACAAATTATCATTTGATGTAATCATGTGACCCATGTATAATTAAAATTTGATAATATCTAATTAAATAAACCAATTTATTTATAGTATATCACATATATATGAAAAATAATAATGTTTTCCATAAACATAACATTATAAATTAGTGTGAAAAGAATTTGTTTTGCTAAAGTAACCAGTGTAATTTACTTTTCTTTTCCCAATGTAAGATTGGGAACTACTTTGCCTTTTTTTTTTTTTTTGATGAACCCTAATTCAGAATGAGACGTAAATACGAAAATTATTTGAAAAATATTAAATCTTTATAAATTATATTATAAGACGGTTGACTACTACTTTATTATAATTATTATTGACAAAATGATAATTGAAGTGAGAGATTCCAAATTGGATATTCTCTACAAAAGTACCAAGACCTTATTCATGCATATATGCTAACTACTTCTATAAATAAAGAAAATAAAAAACACTCCAAGTACTATCGTTTCATTTTTATATTTCTTTCATATCTAGAAAAGGGTTCTACCACTTTTTCGTTCTTTTTAATATTTCTTCTTGGTTCTGCTATTGACTCTTCAGTCTTCAAACTATTTTATGAAAGATAAACGTTTTTTCTCGATTAAAAGTTTTTATACATATGAATATGCTTAAATTTTTATGATTTTTTTATATTAATTTGATATTTTTTGTATTTAGTTGTATGTAAATTAGGTATTGCCTTAAAGTTGGTGTTAATTCTGTACATAATATGGCGAATTTAAGACACTAATTCAAGAGGCACAAATCAACAATGAAGTTTGTAAGAAAAATCTCATATAAAAAATAAATTAAATGTTATTAGAGCTAAAATATTGAAAATATATTTTTTGATTAAAGAAATATTAAAATGTGGTTTTTTTATAAATTTTATTTAATTTTAATTTTAAAAAAATCAAGGTTAAACATAAAATTTTAACATAAAACATTTTACTTTTGAAATATGTGCTAAAAAAAAAAGTTGAGAGGGATACTATATGTTAAAAATGATCAAATATTTAATATACAAAATTTTATACTTAAAATTATATTTTTAATTAAATCAAGAAGGGCATGCGCCCCTTAATCACCATGTAAATCCGCCTCTACACATGATTATCCTATCTTAAATCTTGAGGATACTTTTTTTCTTTTAATTGTTAATTTGCGGACAAAATTAGGTTATCAAATGCATGATTCTCACGTGTGATTAAAATAGGCCTTTCCACCAATTGTTGGGTAGCACCAAAATGATACAATGTTCAGGTGAATGCTTGTTTTATTATGTAATATTTTAAATTTAAGAGTAATATTTTATTAAATAAAAATGTATTCTAAAATAAATTAAAATTTTGACATGTATTAAAAATTTTATATATTTATGAATTTAAATAAAGATAAGGATAATATATATATATATATATATTATGTTAGATTAAAAAAGAGAGAGAGAGATTCGGTGAACACTAAATGAAACAAAAAATAAAAATAAAGAGTTAGTTTATTTTTGTTATTTAGATATTAAAGAATATTAGGTCATTAAATAGGATTTTAGTATTTATTTGCAAACCTACGTAATTCTAGCCGTTTTTCTCCCTATTCAACGTATAGAGAAAACTAAAACAAAATTAAAACTTTTCGTCTACAAATTTACTCTATTGATCAAGGTGAAGATCCTTCTTATTTACAAAAGATTTTATGAGAGGTAATGTCTACTTTTCATTTGTATTAATATTGTATTTGATTTCTTTTTTATCTCAATTAATTAAGAACAATAATTTGAGAATATTATTTTGGGTGATATTAATCACAAAATTAACATTAGAAATTAATTTTGTAAATTTCTATAAAAATTTGTAAGACAATTTGTAAAATTTATGTTGAAACGTGAAAATAAATTATTTATGAACCTTTATATTCGTCAAATAATTTTTAAATAATTTTTATATAAAACTATACTTCTTAACGAGTCTAACGAATATTTATTTTTCAAAATATCATTTATATTGAATTTATTATGAATTTTTGAATTTTCTATTTTGAATCTATCAGTTTCTGAATAATTCATATTTTAGGGTTATTTTATATAGGTTCCAGTTTTGATTTGAAAATAAGAATTTTATCTTTGAAACTAGACAGAAAAATAAAAATTTTGGATTTAGAATCATTATAAAAATCTGTGTATTTAATTTTATATAATTTTTCGAAGTCAAAATTTTCTGCTAGAAATAGAAAATTGGATGGATTAAAATGAAAAATTTGGAATTAATTTATGGTGTTATAATGGTTAAAAATATATGAAAATTTTTATAATATGTTATATGTGTCTTATTTATTACATAGTAAAATTTTATGATTTTTAGATTAGATAAAAATATTTTACAAATTTTTTATTTATATATGTTTGCTGCTAAAAAAGTTTACAACAGATTTTATGAACTAGATTCAAAACATGTTTTAGCCATGAAAATGGATTCCAAAATATTTGAAAATTTTTATATATATTTATATTCAAGTTATAGAGGTACTATAAAAATTTCAATTTAAAATAGCTTACCGATATTTTTTTAAAAATGTTTAACTTCATAGGGTTGCTAATTTCTTATATTGATAGCTTTAAAAGTTATCAAATAAAAAATCATTTTTGTAATTATTAAAGATTCAGTTTCTTCTAAAAAAATTTACTGGACATTTTACTACACCTCTATAAAAATTTGGTAAAATATTGTAATTATATTACACCAATTAAGTCTAATATTTATTTAATTATAATATAATTAGGTTAAATTTCAAGTGAACTAGTTGATGATTTTAGCTGTGTTAGTTATTTGTATCAGGTAAGTAGACTAACCCTACTTGTAATATTAGGTATTGTTTGCTTTGTTTTGTTCTGTTTGGTGTGTGAATATTTTCATAGTTGGTTTTACGTATATGTCTTGTTTGGTGACTGTATGACTAAATAGTTTGTGTGATCTCCTTTTAGTATATATATATGGTATGTGCTAAGTGAATATTCTTGTGCTAAGTGAATAATCTTGTGCCATGATTATATGATTATGTGATATATGATATTATGCTTATCTGAATGGATTAAGTGTGCTTAAAATTACATTGTCATTAATGGCATGACATATGCATTATTATTTAAAATACAAGTTTTGAAAGTATTTCTTTTATGCCAAGCTTTTGAGAGATGATAAGTTTTATGCAAGGTTTAAAGCCATAAGTTTTATATGATATTTTTATTGGTACTTGAACCATCATTATGAAATTCTATGTTTTAGAGCAATATGATAAGTTAAGTGTATTATAATAAATTAAGAGCCGTGTGCGAAAAGTGTCTCTCTTGTAAGTTAGGGTACCCGGGGACTAAAGAGTCCTTACCTTTGGTTTGGACGTATGTGTACATATGAGAATTATGTATGAAATTTCAATTTTGCTAAGTTATAAGATAAGTCTCACTTGCATGTGCCTTTCACACGTGTCAGTTGCCGACAGGTGACTTATGTAAGGCTCAGCTATGATAAGTTTTTAAGTAGATGATTCAGGTTATATAATTATGATAAGATTTTATTTGTCCTTTTTAAGACATGTGCATTGCAAGCACTACTTCAAAAGCATAAGCATAATCATAAATATGTCGTAATTACTTGTTTGTTTATAAGTGTGTACATGTGTCGTGTATGTTTAATATTTCAAGTAAGGTAAGTTTGCTTACTGAGTGGTTTCACTCATCCTAAGCTTCCCTTCATTTTTTCAAAAACACCATGATAAGAATTTGGCAATATTTGAGGATCGTTATTGGTTCCTTAGGATTTAAATTCTTTTTTTCTTATCTAATAAATTATAAACTTTAATAAGTGCTAAATTTTTTGCAAGTTTTTATTTGTAAGGTTTTTAGCTATAAAATATTTTTCTATTTAATGCCAAAATGATATTTCAATCTTCCTTTTAAGAAATCCATAATCAATTGTATCAAGATTTTCTTTTTTTATTATTCAATAAATTGTTTAGATAATGCCCTTATTTGTATGTAAAATATTGGGGCGTTACATATTAATTAAGTACAATTATATTTATGATATGTATTACACATGAGTTTTAGGGATTACCACCTAACAATGGTTCATTTGGTGTTTCATCTCGTGATTAATATGACTCCATGTGTGTAGATTCTATTTAAGTAGGCGTTTTGGATGGCTGAAAATAAATTATATGAGAAGTTACCTTATTTTTTCAATTGTTATGGGAAAATAACACAAGAAAGAGGATTCTATAATGTTGCTAAAGGCATGTGTATTGGTTTTGGGGGACTTGTGCACATTTTAAGTTAAAATGATAAGATTGAAATGAATATGTGTGTGCCTTTGCATGCATGTGAAAAAGGGAAAAGAGGTCAAGGAAGTACAGGGAGCAATATGGATGGGATTTTAAGCACTCCTATTTTAGAGTAGATCGAGGGATAAATTTATTTGTTGCCTAAAGTCCCATGGATGTTATTCAGTCAAATTTTGTTTTTTTTTTTTTTTGCAAGAAAATTGGCTATAAACGACCATCTTGTTTATAGACATGGAGTCGTGGAAAAGGTTACAAGCGTTGATAAATGTATAAAAATACAATTGATCATCTTTAAACTTTTAAGAGAATTAGTTTCCTAATAATTTCTAACATGATATCAAAGCTAACTATACTTTTATATATTTATCAATGCTTCCAACTCTGTAAATGGTGTGACCAAAAGTAAGTGTAATCTTATTTGATAGCTCAAGGTCACAAGTTAAAGCATTTTGTGCGAAAATGTATTCCTAATATTTTCCATGTTAGGAGTAATCATGCTAATTAAGGTGTTTATGTGTCTCTTGTGTGCCCTTTATGTGGTGCAAAGGGAAAGACGATTTTGGTTTTATTCTTCTTATGCAATTGTTCTAAAAAAAGTGAAACAACTTCGCACACTTTATTTTTCATGAACACACGATTTAAATCAGCAAGATAATAAAAATCAACAGAAAGCATAAATAATCAAAGAACACAAGATTTAAGTGATTCGACTCCTAAATTACACGATCTAATTACTGAAAAAGGTAAAATGTATTCACTATAAAAATATTTGTACAGAGAGAACTTGAAAGCATTTACAGAGGTAAAACCTAACGCATATATAGAGAACATTAAATCCTAAACTCATGCTTACAAACCCTCACAAACATTCATGATTACACTCAAAAACCATAAAAACAGAGTAAAGAAAACAGAGAAGATGAAGAAAAGAAACTGCGCTGAGAGATAAGAGAAATGAACGAGTGAATAGTAAAAATCCTAGCTCTTAATATAAATATATTGTTGGTGAAATGACAATTTTGCCTCTCAGTACATCAATCAATTCTATGCGTTAAAGGGCTTAAGAAAACATATACAAAACAAAGCCTAAAACACATTAGCAGCCCAAGAACTCAATACATAATTAAATTATATTATGTATTAAACACATTTACAACAATATATTTATGTATGTTAACCACAAATTTCTCATGTGATTTATGCCAAAAAATTATGCCCTAAAACATAGTCACACAACTTAACAATCTCCACCTTGACACTGTGTATGAAGTGGATGCAATTCTGTTTACCCTTTCAATCTAATGCCTAAATATGAGACACCCCGACCAAATTTAAACAATGTTTAAATTTCATATAAGGAACTGATATAGTCAGTATATCTGAGGGGTTATCCTCAGTAGAGACTTTGTCAAGTTTAATGTCAATATGCTTAGACCTTGAATGAAACATGGTATGTTTTGACAAATGTATAGTAGATTGGTTATCACAGTATACAGTATCAATTACATCACATTTAACTATGTCAAGTTTCCTTGTAAAGCCTCTAAGCTATAAAGATTCTTTTACTGCTTCTGTATAAGCAATAAACTCATCCTCAATTGTTGACAAAGCAACTACAGACTGTAGATTTTCTTTCCATGAGACTACATTTCCAAAAATAGTGAAGATATATCCTAACAGGGACCTCCTCTTGTCTTTGTCTCTTACAAAGTTAGAGTTTGTAAATCCACAAACTATAGGTACATCACAAGAATTTCTTTTAACAATAAACCAGTGTTAACTATCCCTTTTATATAACGTAGAATCCATTTTACAGCTTGCTAATGAGCCTTACCTGGGTTAGATATATACCTACTAACCACACTCACATCATATGCAATATCTAGTCTAGTACAGACCATTGCATACATAAGTGAACCTACTGCATTAGAATATGAAACTTTGTTCATATATCTCTTGTCATTCTCAATCATAGGGCAATCATTTATAGACAACTTAACATGAGAACCTAATGGAACATTAACAAACTTGGAATCACTCATTGAAAATATTTTTAAAACTTTTTATAAGTAGGACTGTTGGGATAAATGCAGATTACAATCTATTCTAGTTATTTCCTTGCCTAAAATCCTTTTTACAAGTCCTAAGTCTTTCATTTCAAATTCATTGCAAATATTATATTTAAATTATCAATTTCAGACTTATCTTTACATGCAATTAACATGTCATCCATATATAAAAGTAAATAAATAGGATTTGAAATATTTTTAAACTTGAAGTAAACACAGTTATCAAAATTACACCTATTAAGTCTTGTTTTTAACATAAATGCGTTAAAACGTTTATACCATTGCCTAGGTGCTTGTTTTAGGCCATATAAGGATTTTTAAGCATATACACAAGATTTTCATTACCGTTTTAATGAATCTTTTAGGCTGCATCATATATATTTTATCATCCAAATTACCATGCAAGTATGTTGTTTTAACATCCATTTGTTCAAGTAACAGATCATGCTGAACAACTAAAGACAACATAATTCTTATGGAAGTAAATTTAACAATAAGAGAAAATATTTCATTAAAGTCTATTCATTTTCTTTGCGCAAAGTGTTGTGCCACTGACCTAGCTTTATACCTAGCAGGTTTAACACATTTTATTCCTTCCTTTTTCTTAAACATCCATCTACACCCCTACACTTTAATATTCTTATGCTTATTAACCAAAATCCAAGTCTTATTTTTATTCAATGAATTAATCTCATCATGCATTGTATTCAACCAATTTGATGCACTAGATGAATGCATGGCATGAGTATAGGATTTTGGTTCAAGATCATCAATATCATATGCAACAAACAAGACATAAGCAATCAAATCAAAGTGTTCCGTATTAGATGTAACTAAGGAATCATAATACTTTGAGGGAGGCTTTATGGCCCTTCTGGACCTATCTTTGGCCAGAAGGTAATCATCCACCTCAGTGGAATTGCTTGGAGGAATTTCTTGTTCCTCGATAGTTCCCTTATCATCACTGGTATCTGTTCTGTCAGTGATCTTATCTTAGGATTGGGGTGCTGCAGGTACCTCCACCTAAATCTCATGATTTCCATCATTGGGAGATGTGGTGCTTGCCTCCATCTCAATCATGGGGTCCTTATTAATATGAGAAGTAGGCTCATTAATCAGATCAAAATAATATTCAGATTCATTAAAGATAACATTTCTACTTGTTATGCATTTTTTAGAGGACACCGTAATCTATACTCTTTAACACTCAAAAGATACCCAATAAAGACACACTTAAGGGATCTAGCTTGGGGCTTACCCTGATTGACATGACTATATGTAATCCACCCAAAAACTTTAAGGTTACTATAGTTTACAATTTTACTAGTCCAAAGCTCCTCAGATGTTTTATATTTTAAGGCAGTGGAAGGACACTTATTGATAAGGTAGGTGGCTATACTAACAGCCTCAGCCTAAAATTGTTTAGGCATATCAAATAGGGATAACATGCATCTAACTCTATTCAAAATGGTCCTATTTATTCTCTTTGCTAGTCCATTTTGTTGGGGTGTACCTGCTACAATTCTATGCCTCCTTATCCCTTGATTTTTAAAGAAAGTGTCAAAGGGTTCATTACAGAACTCTAATCTATTATCTGTCCTAAGTACTTTAACCTTACTACCTTTTTGGTTTTCAACTAGTGCTTTTCATTGTTTAAAGGTGTCAAAAGTCTCATCTTTAGTCCTTAATGTGAAAGTCTACACTCTTATAGTAAAGTCATTAATTAAAGATAGAAAGTACTTATTATTACCTAAGGATTGCATAGAGGCAGGTCCCCACAAATTAGAGTGTATATAGTCAAGTGCATGTGTAGAACTATGCTAAACTTTAGAGAACTTAACCGTAGTTTGTTTACCAAACACACAATGTTCACAAAATTTTAAAGTTCCTAAAGGTTCACTTCCTAAGACCCCTTGTTTGACTAACTAATTCAAACCTTTCTTACTTACATCTCTCAGCCTCCTATGCCATAAGGTGGTACCATATAGGAAATGAACTACACTAGCCTTTCCCTTAGGTCCTAGAGTAGTACCTTGCAACAAATAAAAACTATTTACCCTTGCAACCTTAAAGATTACTAAGGAACCCTTAAGTATCTTCATAACTCTATTTCCTATTTTTACAGTATACCCAGAGGCATCTAAGGTATCTAATGAAATCAAATTTCTCTTCAATTTAGGAACAAATCTCACATTTTAAGACTCTAACTATATCATCCCTTAAGGATAAGTTAACTGAGTTTATACCCTTAACTTGACACTCATGATCATCACCAAGAAGTACCTTACCAACAATCTACTTCTTTTAATTCATTAAACTAGTGTTTAAAGGGAGTCATATAATATGTACAACTTGAATATAAGATTCAATCTATTTCTGATCTAGAGGAACTCACAGCTAGCACTTCAGAGCTCTCAAAACCCTCAGAAACTAGGTTTGACTCACTATCAGTACTTAAATATGGTTTTTCATGTTTCTTACCCTTCCTAAGAGGACACTCATTCCTATAGTGACCATATTTCTTACAGAAATAGCATTTAACATGTTTCTTTAACTTTGATTTAGATTTGTTTTTAAATTTTCCTCTATAATTCTTTTCTCTTTTATCAGTCTTACCCCTAACTAAAAGACCCTCACTAGCAACATTTTTATCCTTAATGTCTAAGTCTTTAGACCTAAGATTTGAGACAACTAGAGCAAGAGACAGATTATCCCTACTATACATAATACCACATTTTACTTCTTTGTATTTATTAGGCAAATAATTTATTAAAATTATTGCTTGTGTTTCATCTTCTACTTTATGATCAATGTTATCCAAAAAAGTAGTAAGTCTTTTAAAATCATCCAGATTTTGTTTAAGATCCTTGGATGAATTCATTTTAAAAGAGTAAAAACGATGTTTAAGATGAACTTTTTCAAGTAAGGACTTAGTTAAATACAAAGAGTCAAGTTTAGAGAAAACATTCTTAACAAGAGTTTCCTTAAAAACTTCTCAGAGTATCTTGTCAGTCAGATTTAACAATATAGTCGAGTATGCCTTTTTCTCAATCTTTTTCTTATCGATCTCAGAGGCCTTTTTAGGCAAATCATTGGCATCGATGGCACCATGCACATCTTATTGAACCTAGAGTGCCTTAATTTTCCTTTTCTACAGAACATAGCCACTTGTACCATCAGATAATGTTATTTTGTACTAAGTATTCATGACAAATGAAATAAAGAATAAGCAGAGGAGAAAAGTTGAGAAAACCGTTGAATATATCGCTGAAGACAAAAGGTTGAGTCCTTTGAAGGAACCTAGAAGACCTTAGAGACCCTTGGTCTTTGAGTCATTTAAGAAACTCAACACAAAATAGGGATTCAAAAGGATCAAAAAATCCTAGAAAGTCTAGGTCTCCCAATCACCCAAGAATCACAATACATGATCAAGATTCGCGAGGATCAAGGAGCCCTAGAAAACCTAGGTCTTCCAATCACCCAAGAATCAAGATCAAAGATAATATTCGAGGACTCAGTGAGTTCGGTATGCTTTGATGACAGTTCGAAGGCCAAACAACACTTAAACTTCACTCTGATACCACTTTGAAACGACTTCGCACACTTTATTTTTCACGAACGCACAATTTTTACAAAACTATTTAAATCAGCGAGGTAATAAAAATCAACATAAAACATAAATAATCAAAGAACACAAAATTTAAGTGATTCAGCCCTAAACTACTTGGCCTAATTCACTGGAAAGGGTAAAAGATATCCACTATAAAAATGTTTGTGCAGAGAGAAGAACTTAAAAGCATTTACAGAGGTAAAATCTAACGCATATATAGAGAATATTAAATCCTAACACTCATGCTTACAAACCCTCACAAACATTCATGATTACACTCAAAAACCATAAAAATAGTGTAAAGAACACAGAAAAGATGAAGAGATGAAGCAGTGCTGAGAGACAAGAGAAATGAACGAGTGAACAGCAAAAACCCTAACCCTGGGTATCAATATATTGTCAATGAAATGACGATTTACTGCCCAATATATCAGTTAATTTTGTGCATTAAAGGGCCGAAAAAACATATACAAAACCAAGCCCAAAACATATTAGCAGCCCAAGAGCCCAATACACAATTAAATTATATTATGTATTAAACACATTTACACTAATATATTTATGTTGTTAACCACAAATTTCTCATGTGATTCATGCCAAAAAATTATGCCCTAAAACATAGTGACACAACTTAATAAAAAGTTTATAATGAGCTAAGGTAGTGCATAAGTATTAAGAATTTTAAGATGCAATCTTTTGAGAATATATAATTTGTAGGCCTTGTTGGAGCATCTTGATGGGAAACATGGTTTGCTTAATGTTAGTTAGGTTGTTTTTGTTTGGTTGCAGCTGTAAAAAGGAAGACATGTTGTTGTAGTTCAGAATGCTATGGAAAATTCAATGAGGCGACTCTTGGTCATACTATACTTTAACTTTAGTCTTATTTTGTATTAAGGGTGCATTGATATGCCCCGTGTATGCTTTTGATTGGCATGAAATTTTTCCTGTCGAATTTGTTAAAACTTAGTTATCTTCTTTTATATTAATCAAATTCTATGCTTAATTTTCCGGAAGAAAAAAAAAGGCCTCTTTAGTAAATACAAATTAAACTTTTTTTCTTTTCCGAAACAAGTAAGTAAAATTATGCATAAAATCACATGATATCTAGCAAAAAAAAAAAAAAAAAAATTCTAGGAACACTAATACGATTATATTCTGCATGTAAGGATTAATTATTCATTAATCTTAAAATAATGATTCAGATTATTATGTTATAATTATGGAATGAAGAAAATAAAAAAAGTTAAAAATGGCCCAACTTTTCTTACTTACTTTCTTTCTTATATCCATTTGAATTTGTTCTAAATTATTGCTATTCTAGACCAACACATCATCATTAATTCAAGACCAATATATAACTTATCATCGAAACATTTTACAAGTTTTGAATTACCTCGATTGCATAGCAGAGAAACAAATTATGTTACCAAAGAAAAAATTGGGCAAACTTACAAAATATTCACTAATTAGTTTGAATTATCCACATTGTACCATATGTTTTCAGTGCACTATTTGCAATTTTTTGGGTCAAATTTTATCAGTTACACATATTTTTTAGATATGCAAATTTGGTTATATATATATTTACGCAAATTCTTTTACATGATTGTATAAATTGTTTTGAGGGCCAACTTGTGAATTTCTTACAACTTAAGTAAACTAGTCTCAAACATACTATTTTAAGTGAATTAATCAAATTAGATGGTGAAGAGGTAATTAAATGAGCTGTACCATGCAGGTGATATATGCTCAATTTGTGGGAAAAGAACAAAAAAAAAAAAGCTAGCCTACCTATATTCTAAGTCCTTTCAACATCACAATGTTTCACATCTCTAATCCATTCTCAACCATTGCAGATTTCCATATGCCTATATCAACATCGGAGTCTCACATCTCATTCCAATTTTTCAAATTTCAAAGTAGTCACCCTCTCTCTCTCTCTCTCTAAATACTTCTGACATTCATGGTGAAGCACATGACATCAGTTTCTTAAACAAGACCTGTAAATATATATCATAAAATAGAGAGAAAGAGAAATGTAAGTCCTATATATAATATATGCCAGCCTATAGCCTTGTTTATGTCGATTTCATAACTCATATATATACATATATACATCCGCTTTTATATTCTTTTGACGTTGTAGTCTTAACGTAGAACAACTACTTTTGGTACCATCTTTTCTTTTTCTAGGTCCAATTTAGTTGCTAACCTATTAAATTCAATAATATATTATAAATATAGTTATTCAATATATATATATGACTCGCTTATTTACATAATTTCATTTTTAACCTATTTGAAGAAAATAATATATGATGTATTTCTTATAATATAAAACAACACACACACATACATACATACAGTAAAAATTTTTTTATTTTATGTTGTAAAAAATAAAACATATGTTTCTTTTTCCTTTTATGAGGAGATTAAAAGTAAAATTCTATATATAAAATGGAATATTTCATGCGATTAAACCATAAATATATTTATTACAATTACAACTAATATGACAATATCTTATTAAATACAGTTATGTGGGTCTTATTGTACTTACCAATAAAATTAAGCAACATCATTTGTTATTCATTTTAAATTTGAGATATATAAGTTTTTCCTTTCAAATTAAATAGTTTAGTCAGTAATCCTTTAAAAGAGTACGTGTTTAGTCCTCAATTTTTTATTAAATCCATTTAGTCATCAACATTTTAGTTGAACAATTTTGGGATCTCCTAATTTTTCTAATAAGAACGATTAGATAATTTGTGTTAGTGTTGTTAGAAAAGAAGAAAAATAAAACATGCATGAATATGCCTTGCATGTTTCACTAATTTAAATTACAAAAAAAAAATCAATTAGTAAATAAGTGAGAAACAGAATATAGGTACACAACCAAACACCAAATATTGAAAACTTAGCCGTTAAAATTGAAAAAGTTTAATAATTGTATTGCATATATATGAGGTTTTATTTTTATTGTTTTATTCATAGGCTAAAAAACATATATATTTTTCAAAGAGTAAAAATAGAATCAGTTGAATAAATGAGTCATCTATGAACAAATTTAAAAAATGTTTTGAACAAATTGTTACACATAAATGTTGAGATTGAATTAATCTAATAAAAACATATTAACGACTAAATTGATCCAATTAATACGGTCAAATTGGATCCTTACATATCCAATTCAATAAAAATATATATATATATATAGAGAGAACTAAATTAATTGAATAAAAATATATTGAAAAATTAAAGAAAACAACAAAAAGTGCACCCATTTATCCAACTTATACATTTTTATTATTAAAAAAATTTCAATAAATTATTTTACATTGAAAGCAGTTTAAGTTAAATTATAGCTATTCAATGTTGTATGTCATTCAATTTAATTCCGTTCAATATAATTGAGTATTATTTTTCTTGTTATAAATTTTAAGGTAATTCAAAAAATTAGAAACAAAATAGGTAATATATAATTGAGCATAGGTTTAAATTGATTCAACAAACATGGTCCAAATGCAATTTAAATAAGACAACCTTAGCATATTTTATACCCATGTGATTTTGCACCACTAAAACGAAATTTCAACATCAATAACAATAACACTAGTTCCCATTTCCCAAACAAAACAACAAAATCAGATACATATAGCTACCTAGCTAGCTAGATATATATATATATTAGTAATAATTAATTCTTCAATGGAAGGAACTCAAAAAACTGTTGAGGAGGAGAAGTAGAACTACTTATGCAGCTTGCATTCATGGCCTTTGAAACTGATAGCATCTCATCAGAGTCCTTTTCACTAAGGGTCCCACATTGAATTGGAAAAAGCTGAAGAGTTTGATCAGATTGATCTCCACCGTACAAATATTGATCACCACCTTCATCATCATCATGAGTGTTAAAGCTAGTGTTGAAATAATTAAAAGTACCACTTTGTGTAGAGGAAGGTGTTATAAAGTAATTCATAAGGTCATGGGCCTTAATGGGCTGATGTTTTTGATCCATTATTGTTGTACTAACTGGTGTAGTTGATCTGTTTGAAGGAGTTGTTGTGCTACTCGGAAGAGTATTTATGAGATTATGATGAGTAATATTATTGGTAGAAATAGGAGGATAAGACAGGTGAGTTGTTTGCCACGTGGAATTCTTTCCAATATTATTGAAGCTGCTTCTTCTATTCTGTAGTAGTTCTGGTCTTAATTGAATCAACTCGTTCTCTGCCGTACTTGATTCTGCCCCTGCTTTTGCTACGTTTTCTTGTGCCGATGAAATACCATAATATTCCTAAATATAAAATTTCAAAAAAATAAAAAATATGAAATACAAAATAAGAAATTTTCTAAGTTATTATTAGCATTTTCCTATTGAGTGATGTTTCTAACTAACAATTATGAGTTTGATGTTTCAAAATTACAAATCTTTGGAATGTATTAAACTTATGTGTTCATGTATAGGCTTTACTATATATATATATATATATATATATATATATATATATATATATAAGCTTTTTTCACTCAATTTTAAAAAAATTCATCCATTTAGGGCAGAACTTAACGTTTTTTTTTTTTTTTTTGTGTGGAAAAATAATAGACATGAAAGATAAATAATAAATGCATATAAATTTACACCGTACTTTTTGCAGTTTGCACCCACTCTGATATGATGTGTCTATTTGTCAAATTTTTATTTAAAAGCAAATATCTTCTTCATTTTTAAAATTATTTTAATATGATAAATACTATAATTAAGATGAGTATAAATATGTATATATTTGTATTTACTTTGACATAAAATAGAATTGTTTTTAGTCTTTGCATGCCCAAATGAGTAGCCAACCAAAACGATCGACATGAATGTTAAAGGTAGCACAAGACTCAAAATCCATCCAAAGCTAAGTTTCATATCAGGCAGAGCCGACAGAAAGGAAGGAAGGCAGCTTTTAGACCCTTTTCATTTCCCAACAAAACCAAAGACTTTTTTTGTTTATATACATTCATACATGTACCTTTCAAATTCCAATGTGTTTGTTATGTTTTGCTTTTTTAAATCATCCATCATACAAATTTTCATCCCATAATAATAATAATAATAAATAAATAAATTTATATTCTCACCAATATATAACACATACTAAAATAATTTTATAAATAATAAAGTTATTATTTTTTAAGAAATTTTATCAAGTGATTCAGTATAATTAATGTAATTATCATATCATATACTCATTAACAACAACTATTACTTAATGGCTCTCTATAAATACTTAATTTTTTATTTTTAGTTTTTCCTAATAAAAAAGAAGCTAGGGTTTAAATTTTGAAGAAAGAAAAAGACAAATAAAGACAAGGATATATGAATATCTACCTCTGCTGTAAGGCTACTGCCGCAGTTTGTAGACGGTACCCAGTTTTTGGTGATATGTTCATCATATATTGTCCTGCTTGTCCCTGTTCGCAAAAATCATAACAAATTAAAACCATTTCGTTTAAATCACAATCAAAATAATTAATAAGAATAAAACAAATAAAAATAAACACTTTTCAAAAAAAATAAAAAAATATATAAATTTTATTTCAATTCTCTGTTTTGTTTTATTGTATTACATAATTAGGTAGCTAGCTATTTGTTGAGACAATGATAAAAGAATGATTAAACAATATTGACTTAACCAATAAATAAATAATTACCTAATAATTCTTTCTTTTCTGACAAAATTCGTGGCTGATCTTGATCTTCAGAGATTGATTCCATTTGACGGCGACGTTTTTGCCGTTCTCTAGCCTTATGATTTTGGAACCAATAGAAAACATTCTTGCCTTCAATCTTACCATATCTTCTAAGCTGTGCCGTTATATTCTGAATTTGCTCAGCCGACGGCGTTCGAGTCCCGTGCCGGTATAGCTCTTCTAATGCCCTTAACTGTTCAGGTGTTGGGTTCCACCTTGAGCTCACAACAACTTGTGGTGTATTATTCGACTCTCTCAACTTGTTTTGTTCTGCTACACCTGTGTCACAATATATAACAACGTGTTTCACTAACTAGTCTACACATATAAAGAAAAAGAGAGAGAGAAAGTGAGTATATGTGTGTGTGTGTGTGTGTATATATATATATACCGAGCTGATGATTATAATGAGAAATAAACTGTGGATTTGTTGTTGTTGTAGAAGAAATTGGTTTTGGAAGAAGAGGGAGAAGTTTCCTGCCGTTGAATGAAGTGAGATCATCATGACAACCATCGTTATAACCCATCATCCACATCTTTGACAATAGGGTTTCTTTGTAAATACTAAAGGGTTTTTTTTTGGGGGGTATATATTTCAAAGCCCTAAATAGAATATGAAGAAAAGGGTTAAGCTTGTTGTTTAGAATTATATAAGTAGATATAATTTCTTCATATTAAAAGGTAGTGTGTGTCTATATATATATGCATATATTGTTTTGTGGCATTTCATTGGCTCGAAAAAGAGAGAGGGGAGAGTTTTATGTATTTTATATCATTCAGTTGAGCATTAATATTTGTAGGTGATGATAAGAACTTTTATAAGGGAGGGAATGAGAGAAGGGGGGAGTGAAAATGGTGGTGTTGGTTTAATGAGGAGCAAAGTGTGTGTGGTGAGAAAAGAATGAGAGATTGACTAGTTAGGATGTGTTTAAGAAAGAGATGATGAGATAAAAAAAATGAAACATGAACAAGGAAAGACTCTGAATTTGTTTGTGTATAGAGAACAAAGAGAAAAAAAGGAAAAAATAAAAAATAAAAAATTACATACTAGTTTTTTAAGTGATACATTCATTTAATTTGTTTAGAGAATAACATCACTCTACTAAAATGTAAACAACATACGTTAAAAAACATGATGAAAATGATGGAATAAACATATTCAAATTTGTTTTTGTTAAAACAAATATGTTCAATGATATTTGTACTAAAAATACATGTTTTCTTTTCTTATATATACATTTTTAAATAATAAATTGAGTATATACAAAAATTTCAAAAAATAAAACTAAGGTGGGCTAGGGGTTATATGTTTGCTATTGAAAAAGAATAATGTTATGGAACACGAATTTCTAGTCTAATTGTGTGTACCACTATTTTATCGTATTAATTTAAATCAGAAGAGAGAAAGTTAAAAAAATAAAATAAATATATAAATCAAAAGTTAGGATAGAATCATGTTTTGTGTCATGACTCTAAAGTTGTAATTCATAGCATTACTTATTAGAATGTAAATTTTAACGCAATATTAATTAGAAAAATGACAAAAAATAAAAAAAAATTATGTCAACATGCACGTGACAAACTGTGAATGATTAATGCAAATTTATTTGCGTTTTTAACATTCCTCTTAAACCCAATTATATAAGAAAGATTAATGTAGCGTAGTGAGTGAATAAGAAAGAAGAGGAAGCATATAGGCGTGGAATTCTGGGAGGGTTTTTTTGGGGAGTAGCGAACGAAAAGGGACGTGACGATCATGAGGATTATCATAAGCCAACCTCACTAGCTCATCACCAATATCACAATAATAACATCTCTCTCTCTCTCTCTCTCTCTTAAAATCTTTACATTTATTGTTCTCTTTACGTCTCGTGCCTTTCACACTAATTCTACATTCAAACTGCCTCTCTCTCTTTTCTCTGTTCTTCTTTACCCTTTCCTTTGTCTTCATTCTTCATTCTACTTTTCACTCCTCATTTCCTACTTGTTATTTATTTTACTACTCGATCGTACTATTTCATCTCTCTCTCTCTCTGTGCACATATTAATTCTTTTGTCACATTCATCTCCCTTTCTTATATTCTCATACAAATCAATTCTTCTAGTTTAACCCTTAAATACATTTCAATTGTCATTCTCAATTAAATTAATAATTACTATTAAAGATAGTGTGATGATATATATATATCTTGCATTAATAATGATGTGACAATAACGTACTTTAAAATTCAATAATAAAATTAATAATGAACGAATTATTAGCTAGCTAGGTTGTGTTTCAGTGTCCATGTCAATTCTTGGGGTCATACAATGCACAATTCGTTAAAAAAAATTTGACTACATTAAAATATTCATAAAATTCTCTATATATGCACCATGGTTTTAAGTTTAGAATATTTTTAAGGTCATCACCTCACTATGAGTTACAAAACGAACTAATAAGGATAGTTCACCATCTCGTGCATGTGTCAATTGTTCTTCCTCAAAGAACATGTACAGCTACCAAGTCAGCTTATTTATCTCTCTATTCAAATAACTCTTTTATCATCAATTGTTGTACTAACATAACAAATAAAAAAAAATTAATTTTTTTTACATTTTTTTTTTACATATATTATAATATTTTCATAAAATTAAATTGTTTTAATATATGTTTGTGTAGGAGATATGGTCCTTTGGTCATTATGATGGAATGACTCATTTTCTCGAGGAACTGAAATCTGGGTCCCTTTCTATGAATTTAAAACCCATCCTTGTTTAATTATTAATTGCTAGACCTTTTTTCTTGGGCAAAGAACAACCTTATGTAATTATGTTACCTGAAACCTACATTACTACATATGTATGCATTGTTGTGCAATTGGTAATACAAACATATTCGTTACCATGTGGAAGACTAAACTACTTTGGCATGTATGTTAGAATATACTGGTCGATAAACTTTTATATGAGTCAAGTTTATGGATGATGTGAACAATCTTTATATTTATTATTTTATATGGGTGCATTTTACACATAGAGGTTCCATTATATATAAGTACTAGTAATATATCCTTGAAGTTATCAAAGTACAATACATAGCCATGCACAGGGCGGATCTGTTAATACATGCCCCACCTCAATTTTAGACAAAAAAATTTTTAAGTGTAATATTTATGAAATTATAGATAATTATATATACAAAATATTACCGTGTTCCACCTGAATTTCAAATTTTACACTTAATATTCAATAACTCAATACAAACTTAATAATTTGTACATATTTTTACTAAAATAAGATGCATATAATATATATATTTTCAATTAAAAATAATTAATTATTAAGAAGTACTAAATATTATTTTTTATTGCATATGTGGTGTCTCTCCTGGACATAAATTCTAAATCTGCTATTGCCCATGCACATAGCTCATTACAAAGTTCTCATGCTAGTAAATCTATATAATTGTATGTTTTTTTTTTCCTTCCTCAACATTTTCTATTTTGTTTTTGTTTTTTTTCTTTCTCGGATCAACATTTTGTCAAACAACAAATTCTTTGTAAATTTGAAAATAACATGTTTTTTTTTTTTTTGGTGTTGTCATTCTTACAAATTTTCTTTAAAATAAAATAAATATTTAAAAAATAAACTAAATTTAAGATATACAAAGGAAACTATTGTAATTAAAATAACTAATATGGATGTAAAGGATTACGATACACTACTTATTAGTGCTTGTTTTTAAATCTCAATTGTTCACTTTTACATCTAATGCATGAGGTGAATATGAAGCTAGTACTTAAAAGTAATATTTAATTTTAGATTAAAAATAACTTAGATTTGATAAGTAAAAATAAGTATTATCTAAATTTGAAAGGAGTTGTGTGCTTGTAGTATTTAAAAGGGTTTGGTACTCTACAAGTCCCTTATCTTTAGAGAAGGTATACTTTAGTCATTTTCTTTTAAGTGGTACACCCTAGGTCCTCTAGCTTTTCAAAATGTACACTTAAGTTCAATTTCTTAAAAAAAAAAAAAAAAAATTTTTCTTAGCACATAGTTCTCATGTGACTTTTTAAGGGGGTAATTTTGAAATTAATTTTTTTAAAATTAAAAAAATCAAATTATGAGATAGAAAAAATTAAATAAAAAACCAACCAAATTTTACATTTTTTTTAATGAAAAAATGAATTAAAAAAAAATCTTTTAGTAAAAAAAAAAATTCCAAAATTATCCCTTTAAAAGTCACATGAAAACCATGTGCTAAAAAATTGACAAATTTTTAATTTTTTTGAGAAATTGAACTTAAGTTTACCTTTTGATCCTATGGTGTATCACTTGAAAGAAATGGGACTAAAATGTACATTTGAGAAAGATAAGGGATCATTGGAGCACGAAACCCTTTTTAAAAACCATGATGGTCAGTAGTAAATTTTTATTTCTTTATTGTAATATCCATTAAATTAAATTAAACACGTATGTAAGTCCTATAAGTCCCTTTGTATATTTGTTGGCATTTCAGTATGCAAAATACAGAGTTTATTCATTTTATTTAGTGTTTTGTATACCTTTTTGTATGGTGCTTTGTTTGTGAACAGTATCGCACACATTCAAGTAATTTTTAACATTATTGTATGTTTGTATGATACACACACCATGAGGTAGTTGGGAGCATATAAATTGGATGATAAATTGTGCTTTTTACTTGCTTTTGTTTCCTAGAGTTGGTGGGTTTATGACTTTTTATTTGGTGAAGTTTTTCCTTGAAAAAATTAATTTTTATTGGTTCGTTGGGGTCTCGCAAAGGTCTTATTGGTGGCTCGCCAAGGTGATCGAAAAAGAGTCCGCGAGTGTGCACAGGGTGAAACTGTGACTCATTAGACCTCGCTGACATCTCACGAGGGTTCACTGGGGTGGTCAGCGAAGTCTCATGAGGGTGTGCGGCTAGGTGGCAACGAGGGGTAGGCTAGGGTTCTAAAAGCTGAAAAATTAACTGTAAATACCCCTATTCTCTCTTATTTATTACACATTTCTATACATCTCTTATCCTCTCTCTTATCCCTTTCACATATATTTCTCACAGTGCATATTTTTAAAATTTGTGAAAAATATCTTTTGGTGTATTTGATAAATATTTTATTTCCTGTATTACTAATATGTTGAGTGTGTTTCTGTATTAGTAATTTGGAGGTTATTTGATCACTTGCAGTTTAAATATTTTCAAATGGTAATTTTGTAGTTTTAACACATCGATTATTTTTCTGTGTTAAACTAAGAGGTGATGGTGGAGTTTATTAACTCATTTATAAAATGGAGTTTTAGTAATAACAATACATCGAGTATAGTTCTGTATTGTCATTACGAGGTGAAGTTTTTGTATCAACATAAGTTGAATGTGTTTTCGTATAGTTGATACAAGGTGTTTTATCCTAAAATTATATTTTTGATAAACTGCATATTATTTGTACACGTATACTGATTGCAGGTATTTGCATCATACTGTATAATGGTGTTGCTCTAGAGGTGAGCCGGATCTAATGAGGATCAAAGTAGTTGTGGTGATAGCTGGTGATAGTAGCTTAGGCAACTAAGGTAGATGGTCCCTGACTAATAGAGATATTTGACATTTTATCTTTATTGAGTCTGTAATAACTATTTTATTTTATTTAGTGAATTTGGCTGCTGAGTGATTGCCTTAAGTAGCTCATGGGTGTTACTACTTAGGATTGGGCCTAAGTAGGTTTACCACGTTATATCGTTGCGTTTGTATGCTCTATTGCATGAGTTAGTATAATCTGAGTATTCACGATATATGTGACAACATATATAGTATATACTAAGATTGAAAAGTATTTACTGCCTTGTATAGTTATTTGCAATTTTGCGTTATCAGTTAATTACTTTCTGTTGCTTGTACGAGAGAGGTGAATCCTTAGGTGTTTGTATCATCTAGACTTGGTTATTAACCAAGTTGGGACTTTTCTCAATTTGTATCAGAGCTGGTACACCCTTATTAGGCTTAATCACTTTGGTGTTGATCTATTTCTCATACTTTTCATACACACTCACTTTTCACCAAGATGGACTCCAGTTAACGAGGAAACGTAGGTAGACCTCCACTTTTCACTAGACATAACTATGATTGGAGGTCTCAGATGCAGACTTTCTTTTGGTCGATGGGAGACAGTGTTTGGTATCAAGTAGAGAATGGCTAGATGCCTCGTACAAAAACTATTGAAGATGGAATAGTCTTTCCTAAACTTATGATTGAATGGATGAAAGAGAAAAGTCGTGAGTGCAATTGAAATAGTAAAGGACAGTTTGCACTTACTTAAGCTGTCACTTCAGAAGAATACAGACAAATTTTTGCTTACACTACCTCCAAGGAAGGTTGGGTTATTTTGAAAATTATGTATGAGAGTACCTCTGCTGTAAAGAAATCCAAGTTGATGAGACTTAAATAGGACTATGAACTCCTTTAGATGGAGGAAGATGAGACATTTGACAACTTTTATGGCCATTTCTCTGACATCATTAACACTTCTTACAACCTAGGCTGTCCTATTGATGACAAACTTCAAGTTGAGAAAATTCTGTGTAGCTTGCCTCAATATTTTTGAGAAAAGGTTATCGCTATTGGAACAATATTTAAAGGAGAACCTTTGAAGGTCAATGAAATCATTGAAGATCTTCAAACTTTTGAGATTCATCACCTCCTCCCCAAAAAAGCTACTGCTGTTGATAAAGGAAATAGTCTTAGCTTAAAGACCACCAAGACTCAAAAAGGGAAAGTTAAAGCCACTATTGACAATGATGACTCATCCAGCATGGATGAAGAAGAATTTGATTTGTTATCAAAGCAGCTTAAGAAATTATTTAGGAGTAAAAGGGATGCTCTTGGTAAATCTAAAAGGGAAAGTTCTAGCCAAAGAGATTTTAGAGCCAGAGTTGAAGACTCTAAAGAAGATGAAGAAAGACCTCAGTCTAGGAGTTAGACTAGACAGGTCAGGTGTTATGAGTACAAAAAACTCGGACACATTGTTGCTTAGTATTGGTTAAAGGAACGATAATCTAGCAAGATGGCCATGATGGCAGAGGTTACTATTTTGAATAGTAGCCGTAGTTTGGAAGAGGATGAAAATAACTTTATAGCTTTTTATGATGACTAAAGATGATCCTCCCGCTATGATCTCTCAATCTTCCAAATTTTTCGATGAGGATGAGCATGATGAGCTCCTAGATACCTACAACAAATTGCTTAAGAAGCACACTAAGATCGAGAAAGCTCAAAAAAGTCTTTGGACTTGAGACTAAACAAAAGGAATTGGGTACTCTTAAGGCTGAGTTTGACAAAAAGCAGTCCACTCACTTACTTAACAAAGATGATCTCATTAAGAAATGTGAGATTATGCAAAAAAGATTTAACAACATGGTTGTTGAAGTTGAGTCAAAGAAGTTAAGAATGAGATTCCTTGAACAATCTATGAAGAAATTTCAAAGTATTACATATTAGAGGATAGTTAGTCCGGATTTGTCAGAGGACGAAGTTGAAAGAATCTCACTTCTAAGAAAGACAACTGAGATCTTGGAAAGTGAAAAGGAATATCTTGTTTATGGTATTTCTGAAAAAGATGAAAAGTTGTTAACTCTTCAAGATAAAGTTCAAAGTTTGGGTAGTTCTGCCAAATTTTTTGAGGCATCCATTAAGGAAAAGGAAGACCTACTCACTACTTTGAGTGCAAAGTAGTTTGATCTTGAGAAAGAGTTGGAACACTCTAGGATCACTGTTAAGAAACTTTTGATGGGTACTCAAAAGCTTGATGAGAACCTTGTTGGGATCAAGGCTCCTAGTGATAGACGTGGATTGGATTTCACTAATGATGGTTGTGTAGCATCTTCTCCTACTATTGCTACTTCTGCTTCTCTCTATTAAGTCTACAACTTCTATTGCTCCTGCTTCTACTACTCCTCCTTTCTTTATCAAACCTGTTATGTAAGATCCTCATCACAAGATTGCTGCAAAAGAAAAAGGTAAAGTTGCTGTGAAAGGTAAGTAGCAAGTGTCATTTCAGTCAGTCTCTTCTAGCAGGGTCAACATCTCACCTCCTGCTTCTTCTTCACGTCGTGGCAGTGACAATCTATTGCCACTACCTACATGCTTTATCTCGTCTTGTCACCACTATTGTGAGCATGGGTATATTAGACCTCACTGTGAGAAGTTGAGTTAACACCCCTGTATAAGACTCAATGTAGGCACTTGTACCACTCCCTCTCCTTCTCATGTTACTCCTCGGATAAAGAGACCTAGTTCTTCTTGTTCTTTGATTCGTACTTGTCATTCTTGTGGTACTATTGGTCACCTTGCCAACCAGTGTCTAAGACATGCTGGAGTAGTACTAGGAGATCTCCCCCTCAACTCTTTTCAGTTTAACTTCTCAGGATGTACCTACTGTGGTTCATCTGAGCTTTTTTTGGGGTGTATTATGCACCGGTAACATAGTGAAGAAACAAAATTTTTTTTGAAAGCCCTCCTAGTTGCTTGTATGACCACTCAACAGGTCATTTGAGAATTTCTAAAATAAAGAACTCTCGAGTGGTTCATACTCCACATGCTCATATGGATAAGAAATTACATTCTGTTGCTATAGCCCCTAATCATTTCTTTTTTAGACAGAGAGATTTGTTTTGATTACACTATTTCAGGGTGAGTCAGTTCTTTTTGAGATATTTCTTCTTCTCTCTCTTTGTATGTGTTTAACTATGTCTTTTGTGTTTTTCTCTAAATGTCTTTATTTTCTTTGTACTTTTCTTTTTTTACTTTAATGCTTGAAATAATTTTTCTGTGATATTTTCTAAATTTTTTGAAGTTTTTTCTCTCTCCTCACCCTTTAGGATTGCTCGCCGAGCACCCTTGTTGTGGTCTCGCCGATAGTTTATTGGGGGTTTGCTGAGGTCTTATCGAGGTTGTGTTTTACACACTTGCGGGTAGATCGCCAACCCCCTTTGTGAAGGGCTAACGAGGGGTCATCTAGGTGTACAAATTTCTTATACAAATCCTTTTCCTCATTTGTTTTAAACCACATAATTTTCTAAATATTTCCTACTTTCAAATACTTTTGCCTACTACCTTCGAAACTACTTTTATCTACCTTTAAACTCTTTTATCCCTATTTCTCTCCACAAAATACTAGACAATCTAAAAGATCCCGTATTACTCAAGAAGAAGCTTGTCCCTCTTCTCCATTCAATGGATCTACGCTCAAACTTAAGAAGTCTCCATCTTGCCTTTATGAGCGTGCTGTTTTGATTGAGGAGTTTTCTGTTATCAAGGAAGGATTTGCATATTTTGCTTGGCTTTCTCTTTGTTCTCTTGCTTACTCCTACAACCCTACTTTTATTGCATAATTTTATTCTGCGATCTCATCTTACTTGTACCTTCTTACTCACAACTTCTCTATCTCTTTTTCGTTAAGGGGACGTGAGGTCACCTTTTCTAGAGATAATTTATTAGACCTCTTATCTTTTATGAATGTGAAAAATCCCTCTTTTTTCATTATTCCTTTTGAATATGAAAATCTTACATGTCCTAACTTTTTCGACGATTTTGAGCATCTCAAAACTTGAAATTAGTTTGTCATGGCTTCTAGACTTCTTAGACTGGAGGTACTATTTATGTTAATAGTTCCTCTCCTAGATGCATGCTTTTGCAAATCATTTCAACTTGCGTCTTTCCTTGCACTCATGTCTCTTCTGTGCCTAATGCTAGGGGACATTTTCTTTGTGCCATTCTTGATGGCAAGTTTATAGATCTTGTCGGTATGATCTATAGGACCATCATTTTTTGTTCCTTCTCTTCTACTTCATCTATTCTTTATTATTCTTCTTTAATTGCTCTCTGGGACAATCTATCTTTGGCGATGCAATTAAAGTTTCTATGTATGTTCGTACTCCCTTTTCCATCATACTTTTTCAGGCTTCATGCCCTTTGCCTAGAAGCTTTGAGCCTTCTTCTGCTTTTTCTTAAAGTGCTTCTCAATAAATGAAAAATGGATGCTTTAAGTCAATGGTTGGACAAGATTCTCGAAGATCTTTCTAAAGAGCGTCAGGAATGCAGATTCTACAAATAGATGCCGATGAGCATTAATGATAGGGTGAGTAGAATTGAGCTTCTTTAGCAGACCCTTCATGGCTCTTCACGATCCTTTGGTTCTCGACCGTCTGTTCAGCCTTTTGGAAGGGTGGATTGTTCCCAGATTTACGCAGTTGATGTGAGCACTGGTGCTCTACTTAGAGATTTAAACATTCATTACCTCAGTCTTCTCATTCCTTTGCTCAGATGTTTGGTCAGCTTGCTACCTTTGGTGCTGAGTTTTCCAACCTCATGCAACCTTCTTCTCATCTTCTTTACGGTAGGGAGTCCGACATAGGTTCTTAACATGACCTTGATAGAGATGATGGAAGAGAAGAATCTTACTTTTCTTTATTTCTTTGTGTTTTATTACTTCTTCTAAAAACTTGTAATAAAATCTTTGAATTTAATAAAATATGATTTCTTTGTTGTGTGCTTACTTTTGTCTTTTTTACTTATTCTTTGTTTCCTTTATGCATGTATTGCGTGAGTGTATATGATTATTGCAAATAGTTTACCTTCGCTCCCTTATATAGGAGTGTTTCTTTAACTTTCTGTGTCAAAAATGGGAAGAAGTTTGTATGTATACAACATGTTTACTTCTATTTTCTACTTTGTTTGGGATGTGAGTGTGGGTTTGCATAACATTTTTTTATCTAATTTGCATGCAAGGGGGAGTGTTGCATAAAGTTAGGGGAAATTTCTTTGACTACTTGTGTTTAGCCTATCAGTGTTTACCTGTATAGGAATAACATGATAGTATTTGGTTAAACTACACATAGCTCTACATAATACATTCACGAGTATGTGTTTGTTTCATGTGTTTAGTATACAAATGTATTTTTGGACTTTGTAGCTCACTTGGAGCTGGTATTAGTATTAAGATGGAAGTGTCAATTCATAAAGATGGATGGAGCACTACAAGACAGATGCACTTAGAGTGTAGGTGTATTGGAAGTGTCTTGTGTATGTCGGAGTTTGTTCATGGGAATGCACTTCGTTAGATCATCTTGTATGAATATATTGTATTTGATGCTTACTTTGTATAGGTTGTGCAGTGTTTTTTCATGGAAAGCTAAAGGGGGAGATTGTAAGTCCTATAAGTCCTTTTGCATCTTTGTTAGCATTTCGGTGTATAAAATATAAAGTTTATTTATTTTACTTAGTATTTTGTCTACATTTTGTACAATACTTTGCTTGTGATCAGTATCCTACACACTCACATAAATCTTAACACTATTGTATGTTTGTATGATACATACATCATGGGGTGGTTGAGAGCATATAAATTGCATGTTAAATTTTGTTTTTACTTGCATTTATTTTCTAGGGTTGGTGGTGTTTATGGATTTTTTTGGTGAAGTTTTTCCTTAAAAAAACTTATTTTTATTGGTTCATTGGGGTCTAGCATAGATCTTGCTAGTGGCTCGCCAAGTTGGTCGGTGAGGCTCCACGGGTATGTGTAGAGTAGAATTGTATCTCGTTAGAACTCGTTGACATCTCTTGGGGGGGGGGGGGGGGGGGGGTTCGCTACGGTTGTCAGAAAAGCCTCAAGGGGTGCTTGATGAGGTGGCGATGAAGGGTAGGCGGGGTCCTAAAAGCTAAAAAATTAACTATAAATACCTCCTCATCTATCTTATTTGGTATACCTTTCTACACATCTGTTATCCTTTCTCTTACCCCTTACATATATATTTTTCACACTGCATATTTGGCGTTACATATCTTTAAAATGTGTGAAAAATATCTTTTGGTGTATTTGATAAATTTTTTATTTCACGTATTAACGAGTGTGTTTCCTATATTATTAATTTTGAGGTAATTCGTTCACTTCGTGTTTAAAGAATTTGAAAAGGTGATTCTAAAGTTTTAACACATTGAGTATTTTTATATGTTAAACTACGAGGTGGTGGTAGAGTTTATTAACTCTTTTATACAATGGAGTTTCCGTAATAATAATACATTGAGTTTATTTTTGTATTATTTTTATGAGGTGGAGTTTTCGTATCAACATACGTCGAATGTGTTTCCGTATTGTTGATACGAGATGTTTTATCCTAAAATCAAATTTTGGATAAACTGTACATTATTTCTACACACATACTGATTGTAGGTATTTGTATCACACTATGTGGTGGTGGTGGTATGGCTCTAGATGTGAGCCGATTCCAATTAGGATCAAAGTAGCTATGGTAATAACTGGTGATAGTAGCTGTGGTAATAACTGGTAATAGTAGTCTAGACAATTAGAACAGATAGTCCCTGACTAATAGATGTATTTGACATTTTATCTTATCGAGTCTGTAATAACTATTTTATTTTATTTAGTGAATTTGGCTGTTGAGTGGTTGCCTTAAATAAATCGTAAATGTTATCACTTAGCATTGAAGCCTAAGTGAGTTTACATCATTATATAGTTGAGATTGACTGCTTTGTTGCATGAATTAATATAATCTAAGTATTTACGATATATGTGACAACATATATAGTACATACAAAGATTGAAAAACATTATTTCTTTTACTCCTCTATCTATTCTTTGCCTTATATATTTATCTACAATTTCGTGTTATCTGTTAATTGCTTTTTGCTGTTTGTAGGAAAAGGGCTAGTTCTTAGATATCTGTATCACCTAAACTTGATTTTTTTTATCAAGTTGGGACTTCTCTCAACGTATATCTTGTTGAAATTAATGTCATCATACAAACATACGATTTTTCCTCTACATGGAAAGAAAATATTAAAAAATAAAAATGTTTAATTGTATGACATAACTCATCTTCGTATGCAGAGTTTCATTTTTAATTCCCTAAAGAAAAAAATATATGTTCATTTTCCTTATAATTTTGATGAACATATGTTTTTTAGTGTTAGAAGAAAATTAATATATGTTTTTTTATTGAGGAATTAAAAATAAAACCAGTTGAATAGATTAGTTATTTATGCAATGGAGGGAACAAAAAATTTGCACACACATTACTTATAGTGTGACAGGTGGCATATTTTTATTTTATTTATAATTATTTATAAAAAGTTATAAAAAAAAATTACACCTCACACACCTTAATTGGAACTCAAACCACAAACTTTCTACATGCCCCAAATGAGTTATATGTCATTGGGCAACAACTCGTTGATATGTGGCATAATTATTTTAGAGAATGAGGAAATTGGAATTTTATTCTCAACTACTCCTTAACCCATACATGACCAAGTACCAAAAATATTTTTTCATTGGTCATGAGCAGGTAGCAAAGCTCTCCACTTTTCTATAAATATCCATATTTTTACTCTTGAGTATTGGCTAGAAAAGGGTTGTTTCTTGAAGACTCACACATTTTAATTGTAGCACATATTTTACTTGAGTTTATTGTATGAGAAACAATGTCATATATTACTAATCTTTGAAATTTATAGTTTCTACTCCTTAGCCTTAGGGTTTAGGTAGTGTTTATCATAAGAGAGTTAGTTGAATGGGTTTGAGTAAGCATTTTCTATATGGCTATTTGATCCTTCTAATTAGAAGATTCACACACTTATTGACGTAAACCATGTTAAGGCCTAAGTAGGGATGTAAATTCGGGCGGAGTGGGATAGCCCAAGTCCTAAAGTTTAAGTTGGGCTAGACTCAGGTTGGGTATTGTTGGTGTTAGTGCATAAAAGAAATGTCTCACATTACTAAACAATTGTACTAGTGTAATATTTATAAGTAGTATGAGACTTAGCTTCCTTGGAGGTAGGGGTGCAAATCGTGTCAATTAGTCACGTTCGGGCTTGTTATCGTCTCATGTTTTAGCTTTAATTGTGTTATATTAATTGACACATGAAGAAATGTACTTTAATTTTTTTTTTCATATTGTCTGTATAAAATAGTAAGAAATAACAAGACCTTTAAGAATATAAAAAATTATTGATTAATTATGACTAAATTTTTTATCCCCATTGTGTCGTGTCCCAAATGCCACCCCTACTTAGAGGTTAACGTTTTAAGAGTGAATGACTCATGTTGCTTATATATTATATAAAATTTATATGACATTAGAGCTTTATTTAATTAAATGGGCCAAACCAAAAATATCTAATGCGCCTCCTTGCCAAAAAAAAAAAAAAGGGCCTTGTAAAAAAAAAAAAGTGACCCATTAAATTTATAATATAAAAAAATTGTTAAAAATACAAAGTGTAAGATTAAATTACCAACACTTTGATTGGGAATATTATATTATTAAAAGAATGTTTCAAATTGCTAAACAATGAAACTAGTGTAGTGTTTATAACTAGTACGTGACTTAGCTTTACTGAGGTTAACCTTTTATGAGTGATTGTCTCATATTTTTTATACACTATATAAAATTTATATGGTATTAGAACTTCAATCAATCAAATGGGTCAAACAAAAAATTCTAATATGCCTCCTTACAAAAAAAATATGGGCCTTGCAAAAAAAAAAAAAAAAAATGACCCAATAAATTTAGAATATAACAAAATAGGCTAAAAATACAAAATATTATGCCAAATCACCTACACTTTGAGGAAAAATTTAAAGTATAAAAAGAATATCTTAAATTGTTAAATATAATACTAATGTACTGTTTATAAAAGCATGAAGTTAAAGCATGAGACTTAACTTCATTGAGGTTAACATTTTAAGAGATGATGACTCATGTTACTTATATACGGGAAAATGGCATAAATAGGTTACATATTGTTTGTAAGTTACTATTTTCATAACTAGCAAAATCAGGACCAAAATTGTGCATTTTGGTTATCCATAATTTAGGTAGATTACATACATGTCCTTTAAGACTAACAAACAATTATAACAAATTATAAACAGATCTGCCTCGCTATTTTGTAAACACTCTCACCATTTTTCTCGTGATGAATCGAATCACAAAATAAGCACATGTAATCTGCATGAAAGATTGGAACAACACATCTTGTTTTGATTTCACACATTACTTCTCACAGAAAAAGATTGGGGAAGTATCACTCAATAGCTCTAAAAACAGGAAGAAAAATAGATTGTACAATTTCTACAGAAACTATGATCCAAAATCTGACAAAGATAATTCTAAGAGTAAGAATCATCGACTATCCTAAGATTGTAATAAAAACATACAATTTACATATCTGAATATGTAAAAGGTTACATTGTGTGTTACAAGTTTTTTTTTTTTTTCATACTGCTAGTACACGTATGTAACACATATATCATGTATGTAATATGTATTATATACCTACATCATGAGTATATAATAATTTAAATATGACATATGACATAGTATGTAAACTGTTACATATCAATATGACAAGTATGTAACTCATGTTACATATATATATGTCATATGTAAACTGTTATATACCAATATGGCAGATATATAACTCATATTACATTCAAGTATGTCATATGTAAATTGTTACATACTCATGGTACATGTATGTAACCTATTATATACTGAATAACCTGTTACACATAAGTATATAACCTGTTACATACTGAATAACAATTATGTAACAGGTATGTAACCTATTACACATAAGTATGTAGCCTGTTACATACAACAGTTAGATATATATAACATATTACATACAACAACAGAAAATAAATTACCTGTTATATACTGATGGTGCAGGTATGTAACTCGTATTACATACATGATATGTGATATGTAATACTTGTTATATACTTGCACCATCAATATGTAATAAATTTCATTCCTTTGTACAAATTGGAAATGAAAAAAGAGCTAATATAATAGTCATATTAAAATATTGCATTATGTAATATTAAATCTTAATGCATTTTTACTCACTGATGAGATCTGTGATCATTCATAGTCAATTCTATTGCACCTTCCTTTTATTTTGTTACATTGTTTTCTTCTATGATTTCTTCAACTTCATCATCATAATTCAAAAGTGAAAAATTGTAATAACATAAACCAATAACAAAAGAGCAAGCTTTCCATCCACCCTTCTCGAATCTAAGCACGAATTTTTTATTTAGATCTACAGTTCCATCTCTAAGCTTTTCTCTCCTTAAACTTTTTTTGTGTTTTTTTCTTCTTATTTCTTTTTCTCTCAAATGGAGAGCGAGTTGAAGGACGGAACAGAGACAAAACTTTTCTGGTGTTGACAAGTCGACAATTGGAAAGTACATTAAAAAAAAGTAGTAGCTTCTCTGCTACGATTGCGAAAAAGTGAGGATGGAGGTATGTGTGAATGGCTTATAGCAAGTGAAGGATAAAAATGTATAATTGATGAAACAAAATGAAGTCGTTTAGCGAGTTGTGGAAAAAATGCTATTTGACCAAAAAAGTTGCTAATATACAACATTTATTCTTTATATACTATATAAAATTTAGATGGTATTAAAGATTCAGTTAATCAAAAGAGGAAAAAAAATCTAATAGGCCTTCTCACAAAAAAAAAAAAAAAAAAGAAAGGTCTTACAAAAGTAAAAAAAGATAAATGACCTAATAGATTTAGAATATAAAAAAATAGGTTAAAAATATAAAGCGTTGGGCCAATTGATTCACATTTTGAGAGAAAATGTTAGAGCATAACAAAATGCTAAATATTGATACTAATGTAGTGTTTATAAATAGTACAAGACTTAGTTTCCTTGGTGGTTAACCTTTTAAGAGTGAATGACTTATGTTACTTATACATTATTTAAAATTTATGTTCGGGCCATGTATATTATTCGAACCAAATTTTCTAAATTAAATGCAAGCTTAAAGCTCGATTCTAAAACAATCAAGTAGATTCGGGCCAATTTTTTTAAACTTCAAATAAACTAAAGTTAGTGCTCGAGTTTAAGTGATGTAAAAAATTATAAAATAATAACAAACTATATTCAAACATACATATATTTTATAAAATTTAAACTTAATTTGCACTTCGAGTCAGGTTTAGACTAGACTTATTATATAAATGTTTGACCTTAAGCTCGGCCCTAAAAATTATTCAAATAGGGTAGAATTGGACTTACTCTAGCCTAATATGGGATTCAAGTTGAGTTGAATCAGTTCGAGCGATTCGAGTTTTAGTCAGATAGGACTAAATTTACATCCCTAGGCCCATCTGACGGTCTAGTCCAAGAGTGTACTGATGTCTAGAGATGAAAGACTCGGTTGGTATGACATAATAGCCTAGTAGCAAACATATTGCAAATCTGATTGCACTCTTTTAATATAGTAAACAATCGTTGAACCATTTGTATCAATTGTGGGAGTTGTAAACGGCATGATGATTGACGCATAGTTTATGTACGTTTATTCCTTGCTCTTAAAAGTATGGAGTCCATACATGGTTAGCAATACCAGGCATGTATCTTGTAATTGTATCACCATGTGGTGGCTCGACTCAGTTTTAGATGAAATAGGTTCTTCACTATTAAAGATAGTTTTTTGTGCACCGGATATTATCACTTGTTAGGTGTATATTATCATTGTCACAAGATACGTACATGATGACCGAGAATAAGTCTCAATAGTAAGGAAGAGTATAATCAATGGTATGCTTGATGATTGCTTTTATTCACCTATAAGGGCAATATTATGCATATACTTTTGTGTTTAAGAGAATATATAAGGTTTCGTTGATAGTTACCAACCCTACCTTTAAAACATGAAAACATAAGGTTTGACAAGCTACAACTAAAAATTATAAAAGAGATTCAACAAGCTCCTACTGAGCCCCTATATAAAGATGAGCCAAAGAGAGGAAGAAGGGCAAGCCATTGTTGGTGGTCAAAGACAAAGATGATGACGATAAAGGTAGGAGTAAGTTAGGGTTTGTTGGTAGGAAGATTTTGGATTTGAAAAAAATAAGAGATTTGAGTTAATTTTGTAGTAATTTTTGTTTTGTTTATATCTTTATTATACTATTTCTAAAAGTGGTTGTAAGGATAATTTGGTCTTTTTTCATTAATATAATATTAAAAATCAAAATATGGATGTATAAGACTCTTTACTTGGATTTTTTAAAATTACCCTTATTTTTAGTCCGGTATCCCATTTGGGCTAGTTTAAATGTTTAATGGGAGTGATTTGCCTAAATAGCTTTAATTTTGATTAAAAGTTAAAATTTTCAAAACTAGCAATAATAAGCTCAAAACTGTGCATTTTAGTATATCAAAATTAGATAAATTACAGAAATATTCTTTCACTCTAATTCATACATGTTACACTGCGCAGTATGTAAACAGTTTACGTAGTATGTAACACAATATCAATTTGTAACTCATGACTGATAAAAGCCAAGACTCGCAACCATAAAAAGATTAAAGGACATTTGTTAAAAAATATCACATTTCATACACCCCTTCAAAACTGCAGAAGATTAAAGGACTTGTTAATGTATGTGATATCCCAAGCGACATATTCGAATGTTGAAAATACTTACTTGCATATCCTAACCGAATATAATTGCCATGAGCCATTTTTTTGTATTGATATTTAGAAAGAAAAAAAATTTAAAAATAGGTATATGATGTGATAAATTTAATACTCGCAAGTGTACAAATTACTCGTAGAAAAGTGACAAGCAAACCTCTAAGGTCGGTCTCTCAAGGAATTACAGTGGTTCTAAATAATTTTTTTCTTAATCTAAATAGAGTTCTAACAAAAGTAAAATACTAATTAAATAGAGTTCTAGTGAAACTAAAACTCTAAGTAACTAGAGTCCTAAATCTAGTAAAACTATAAAAAGTGTTTGTTTTGTGACGAGAACAATGGTACGAACAATTAAACAAAATCAATATCGCAAATTAACAATCAATTCAGGTAGATTAAAAATCAATGGAGGATGTATAGACGTTTAGCTTGGTTGACCATGCTTGCATCGAAATGTAATGGTGAAATAACATGAACGTTCTAATAAACAATTTTACCGACTTTCCTTTTAATTACGAGACTGCCTATGGTCGGGGTAAATCTCTTGGTTGATTAACTAATTAACTACCTACGGTCGGGGTAAATCAAATGCCAATCAAACTAATGCTATGACTAAGTCACTAATTTGAAGCTTTGATTAAGTGTTTCGGAATAAAGTCAAGGTGATGTTCCTAGAACTATATTCTTAGATTTTTCAACCTAACTACGAATCTCAAATTGGCCCATGATAATTCATAATTAAATATCTAAACATGCTCATAATCAAAAGGTAATTTGTTTATATTAAATCAATAAAATATTCACCATACACAATTCTAGCAAACATGGCAACACAAACTAAACATCCATAATGAAATTAGCCGCTCATGTTCATATTAAAATTCATAGACAAATATAATATGATCATACACTCAAAGAAGGAAGAAGAAATATAATTATATAACAACAAGAAAAACCTAGATCGAAATACCGCTAAATGGATGGGATGGCGTTCTTCTCCAAAAGCTTTATCTTTGATTGTCGACGGCTTCCTTGGATCCTTAGAATGGTTTCTCTTGCTTCGTTTGAGTGTGGTAAAGCTCCCAAAACTGAATGAATCTCTTGTTTGGTCGCAAAATTATTGTGTGTAAAAGTTGTATTCGAGTTGTATGTAAGGGGGAGTCTAAAGGGGTATTTATAGATGTAAGGGTTTACACAAATCCTGATTGCAATAGGAATAGGGGCGCCGCGGCATACATTTTTCCCGCCGCAGCGCAACACAAATTCTGAAAATAATGGTCAAAACCCGAGAGCTCCCCGCCGCAGCATGCCTTTTCCTCGCCGCAGTGCTTGTTGCCTTTCCTTTCTTCATATTTACCCCTTTACATATGTGATGGCTCGTTATGTAAGGCTTACATATTTGACTTGTCTTGCTCGTAACTAGTGATCCGAGCGCCGTAAATGCTCTGTCTTTGCGTGTTTGCATTATTCAACTCGTTTGACGCTAAAAACACTTGAAATGCACTAAAACATATCCGTGATTCTGAATTGATAGATTTATGAAATTAATCAAATAAACAACAAATAATAAATCTATTTCTCAATAATTAAGTGCAATAGACCACGAAATATTAGTGCTTTTCAAGCATTCATCACAATCCCCAACTAGCTTCTTGCTAGTCTCTAGCAAGAGGAGCGACCTAAAAATTAAAATAAAACGAATAAACTAACCTAACCTAAATCACTTCTGTAGATTTTTACGGTTGCATTTAGCGTATGCAAGAAGCCTTTAAACCCCTAGGTGGCCCTAGTGGACGAGTTATAGTCTCTTGAGGGTTTCTAGTAATGATACCCACAAACATGCTAACAAACAAAATACACAAAAGACTCTAAACATACTTGAATCAATCCATGCATATGTCTCAAAAATTGTCAACAACAAATGTCATACGAAATAGTTAAAAATCACTTAAGCTCAAAAACAGTCCAAATATCAAACCCATCTTAGTAATCAAATTTTGAACAACCAATCATACCACGAGCCCGTTAGTTACACTATCTGATCGTGTCATGCATGATATTCATAGATTACAAAAAAAATTTTAGATCTCAATATCGTGCAAGTAAAATATGAGTGAAAATTGCACTTACAAACTCTATAGGCTCACTTTTCAAATCCATCTCCACTAATATAGAAATCAAACTACCTAGAATCAAAAGGACTTCATTAAGCTTGTAAGTTGTATTTAGGTGTGTGGTTATGAAAGTACGAAAAGTGTTATTTTCAATAGGATAAGAGTACTTTTTATTTCACAAACTTATTTTCAACTTTCTCCACCAAGTATTCTTTTTCATCCTCCTATAATACCTCTAATGTCACCAATGCTCCAACCTATAGCTTTCCTATATTTCCTAAGCACTTTCACAAGTTCATGTTCTTGAGTTTGGGTCAAAATGGATGAAATAATAATCGGATAAGTCTCCCCCTCTCCCAAAAACACATATTTCAAATGCTTAGACAACTCTTTCAATTCAAGCTTAGGTGGAGTATTTTCTTCCCTAGAAGGGATCTTAGGTAACTCTAAGGGTATACTAGGTTCTTCTAAAGGTTCGACACTATCCAACAACTCAAGATATCCCTTAGTCTACTCATCAAAATCCTCCTCTACTATATCAATTGTTAAAACATACTCAAGTTTTTCTTCAATCTCATCCTGCAAAAAGGTATTATGAACAAGAGTATCAATGTGATCACTGTAAGAGCATTTATCAATAGTAGAAACAGAAGGTAAAGGAGAAGAATCAAACACTTTAAAATGAACAGTTTCTCCCAACACTGTCATAGTCAAGATTACACTATGAACATCTATAATAGTCTTAGTAGTGACCATGAATGGTCTACCAAGAAGAATAGTATGTTCCTCGTCCATAGATAGATTTTCATGCATATCCAACACAACAAAATCAACAGGTATAATGGTTGTAGGTTTCAATTCCCCTAAACCTAGTTGCAAATAAATTGAATATGACATTAAATTTATACTTGCACCTAAATCTAGAATAGCTTTTACCACTTTCTTATTTTCCTAAGTGATGTCAATGTTAAAACTTGGATCTTTAGTTTTGGTGGTAAATTTTGTTAAAGGATTGAACTTGAGATTTCAGACACAACAATTCTCTCATTTAATCTATACTTTCTCTTCCTAGTATTTAAATCTTTGAAAATTTTTGCATAGGAAGGCACATTTTTAATAACATCCAATAAATGCAAATTAATTTGAACTTTTGAAAGCATATTAAAGATATTAGAAAATTGGTTATCTTGTTTATCATCCTTGAGATGGTGTAGGAATGGTATGGGTGGTCGGTAAGGCTTCGATGTTTTGTGCAATTGTGGGAAAGTAGATGATTCTCCAATTGCTTCATTGGAAGGCTCATCATTCTCCTTCCATGTTTCCTGCATTAAGTGATAAATCATTAGAAATTTTAGGTAAATTTTTATTGACTACCTTACCACTTCGAAGGACTGTGACTGCCTTCCTTGCTCAGGTTGGTTAGGCAATTTTCCTTTCTCTTGCCTTTGGAGATGGTCCGCTAATTGGCCAACTTGGCCTTCAACCCTTTTCATGGAAGCTTCCAATGAGTCCAACCTTTGAGACTTTTCATTTGGTTGTCCCGACTCACTGGAATAAAGGAGTTCAAGTTGTCATCCAAGGTTGGCTTGTTTGGAAGAGTAAGTTGCAAGTTGTTGTTGGGAGGATTGTTTGTGAAATGATTCTGAGCATAAGTAAGATTGTTGTTTCCCTTCCAAGAGAAATTTGGATGATTTCTCCAACCCAAATTGTATGTATTTGCATAAGAATCGTTCCTTGTTCTCGTTTGGTATCCTTCCATTGCATTGGCTTATTCTTGGCTTGTACCTACATGAGAATCACAAACAAATGGAAAAGTGTTAGCTCCATGCCCATAATTACTACAAATACCGTATACCTCTTGAGTTGGTGTATTCTTGAAGGTAAGGTGTGCAATTTTCTTAGTTAGATCGACAATTTGTATTGCCATTTCATTACTCGGAGCTACTTCATTAACTCCAACTCTCCTTCCTCTAGAACTCTTTTGTTGGGAATTAGTACCCAACATCTCATACTAGTCGTATGTCTCTATTGCGGTCTTTTCTCCCATAGCCCCTCTGCAACATTGTCCACAGTGAATTGACACTATTGTGTTAATTTGTCATAGAAAAATTGGTTCTGGAGTTGCAGTAGAAAATGATGGTGTGGGCACTGAATTAAAACCCATTTGAAGCGATCCCATGCCTCATGAAATGGTTCTCCATTCATTTGTGAGAATGTTGCAATTTTTGTCCTTAGGTCGGCAGTCTTTTGGTGGGAATAGAATTTTTCCATGAATTTGTTGTACACTGCTTCCCAAGTCGAGAGAGAACCAGGTGAAAGAGTCATAAGCCATGACTGGACTTTGTCTTTGAGAGTGTATGGGAAACATATCATCCTCAATTGATCTTCATTACGCCCGTGTAGCGAAAAAGTCTGCACAGTAGCATAAAAATCACAAATAAATGTTAGTGGATCTTCATTAAGAATCCCATAAAAAGAAGGCAACATAGAATAGTGAATATTTTTAAGCTCATAATTTCTAGACGCTTCTCCCAATTGGATGGAATAAGTTGCAGTGCCAATGATTGGCCTTGCATACTCCATCACCATTTCTCTAGGTGGAGGTAGAGAATCTCCTATAATTGGTGGTTACTCTTCCTCCAGATTGTTGGTGTCAAATTGTCTCAAATGTTTTCGTCTCCTGTTAACGTTGTCTATGAAAGGTGCTAATAGATTTTCAAGGGATCTCTTACCTTGCATACACAATAAAAAACAAAACAAAATTAAAGCACCAGACACTATATGACTCTAAACAAATAACAAAAACAAGAAAACAAAGAAAATCATGAAAACTAATAAATTAAGAAAATTACTAAAAAGAAAACAAAATAAACAACTTTAAAAACGCCAATTCCCTAGCAACGGCGCCAAAAACTTGATGTATAAATTATAATACTCGTAAGTATACGAATCACTCGTAGTAAGTGATAAGCAACTCCGAGGTCGATCTCTCAAGAAATTACGGTGATTTTTAAGACGTGTCAATGTTTCCTAAAAAATTATTTGTAAAAGTAAATCTAAAAACTCTAACAAAGTTTGTTAATGGACAAATGTTAAAATTGTAAAATTTTCATAAGAATTAAAATAGACGAGCAAAAAGTTAGCATAATTGATATGATGAAAAAGCGTGGAAAACTAGCTAGCTAACCAATCGTAGATAGAATATTTTACGAGAATTTTACAATTAAGCATGAAAAGTTAGATTTATTGACTTTTCCTAATAAATCCTAAAAATTTCCAATTCAATGGAGAATTTCTCTTAATTCATTAATTAACCTCTTTGATCCAGAACGTTAATTAATAAATTAGCTTAGGAAATCAAATTAGCCACCTAATCTAGGATTAATCAATGTACTTTGATTTGGTTTTTGTTTAAGATTTCTAAATTAAGCAAAGATGATATCTCTAATACTTAATTCTAATTTATTCTCTAATATTCATAATCAACATGATCAAGATGAATCATGAACAAAGATATTAACAACATTGAACAACACATGCTTTAATCCAAATTAAATCATAAAAATATTCATTCACTCATAGAAGCATCACTAAATCTCACACAATAAGTTTAGCTACTCATAATAAAATTTAAATCAATATTTTCTATTACAAATAACATTCTTAAAATCCAAGAGAGAAGAAATTACAAACAATGGAGATACCCCTATTTTCACTCTTGCAATGCCCTTCTTGGAGTTGGATGGTCACATCTTCCAATTTGGTTCTTGAAAGAGCTTCAATGGAGGTTTCTCTCTCTAGAAAATGAAAAAGAAGGGTTGTGGATGGTGGTTTTCGGCTACTGTTCACGCATAGGGTTTTGGATGAGTTTTTGTGTTGTATTTATAGGTTAGGTTAGGAGTGTGTGTGAGTGTGTGAAAATCTGGGCATTTAAGTGAAATTTGGGTACGCGGGCCGCAGCGCCCGTTTTCTCTACCGTGGTAGGAATTGAAATTCTGGAAAATGCAATGCTTTTCTTGTATGGTGCGCATTGAATTTTGGTTTCCCATAATACAACCCGAGAGCTCTGTGTCGCGGCACACTTTTTTTTTTTGCCGCGGCATAACCTGTTGTTCATGCTTTGTAAGGGTCCTCACATAGTTGTTGATTTCTAACGTAAGCCTTATGTTATTTTGTTCTAGTTTATCCCCCCTTATATAGTAAATGGAATACAATGTAAGGGTTACATTTTTTTAGCTCTTTTTGAACACTTAACTCCACTTTTCATCTCACTTTGCATGAACCTACAAAACATGAAAATACCCTCCAAATCAAAGTAATACCGAATTAAATCATGAAATAAATACTTAAAAATTAACAAATAATAGGTCCAAAATAGTGTTTATCAACAACCCCACAAAGATCAATCCCAAAAAGAGGAGAAACATTTGACCCATGTAGAGAAAAAAGAAATAGACAAAGATTAGGAGAACCTGAACCAATTTATAGAAGAATACAACAACCTAAAATGGAAGAATGATTATATTAGGGAACTAGAGGTAGTATTTCACAAGAATTTAGACCTCATGAAAATTATAAATGTAATATTTTAAATTTAGACTGCATAAGAGATAGAAAGAAAGTCTTAGATAAATGGTCTAATAGAATGAGTGTAATTATACAAACTTCTACGATCATACAAACAAAGCCTTCAACTTGTAGAGTCTTAGCAGCTCATGAAATGACAGAAAATGCAAAAATTTAGTTTACAAATTTAACGGAACAACATTTAAGGATGTAAGGAAATGACACAACAGGAAGAGGATACTTAAATACTGTAATAAATAAAATATATAAAGAATTCATAGGAAAAGATAAAAGAAAAAATATTGCTAAATCTAGTGAAAATAAAATAAATTAAATCAAATGGCATTTAGAAAATATGAAAATATATAACATGTGTTACATAAATTCCTTTATATGTGAGTAGGAAATGTGTTATCATAAACTATCACCTTCTATGTAAGAAACTTATAAAGAAATTTTTAAAAAAATTACCTGAAACATTACATAAAATTATGACAGAAATATGAAATAAAAAAAATAGATAAACAATACCTGATACTTTAGGATGAAGAATAAAAAGTTTTAAAATTTGGATAATAGTAAAATGTCAAGAAAGAAATGAATATAAACAAATAAGAAGAAATGATAAAATCTGTTGTAATTTAAGAGATTTTAGAATGCTAGAAAAATATGGTTGTAACATAAGATTTTATAATAAATATAAGAAACATGAGAAATTTATAAAGTTTAAAATATATAAATTTAGGAAACAAAATTTTCAAAAATATAGGAGAATGTATAATAGAGAATTTTATAAGCAAATATATTTTAAAATAAGAAAATATAATATACCTGGAAAAAAAATTATTGTCCATAAAAAAAAATGTAAGTGTTGGATATGCAATGAAGAAAGATATTATGCAAATAAATGTTCTAATAGGCTTTAATATAGGAAAGAATTTAAAAATGAATTTTTTCAGAAAGCAAAATTTTTAGAATAAGCTTTTAAGATAGAATTAGAACCAACAAAAGAATCTGATATAAATGATACTTGCAGTATTTATCTATTAGAAAAAACTAAAGAGAAAATAACAGACTCAGAAACATTTGATTTTGACTCTGATTAATGGATGAACTATTAAACTTAACAAATTCAAACTACACGTATATAAAAATAGGATTAAAATTTAATGGATATAAAAATTATTATTTACATGCATATGTTGACACAAGTGCAAGTATGTGTGTAGCTAGTAAGTTTGTATTTTTAGAACAACTTTGGAAACAATCACCAATAGAATTAGTAGTAAGAATAGTAAATAATACTACAATAAATCTTAATAAAGTCTTAAAAGACACAGATGTATTAATAAGAGAAAAAATCTTTCAAATACCTACAATATATCAACAAGAAATTAAAGTTGACATTTTATTAGGAAACAATTTTGTAAACTTATATCAACCATTTATCTAATACCTAGACAAAATAAGCCTGACAATATTAGATGGAGAAACCATTTATGTATCAAAAATAAAGAAAGCATTAACTATTTCATCACCAACTTTTATGTTACAACATAAAAAATAAAAACATGGTGATAATATAGAAAATAAAAACTATATTTAGAAAATATTTTTTTAGACATAGAGGTTGACTAAAACGTCTTTCTAAATGAAATTTAAGAAGATAAAGCCTAAACATGTATAAGAAAATTATTAAAAATAGTATGTTTAGAAAATTTATTAGATTCAAATATTAATAGGTCTAATGAAATATGAAACATAAAATTAAAAGATCATTTAAAAGTCATAAGAGTTAAACCAATGATTTATACTCTAGAAGACTAAGAAGAATTTAAAAAATAAATTTAAAAATTTTTGGAATTAAAAGTAATTATTTTCAGTAATTTACCACATTTTAGTCCAATATTCTTAGTAAAAAAAAAGAAGTTGAGAAAAGAAATGAAAAAAAGAAAATGATAATAAATTTCAAAGCTTTAAGTAAAAAAACTATCGATGATGGTTATTTTATTTCAAAGAAAGAATAATTATTATCACTCATTAAAGGTAAGAAGTATTTTTCAAGTTTTGATTATAAAAGTGAATTTTAAAAAATAAGACTTAATGATGAATTGCAAAAATTAACAATATTTAACTGCCTACAAGGACAATTCTATTGTATAATTATTCCATTTGGACTAAAACAAGCACCAAGTATTTTTCAAAAATACATACATAATATTTTTTAAAAATATTACAAATTCTGTTGTATATATATAGATGATATATTTTTAAAAATATTTTATTTTTACATATAAATGTTCTACAAGAATGTAGAAAATTTAGAATAGTATTAAAGGAAGGGGTCATTGCTCAACAAAAAATAAAATATTTAGGATTAGAAATAGAATATAGAAAACATCATCTATAATCTCATATTTTAAATAACATACAAAGTTTTTTCAATATAATTAAAAATAAAAATCAATTACAAAATTTTTTAGGATGTTTAATATATGCAGAAGCATATATAAATAAATTAGCAGAAATGAGAAATTCATTACAAATAAAGCTTAACAAAGATTATATTTGGCAGTGATTCGATTAAGACACTAAATATATGGATAAATTAAGAGCACAAGTAAAAGATTTACTAGCTTTATATCATCCAAGACCAGATGATAAAATGATAATAGAAACATATGTTTAACATGAATATTAGGGAGCAGTATTAAAAGAAAAAGTTGATGACAAAGATGAATATATTTGTAGATTTACTTCAGGATCTTTTTAAAGCTCTGAATTAAATTATCATAATAATGAAAAAGAATATTTAGCTGTTAAAAAGGCTATTAAGAAATTTACAATATATGTTATAAGTTCAATCTTCATTGTTAGAACTGACTCATTGTTAGAACTGAAAATAAAAACTTTGGACTTTTTTTAGAACTAATATTACAGATGACTATAAACAAGGAAGACTTATTAGATAGCAACAATAGTTTAATCATTATAAAATTGATGTAGAGCATTTGTCAAGAAGTAAAAATTATTTAGTAGATGCTTTGACTAGAGAATTAGCACCTCTAACTATGTTTTTAATGACAAGAATCGATCTTCTTGACATAGAAATTAAGATCAAAGAAAAGGAAATATTGATTCGAGAGACTGAAATCAAGATCCTCAAATATCAACCTAAGGTATTACATCTTAAAAAAAATTAGACAGTAAATGTACTATGATTAATTTAGTTAACAAGAAAACCCTAAATAACTAAAAAATTCAAAGGAAAAAGAAGTTCAATCTTCAACAGAAATTGAAAAGAAAGGAATGAAAATTCCAAAAATAGAAAATGAGGAAACTGGTAGTAACAATTCAGAGGCAAGCAAAACAATAATAGGATTTAGTGGAATCATTTACAGAACTTTTACCAATATGATCGATGCAGAAGGAAACTATACTAATTACAAAGTTTCAAAATTATTATCACTAACAGAAATAACAAAAAATTATTCTCAGATAGTACAATAGCCAACAGAAGGAACTAGTAGATTAAGAAACCTTGGAAAAATTTCAAGAGCAATAATTTTTAAAGAAGCAACAAATTGGTCCTCAGAAGTAGAAAGAAAAAGGTATAGAAATCTGACAAAATAACAATAGTTAAGTCTATACAATTTAGCCAGAAAAACTACTGAGGAACATCTTGATGATATGAAATTTTATATCACAGAAAAAGATTTTCCACCAGGTAGTAAATTTAACATCTTAGAAAAAGCTGATTCAGTGTTTGTCTATAGGGAATTTCATGCTGGATTAATAGAAAATTTATGTCCAGGAAATGATTTTAAAAAAATTGATTTATTTTCCTAAAATTTTTAAAAAAATCTATCAAAAATTTAAAAAAGAAAATCAGGGCTACAGGCAAGCCAATTTAATTAAGATGTTTTAGTTCCATAATTGATTGGAACCATGAAACACTAGTAAATCCTTATCGTATTATTAAAATTGAATTAACAATTACTAAAAGAGAAGTTCCTCAATCAAAAGCTTTATCAAAAAAAGAATTTAATCATGAGAAATTATGTATAGAAAGAGGACAGATGCTAAGTCAGATTTATCATGAAATAAGAAGAATTAATAACTCTTCTGAGATTAAGGTCAATTATAGTACCAGTAAAACTATTTACACTTTCCAAAATAATATGGTAATAATCGAGGAAGATAGTGAAAAAGTAATTACATATGAAGTCAACTTTAATTGTGATGAGATTGAAGTAAGCGAAGAAACCAAAAATGTGTTTTACCATTATTTCAAAAAGCAATCAGAAGACCACAAATGCATTCATTGCATTAGAGATAAGAAAGCTTGCTTGGACACAGCCTCATCACAAAGCTCAGTGTCAATAGAATAATTCTTGTAAGGCCACTCCCAAAGTTGGTGCCAGGATCATCAATAATGTAGGTTTTTTAGACGCTTGAAAGAAAAGTTAGGCTAAACAGTTATATCCCACTAATGTAAACAAAGAACCTTTAATCTATAAAGGGGAGACTCTTCTATTAGAGGGATATACAAAAAACCAGCCTAACTCTTATTTATTTTCTATTTTCTACTTGTATTTTTAGAATGAATAAGAACTAGAAACTCTTTCAAGGTTACTAGTTCTCTAGTTTGTAAAATTTTCTGTTTATTGAATAAAAGTTCATCTTAAACTCCAAATCAAGTTATCACTCTAATCTTATGAAGGCAAGTACAGATCTTAATAAGATCAACAGAGACAGGAGGTCTAGAAGCTTGGAACTGGAATAAGGCTTAACTCTTTAGAACAAGAAAGAGATAGCTAAGAAGAGAAAGTACGCAATGGACCCATATTCAAAAATAAGTTAGTTTACAATTAGAGACTAGTATAACATGAATTTCATTAATATTGTTGAATTTTATTGATATTGCTGAAATTATATCTTGATTTATGGAAAAAAAAAAACACAATAACATAAAAAGAAAATCTAAAACAGATCTTTATAGAAGTAAAGTTAAGAAATATCCTAAAATTCAAGAAAATTTAAAAGATACAATTTATTTTAAACAAGTTCTTGTTTTTTAAAACATTAGTAAAAAATAACTTTAAAAGAAGTGCATGAAGATCAAAAGTAATCAAAAATTTACAATGAGTAATATACTATTTTTCTTAACAAGAAAAAAGAAATAATTTAGTAAAAAAAAAAAAGATCTTAAAGTAAGCCTTGAACTAGTAAAAATAGACATATAAGAAAATAAAAAAATTCAAGAACTAAGTCGTTGGATAGACAAAGAACTTAATAATTATGAACTTGAAACTCAAGAAAGAAAATTATGACTAAGCATATTTTGAAGGAAAATATATGAAATTATTATAACAATATTTTGACAATGAATATTATGGAACCTATTTGAAATTTTTTAAAAGATTTGACACTCTTTTAGATTATTATACAAATTATATTTTCAGTATTCTATACTTAATAGATCATCCTATAGAAAAAATTTTAATAAATTATTTTACCTAGAAATTTGTCAAAAGTAAATGAAGAATAATTTGATAACTTAATTTTTGGGTTCTATTTATTTAAGGAGCATATAAGAAGATAAGTTAACTGAAGCTTAAAATTAAAAATTCAGCTAAAATTTGGTATCAGATCCATAAACATAAACATATTTGATAAGAAGGATTTAAACAAAATGTTTAAAATAAGGTATAACCAACCTAATTCAAAGAGAAAAATAAATTATTTAAAATATTATAAAGAAAACATAGAATTAATATTACTAATTAAGAAAATAACTAAAGGATTACCTAAAGAAATAATACAAATAATAATTTATAAAGTACTTTTCAATTGGAATGTAAAATTAACCTGGTTACATCGTAAGTAAAAGACTTATTAAGAATAAAAAATGTTACACTATCACAAATCTCTAATTTTAAGAAATTATTTAAATTAGCTCAAAATATTGAAAATAATAAAAATTTTAAGAAAAATTTTACAAAAATATTTTTAGCATGTATAGAAACAAAAATAAACAACATAATGTTATCATAAGAACAAATAGGCACTTTAAAAGAACACAAGAACAATATAAATTTTTTTAGAAGAATTTAAAATCTTTTTAGGCATCATTTTAGAAAAATTAAAAGAAATTCTTTAAAAATATCAAAAATAAATAAAATATTCAAGAAAATAAAATTATTAAATTTATGTTAAAATTTATTTTCAAAAATTATGAATTTTGAGTCAAAAATCTTAAAAATTAAGCATTTGGATAAAAAAAAAAACTTTCATATCACAAAAGGCATAAATAAAAAAAACATGTAATATCTCAAGGGTACGTTCTAGGAATCCCAGGTGAGATATAATTAGAATTGGTCTTTTAAAATTAAACTTATTTCTAGTCCAGTATCCCATTTGGGCCAGAACGGTGTTGGGATGGGTTCGTGTCCCTTTTGACACCTATTGGATATTAGTCAAATTACCACTCTTTAATTGCTGTGATTTGCAGTGGATTAGATATGATGTGGATGATGGGTTAGATAAGTCTGCTAGACATCAAGTATGCAATGTAATTAATAAGAAAACTTCATGGTTCACTAATGAAGCTACGCATATAGCTTCATAGTTCATCCCTTAACCATTGGTTGATCAATGAGAAACAAACCTGCATCATTAGGACAAACCTGGCCATTCCTAGACCTGTCTGATTAAACAAAAATTGGGAAACTAGCACAAATAACAACCCAAAAATTAAAACAAAAATAACACCTTAATAACATTTAACGGAATCTAACTTGTTAGAATTCATCATTGAATGTATTGGTTTAACTAACTAGACGACATCTAATTGGACAATGTTTAAAGTGAAGTGTTTGGGCTGACTTTCTCTTTGTAGTAAAACTATACGAGACAGACATAAGAGTGATTCTTTTTATAGTTATAAGTTTTAAGGGGTGTCATAAAATGTTGCTTTCCTAAGGCATTATTTGATAACGAATTTAATTCCTGATATCTGATTTTTTTCAAGTAATTTTTCAATCAAGTATGTTTGGTAACGATTTCTGATTTTGATTTTTAAATTTTTAAGGAATCACTACCAAAATATGGAGTGATTTATAAATCTTTAAAAATAAGATTTTTCAATCAGATTTATGATTTATGATTTTTTTTATTTTGACCAAACATTTTTTTTAAAGAGTAAATAAAGTCTTATAACTTTTGATTTACAATTTATGATAAATCATATCAAAAATAATTTTCACAATTCATAAACTCTAGTTCATCTTATTGCCAACATTATAAAAAGCTCCACATAGAAATGGCATACACAATAATACTGATATGAAGTGATATTGAGACAACTCACCACATAACACCAAACTGGAAACATCTAAGTACCACTAACATTATTGAAAAATTTAAACAAGACATAAGATGGATGCAGCAATCACTTCTTCTTGGCAAAGAAGAGGCCCCATTTTTGCTCACCAGATTGAGTCCTCACTAGCTTTGCCTTCCATCCACCAACTATTGCACTATAGTCTTCCTGCATGTAACAAATAAACCACAAAACAATAAGAACAAACATATTTTGTAAGCAAACGAAACAATCAAAAATGAAGAAAATTGCACCTCAGAAAAGTCCTGGAGGAAATCATCCTTGTCTTTCTCGACTGCATCCAATTCCTGCCGCAGAACTTGCATAAACTGAAGAACCAAAAAGTCCTTCAGGATATGCTGAACAAATATAGGTCTAAGGAGATTATTATTAAATATGAGTGTTCATGGGGACCTGATCAGTGCGGTCTTCTGCAGTGACCTCATCAAAGCCAGCATCTCTAAGCATCTGTAATTATTTGGAACATAAAATATGCGATAAAAGGGTACAACTTACAAGACTTTCAGCAATGATTCAATGATAAATTAATTGTATGGGGACACACATACCTGGCCATAAGCATTTACATCATGAAGATCATAACCTCTTTGCTGAATGTACTTTGCAAAATCAACTGATGGAGGCCCAGCTCTCTTGCAATAGTCACTGATGAGAACTTTGCCCCCTGGCTTCAACCACTTGTAGAATGATCTGAATAATGCAGGTTTGTCCTGAAAGCAGTCGAGTATTGTATTAGGAAATTGGTCTGATTCTATCTCTGTTCGTTCCGTTCGAAGAAAGGAAACTAAAACTTAATTAAGGCTATTTGGGGTTCTATAATTATGCCTTTGCAATGTTACTTGGTTTAACTCTATTTGTTACCTTTTCTCATATGTGGGGCCCGCAACACAAAAAGCTTCTTAAGATTGCTATTAGAGTTCAATAAATTATACAAGGAAACACAGCAGATAAGAAGCAGCAATTTCATTAGTTAACGCTATAGGGTGCGAGGATAAGGCTCGGTTGCAAAATCATATTAAGATATTAGAAGTGAACTTCTCAGAAAGTTTTGGCTCCAAACAGCAACAAGTGCCTTTCTATCTATTTTGTACATGTCTCCTAGAAAGGAATAACTAATGAGAAGAAAAAAAAGTAACCAGACATAAAAAAAATAACTGATTTGCTAGCAAATGTCAAGGGCATCGTCTCCAGGGTATGACATGAGAGTGTCTTACTTGAATATGTAATATGGTGTCCCGGCTGTAGATCACATCAAATGAGTTCTCAGGATATGTCTTCTTAGTGCAATCAGCAACTTCAAATTCAACAGAACAGTTAAGGCCACTGGCACGCTCCAGGGCTAGAGAAATCATATTTACTGAGAGGTCAATACCGACAACCTCAACATCATAATTTTCAGCCATGTAGAAGTCACCTCCTCCAATACCACAGCCAACATCTAGAACCCTTTGACCGGGCTTAAGTTCCAACTTCGACACAAATTCCTTAGTTGTTGCTGCCCATGTAACAAGTTTCTCAATTGTCATACCCAAGCAATTGAAGAAGGTAAATTATAAAACTCGCTAACAGGTATATAATTTTATATGAAGCTGCGTTCTTTGTCACACATCAGGTATATAAAGGGGTTAATCTTATGAAAGCAGTTATTTTATTTCTTTAGTGCTTTGTTTTCTTTGTAATCTTCGCCCTTCTGCATCAAATTTGCTATCCTATAGTCTACATCACACAGTTTTTTATGAGATCAAAATTGGTAAATTTTTTAATGCGTATCCTGTAGTCTACATTATTCATAATTTTATATAAATTTTCATCAAATTAGAGTATCTGAGTATGGAGCACTCACACTTATATCCATGTCATGTCCGAAAAATTCATAAAAAATGAAGAATTCCAACTAACATATCCTACAGTAACAAACATATAAGACAACATAAAATCATAACACCACAGATGCAGTAGAAACTAGAAATATTATCAGCAGAAAGGTTATGAAAGGCGCTGATAAAAACACCTCAGATTTCTCTTCATTTAAAGAAATGAAAAGTTGAAAGGCCAAACAAGTATATGATGCTTTCATAGTCCCCTATGATTGCAGCGAAAACCAAATAGTAGCAGCTATGTTCCTTAAAATAGATGCTTGATAAGTAAAAGCTTACCAATCCCTCCGGTGCTTACAAAACCTGGCCCAAAGACTCGCTCATAACGTAAAATTCCACTATAATTATACTGAACATTATCTAAGAACTGCTGGAAGTCTCTATCTTCCTGTGATGGTACCTTTTTCCATGTCCAGCAAATCTGCAGTGCGAAAGATTGTTAGTCCCTTCTTAATCAATTGACCTGTGACCAATTTCAAAATTAAAACTTGCAGATTTTAGTACTTGATTCTGATTCTTTTTGTTCCTCACATAAGCTCCAATGCATTTGCAGCCCACAAGTGAAAGTTCAAAGGAATTACCAGATCCATCACGGATACAACATTCTTTAAAAACCTAAAATAAATAAAGATATAAATTAGAAAGAATAAATAGTTGTTGATTTGATCCCAGTTCATAGCCATTTTTATTGTCACATTTATGAATGAATCGTAAATTATATTGAATAACTAGTTAAAAAGTGACATCTACCTTAGTATAAAATCTAGGCTCCCTATAATGAGTTGGGTTGTTTGTTCGCTTATAATCTCCTGACTGATGGAAACAAGATTCCCTAAAGAAAATGTAGGCCCCAACCTTCAACCACTTTAACATCCTTTCAGCCAATTTTTCCACCTGGCTTGCGCAAAACAAAAAAGTTAGGCGTAATGTTTGCTATGTACACATGAAAAGACATGGTGAACTGTAACTGTTCTTTCTAAACTTTTGATAGTTTGTCCTATTTTCGTTCAAACCCAGATGAAGAAAAGGAGGAAATGTGAGAAAAATTGTATCACCTCACTATCTGATAAATACATGAGAAGCCAGTTTGAGAAAATGACATCCACTGAATCCTCAGAAATGGGGAGATCAGGAGATGTCACATCAGCACACATGAACTTGACATTCTTGTAATGACCATTTATTGTTTCATTCTTCTTGATCACACTCTCAATGAAATCCGTAGCAATAACTTGGCCTGCTTTCTTGGCTAAATCACCTGTGAATCGACCAATTCCCGCTCCCAACTCCAAAACGGATTTTCCCTCATATGGTGGAAGCAGAGACAATATCTATAATACATAGAACAAGAACCACAACAACAAAACTTTTAACTTTTGAGGAGTGTTGTTCAAAAATAACATTAATAAGAGATATTTTGTTATCCATTCAAATGAACATGACCAAAACTTTCTAATTCTTCTTTATATTTTCTTTACACATTCATATCGTTAGCCAAGTATGCCAAAATCGTAGTGAACGTTCAATTAATTTTTTTTGAAAAATAAATAAAATAAAAACTTCAACTAGTTTAACATTTAATGAGTCTAAGTAGGTAGCTGGAGTTGAATTTAAACAATTATAGTTCAGTAAAAAATTTTAGGGAGAATAACAGAACTAACACCCCTCAAAACTTCTAATAACAAAACTAGCACCCTTATGTTTAAATTTATATTTTCATAATTAAAAAAATGACTAATATGTTATTTTTCTTTGAACATCTATCCAATTAAAATTGAACGACGATAATTTAGATTCGTTTAATATTGAACGTTCAAATTAAATATTGAACGTTTAATATTATTGGGGTGTTAGTTTTGTTACTATAAGGGGTGCTATTTTTGATAATTTTCCAAAATTTTAGCCCGTGCATTTTTTAGTACTAGTTTTGGAGCACGTATATATATTTTTTATACAATTTATATTCACATAATTATTATTAAAATTTAAATCAATTTTTTTTTTTATATTTTAAAGTGAAATTTATATCATATGTATTTTTTTAAAGTGTAAGAGATTATGCAAAATAAATTAAAAATATTAAAATATGTCTTTTATTTAAATTATTCAATTGTTGATGTCAAACAAATTTTATTATTCAACAAATTATTTCTAAAATAGATAATGTCATCATAAAAATAACTAATTAAACTATCATATGTTATTTAAAATTGAACAATAAAAAAATCTTAAACTAACACTCATATATATACACCTATTTTTAATGTGACAAAAAATGATTTGATAGAAGATGAATGTTTTTTTTTTGTCAGTGATAAAAGTGTAATGTTAAAATACATAAATTTATACTCATATTAATTATGGTATGACAAGTGGTTAAGTAATTTTAAAAATGAAAAAAAGTTATTCACTTTAAAAGAATTTTTTTTAAAAAAAATCTTATTATAGTTAACATGGGTACAAATATAAGTACAAATTTATGTTATTTTTGCATTTTTTTGGTAAAAAATGAACCAACTCAGTTATATTTAGAGAACAAATAATGCTCATAGGGTATGATATTATTTCTTTATGTAATTAGAAGTATATCCTTTAACATAAACTCAAAAATAATATTATCAAACAAAATAATAACAATATAAAAAAATTATCAAATCAAAAAAATTAGAAAATTAAAAAAAAAATCAAATATAACTTTTTTTTACTTCTTTGAGAATTTTTTGACTTAAACTCCTAAATAATTTTATCAAATGAAAAAATCTCAAATAAAATAAAATCAAATAAATATTATTTGTACGGAGGATAATTCGCATATACATATACATATATAGGGGTGGAGCTATAAAAAAAATTTAGGAGGGGTTAAAATTTAATTAATTTTATATAAAGTAAAAAATTAGTAAGAGTTATAGTAGACTATACTTAATTCAATACTAAATTTTTTCATGTCATATTATCATAGAGACATAGAGTTAGCACTAACTAAAAATAATATAGAGTGAACATATTATAATTAACTTATAATAAAAATTAAACAAAAATATAACAAGTTAATAATCATTAGTATCATTTATGAATAAAATAAATTTATTAACTAACAAATCTAAGCAAATAAAAAGTTCAATCAAACATATCAAAATTTATAGTTGTTAAAACTAAAACTAAAATAATTATATGAAAATATAAAAAGTAAAATATGATTTTGAATTTTAAACTTGAGACTATATTTAAAAATATATATTTATAAACAATATAAGAATGACTAATAAGAATAAAAATAATAAAATTTTTATATAAATTTTTTTAAATAAATTCTAAGAGATTATTAAAATAAAATGTCAAATAATATAATATTAGATAAAATTAAAATTTAGATTGAAATAAAATATAATAAATATAAACTTAAAAACTTTAATATGAAGCTTATTATATACTTATTTTTAAAATTTTATTTTTTAATGGTAAGTCTAAAGTTAAATATTTAAACTTTTTTTAGGATTACCACATTTAAGAAGAATTTTTACATAGTATACGACTATAATTTTATTACTGTTACCATTAGTTACCAAATAAATGAAACAAGTATATACTTAACTACTTTGTTTACAATTCATATCATTTTTATTCACGTATTTGTTAAATATTGTTAATATATACTAAAATATATACATAAAAATTAGACACAATATATTACTAAAAATAAAATATTTATTTAATGCTAAAAATATACATATAATTAATTTTTTGTAAAAAAAATTAACCGGAGCTGTAACCCGCCTAGCCCCTCTACATATATGTACATATACATACATATATATACATATACATACATATATAAATATATATATATATATATATAATAGAGAATAGGTACTAGATTTTCAAATAATTTTATCAAATAAAAAAAATTGTCAAACAAAATAAAAATCAAATAAATAAATAAATATTGCTTGGTAACTCTCCTTTATATATATATATATATATATAAAGCTAGCTCTAAAGAAAAATAATTTGATTTAAAATAAATAAAATGTATATTTCTCACTTCTTACCATGCTTGTCAGGGAGTTTATTTTTATTTTTATAATAATATATGTCAGGAAGTTAGTATATAATAATTAGAGATTCATCCTCTAGGTTCATGTCATGCATTCAATATTTTTAACTTATTTATTATCTCTTCACTTCACTTACTTCTGCTATTATTTATTTACAAATTTAATTTTTTTAATAAATAAATTCATAATTTTTTATTTAAAAACTTTTTCACTATTCACATAATCGTACAAATATATAATTGTTAAAAAAATGGTAATAAAAATTATTTTAAGATTTAATTATCAGGTAAAAGTCTCATTTTTTATAAAGAAAGCTTATTGTATTCTTATGAAAAGCATTTTCTTGAAGGCAACATGATACTTAATTTTTTTTATTTCTACAAATTATATATAATAATTATTTTTTAAATTGGCGTAATTTAGTTATCTTTTTATTATGTGTTATTTAATATATAACAACATAATACATATAATATTACTAAAAAAATAATACATGTCCACTAATATGCTGTTAATATATATATATATATATATTAAATACAAATAAATAGAAATATCAAACACAAATATATAAGAGAAACTAAACTCTCATTTATATATAAATAATAGGTAAAATAGATTAGAAAATAGGTACTAAATTTTAAAATAATTTTATCAAATAAAAAAATTGTCAAACAAAATAAAAAACAAATAAATGGTGTTTTGGAAACTCTCCTTTATCTATTATCACTAGTTTTGCACGTGCCCCCTTATTTTTTTTTATACAATGTATATTCACACATTTGTTATTAAAACTTAAATCACAAAATTTTTTATGTCATATGTATTTTTTTTAAATGTAATAGATTACGCAGAATAAATTAAAGATATTAAAAGATGTCTTCTATTTAAATTGTTCAACTTTTGATCTCAAAAAAGTTATACTATTCAACAAACTGTTTCTAAAATAGATAATGTCATCATAAAAATAGCTACTTAAACTGTTATATATTATTTAAAATTGAACAATAAAAAAACTTGAACTAATACTCATATATACATATTTTTAATGCGACAAAAAATGATCTGATAGAAGAGTATTGCTTTTTTGTCAGTGATAAAATTGTAATGCTAAGACACATAAATTTATAATTATATTAATTATGGTATAACAAGTTGTCAAGTAATTTGGAAAATAAAAAAAGTTATTCCTTTTAAAGATTTTTTTTTAAAAAAAAGTCTTATTATAATTAATATGGGTACAAATATAAGTACAAATCTTTGCATTTTTTTAGTAAAAAATGAACCAATTCAATTACATCTAGAGAACAAATAAAACTCATAAGGTATTATATTATTTCCTTATGCAATTAGAAGTATATCCTTTAATATCAACTCTAAAACTACATTATCAAACAAAATAATAACAATATCAAAAAATTATCGAACAAAATAAAAAAAAATCAAATATAAATTTTTTTACTTCTCTAAGAATTTTTTGACTTAAACTCCTAAATAATTTTATTAAATGAAAAAAATCTCAAACAAAATAAAATCAAATAAATATTATTTGTATGGAAATATATATATATATATATATATATATATATATATATATATATATATATATATATATATATAATTCATTTGATAAAATTATTTAGGAGTTTAAGTCAAAAAATTCTTAGAGAAGTAAAAAAATTTATATTTGATTTTTTTTATTTTGTTTGATAATTTTTTTATATTGTTACTATTCTATTTGATAATGTAATTTTAGAGTTGATATTAAATAATATACTTCTAATTGCATAAGAAAATAATATAATATCTTATGAGTTTTATTTGTTCTCTAGATGTAACTGAGTTGGTTCATTTTCTACTAAAAAATGCAAAGATTTGTACTTATATTTGTACAAATCAAATAAATATTATTTGTATGGAAGACAATTCGCATATATATATATATAAAAGCTAGCTCTGAAGAAAAATGATTTGATTTGAAATAAATAAAATGTATATTTCTCACTTCCCATTATGCTTGTCAACAAGTTTATTTTTTATTTTTATAATAATGTCTGTCAGGAAGTTAGTACATAGTAATTGAAGATTCGTCCTTTAGGTTCGTGTCATACATTTGATATTTTTTAACTCATTTATTATCTCTTCATTTTACCTACTTCTGTCATTATTTATTTGCGAATTAATTTTTTTTAATAAATAAATTCACAATTTATTCTTTAAAAAAAATTTTAATATTCAAAGAATCGTAAAAATATATTATTGTTAAAAAATGGTAATAAAAATTATTTCAATATTCAATTATCCCGTAAAAGCCTCATTTTTTATAAGGAAAGCTTATTGCATTCTTGTAAAGAGTATTTTCTTGAAGGTAACATGATACTTGATTTTTTTATTTCAACAAATTAAATATAATAATAATTTTTTAAATTGGTATAATTTAGTTACATTTTATTACATGTTACTTAATATATATAACAACTTAATACATATAAAACTATTAAAAAAATACATGTACATCAATATGATATCAGATTATATAGGTTACTAACTGTTTTTTTAACCCTCTATTTTTTATTTCAAACAAAATAAAAAAATATAAATATTAAATACCAATAAATATAAAATAAAATAAAATAAATAAAAATATCAAACACAAATAAATAGGAGAAAATAAGCCGGTGGCCTAGTAGCCCAATGGCACAACAACCCTCCCAATAACATGGAGGTCGCAAGTTCAAAACTTGCTATGGACAAAGTCCATTTAGTAAAAAAAAAAAAGGAGAAAATAAACTCTCATTTATATATATATATAAATATAAATAAATAGAAGAAAATAAACTCTCATTTATATATAGATAAGAGATAGATAGATAAAATATAATAAAACATAGGTACTAAATTTTATAATAATGTTATCAAATAAAAAAAAATTCAAATAAAATAAAAATTAAATAAATGTTGTTTTGACAACTCTTCTTTATTATATAGAGATAATAGAAATAGATTGAAATGTACATGAATTTCTTTTAGTGTTATTTTAATAGTTATAAATTTTAAGAAGTATAATAAATAATGTTTTCCCAAAAACTTTTTAGTCATTTACATTTTATGTTATACAGATTTATTTTTTTTTAGGACATTAAGAATCATAAATTTCTTAACATGTATTCTAGCATTTAACATACCAATTTTTGTAAATTTTTTTTTTTTTTAATTTACACTAAATTAAAATATCCAAGGGCGGAATGTCCAAGTTACGGGACATGATTCACAAAAAAAAAAAAAAAAAAAAAAAATTAAAGTAACATAACAAAACATCAAATCAGATCCCATTCCATCCCACCATATTTACTATTATATTATATTTAAATAAAATAAAACGCCCTCTTGAAAAAATCAAAAGATTTGTTTCATATAAAATATAAAATCATAACAACGGAATTTTTAGAAAATATGTATATATATATATATAAAATACCTCAGGTCGCTCTTCTTTGTCCAGATCAGAAGCCATGGAGTCGAGCATCATAGCCTCCACAGTCAAATCAGCAGAATGCAGCTTCCAGTAGTTCTTTTGGACCTCACGCTCGTGCTCTTCTCCTACATTTTCGACGTAGTGTTTCATGTTATTCAATTGTTTAAAACGAAGATCTGTAAAGATTTAATTGCAACAGTTTGAAGGAACTGTTAAACCTAACCATTTATAATCATATTATTAGCATGAGACAATGCCATGTTAAATTGGAACGTGATTGAATTGAAACAAATCGAGTTGCTTCGTTTGGGATAGTGAGAGACAATGGAATGGGAAACGAGTGATGAGCCTTATCAACAACTCTCAATGGCAATGCGACACCTAGAGAAATTCCTAGATCTTCGGTTGTTGTGCGGCATCTCACATCAAATAAGTATCACTTGGCCATTCTCTCTCACAAAACCACAAGAGCACTGGGCTCAGTTTATGCCAAGTGGTAAGTTGTACCGTCAGCACCAGACGTCTCAATTTATAGTCTTTATCGTGGGACATTTTTTTTTTTTTAATAGCTAATAATAAGCACACATATTGGTTGCAATTTATCTATATTTCACATCCCTCGTAAAAATTTAAAAAAAGTAATAATTTGTGTGAAAATTGGCTTGCATGACCCTTTCAAGAGTGTTTTAATTTTTTGCAAAAGAGTTCATTTTTACCCCTAACTAGTTGCTTGTTAAAAATATGACACAATATGTTATCTTCTTCACTCCTTTTCTTCTCTCATAAAATTTCTGTCCGGCTCTTACAAAAACCAAGCAGTGTTTTTAGAATTTCTATCTATCTATCATTATATTTTGTTTTCTTTGTTAAGAGTATAGAGAGATATAGATAAAGAAAGAAAGATGTATTGTATTAAATTTGTGTGTTGTGAAATGTACATAGGGGACCTTATTTATAGGGTCTTACAAGTGTAGTACAAGAGTGTAGTACATTGATGTGTTAAAATGTGTACTCGCAAGTGTACGAATCACTCGTAGTAAAGTGACAAGCAACTTCCAAGGTCGGTCTCTCAAGGAATTGCAGTGGTCTTAAATAACTAACTTTTTAATCTAAATAGAGTTCTAATGAAAATAAAACACTAATTAAATAGAGTTCTAGTGAAACTAAAACTCTAAGTAACTAGAATCCTAATGCTAATAAAACTGTAAAAAGGTTGTTTGTTTTTGGTAACTAGAACAATCATACGACAATCAAACGAAAACAGAATCGCAAGCAAACAATCAATTCAATTAAATCAAATATCAATGGAGGATGTATGGACGTTTAGCTTGGTTAACCATGTTTGCATCGAAAAGGTATGGTGATATGCATGAACGTCCTATATGAATTAAAACTACCGGCTTTCCTTTTAATTACGAAACTCCTTTTGGCGGGGGTAGGTCTCTTTGTTGATTAACTAATTAACTGCCTTTGGCGGGGTAAATTAAATAGCAATCAAATTATGCGCAAGGAAAACATGCCAATCAAATTAATGCTATGACTAAGTCACTAACTTGAAGCTTTGATTAAGTGTTTCGGAAAAGAGTTAAGGTGACGTTCCTCTAACTAAAATCTCAGATTTTTCAGTCTAACTACGAACACCAAATTGGCCCATGATTATTCATAATCAAACATTTAAACATGCTCTTAATCAAAAAGTAATTCATTCATAAATCAATTAAATACACCATACACAATCCTAGCAAACATGGCAACACAAACTAAACATCCATAATGAAACTAGCCGCTCATGTTCATATTGTTATTCATAGACAAATAAAATATGATCATACACTTTAATAAATGGAGAAGATAAATTAATTCTATAACAACAAGGAAAACCTAAATCTAAATACCGCTTATGGATCGGTTGACGTACTCCTCCGTAAGCTTTATCTTCGATCGTCGTTGGCTTCCTTGAATCCTTAGAATGGTATCTCTCGCTTCGTTATAGTGTGGCAACGCTCTCAAAGCTGATTGAATGTCGTGTTTGGGTCGCAAAATTGAGAAAAGGAAGAGTTGTGTATGAATTGGTCAAGTGAGTTCGAGTTCTTCTTGTAAAGGGGGTCTAAGGGGGGTTTTTATAGATGTAAGGGTTTACACGAATCCTATGTGCCATAGGAATAGGCGCGCCGCGGCATACATTTTCCCCGCCGCGGCGCAACACAAATTCTGGAAATTATGTACAAACCCGAGAGCTCCCCGCCGCGGCATAACTTTTCCTCGCCGCGGCGCGCAATGTTTTTGTATTTTCAGAATCAAACCCGAGAGCCTCACGCCGCGGCATGCAATTCTCTCGCCGCGGCGCGCGATGCTTCATTGTTTTCCAGAATTCAACCCGAGAGCCTCACGCCGCGGCATGCAATTATCTCGCCGCGGCGCGCAATGATTTCCTTCTGTTCACGTCCCCCCTTACATATGTGATGGCACTATATGTAAGGCTTACATATTTTGTCTTGATTAGCCCGTAACTTGTGATCCGAGCGCCGTAAGTGTTCCGTCTTCGTGAGTTTTCATCATTTGACTCATTTTGACGCTAAAAACACCTGAAATGCACTAAAATATACCCGTGACTCCGAATGGATAGATTTATGAAAATAATCGAAATAATAATCATAATAAATCTATATATGAATCAATTACGCACAATTAATCACGAAATATTAGTGCTTTTCGAGCACTCATCATACATGTAATAGTACAAGTGTAGTACAAGAGTGTAGTACATGTAATAGTACAAGTGTAGTACAAGTGAAGTGTAGTACAACTTATATATTAACATCCCCCCTCAAACTCAAGGAGGAAGAGAAACAATCAACTTGAGTTTGGAAACTAAGTCTTGAAATCTGCCTGGTGGATGAGATTTGGTAAAAATGTCAGCTGTTTGATCTGTGGATGATACTGATTTGAGACGAATAGTGTTTTGAAGAACATGTTGACGAACAAAATGACAATCAATCTCGATATGTTTTGTTCGTTCATGAAATACATTATTGTGAGCAATTTGAATAGCACTCTGATTGTCACAATAAAGAATAGTTGAGGTTGACTGGAAAACACCCATATCAGCAAGTAGCCAGCGAAGCCAAAGAAGTTCTTGAGTAGTGTCAGCAAGGGCGCGATATTCAGCTTCAGTGCTGGATCAGGAAGTGAGAGATTGTTTCTTGCTTCGCCAAGATATGAGAGAGTTCCCAAGGAAGAAACAGTATCCAGTGGTAGATCGACGATCAGTAAGGTCACCTGCCCAGTCAGCATCAGAGTAGACCGAGAGAAGAAGATCAGACTTGTTGGATAAGTGAAGGCCTTGAAATATGGTGCCTTTGATGTAGCAGAGAATGCGAAGAACAGCAGCATAATGAGTAGATCGTGGAGCAGACATGAACTGCTAACCAAATGAACAGCATAAGCGATGTCAGGATGAGTGACTGTGAGATAAACAAGACTGCCAACTAGTTGTCTGTATAATGTGGGATCTGAGAGAAGAGCACCATCTAATGGAGTTAGTTTGACATTGGTTTCTAGAGGTGTTGATGCAGTCTTGCAATCAGTAAGACCAGCCCGATTAAGAATATCTGAAGAGTACTTTGCTTGAGAGAGATAATATCCTTGAGAATCAGATGAGATTTCCAAGCCTAAGAAGTAGTGGGGACAACTAAGGTCTTTCATTTCAAAATGATGGTTAAGAAACTGCTTGAGATTAGTAACGCCAGTCGAGTCATTCCCTGTTATGATCATATCATCGACATAAAGGAGTAGAAGTGTAACGCCAGTGGGGGTCTTCCGAATAAAGAGGCCGGAGTCATAAGAGCTGGAAGTGAAGCCAAAGTCAGTAAGTGTAGAGCTAAATTTGGCAAACCAAGCCCGAGGAGCTTGTTTGAGGCCATAGAGTGCACGACGAAGTTTGCATACTTGATTAGGCGAATGAGTATATCTAGGAGGAGGTTTCATGTACACTTCCTCAGTTAGGTCTCCATTGAGGAAAGCATTTTTGACATCCATTTGAAACATTTTCCAATTTTGGGCAGCAGCAATAGCAATGATACTGCGAACAGAGGTGAGGCGAGCCACAGGTGCAAAAGTTTCTTCGTAATCGATGCCATATTCTTGCGTAAAACCTTTTGCAACCAGACGAGCTTTATATCGTTCCACAGACCCATTTGAATGAGTTTTGATTTTGAAAATTCATTTACAACCAATCAGAGATTTATCAGACGGAAGATCAACAAGATCCCATGTATGTGCTTTTGTTAAAGTCTGTAATTCATCTGTCATAGCTTGCTGCCAATGAGGGTTAGAACTAGCTTCTCTATAGTTTTGGGGTTCATGATAAGACAAAATAGTGGAGAAACATTTGTAATCACGAAGATGAGAAGGAAGAGTACTTACTCGAGTAGTACGACGAAGTGATGATTCTACACAATCAGGTGGTTGATCTTCAGAGGATGTTGTAATTTTAGGATCAACAGAAGGAGCAGACTCGTCAGGAGAGGTCGTAGTAGACAGTGGAGAGGGTAATGGAGTAATGTCAGAAGGAAACAGATCAATAGTTGGGTCATTAAAGAATGAGGGTGAGGTAGGAGATGAGACATGAAATTGGGAAAGAGATGAGAACATTTTATGTTCCCAGAAGATGACATGACGAGAGATGTGCAATCGTTGAGAGAGAGGGTCCCAACAACGATAGCCTTTGTGCTCTATTCCATACCCTAAGAAACAACAAAGACGAGCACGAGGTTCCAATTTATTGCGTTCATGAGGGTGAAGAAGAACAAAACAGGCACAACCAAACACTTTGAGCAGATTATAAGATGGAGGAGTATTATAGAGGCGTTCATATGGGGATTGATTGTGAATAACAGGCATTGGAACACGATTGATGGTATAAACAGCAATAAGAGCTGCTTCACCCCAAAAGCGATCAGGACAAGAACTAGAAATGAGAAGAGTGCGAACAGTATCAAGAATATGTCAATGTTTTCGCTCAGCTCTTTCATTTTGTTGAGATGTGCTAGGACAAGAATATTGAGAGAGTGTGCCTTCTTGTCGAAGAAAATTTAAAAAAATTTGTTTCTTTATATTCCATAGCATTATCAGCTCTAAAAACTTTGATGGTTTGAGAAAACTGGGTTTTAACCATTTGGGCAAAATCATAATAAATTTTGGGTAATTCAGATCTATGTTTCATGAGAAAAATTCATGTGAATCTTGAATAATCATCAATAAAAATAACAAAATATTTGCATCCCCCCATAGTAGGATGTGGAGAGGGACCCCAAACATCAGAATGAATTAAGTCGAAAGGGGAGACAGAAATATAATCACTTTTATTAAAACATAAAGCAGGTTGTTTTCCTAATTGACAAGGTAAACAATTTACATTATCAGAAATAGAAGCAGAAACAGATCCTAATTTACCAGTAGATATTAAGGAATGAAGACGTCCTATAGACGTATGACCTAGACGAGCATGCCATAGGTTGATAGGAGTAGTAGTAGTAGAAGCAGCAGTAGAAAGATGAGGAGAATTGGGTAGATGAAGGTTGATAAGTTCAAATAGGCGTCCAACTTTACGGCCTATCCCAAGGGTCTGCCCTGTCTGTGGATCCTATACAAGACAACCAGAAGAAGAAAAAATAATAGTAAGACCAAGTTCACATAATTGACCAACAGAGATAAAATTTAGAGTAAGATTGGGTATATGAAAGGTGTCAGAAAGTGATATAGAAGATGTAGAAACTTGACCTATATCGTGAACATGCATGTGCGAACCATTAGCTGTTTGAATTAAAGGTTTCGAGGTGGAAGATTGTGTGGGAGAGAAGATGTGAGTATTATGAGTCATATGGTTGCAACAAGCAGAATCAAAGTACCATGGAGAGTTACCTGATGTGAGAGACAAGGCAGTAGGAGGAGGATTACCAGAGTTTGAAAGGACGTGTTTAAGAAGACCTTCAAGTTCTTGAGTAGAGAAGGTGAATTTGTCATGATTACCTTCAGAAACCATAGCAGTGACAGATGAATTACTTGATTTACCTGAAGCATTATGATAGGGATATCGAGGGCAATCATTCTGAAAATGTCCTGGACCTTTCTTGTGACAAAATTTACATACGCGAATGCGACATGTGAGAAGATCATGATTGGTCTTGTGGTAGTAGGCGCAACCTTGCTGTTTGGAGCCCTCTTTAGAACCCTCTTTTAGGCGAGATAGTAGGGAGTGGCAAGAACAGAATCAGTAGGTTGAACTTTGAGAACCCCAATCCGTGTTTCTTCAGAGCGAAGCTCAGCCACAGTAGTATCTAAGGACGGAAAAGGATTGCAATGAAGCAAGGAAGCCCGAACAGGTTCAAAACGATTATGGAGAGCCATGAGAAAAATAACAAGACACTGGCGATTACAATAAGTGGCAAACATCTCAGCATCAGTTTTGTTTGTCCATGATGGTTCAGAGAGAGCGAGTTGATCCCAAATAGTATGCATTTCAGAGAGAAATTGGTTAATCGTTTGATCAGACCTCTGACGTTTAGTATGAAGATTTGTCAGAAGTTGATATTGGTTGACTAGATCTGTGGTAGTGAATTGATTCTCAAGAAATTTCTAAACTTCCTTGGCAGTGTCAAAACGCCCAAACTCACCATGGATCGAGGGTAGAGTAGTGTTGCGGAACCAAGTAATGATTTGATGATGTTTGCTTTCCTAGTCTTCAAGACGATCAGCAAATTGGGCCTCTGTTTCAGTGGTTGCTTTTATGGGTATAGAGATATCACCGGTTATGAGACGCAATAGCTTGCGTCCTTTCAAAAAACTCCTCATTGCTTGTGCCCAAGCTAGGTAGTTAGTATCATCAAGGGTGGTAGAGATTGGATTATGGACATCATTTCTATCCATTTTAAGGAGAATAATAGAGAATAGTATAAATGAGGTTATATATGTCAAATAGAACCTTAAAAATGAAAAGAGCAGTCAAAAACAAGCCTGGAACCGATCTGAACCAGAGAAGAACCGGCCATGAGGGTGGTGAACCGGAGCTGGGAAGTGGGCAGTAGAAAACCGGGTCTGAAAATGAGAAGAACTGGGTCTGGTGTGGGCCAGGTACGCTTGGAGCCCAGATCTGGAACGGGTCCGCGGTGCGGGTTGGGTCGGTGACGGAGCGGGTTGAGTTGGATCTGTGGGTTGGCGCGTCAGATCTGGAAGCAGATCTTCAAGTGGCGCGTGAGAGGCTATATGGTGGTGATTTTGGTGGCGTTGGAATATTCTGGTTAAGACGAGTCTGATGGTGGTATTTTTGTTTGGATTGGATTAGTATAGATGATGGTGGTTTATTGTGATGAATAGAGACGAAATTTTGATGGAAATTTTAGAGGTGTTTGAGAGACTCTGATACCATATTAAGAGTATAGAGAGATATAGATAAAGAAAGAAAGATGTATTGTATTAAATTTGTGTGTTGTGAAATGTACATAGGAGACCTTATTTATAGGGTCTTACAATTGTAGTACATGTAATAGTACAAGTGAAGTACACTTGTGTAGTACAAGTGAAATGTAGTACAACTTATATATTAACATTCTTCTTTCTTATTTTCATTATAGATATGTTGTTTTTAATTTATGTATTACTATACTGATCAAATTTTAAAAATTTCAAGTCATGAAACATAAGTTTTGTTAAATATTTGACATCATATCAAATTGAATAATCGTATATGCAAATTGAGGAACTTAAAGAGCTAATAACGAAAATTCGAAAAAAGTTTGTTCCTTAACTACAAATGATTTTAAGAAGTTTTGTTAAATGGTTTTAATGAATATATAAATCCATTTTTAATTTCTATAATAATAAAAAATTAATTTGTTAAATATGTGTTTCAATTGTGTATAATCCAACTAATGTGGCAAAAATGTAAAGCAATATTAAGAGGATAAAAAACAAAACTGTCATTTAATATCTCAACTTACAATCCAATTCCATTAGTAGTAGTAACAAAATCTATTATGAAAATAACATCATTTTCCATCGGCTTCAGAAATGCTTGCTTGTTAAAAATCACTTTTTTTTTTTGACTTCGTTAATTATTTACTTATTTATTATAATTACATGTCTATAGGCTCTCAGTTATCTTAATTTTGAACACCATATCGTGAAGACAAGATCAAAATCGCATTCAATTTTAATTATTACTCTATTTTCAATAAATTTTCATAAGCTCTCCAGTTTTGAAACTTATATGTGTAAGTTATGTTCATAAGTTCATTTGTTGCCATATTTAAATGCTTAAACTGAACAAATGTCTGTCTATACACCTTTCGGCTTTGAATGCAAGTTAGAAGGGTTAGGATATTGAATAGTGTAAAATAAAATGATAAAAAAAAAGTTGGGGCTAATTGTGTCATGCACTTATTCTAAAAATAACACTTAGATCTTATATTTATTTTTGTGATAGTTTAGTCCTACTATATTATAAAAAAATAATAATAATAACCGAATAAGAACAAATAATTATGTTTTTAGTTAGTTTTTCTATTTTTTTTTTCAATTATAGTTTATTTAAGTTAAAATATTATTAATTTAATGCAATTGATTAAATAAAAATAAAAATTTGTGTTTGTGCGGCGGTCACTTTTTAATGAAAATAGAACCAAACTATTATAAAAAAAATAATTATATAACTTAAATGTCATTTTATTAATAAGTATAGGATCATGACGATATTTTTCTCTAAAAAATGTATTTTTTATGTTTTTTAATCTCTTATATATATTAGATAAAGACAAATGCTTTGCCTGTGAACTTTGCACATAAATTGTTAATTTTTTTTTGTTTAGTTTAATTTTTATAATATATTTAAAATTTATTTTATAAAATAAAAATTAACCATAAGTTTTCTAATCAATTAGAGATACATTATTGTAAAAACTCCATCTGAAGTATATCGAAAATAGATATGATAAGCATTGATCTTAAATTTTTTCCAAAACTTAAAATAAAATAAAAAGGGCAAGACATGTCATTATCTAAAAGAATAAGGATATTTTTGTCCAAAATTTATTTAAGCGTGATATAAAATTTTATGTACAGTATAAATATGGGTTAAAAATAGTGTCATTTAGTCTTTTAACTATAGAAAAATATGTCAATTAAGGACAAATTATAATATTTTAATGATTTTCTTTTAAAATATTTTTTTTTTCAAATAATTAAGATGTAAATAAAATATTAGTCTTTAACAAGGATAAAAAAAAATTTAATATGAAATTTAAAAAAAAAAATCAGCAATAATAATATTCAAACATAATGTTATTTAAATATATTTTTAATTTTAATAAAAGTTAAAAATCAATAAAACATTAAAAATTAATAAATGTTATTTGTTTTCTTTTTTTATATTAATTTTCACTTTCTTATTATTAAATACTCCTATTCTGATCGCATTTAATCACTTATCATCTGCTTATGCACATCACTACTACATCGTAAGTTTTTATACTGAATAATACAACAATCTTTTGTATCTATGACGTCCAATTAATAACCATAATACTTACCAGGAGTACATAACTAATGGTGCTCATTTAATGATCAATTTTTCCAACGAAGTCTTCACCTGCATGGGCTTATATTGTCAACTCTCATTTGCTAAAGTATAAGCCCTTATTTGTGGTGTCTTATAGATATCTCAAGATATACATATTGCTTGCCATTGTTCTACCCTAAGTTCGACATAAATATGATAATAACTCTTGATACACGACCAATGTTTGAACTTATACACGCCATTGCATAGATTAAACTTTCAAGTTTTAATGGCCAAGTGTTGCACGTTTTATTTGCAGCTAGCGGGTGACATTAAGGCATAGTATGGTCATGAACATTTTCTTTTCCTCTTTTTGAGGACATTGACCTTTAAATAGGTAAAAATTATTAGCTAAAGATGTACTGAATGGTTTGCGTCATCTATATTAAATATCTTCAAAATACATATGAAGTAACATGTATGAGATAACTGTAAAATGCCTCTTTGATTATTTGATGTCTCAAAAAATATCAAGATGAAAAAAAAATATTTATACTAAACTACTAATAAGGTAATTATTAATGGCTACTCTCATGGTTTTTCCAAATATCAAGCTGCCCTTCCACGTTTCAAATTATCTCATGCAACCCTATACTTTTTCTAACAACATCAATTGTAACACATGCGTCAAAACAAACTCAACCATGCGTTAAGAAAAACAGGCTAACTTTGTCTACACAAATTATTATTTTACATTAAAAGCTAATTTAATGGGAAAATACAGAAAAAATTTTAAAAAATTTATTTTCATAGAATTTTCATTCAAAGTAATTCCATAAAATTAGTTTAATATTAAAATAATAACTTTTCTAAAACAAAATCAATTTTTCCGTACGTTTGGCTGTCTTTATCTAATGCATTAGTTAAATTTGTCCTTATAAAACAAAGGTAACTTCATTGCATGATATCTCTTATTTCTATATCTATAACTATTTATATTTATATATTTATATTATACATAAAAATTTAAATCATGTTTAATATTTTTGAATAAAATTAATTATATATTTTAAGCTATTAATATTGATGAACCTTTTAAAACTCTATTATCACATTAAATAAGAATTCTAAATATGATGATTAAATAATGATCATATTCAATAAAAATGATGATTACCACATCTACTAAGGACTTTAAATATTATTTTCCTTTCCCAATGAATTTAGAAGCCTAAAAATAAGTTTGTATTTATTTCAAATATATTATAAATTTTTTATTTTATTTTTTTGTGTGAGGATAAAACAGAAGAATTATTCATAAATACAAAGGAGATAGAATAAAAAAAAAAAAAAAAACTCACCTTTTTAATTTTTACTCTTCTAAATGTATTATTTTAAAGAAATGATGATTACACAAGTTATACTTTTCTAAAAATATCACTTAGAATATGTATTTATTTCTTATGATAGTTTAATTATATTGTTATTAAAAAGTGACCACATAAATACAAATGATTTTTTTTTTTAATGTTTTTAGTTATTATTTTCTATGTTTATATATTTTTTCTTTAATTCTTGGAAAAATAACAAAAATAACACCCCTTAAAACTTGTAATAACAAAAATAGTATCCCTTATATTCAAACTTATATTTTCACAATTAAAAAAATGATTGATATATTATTTTTCTTTGAATAATCATGTAATTAGAATTAAACGACGGTAATTTAGACCCGTTTAAAGTTGAACGTTCAATATTACATGTTCAAATTGACACTAATTTTGTTATTATAAATTTTAGGGATATTATTTTTGGTAATTTTTTATGTTATAATTTGTTAAAGTTAAAATAATATATGTTTAATGTAATTGAAAAAATTAAAATAAAATGAAGAAATTGACTTTATTTTTATGTGATTAATTTTTAATAATAATAAAATTAAATTATTACTTAAAAAAAATTCTCTATTTTAAATTCTGATATATATATTATTTTAATCGATGTTACTTGCTCTAAATTCTGATTGATTCGAGGTTTTTGACGTTTTTCCGACACTCGTTGAGTGGCTAAGAAAATTACAGCGACACGTGAATCCGTGTTGCACTCACATTCACCGAAATGAATGCATTATTCATATGCGAAAAGTACAGGTCCCAGACAATAATACTAATACTTGAAAATGACAAAATGGGTCGGTCACATGGTTACAAAATATCTCCGATCAATTAAGTTAAATGTTTAGTAATTGTTATTGATTTTTATCGACCATTTTAGACTAGCTTCAAATTAAGATATTAATTTTTTTTTTTTTTTTTTGTCTATATCATTATTATTTGTTTTTGTTTTTATTCTCTAAGATCTGCTAATTTTTGTTTGTTTGTTAGTTAGTTTATAGGATTTTTAATTAGTAGAACGATTATTTAAAGTCACTATAATTTTTAGAGAGATCGATCTCGAAGTTTACTTATTGCTTGTTATAGGCGATTCATATACTTACGAATACTAGTATTATTATTTAGTAATATCGGACATTCTTTTTATACTCTATTATTCTCCCTCAAAATGTGGGTCTTTTGGCACAACACTTTATATTTTTAACATATTTTATTATATTTTAGATTTATTAGGTCAGTTGTTTTTTATCATTTTTGCAAGACCCATCTTTTTTTCCTTTTCGAGGAGACATATTTGATTTTTTTTTTGCTTGGCCCATTTGATCAATCAAAACTTTATTATTATGTAAATTTTATATAATATATAAGCATAACTTCCTTTAAAGTTAACCTTTTAGATGGCATTAAGTATTGGATTTAAAAAAGAGTTACATGGCGTTTATATACGCCGTAATAAAAACATTAAACTTGTAAATATATAGCAGAGACATGTTCTGTGATTTTAAAATATGCGTATGGATTTAAATTTTGAAGTATATAGTATTTTTTTTTTGGGTTATATATGTTTATCTGAATCCAAATAATTGGCATGGTTTTAAGTTTTTAGTTTAAAGAATTCTTCGTTCATGGTATGTCGATTTAAAGATTTTTTTTTTCCTGAGCTGCTTGTTTCTTAAGACTTAGATTCCTTACGCTTTGCTGATCATATTGACTCTAATTTTGTGTTGGACCTATGAAGATGTGGTATAGAATATATTTTAAAAAATTTTGATAAAAAATTAAAAAATGCTTAAGTCAGGAAAAAAAAAATTTCGTGTAAAATTGAACATGCTTTATACTCAGATCTGTTCACTATCATTGGTGAAACCATTGAATATTATGATAATTTGAATTGTTTACAGACTATGATTTTTTATACATTCCTAAAATGCAATGCTTTGTACATCCTGAACTTTCATAAAGATGTAGAAATGTGAAGAAACTATATATGAAGCATAATATACCTTTATAACAATATATTCTTTGACAATCTGCATAACATTCAAGCTTAAATTCAAAAAGTTATTATGATACATAATAAATTATTATGGAAGAGGATAACATGTTTTATGGACAAAACTGACTGAATACAACTAATTTCTTTTCACTTGAAAAAATATATATATACAATAGAAAAATAAAACTCTTTATTTGTTAACTGCATACCATCCTCTTATATGGTCGAGAGATGTTCCAAAGTCCGGTCATGTTTTATTTTACTTTATATTGATATAATCATAATACTTGTTGAATACCTATTAGTTAAAATTTCAAGGCAAACAAGAGAAATAAGCATATAATAAGTACAAATAAAAAAATTAATGTGAGAAAAGAAACGTAAGCTAAACTCAGATCTAAATCATTTTATTTTCTTTGAAGTCTATAATATTATATAATTAATATTACTTATAAACTAATTAATTTGCATAATTTTCCATTTTAATAGGAATATATTAATTATTTTCAACCACTTTATCTCTATATTATGTATCTTATTGGATCAAATGGAAGAAGTGAGTTATGAGATGTTGGAGGAAGAGGAAATACTGTTGTGTAGTTGAGCCTCTTGTAGTTAATTTCTGCGTTATACATGATCTTGTGATTGAATAAAAGTCTTAGATGGACATTCTTGACTTTTAGTTCAACATGTAATGATTGTGAGTTATTGTTATTGTTCTCTGTCTTGTGGGAAAGCAGTTAAAGAAAAATGCTTTGCATGTAAACTTTGCATATAAATTATAATTTTTTTTTTGTTTAGTTTAATTGTTACAATATATTTAAAATTTATTTTATTAAATAAAAAATTAACTATAAGTTTTCTAATCAATTAGAGATATATTATTGTAAAACTCTATTTGAACTATATCGAAAATAGATATGATAAGCATTGATCTTAAATTTTTTCCAAAACTTATATAAAATAAAATAAAAAGGGCAAGACATGTCATTATCTAAAAGAATAAGGATATTTTTGTCCAAATTTTATTTAAGCGTGATTTAAACTTTTATATATAGCACAAATATAGATTAAAAATAGCGTTATTTAATCTTTTAGCTGTAGAAAAAGATGTCAAATAAGGACAAATTATATTATTTTAATAATTTTTTTTTAAAATATTATTATTTTTTGTTAAATAATTAAAACGTGAATAAAATACTAGTTTTTAACAAGGATAAAAAAGAAATTTAATATGAAAATGTTAAAATGTTAAAAAAAATTATCAATAATAATATTCAAACATAATGTTATTTAAATTTATTTTTAATTTTAATAAAAGTTAAAAATCAATAAAGTAGTAAAAATTAATAAATAGTAATTTTTTTTTCTTTTTTTATATTAATTTTCACCTTTTCATTATTAAATACTCATATTTTGGTTGCATTTAATCACTTATCATCTTCTTATGCATGCCACTGCTACATAGTAAATTTTTGTACTTAATAATGCAATAATTTTTTATATATGTGACGTCCAACTAATAATTGTAGTACTTACCGTGAGTACATAACTAATGGTGCTCATTCAATGATCAATTTCTCCATCAAAGTCTTTCACATGTATGGGGTTATATTGTCAACTCTCATTTGCCAAAGTAGAAGCACTTATTTGTGGTTTTGCCAAATATCAAGCTGCCCTTTCACGTTTCAAATTATCTCAGGCAACCCAATGCTTTTCTAACAATATCAAATGTAACACATGCCTCAAAACAACTCAACCATGCGTCAAAAAAAAAACAAACTAACTTTGTCTAAACAAATTATTATTTAACATTAAAAGCAAACTTAATGGAAAAATACAGAATTTTTTTTTTCATAGAATTTTCATTCAAAGTAATTCCATAAAATTAGCTTTTAATACTAAAATAATAACTTTTCTAAAACAAAATCAATTTTTCCTTACGCATGGTTGTCTTTGTCTAATGCATAAGTTAAATTTGTCCTTATAAAACAAAGGTAGTTGCATTGCATGATATCTCTCACTTCTATATCTATAACTATTTATATTTATATATTTATATTATACATAAAAATCAAAATCATGTTTAATATTTTTAAACAAAATTACTTATATATTTTAAATTATTAATATTGATAGACCTTTTAAAATTCTATTATTAAATTAAATAACAACTCTAAATATGATGATTAAATAATGATCACATTCAATAAAGATGATGATTACCACATCTAGACTTTAAACATCATTTTCCTTTTCCAATGAATTTAGAAACCTAAGAAAATAATTTCATATTTATTTCAAATATATTATAGAAATTATTTTTGTTTTTTTGTGTGAAGGTGTAAAATAGAGGAATTATTCATAAATACAAGGGAGATAGAATAAAAAAAACCTCACCTTTTTAATTTTTACTCTTCCAAATGTATTATTTTAAAGAAATGATAATTACACAAGTTATACTTTTCTAAAAATGTTACTTAAGTTATGTATTTATTTTTTATGATAGTTTAATCATAATGTTATTAAAAAGTAACCGCATAAATACAAATGATTTTTTTTTATGTTTTTAGTTATTATTTTTTATTTTTATATAATTTTTTCTTTTATTCTTTTTGTTATAATTTATTTAAATTAAAATAATATATATCTAATATAATAGAAAAATTAAAATAAAATAAAAAAATTGATCATATTTTTATGTGATTAATTTTTAATAATAATAAAATTAAATTATTACTGAAAAAAAACGGTTCTCAAAAAATTCTGATATATGTATTATTTTAATCGATAATACTTGCTCTAAATTCTGATTGATTCCACGTTTTTCCCGCACTCGCTGATTGGCTAAGAAAACTGCAGCGACAGGTGAATCCCTGTTGTACTCACATTCACCGAAATGAATGCATTATTTATGCGCAAAAAGTACTGGTCCCAGAAAATAATACTAATGGTAGAAAAATGACAAAATGGGGCGGTCACAAAATTAAAAAATAGAGCATTATTTTATAATAGAAGGAACAATTTATGCAAATTGTGTAAATTTAAGTTGTTTCTTTTTTATTATGCATATTTGTGTTAATCTAAATTTACATATTTTTTCAATATTATAATAAAATTAAATAATTTTTAGACAATTTATTAATTTATAATGATAATAAAATTCAATATTTTTAAAAACTTAAAATTTTAATAGTTAATTTTAATTAAAAATAATTCATGTCGTGTTAAGCTGAGTTCATGTTTTGATTTTCTGGTAAATTTTTATGTAAATTACTACTCCAAGTAATTACTAAAATGTTATATGATTAATTGACCATAAACTATACATACATTCCTCTATAAAGTAAACAACACACAATATAATAATATGACTTTAATTACACTCTTATGCTAATTAGATTAAATTACTCCTCATTAAGAACGTCAATTATGGACTACATACATATGAATCATACATCTTTGCTTATAAACTATGTATGCTATTCGATTAAGACAGATAAATAAATACTTTAGTCAAAACTACCTAAATGTCTCTATGGTATAATTGATGATTAATCAATTAATGAAAACAAAATTAGATAAAATAATATAACTTTAATTTGCAATCACAAGAGAAAAATAAAATAGATCATCACATGTTAAAAAATTGGGTTCATAAGACCCCTAAATTAATAGAAAATTAGCTACGTTATATTTATGAAATTCAAAATTACAAGTGAAAAAGACATTAAAAATATCTAAAAGAAAAAAGAAAAGAATAACAAACTCAATTTCTTGATGAATATTAAACTATTTTCTATTCTTTTAACTCTTGATTGTCCTTCAGATTTTCTCTATTGATTCTCTCAAAATCTCTGTTGAAAATTGTGTCTTTGAAGGTGGATAAAAACTAATTCTATGAATGAATGCTATATACAAAACTGATGATAATGTTAGGTTTAGGAGTCTACATGTGTATTTATGGCACAAAAGAATTTTAGGAATGTTAGGATTCTCGTCCACTTGGGATGCTAAAATATAAAGTGGCATTCTTGCATAAAAACACAGGTGGGTTGCGGCCTAACTTTTACACTGTTGCGGCTCTTGTTACTTTTCGAGAACTCCCAATTTTATTCGAGAGGGTTAGGCAACGGTTCAACTAATTCCAAGCTATGACAAGCACATTTTTGTGGCAATTTGTATGTTAACCCTTCACTTGATGTATCGCTTGCTCACATGTGTCGTTATGCACTAAAAAATACTTAAAATATATCAAAGTATACTCTGTAATTCTGAAAACAATAATTGCACTATACTTAAATAAAAAGTTCATAAATAAATCCTAAAATCTCAATTAAGTCATGATAAACTACAAACTATTCGTGCTTTTTAATACACATCATAATTTTGAAAATAAGAAATAAAAAATTTAATTAAATAATCAAATTAATAGTACTTTTCAATTTTTAATTGTCTTTTTTTAGTCAGCCACAATCAAATAAGAGTGAAATGCACACATGGTTCCCTTTTAGGTTATAGAGGTATTATTTAATACACAAATTTAAAAAGGAGCACAAAAATATTGTAACTATTAAGTGTTCTAAATAAAACCTGTACATTTAAAAAAAAAAAAAAAATAGCATATAGGTTTTGCGTTGACCTTTGACCATATTTTTGGGTTGAAAGTGAAGGACATTTTTGGGATAGCTAAAACATTACTGAAATTGAAATGTTTTGACACCAATAAAAGTTCCCTTTCAGGTTTTGCTCACCCTTCTTCACTATCAACACCCCAACTTCAACTTTCTCATTAAAGACCATCCACCCTCCTTCACCATTAAGACTCAAATTCAAATTTCCATTAATTTTCTATCACAAAATCACCATCTCTTTTTTAGTTTTTCCATCCCTTCATTTTCAAAGGAAAAAAAAATAAGTGGGCTATATACAACAAAGATCATTTAAAGGTTGTCTTTTTATGTTTTTTTGTTATTGTTATGTATGCTAAATGCCGTTAAAAATAAGTTAACAAAAATCTTATTATCTTATTACTATATATATTTATCTATGTATCATTTACCATTTTAGACGATTTTGCAAATAATTTTTTTGCTTTAATTACAAAATTACTATTATTATTTATTTAATAATTAATGATAATGATTACATTATCTTATTACAAAGATAATATTGTAAGAGTCTTTTTTTTTTTTTTTTTGCAAGAAATCTTACATAACCTAAAACACATAATTATGTCATTTGCCATTTTGGATGATTTCGCACTCAAATTTTTTTTTTTTTTTTGCTTTAATTACAAAATTACTATTATTATTTATTTAATGATTAATGATTAATGATTAATGATAATGATTGCATTATTTTATTGTAAAAATAAGATTGTAAAGGTCTTATTTTTTTTTTTCAATAAGTCCTACATAACTTCAAACACATAATTATACATTGAAATTGATTTTTTTCTTTTAAAATAATGGGTTTTAAAAAAAAACTCAGTTTTTATTTTGGAAAAATTTCTCCTCAAAATTTTATTTTAATTAAAAAATTATTATTATTATTTATTTTAAATATTTAAAGGTAATGATTAATTTAAAATAATGTGTTAAAAATGATGCAAAAAGAAAGAAAAAGATTTGAAAGTTAAAATATAAAATTATAAGACTTTTATTTATGGTTTAATTTTCTTTACTAGAAGTAATAGATAAAGTAAAAAATAAATATTTATTTTCAAAATAATGGCGTTACTTGTAATTAATAAAAAATTTGACAAAATTTTCAAATTTAATTACAATTTTTTTTCATTATTATTAATTTTATTTATTTAATATAAAATATTATAATAATCTTATTTATTTTTAATTTTTCTTCAATAAGTTCTACATTACCTAAAATACACAATTTACGTTTGAATTATTTTTTTCCTTTCCTTTTTTTTTTTTATAAAAAAAAATAATTGGTTAAAAACAAAAACAAAACCACCGTTAAAAAAAAAATTGAAAAATAAAATATAAGATTATAACATTTTTTATTTATGGTTTATTTATTTATTTTTTATATTAAAAATCCTTAATAAGCTAAAGCACATTTACATTCAAAATAATGGAAATATTATAAGTAAATAAAAAATTGGACAAATTTTTTCAAATTTAATTATTAAAATTGTCAATATTACTAATTTTATTTAGGTAGTTATAATGATAATATTATACTATAATTTTATTTCTTTTTTCTACTAATAAGAGTGTACTTTTTGTATTACATAAATATTAATTATATATAATTTTTTTGATCAATTAATTACTTTATAATTGAAACTTATTTTTATAAATGCAAATTTTTTCATGCTCTAGATAATTTTATGAAAAATTACCTTTTTCATATTTTATAGTTTGAAAGACTCAAAATAAGTATTGATGTTGCTGTGCTTTACATTGAATTTGTTTATAATTAAATAGTTGTTAAATTTTTAATACTTTATTTATTAAAAAAAATAAATATATATTATAATATCATTCAAATTATAACAAAAAAATTAAATATATAAATGAAATATTTAGCATGTGTATTTTGCAATTTTCATGGTGTCCATGAATGACTTAAGGACGACGAGAAACTTATTGTGTCATTTGGACTTTGATAAGTTAGGATTAATCATTTCGAAGCTTAAAATTTTCTTGAAGCAACTAATGTGTAATTACTTATAGCAAGCAATAAGAAAATCTCCGACGTCGATCTATCAAAAAATTGCATTGATCTTAAATAATATTTTTAACTTATTAAAATCCTAAAAACTAATAAAAAAATAGTAAATCAGATTGCAAAGAGAGCAAGAATGAGAACGAATACTGATGATGTCAAACAAATAAAGAAAATAATATTTCAATTTAAAACTAGCTTAACAAGGTTGATAACAATCAATGAAAGATATATGGACGTTTAGCTTTATTAACCATGCTTATATCGAAATATTATGATGAATTAACGTGAGTAAACTTATAATTAAAGATTACCGATTTTCCTTTTATTTACGAAAACTCCTACTGATCTAGTAGTTTTCTTTGGTGATTAACTAACCAATATTATATGAATCAAGTATATCAACTAACAATTAAATTATGCACAATAAAAAATATGCCAATCAACCCAATGCCATGACTAGGTCATCAAATTGAATTTTTGATTAAGTTTTCAAAATAAAGTCAAGGTGTTATTCCTAAAACTCACTTCTCAGATTTTTCAACCTGTTTATGAGCATCAAATTGGCTCATAAAATTCACAAATAAATATCTAAGCACACTCTTAATCAAAAGGAAAACATTATTTATTTATGTAATTAAAACATTCATCATAATAAATTTAAGCAAACATGGTAACACAAGTAAAATACCCATAATAAATTTAGTGATGAGTGCTTCAAAAGCACTAATTTTTTAGATTTGTTGTGATTAATTACAACAAATAGATTTAATAATAATTTTTTTATTCATTTTCTTAAATCTATTAATTCAAAATTACGGGTACGTTTTTGTGTATTTAAAGTTTTTTTAGCTTCAAAAGAGTTAAATAGTACAAATTTGTGACGACGGGGCACTTAAAACACTCAAATAGCAACCTAAAAGTAAAAAAAAAAAAAAGACTAAGACATATAAACCTTACATTAAAAACCAGCTAATATATAAGGGGTACGTAATAAGATATAACAAACAACATGTAGGGAGGAAAATGTATGTCGCGTCACCCAACTCTCGAGTGTTTATATGGGACATGAAATTGCACTTGAGTCACGGTGGAGCTTTTTGTGTGCCATGGAGCTTGCCTTTTGGTTTTTACTATTGGGGATTTTTTAGGCTTGTGCCGCGTAGGGAGAAAATGTGTGCCACAACACGTGTTCAATTATAGAGAGTTCGAGTTTTATGTAACCCTTACACTTATAAATATCCCATTAAGTTTCTAAATCAAAGACACGATTTTATTACAAAATTTAAGTAGTTTTTGGAGTTTTTTTTTTTTTTTTTTTTTTCACATTTTAAGAGGCAAGAGAATCACATCTAATAATATAAGAAGCAATTGAAGACCATGGATTAAGATTTTGGGGAAAAAAACATCATCCAACCTAATTGTGGTATCTAAATCTAGGATTCTTGTTGTTATTAGATCTTTCTTCTTCTTCTTTCTTTAGAATGTTTGATGGATTATATTAGTCTACGAATATGAATCTAAACATATTTGACTAAATTTATTATGGGTGTTTAGCTTGTATTGCCATGGTTGCTTAGATTTATTATGGTGAATATTTTAATTGCAAATATAAATAAAGTTTACCTTTTGATTAAGAGTGTGTTTAAATATTTATTTATGAATTTTTATGGACCAATTTGATGTTCATAAATAAATTAAAACATATGAGAATTTAGGTTTTGGAACATCAACTTGACTATATTTTGAAAAAACTTAATCAAATATTCAATTTAATGACCCAGTCATGAGATTGGATTGATTGATATATTTTTCCTTGTACGTAATTTGATTGCTAGTTAATATATCTGATTCGTAGGATATTAATTAGTTAATTACTAAAGAAAACTACTTGATCTATAATAGTTTTTGTAAATAAAAGAAAAGTCGTTATCTCTATGTTGAAATCCCAAAATCTTTGGGATATTTTCAAACTATATGAGATATATTGTATATATTAATTACATATTTGGCTTTTTATCTTTTCCTGATTTTTAGAGGATTTAGTTGATTTTATTTCTTTTTCTTATTGTGATTATTGTATCATAAATATACGGTCTGTGTATATTTTTCATTTGTTCATAAATAAAAACAAATATTTCCAAAACCACATGGTATCAGAGCCACGTTGGCATCTCATTTTTTGGCCTAATGGCTGAGACTCACAACAACAATGTTGATCTTGTTTCATCTAGTCAAACTAACAAAGAAACAGAGGAAAGAATCACCACCACAATGAGCCCTGAAGGACTTGATAATTTGTCAATCTAGCTCACCATTGAAAAACTTAACATAAAAAAATTACTGTGAATGGGCACAATCCATAAAGTTTGTAATTTATGGCAAACAAAAATTAGGGTACCTTACCGGCAAGATAGAGAAGCTAGCTTCGACCAATCCCATCACCCTCCAAAAATGGAAATAAGAGAACTCGATGGTAATGGCTTTGTTGGTGCTATCCATGGTACCTTCAATTGGGCGTAGTTCGTGAGACTTATTCAAACTTTGAAAGTATTTCTTAGATATTTGAAATAAGAACTGGTTATGGAAGATGAAACAAGGGAGCAAGGATGTCACAAAATACTATATGGAGATGGTGGCTTTATGGCAAGAGTTGGATTTAAGCTTCAAAGAATAGTGGGCGTATGCACGTGATAGTGTACAGTATAAACAAAAATTGGAAATTGAAAGAGTGTTTGAATTCTTTGCTGGACTTAACCATGAGTTGGATGATGTGCGGGGTAGGCTTCTTGGTCGGCGGTCTCTTCCTTCAACACGTGAAGTCTTCGCTGAAGTTCAGTACGAGGAGAGGACGTGATATGTGATGTTGAAGGAGACACAATCTAGGGATATGTATGCTCTAATATCCTGTTGCTCATTTGAGCCTGAAGGAAATGGACCTATTTCTCGTGGGCCCCAAACTAGTACTGGTCATAGGCAAATAAGGTGACGTTTGTGGTGTGAACACTTCGCAAAAATGAACACTCAAAAGATGCTTGTTGGTAAATTTACATAAAACCCGTAGATTGAAAACTAAGATAGAATCATAGAAATCGAGGTTATCAAGCCTCAGTTGAGCATCAGAGAGAAAAACTTGCTTCCAGTGGAACTTTCAACCCGGAACAAATGGAACAACTCTATAAAATGTTCTCTAGTTTTCAAACATCGTGTCAGTACTCCACGTATGTTTCTTCTAGTTTACTATCCCACAAATGTAAATTTTTAAAGGCTTTGAATGCTACCTCACAGATTAAAACTAGTTGGATAATTGATTCTGGTGCTTTAAATCACATGACAGATGTTTATTACTTTTTCTTCACATACTTACCTTGTGCTGGAAATCTTAAAGTAAAAATTGTAGAAAACACCCTCTTACCTAATGCAGGAAAAGGGAGTATTACAATTTTTGATTCAATAACTCTTGAGTTGATCCTTCATGTTTCAAATTTATCTTGTAATTTATTGTATATTAGTCAATTGACAAAACATTCCAATTGTTTTGCTAAATTTCTGCCATCATCTTGTGTATTACAAGACCTATCATTGGGGAAGATAACTGGCAGTGCTAAAGAAGGTGAATGACTCTACAACTTTAAGAAAGCCAATGTGAGTGAACAGTGTCAATTGCCACTTGTAGTTCTACGTCTGTTACTAAGGAAAATGATATTATGTTATGACATTTTTGGATGGGTCACCCCAATTTTTAATATTTAAAATGTTTATTCCCTTCTATTATTTCAAATAAAAAGTTGTCTAATATACAATGTAAAATTTTTGAAATTGTAAATATCAGCGTACATCTTTTTCAAAACTCAAATACCAACCAACTGAACCATTTACCATAATTCATAGTGATTTATGGGGTCCTTTTCATACTTCAAATCGTATCCGTACAAAATGGTTTGTAACCTTCTTGATAATCATATCGGGGTGTGTTGGATGTATCTACTAAAAGACAAAGTTAATGTCCGTATTGTGTTTGTCAATTTTCATTTCTTGATTCAAACATAATTTCAAACACAAATTTAAGTTTTGTGCACTGACAATGGTACATAATATTTCAATACCATCTTAAGGACAACACCATAGGATAGTTCACCAAAGTTCCTATGTTGACACTCTTCAACAAAATAGAGTTTCTGAATGAAAAAATAGACACCTTCTAGAAGTGGCACGTTCCTTAATGTTCACCACTAGAATGCCAAAAATGTTTTGGTGAGATGTAGTTTTGACATAGAATGCCTAGCTGTGTTCTTTCCTCTGAAACACCTCTAGACAAACTCAAACATTGTTTTCCTACTTCTCGTCTCAATCTATCTCTCAAGATATTTGGTTGTACTGCCTTTATGCATATTTGCCCCAATAGTTGAAGTAAACTAGATCCAAGAGCTCTCAAATATGCTTTTATTGGTTATTTTCCTACTAAAAAAGCAACAAATGCTATGACCCATCTACAAAAAGGGTTTTCACTAGTCTTGATATCCCATTTTTTGAAGATTATTTCTAAAAATTTTCCATTCAAAGGGAGAGTGCAAGTGAAGCTCGTCTTTTAACTTTGATATTTTACCTTTGATCTTTCTTTTCCAGAGATTGTTCCAAACACTAACCCTGGATCATGTATTCTAGACACTAACCTTGAACCAACCACACCGTATCATTCTAGTGTGCCACCAACAGAAATAAACTTGAATTCAGGGGGAGTTGTTAGCACACAATAGTACAAGGATGTACTTGTTTACTCAAGGAGTCCGAAGTACAAAAAGAACCTCACCCTTGAAACACTAAGAGAGTCTAATCAGGTGATAGTTCAAAGAGTTCTTGAGTCTCCTTCCAATATAGGTAATCCTTAACCTTCTATTGATGATTTTCCTATTGCTCTCAAAAAACAATGTCGGTCTTGTACTCTTCACCCCATCTCAAAATTTGTGTCTTAAAATATTTTATCTCCTAGATTTCGTGCTTTTACTTCTAAACTTGACAAAATAAAAGTTCCATAGGATATCCAAGAGGGGCATGGGAGATTCCCAACTGGAGAGAAGTAGTAATGGAAGAACTGTGTGCTTTGGAAAAAAAATGGAACTTGGGATGTGGTGGATTTACCACGAGGAAAAAAACATGTTGGTTGTAAATGTGTCTTTACATTGAAGTATAAGACTGATAGGACAATGGAATCATACAAGGCTCGTCTAGTTCCTAAAGGGTTTACTCAAACCTATGGGCTTGACTACATGAAAACGTTTGCACATGTAGCAAAATTAAATACAACTTGAGTTTTATTGTCATTGGTAGCAAACCTAGATTGGACTCTTCAATAACTTGACATAAAGAATGCATTTCTTAGTGGTAAGCTAGATGAAGAAATTTTCATGACACCTCCTAGTTTTTGTAAACGAGGAGAGGAGAATGTGGCATGCAAACTCAAGAAGTCTCTAGTCACCCAGAGCATGGTTTGATTTATTTTCAAAGGTAGTAAAGAGTCAAGGATATCAACAAGGATAGTCAGACCACACTATGTTCTTTTAACAATCTAAAGAGGAGTTGAAGACAATTTTGATTGTATATGTTGATATAATCTTAACTAGGGATTATTTATTTGAGATATGGAGGCTTAAAAAAATTCTAGCCACTCAGTTTGAAGTGAGAGACTTGGTACAAATGTGTTACTTTTTGGGTATGGAGGTTGCTAGATCAAAGAGAGGTATTAGTGTTTCTCAATGAAAGTATGTTCTTGATCTTTTAACTAAAAATGACATGTTTGGGAGAAAACCAAATGATACTCCAATTGAAGTAGAAAGGAAAGCAGAAGAGAGTGAAAAATTAGTTGACAATGATAGATATTAGAGACTGGTTGCTAATTTAATCTACATATCACATACAAGACCAGATATTGCATTCCCAGTTAGTGTGGTTAGCCAACATATGCATTCACCAAAGGAAGTTCATTTGGATGTTGTATACAGAATAATTAGATACCTCAAAAATTCTCCAAAAAAAGGACTATTCTTTAAGAAGGGTAGAGGTAGATAGATATAGGTCTTTAAGGATGCAAATTGGGCAAAATTGATGGAAGATAGAAGATCTACTACAAGATACTGTACATGTGTATGGGGGAATCTGGTGACTTTGAGGAGTAAGAAATATAATGTAGTCGCTAGAAGCAGTGCCGAAGTTGAATTTCGAGCAGTTGCCCAAGGGATATGTGAACGGCTATGGTTGAAGAAACTCTTGAAAGAACTACAAATTAGAACAACGGTCTCATTCAATGTATATTGTGATAACAAGGTTGCTATCAACATTTCTCTCAATCTAATTCAACATGTCCAGACCAAACATATAGAAATAGATAGACATTTTATCAAAAACATGGTTGAAGACGGGATCATTTGCATGACCTGTGTTCTCACAAAAGAACAAATAGCAGAAGTCTTAACCAAAGGGCTTCCTTAATAAAGTTTCAATGATTTCATTTACAAGTTAAACATGATCAATATTTATAATCTAACTTAAGGGGAAGTGTTGAAATCTTAAAATCTTTAGGATATTTCTAGATTATATGAGATATAGTGTATAGGTTTATATCATTTCCTGATTTTTAGGGGATTTAGTTGATTTTCTTTTTATTATTATGAATATTGTATTATAAATATAGGGTTTGTGCATGGTTTTCATTAATTCATAAATAAAAACAAATATTTCCAAAACCACATTTATAAGTTCGTTTATGTTATTCATCATAATATTTCGATACAAGCATGATCAATTAAACTAAACGTCCATATATTCGCCATTGATTTTTATCAACCATTTTAAGCTAGCTTCAAATCGAAATATTATTTTCTTATATGTTTACCATCATCATTGTTCATTCCTATTCTTACTCTCTACAATCTGATTTGCTATTTTTTTGTTAGTATTTACGATTTTTAATTAGTGGAATGAATATTTAAAGCCACTACAAATAGGTGATTCGTATACTTGTGAGTAATATTATTATTGTTTAGCTATGTCAGACATTCTTTTTATACTCAATTATTCTCTCTCAAAGTGTGGATCTTTTGGCACAACACTTTATATTTTAACATATTTATTATATTCTAGATTTATTTGGTCACTTGTCTTTTTTTTATTTTTGCAAGACCCATGGTTTTTTTTTGAGTAGACATATTAGATTTTTTTTTTTGCTTGGACCATTTGATCAACCGAAGCTTTATTATCATGTAAATTTTATATAATATATAAGTGACATGATCATTCATTTCTAAAAAGTAAAGCTTAAAGGAAGTTAAGTCTCATATTACTTATAAATATTACACTAGTATTATTGTTTAGAAATGTAAAACATTATTTTTATACTCTTAACAATGAGAAAATTAGTGGAGATTTTTTTATGTATAGTTTTAAGTAAAAAATATATCAAAATCTTTGATAATTTCTTAGTTTTTAAAATCAACCAATTTTTGAATAAACCAAAAATTTTAAAGACTTTTATAGAATCTTAATTTAACAAACCTCAACTTCTCTAAATTTTTAAATACTAATATAAAATACAAACAAAATATCCCTAAATTTTTAGAAAGTCTTCAAAAATCGTAATATTTTAAAACTTTATAAAAATTTATTAAATATCATAACTGAATACACTTGTAAGAATGGAGACAAATCTTAGCACAATACATTTTTATTTTTATTTTTGGAAATTAAAAAAATAATAAATTTTAAAGTTATAATAACAAAAGTAATATTCAAATAATATTGAATAGAATTCAAGTAAACATATTATACGGGTCTAAATGGTCGTAGTTTAATTTAAATATTGGCAATTGAACAATGTTCAATATAAAATAATTAATTTTACTTTTTTAATAATAAAAATATGAATCAATCATAAAAATGTTATATTTTTATTACAGTTTTTAACTATGTTATTTTTATTATTTTACTAAAAGATATTTACAAATTTTTATGCTAGCTCACAGCTTCTCCCAATCTCACTAACAAAACAAAGTTAGTACCTTAATAAATAGGAAAAATGAGGTACTGGAAATATATTAATTATGGTCAAAGTGCATAAAAATATACTAATTTTTAGATAAGCTATCAGAAGTCTAATAACTATTAAAAAATGCACTAAAATTAAAAATATTTAAAATTGTCATAATTTTATCCACGTGGCATCACTTATTCCATGTCACATGAATAAAATTTTGATAATTTTCAAAGTTTTGGAAATATAGTATACTTTTTAATAATTATTGAAATTTTAGTGCCTATTATAATTTGGATATTAAATCTTAAATATGATATTATCTCTCTTATGATTAGATTTATTTTAAATGAAGATTGATCTCTATTGTATCATAAATTTGTATTTAACTAGAGATTTAATATCTATCATATTTTAGATTCAAAATTCATATTATGTATTACAAACCCTATAAATATGGCCCTTAGCAGTGTATTGTACATGCAATAGTCAATAAAAACTACTACTAATTGTTCTCTTTTTTTCTTTTCTTATTATATTCATTTAGTTTTATAATATATTATCAGTACGATTATATATTCAAGAGTTGTGATTTATACATGTGAAATGACTTTACCATAATTTGCTATAAACTTTTTGTGGTATAATATTAGATCACAAAATTCACAAGTTGAATTTTTTCATTCTTTATGATTAAACTCAAATATTATTTTTATTTAAAATTTATCAAATTTTTTTTATCAATATAATTAGGTATCATAAATCAATAATATTTATAGTTTATTTACCTTTTAAATTTATTAAGTTGTTTTGGTTTATGAATCAATATCTATATATACCCTTAATGTAGTATTATCTTCAATAATTTAAGATATAACGCTATGCTAGAAAGCCAACATACTTTAAAAAGATGTCAAATCATGTTAAAAAGCTAACAAACTCTAAAAAATGTCTAAAATCAAACTCTTTTATTTTATTTTATTTTATTGTACATTACGTGTTTTACTATTTGCATATATATATTTCTACGAATAATTTTTTATAACTAATATATATTTTTATTTAATTGTTATTATTATAAAATGATGGTTTGTAATATTTTTAGAAAATTGTTTGAATCATCTAACTATATTTAAAATTCAAAATCAATATTGTTATTAAAATAAATATTATCAAATAATAGATTTTTAGTCAAGCTCACTATTATGGTTATCAATAAAATTTGAAACTAATTTATTATAGGATATTAGCACTATATGCTAATTTTTTATTTTTTTGTTATTCTTTTACAAAAACATTGCAATTTTTTGATAATATTATATTTAAATATATTACAAATATTTTTATAAATACAATAATAAATATATATTTAAATTTATTAATATAAATATTTAATGTTACTAAAAAAAGTATTTGTACCTACCTATTAATTCCTTATTATTGTCAAGCATTTTTAGAGATACAATCTAGTTAGTAGGTAGAATCTGAATGTTATACTTGGTTTATGAGTAATAGTAAATATAGATTTTTATTGCTATTTATTAACAAATATTCAACTTGTGATTGTTGTCTAGAATTATAATTTACTCATAATTAAGTTTTCACAATAAGTGAGTATTATCAATATCATTCATTTATATATGTTTTTTATTAATAATTATTTGCATTTATCTTTGGCTATAATTAATAATTGATATGTGTAGCACACATATAGTAACTATAATAATTAAAAAAAAAAAATTATATATATACATGATGATAGTACTATTAAAGATTAATATTTGAATATATTATCTAAAAGTTATATATATATATATATATATATATATATATTATGATTGTAATTGAGAGAGTCTCAATTCAGTGAACAATTAAGTCTAGATGATATAGACACATAAAGACTCTTCCCTCTAGTATAAGCAACTAAAATCAAATAACAAATAACTATATATATATATATATATATATATATATATATATATATATTATGATTGTAATTGAGAGAGTCTCAATTCAGTGAACAATTAAGTCTAGATGATATAGACACATAAAGTCTCGTCCCTCTAGTATAAGCAACTAAACTCAAATAACAAATAACAAGTAGTTTATGGATAAATAAATAAGATAGATATCAGCCAATAAGATAAAGTTGTAATTGCTTTATAATCACCATATAGTCTCAATCTATTGGCACATATATCAAGAAGACGTTGATTGTACTAACTCATGCAACAGATCAATCAAATACAGTAATATAATGTGGTAAACTCATTTAGGCTCAAATCCTAAGTAGTAACATCTGCCAATCACTTAGTAAGCCAAATTCAATAAATTAAAATAAACAGTTAACACAGACTTGATAAGGTAAGATGCCAAATATCTATATCATTCAGGGAACACCTGTTCTAACTACCTAGGCTGCTATCACCAGTTGTCACCACAGCTATTTTGATCTTCACTAAATCTAGCTCACTTCTAAAGCCACATATGAACCAATGTGATACAAATACCTATAATCAACATGCATATATGTAAACATACTTGTTGTATTGATGACATGAAAACTCCATATCGTAATAATAATACAGAAAAAATACTCAATGTATTGTCATTACGATAACACTGTTTGATAAAGTAATTTTAATAAACTCAACCTCCACCTTGTAATAATAATACATAAATACACTCGATATAATGTTATTATGACAACTCAGTTTGAGAAAAAGATTTAATAATCTTTACCACCCTCGTAGCTCAAAATAAAAAATACTCGATATATTGAGACTATAGAATCTCCTTTTGAAGATATTTTATCAAAGATAATATCACATCCTAATCACCAATATGGAATCACACTCAATGTATTAGTGATAGGAAAATTATAAAATAATTTTCAAATACACCAAAAATATTTTTCACTCGTTTAACCACCTCTGCGAACCCCCCCCCCCCCCCCCCACCCCACTAAATTTCAACGTGGTTCAATGAGCCACAAATTCATTATGTACACTTGTGGACCCTTTGCCGACTACATCGAAAAGACCTCTGTGAGGTCCCGATGAACCATTAAAAATAAGTTTTTTCAAGGCAAAACTTCACCAAATAAAAAACAAAAAATACCTATCAACTCAGGAAAATAAATGTAAGTAAAAATACATTTTAACATACAATTTATATGCTTCTGACCACCTCGTGGTATGTGTATAACACAAATATACAATAGTGTAAAGATCTACATGAGTATGTGACATACTGATGACAAGCAAATCACCGTACATAGAGATAGATAAAAATACTAAGTAAAATAAATAGACTCCATATTTTGCTCACGGGAATGCTACCAAAGACTCAAAGGGACTACAAAACTTAATCTCCTCATTTGGCTTTCTGTGGTAAAACACTATACAACCTATTCAAGGGAAACATCAAACACAATATATTCATGTAAAATAAACTCTAACATAGACAAGACACTCCCAATACACCTACACTCCAAGTGCACCCGTATTGTAGTGCTCCATTCATCTTCATAAATCAACACATATGTCTTGATGCTAACTGCAGCTCCAAGTGAGCTACAAGGTCCAAAACTGCATCTGTAACTTACACACAAAATAAACACATACTCGTGAAAGTATCATACAGATCTATACGCAGTCTAACAAACAACTATCGTGTTACTCCTACACAGGTACACACCAATAGGCTAAACACATGTAGTCAAACAAAACTCCTCCTAAGTTCATGCAACACTCTCTCTTAATGCATGCAAGTTAGACAATATGATGTGATGCTAACCTACATTCACATCCCACACAAAGCAAAAAATAGGTGTAAAATAGTTGTGCAACATACAAAATTCTCCCCTTTTTTGACTTTAAAAGTCAAAGAAAAACCCCTATATGAGGAAGAGAAGGCATATTATAAGCAATAATCCTATACACTCATGCAACACATGTAGAGAGAAAATAAAGTATAAGTAAAAGAAACAGAAGTAAGCAAACAACAAAGACAGATAGATTTTATTAAATTCAAAACTGTTATTGCAAACTTTTTGGAAAAAAAAAGAAGAAGAAACAAGAAACAAAGAAAAAACCTAGGATTCTCCTCTCCCTTCATTTATATTAGGGTAATGCTAAGAACCAATGTCAGACTCCATTTGGTTAGAAGGATGGAAGAAGGGAGCAAGAGGTCAGGAAACTCAACACAAAAAGTAGTAAGCTGACTAGACATCTATGCAAAGGAATTAGATGACTAAGGAAACTAAATGTCTAAATATTTAAAAAGAGCACCCGTGCACACACCAACTGCGTGAATTTGGGAACGATCTACCTTACTAGTAGGCTAAAAAGATGGTCAAGAACTAGAGGATCGTGGAAAGCCATGACAGGGCTACTGAAGACGCTAAATTCTACTAACCATGTCATTAATATTCATCAACAGCTGACGGTGTAACCTGTGCTCTTGACAATCATCAACAAGTTTCTCATGTAGCTTGTCAAAATGCTCAATCAAAGCATCCACTTTTGCATTTAAAGTAGGAAACTCAAAGGATTGACGAGGATGAGGAAGAGAAGTAGAAGGAGTAGACTGAGAGGCACTCCGAGATGAAGAAAAAGGTTCAAAGTTCCTAAAAGAATGGAAAGAAGACTGAAGGTGTCTTATAGAAAGGGAAGTACGACAAAAAATAGAGACTTCAATGACATCACCAAAGACAAATTGTCCCCAATGAGTAATCAAAAAAGGATAATGAAAAGTAGATGAAGAAAGAGAGAAGAAACGAAAAATGATGGTTCTAAAGATCTTACCAGTGAGATCTATAGACTCACCATCAAGAATGGCACAAAGAAAATGACCCCTTGCATTAGGCATAGAGGAGCAATGAGTACAGGGAAAGACTCAAGCATAGACAACATGCAAAAGAGAGTGATGAGTGCTTAAAAAGTATTAATATTTTATGATTTATTGTGTTTAATTGTGACAAATAGATTTGATTATAGCTCTTTTATTTAATTATTTGCATAAATCTATCAATTCGAAATCACGGTATATTTTTATGCATTTCAAGTATTTTTAGCTTCAAAAGAGATGAATAATGTAAGCAACGAAGATGGGACAATTGGAATACTCAAATAGCAACCTAGGAGCAAAAAAAAGACTAAGGCATGTAAGCCTTATATTAGAAATCAACCAATTTGTAAGGGTTACAGAATCATTTGTGCCTTGGCGGAGGTTTTTGTGTGCCGCGGTGCACTACTCTCTAATTTCTGTAAGGGAGCAATTTTTTGGCTTGCGCTGCGACGGGTAAAAAGTTGTACCCTAGTCCGCTTGTATTTTTGGAGAGTCCCAATTTTGTACAACCCTTACATCTATAAAACCCCCTTACGTTTTCAGCATTACATACAATTTTTCACACAATTTGGGGACGATTTTCTACAAAACTAAACTAGGCTTTGGAGCTTTGCCACATCCTAGGGAGGCAAGAGAGGAACATCTAAAGGAGACAAGAAGCCTTTTAAGATCGAAGATCAAGCTTTTGGGGAAGGAAACGTCATTCAAGCCAATTGTGGTATCTAGATTTAGGTTACTTGTTGTTGTTAGATATTTCTTCTTCTTCTTTCCTCTCTAGAATGTATGTTAGATTATATTTGTCTATGAATATTAATCTAAACATGTTTGGTTGAACTTAACTATGGATGTTTAGTTTATGTTGCCATGTTTGCTAGAACTGTTGTGGTGAATGTTTTTTATTGCTTTAATATAAATTAAATTACCTTTTGATTAAGAGCATGTTTAGAAGTTTAATTGTAGATTTCATGGGCCAATTTGAGATTCATAATTAAGTTGAAAAATATTAGAGTTTGGTTTTAGGAACGTCACCTTAACTTTACTTTGAAAAACTTAATCAAAACTTCAAATCAATGACCTAACCACGGCATTGGTTTGATGAGCATATTTTTCCTTTTGCATAATTTGATTGCTATTTGATATACCCGATCGTAGGATGTTAATTAGTTAATCAACAAAGGAAATTATCCGATCGTAGAAATTTTCGTAAATAAAAGGAAAGCCGGTAATATTAATTTATTAGAACGTTCATGTTAATTCACCGTAACTTTTCGATGCAAGCATGGCCAACCAAACTAAACGTCCATACATCCTCCATTGCGTAATTGTTTTCTTTAGTTGTTCACTACCATTGATCTTGCTCACAATTTTAACTTGTTTACAGTTTTATTATATTTAAGATTCTAGTTATTTAGAGTTTTAGTGTTACTAAACTCTATTTAATTAGTTTAAGAAAAATGTTATTTAAAACCAGTACAATTCCTTGAGAGATCGACCTCAGAGGTTTGCTTATCACTTGCTATAAGTGATTCGTACACTTACGAGTACTATAATTTGCACATCAGAGAGCAACCAAGAGAAGAATTGTTTTGAGGAATAGTACCACCAGCATACTAGGTGTCAAGTCCAGCAAGTATGGTAGTCATATTACATTGATTTTGAACTCTGAGACACTCAAGATCAACAAGAAAAATTAACAAAATTAAGATTTTCATATTCAAAAGGAATAACAGGAAAAGAAATATTTTTCACATTCAGAAGAGATAATAGATCCAAGATATTATCTCTTGAAAAGGTGACACGATGTTCCCTCAAAGTTAAAGAAATAGACAAGGATCGCATGCGATGAGTACGAATCACTGAATAGAACTCTGCGACAAAAGTAGGGCCATAGAAGTAAGCAAGAGAACAAAGAAAGAGCCAAGAAAAGTAAGCAAACCTTTCCTGGATAGCAGTTTAGAAAGGTATAAGGGTAGAGAAAAGTAGTTTAGATGGTATTATGTGAAAGTATATGAAGGTAGGAAATGTTTAAAATTTTCTATGGTTTGAAACAAATGAGAAAAATGGTTTATATAGGGGATCTGTACACTTTGCTAACCTCTCACTAACGCTTCGTAAAAGGGTGATGTGCAAATTATAGTACTCGCAAGTGTAAGAATCACTTGTACCAAGTAATAAGCAAACCTTCGAGGCCGATCTCTCAAGGAATTGCAATGGATTTAAACAATCTTTTTCTTAAACTAATTAGAGTCCCAAAGCAGCTAAAATACTAATTAAATAGAATTCTAGTAACACTAAAACTCTAAATAACTAGAATCCTAAACCTAATAAAACTATAAACAAAGTGGATTTGTGAGCAAGATTAATGGTGTCGAACAATTAAGGAAAACAATTATGCAAATTCTGAATTAACTCAAAAAGATTTCAAATATCAATGGAGGATGTATGGATGTTTAGTTTAGTTGGCCATGCTTGCATCGAAAAGTTACGGTGAATTAACAGGAATGTTCTAATAAACAAATATTACTGGCTTTCTTTTTAATTACGAAAATTCCTACGATCGGATAATTCTCCTTGTTGATAAACTAAACAATATCTTACGATCGGGTATATCAAATAGCAACCAAATTATGCACAAGGAAAAATACGCCCATCAAACTATTTCCATGACTAGGTTATTAATTTGAAGTTTTGATTAAGTTTTTCAAAGTAAAGTTAAGGTGACGTTTCTAAAACCAAACTCTAATATTTTTCAACCTAATTATGAATCTCAAATTGGCCCATGAAAATCCACACTTAAACATCTAAACATGCTCTTAATCAAAAGGTAATTTAATTTATTTCAAAGCAATAAAAATATTCATCACAACAGTTCTAGCAAACAAGGCAACACAAACTAAACATTCATAATAAAATTAGCCACTCATGTTCATATTAATATTTATAGACAAATTTAATTTGAACATGCACTCAAAGAAGTAAGAAGAAGAAAAGGAAATTCTATAACAAAAAGAAACCCTAAATCTAAATACCGCAATTGGAATGGATGACGTTCTTCTCCAAAGGCTTGATCTACAATCTTCAATGGCTTCTTGGATCCTTAGAATTAATTCCCTTGCTTCTTTGTGTGTGGAAAAACTCCTAAAATTTTGTTGAGTCTCTTGTTGGTTCGCAAAAATTGAAGTGTTCTAAAAGGGACTCTTAAGGGGATATTTATAGGTGTAAGGGTTACATAGAATCTTGATTGATTCAAGAATAAGCATGCCGCGGCACAACAATTTCCCCAAAGCGGCACAATAAAAGGGGAACAATGGTCAAAAGCCGAGAGCTGCTCGCCGTGGCACACATATTCCTCGCTGCGGCACGCGTTGTTTTTTGATTCTTCACATGTACCCCTAAATTGTGATTCGAGCGCCGTAAGTGTTCCGTCTTTGCGTATTTGCATTATTCAACTCATTTGACACTAAAAATACCTAAAATACACTAAAACATACCCGTGATTCTGAATTGATAGATTTATGAAAATAATCATATAAACGAGATATATACAAATCTATTTTTAACAATTAAGCACAATAAATCACGAAATGTTAGTGCTTTTCAAGCAATTATTAGAGGGTCAGTGATTTAAGTGTGTAAATAAACTACCTCGACGAGACCCCAGTGAACGGACAGTGAGACCTCAACAAAGGTGCTCGACAAGCAACCTTAAAGGATAAGAAAGAGAAAAACCTTATAAAAAATTTAGAAAAATAACAGAAAAAATTATTTTTTTTTTAGAAATATTTGTTTCAAAAAAATGAAAAGTAAATAATTGAAAGTTTTTAGTTATAAACCAAATATACCTAGAGGGGTGAATAGGTTATTTTAATTTTAAAAGATTTTAATTATGTAACCTAAACATAACGGCCAGACATGCAATCGCGTGTAAAAATAAAATGTGGAATTAAAGAATAACATACGAGATTTTTAGATGAAAATAACCTAGGTCACAACAATGACCTAAGAGAAAAACCACCGATCCATCGGACCACCTAACTATCCACTATGAAAATCAATGTTTAATTACAAGCTCAGGTCTTAAGTTACCCTTCACAGATAAATCTCCCTTATGTAATTTACTTACGAGTCGTCGCTCCTTTCATATCCTCCACAAGCTAGGTGTCTGCATTTGGATCAATGTTCCGATATACTTGAGTCCCACAAGATCAATTGAACCCGTCAACTTTGGTAATTTTAAGTCACACAAAATACCGAACACGTTACCATTTGTACCTGAAACGTTAGCACAAATAACACAAGTGCAAAGTGTGTTCTAGAGAAGATTCAATAATGAAAAACCTTAACTAGTAGATTCAATAGCATACGATGTAAAAAATAAATCAGCTAGCAAACCCTAGAACGATCATGTAAAGTTCAATATCATGGAAAACAATTAGGCATATGAATTATTTAAACAGAACTACATAATATATTTAAAATAATTAAATTAAGAGAGTGCCTAAGATTAATAGATGAAGAGAAGAAGGTTTTTCTTTTAAAAACTCAATCAGATGTAGAAAATATTATGTTCAGTGTGGTATATTTTTCTCCAATAAAAGTTATTTTTATAGAGTCTAATTTGACTTAAAGGAGAATTAATAATATAGCCAAATTCTACTCATACAAGGATTTTTCTTTCACAACAATTCTTTTCATACAAGGATTCTACTTTGACTACAATTCTACTCATATACGAATTTTACTTTTAACATTAAATGGGGTCAAATTGGTAAGCAAGAAAAGTGGAACAAATTATCAAAAGACATCGATCAATCGAATACTTCATCTAGATTGATCTACACATACTGATCAATCAAGAACCTAACTCAATCGATCTACCCACGCTTAACAATTCAGAAAATCAACCCGAGAGCATTCGATCAATCGAACAAGTCTCGATCGATCGAGAGCCTCACTCGATTGATCGATCAACGATTGACTCGATCGATCAACCAAATGTTAGATCGATCCATTTCTCACAAAACTCAACCCAAGAGCATCCAGATTGAACTCGATCGATAGAACTAGCATCTCGATCGATCGACATGTGCACAGTTTAGTCCATACTAAGTATAAGTACTCAGTTGTGTGAGGATGTATGCATGGGAAAACATTTTACCTATCATATATGCAGTGCTAACTTGGTAACTTCATCAGCATTTAACTTTTGATTGAAAAGTGAGCATAGATACTAAATTACAATCAATTATTTTGTCTACGAAAATTGCCAACACTCATAAACCTTAGAATAATCAATGAAAAATTTAAAAGTGTAACAACAATACAGAAATACACTAAATGTATTGTTATTAAGGCAACTCTGTTTGAGAAAAAGATTTAACAATCTTCACCACCACCTCGTAGTTCAATACAGAAAAATACTCTATGTATTGAGACTACAAAATCTCATTTTGAAAATATTTTATCAAAGATATTATCTCCTCTTAATCACTAATATGCAATGTAAGAAATATATGTGAAAGAGGTGAGAAAGAGGATAATAAAGTGTGTAAAAAGGTGTATTAAATAAGAGAAAGTGGGTATTTATAACTAATTTTTAGCTTACCAGATCCTCGCTAACCCCTCGTTGCGCACCTCAGTGAGGTCTCATTGACCACTTCAGTGAACCCCTTATAAAATGTCTACAAGGTCCAACGATCCACATATTCATCCTGTGCACACTCATGGACCCTTCGTCGACCACATCAGCGAGCTATTGGAGAGACCTCTGCAAGGTCCCGACAAACCACTAAAAACAAGTTTTTCAAGGCAAAACTTCACCAATTAAAAAGCCATAAATACTTACAAACTTAGGCAAACAAATACAAGTAAAAACATATTTTAACATGCAATTTATATGCTCCTAACCATCTCATTATGTGTGTATCATACAAACATACAATATTGTAAATATCTACGTGAGTATGTGTGATACTCATCACAAGCAAAATACTGTACATAAAGATAACCAAAAACACTAAGTAAAATAAACAGACATCGTATTTTACTTACAGGAATGTCAACAAAGAATCAAAGGGACTTACAAAATTTATAGAGTATTGTATTTTATGCTTAATATTTGAATAATACTATCGTGATTTCATTTGAATTATATGTAAAATGATAAATTTGACCATGTACTATTAATATTAATATAACTTAAAATTTTTCTAATAATAATTAATAATATACATATCTCATATCGTTAAGTATGTGATTGCATGATTAGTAAGATATAAGGGAGTTTTATCTTGGATGCCAAATCTTGAAAGCCTTAGGGCCACAAGTTTTTCTTAGGAACGTTGCTCTTTCTTGGGGATGATTTTTAAGGAGACCTTACCCTACCATTCTTTCTTGGGAGCATTCTTGGTAAATACTAATTGTGTTGTTATGTCACTACTATTGTTATGATAAAGTATTTCCCAAAATTTACATATATAATAACTAAGAAAATAAGGGACTAGATTATTCTCTTAAAAGTATTAAATGTAATACTTTAGAATTGGATCTATTTCATTGATTGAGAGCCCACAAGCTACAATACAAATAGAAATATATATAATAAAGTATACTCAATGCCTTGTGTATGCCATTAAGTAGCAAAATTGAGAGGAATAAAATTATTTATATGCTATTTTATGAGTAAAATATGCTATAAAAATAACAAGATAATAACATCTATATAAACCTTACATGTACTACATATGACTATAGATACAAGGGCATTTTGATAATATCATCCTTAAAATGAATGTTATTTGATGATGACATTGAAATGAATATAATCAAAGTAAAAAAGTATATATTGAATGATTGCAAGTGATTAATTTAATATAGAATAATCACTACCTATGGCTCATATATGACTACTATATTTCTAAAATTTAATCAAGATCATTCAAGATTTTTAAGCACTCAATATTATTAACTTTTTATTTAAAAAACTTTGGAAAAAAGTGTTATTCAATCATATATTTATTGAGATCCAAAAGAAATATATATATAAATCTCGTGTGTGCAATGTAAGCAATATTGAGAGTGAAATTAGCAACAGTTATAAATCCTTCTTATACTATCTTTGCAAGTGAAGTTTGTTCATGAAATAACAATAGAGAAACACATATATATAAATATTATGTGCTTACGCAAATTATTAAGAAAAAAAATATGTTTTGATCATATCATTCTAGAAAGGAATGATTACTATGTGTATGACTTCAGTTATTATGTTCATATTAGAAATGTGGTATTTATGATCTTTATTGTATTAATAAAATTGTAAGTTGATAAAGGCAAATAAAGTTTATTTTGAAGTTGTTGTTATATCATGACATATTTGAATTTCAATTTTATAATGGAGAATGAGTTTTCACACAAGAAGAATAAGAGAATTTTAATTAAAGTCTAGTGCCTTATCAATATTATCTAGTATATATATTCTTTTTTTATCTTGATAAATAATGATTATCTATAAAATTATGGATGAACAAATGTATAGTGGGCTTTTAACTATTGTCTATTAATTAAAATGATGAAAACTTATGTGTCTTAAAAGCAATACAATATTACTCATTATTGTTGAATGATATTATTTATGAGTTAGCACAATTTCATTTATAACTTCATAAAAGGTTTTGAAGAACAAAAGTATGATAGATTATATTATACATAATTGTGCTTAAATTCTTAAAAATTGAAGAATTTAATATTTTGAATATGTTTTGTAATAATGGTATTCAAGACTATAAGTAAATATAATTAAAGTCTCAGATAGAAGCTTAAACTTAAATTTTTTTTCAAAACACCGACCTTAATGATAAAAATTGCATTGAGGGTGCATGTGTTAATCTAAAGTATAATGCCACAAATATATGACTAGACATCAATATTTGAAAAGCTTCTTTTTATCGCAAATATAAAATAAATTTTTTAAATAAAAACTTAAATAATTATCATGATTAAAATAAATAATAAAGAATCAAAATTGGTTTAATATACAATAGAAAGTTAAATGGTTGTGGACCAAAGTCCAAACCTTTTTTTATTCAGTAATTATATATATTAGATGTTCTTAAGATAAAATAAACTCACTATATTTGACAAAAGTTGATAGCCAATCTCACGTTTTTAAAAAATTATTTATTATGAAAATAAAATTATCAGCCTTATTATGAAAACATTATATATTTTAGGTTCAATTTAATTCACAAATTTATTATTAAAATTTCTTAATTGCAACTTACACTAGTGGAAAAATAATGTTGCATTATTTTTATTGCATAAACATATTGAGATGAACCCGCTAATAAATTTAAAGACATATGTTTTAAGTTTCATTTATATTGAATATATTAAATTTTTTGAAGGGTAAGTAGGCTTGTTAAATAATTTTGATAAAAAATAAATTTTCCCCAATAAGGGAGAAAAAAGATAATTACGTAAAATTACTTAAAATGCATCTATCTTATAATGACGTGAAATTATTTGAAATACATCTATCTTATGCAACATGAAGTTCAGAAAATTACTAGATGTTAGAGTATTATATATTATTGATGTATTTAGATAATTAAAAATTTAACTGCAAAATGCTCGAGTAATGAAGTCTATATAGGATAATGAAATAAAATAGCAGCAAACATTTAGTATTTGTCTAAAACTTACTAATTATATTAGTACAAAACTAATATAATTATTATTGAAAAAAAAGGAGTTAACACTAATAAATGATATCGAAAAAGATTATAACAACTATTACTCCTATAGAGTCTCAAGTATCTGATATAAAATTATTTCATTTTGATTACAGGAGGAATGAAATATTAATGTATTAATGTTGTACAATATATTTTTTGTTTCATATCTCTCTTTAATAAGCTAGAGATGATAATGATCCTTAATAATGTTAAAAGTTATTAAATGTCAATAAAAAAAAGTATTGGCTAAATACAAAATATTATTTTAGGCATATATTCATTAACTTATGTGTAAAATGAAATAGATACAGAATGAACAACTGAGATGTTCATTAAATATTTATAAGAACTAATTATTCAAGTGCCTAAAAATGCAAAATGTGTTGAAAACACATGAATTTATGATAAGGATGTGAGATACAAAATTTTAACTCTTATACGTCTGGATGACTTTAAAATGTGACTAGTAATCATATAATATTGATTTATGTAGTTACTGATATGAATAAATTAATAGTATTTATTGCTTACAAATATTAAATTTAAATATCATTTATTGTTATGATAATTCATAGACATATATTATTAAAGTAGTGTAAATTACTGCATGAATTTTAATAAATTTCTAATGCATTCATATTAGCATGTTTTCGTATGTTTCATGACTTTGTTATGGATACAAAGTATGTTGATTTATTTTATGTGCTCCTAAACATATGACAAAAATAAGTAATTATCTTAAAGAGAGATAAACTTGTATTGATTTACTTTTTATGAATAAAACATATGTATATTATATATCTAATTATTTTATTACATGATATGAAAATGATCTCATATTGTTATTCATTTTATAATCAATTGGCAATATTTAGTAAGATAATTGACGCTTAGTATATTTATTATATTAATAAATGTTATTAGATCATTTACAAATGTTGAATCTTAAAGAAGAATAAAATGATAATTTTATTATAAATTAGATATATGAACTATCATCATTACTGCAATATGTTTTATAAGTGCAAGATTTATAATTAATTTTGCAACTACTGACAAAACAAGTTACTTTGTAAAATAATAGATTAATTGACTTAATATAGCGTTCTTTTCACTACACCTTTTATTTTTCCAAATCTCGCTTCACAACGTCATTTTAAGACTTTGAAATTATCATTTTATCCTTCTGCCATTTAATGGCTTTGGATCTAGATATTTTGTAATTCAAATCATGATCCTTTCATCTTCTACCCTTCTCTTTCTTTTCCTTATATGTTGGTTCCGATCCTTGTTGAAGTCAATAATGGCAAAACATAGTAATGAAGCTCATGCAAGTGAGCGACATTTTAGTGAGAAGCAAAAACTGGCTACAATGAAGAGAAACCAGAAAATATTAAACAGCTTTCACAAAACAATTTTGCAGCAAATGAATCTTGGGGAGTCAAGGAAGCAAAAAGATGGACTAATCGATTCTCACAAGATCAAGAAAGCAACTGTTCTATGGTACTCCTTCGCAACTATTGTATTTTTTACAGGTTTCTTTAGAATTCTAGCAGTAATGATCTGAATGGTTTGATTTTAAACAAGTATTGTGACATATAATTTGTTTAAACACTTTCACTTTTCTATGATCTACTATGGTAATGCTTCTAGTCTGTTGTTTTTTTTTTTTTTTTGTACAATTCTATTTTTATTTTGTATGTATGTAATATGTTATATACACCTCTTTCGTTGTATATAACATGTTACATATACATCTACTGAATGTTACATTCTCCTTTACCAATGTATGTAACATATTACATACTCCTTTGTTGTTTCTCTACTTTTGCTTTGTCCTCCTCTGATCTGGGATGAAATTGTATGTAATCTATGACATACACCTCTATTGTTCTATATTTTCTTTATTTATCGTTGTATGTAACATATTACATATACATTGTCATTGTATGTAACATGTTACATACATCTCTGTCGAATGTTACATATACAACTGTCGTTGTATGTAATACGTTACATACATCTATGCCGTTATATGTAACATTTTACATACCTATCCAACGAGGTCGTCAGAGCTCTAGTGATGTCACTGGCGGAGTCGCAGGAGCTCCAGTGATATCATTAGTAGAGTCCCCGGAGCTCTAGTAAGTTTACCGGTAGAGTTACCGAAGCTCTGGTGTATTTGTTTGTTAGCCCTAAAAGATATCTCAGTAATTTTTATGATTTTTTATATAATCAAAACTCACAATTTTAGATATATTTTTGATAATTTTGAAAAATATTAGCTTACAATCTAAATGTAAGCTATTTAGGCTTAAAGCTTTAGAACAATATATACCTTGCAGGTTAGTATTTAAATGTAACTTGTTATCAAAGTAAATGCATTTAGTCTACAATTATGAAATATGGAGAAATTGATGACTAAGTAGGCTCACCCGTCATGAATTATAATATTTACTTCAACATTTCAGAAATTACTATAATGATGTTAAAATGTATTAATTAAAAGGACATTTCATGTTAAACAATTGTCATCATCACAGGGAGCACATCTGTATATGCGTTGTACTTTTTTTTCTTTATATGATTTTGTCCCACTGGATTTTACCAAAAATGTTTTAATGAAATAACTTAATCGTATTGCATGAGAATAATGCACTTTTTTTTTTAGCTAGTTTTTTTATCCCATTGGATTTTCCTAGCAAAAATTTTAATTAGACATATTCTCAATACATTTGACATCTAGAAAAAGTATTATAATTTGAATGTCAAATCTTAAATATGATATTATCTCTTTTCTAATTAAATTTATTTTAAATAAAAATTTATCTCTATTATATCATAAATTTATATTTAACTAAAAATTTAATATAAATCATATCTTAAATTTAAAATTTATATTATATATTACAAACCCTTTAATAATATATCTTATATAAAATAATCAATAAAAAATATTTATATTATTTTTTTTATATTTATATATTTATATAATTTTATAATATTATTTCATAATAAAGTTAATAAATTTTTGTCTATTTTAAATTAATACGGAGGCCCACATCATTGGCTGAGGAATATACGTAAGGCCCACATCCTTGAAGAAGAATTTTGAGGTTAATAACCACTCTCGTGAGTTGCAAATACCGAGCACCTTTTTCATGTTTCAAATTAATCGTTTTTGAACAAATGATTTAAATTTAATAAATATATAGTTATATTAACTATGCAATAATAATAATTTTTTATTTTTAAAATCTCCTTTTTATAAAAGAAAAAATAATTATTTAAATATCATTGACAGAAGAATTTTGTGGTTAATAACCCCTCTCGTGAATTGCAGTTACCAAGCACGTTTTTCATGATAGCCTAGTTAGTAACCACAAAATATATTCGATTCGATGTCACAAATTTAAGAAATAAAAAAATTATAATTGTACATAAAAATTCTTTTAATAAAATTTTAGGTGCTATTTACTGTTAGTACCGTCAAAACAGAGGGTTGGATCGAATGAATGAAGATTAACGAGCGTTATCTCATATGCCTTAAGAAGTTTTTTCTGTTAAATTTTTTTTTTGAAAAAATATTTAAATTTGATAAATAGATAATTATATTAATTATTTAATAATAATAATAATAATTTTTATTTTTAAAATCTTCTTTTTTTAAAAGAAAAAATAATCCTTTAAATATATATTTTTAGGTTGTTTTTATTACAACTGAAAAATTAATGTTAATTTTTTTAATTGGTTTACAAGAATACTTATAAAATAAATTGTTAATTAATTTGTCACTTTAATGAATAATACATATATAATGTCAATTATTTTATAAGCAATATAATTCAAATACAATATAAATACAAATAATTTGACATAATATTAAAAAGACTTACGTAATTTTATTTAATAAATAAATTGAATACGACGACACAACATATTAACTTATTTAACTAATATTTTTATTATCTAATGAACACTACTTGATTAAACTTAGTAATAATTTTTATAATATTTTTTGATTAAAATAATTTATATTAATTTAATAAACTTTTTTTAATTGTTATGAGATATTACATTATCTCGGCTTGAAAAATAATTAACTCAAAACAACTATAATCTAAAATATCAAAAAGACTTGCATAATTTCATTTAATAAATAAGTTAAATATAAGAGTACTACATATAAACTTGTTTAATTAACATATTTATTATCTATAAAACGATAGATAGAACTTGATTAAACTTATATACATTTTTATAAGCTTTTTTTGCTTAAAAATAATTTATATTTGCATAATATTCTTTTTTAATTGATATGAGATATTATATAATCTCAACATAAAAATGATTAATTCAATACAAATATGATCTATGAATTGACCAAACCTTACATACTCACTAAATGGATAATCATAAATATGAATTATTACCTTAATGTGATTAAAACTACTATCAAAAAAATAAGAACGTAAAGTCAATGCCAAAAAAGATATATACCAAAATAGCTATTTATAAACGTATATTATTATAGGAATATTTTGATATTTATAACTAATAAAAAATATCATTATATTAGTCTTTATTGGTGTAAAAAACTATAAAATAAAAATAAAAAAAAGAGATGATGATGGTCATCCACCTAAGATTCCCTTATTGTGTCAGATTTATATATACCAGTTAAAAATATGTATTTTTTTTTATGTAAATTCTTTTATTTATTTAATAAATTATGGGCCTCATTTGATTTGCACGATGAATGTTTAAGGTTGAATAAAAACTTACTAACTGTGAAATGGTATAGATTTTTGTGAGCATTTTCCCGTGAAAGGTGTACTAGTAGAGGAGGTTCGGATGTTGCTTAAGAGTAAAGTGTGAAATGGATGGATTGGATTGGGTTCAAATCTACTTATTTATGATCCGATTTGTTTACCCCAACCAAAAGTCAACTAATTTAATAAATGAGTCAAAATAAGTTAATCTATATGTGACTGAACTCCTATAATTCAACTTAAACTTATTTAAAAATTTTGAGTACACCTCGGATTCCCGAATTATAGTTCAATTTTTACTAATGAACTTTACACGGGTTGACTATATACTTATTTAAGAGGTGCAGAGAGGCAAATAGAGTTGCAAATGAGATGACTCATTTTGCTTTATTGGTAGTGGTAAACATATAGAAATGGGATACTATGTTTTTTTCTTACTTGTTTAGGCTTATTTTTAAATTAAAATAATTTATTTTTATATTTAATACATGAAGTAAATTTAAAATTATTAATATAAAACATTATGTTAACTCTTATATTAATATAAATTTTTGATTTGATAGATAAAAATAATAATAAATGGATAATGTAAATCAAAACATATAAGTGAAGGGATGTGTTCCTATTGTAAGGTTTGATTTCAGCTGACTAAGTGATTCTGTACAATTTTTTGTTTTTTACTCTTAACTAATATCTCTAAATATAAAAAGAGCCCCAAGGTCTTAGTAGCCTAGCGGCATTGTAACCACCGATATAAGGTGGAGATCTCGAGTTCGAGACTTGAATGTAGCAAAAAAAAAAAAAAAAGCCTAGCTCTATTTTTTTTTCTTTTGCATTTTTTTTTCCTTTTTTTTTTTTCTTTTTGTAGTTTTGTTTTGTTTTGTGTGTTTATTTATTTTTTATGGCTTTTTTCGTTTATTTCTCTATGTATAAAAAGAGCCTTGATTTTTAGCCCTCTTTTTTTTTTTTTTTTTTTTATTTCTCTATCTTATATATATATATATATATATATATAAGTTTGTTAATTATAGCATAATTTTTTCCTTTTGCTCTTTTCTTTGTTCATTTGATTTTTTACCCCCCCATCTTCTTCTATTCCTTTTTTTTTTTTTTTTTTCTAAATTTATATATTTTAATTATTATCTCACTCACACAATTTTATAACTTACCAACAGTTTGTAAGATTAAGCCACATGACAATTAACAAATATTTTAATATTCTAGATATAATAATTTATGAATTCATATTCATTGACTATTTTATCTTGTATAATATTTTATTTACAAATCATAAATTAAAACAAGAATAATTAATGTGACAAATATTTTTTTTGCTCTTTTTTTTTTTGTTCATTTGATTTTTTTCCCTTATCTTCTTTTTCCCCTTTTTTCTTCGTATATAAAAAGTGTGTTAATTATAGTACAATTTTTTTCTTTTGCTCTTTTTCTTTGTTCATTTGATTTTTTTTTTTCCTTTTTTATTATTTTCCTTTTATTTTAAATTTATATAATTTAATTAATATTTCACTCATACAATTTTATAACTCACTATATGAAATTAGGCTATATGACAATTAACAAACATTTTAATATTTTAAATATAATAATTTACGAATTTATTGAGTATTTTATCTTGTATAATTCTTTATGTACAAATTATAAATTAAAACATGAATATATTTAAAGTGACAGAAAAATAGAAAAAATTATACTTATAATAGCAATACAAAAAAATAAAAATAAAAAAATCTAAAAAATACTTTACATGTTTAAATGTTATTAGTCATAAATAGAAAAATAAATTATAGTAAAATAGATGAATTTGATTTAAAATTTATTATTTTTTAATGTTAAATAGACAACTAAAATAATAGTATAAATTAGATGGACCTCTTATGTAATTTAAAATATTTTAGGTAAGTGTATATATCATTTAATACTATTTTTTTTTAATTATTTTGATATTTAATATTTTTTTTATCTTTCAATTTACTTATTTATATTTTTCATCTAGCCAATATATTTAAAAATAATTATAATTGCAAATATTAGTAATAATTTTTTTCGATTCCACAATATTATAAGTACATATTAACCAAAATAAATTAAATTTTAATTCTTTTTGTTTTGAATTATAACCATTTTTAATTTCATTAAAGATTAACAAATATTTTCTTAATTAATATTTTATTTTATATTTTTAAATATGTGTTTAAACTAAGACTTGGAAACTTCCAATTATTTTTAATAAATTTTGGTTAGGCTTTTTTTTTTTTTTTAAACTAACACATACTAAGAAATTAAATTTAAAATATATGGTTGGAGATATTGCAATAACTTAGATTATTATTCAAACTATCATTATTTATTAATAATTAATTTATTTAATAATAAAGATAATAAATTATAATTAATTATGTAAATACAAAATACAATTCATATATATTTTTTTTAAGAAAACAAAATAATTATTAAAATATAATTACACATTAAATTAAATAGTCATTTAACAAGTAAGACATATGCATTGCACGTGCTCTATACCAAGTGATATAAAAAGAGGCTTGATTTCTAGCTACTTTTTTCTTTTTCTTTTTTCTTTGCTTCTTTTATGGTTTTTTTTTTCTTCCGTTATTTGTAATAAATATTTTAACATCTTATCTACAAAATTTTATAATTTATTAAAGATATATATTACATGAAAATTAACAAACATTTTCGTATTCTAAATATAAAAATTTATGCATTCATTAATTATTTTATCTCATACAATTCTTTATGCATAAATTATAGATAAACATGTGGCTAGAAATGTGATAGAAAAATAGCTAAAATAATAAGAATAATTTTATGACCTTGAAAATTTAGAGAAGTGATTATAAAGAATTAAATGAATATTAAAAATACAATGTCAAATATAACAAGATCGAAAAGAAATTTAATAATCAACAGTTATGAATGAAGACTTGAAACAATAAAAGTATAAGTAGAACACTATGAGATGTCATAATAAATAAAAGAACTCATCAAAAATCTACGTAAGGTCAATCAACAAATTAACCTATTGAATCAATGAGTTGAAAGAGAACAAATTTAACACATATATAATAGCAATATCTAGACGAACCTGTGAAATACCTATAAAGCAAGGAAAAAATAAATTCTTGAAATTTGACTATACTCAAGGTCTCAAAGAAGAAGCATTATAAATGAAATTCACATCCAAGAAAACAAGATAAGGTAGATGTCAAATCAAAGTAAGGCCTCGGTATGATAATCTATATACGATTCTCAAATGATCTCAAGCAAGCCACATTACCACAACACAATCCAAAAGGACTATTATAATATTTTACAGTCATCCATAAATCTTTTAAATCTCTAATTTCTACTACTATATAACATAAGATACTCATGCTTATGACCAAATGATCCAAGCTCCAAGCTATCTACTGCTCGTCGTCTGAAAAAGTAAAAAATAAAGAATGAGTTTTCACCCAATAGAGTTACTCCACCATATAAGTTAAGTAATCAATATTGTTAATATAATCAAATATAAGATTGGTCATGAAACACACACACACACACACACATATATATGCTTAAAATGATTTTAATTAAGTATGAACACTTTGCCTTAAATAGCAAGTTGCATCAAAGCCTTGTGCAGTTTGTGGCAATCTAACAACAAAATCTATAGTAACATGATCCCATTTCCACTCAACTACAGGCAGGGGTTGTAACATTCCCACTGGTTTTTGGTGTCTGCCTTCACTTATTAACAGGTAAGGCATTTGGCCACAAATTCAGCAACAAATTTCTTCATTCCTTACCACCAATAGTGATGATGAAGACTTGATACATTTTGGTACTTCCAGGGTGCATAGAATATTTTGACCGATGTGCTTCACTTAGCAATTCCCTTTTTAGAAAGTCATTATCGGGAACAACTATTCTCCTGAAAAATCTGAATACTCCATCTTCAATAAAAGTCCAACCTTCAATTTGTTCACCTTTTTCTAAGCTACTCCATACCTCACGTATCTTAGGATCTACCTTTTGAGCTTCAATTATCTGATCCTAAATGGCAGGCTTTGTAATGACATTAAACAAGAAGACATTGATTCCATCATCGTACACCAACCATCCATAATTATATAAGCTACCATTCCAGTTTTCCTACTTAAAGCATCTGCTACCACATTTTCCTTTCTTGGGCAAAATTGCAATTCAAATTCATAATCCTCCATGTATTCCACCCATCGACATTGTCTCAAATTTAGATCTTTTTGAGAGAACAAGTACTTGAAACTCTTATGATCAGTATAGATATCAAATCTCGCTCCATACAAGTAATGGCTCCAAATTTTCAAAGTGAAAACAACTGCAGCCAATCTAAATCATGAGTAGGGTAATTCTTCTCCGGAGATTTAAGTTGCCTTGAACCATAAGCAACTACTTGACCATGTTGCATAAGTGCACACCCCAAGCCATTCAAGGAATCATTAATAAAAACTTGATATAGCTCCTCACTATTTGGATTAACAAGAACTAGAGCCGTAGTCAGACGTTGTCTTAACTCCAAGGAAGCTTTTTCACATTCATCACTTCATTCAAACTTTACACCCTTTCTTGTCAAACACGTAAGTGAAGTTGCAATTTTAGAAAAATCTTGAACAAATCTTCGATAATAACTTGCCAATCCAAGAAAACTCCTAATTTCAATCACATTGCTCGGTCTCTCCCAATTCAACACTATTGCTACTTTGGAAGGATCAACTGATATTCCATTTCTCAAGACAACATGCACAATAAATTTAACTTCACTCACCCAAAAATCACACTTTTCAAACTTAGCAAACAATTGATTATCCCTTAAATTTTGCAAGGCAATCCTTAAATGTTGCTTATGTTCTTCTTGGGTTTTTGAGTAAATGAGTATGTTATCAATAAACACAATCACAAAATGATCCAAAAAGGGTCGAAACACTCAATTCATAAGGTCCATGAAAGCTGCGGGAACATTTGTTAATCCAAATGGCATTACCAAAACCTCAAAATGACCATAATGACTTCAAAAAGCTATCTTTGTCATATCTACCTCATTGATACGCAATGATGATAACTAAATCTCAAATCAATCTTTGAAAAAAACTAGCACCACCAAACTGATCAAACAATTCCTCTATTTGAAGAAGTGGATACTTTTTCTTAATGGTTACCCTATTTAACTTAAGATAATCAACACTAAATCCAAATGTTCCATCTTTCTTTTTCACAAATAAGACTGGAGCTCCCCATGGAGAAGTAGTTGTGCGAATAAAACCCTTTCTCATCAACTCTTCCAATTGAGCCTTTAACTCTTGCTTCTTAGTAGGAGCCATACGATATGGAGGAATTGACACCAATTCAGTTCTAGGATAAACTTTAATAACAAAATCAATTTTTCTATTTGGTGGCAGCCTAGGTAATTCTTCAAGAAAAACATCCAAATACTCATTAACTATTGAAATATTAACAATCATTGTTTCTCAGTTGCTGACAACCAAACGAAACTATCTTGATTCTTTCTCCCACCTAAACAACACTTAAGAAAGGAACTTGAGGGAATTATATCGCATTCACCAAAAAATTGAATATTGATTCCATCATCTGTAAGGATAGTTACTTTCTTTTCAAAAAAATCAACTACAGTCTGGTACCCTCGCAACCAATTCATACCCAAGATAATATCAAAATAATCTATATCTAAGGGTATTAGGTTTGCAATAAACTTATAACCAGCTACTTAGAGAACACAATTTCTTCAAACTAAATATTTCTCAAAAGCCATCCCTAAAGGGGTAGTCAATTTCAATGGACTCTCCATTGTTTCTACATTTAATCTCAGTAATCTCACAACAAAATTTGAAATAAAAGAATGGGAAGCACCAGTATCAAACAAAACATGAGCCCATGAATGAAAGAGAAGTATAATACCTTCCACCACAGTATGTGAGTTAGACACTACTAATTGTGATCCACTTATTGTGTAGACTCTTCCCTGAGTTTGAGGTGCTTTTCCTATTCCTTTACCATGTTGTTGATAACATTTGTTGTTGCTGTAGAGCTTGGTAGGAATCCTGTACTATCTGTCTTGCGGGTCGAGGTTGTGACTATTGTTGATAAGGTAATGACGAATGCCATTCAAGTTGTGTAGACCCTACTGCACTAGTTGCTTGTTGATTGGTGTTCCCTTGAGTAGTCTAAGAAAATTATTGTTGTGGGCAATGTCTTCTAATGTGTCCATGTTGACCACACACATGACACACATATGATGTGAAATGAGGACTCCTAAATGAACTATTACCAGATGTCCCACTATTTGATCTGCCTTTCTCATCCCTTCTGAATACTCTTTTGTCTCCAGACTTATAAGTTTTTCCAATAGATGACATGACATCTTTATTGTCCCGTTCAATCCGGTAGGTCTCTACTACAACGTCCTCATAACTTTGGAGTCCCAAATACATAATATGCGCACGAATACTAGGATGAAGGCCACCAGTAAACTTGTCAACCTTATCTTTGTCAATGGGAATGATGTGAACCCAAACCTTGACAATGGAGTAAATTTGGCTTTCGTATTGAGCCACAGTCATATCTCCTTATACCAAGTTAACAAGTTCTTTCAACTTGATGGCCCCTGCACTGTCTCATTGAAGAATTGTCGATAAAACATCTCTTCAAAATCTTGCATAGTGATAACATTAAGTTCTAGATTACGGGTAACTGAATTCCACCAATAATTAGCTTTTCCTATCAAAGCATACGAGGCTACCCCTGCTTGAAATTGTGTACGAACTTCCATGGCATTTAATATCTTTTTCACTTCCCACAACCACTTTTTTGCCATATCTGGATCAAGTAACCTATCAAAACATGGAGGATTCATTTTCTTAAATTCCTTCAAATAGTAAGCCTTTCCACATTGTTCGTTAGGAGCATTGCTCAGTATATGGTGGAAGGCTCGAAAAAAATGCATTCCTTGCTCCTCTTCATTAATAGGAGCAACATTTTGATCGACAATTTAACCCTCATTGTCATTAGTATGAGGCATACTGAAAAGAAAACATTTAAAAGATTAGTCAAGCTTTTCAAGTCCTAAGACTTGGTTAGCCCTAATGAGATCTAAACCGGACTGTAATACCACACTATCATGACCCCAGAAATTTAGGGACGTGATTATAAATATTTAAATAAGAATTAAAAATACAATGTCAAATATCACAAGATCATAATAAGATCAGAAAGAAATTTAATAATCAAAAGTTATGAATGAAGACCTGAAATAATAAAACTATAAATAGAACACTATGAGATGTCATAATAAATAAAAGAATTCATTAAAAATCTGCGTAAGGCCAATCAATAGATTAACCTATTGAATAAATGAAATTGAAAGAGAACAAATTTAAGACATATATAGTGGTAATATCTAGACAAACCTGTGAAATACCTATAAAGCAAGGACAAATAAATTCTTGAAATTTGACCATACTCAATGTCTCAAAGAAGAAACATTATAAATGAAATTCACATTCAAGAAAACAAGATAGGGTAGATGTCAAATTAGAGTAAGGCCCGGTATGAGATTCTATATACGATTCTCAAATAAACTCAAGCATGCCACACTACTACAACACAATTCAAAAGAACCATTATAATATTTTACAGTCATCCTTAAATCTCTAATTTCTACTACTATATAACATATGACACTCACACTTACACATGTGACCAAATAATCATGTCAAGCGCCAAGCTATCTACTGCTTGTCGTCTAAAAAAGTAGAAAATAAAAAATGAGCTATTGTCCAGTAGAGTTACTTCGACATATAAGTTAAGCAATCAATATTATTATTATAATAAAAAATAAGATTAGTCATGAAACATATAACATACACACACACACACATTTGACTACTTAAAATGATTTTAATTAAATATGAACACTTTGTTTTAAAAGTTTTACTTAAACCAAACAATTCGTAAGAAATCAAAATCCGTAAATTTTCAATTCATAAGTAAACCAAACAAACTTATGGAATGAGAATAAATCAACCTTTTTATATAAAATTTCAAATTCATCAAGGTTAAACATACCAATAAAGAATCAACATGTAAAACATACATGCACGTACCTTTGATCTCTCGTTCTATGACCCAAAACGAGTTGTACCGTATCCCAGGACTATGACCCTATACTCACTATCCCGTGTCCCAAGATAGACCATCCCGTGTCTTAAGACTATGCGTGAACCTCGAGGTACAACACTCGGCCTTACCATATTGATCTCAGGCACATACACCAAAAAATACTCACCCCAACATTTATGTAACAAATTATATAATACCACATCTTTGCAATACTTTAAGCCAGAATTTAGATGCATTGATTCATATAGTAGTATTATACATATAACTTAAATCATCACACGTTTAAAACTTATATTGCAAAGTAAACATTAAACTTATTAAAATTTTAAAAACTTTTACGGACTTATTCATTATCATATTCATTTATAAAAACTATAAATCTCAACTAGTATATTTAAATAACATGTATAGAACAAATTTAAAATAATTCTACTTGAAGAACCACTCAATTAAACTCTGACTCCTATCACAAAGTTTTCCTTCTCAGGAACCGTAAAAAAATTCAATTCCTATTAATCAAAATGCCATAACATAAATATTTTCATATTTCGCCAAATTGTTCCCATGACTCACAAAATTCACAAATGTGGATAATGATCCAATTACACTAGTTAGACCTAACATAGTATCATTATTATCATTCAAAATATATATTAGAACTCTTTTTCAACCTAAACACACCCCTTTTTGTTCATTTTCTTTGGCCATAGTCAATAATCAAAATTAAAACTACAATTAAATAAAATTAAAACTTAACTTATTCTTTAGTTTACTAAAGAAACCAAAATACCAACAAAACTTGTATCCATTATAACTTCTTCAATTCAAGTCTTAAATATATGTATACTTTCTTGATATAACAATTAAATCCAAGAATAAAATATTCATGCCTAAAGTATCACATTAACTTTAAAATATAATTTACCATCAAATCCCAATAATATAATCATCCATGATTACCATCAAAGCCTGCGTGTTTACAAACACCACCCTCATCCTCGCAATACCTAACTCATTAGTCACAACTCGGTTGGCGAAGACTTTCTTGAATTTTCTCCTACCCAGTGCCGGCGGTCAAGATTCTTGTCTAGTTCCAGAAGAAGCTGTTCCTTGAATCGAGATTCTGACCGTGTTATATATCCTCAAGAGTCAAGAGTAAGTTACCACTGTTGATCTTGAAAGTTCTTCGGCGAGGAAGGAAAAGTTATGCCGTGCCATCTTGTAACAGATCCCTGGACCCAAGAATCTGGTGGGTTTGCAATTGTAGCAATGGAAAATGTTGAAGATGCTGATTGCTGTATGAAGTTTCTGATCTGCTCAGTTTTTTTTTTTTAAGGCAGATTAGTTACTGTGGAAAAAAAAAAAAAAAAAGCAAGGGAGAACGCAAATTCTTTCTCCTAGTATACTGTTAATTGAGGCTGAGGAGTTCGAAGTATGAACAATGGTACTTCGTCTTGTTCATCCATGTGTATTCTTGTAGATTTTATATGAAAAAAATGTTATGCATTAAAATCATGATATATATATATATATATCATGATATATGTATTATTAATATGTTAGTATATTATTAATAAATACAATTGAATTTATAAAAATATATTATAAAAATAAAAATATTAATAAGTTGAAATTATTATAAATTTGTGATATATAATTATTAGAATAAGATCAATAAATATTATTTAATATCTAATTTTTATACTTTTTTTTTTTTTTTTTTTGTGGTTAAGGTTTCAAAAGAATAGAAAATGAGAAAATTTTATTTCTTAAATTTTAACCTTTAAAAATTTATAGTATAAAAACTTGCATAATAAATTATATCTTCTGATCTTATCCCTTAATTATTATTATACAAATGGTCAGATTTTCAGCAAGCCCGGTACTTTTCTCGACCTTTCTTTGCTTTATTTTATTTTATTTTTTTTTTGAATCTTTTATTAATAAATTAATTATAAGATATACTTTTTTGTATATAAAATTTTATTTAACATTGAGTAAATTTTTATTGCTATTTTAATCGGTTTTATAAGTGAGTATTTTGGTTCCGTTTCTGGTTATATATATTTGTTTGTTTAATTTGTACAACTTTGTTCGTATTTTTTATCGAATTATAAATACTGATATTACCGATAAATTTTACAAACAAATAAAAGAAAATCTCACGAAGAAGTAATACTAAAGTTGATGTACGATAGTTTTTTTTTTAAAGTGTGTAAATAGTTATATTTCAAAGAATTTTGAGCAATTTTATTATTGTAATCTTTTTTTTAAAAGGAGTGTACATATTCAATCGACCAACATGTTATTATAACAAGTTATTATTTAATTTATTTTAAGGAAATAAAATAAAATAAAAATTTAACTTTAATAATCAACTTCTGCTGAATATATTTGTATTTTTTTCAATTTACATAGATTTGTTTTGTTTTAAAAAGATAGATAAGTCATCAATATTTTAATAGAAAAAATTTAGTTAAAAATATATTTCTTTTTTTTTTTTAGAACATATTTCTTATTTGAAGTTATTTAGAAAATATCATAACATATATTTTTAATGAATTTAGATCTACTTATTTTTTTATACTTGATTTGTTTTTAAATCTCAACCATCTAAATTTCATCCAATGCATAGAGTAAATTTGAAGCTATTAATAGAAAATAATATTTAACACTTAGATTAAAAGTACTTTGACAAGTATAAACAAAGACAAGCAAGGATCCTACCCCATTTTTAATATGATATATTTTATTTATTCAAACAAAAAAATTGATTTATTTTTTTAATTTTTAATTACTTATTTTAATTTTTTTTATTTGTTAATTTCTACAACATATTTGAATTAAATACGAAATTAATTTTTCTTATACTTTCAAAATAATTGTGAAAATATTTAGAATTCTTATTAGATATAGTAATCATTATATGATTAAAGTTTTTATTAGATGTGATCCCTATTTATTATGTCTAGTATTTATTAGATGTAGTAATCATGGTATGATTAGAGTCCTTGTTTAATGTAATTCTATTTCTATTATCACGCTTAAAGTTATTATTCAATGTAACAATATATATTAGAAATACAACTAATGTCAATGTCAATGACGTAAAATATATGAATAATTTTGTCCTAAAAATATTAGTTGTGATTTAGACTTAATTGTGAAAGTAAAATAATATTTAAAACTCTTATTAGATGTCATAATCATCATATAATTAGATTCCTTATTAGATGTGATTTATTATCATGTTTATAATTCTCATTAAATATGGTAATCATTATATGATTAGAGTTTGCATTAGACGTGATCCTTATTTTATTGTAATGTTTAGAGTTTCTATTTAACATGATAATATATTCATAAAGAGTAACTAATGTCAATAACTTAAAATATAAAGTTAATTTTGTTTAAAAAAATATTAACCGCGATTCAGACTTTTATATATATATATATATATAGCTGCCTATAGGAGAATAAGAGAAAAAGTTTAGGGTTTTAAATAGCATAAGTAAACACGAAGCAAAATGCCTAACACCTTATGCCTTACGAGTTCAAAAATTAGAAGTTAGAGAACAAGTTGGGGAACAACCCCCAACTAAGAGCTCAGTGCATCAGAGGTGGATTTTCCTTGTTTTCTCTGATCTAAAGAGAAAGCTTATTTATGCTTCATATGGCTAATACCTTAATCACCCTTTATTGGCTCTATAGCAACACCGCATCAAGGGGTAGCGATAATGAGCTAGAGCCCTTATGACTAGAGCAATGGAGCATTAAAAGGGGAACCCCTGCATCAAAACTCTTTAAGTAAGAACAGTCTAGATAATGAGCATCGTGGAGCGGACTTGGTTAGTAGAATCCATTGCTGCAGAGTAGAGGCATAAAGAACGGCTTGTTAAGGAAGGCCAAAACAGTCAAGTCGTGCATGAACTAGAAGAAGTCTCTTCGATCTCATCAGCTGGATATGCCGCTCATTCTTTGATGGGATCTCAGCTTCTTACTCCTACTCCTCCCTTTGCTTTCTTTGAAAGATCTTAACTCAATCTTAATTAAGATTGAGAGGGCAAACCCCTCTCAACCAAATCTCTCTTTTAGAGGCTACTAGTCTAGTAGCGCTCAAATAATGAAGCGGGAGTCTCTTCTCCCCTGCGATACCCCTTTCTGCTGCTGTGGTATCACGTAAGTAAACATAGAGTACCTTCCTTACCTACCTATACGTATGTATTCCGTATTGATGAAATAGTTATCGGTATTTCAATTGTGGTTAACAAAGAGTTCTTTGTACTCCATAATACATGCAGTATTTTTAATTAATGCTTTCCGTATTTATGTATTCCTTTATAGTGAAGTAGATCATATTTGTAATTTAATTGTAGCTGTATATCCTGTGATGGGAATAACAAAGCAGAAATTTTGATGTATGAAATGACCACGAAATGTCAATATATGAATTGTTTCAAATTCGCTATTTTTTAGCCTTTTCATTGCATTCACTTACAACAACAAACAATCATTTGCGTTTGGTGCAACACTTGCATTTTGGTGCATTCTTATTTCTTTCCTTGGTCTTTCGTTCCGTAGTATTCCTAATAACTTATCCAATTACAACGTATTAATAACTAATGCACCTTTCTTTTATCAAATCTCAGGTACATGGTCTAATCATGAGGGTAGTATTTTATCATGGTGTCGGATCCCAAATTTTTATGGATTCCTTCTTTGTTACCGAGGTAGACCCCAAGTAGTAGCCATAATGTATCAAAAGGCCGCTGTAGAGAAAAAACTTTATTCCTTTGTCTTGAACTTTGACTTCATAAAGAACTTCATTTTATCTCTCCTTCTCCCTCATTACAAACAACAAAGTAGTGGGGCAACTGCTCTCTTCATCGTTCTACGAACTCTTGTTGATTACGAACCCTTTTTTATGTTGTGCTTTCCCCTAAAAGGAAAAAAAAAAATGAGCTTTGCACCTCTGCTAGTTGCTCTCGTAGTTTGTGAGAAGGAAAAATAACTCATATTCTCTTTGCATCTGGCACGAGATGATAAAGAGAAAGCCTCGACAAAAGAACAATGGATTGACTTTGGCATTGTTTTGTTTTTTCTCTCATTTCCTATTAGCAAGTTCTGATCCTTTTGTTCAAAAAAAATTCGTTCATACAAAACTACTTACAGATTCAAATCTTGTTCCATAAGATCCTATATCAACTATACATCCTCCTTGCATTTATGCCAAAGATGTCGCCAGTGCTATAGGCTTTGGCTTATGTAGATCAAAAATGATGAATGGGATTGTGGCACTCCACTCGCCAAGGAAGGATGAAAAGAATGGAATACTTGTCTCTACTGGATGCGTTGGATTTTGTATAACAAGTGAGCTTTTTTCCCTTCCCCTAAATAAAATTCAAAGATGTGGGTGCAAAATGCTATCCTATTCTTCTATTATTTTGTAACAATAGAAGCATGCTCGTGCTTGTTGCCTTTTGTCTCTAGACAGGAGTGTTAGTGGACACAGGGAGGAAGCAAGTAAAGTGTGTTATTCGTAATGAAAAGACCACTTCTGATCCTGAGGATCTCCCCCCTCTTTCAACTCTTTGTTGGACTACTAGTGCGAACATAGTGGACTATGACCAAGACTAGGAACCAATTCGAATTTGGATATTGAAATGTCAGTGGTTTTTAACCGTAGGCATCTTGCCAAGAAGTTAGTGGGCTCATCATGAATTAGGTTGGGGTGGTTGGTAGTTTTAGAAAATGCATCTTTTATGCCTCAAGTATTAGCCACAGCTTGTATTCATTTAGTAATTCTACCCGTTCTTCATTCTTGGACCTCTTTTCTTAATATTGTGACTCTTCCATGTGTCTCAGGAACCTTTTTGCTAGCTTTTGTTCATAGTTTTGCTATATATGATACACGAGGAATCATTTTATGGCAATTCTTCCTTCTAATGATCGGCATATCTATGGTTCTTTTCTCCCAAATGAAGAAGGCAGGGATTGGTAGAACCTATAAAAAAGAGATGGTTGTGGTACGAAGTACTCTTCTGCACCTATGTCACTCGAATTGCGCACCCCATTATTTATGGAAGACTTGAACACTATCGCTGGTAGAGCAATTGGCTGTCTTTACCCTGCAACTAGAAGGGTACTATACTCTTATTAGATAGAAGTATTTTCTTTTTTCATCAATCAGATGGAGTAATAAGGGGCAGCTATTGACCCAAAACTATATATAACTCTTCTAGTAATAAGGGGCTATTGACCCCAAACTATAACACTTAAGGGAGTCACTTAATTCTAACTAATGGGTTTTCATTAAGGAGGCTCCCCAAATAGCCTTAAGTTTTGCACTTAATTATGTGAAGCAGGAGTCTCTAACTTCTCCCAGTACCGGGTCACTTCACTGTAGTTGAATGCTGCCTCTTGATACTTTTCAGTAGATTAGAATTTTGGAAGATGGTCAAGGTAAGGGTTTTTATCGAAGTGCAGAACAAACAAAGCTAAGTTCATATAAATCATTGACTCTTTGTGTGCGTTACTCCATGTTGAATGAAAGCTCTCTCAAAATGATGCACCATGAGCGTTGAAAGCCTTCAATTTGTTAGACTAACTAAAGTATTATACTATTTTCAAAATCGAAAGGTACAGACGGGGAAGGAGACAACGAAGATAAATGAGGATTTTTCACTCGAAAGCTACTCTACTAAATTGATTCAAATCTCTTTCCCCGTTCAGTAGAAAAAAGAGGAGTTAATGTTATCGTCGTGAAGCAATGGTGGCTGTGTGCTAGGTCAATATCCTTTTTAAGTGCAAGCCCACTAAAAGTGTATTGAGTTGCCAAGTACATATTGGTTCAAATGCCTATGAGAATTAGTACATATTGTAGTTATCGGGTTCTTTCCCGAAGGTTGCTATCCCAATAGGCCAAGGAAATCTATATTGTGCTAATAAAACGAGAGATTGCTAGCAGCCTCCCTTAGGAAAAAGTCCAAAAGTCTAACCCCCAATATGATATTTGCGGCCAAAATGGAATATGAAATGACTATATAAATGCATTTTCATAGAAAATGGAAACAATCAGTCTAATTAACATGTACGTAAACTATGACCACGTCGCGAGTGCATAAAGAGATAGGACTACACGACGAGCTGTTGTAGTCAGCCCGTTGACAAAACGTAGGAATGGAGACCTTTCAATATATACATGTACATATATATATGTACATGTACGATACTTTGCTTGCAATTAATATCGCACACACTCAAGTAGATCTTAATACTATTGTATATTTGTATGATACACATACCACGGTGTGGTTGGGAGCATATTTATTACATGTTAAAATGTGTTTTTACTTGCATGTATCTCATTGGATTGGTGGTTGTTTATGGCTTTTTATTTGGTGAAGTTTTGCCTTGAAAAAACATTCTTTTAGTAGCTTGTTGGGGTCTCGCCGAGGTTGTCTGTGAAGGGTCCGTTAGTGAGCACAGGGTAGAACAATGACTCATTGGACCTCATTGACATCTCGCAAGGGCTTTGGTCAGCGAAGCCTCACAAAGGTGCGGGGCGAGATGTAGGTGAAGGTCCTTGAAGGTAAAAAATTAGCTATAAATACCCCTCCCTTCACTTATTAAATACACCCTTACACACATCTTTTATCTTCTCTCTTACCTCTTTCAAGTATATTTCTCACACTGCATATTTTGTCTTGCGTATTTTTATAATGTGTGAAAAATATCTTTTGGTGTATTTGAGAAATATTTTATTTTTTGTATTACTAATACATTGAGTGTGTTTCTGTATTAGTAATTCGGAGGTAATTCGTTCACTTGGAGTTTAAATATTTTTAAAAGGCAATTTTGTAGTTTTAATATAGCGAGTTTTTTTCTTTGTTAAACTACGTGATGGTGGTGGAGTTTATTAAACTCATTTACAAATGGAGTTTTTATAATAAAAATACATCGAGTGTATTTCTGTATTGTTATTATGAAGTGGAGTTTCTGTATCAACATACGTCAAATGTATTTTCGTATTATTGAAACAAGGTATTTTATCCTAAAATCATACTTTGGGTAAATTTTATATATTGTTGTACACGCATATTGATTGCAGGTATTTGCATTACATTGGGTGGTGGTGTGGTTTTGGAGATGAGCCAGATCCAATAAGGATCAAAGTAGTTGTGATGACAGTTGGTGATAGCAGCCTAAGTAGTTAGGATAGGTAGTCTCTAACTGATAGAGGTATTTGGCATTTTCTCTTTATCGAGTCTTTAATAACTATTTTATTTAATTTAGTGAATTTAGCTGCTATGTGATTATCTTAAGCAACTCGTGGATGTTACCACTTAGGATTGGAACCAAAGTGGGTTTACCACGTTATATTAATGCGTTTGTATGCTCTGTTGCATGAGTTTGTACAATCTGAATATTCACGGTATATATGACAACATATATAGTATATATTAAGATTGTAAATCATTTACTGCTTTTAGTTTATCTGTTCTTTGCCTTATTTATTTATCTACAATTACGTGTTATCTGTTAATTACTTTTCACTATTTGTATGCATATCACATTGCCTTAATCATGTAACCAAGTTAGGACTCTTTATTACTTTTCACTATCCTTCGTTAATTACTCACTGGAGACAGTCTATTTTTGGCGATAGAATTAACGTCTCTTTGTATGGTCGTGCTCCCCCTTATATCAGACACCTTCAAGCTTCACGCACTTTGTCGAGAAACTTTGAGCCTTCTTCTTCTTCTTAGAGTATCTCTCATTCTATGCCTTCTACTTCACTTCCTATTCCTCCTCCTCAATCTTCTGAGTTTTTCTTGCTAAATGCAAAGGTGAATGCTTTAACTCAACAGTTGGGCAAGACTCTTGAAGATCTTACTGAAAAGCATGAGGAACGCAAACTCTACAAACAAATGCTGAGGAACATTAATGACAAGGTGAGTAGAATTGAACGTCTTTAGCAAACCCATCATGGCTCTCCATGGTCCTTTGGTTCTTGACCTTCTATTCAGCCCTCTAGTAGGGTGGATCGTTCCTAGATTCACTTTGTTGATGTGAGCACCGGTGCCTTGCTCAAAGATTCATACACTCATCTACCTCAATATTTTGACCCCTTTACACAGATGTTTGGTCAACTTGCTACCTTTGGTGCTGAGTTTTTCGACCTCTTGCAGCCTTCTTCCAAACTTCTTAACCATAGGGAGTCCGACATAGGTTCTTAGCGTGACTTTGATAGAGATGAAGGGAGAGGAGAATTTGGATTTCTTTGTATTTTCTGTTCTTTCTTTCAAATGTAATTAAAACTTTGAATTTAATAAAATATGATTTCTTGGTTGTGTGCTTACTTCTATTTCTTATACTTATGCTTTATTTTCTCTGTACATGTGTTGCATGAGTGTATAGGATTATGTCATACTATATGCCTTCCTTCATATAGGGGTGTTCCTTTGACTTTTTATGTCAAAAAGGAAGAGAAGTTTGTATGTTGCACAATGTGTCTACTATTTTATGCTTTTTATAGGATGTGAGTGTAGGTTTGAATCACATATTTTTGTTTGACTTGCATGCATTTAGAGGGAGTGTTGCATGAAGTTAGGGAGAGTTTCCTTGATTACTTGGGCTTAGCCTATTAGTGTGTACTTGTGTAGCAATAACTTGATAGTATTTGGTTAGACTAGACATAGTTCTGTAGGATACGTTCACGAGTATGTGTTTATTTCGTGTGTGCAGGTTATAGATGTAGTTTTGGACCTTGGAGCTGATGTTAGCATCAAGACAGATGAATTTATTCATGAAGATGGATGGAACACTATAAGACGGATGCACTTAGAGTATAGGTGTGTTGGGAATATCTTATCTGTGTCGGAGTTTGTTCCTGGGAATGAACTTCGCTAGATCATCTTGCATGAATATATTGTGTTTCATGCGTAACTTATATAGGTTGTGAGTGTTTTTCTGCAGAAAGCCAAAGAGAAAAATTGTAAGTTTTATAAGTCCCTTTGTGTCTTTATTGTCCCTTTGTGTCTTTATTGTCATTCCCGTATGCAAAAAATGAAGTTGGTTTATTTTACTTAGTATTTTGTTAACCTTTTTGTATGGTGCTTTGCTTGCAATCAGTTACGCACACATTCAAGCAGATCTTAACACTATTGTATATTTGTATGATATACAGACCACAAGATGGTTGGGTGCGTTGGGTGCATATCTATTGCATGTTAAAATATATTTTTACTTGCATGTGTTTTCCTGAGTTGGTGGGTGTTTATGACTTTTTATTTAGTGAATTTTTGTCTTAAAAAACTTATTTTTAGTGGCTAGTTAGGTCTAACAAAGCTCTCACCAATGGCTTGCCGAAGTGGTCGATGAAGGGTCCGCTAGTGTCCACAAGGTGGAATTGTGATTCGTTGGACCTCGCTGACTTGCAGAGAGGTGCTAGGTGAGGTGTCAACAAGGGTCCTGGAAGCTAAAAATTTAGCTATAAATACCGCCTACTCTCACCTATTAAATACACCTTTACACACATCTCTTATCCTTTCTCTTACCTATTTCACATATATGTCTCACACTGCACATTTGGTGTTGCATATTTTTATAACGTGCAAAAAACATCTTTTGGTGTATTTAAGAAATATTAATAATATGTTAAGTGTGTTTCTGTATTAGTAATTCGAAATTGATTCGTTCACTTGAAGTTTAATTATTTTCAAAAGGTAATTTCCTAGTTTTAACACATCAAGTGTTTTTTTATGTTAAGCTACGTGGTGGTGGTAGTTTTTCGTAATAACAATACATCTAGTGTATTTTTTTATTGTTATTACGATGTAGAGTTTTTGTATCAACATACTTTGAGTGCATTTTTGTATTGTTGATATTTTTTAGTAAATTGCATATATTGTAGTACACCCATACTCATTGTTGGTATTTGCATCACACTGCGTGGTGGTGTGGTTTTAGAGATGAGCAGGATCCAATGAGGATCAAAGTAGCTGTAGTGACAGTTGGTAATAACTTCCCAAGCAGTTAGGACAAGTGGTCCCTGACTGATAGAGGTATTTAGAATTTTATTTTTATCGAGTCTGTAATAATTATTTTATTTCATTTAGTAAACTTAAGTGCTGAGTGGTTGCCTTAAGCAACTCGTGGATGTTACCACTTAGGATTGAAGCCTAAGTAGAGTTTACCACGTTATATCGTTGCGTTCGTATGCTCTGTTTCATGAATTCGTACAATTTGAGTATTCACGATATATGTAATAACATATATAATATATAATAAAACTGAAAAGTATTTACTGCATTTACTTCTTTAGTTGTACTTTGCCTTATTTATTTATTTATTTATCTACAATTATGTGTTATCTGTTAATTATTTTTCGCTGCTTGTAAGAGAGGTACAAGTTCTTAAGTGTATGTATCACTTTGCCTTAGTTGTGTAATCATGTTAGGACTCTATCAATATATATAATATGCACGTGTTATATTTTACTTTTATGTTATATTTTTTATATTAAAAAATATATATTTATTAACATTACAATAAATAAAGTACTACAAATCCAACAACTATTTAATAAATAAAATTTTTATGATCTTATCTTTATAATAAGATAATTAATATAATTATTATCATTAAATAAATAAGAGAAATAGGCTATATTAGACCCCTTTTATTAATTTTATTTTGGATTAACCCTCTATTACTAAACTTCCAAATATACCCCTTTACTCATTATATCCACCTTTTGTCCACTTTTATATATATATATATATATATATATATATATATATATATCATTTTTTCTAATTATTTAATATAATTGAAATTTGAAAGTAAAGATTCCAACTTCTTGAAAAAAATGTTTAGTTTTTATTCATTGTACTAATAGAAAATTAACTTATTTAATCTTCACAGATATAACTAATTATTGTATAATCGATCCTAAAGCTATAACACATAAATTAATTATTTATAAAGATATATAAGATTTTAAGTCCATCTTAGATTTAGTATTGCGTTGATATTATACATGTGCTGCTCTATGAAATTCTGGATGAAATGGAAATTGAATTAGAAAATTTAGTGAAGATTTATTATACGTCATACATGTGGTGCTCTATCGCTATTATAAGACGGATTACATCATTCAACTTGTTGAATTAAAAGAGAAAATACTCGATTAAATGGAAAATATAAGTACCGTACACGTGAAAAATATTATCTTATGCATAAATGACATATGTCCAACTCGGCTCCGGCGAGTGGGGTCCCCGGCCGGTCAAAATTTGATCAGTTGGACGACTGTCCAACTGAGCTCCCGCGAGTGGACATATGTGTCCTCTAAAATATACTCCTCTGGTTTTCAGTTGGACACATGTCCAACTCTGTTGAGGTGAGTTGGACATACGTCCAACTGAGGGGTTATTCTGGGCAGTCTAGTTGGACATGTGTCCAACTTGGCTCCGGCGAGTGGGGTCGCCGGCCGGTCAAAATTTCATCAGTTGGACAGTCGTCCAACTGAGCTCCGGCGAGTGGACATATGTGTCCTCTAAAATATACTCCTCTAGTTTTCAGTTGGACACATGTCCAACTCTGTTGAGGTGAGTTGGACAGTCGTCCAACTGAGGGATTATTAAGGGCATTTTTGTCATAATATGTAAAAAAATCAAGTGGAGGGGGTCATATTAGATTTTTAATAAATAGGGGGTCATGACAGCATATAACCCAATAAATAATATTAATAATAATAACAATTTTATAACTAAAGCAAAAATTTAAGCATAAAATGTCCAAAATGATAAATGATATATAGACAAATATATATAATAATAATAATAATATATTATTATTAATATTTATCCCTTATAACAAATATTTATTTATTTTCTAAAAAAATATCTTTTTTTTAATATTTATTTTTGTAAATTTATTAGTTATATTTTCTCATTATCTAAATGCAACCTATTAAAATATTGATCAACGTATACTTAAGCTTTTTAACCAATTAAATTTATTTAAATTTTATATTTATTCAGTTAGTATCTTAAATCAACCTAAAAAAAATATCATGATCTTTTATATTTTGTTTAATCTTTATGATAATTATCAATTTTTAGTATTATTATGTTAATCTTATTACTTATTAGTGATAATTATCTAAAACAACTTAATAATTCAGTTCTAACACTACTGTATATTTTTCAATTATTTTATATTAAATATTATATATTGAGTTTGTATGAAACTTTTTTTTTTTTTTTGAAAGGGGCTCTAAAGTTCCTTTTTTTATTAATAAAGAGAAAATATACTCACACATCCGAGTAGAATTCGAACTTAGGTTCTTGATGGAGGGGATCAGAAGCTTTACTACCTGAACTACAAAAAATTTTCAAATTCGTATGAAACTTTTTATTTGCATGGTTAAAAAAATATTTATTTATTTTTTACTAATGTTTATACATTAAATAAATCCTGTATATAAACTTTAAAAATTACATGCGCAACGTATTATAGTGTGTGTGTGTATGGGCTAATTCAAGTCATATTTTTTTTTAAGAAGGATTAATTATCTTAGGAGTCATTATTACTAAGATATTTTAGTCACTTTTCTTTTGCAAAAGATATTTAGGTTACTTTCTAAGTAAAAATGAGATACTTTAGTCACATTTTGAACAATATAATATTATTTTATCGATAAAAAATCTAAAATAAAAATAAATGAAATTAACGGGAACAAAATTGTTATTTTATTTTAATAGTTTAAAATTGAATTTTAATAATACAATTTTTTTTGTTAAACTATTTTTGTAAATTTTTTATTTTATGGAATTTTTCAATACTTTTTTTTGCACTTTCTTGTATTACGTTTTTTTTTAGCATGTATTGTATTTGAATCAAAACTATAGATCAGTGGCATTGAAAATATATGGATGAGCTCTCTACATTCCACCATTTTCGGAGACTACACGAATGATACAATTATTACCCATCTCTGAGCAACACAGTCAAGGTACGCCGTTTAATTTATAGTACTAGTATTTGAAGATGATGGACATGAAGAGCTCATTTGTATGGTTTCAACGCTACTGATATTATAATTTTTTTTCTATCTATATAGCTTTTATTTTTGATGTTATAAGTCTATAATTTCAATCAAATACGATGCCAAAAAAAATTTAATACAAAAGAATACTGAAAAAATACATAAAAATTCTATAAAATATAAGATTTCAAAAAGAATTGACAAAAAAATAAAATATAAATATTGTACTGTTCAAATTTAGTTTTAAACTGTTGGAATAAAATAACAATTTTACTTCATTAATTCAATTAATTATTATTTTAGAGTTTTTTATTAATTAAATAATAGTTTATTATTTAAAACGTGATTGAAGTATCTCATTTTTATAGAAAGAGTGACATAAGTATCCATTGTAAATGCAAAATGATTAAAATATTCACTTGACATAAACAAAATGACTTTCATAACCTCCCACCTTTTTTAGAAAGTCACCTACTATAAGTTTAGTGTAGGTGAAATTCATAATTGCGCTTGATTTAAATAAATTTTAACATGTATAATTAAGCATATCATGAATATTCATAAGAGAGTTTTGATATTAAATGAGTTGAGTTGACATTTTGCTTCAATTCAGCTTAATTGAGTTAGAGTTTGACTTATTTAAATTTTTTGTGAACTAAATTAAACTTAGTTTATTTTTAAATGAATTGGGCAGAAGAGCTCACGACATTTTAGTGACAAAATTTGTATAAATATTGCACATTGATTATATTTTTGTAAAATAAGATAAAAAAAATTAAAGTGCTAAATTTTAAGTGTGTATTTTTTCATGGTGATATTATAGTAATTATATTTTGATGATAACATTTTGGTAAAGTGCTCACAAGCTGCTATGAACTAGTTGAGATAGTTCATTTAAATTCATGAGCTAGGTGAATTTGGATTTTTTTCATGCATGAATTTATTGAATCAACAGTAAATGAGTTGAAATTCCTATTCACACCACAATAAGAGAGTACGAGGAATTGAACTTTGCTTGTATCATGTGGTAGAAATTTTTATATCCAACCAAACGAACTCTCTCTCTTCTTAAGCGTTCTATGCTTTCTCTCTAGGTCACCAACTATTTTTTTTTTCTAGCCGACGACAGGGGTGAGACCATAATGTTTAGTCGTCCCTGCCGTCCAGTTTGTTTTTATTTTTAGTTTTGACATTAGTGGTTGCCCAGCTGCTGGCGTTTGCCTGGTTGGCTTACACTCTTTCTTATATCATGTAATATGTTAAAGCATGTATTGACATATTAATAAGCATGTATTTGTGTTAGGGTCATAATCTGGGATGGACCAAATGTTTAAATCAATATGATAGGCCCATGAACTCGCCTCACTTAAAGTCTAAACTAACCTATTAAATTTAGAGCTATGTGGTTGTGTGCTATAAATACAATAGGTTGATATTAGACTAATAACTTAATCTTTTCACAAGGTCAATGCAATCGTTCCCGTAAAGCTATACACACTAATCTTTTATGTAGGTTTATGTTCATAAGAGATACAAGAAGAGATCAATGGCTCTCACACCAAATACGTCTAAGAGTATGTGTTTTTACATGTTATATCGATAAAACAAGTTTATTATTATTTATATTTAATTTATTTTTATCAATCGGTGTTAGAGCCACTTGTTTTCAGGATATGACTATATTAAATTTCTCTGTCGCTGATTTATATTACTACATCAATTTTCTTTTTCATAAATAAATATTTTTCCTTGATTAACAAATATGTATATTAAATATATGATTTAAACGGAAAAACATTAACCGATGTTCTTGTTCATTATGAAATGATCATTTTGATATATTTGATTTTGAATCTATTGTATCAAAAAGTTGTAATAATCTTGTTCACGATGAAATAATCATTTTGATATATTTGATTTTGAATATATTGTATCAAAAAATTAAATAGTAAAATTTTGGGCATTTTGAAAACTTGTTTCTTTCGTCAAATAAATATTATATTCATCTTACTCGTTTTTTTTTTTGGATAATTTTGGTCATTGAATGCTGCAAAACCAATCAAGTTAATTTTTACATTACGTATTGTTCTAAAATTCATTTGGCTGGAGGTAGGAGATAAAGTGCATGTTGTACACACACCGATAGGAGAGTAAATTGTGCCTTCTGTGTTCATTAAAAATAGGAGAGTAAATTGTGCCTTCTGTGTCATTAAAAAAAATATTTGTTTTGGGTACTGATCTAATTACTATCTTGTCTGTTTCCCTTCTTTTTATGTTAATTTTTACATCCTCTAATTAGTACTATTTCCATAAGAATAATTCAAAGGAAAAGCGTGCTTCTTCTTCTTTTTTCTTTTTTATCCTTTTCAATTAGTTTTGATTAAAAAAAATAGTACGATTACTGTTCATTAAGCTCTCTTTTTTTTTTTTTTTTTTTTGTCCTTTTCCCTATGTTGTCCTTTTCTCCCACCGACTCGTAAAAAACTCTAAGATTTTTTTTTTTTTTTTGGAAAGAGAATGTGATTTTATATACATTTTTTTTTATAATCTACATTTTTATGTCAATATTTGTTAAGCCAAATTTGAATTCAATGTAAAAATTATAATTTTGGATATTTTGAAATGAATATGTAAGTACATATTGGAATTCAAATTTAAATGTGCGATTTAAATTAGCAATCAAATACTTATGTACTTGCCTCTCCTAAGACTAAGCATGTCATGTTACATAACATTTTGTGATCTTGAGAGTACCTTTTTTTTGGTATAGGGTCACAAATTATTAAGATTCTTACGATTCTTACATATGCTCTCAGTATTTATTAGTTGGCAAGGATGTTTAAGAAAAAAAAACAGTTAAATATCATGATCCTCAAAATCTAATTAATCCTCTCGGTGATAGATTAACGCATTTAATTGTGATATTTAATTGTTTTGTCTTATAGTGCGTAAAAACCTATTAATAAATAGGTCTCTAGCATGAAAATAAAAAAATAATTAAAAGCATGATCTTGATTTTACATGCAACTTATGATTGTTATTATTTCTTCAATTATGCAATGGTATGTCTTTGCAATTATTTGCTATGCCAATATTGAATGGGACAAACTATAAGCAGTGAAACAAGTCTTTCAGGATGAACCTCACTCTTATGCGTATCGATTTAGCTTTGAAAGTTCCTGAACCTAATAAAACTCATTACGAAGAATGGGAGCATTCGAATAGATGTATCATGGTGATTGGTAGCCATATGAAAGCGACTTTGCTAATTTAAGACTGCTAGAGAGTTCTTAGATGTTATTGTTGAAAAATATACCAAGTTTGATAAACATGACAAGCAAACTTATATGAACATGATATTCTATACTACTTACAATGGTGTAGGTGGCGTGAGGGATCATATCAACTCACATCTTACTACAATAATTTAAAGGCATTGAAAATGAACCTTGATGAAGAAGTTTGGTCTATCAAATCATGAGGTCACTTCCTTCTTAATTCAATGCTCTGAAGTCCAACTTCAATGCTCAAAAGGAAGATTGGAGTGTATTAAGATTGTTATTAAGGAGAAAGATGATATGAAGAGTGGAAAGTATAGTGTTGTTTTGATGATGACTAATAATTTACAAAATCAGAAGATGATATGAAGAGTGGAAAGTATAGTGTTGTTTTGATGATGACTAATAATTTACAAAATCAGAGTAATGTCCAAAAGAAAACGTTCTTAAAAACTGCTCCTACTAGTAAGTTTTTTAAAATGAAAAGTGTTAAGTCTTTTTAACAAAGCACTATAGCCTCGTTTAGTGGGTTTAAGAATGAGTTTTTCAAAGGTAAATGTAATTTCTGTCATAAACATGGGCATAAAAGGGATGATTGTAGAAAACTAGAGATAATTCTAGAAAGGAGAGAAAATAGAAGTAATCCTTATGTACTAGTTTGTTTTGAATCAAATTTAATTGATGTTCCAACTAACACTTGTGGTTGGTAAGGCTGGACATTGGTAGGGTTGTTTCGGGTTATGCGCAAATCGTTGGGTTCGGGTTCATAAAATACATAACCAAAACTGACCATAACAATTTCCAACCCATTCTATACGGGTTGGGTTGAACGGATTGGGCTTTAAAATATTTTTGGGCTTTCTAATTTTTTTTTCTAAATAAGTAAATATGACAACTAACTAAGTAAAATGAATTCAGCACCCTTCATGAATTGTTATGATTTTTAAATTATATAACAAAAAATATATATAAGCTTGTAAATTAAAACCCAAATTATGGTATTCAATTATTCATACTAGAGTTTATCCATTAAAACAAAATGCCTAAAAATAACATATCAGGAAAAAAAAACTAACAATAATGTGGTTTCAAAATACTTTGTCAAACCTGTTAACAATAGATCATCAACATCTAATCATCTATCACCTTCCAACTTCATTAAAATTATAAGAAATCATTGTAATGAACAATACAAAAATATTATACTACAATCCATAATAATCCAAATAAAGGAAATATTAGAGCTCAAATACAAAAGATAATAGTCATTAGCTACTAAACTAAGAAAATCAAAACAAGCAATCCCAACTTCAAGCAAAACAAAAATCACTAAGTTTGTATAAACCTACATTATAAACATGAACCAAAATGTTAGTTTCAAACTAAAAGTCAATATAAAAAAGAATATCATCCTAAAGAAGATGAAAGGATGATGCAATATAACCTGAGTACTCAAAATTCAACAAATATATAACTTTCATAGCTACTCATCTATAGTGATACATAAAGTAGGAACCTTTAAAAATGAGGGGAAAAATAAGAATTAGTAAATCAACTTATTATCAAAAGCTAAAATAATAAAATTAAAGAAATAAAATAAATATGACTTGATTCAACATCTTTACATAATGACAAGTCTTCTACATCTTCCACCCATTGAGCACAAATAAAAGGAGAGCTTAGCCAATTCTAACTGCATACTAAAGCTTTCACCATCTTTAGACTTAATGAACTTTGGAACGAATCAAGAATACATCTACTAGTACTAAAGATATTTTCAAATGCCACAGTGGATATTTTCAAATGCCACAATAGGATATTTGGTCTCATTAAGCTTCCACCAACTGAGAACATCAAAATTTTGATTTTTTGCATCCTCACATAACTCACACAAATACTTATTCAAATCAAACTTTTCCCTCAGTGATTCAGTTTGTTCTTGATAATTAATGTAATCATTATCCAAATCACAATCACCATAATCATCCAAATCCACAATGGTTTTGGAAACCTCATTATTGTTTTTCACTTCTCCACTTGATTGTTGTACCACATTTTCAAGTTTTGAATAATAATCATAAAAATCTTCCAATGATTTTTTCACCCCTTCTGTTATTGAGGGAATAAGATCACTTGCATAAACTCTTTCAAAACAAAAAACCAAGTATTTCATCTTAAAACAAGGATCAAGAATCATAGCAATAAATAATAATTTGTTTATATTTGCAATTTTTCCCCAATACTTATCATATTTGGCTTTCATGCTTGTAACTATATTTTTCAACAGTTCATTTTCCAAAGTCTCCCATTGAATCAAATTTCTTTGGATTCAAAATAATTTAGTAAAACAAAGATTAGAAGTGACTTGTAAAGATGAACTAAACTTTAAGGTCACTTCATAAAAGCTTTTCAAAAACTTGACAAAAACCTTAGCCTTTTCCCTATCACTAGAAAGTGGAAGCCTATCCATACTAGTCATATGACACATATTTACCATCATCATCAACCAATCTTTCAAAAGCCTTTTCAAATTTAACAGCAAATTGTAAAGAAAGTTGAATTCCATCTAGTACTCACATCCAATACAAGCAACCCTTTTGATTCAATTTTTTCCTTTTTTATGAATGACTTCAACTTTGAAACCTTGTAGGAGATGACCTAATATATCTAATAGCATGACGAATAGGAGAAATTAAGCTATTAAGTTCTTTTAATCCATCTTTAACAATCAAGTTTAGAATATGTGCAGAATACCTAACATGCAAATAATCACCTTTCAAAAAGCAAGCATTCTAATCGAGTAATTTTTTTCTTTAGATAACGTACTGCCACATCATTTGATCTAGCATTATCAATAGTTATAGAAAAAAGATGAGTTATTTCCCAATCATTAAGACAAGCCTCAACAAGTTTTCCAAAAGCTTCACCCTCATGGGTTGGAACTTGACAAAAACATAATATTCTTTTTTGCAATGTCCAATTATCATCAATAAAGTGAGCAGGGACACACATATAACTTATATTTTGCAAAGAATACCATAAATCTATGGTGATAGAAATCCTTGGCTTATTTTTTACAAAAAAAAAAAATTTCAACTTCTTCTTTTCAGCCACAAATAATTGCAATATATCCCTAGCCACTATTCTCTTAGATAGGGGAATAATTTTGGACTAGCAATTAAGCAAAAGTGTTTGAACCCCTTCACCTTCAACAAACCTAAATGACAACTCATCCAAAACAATCATTTTTTGTCAAAGCGTCTCTACATGCCTCTTTGCTAAATGAAACAGCGACCAAGTTACATTTATTCTCACCATCTACACCCAATTTACAACTAGTGAAAGATAAAAGCTTTTGTCTTTTATCCTCAACTTTAAGTGGGCAGTTTTTTCATCCATTAAATAGGTGATTCCACATACTAGTAGTTCCAACTCTTCTTGTATCACATGCATAGTCTTTTCCACAATAATTACAAATGGCCCTAGGATCATTGATATCTATGGGTGGAAGAATTTTTGAAAAATGATCCCAAATTTCAAATTGTTCCCTATTTTGATTCCCACTTTTCTTTTTTGGTTTGGGCATGGGTGGTTTACATGCAGGTTTAGATGCCTCAAGTTCTAAAATAACATTTTCATCAATGGTGGGCAAATGATCAGAATCAACATCCATAACTAAAGAACCAAAAACAAATCAACCTAAGGATTAAATAAAAACATTAAAACAAAACATTAAAAAAAGTATAACACATTAAAACAAATATCAGTAGAATGGCATTATGTTGTTCATGTTAGGAAATATATATCAACAATATAACAAACACGCATAAAAAAAAAGTAATTACTAGTGTAAACTCAATAAAAATAATGCGAGTAGAAATATTTAGTCTTCACTCTTAGAAGTCTCATTCAATGAACCTGTAAAAATAAAAAAAAAATACATGAATATAAAGATAAAAAAAAAAAAAAAAAAGACAATATAACAAACACTGTGAAAATACATGAAAATATATATCAACAATATAACAAAAACGCATAAAAAAAGTAATTATCAGTCAATAAAAATAATGCGAGTAGAAGTATTTTGTCTTTACTCTTCAGAAGCCTCACTCTATAAACCTATAAAAATAAGAATATACATGAATATAGAGATAAAGTCGGACAAAGTTTGGAGTTAATGTAACTCAGAATTTCAACAAAAAGGAATAAACAAGCACAAATTTGGAGAAATAAAAAAATTCTGAGCAAAACAAAGAGAGATACTTAACAAAAAACCCACATTTCGGTCTTAAGAGCAAAACAAAGAAACTAATTTATTCAAAGTAGCGAGAGAGAAAGATAGATAGAGAGAGAGAGAGTTTATTTATAAACATACCTTAGAAATATGGATAAACAATGAGGATTGAGAGGAGTTAGTAAAAGATGAAATAGGGCTTGAAACTAGCGAAGGTAATTACTTCACAATTCACGCGATGCTGGGAAGGAAATGGGAAATGTGAATAATATATATACCTAGGTTAAATGAGGAAGAGAGTTATTTAGGACTTTTTTATTTTACCTTTTCATTATAACCATTAAATATATACGTAAAGCCTTATGAAACATAAATTGAAACTAGCTTGGTGGTTGATTGCTTTTCAGACTTTTAAAGGGAATGGGGTTTGAATCCCAGGTAAGTTATTTTTTAGTTAAATTCAGCTAGATTGGGTTACAACACGTTGACCAAAACCACAATCCATGTTCGACCGGTATCTCTTGGCTGGGTCGGGTTACAACCCTAATTACATAAATATAAAGATGAACACGACGAACCTATGACGGGTTGGGGCAGGTTGGATGGGTTAATTTATAATTTGTCCACTCCTAGTGGTTGGATAGTACTGCAAAAATTCATGTTACAAATATGTTGCATGAAGTCAAAAACATAAGGGAAGTGGAGCGTTTTGAAGATGTCAATTTACACTTAGCAATTGAATATTTTTTGCAAGTTAAAGATGTCTCTTCTATTAGGATAAATTTAATTTCTATTTTTGTTTTGGACAATTGTGGTTTTAGTTTTTCCTTTGGTTTAGGAAAACTTGATATTTTATTGAACTCTAATTTAATTGGATTTGGAATTTTGGATTCTTATTTATATAAAGTTGATTTGCTTGATATATATTCTGCTGTTATTGTACCTTCCATAAATGCAATTATTAAACTAAAACGTGGTAGACTAGATGAAAGATCATCAATGTTATGGCATAGACGTTTAGGTCATATATCAAAATAAGGCTTGGAAAGACTTGTAAGTGATGGTGTCCTACGTGAAATAGATTTTTTAGATTTTGGCACTTGCATAGAGTGCATTAAAGGAAAAATGACTGCAAAGACCATAAAGAATAAAAGGGACAGAAGTGGTGGTAGTCTTGAATTGATATATACAGATATTAGTGGACCTTTTACTTCTGTTGCTTTAGGAGATTACAAGTATTTCATCAATTTTATTGATGATTATTCTCGATTTGGTCATATTGAGCTTCGAGATAAGTCAGATTCATTATAAGCTTTTAAAGTTTTCAAGGCCTCGACCAAACTTCAAAAGAGGAAGAAAATTAAAGCAGTCAAATCTTATAGAAGTGGTGAGTATTATGGTAGGTATGATGAGATTAGACAAAATTTTGGCCCTTTTGCCAAGTACTTGGAGGAATATGGCATTAAAGCACTGTATACAATGCCAAGAACACCATAACAAAATGGGGTTATTAAGAGAAAAAATCGCACACTTATGGATATGGTTTGATGTATGCTTATTAGTTCCACTCTACTTGAATTTTTATGGGGAGAAGCCCTTATAACTGCAACATATATTTTGAATCAAGTGCCTAGTAAGTCAGTCCCTAAGACACCATATGAGTTGTTGATGCGAACCGCTCGCCACGACTCCTATGACCTCCAAATCACGCGGTTTGGCAACCACAAGAAATACAGACAGAAACCCGACACCAATCTTAGCACGCAGATTCTACGAGAAAACGCTAGACTATGGTAGCAAGGAACTCACCTCCACACATGGATATACGCACCACGAGCCGAGACAAGGCGAAATGCCACAAAGGGTTGCTAGTTCCTTTGATAAGTTTCTTGATAGAACAAGAGAAGCACTTGTGCTCTCAAATTTTGAAATCACTTCAAAATATTTTTCATTGATGAAAATTCATGTCTATTGTGTGTGTTTTTTTACAATAGCAGCTGCTACACATATATATAGATACAAATGAAAACCTAAAAAATGTCACAAGAAATCCTAGCCATTGATTTGGATCCAATGGCCCAAAATTACAACAATTTGAATCTTCGCCGCAGCGGGAAAATATTCATGCTGCGGCGCGCCCTGTTCTATTTGCCACACGCGTAGCCATGCCGCGGCGCGTACATTCAGGATCTGCGCACAGGTCTGGCTGTCAGGCGCGCTTGTCCGTGTCAGCGCGCAGGTCTGGCATGTCAGCGCGCGCACGTCTGCCCCAGTCCTCGTCATGCCGCGGCGCATGGAATCTCATGCCGCGGCGCGCATGCATCTTCGGCCCAAAACAGAAACCTCCTCGCTGCGGCGCCACATTCTCGTGGCGCGGCGTGCACGTTTCCTTCGAATCAAAACAGAACGCCTTGTGCCGCGGCGCCCAAATACCATGCCGCAGCGCGCTTGTGTGACAATTCCAACGTCCAATGCAGAAACCTCCTCGCCGCGGCGCACAAAATCCATGCCGCGGCGCAGCTCCAATTTTTGGAATTTGCCACTTGCACTTGTCTTCTCCTCTTCCATTGTGCTTGCATGCTTGTTTTTGATGTTGCATGCCATTTTGCACTATCTTGAGGCCCTTCTCAAGGCACGGCTCTCGGCTCGTGTATGGCCGTCTTCGGGAGGGGGTCCGATTCGTATCATTCCCTCCTTCTTCGAAAGAATTCAACCTCGAATTCGGACCTTTGTCGTAGGGTAAGTTTTGCAGGCCATCTTCGTTTTGTTTTTCATCATAAGATTCCTGCAAGAAAGAAAAGTTAGAAAATAAACATTGCTTGATCCTTTTTCTTTCTTTCTTCCCCCTTGAGTGCCCCTCCTTCTCCTTAGGCTCTCCTTCCAATCTCTTCCCCTTTTTCTCCTCAACTTCCCTTAAGAGCTTGTTGCATATTTGTTGCGGAGATAAAGGCAAGAATGTGAACTTCTTCCCTTCCTTCTCGAGGGAATACTCATTCTTGTATCCGTCATAGGTGACCTTCCTATCGTATTGCCATGGTCGCCCTAGCAATATATGCCCAGCTTGCATGGGGAATACATCACATATCACCTCATCCTTATATCGTCCAATGGAAAAGGTTACGAGTACTTGCTGTTCAACCTTCGCTTCTCCATTGTCATTCAACCATTGTAGCTTGTATGGTTGGGGATGTTTGTTTGTAGTCAACCCTAGCTTCTCAACTAAAGTTGTGCTAGCAATGTTGGTGCAACTCCCACTATCAATGATCAACTGGCACACCTTATCACTCACATGGCATCTCGTATGAAAAGTATTAACTCTTTGGGATCCATGTCAACTTCTCTGTAATGATCCAATGGTGCCCGCCGTACCACAAGCAACTCTCCCGTGACTGGATACACTTCCTCGTCATTAGTCTCCTCTAATGACGGCTTCTCCCCTTCGTCACTGTCATCATCGGTCGCCACCTCCCCGTTGGCTTGCACGATCATTGCCCTTTTGTTCGGGCATTGATGAGCGTAATGACCTTTCCCAAGGCAACGGTAGCAACTTATGTCACGACTTCGATGGACGGTCTCTCCTACATCATTTCCCTTATCTCTCCTCATCTCCTTCTCCTTGCTCTTGTTCTCAAAATTGGGCTTGGAACTACCTTCCCCTTCCTTCTTCCCATTAGACTTCAAGGCGGGATAGGGTTCGGTGTTGGTGTCGGAAAAGTGGTGTCCTGATTGTTCTCGATGGGTGTGATATGGCTACTCCTCCTCTTCAATTGCCTTTCTACCTTGATGGCCATTTGCACCATATCCTCCAACTCAACATAGTGGTGCAACTCTACAATGTTGGCAATATTAGAATTCAACCCACTTAAGAACCGAGCCATGGTGGCCTCCCTGTCTTCCTCCACATTTGCTCTCACCATAGTCATTTCCATTTCCTTGAAATACTCATCAACGGACCGATGACCTTGATTAAGCCTTTGTAGCTTCTGATAGAGTTCCCGGTAGTAGTGGCTTGGGATGAACCGCTTCCGTATTATGGCCTTCATTTCACCCCAACTATCAATGGGCCTCTCTCCACTCCTCCTCCTTGAGACCACTAATTGGTCCCACCAATTTAAGACGTAATCGCTAAACTCGACTACCGCCAATTTAACTTTCTTCTCCTCGGAATAATGGTGACAATCAAAAACATGCTCAACCCTTTTCTCCCACTCCAAGTACAACTCCGGATCATTCTTTCCTTGGAATGTAGGCATCTTCATTTTGATGTTGTCCAAATTCCTGTCAACCCCGTCAAAGGGCCGAGGTGGGGGTCTCCACAAACCTTCCCTACCATTTCTTCCTTCCCTATATTCATTCCTTCCTCCATAGGGCATCCTCCTTTCTCCATTATCAAATTCTTCATCCCAATTCTCCTCATCCACTAAGGGCCTCCTATTCGGTCTCCTAACTTTCGGAGCCTCTTCGGGTGCTCTTCATTGTAAGTTGGCAACCGTAGCTTCTTGTCGTTCTACCCGCTCATCAAGATTTACCATGACAACACTCAACCGTTCCATGGATTGTTGCAATGCACGCAACAAAGATGCGGTATCCGGACGCTCTTCGAAATTGGCCCTGTCAGACATGATTCCACAACTTTCGCACACAGAGAATTAGTTAAACAAATTTAAGAACAGAAAAATTCCACTTCGTTACCTCACGTGTTTAATCGCTCGGATTGATTGCTCAAGCACTTCCTCGTTCTATAGCAAGTCAAGTTCCGAAACTTTCAACCCAAAGGTAGAATTCCACACTCACCCCACTAGTAGTGTAATATCCAATTCAAGGTAAGCAAGGAACTAACTCAAAGTGTTTGGAGTTCTAACTCAATGAAAAGGAATAATTGATTCAAACAATTTTAGACCCGAAAGGAATAAAATATCGACTTTGTAAAAATTTCTCGGAAAAGAAATTTTCACTCTTTTTTTTTTATAAACTGTTTGGAACGTAAAACACGAACAAAGCACGAGATACGAACAAAAACACAAGAGCACAGTAAAATTACCAAAATGCCCTTGACACTACGAACAGTTTTTCAGAAAAATTTCCAACATGAAAACCTTCCCAAAACACAATAGAAATTCAGAAACAATACACACAATCTGAAATTTTCAACAACAGCCAAAAATTTCCAGAAAATTCAGAAACAACAAAACATAATCTAAAATTTTCAGAAAATCAGAAACAACAAAACAGGAAACAACAACACAAATCAGGATTGATTTCAAAAACACAATACAATCAGAATTTTTGCAAGAACAACAAGAAAAATTCTGGAAAATGAAGAACAACATAGATTTTGCAAGAGTGCACAGAATTTTTTTTTTTTTTTGTAAACGAAAATAACAACACAAAACAGAAACAATTCCAGGAACACAATACAATCAGAATTTTTGCAAGAACAACAAGAAAAATTCTGGAAAATGAAGAACAACATAGATTTTGCAAGAGTGCACAGATTTTTTTTTTTTTTTTTGTATAATAAAAATGACAATAAAAGATAGGAGTCTAGAATTACAACCTAGAGCTCTGATACCAAATGATGCGAACCGCTCCCCACGACTCCTATGACCTCCAAATCACGCGGTTTGGTAACCACAAGAAATACGGACAGAAACCCGACACCAATCTTAGCACGCAGATTCTACGAGAAAACGCTAGACTATGGTAGCAAGGAACTCACCTCCACACATGGATATACGCACCACGAGCCGAGACAAGGCGAAACACCACAAAGGGTTGCTAGTTCCTTTGATAAGTTTCTTGATAGAACAAGAGAAGCACTTGTGCTCTCAAATTTTGAAATCACTTCAAAATATTTTTCATTGATGAAAATTCATGTCTATTGTGTGTGTTTTTTTACAATGGCAGCTGCTACACATATATATAGATACAAATAAAAACCTAAAAAATGTCACAAGAAATCCTAGCCATTGATTTGGATCCAATGGCCCAAAATTACAACAATTTGAATCTTCGCCGCGGCGGGAAAATATTCATTCCGCAGCGCGCCCTGTTCTATTTGCCACACGCGTAGCCATGCCGTGGCGCACAAATGTTCATGCCGCGGCGCGCACATTCAGGATCTGCACGCAGGTCTGGTTGTCAGGCGCGCTTGTCCATGTCAGCGCTCAGGTCTGGCATGTCAGCACGCGCACGTCTGCCCCAGTCCTCGTCATGCCGCGGCGCATGGAATCTCATGCCGCGGCGCGCATGCATCTTCGGCCCAAAACAGAAACCTCCTCGCTGCAGCGCCACATTCTCGTGCCGCGGCGCGCACGTTTCCTTCGAATCAAAACAGAACGCCTTGTGCCGCGGCGCCCAAATACCATGCCGCGGCGCGCTTGTGTGACAATTCCAACGTCCAATGCAGAAACCTCCTCGCCGCGGCGCACAAAATCCATGCCGCGGCGCAGCTCCAATTTTTGGAATTTGCCACTTGCACTTGTCTTCTCCTCTTCCATTGTGCTTGCATGCTTGTTTTTTATGTTGCATGCCATTTTGCACTATCTTGAGGCCCTTCTCAAGGCACGGCTCTCGGCTCGTGTCGGGCCGTCTTCGGGAGGGGGTCCGGTTCGTATCAGTTGTGGTCTGGAAAGAAGCCGAGTTTGTGCCATTTTCATGTATGGGGTTGTAAGGCTGAGGAGAAGTTTACTAGTCTTGGGACGGCTTGTTCTAATTTAGCACAATTTTCTACATAGAATGTTGGGCATGACCAAGGAGATTTGCTTTTTCTAATCAATTTCTTTTTTAAAAGATCTTCAATTTCTTTTTTGCTAATTTTTAAATGACGTTCATTCATTTGGATAGGCCTAACTTTTGTAGAGATTTGAGATTCTTTAAAATCTTGTTCATATGGTAATTCTACCACATGTTTTTTTCTTTGTCAAAAGACTACTTCAACACATATATCTTTTTCAAATTTCTCTTTTAGATATTTAATTTTTCTTTGCATTTCTTCAGTTGCAATTTTGTCTTTTTTCGTTTTGTATCAAACTTCCTCCTTTAAGGGATAAAGAAATTTTTCTTTCTCGTTTACTCTACTTTGGAGATTATTAATCTCATGTCATTGTAGTTCTTTGAGAATTTCAAATTTGTAGTATGACTTTTAAGATCAAAGACTATACATTCTTCCGTTACTTTTAAACATATATAACATACTTAAAAATGGGGTTCTTGGAATAATAATTATAAATAATTCTTTACTAAGTAAAAATGTGGTTTCTAAACATATATTATTATTACAAGCTGCAGCAATTGAAAGTTTGTAATTAATGGGCATTCTTCCTCCATTTGTAGTGTTTGATATCTGTGTTGTTTTTAAAAAATACCTTGTAAGCATTATTCTTTCATTGATACAATTTAAATCTGCACCATAATCAATATACGCTTATGTGTACTCTTTATTTAATACAATGATAATTTTTAAATACTATTTATAATTAATTATTCTATCAAGAGTTAAAAAATTTGCGTAACAAATGGCACATATATAAAATATATATAATAGTAAGATTATGCTTGCTCACGAAAGTAATTCTATATTCTATTACAAATAGAAGACAAAGATAAAGTACAAAAGACACCGATCATAAACCCTTACACAAAATGTTGCTTTATTTTTAGGCTTTATTATCTATTTTCTTTTTCTTAAAATACCAATTAACATAATGTCTTGATATTCATGTTTTTAATTTCTTTGTAGTTAGTTTATTGATAAATTCTCGTGTCAATCATTGTTATCCAAACTTTGTTTTAATCAAATCAAATTTGACTTATTTCCTCATTCAATCTTTTGTAATTTGTCATGTATATGTCATTCATCAAATACAATTTTAGTGTTAATATTAATTGTTATTACCAATCTTCATTATATTTATTTGCTTTGTTAAACAAATTTTATTGGCTTATGGTCATTTTCACATTATCACTAGTCTTCTTTTAAATTCTTAATTGACATGCATTCACGGTAATATTCTTAATATTCTATTGGTTTTTAGTCCTTTGACTGTTAGGGCCATGAACTCGAATCGAATCACTAATTTTTCAAATCATTTTGTTTATATTATTGAAACGTTTTAGTTATATAACTTATGTTTGATACAGATAAGTCACTTATTCTTAAAAACTAAGACATATAAGTCACTTTTTAACATTATCATTATACATATTTTTCTTCATTACCAATCTATATTTCTTTACGTTTTGTCATTTTTGACACCATTTTTAACTTCTATTATAAGCTAAAATTTTCAACTTTATCTTCATTTTTTATTTCTTTTTTGTGCTCTATTTCTTATTTATTCATTAATTTTTCTACAAAACAAGAAAACTATCGAAATGGAGAGCATCTTTTTCTCTTACAATATAGCAAAAAAAAATTCAAACTGTTTTTGTAAGAATGAAGGGAATGAGAACTTTTTCTGGAGAGCACATTTTTATTTCACTCGAAAGAGATTCGTTTTACTCTTGTCCAAATTGGAAGCTTCGATTTCTAATAGAATCGAAAGGTGTGGGTAGAGCATGAAAGGAATGGAAAATGTGTGTTGGGGAGGAGCTAGGCAAAAGGATTAGTTCATTAATTGAAAAGACTTACTATACTCTTTAAAAAGATCACCAAATGTAATATTTTATTTATTTTAATGAAGATAAGAAGATTATAATGACTCATATTTTTTAGTTTTTAAGAATAGTGGCTTATTTATATTATATAAAAATTATATAATTAAAATATTTTATTAGCATCAATAAAGTGAACTCTAAAATGTTTAATCCATTTCATGCTCTTTTATATTTTAATATTTAGTACACTTATCCTGCAAAATAAAAAATAATTTACACCCATAATATACTATACAAGTAATTTAAATGTAAACTTAGATGCTATTATTCTATGTAAGAGAGCATAGGCAGGTTGATTCCTCTGCCACGTGATAAGCTCTTAACTTTTCTCTTTTCTGAGATACGGACAACCTTTTCCCTTCTAAAGATCTGACACACCTTGAATATTGTGCTCCCTTTTTCCAATTACTTCTTCTCTCTCCTTCCTTTTATTAGTAGTTTTCACTTTTCACGGTAAACTAAGCGCAACAAAGCAGCCAATAGCATCCCTTCGCCTTCACTTTTTTCACAGCTGTTAATAGCTATTACCTTTGAGCCCCCACAATTTTTTTTTAAAGCTCATATTTCAAACGGTCTCCGTATAAACACTTTATAGTAGGAACGGCTAAGTACTAATTTAGCTCCTTGTTTTTTGCGTAATTGGTACATAAAGGAAGAAATTAATAATCGGAGGGAATAATAAATAATGTTTTAAGTTTGTAAATTTTAAAATTAATATAATTATTTTTTTAAATACAAATATTTAATATATAACAAGAAAAAAAATTAATAAAATTAGAATAGATATATTTTAAAAATAATAAATAACATCTTTATATCTTAATTAACGCATTAATATTTCCTTGCCCACTCTTATTATTAAATGATTGAAGTTAAATATTAGCATTTTTTTTTTATAGTTATTTTTGAATTTTTCAAAGTTATTCATGCATATTCTACATTTAAAAGAAAATTTTGATAAAGATATTTGTGAGAATTTAAGGAAATATCAAAAAATATCTATGTATAACGGCTAAAAAAGGTACAATTTAGTGTAATTATTGTTTATTAAAATTCTTATTAATAAAAATATGATGACAGTAACATTTTAAATGTGGATTGTCAGTCTAAAATTATAATGAATAAGTAATTTTTAATTTTATTCTAAATTTTTATGTGATTTTATTAAAAAATTTAACCAATTAATGTATTGACACCCAAAAATAATGTATTGGTTTTCTTAAATTGAGTTGGTAAAACAAGACATTTTAATAATATGAAATATATACGGTTTCAATGCATTAAATAATCTAAGGTACCGAATCCCTGTATTTTTTTTTTTTTTTGGCCTTTATATATAATAGTATCGTTCTTCAACAAAAGAGGGAGTTCAGTTGAGCAACGGCTACCTCTTTCTTCACTCCTCGGAAGCTCGATCAGTTTCAGCCATGGCTATAACACACAGATGTCTCCTCACTCTCATGCCTTTCCTACTCTTCCTCATTTCTCACGTTCTGGGTAATCTTTTTAACAATTTCTTTTCCTGAATCTAAAAGAAAAATGAAAACTTGTGTATAAATGTAGTACATTTACTACTCATTTTTCGTCAAATACCCATATTTAACTCACATTACATAAATCTAAGTGTAGTTATTCTAACACTCTAATTTTTTACAAGGAGTCTTTGTTATCAATTTAGGCTGTCAATTTTCAGAAACCGTCATATTTTTATGGTTTATCAACATATTACATACCATTTTATCACTAACATTCCTTCCAAATATGAGTATTAATTTATTGCCAAGCTTATACTTTATATTTTTTTTTAATATTATACATATTTGTGTCACTTTTTAAGACCATTTAATTTTTTTTTTTTTTTTTTTTTTTGTGGTGGAAAACTAACTGATGTCATTTTATTTGAGATAACACATTGATTAAGAACTCCGTTATAGTTTGAGTTTATGAAAAAATATTTTGGTAATGGGTACTAGCACATAAAATGGTGTGTTAATCTTTTGGATGGAACAAGTTATAATTTATATGTGCTTTTCAATTGAAATAAATATTAATGAAAAATTATTAAAAAAAAATTGAGCATTTTAATACCTAGATACATGTGTATTTACTAATTAGATATGTTTGTTTTTGGTACAGTAAGTGTCACAGGCACAACAATAACGCTATACAACAAATGCACACACCCGGTGTGGCCAGGCATTCAAGCAAGCGCAGGCAAGCCCCTAGTAGCTAAGGGAGGTTTTAAACTTCCAGCAAACAAAGCCTACACTATAAATCTACCACCCCTTTGGTCAGGTCGCTTATGGGGTCGTCATGGTTGTGCATTTGATGCCTCAGGACATGGTCGATGTGCCACAGGTGATTGTGGTGGTAGTCTGTTTTGTAATGGAATTGGAGGTACACCACCAGCTACTTTAGCAGAAATCACTTTAGGGAATGAACAAGATTTTTATGATGTCAGTTTAGTTGATGGTTATAATTTAGCTATTTCAATCATACCCTTTAAAGGTAAAGGCAAATGTAGTTATGCTGGTTGTGTTAGTGACCTTAATTTGATGTGCCCAGTTGGTCTTCAAGTTAGATCTCATGACAATAGCAGAGTTGTGGCTTGTAAAAGTGCTTGTTTTGCTTTTAATTCTCCGAGGTATTGTTGTACTGGTAGTTTTGGGAGTCCTCAAGCTTGCAAACCTACTGCTTATTCCAAGATCTTCAAAGCTGCTTGTCCAAAGGCTTATTCTTATGCTTATGATGATCCAACTAGTATTGCTACTTGTACTCGTGGTAACTATTTGCTCACTTTCTGTCCTCATCATCATTAGGATTTACTTAATTTTATTAATATAATTGTATTAGTTTTTTTTTTTTTTTTTTTTGCAAATAAATTGTATTAGTGTTATGTAGTCTACAGTTTACTCTACTAGCTACTACTTTATCACTGTTATGAGTTTATTGATTATTATATGTTTGTGGTGTATTTTGCTTTATTTTAATGGACTTTCAAGGTTGGATATATCATCTTTGAACTTTTATTTTAATTAGACCTAACTATATTACTTTTAATATTTAAATTATTGCAAAAATACCGTAATGTTTATTTCAACGTTACATTTATGCCATGTTTGCTAACAAATGAAGAAGTTAAGATAAAAGGTTATTAACAGAAATAATGAAAATGATATAAATATTATGGTAACAAAATATTCGGTATATCTTTGCAACAACTTAAATATTGAGTGTATTGTTGTTATGGTTCCTGACATAGAACATATTTACTTCTAATGGCATGGACTACGGAGTCTGATGGCAATCGGCAATGCTTGTTATTAAAAATAATAATTTTTTTATGATTTTTTTATTAGTAATAGTTTTATTATCACTCCATATTTTATATTTTTATATTTTTATTTAATTAATAATTGATATATAACTTAATAAGTGAAAAATAGATTTTTGTGATTATGTGGGAGAGACTTGGGCAATCAATATCTTGCATCTCTATAATTGTACTTTGTGTTTTTGATGAGGAAGTGGAATTCGCCTGCTAGCTGCAGATGTTGATGTTTCTTTCTGAATTCAAAAAAAAGAAAAAAAAATAGTACCTATTTTAACCCAAAAATGTTTTTTTATTATAATTTAATATATATATTATTAATTTAAATAATATAATTTAATTAATTTTTATTAATTAAAAATTTTAAGATCATTTTTTATTTTTTATTTTTTATTTAATTAATAATTAATATATTTTATCCGTGTTAATAAACCAGGACCTACCCATGTTATTGAAACATCCATTATCTCAGGCTTTTTCAGAGTGTACTCTTTCATTCCAGTACAAATATAATTTATTTATTCAAATAATTTTTTTAAATTTCACCAAATATATATATATATATATATATATATTATCTTTTTACAATATAAAATAACATTATTTTATAAAAAAAAACATATATTTTTTCTAAAAACTTAAAAATAAAATCCAGTATATAAAAAAAATTTATTTCATATAATTAAAACTACTTTTTCTTTTCTTATAAATTCTCAACTATATGGCAAAAGATAACTATACAATAAAAATTAATTCAACTATCACAATTTTTTAAAATTTTCAATTGATTTTAAAAATTTATATCGACTTTAAATAAATAAAAAATTTCTTTTTTCAAAATAATATTAATATTTTTTCTCAGACTAAGATTTTTTTATTAGTACATCTACTTATAGTCTGAAATTTTTTAGTACAAGTCTTCTCTTAAGCATTCTATCAGGAAAAAAAAAAAGTCTCTTCTTAAGCATCTAATTTACTTTAATAATTTATAAAAAATATATCATTATTAAGTTTTTGTCCAGGGTGATAATTCTTACAAATAGTACATACTTGTGTCTATTTTTTTTTTTTACACGTGTATTTGTGTTTTTATATTCTTACCCAAATTCACATATTGTTTTATATAATGGAAAAACTAGGCGATTTTTATAGATTAATTTATGTATAATTGTAAGAAAGTTCAATAACTTTACAAATATAAAAAAAATTAATAGTTGAATCTAATTAAAAAATAATTTGAGTTTGTGTTATAAGTTATAGTTAAAAATGTTATCATGTATGCAAATAAATATATTTATGTAAAATAATGAACGAACATATTCTTTACTTCAATAAACCTAACTCGTATAAAAAATGTTCCTATAATTTAGGAAAAAATGAGAAAAAAAATTTATAAAATTATCACTTAAACCCCTATTTAAACTTTTAAGGACAAATATTTATTTTAACTATTAATGTTATATGAAAATTTTCAATTTTTTTTTTTTTCAATTAACTATTTTTTTTTTGTTGAAATATCTTTTGAACTACTTTAGCAAAAAAATTTAGGAGTGGGCATTTTTTTTTTTAAATCGATCAACCAATCTGAGTCTAGGTCCAAAACGAACCTATGTTTTTTTTATTTTTAGAGGTTGGTTGGTTCGGTGGGTCCAAAATATTACAATCCGATCTTGTCAGTTAGGTTGTAAGTCCTTCAAAAATAAAAATCAACAAAACCCAACCGACCTATACTTTTATATATTAATATATTTTTTAAAATATTTTTAAATATTATATAATAAATGTTATAAAAAATAAATAAAATATAATATTAATTAACTTTATACAAATATATAATGTAAAAGTCCTAAACAAATATATAATGTAAAAATTCTAAACAAATATTTAGCTTGTAAAATCATGATTTTAAATTTAAGAGAGTGAGTGGTGGAGCATAAAATATGAAGTATCAATAATGAGATATCATTCTCATATGGCACATATTGATAACTTTAAATTTATCAAGCATTATATATGAGCAAAGATAGTAGTTCTTATAACCGATAGTAACACATCTGTATGCTCTAGCTTTACAAAAAAGTATTTGTATGGGTAAAATATTGTTTGTATTTTTTATTGCATTTTTTATTACAATAATAATTTTTAAGTAAAATTATAAATCCAAAACCACCAAACTAACCTCCCTCAAACTGACATTGTAAGTCGGCTTGAAGGTTGGTCTTTTAGGAATTATAGGTCGGCTAAGGTTTTGAATTTTTTAAAATTGCCAAGATAATAAGGTTGGCTTATAAAATGACTTAATAGCAGACATATCGAACCTATATCCACTCCTAAAAAATTCAATAACTTGATTTAAATATTTAAATTACTTGAACGGCATGAAAAGTTACAAGGGTGCCTGTAAATAAGATAATGAATTTACATCTTTATCTTTTGAGTGATAAAATTGGCTATTATTTTATCAAATTAATTGATTAAAATATATTTTAATAATAAAAATGTTTAATTAAAACAAAAATTAATAAAAAATAGGAAATTCATTACATAAGTATCAAAATCGACGTTTACCCAACTTTTAAACGAAAAGAGGGACAAATTAGAATTTTTTCGAGATAATACTTTTTTTTTAAATTGGTCCTATACCAAGGGACAAAAATTAAATAACTTACAAAGTTTTTCCTTATATTTTGGTAACTTTCAGATTACTATAGATTTTATAAAAAATTTCGCCAATTCTGATATTTATTATAAGTTAAAATTAAAATTAGAAGTGACAAATTATATTACTTAATTGTATCAATATTGTATTATAGTATAATATTAACGTATTAATTAGCACATAAAAAAATTTATTTAATTTTTTTCGCATAGTCAATATAAAATAGTAAAAAATAATGACCCTTAAAAACTTGAAAAAATTATTGATTAATTATTGTCAAAATTTATAACAACCACGAATCTTACAATCCTAAAAGATTAATCTAATGGATGAAGACACTAATATTTTTTTAAAAAAAAATTTATTGTATTGTCTTTATCAAATGTAAGACGTTCATTTTCTTTAACATTCATCCTCAAAATGTAGGTCGTTTGACTTTAAACTTTGTATTTTCAACGTATCTTTAAGGTTTATTATCTTTTTTTCTTTTTTAAGGCCCACGTGTGTGTATATATATATATTTAGAAAAGTATATTAATTTTTTTCTCCATTGATATGATACTATGTTAAAGCTTATAAAAAATATAAGTCTTTCAATCCCAAGATTAATCTAATTAGTGAAAACACTTACACTTTTTATAGACTTTTTTATTGTATTATCTTTATCAATATAGGCCATTCATTTTCTCTAACAATTGTGACTAAATTTATTAATTGTGTTGGTGTCCTATTATCTGTTGTGTTAAAAATTATAACCTTTATTTAAAATCGTGTAATGATATTGCAAATAACTTTTATTATTTTTATATTAAAAATATATAAATTATATATTGTACTTTTACAATAATTATATTTATTATATTGTTAAATAGATTTGTCATTAATTAAAAAATTGGGACAATGTTATCACACCTGAAATATTAGGAGTGAAAAACACACTTTAATTTTGTAAAAACATAGAAGAAATAGCAAATATATTATAGATTAAAAAATTTGCAACATTTATAAAAATTAAAAATAATTATTGGAAATATGAATGGATACTTTTTTTATCCATAACTTTCCAACAGTAAATGTATTGTGATTTTATAAATATTATAGTTAAGAAAGCAGTTTATTCAAATTCTGATTTTTCATATAAGTTTAGTTAAATTTTTTTTATTAAAAATGTACATCATAAGTCAAAAAATTAACTTTTTCGTTAAATTTAATTGTTTGGATCATATGCTACTCCCATAATCAAAATATTCTTTATTATTTTGAATTTTTTTCTCTTTACTATTGTTTACACAATTCTAAATTTATGCTAAATATAATAAAGCGAAAAAAATAGATATACATCCGAGGGGGCCCAATACTTTTGGACATTCCCTATTCTCATTTTGGTACACTTTTTAATCCCTAATTTTAGCTATACCTTAATTTAAATTATTGATGCATTTTGTTTTTTTTTGGGTTAATTTTAACATTACTTTAATAAATTTGGGTAGTTTAAAGGTATTGAATAGTACCAATTAGTATTAAAATTGTCCAAAAAATATACCAATAACAAAAATTAAGGTATCTGAAATAAAGGAATAAAAAAAAAAGTACCCAAACAAAAATATGAGCAGTACAAAAAAACTAAAACCTACATTCAAGAGTAAGAACAAAGTAGAAAATTATGACCTAATTTTTCTTTTCTTTTTTATTTAAATAATTGCTCCAGTGATCACTGTAGACTTCAATTTATTTAGGTATGTGCTGCTCACATTGGAAAAGTTATTTTGTTTTTTCCTTTATCAATTTTTTTCATTAAATTTATTGTAAGCAGTATATGCTTTATAAATTGAGGAGTATTTCGATCATTTTAAATGAATAATGATTTTAAAAAAAAAAAAAAAACAAGTTTTTTTTTTTCTTTTTTTTCTACTTGAAGAACTATCAAAATCCCTAGATACTTAGAAGAGGCGGCTCTTGAATGGAGGAATTGATAACAGATCTACATGAAGGTAGGAGTTTACATGATGAAATTTTTATGACTTTTTGTTGTGTACTTTGGTGTATTGATACTCTGTATTATGTGATGTCAATGTTTATGAACTTGAGTTTTAAGATGCAACTTCTTGATGTTGTTTTGTCAAGCCCTGTTTGAAGCTTGATCTTGAATTGATATCACATCTAGTATCTTTGTAATTATTTTTAATTATATTCAAGCAATTTTTTATCCAAAAAAAAAAATTTAAGCAATACAATTCCCTTTGTTTCTAACTCTCTAGATCTAAAGTAAATATTTTCTCTCATTTTTATATATCTTCATTGTAAGAAATTTAGAAGTACAACAAAAGTAGTGTATTTGAAATTACTTTTTTCTGCTGATGGGTTGAGATGCTTTAATTAATAATGATAAAAAAAAAAAAAAAAGATTGTTCTCTATGGATTCTATTGATTTGGAAAGCTTAAGATACAATCTCGTTGTTCACATATTTTTATATATTTATTAAATTTAAATGACGTATTAATTATTAATTAAAAATAAAATTAAGAATATAAAATAGTAAAATAATCGTGGGATTAATTATTAATAATAAATTAATTATATTATGTTATATAAATATTAAATATTTTTTGTTTTTATATTTACTTTGCTTATTACAAGTTACAACGGTCAAAAGATTCCTTTTTGTTTCGACATGTTTGGGACGGTGGGAGGGTAGGACAGACAACTGTATCTCGACCGTTCTTTTTGATGTTGAAGAAAATGATACTTTTTGAATATAATATAGGGTGCGCTTCGAAACAAAACATTTTAGCCACCGCCCTAACAAGATTCTCCAGAAATCACGCCATTTAAGTCCAATTTTAGTTTATTTAGTTAATTTTTTAAATGTGGATTTTTGTATGTGTAATTTTCATGTACTCGAGTGAAAATAGAAGGTTTTTTTTTTTTTTTCGGTCATGAGTGTGTAAATTTTTTAACATTTTTGTGAAACTTCACACGTGTAGCACATTAGAACAGATTTCACAAAGCTATGTATTAATATTGTACGGAAATAAAAACTGTGAAAATAAACAGTATTGTGAAATATGGCACACCAATGCAGATCATTGATAATAAAAAATTATGGATCCACATCAATGCAGTTTAAAAATCAAAACCTAATTTTTTTATTAACAAATACGTTTTGGGTGTGTCGAATTAATCTCTTATCTATTATTGTTGCCAACTAACTTCGGTTAATCAGATTTTGAAATCTCATGCAAGATGCATTCAACTAAAAAACCTTGTGTTATTGTTCTTGATGTTTTTTTTTTTTTTTTCTTTCTAATACTTATTTGAACTGGTATTGATAATTATGGTTTTATTATTATTAATAAGTACATTCTTTTATTTTATTTTATGTGTTTAATGTTTGTACATACTTCAAAATTAAACCACTAGCTTACCGTTAAAGGAACCAAACTTCTTGGTGTTTCATTAATAGCATGTTTATTTATTGACTTATTATCTTATTATTACTTTACAATAATTATTAAAAAAATAATAAATATAATATTTATTAAAATTTATAATAAAAAAATAATACTTTTATATTAACTTAACATTAATTCATATTTTCTTAAATTAAAAAAAAATAGTATTATTTTTATTATAATAAATTTATAGTAAATTTTTTAATTATTATTGTCGTAAATATTTCTTCTCATGTTCATTGTTTTTTCCTGTGTTTGACAGTTGTAGACTTGTAGTTATTATTAATTTCTTTTTTTTTTTCTTTTGCAGAATTCATTGTGGTTTTGATGATTATATGTTCAGCCATATCAATTTTGATCATTATATTTCTATACAATTTGAGAGTTTTTATTTTGCTCTTCTTTTTTTTTTTTTTTAACCATTCACTTTTTGTTTCTATTTTAAATTTAAAAGGATAGAAATTTTATTTCTGTTTTTGGATGTAGTACTCTACTACTCTCAAGTAGAGGTGTCAAAAAGGACAGGTCGGTTTGATCTAGCCCGTCAAATTAGCACGTCGTACCGATATTTAGCCCGTTAATTAGCGTACCGTGCCGTGCCGGCCCTTGATCTTTATATGGACCGTGCCGTGCCTCAATTCTGGGCCCGTGGGCTTTAACGTGCAGTTCCGTGCCCAGCCCGTGACCAGTTTATTTCATTTTTATTATATATTTATTTAATTATTTAGTTAAAAATTATTAATAATGCTTTAAAAAATTAAAAGTGAGAGTCGAACTCTCAACCTCTCATTTTTAGATTGTTAGAAATTCATTACATTATATCCAATTTTTTAAATGTAAAAAAAATTATTTCTTTATTAGTATTTTTTTAAATTAATTTTTAAAATAATAAGGCTTTGCTTGTCGTGCCGGGCTGGCCCAGCCCGTTAAGGGCCGTGCCGTGCTACTCATTTTGACTAACGTGCCGTACCGTGCTATGCCTAATATCTGGTGGGTCATGTCGTGCCAACTAAGTGGACCAACGGACCGTGCCGTCCCGTTTGACACCCCTACTCTTAGGCCACCTGAGTGGGTAGAATCAATGGTTTGGGAAGAAACACACATAAATTTTCGTGTTTCATCGATGGTGAAAGGGTAATATCATGTTGTTGTTATGGTAACATATAGAGGGTATTACATATTCTTTTTTGCTCTATATATTATAGCACTTTTTGTTCTTTTTCTTTAACTAAGCTATTAGTTATTTTAAAATTACTCATTTTTTCTTTTTCATGGTCTGTCTTCTTTTAAAATGCTTTTACTTAGTTTTAGTTTATATTTTTTTTCTTTATCTCCTTATATATATATATATATATATATATTGCAGGTTCCAATCAACATGCATATATAAAGTACAAATCACATAAATTTCTATAGCTCAACCTAACAAAAAGTTCTAAAATTATTTATTGATGTACAAATACATTGGTGTGGTACCAATTTTGTTGAAAATTGTGTCAATTTTAAAACAAAAATGAAGAAAAAAAAGTGCCATGAGTTACTCTCTCAAAAAGATAAAAAAGTTTGTCCTATATTGCTATTCTACATCTCTTTGAAGGTGTTTATATAGAAAAGAATTTATTATTGGGATTAGGCTTTAAGGGGCACCCACTTTTATGGAAGGGGAGAGGACCTAGATAATTATGGATCCACATGGGGGCGCGTCACCTCCTACTGCCGGATGAGCCAAGCACAGGTGCGTGTGTGTGAGATGGCATTTTATTTTATTTTTTGAAAAAAATTTATTTATTAAAATTATTTTTTCCAACAGTCAGAAAAACTTTGTTCTTATCCAAACTGAGTCACCCACATTATGACCGTTATTTTTTTACTGTTCCTTTCCCTTCCGTTTAGACCGAGCCTTATGGAACTATTTCCTTGTGAATGTTGCATGCACGTTCTCATCCACTGATCCTGATTTTAGTGACAATCAGCTGCAATCCTCAACTATAAATAGAGCTCTTGAGCACTCAATTTTACACACCTCTCAACTCTCATCTCTCTCTTTCTCTCAGTTACTGTTCTTAGCTCTCTCCTCTTTGCTCTTTCTAACGAGCAATACAGAAATCTAATCTTTTCCAAAATACAAAATTAATATTATTTTTAGTTTTCGAGCAACATTAATTTACAGGTGTAGTATTTTGGTCTTCATCAGTGCAGTGAAGCTTTGAGACAAAAAAAAATTTGGGCTGTTTTATCTTGAGGACAAAGAGGTTTTGTTTGCTTACACAATTTTGGGCAGAGTTACGAAACGTCTTAAAGAGAGCGACCTAGTCTGCGACTCAACCCAAGCAGTGTATTTCGTTTATTAGTAACTTCGTTTATTTCTATTTTTTCCTATCTGTAACAACAATTTTAAGACGTATTTTTATCTGCCATGTCTACTGAAATGTTAACTGCTGATCTGAACAAACCATTTCGTTTTGAAGGACTACACTTTAAGAGATGGAGATCAAAAATGTTGTTTTTCTTAACCATGAAAAAAGTCGCATCTGTTCGTATTACTGAAAAAACCAACACTACCTAATCCTCCTACTGAATCTACATCTAAAGATTTAAACACCTGGATAGAAATTGATTTCCTCTATAAAAAAAATTATTTTCAATGGTTTAACTGATGATTTGTATGACTATTATAATTCTGATAAGTTAGCTAAGGAAACTTGGGATGCACTTCAAAAGAAGTATGATACTGAGAAAGCTAGAACAAAGAAGTATGTTGTCAGCAGATACCTGAAGTACCAAATGACTGATGACAAATTTGTGGAAGCTCAGTCACATGAACTGTAGAAAATAGCACATGAAATAACTTCTGAATGTATGGCTTTAGATGAACAATTTTAAGTTACTGTTATTATAGATAAATTACCCCTTGCACGAAAAGACGTTAAGAATGTACTTAGACATAAAACTAAGGAATTTTCCCTAGAAAGTCTTATAATCCATCTACGAATAGAAGAAGAAGCCCGAAAACAAGATCAAAAAGATAAAGTACTTGTTGTCTCAAACAACAGTGCCAATAAAAAAATCATCCTCTGTAATTCTGAAACCTAAAGGAAGAAATATGAAAACTCAGAATTGCAATAATAACCAAAATCATACAACCAAAACAAAAACAAAAATCCTCCACGAAATAGACCTATACCTCAACCAACATTTGAAAATAACACATTCATGTGTTATAGTTGCAATAAGCCTGGCCATTTGGCTAGGAATTGTCAGAACAGGAATCGTCCTGTCCCGCAGGCAAACCTTACAGAAGATCAACTTATTGCTATGATATCTGAAATCAACTTTATTGGTGGATCCGAAGGGGTGGTGGGTGGACACTGGAGTTTCTCGCCATGTTTTCTATGATCGTGACATGTTCAAATCCTATTCTGTATCTGAGGATAAGAAAGTGATGCTGGGCGACTCCCACTCCACTAAAGTAGCTAGTACTGGTGAGGTAAAATTGAAGTTTACCTCTGAAAAAGCTGTCATCTTGAAGGATGTCCTGCATATTTCAAAGATGAGAAAGAACTTAGTTTTGGGTTATCTTCTCAACAAGGCTGGGTTTACTTAAACTATAGGGGCTTATTTGTATACAATAACAAAGAATAATGTATTTATTGAAAAAGGGTAAGCCACTGATGGCATGTTTAAGTTGAATGTTAAAATTAACAAAGCTTCTTCTTCTGCTTATATGTTGTGTTCTTATAATGTTTGGCATGCTAGACTTTGTCATGTTAATAAACACATAATAAAGAACGTGAGTAACTTAGAACTAATTCCTACATTATTATTGAATGATTTTAAAAAATGTGATTTTTGCAGTCAAGCTAAAATAACCAAAACTTCACATAAATCAGTAATTAGCAAATCTGAACTATTAGATTTAATACACTCTGATATATGTAAACTTGGTGGTATTTTAACAAGAAATGAAAAATGCTATTTTATAAATTTTATTGATGACTATTCAGATTATACTTATGTATATCTAATGAAAAATAAAAGTGAAGCGTTTGACATATTTAAAACATTTATGAATGAAATTAAAAATCAACTAAACAAAAAAATAAAAAGATTTTGAAGTGATTGAGACACTGAATATGATTCCAATATTTTCAATGGCTTTTATAAAACTCATGGAATCATTCATAAAAAAACTGCACCTTATTCTCCTGAAATGAATGACAAAGTTGAAATAAAAAATAGAACTTTTATTAAATCAGTTGTTTCAACTTTATTAAACTGTGGTGCTACTTCTCATTAGTGGGGAGAAATTTTATTAACTGTTTGCTATTTGCTATGTGCTAAACAAAATGCCTAAATCTACTAGTAAAATTACACTATATGAAATTTTGAAAAATAAGAAACCTAACTTAACTTATTTTAAAACTTGTTGTTGTTTTGCCTATGTTAGGATCCCTGATCCTAAAAGAAATAAACTTGTTAGTAGAACATATGAATATGTATTCATAAGATATACTGTGAATAGTAAAGCTTATAAATTCTATGATTTAAATGATTATGTAATTATAGAATCAAATGATGCAGATTTCTATTAACATAGGTTTCCCTTTAAATTGAAGAATAGTGGGGGCTCATCTTCTAGTAGTTTACCTATAACTAGAACTAGTGAACAAAATGAGGAATTAGAAACTGAACTTAGGAGAAGTAAACGAGCTCAAACCTTTAAGGATTATGGGTCTAATTTTTATGCTTATACCTTAAAGGAAGATTCCCAAACTCTTCAAGAAGTCTTATCTTCTTTAGATGCCAACTTATGTGAAGAAGCCATAAATGATGAAATGAACTCTCTTGAGTCTAATAGAACTTGGCATTTAGTTGACTTACCTCCTGGAAACCATGGGATGTAAATGGTTACTAAAGAAGAAATTAAAACATGATGGTACTATTGAAAAGTACAAAGCTCGTCTTGTAGCTAAAGAGTATAGGAAAAAAGAAAATGTAGATTTCTTTGATACATTTCACCAGTCACACAAATAACTTCCATATGTGTGCTCTTCTCCCATGCTGCTATTCATAAGTTAGTAGTGCATCAAATAGATGTTAAAACTGCTTTCTTAAATGGTGACTTAGAAAAAGATATTTATATGGACCAACCAAAAGGCTTTGTTGTCCTTGGTCAAGAAAATAAAGTTTGTAAACTAGATAAATTCCTTTATGGTTTAAAACAAGCACCTAAGCAATGACATAAAAATTTGATAGTCTAGTTACCTCACATGGATTCAAAATGAATGAAAGTGATAAATGCATTTATTATAAAGTAGAAAATGACATTTGCACTACTATATGCTTATATGTGGATGACTTGCTTATCTTTGGGTCAAATATTCATCTTGTAAATAATGTGAAAAAAAAATTGTGTGCTAACTTTGATATGAAAGACCTTGGAGAAGCGAGTGTAATCCTTGGTACAAAGATTATTAGGTCTAAAAAGGAACTTTCTTTAGATCAATCTCATTACATTGAGAAGATCTTAAAGAAATAAAATTACTTTAACTGTCAACCTGTATGTACTCCTTATGATCCTAGTGTGAAGTTGTTCAAGAACACCGGAGACGGTGTTAGATAAACTGAGTATGCAAGCATCATAAGTAGCTTACGTTATGCTACTGATTGCATTAGGTCAGACATAGCTTATGTTATAGGACTACTATGTAAGTTTACCAGTAGACCTAGTATAAAGCATTGGAATGCAATTGAAAGGGTCATGAGATACCTTAAGAGAACTATGAACCTTGGATTACAATATAAGAAGTTTCTTGCTATTTTAGAAAGATACAGTGATGTTGATTGGAACACCCTTTCAAAAGACTCCAAAGCAACTAGCGGCTATATATTTAGCATTGCTAGTGGAGCTGTTTCTTAGAAGTCTAAGAAATAGACAATTTTGGCTCAATCTACGATGGAGTCTGAAATGATAGCACTAGCTACTGCTAGTGAAGAAGCATGCTGGTTAAGAAGTCTATTAGCTGAGATTCCTTTATGGGAAAAACCGATATCAACTGTCTTGATCCACTGCGATAGTACCACGGCTATTGCAAATATTCAGAATCGTTATTACAATGGCAAGAGACGACATATACATTGTAAGCACAGTACTATTAGAGAATTGCTCTCTACAGGAGCTGTAACAGTGGATTATGTACATACTGATGATAATTTGACTAATTCTTTGATGAAAGGATTAGCAAGAGAGAAGGTTTTCAAAACTTCGAAAGGAATGTGACTAATGCTCTTAGAATGAAGAGTCACTTATGACGGTAACCAAACTTATAGATTGAAAATTTCAAGAAATAAGTTCAATGGGTAATAACAAGTCATGAAGTGATATGAGTTCAATCATGCTATTATAAATCACATTCTATATTTTAGAAGAATGAAGTCCTGAAGCGACAGAAAGGATGAGTTAATTATTAACTCTTAATGAGTTTTATACTCTATGTAGAGTAGAGTACATAACTACAGGAGTACTCTTGATAGACTCACCTATGTGAATGTGAAAATGTGGCTGCTTCCTATGAAATTTTTTGGCAAAATTTACTAGAACATTCATTATACTGGGATACATGTGCATGACAGTAAAACACAAGCTTTTCGAACTATATCTTGGAAAGGTTGTGTGTGTAATGTTGTTAGAGATAGAGTTCAAAACTACGAGTAACTTTATTATATTCCAAAGCATCAACACTATGCAAAGGTTCAAGTCGATAGACACCCACTTTTGTGAAAGGGGAGACAACCTAGGCAATTATGAGTCCACACATATGCGCATGCAGCTGCCGCCATCAATCCGACCGGCCGTGCCAAGCCCGAGTGCGTGTGTGTGAGGTGACACTTTATTTTTTTTTGAAAAAATTTTATTTATTAAAATTATTTTTTTCCAACAATCAAAAAAACTTTGTTCTTATCCAAACTGAGTCACCTACATTATGACCGTTATTTTTTTACCGTTTTGTTTTGTTCAGACCGAGTCTTACGGAACCGTTTCCTTATAAACGTTGCACACATGTTCTCATCCATTGATCCTGATTTTAGTGATAATCATCTGCAATTCTCAGCTATAAATAGAGCCATTGAGCTCTCAGCTTTATACACCTCTCAACTCTCATATCTCTCTCTCAATTACAGTTCTTAGCTCTCTCCTCTCCACTCTTTTTAACGAGCAATACAAAAATTCAGAAAACACAAAAACTCAATCTTTTTCAAAATACAATATTAATATTATTTTTAGTTTCTGAACAACATTAATTTACAGGTGAAGTATTCCAGTCTTCATCAGTGCAGTGAAGCTCCGAGACTGAAAAAAATTCTGGGTTGTTTTATTCTGGGGACGACGAGGCTGTGTTTGCTTGCACAATTTTAGGTAAAGCTGCGAAACGTCTTAAAGAGAACGACCTAGTCCGCGACTCAACCCAAGCAGTATATTTCGATTTATTGGTAGCTTCGTTTTTATCTATTTTTTCATATCTACAGCAACAAAATTGTGGTTGATTAAGTGCTCAACAACTACAATTCAATAAGATCTACTTACCTCATATACAATAAAATTTGTTGCATTTTTAAATATTTATGGTACTTAATTTTTATTTTTAAATTTGTACTGAATTTTTTCTTATTATCAATAGAAATAAATAAATAAAATATAAAAAATAGATAGATTGTGTTGAAATTGAACTCTTAAATTTTATGAGAATAATTAAACAATAATGTTTTTGAGAATTCCTATAACCATGTCAACCCTATAATCCATAATTAAAGCTTGATAACTTTTTATATGTGCGTCTCTATTTACATATTTGTTTTTGAGTAACCATGATTCTATAATGAACTAATAATTTAAGATCTAATCATGAACTGAGCACTCATTTATTTAAGTCTCCAATCACTACAATACAGAACTACTTAGTTACATCTAAATGGATGGAATAGATTCCCATATCTATAATTAACATTCACAACTATCTATTACTATTCTATCACATTACCAAGATACGATCCAACATATGAACCTCACCAAAAAAGTCAAAGAACAAGACTAAGATTATCTTATATCTTAATGATAGTATTCTAAAAATCTATTTATATAACTAATATTATTTAGATATTCAAATATTTATGATCCAATCACAGTATAATCTCGTTATACATTGTACCTCCTGTAGAAAAGAAGAAAGTGATATTTCGTTCTGAATATTTCACTGACTTGTATTACTTTGCACAGATTACATTAATTTATAATAGAAATAAGACGACATAAAAGGATAATAATTAAGTACAATAATCTCTACCATATTGAGAATGATCTCTACCATATTAGAAATGATCTCTACCATATTAATATTTTATTTACTTTCCTATTTCAAAATAAATCTCAACACTCCCCCTCAAGTTGGTGCATACATGTCCCACATGCCCAACTTGTCTAAAAACTTTAAGAACACTCGATTTGATAAATGCTTTGGTGAGAATTGCTATGTTGATAGCCAAATTCTTTCATAGACTTTGTGAATTTGCTTGCTACTGCAAAAGTGGGTTTTGGGTTTTCAGGGGTGGCGCGATTTGTGGGTGTGATTTTGGTCTGATTTCTGTTTGATTTTTGTTGGGTTTCTATTTGAATTCTGTTGGGTTGCTGAGCTGAATGGATTTGATTTCACGGATATGGGTAAGGATCTGTTTATCAAAAAATCTGATTGGTATTTGAATGGAACTTTGGAGGCTATGGGCTACTTGAATGAGCAGCGGCGGCAAAAATATGGGAGATGGGTCTCTGTTTGTGGCGTGACGTTAATTTGGTGGATCTGGGATGCGGTCTGGTGGATCTGGTGCGTGGCGCAACGCTGATTTGGTGGATCTAGGATGCGGTCTGGTGGATCTGGTGCGTGGCGCAACGCTGATTTGGTGGATCTGGGATGCGGTCTGGTGGATCTGGTGCGCGGCACGACGCTGATTGGGTGGATCTGGTATGCGGTCTGGTGGATTTGGTGCGTGGCGCGACGCTGATTTGGTGGTGCAATGGATCTGTTGACGGATCTGTTTTGGTTGACGGATTTGTTTTGGTCTGTTTCTGCGGTGGTCTGTGGGATCTGTTTTGGTCTGTGGTCTGCGGTGGTTTGTGGGATCTGTTTTGGTCAGTGTCTGCGGTGGTTTGTAGGATCTGTTTTGGTGGTGGTCTGTGGGATCTGTTTTGGTTGTGGTCTGCGGTAGTCTGTGGGATCTGTTTTGGTGTTTGGTGGTGGTTTTTGGGTGGTGGACGGTGTTTGAGTAGCGGTTTTGGGTGGACAAATCAGTTTGATGTTTGGTGGTGGATTTTGGGTGGTGGACAGTGTTTGAGTGGCATGTTTTTTTTTTTTTTTTTTTTTGGTGTAGGCATGTTTTTTTTTTTTTTTTTTGGAGTTTGGTTTATAATTTTTTTTTTTTTTTTTCGATTCACAGAATCCTAATCGGCTCTGATACCATGTAGAAAAGAAGAAAGTGATATTTCGTTCTGAATATTTCACTGACTTGTATTACTTTGCACAGATTACATTAATTTATAATAGAAATAAGACGACATAAAAGGATAATAATTAAGTACAATAATCTCTACCATATTGAGAATGATCTCTACCATATTAGAAATGATCTCTACCATATTAATATTTTATTTACTTTCCTATTTCAAAATAAATCTCAACACCTCCAACTAAAAAAACTCCATAATATATATTACTAGCCTTAATAAAGGTCAAAATTTTAATTAATAGTTACGAAGAATTTATTATTATTAAAATTTTACAAAACTTTTACATTATTAAGTTTAACTACACTATAAAAATCAAGTGATATATTTAATAATATTTTCTAAATTAAATAATATATCCAAAAAATGAAATATATATTTATATATTACCAATTCAGTAACATAAATATAATAATTTGAATTTAGGGTTATAATACTAACAATTATTCGGGTGAATCATACCAGAATGATGAAACACAATCGCCACTCCAATTTGGAGATAGCTAGGTATCCCTCATGAATGCTATTACTATATCTTACCCATTCCACCTATCCACCCATCCTAGTTACCCAGCTAAGCCCCCATGACCCACACCATGCACCTAACCATTATTGAAATTAATTCTTACAATGAGTTAAGTGATGTCCATTGATAAGGCAACTTGATGCCTGTAAATTTAATGAGATACCATACCCTTTATTGATTGGCTTGCGAATATAATAGATGACTTTTTTGAGTGATATAACATGTTTGATTTGTAGTGTCTTTGTTAAGATGAAGCTTGTTGCATGGTCCCGCAAAATTATTGGAGTGTTGTTTATCGGCAACACAATACAGTTGGATTGAAAGGAAAGGAAAAGTACTTTACCAGCTGCCTACCACACGCGTCAACTCCTAAACCACTTCTGGACCATACGCAAGAACCTCTTAGTATTTTCCCTTACATTGCCCGATTTGAAGAACTTTACCTCCATTGTGAATTCCAAGAGAAACATTTGATTGTTGCTGCTCAATCTTTTCAAGTTATTTGAAATGACATCAAGCGAGTGGTTGTGATGCATTCACATATATCAGTGGATGAGATTTACTATAAGGCTAGAGAGATTAAAAAATAACTTTTCTTTGAGAGGTCATTTCCACACTCTTGGAATAAATAAAAGAATATTTAATTATTTATTTCATTATATAAAATATTGAAAATCCCTTACTATTCCCTGTATGCTTAAACTCGAGCTGTATATAGGAGACACAAGATGATTTAATTTAAGTAAAATAATCTAACAAGTCTTCATTTAGTTTGCTCAAGTGATTTGATACCATATATATTATCATGTGTTACTTCTTTTCATCATTCTCAACTTGGGATTATATATGCTTTATTTACTCTCACTCCCTCTGAATCTTGTTTTCAATGTTTAATGAATACCTAATATTGTGTAAAGTAAATGAATAATGCCTTTAAACATTTTCACCTTGAGCAGTGCTATATTCAATACCAAATTGTTTGTTTTTTTAAGTTGTGAAAAAATTTAAAATATATATATTATTAATTATATTGTTATATTTTCTTGAATAAATATATAAAAAAAAATTATAAGAAATTCGGATTTAGGATTTGATCCGATAGGGAGGGGAGTGTAATCCCCTAATCCATCCACTAAGACATTTTCTCCCTCGGTCATCCTCATCTGTGAAAATTTCAAATATTTTCCACAATTATATAACTCCAATGAAGAAAATTGATAACAACCCTTTGATGAGCATAATAATAATAATATATTTATTTGTTAGTAAAAATACTTAATTCTTACAAATTTTCTGAAACTTTCTCAAAAAAAAAAAAAAAAATAACCGCTTCATTGACATCTCTAATCTTAATTATGTTTGTTCGTGAAAGATCAATGTTTATTTTAATTAAAATACATTTCAGTTGAAAAATAATAGAGACGAATTTTCTGAACGCGTTTCAAGGGCCAAATACTCAAATATTCAAATTTGGTGCTGCAGGGTTTTAAAAAAAAAGCAAAATACCCCACCGACCAAGATAATAGAGAAAAGAAAAAAGAAAAAAACACATTTATTTTACAAGCGGTAAAGCGGATGCAGAGGTTTTAAAAAAAGCAAAATATTCCACCGACCAAGATGATAGAGAAGAAAAAAGAAAAAAAAAAACACATTTATTTTACAAGCGGAAAAACGGATGAAGTCATTTAGTTGTATCTCAATAATAATCATAAATTAAAAAAATTAATTTTAATTAAAAAAATATTTTTTTAATTTGTTTTAGTAACATATTTTTAAAAAATAATATTACATAATTTTATAATGAAGCTTAGTGCAACTACCTTATAACTTACAAACAATAATAAAATTATTTAAAAAATATATTTTTAAACAACTTTTAAATATTTACTAAATATAATATTTATTATATAATTTAAAAGATAAAACATAAGTCTTCTATCAAAACCAAAATTTTAAACTCAAATAAAAAGTTAAACTGAAACTAACTACAAATTATATATCTAATATTATAGTGTACAAGTTGTGCTTGTTCATTATTAATGTAGCATAATAATTTAAAAGACATGTTTAAAACTATTCAAGTTTAATTTAAATATTAAAAACATAGATTTATATTTTGTATTTGGATCTATTGTATAGGAACTTCTTAAGTGTGAAAGTGAGTATACTTATACAAATAATATACATGTGAGTAACAATATTTTATATCATATACTCATAAATAAAAATAAATATAAAAAATTATGTCAAATAAATGAAGCTATAAAGTAATATTAATAAGGAAAAAACTGCAATAAGTTGTAATAAATTAATACAACCTACTCAATGATCAATTTTAATAAATTTTTTGGAAAAAATATATTTTAAACATCAAATAAATAAATAAATTGTCAATGAAATAGAAATAAAAAAATAAAACAAAACAAATAATAGACAAAAAAATATATTATTTTCACACTAATAATAAGGATCAAAATATAAAAAATATTAAAATAAAGTCTCTTTCATAATTTAAGTTCTTTCAATTATATTTTAGACCACTACTTAAAGCCTTGTTCCTTTAAAAAATAATAATAAAAATAAAAAAATTATCTCTTTTATAATTTAAAAATATCAAATAAAATTATAATCAAATAAATGTTATGAAATAAATTTTCTTTATATATAAAGTAATAGATCTAAAAATATATATATATAAATTTAAAAAAAATTATTATATAAATAGAAAGTATAAAAAATAAAAGTATTATTCATCTTAAAATAAATATAAAATTATCAAAAATATACTAAAAAAATATATCAAAGAAATAAAAAATATAAATTATCAAACAAAAAAATATTAAATAAATACAAAATCACAAACTCTCCTTTACATATATTGCCAAAAAAATCAAATAAATAAAAAATATAAATTTTCAAAAAAAAACTTATTAAATAAATACAAAATCATAAATTCTCTTTTATATATATACTAATAAAAAATAAAAAAAATATCAAATAAATTAAAATATCAAATAAATCCACAATTACTAACTCTTATATATGCAAACACTAATAGATAGTAGAAATAAATAGAAAATATATATAAAATTATCAAACAAATAAGTATTAAATAAATATGAGTTCACCAACTCCCCTTTATATATATAAATAAATAAGAAATATCAAATAAAAGAAATAAAAATATCAAACATAAATAAATAAAAGAAAATAAGCTCATATATATATATATAAAATATGTATAAAATTATTAAACAAAAAAGGATTAAATAAATATGCATCAATTCAATCGTAAAATATAACTTATCATATAAACCTAATTGGTTTATAAAATAAAATAAAAATATAAAAGTAATCATTAAGGAATTATTATTTAACAATAATAATTTAAATTGTGGAATTATTGAAAAATTTTAACAAGCAAAAGTTTTTAAAAAACTATTTACCTACTATTCTCACGTAAAAACATGGCTTACGAAGAGCTTATGATGATTATATTAATATAAATTTACTCTATTGGATATTAGCTATAAAGAGGAAAAAAAAAGGGAGGCCAAAAATATTCATTTATTTGTTATTTGTCTTTTTTAAGTATTAAAAAGAAAAGTATCAAACAAAATTTTATTAAATAAATATAAAGAGACCAACTCCCCTTTACACAAATAACTAGTTTTGGGGAACATGCTCTCTTGTATTTTTTTTTACTTAGTTTATATTTATACAATTGTTATTGAAACTCGAATCATAAAATTTTTATATTTTTAAGTAGAATTTATGTTATATGTATTTTTTTTGAAATGCAAGAGATTATTTATAATATATAAAAGATATTAAAAGATATTTTTTGTTTAAATTATTCAACTTCTAATGTCAAACAAATTTTACTATTTAACAAACTATTTCTAAATACAAGTCATCATAAAATTAGTTAATTAAACTATTATATATCATTTCAAATTAAACAATAAATTTTTTTTTAAATTAATACTCACATATATACATATTTTTAATGCAAAGAAAAATTTGTTAGAAGAGGAATGCTTTTTTTTTTTTTTAGGTCAAAGATAGAAATGTAATGCTAGGGCACATAAATTTGCACCGAAAATTTCACTCATATTAATAATAGTATGACAAGTAGTCAAGTAATTTTCAAAATGAAAAAAATTATTCCCTTTTAAAGAAAATTTAGACACATGTCATATTATAATTAATATGGTACGAATATAAGTATAAATTTATGTTACCTTAACATTTATTTGGTAGAACAAATAAACCTCATAAGGTCTGATATTGTTTTATTATGCAATTAGAAGTATATTATCAAAAATAAATAATACAAAAAAATTTGTTTACTTTTATGAGAATTTTTTGACATCAATTACTAAATAATTTTATCAAATAAAAAAATCTTAAAAAAATAAAATTAAATAAATACTATTTGTATGGAGAACGATGAAGAAAATATGATATATATTTCTCACTTCTCATCATGCTTATTAGAGAGTTTATTTATTTTTAATAATAATATAAAAAGTTATTACATAGTAATTGGATATTTGTTCTCTATGTTAGTATCATACATTCGACATTTTAACTTATTTATTATCTATTCATTTCGTCAACTCTTATCATTATTTATTTGTAAATTATATTTTTTTAATAAAAAAATTCCCAATTTCTCCTTTAATTTTTTTTACTATTCAAATAATCATAAAAATATATAATTATTAAAAAAATAAAATGAAAATAAAAATTATTTCAAGATATAATTACCCATAAATGCCTAATTTTTATAAGGAAAGCTTATTGTATTATTGTAAATAATATTTATTTATTTTTATTTCTACAAATTTGATATAATAATTATTTTTTAAATTGGTATAATTTAATTACCTTATTATTATATGTTAATTAATATATACAATAATTTAATACATATAACACTACTAAAAAACTACCACCTATCCACCAATATGTTGTTAAATTATACAGGTTATCAACTACTTTTTTTTATTCTTCTACTTTTTATTTCAAACAAAATAAAAAATATATAAATATTAAATACAAATAAATATGAAAATAAATAAATAAATAAATACTAAACACAAATAAATAAGAAAAAGTGAACTTTTTAATTATTTTTTTTTCATTTTGTAAAAATATCATACAAAAATAATTCAAATAAATGAGTTGACCAACAAGGAAGGACAACTCCCTTTTTTATTATAAACAAACACAAATAAATAAAAGAAAGTACTTTCCTAAATCTTTTTTTTTTTTTTTTCATTTTGTAACCTTTTTATTATAAACTAATAGATATATAAAAAAAAAATATAAAAAATCATCAAACTAAAAAATATCAAACAAATATATCAAATATATTATGGGCAAATTTTCTCTCTTAAAAGAGTAGTAACATAAAAAATATCAAACTAAAAAATATCAAACAAATATTATGAATAATTTTTTCTCTTAAAAGAATAGTAACAAGAGCCAAGAGTTAATAAAATAATAAAAATTGTAGATATCTAAGATATAATAAAATAATAAAAAATTATCAAACAAAAAAAATGTCAAATAAATATGAAAAAAAAAAAAAACTCCCTCCTTTGTACATATAGATAGAAAGAAATAGTTATAGATTTTATATGAGCTATTTGAACAATAGCTAAACTTATAATTTTTTATTTTGTAAAAATACCAAACAAAAATAATTCAAATAAATGAGTCAACCAACAAAGGAGAACAACTTCCCTTTTTATTATAGACTAATAGAAAATAATAAAAAAGAGTATTAAATTGACTTGCTTTTAAGTAATGTATTAAAAATTATTTAAACTTTTTAAAAAAGTAATTTCATTCATAATAACAAAAATAACACCTATAATATTAATTTAATATTAACTCATATCCCTTCAAATTTAAAAGATTGATTCTGTTTTTATTATTATAAATTATAAGTGATATTATTTTTAATAATTTTTTTTAATTTAATTTACTAATTTTTAAGTGATACATTAAACTTTAATTTGTTATGAATGAGCAATTTAATCATTTATTTTTAAATACAACATTACAAGTTACAGTGTAACACTACTTTATAAAAGCAAATAGATTAAACAGCTTTATTTAAAAATAATTAAGTAATTTTTGATATATTTTTTAAAAAATTAAATAGACCTAAAAATAAAATAATTAAAGTGTTTTTTTTTTTAATGCTAGCTTGCAAAAGTAGAAGTGCGTGGTGTTCTTTTTGTTTGATTCATATAATATTTTAGAGTTAATCATGTCTAATTTTTTATTAGTTTACACAAAAAAAAAAAATACTTTAGTTTTCCTCATATTTACTATTTATAATTATAAAATATTGTGTTGATATTGTATTATCAAAGAGACACTCCTAGCAAAAAGCAAGGCAACTTAGAAAAACCCAGTACATTACTTAAAAATAAAAAAAAAAAAATTATCAAAAATAACAATCTTAAAATTTATAATAACAAAATTAATATTCTAATAATATTAAACATTTAATTTAAACGTATAATATTAAACGTTCAATATTAAATAGATCTAAATTTCATCATTTAATTTTAATTGAATCGATGTTTAAAAAAAATAACATATTAATTATTTTTTTAATTGTAAAAAATATAAAATTAAACACAAAAAAAATATTATTTTTATTATTATAAATTTTAAGAGGTATTATTTATATTATTTTTTTAATTAAAGTGCTGCTTTTAAATGCTACCTTATAAAAAAAAAAAAAAGCGCCATTTTTTCCGGAAAAACAAACTAGTTACTGTCCATATGGCTAATGGAGATGTTATTTATTTTCAACTAATATGTCACCTCAATCGAGAATTATTCTTAATATTAATATTATTATTACTCTTAAATATATTTTACATTAATTTTATTAATTTTTTTTAGTTGTATTTTATATATATATATAATAGTCGTACAGATTTAACATTATTACCACGTCACATCCATCAAATTTACTTCTCTAAATGCTAATGGTTGACTTGACTACACCATCACTTTTCAAAGATTCAACATCAAACCGAACCAATCTTTGTCCAGTAATCAATTTATTAATTATTAAAAATAAATATTTTGTTTTATTAATAGTCTTATTACTCTTAAAATAACAATATTTATGTCAATTTATAATTTTAGTCGCATTCTCTCTCCTCTCTCTTTTCTTACTTACTTTAATTAGTAATTCATGGGTTATTCCAACTTATCGTGAGTTACATCTACTTATTAATTATTATAAACATTCGAGTTTAATTGATTAATCATCCTTGTTGAATTTATTTATAAAATACAATAATATTTATTATAATAACAAGCATGTACAATTTCCCATAATTCATAATAATGGGAGTATTTCAAATTAGTACTACTTTCTTGCTTTAATTAGGAATAAAATAGTTTATCGTTTGAGCTTAAAAAAAATTAGGAATAAAAGTATCACTTGCTCTTCTTTCTTTCAAAACTTTCCAAGTGAAGGCAAATGATAATCTCCGACAAAATACTATTCTTCATACCAGAACAAGTCCTTTTTCAGTTTAATGAAGTTTTGCTAGCAAATATTATCAGATTTCTATAGATTATTAATAAAAATGTGAAATTCAGATTATAAATTTTCTCAGTAAACAAACAGGTTAATAAAGACAGGATTGATAGGCATTTGGAAGTGTAATAACGAGTCTCGACAAAAAAAAAAGAAAAGAATACCACTTACAAAATGGCAGATGATAATAACCATTACACGTCAATTACATATAACGAGTTTAGCTGAGAGAAACTTTGACAGTTTATACGATAAATAAATTTCTAATAAGAAGCTTTTCTTGGGAAACAAACAGAAAAATAGATAGTAGTTTTTAACAGTACAATATTAACCAAGAAACAGCAACAAGAATAAGCAAATCAAAAAGGAAATGGAAAAAGATTTATATCCCTTACACATCCAATGTCCTGCAAATATTTCTTAGATAATACCAAATTATTATCCTTATTATTAGATAATAGGCATAATTATATCTCACTAATTTAATTTTATGATGATCCTTTTATGGTATAAAAATACAAGGATCTATATTAGAATAAAAATAGTGAGATGGGTTGATTATTTCCCTGAATATTATTATTTTAGTCGAAATAGAAAAATCTAAAAGCCTGCCTAAATCCGAAAGGAGCGATATTGAGATTTTGAAACAGAAATTAGTGTCAGCCAAAAAAATCCAATGATCCATGTACCTGGATTATTCTATTTCAACATCTAGCCCTTAACGGAGGCATTGGAGGCAGTATTGGTCATCATCTGCTTGAACTCTTCAAAATTAACATTATCATCACCGTCAGAATCGACAGACTTTATCATTCTGTGACAATCTTCGATCGAACATACCATCCCGAGACGATTAAGAACAGAGTGAAGCTCCGTAGCGGAGATTAGGCCGTTCAGATCCTGATCGTAAAGATCGAAAGCGTCACGGAGTTCGTTGGAACCACCATCGTCAGAGCTAGTGCGGCAGAAGGCGGCGAACTCCTCGAAGTTGATAAATCCATCATTGTCGGTGTCGAGGTCGGTCATGACTCGCCGAAGCTCGTCGGAGGAAGCCTCGGAACCAAGGGTCTTGAGCGCGTCTCCGAGTTCGGTGTCTGAGATCTTGCCATCGCCGTTGGCATCAAACTGGTTGAATACCTTCTGGATTTCGTCCTTGTCTTGAAATAACAACGTTGGTTTCGAAGGGTTTGATTCGGAGGTTGGGTTCGTAGTCGTAGCCATGGCTAAGATTTTCAAAGTTCTGCCAAAGGTTTTGCTCTGAATTTTGTTGGTGATTTCTAAGGAATTAAACAGTACGCGCGTGTGTGTGTGTGTGTGTGTTTTATATTGCTAATAACAGGAGTGAGATTTTGGCATAGCGGCTTTTGGGTTTGACAATTTGTTAAGGAAAGGGTAGATTTTTCCTATTAGTAGGAAGTTAGGAACCGTTTAGGTAGCAAGTGTTTTTTATTATCTAACATGTAAGGCATACGTATAGTTATGAAACATGATTTTAGATTTTATCATTTTAATATTGTTATTTAAGATATAAAGAATAATTATTTTAATTAAAAATCCTAATCAAATTTGACTTCTGAAGAAAATAATTGAAAAATTATGAAGCAAAAATTGATATGTTAATAGAAATAAGAAATTAAGGATGTTTTACCGCAAAAAAATCCTTGTAATCGTACCAACGAGACAATTTTAGGTTAAATAAGGTAAATTATTTGACGTCCCTTTGAGGTTAGTCCGTATTACTTTGGATGCTAATAATGGTAGATTTTAGCTTCTTTTGCATTTTGAAGTAAGTTTTGCTGCAAATTGCTCCATTATGATTTGATTATCCTCCGTCCTATCATTTTTTTTTGTTTAGGATTTTATTCTCTCTTTTTTAGCTTTATGACATTTGCCCTTTAGATCTTTGTACTGTGAGGGTTTGATCGATTTAATATTTGTTTTTTTGTTTTTAAATTTATTTTTTGTTGGATCCGAGGCTCGAATAGGTTGGGCTCTTTTTTTTTTTTTTTTTTTTGGCCTTTTCACTCCTAAATGAAATATATATAATTTTAGGCTGGATTATTTGTCTGTCTATCTATCGTTATTCTTTTCTTCCTTAGGCTTTGACTTTTTTCTTAATCACCATATCAAGTTATTTACCTATTATTCTTTCTTGATAAAATAAAAAAAAAATTATTCAAAAAACAAAAATTTAACTAAAGTAAGTTGGTCATATACCTTCTTAATGTTGGTGTTTCTAGAGTTCCTTAAAAAATCATTATAAGGTGCCACGAGCATGCAGTGGAGGGGTGTGTTGAAAATATTCCTCTATTACCTATCATGTAAAATCGTTCGCATTATTGATTGGGTCCTAGGATAAATGCCCTCCATACATGGTCTCTAAAGATGGGGGTATTGCCTTAGTTCATCAAGTAGTCTTGAATTTCTTTTTAGAACACCTCAACCAATAAAAAATACAATTTTAGCAAAAAAAAAATTCAATTTCAGAAAAAAAAAAAATACAATTAAAAAAAAAAAAAAGACGAGAGCAGCAATCGCAAGGGAGGAACGAGAGCTGGACGACGTTCGCGATGGCTAGCGCACGACAACTGGACGGAGGCTGGGTCGGATGCGAGCTGGATGGCGTTCGCAATGGACGGGATGCAAGTTGGACGGCGTTTGCGATGGCTGGACAAGATGCTGGTTCGGTGGACGGGACGACGACGACAGACGAGACGACGACGACGGACGGGACGACGCCGCCAGCTGGACGACGACTCCAAAGCCGGAATGGGACGCGACGGCTAATTGCTGGCTCACGCAAGAACAGGAACAGGAACATGTAATGTAATCCCCATTACATGTGTTAGGATGTGTAATCCTTATTCCTTATCTACATGTAATTGATTACATTACATTACATGTGTTTAGACAAACCAAACAATGTAATGTACTGAATCAATTACATTACATGTTCTATTACAGTGTACCAAACACCACCTTACAGTAATAATATTACAAAATTAGAGATAAAAATATTAATAATAAAATAAATATTCAAACTCTTGAATTAGTTGATATTCTTACTCCAAAAACTTAAAATATTATACAATAATATAATATTTCTCTATCTAAAATATCGTAAAATTAAACTGTAAAAATAAAATGTTGTATTAAAAATATAAATAAAAGAGAGAAAGATTTCTCTCGTATGGTAGAAAAAACTAACGTAAAAAAAACTTGATAAAACTTAACATAAAAATTTAACAACACCGATGTACATAGGTAAGAGAGGAGGTGAAATAGTTGAATTTGTGTGCCACGTGTCGTTTTATGATTTGTTGAATCACTGCAGGAAAAGACAAAATATGACACGTGGTGAAACGTGAATGCATAGACAGCGCCGCAAAAAATGCAAGTGGATACATAGTAGAAAATGCGTGACACATGTTAGCTCATGAATGGTGGGACGACATTGACGCTGCAAGATGGAACATGTGGCGAGTTCTTAATTGGCACAAATTGCAGGCCCACTTCGGCCAAAAAGTTGGCTCACATATGGCACACTCTAAACGCATGTCTGTTGAGTTGTCTTCCACGTGGCCTCTTCTAATTCACAGGATTTTGATTTCGTGGTGCCATTGTTCTAATGTGGATGATGACGTGTATAATGACGTAGATGATAGCTTGGCTAAAATTTCTAAGTAGATCCACGGTTCCTTCTATAAGCATCCACATTTCTAAGTACATCTACAAATCTTTTTATATAAATCTAACTGTCTAATTAAATTCATAAAAAATCCAAAAAAATTCTAAATTCTTTCCAAATATTTATGAACCTAAAAATAACAAATTTTCTTAGTTTGGGTAAAATATTTAAATAAAATATAAAAATAATACTTAAAATACAACAAAATATTATGACATATATTGATTTGTCACCACACTCAAGCAAATCAGCAAGTACCTCTTCTAGTGAGAATGTTCTCTTTGTAAATAAAAATCAAAATATTCAAACTTAAATGTGCTCAAATCTGCATTAGGCTCCAATCCATTCTCTAGATCACGTCGAGCTACAATTCACATTCCAATCAATGGCTCGTGCCAGTTGCGCATTGCTTTAGCTCTGATTTGTGGATCCCCTATTCGTAGATTCATTCTTTCCTTGTAGCTTGTTCCAACCTACACCCTTGCCTAACATTTCTACTTTAGCAAACTTAGTAGGTGCTTTTAATTCCCCTCTCATTTCTATCAAGACTAAATTTACTAATAAACCTTCCATGATTGCCCTTTGCTCATGTGTCAAGGATTCAAGCATTTTAGCACGTGGTAGTAATATATAAATACCTAATTTCACTAGGTCTCTTTGAGGCAAAAGAGGAGTCTTAGACATTCTTATAAAGTTCCTTCCCGAGTAGGGTCCTCAACCTATTCAACTCAACATACATTAGGGGCAGGGGGTGTAAATTGTGGTTACTAGTTAGGTTGATGCTCCGGATGATGCTGCTACTGCTCGAGGAACAATTTTTACACAAGCAAAGGATTATTGTGATTATCAGCACCATCCTAATGAAGTTGGAAATTGTTCTTTTAGTCTATATGCCACAAACCTGGGTGAAAATTATCTAGTTAGTCACTCAACTGCTAGGTGTTAAGTGATCAACCTACCATGCTTGCTTAGTTTGATCAAAGATATTTTTATTTTGTTTGAAAAAATGTTCAAACAGACAACAATTTGTGCCAAACGGGTAGAAATTTGTGCTTTTGGGTAGTAATTTAGGATTTTGGGCTATGACCCTCTTGATTTTGGACTAAATCCCTAAATTTTCTTATGCTACAAAGTCCCATCCTTCTTCTGCTAATAGTAATGCTTGAGACCCCACAATGGGCGCCAAAATATTTGAGAGAATTTAAATAAGAGGGCTACAACATATGATAGTTCAAGAGTCCTCTACTAGGTTCTACTACCTATATATATACACACTAAGAGATTAGTACATGTGTCGGTGTGTTAGAGATTGTTCATAAAGAGAGGAGATATGCAATAAATTCTTTGAATGAGCGAAAGTTTAGTAGAGCAGTTGAAATGTCATATAGATGTTAGGATGAAGGCTTGTACGATATACAGACTAATGTTGTCATTATGGGCTGAGGACTGTTCTCATGCTTGAGGGTTGTTCTCATAGGCTAGTGCTATTCTTACGAGCTAAGGGTTGTTCTCATGGGTTGGTGCTGTCATTACTGGTTGATAACTATTCTCACAAGCTGAGGGTTGTCCTCATTGGCTAGTGCTGTTCTTACGGGCTGAAAGTGTTCCTTATAGGCTAAGGGTTATCCTCAAGGACTAAGGGCTATCCTTATGGGCTGATGTTGTTCTTACGAGGAGAGAGAGTTTCTTGGGCTGATGTGTCGTGTATTGGACTTTATTTAGTTAACCCAAAGGGCTTAAGCAGGCTGTACAATGGTTACAAGATACCCTAGGTCTTTGTGCCAAACAATATATATAACAATCCTTATCTAGTTAAAATTAGTCTTGTAAATAGTTTATTTGTGGTCATAAGTGTTTATTCTAGAGTTGGTTCTTATTAAGCATTTGATGATGGCTCTATACCATGAAGAATAAATAGGATCCATTTGGGTAAGGCAATATGTATTTTTTTCAAATCATATTGTGATTGTGAACTCAATATGGGTAAAAGTTTCATCAAATTTTTGTTTTTTTTACATAGATCTTGCTCTAAGGTAATTTTTTTCTTACTTAACACTACTACAAAAATAACATATGGTCACGATTTTTAACCATAACTGTAGACATGTGGTCACGATTATAAAATCAAGGCCTAAGACGGAGTGACCATAGACTATTACATATGGTCATGGTTAAAAAACAAGACCATAGATGAAGATATAGTCACGGGTTTTTGAAAGATCATTACCTATTAATGTTTTACGGTCACAATTTTTATAATTAACCAAAACCTTATATGATGTATTAGGTCAAATATTTTTTAAATAATCTAGACCTTTATATATATGTTTAAACAAAGACCATGACCATAGGTTACTAAAAATTGACAATATAATTCCATTTTTTTGTATTTTTTATAAATTTGTACTTATTTTTTAAATATTTTCTTTCATTATAAATTCAATGTTTATATAAAAACAAATATTGAACTATTATATATAAATCCATATATTATATTAAAGTTAAAAAATAAATTACATTCCAAAAAGTTCATGTACTCTAAAATAAAATAAACATTATAATAATTAAAGTATTTCAAAATTAGTGATACTTTTTAAAGTTTGTCATATAACAATAATACTAATGATTAAAAGTACATATATCAAAGATAATTCAAAGTACTACATAAAAGATTTCTGGCTCTTATTTTAAGAAGTGATTTGTGAATACTGCCTACTCATTCCTCATTTCATCAATTTGGTAATCGACCTTTCTTATTAAGTTACATATATACACAAATTATAAATTAGTATTTGCTACATAATTTAATAAAGAAAAAAAATTAAAATTAAACTTCAAGATAGGTAAGAAAATATATAAACAAATTCAATTATCAATGATGGATTCAAGTCAATGATAGTTGGTGTTAATAAATGCAAATGCAATATAGAGAATAAAAAACCAATTCCAGGAAAAGGACTAACCAAGAAACTCAACATGGCTGGAATGAGTAGAAGAAATAATGGCTTGAAGGCAATCCGAATGACCATAGTAAGCAGCATACGGAAAACAGGTTCTATGAATAGAATCAAACATCAAAATCTGAAAGATTTAAAAACACATTAATTACTCATTCTCAAAGTTCAAATCTTAAAAAAAAAAAAAAAGAATGAAAATTTAGAAGCAACGACACCTAGGAATTTTTCATACGTTTGTTTGGACTTCGTGGAACTTTTTCACACAGTCAATCTTGTCATATATGGAAGCCAACATAATTGAAGTCTGAACCACTCAAAACCACCAACCACAACACAATCAGAGCTAAATTATTATAAACCATCCTGCAGGGCATAAACTCCCACATAGAATAACACATTCTAAGGGAGAAAAGGGCTTTTCATAACAAAGAATCATAAACTTTTATTTCATCTTTGTAACCATGTAGTTTAATTCATATACAATATGAAATTATCTTTAAGTACTACAAAAAATGTGTAAGTCCACGGCCAAGTTATGCCAACAATATATTAAATTCAACTCAATATAATAAGATAGTTCATTTGATCTTCCAATTTTCTATTACTGCTTCTTTATAACACTGTGTATAACATAATGTGATGTTAGAGACATAAAAAAGTAAGGTCTATAAAAACAATACCTGAAATTGTTTTCTAAAATCGAGCATACTATTTCTAGGAAAGTATTTTATAAACTAGCTGTGTAAATTATACCTTACAAAAGATAGTAAAAGCACACTTTGTAAACTTGTGAAAGCACACATTGTAAACTTGATCTCTTATAAGTGGATTGAAAAATTGTACCTCTCCTTCTTTAATCATTTTTAGCCTTCAAAGCCATTACCAAAACATATTACAATAAGAAAATTTGAAACATGAATTGGAAAATAACAAGAAAATGTGAAACTGGTATTTTAAAAATATTGATCAGTAAAAAGTGAATGTTACAAGAAAAGTATAACAACTATGTAAGAAGATATATTCAATAATAAACATGTTAAGATATCTCCCATTTATAAGGTATGCATTAAGATGAAATAATGGAGTGTATATGTTCAACAATCATATTTACTGTTACATACAAGTTGAATTATCAAGAAATATTGTAGAGAATCTGCAAAATCATATTGACATAATCGAATTTATAGATCGTTCCCAAATCATATAGAGAATCTACAAAATGAAAAGGCGTGTCAACTACAAAAACAAGCAGAAAGACGAGTAAGCATGTCATGACATCATTTAGGTTGAAGCTAGAAAAAACACCCTAAACTACTTTGAATACCCAAAAAAAATAAATCAAAGAAGACTTGGCACCCATACACTCACATCCTTAGGAAACCCTAGAGACATTGATGGAATGAATATAAGAAGGGATTTGAGTATTATCGAATCCCTTAAACCATTGAACTTTTTAGAGTGTACGACGAACAATATTATATAATACAATAAACTTAAGGGGTTTCTAAGAGCAACTAATAAAATCTATTCATAAAATCAAGTGTTAGCATATAAGTTACCTTGTTTTCAATCAGTTGTAACACGACGAGAGGACGAGATGACAAGAACCCAGTGGGGCTTCGACAGCGCGACAATGAAGGACAAGAAGAAGAAGACAAGGACGATGGGCAAAGCAGTGGGGCTTCGTCGCCCAAAGGTGTAAGGTGAAGAAGGTGCGAAGATAATGGGTAACAATGGTAGTGGGTTTAGTTCGTGAGAAGTGAAAGAATAAGTGAAGATGAGGTTGAGATTGTTGAATGAGGCGGAGAGAATTAATACTAATTATAAGCCCTAGTTTTACAAAATACATAATATAAAACCTTTTTTTTTTTTTTTTTTTGTCTCAATTTAAAAAAAAAAAATGAGAGTATATCATTATAATTAGGTCAACGTTATTTAATAATCGTGACCATAAGTTTATTTTTTAATAATTTTTGTAATCTAACTAACGATCACTACTATTATTAAAAATTGAAATTATAAATATATATTATGGTTACGATTTTAACTTAACTGAAATTGAAAATCTACGGCCTTAATTTTCAGAAAAATTGTGGCCAAGTTTGCAATACCTAAAATCAATTTTGTAGTAGTGTAAGTATTCATCTATAATGATCCATGTTATGTTATTCTATAAATTTTGTGTTTTGTTGACAATCTATATTTTTATCTAGATCTTTTAGTGTCAAAGATTATAAATATAACAATATAGTAATAAGATTTCAATTTTTTTGAACAACGACAATATTATATCAGTTGAAGTAACTAAACAGTTGATTGAAAACCTTATAATGTAAAGAAAGATAAAAGCTTAAATAATTTTGATTGTTAATATATTTAGATCGACGATTTTTTTATCTAGCTTGTAATTTTTTATCTTTAATAAAATTCTATTTTTTCAAACAAAAACAAAAAGTTTCATCATATTTTTTAGAATATGTGATGCTATGAGGTGAGTTTGAAACATTGTTATCAGCAGTTGTTGCCTGTCTAGGATTAAAAGTCAAAGTTCAAATTTCTTTACAGCCCTTGTGTTCTAGTTGCAGAGGCCAATTATACCATCTATATCATGAAACGTTTAATGTCTTGTATTGGTGGTATGCTAAGGATATCCTTGAGTTTTTTTTTTTTCCTTCTCTCTAGAGCCCTATTTTATCATTGAATGGCTGGATGAAGTGTATGCTGAGTGCCTATGTATATTGTATCTAGTTTCTTTATTATTGATATCACTTTTCTACAAAATTAAAGGGGTGGTACAATTTTCATATACAGCAAATTTTGGCATATATAAGAAACAGACCCCCACGGGTTTGAAGATTGGTATTCTCTTATCTAGAACACACAAACAGTGGCAATGTTCACGTTTGAAGTATAACATGTGATCCACACACACCAACGTGAAGAACGTGTGAGGAGGTGTGATACTAGGAATGAAAAATTGTGTCAAATATTTTGCAGTATGGATTTTATTAGAATAACACTAGGCTTAATGCTTGGAAATGAAGTATTAAATGGACTATGCCTCTGATTGGCAACAAAGGTAACCAAGATACAATGTCACCAAGTATCATGGATGAGATATTTCAGTCGCATTACGATTAAATGGATTTCAAGCTCGTAATACGTAGCTAATGAAAATAACTGTCAAAATGTGTCAGATGAACCGGTGGTTCACAGTATTATTTGAAGCTAAAAATAGTATATAACTTTGTATTTAAAGTTATATATTTAGTTTACATGCATTTTATACATTATGTAAAACGTGCACATTATATCAATTAATATGAATAATTATATAATGCATTTTATAATTGTTATTTAAGGACCGAACTTAGTGGAGTTAGCAGAACCACCTTTCTCACACATGTTGTAAGTGTAATCTTTTAGTTTTGATTGTAATTTTAATCCCAAGACAACTAACAATTAATACTTAATCGAACCAAATTGGTATTACAAATAATAAAATATGAATGGAAGTGTTCGTGATTCGAACTGATGGTGCTGGCTTGACTCGAATGGTTAAGATTAATGTTGTTAGCTTCCACTGAGAGGATGACGAACCATAGAGAAAGCACAAATTTTTCTTCTATGGAGAAAATATGTCTTTATAGGGTGGGTCAAGAGATTACATTTATTGCCTAATAAATCCGCGAACCCTTTTTAAAAAAAAATTTAAAATTTAAATGATTTTCTTATATACGTACTTAGATAGTCAGTTATTATTAATTAAAATAAATTTGTTTTCGAAATATTTTATTAGAAAATTACAATATTATAATTAAAAACATATTTTATTTTGATTATTTAACAACCATCAAAGTAAACAATCTAATTATATTTATGATTGTTTAACTAATTTTAATATTTATGAAACATAATTTTAAGATAGTCTATTTTTAACATAAATTTTGCTATTTTAAAATATAAAATTTATATTTAAAGAATTTTTTTTTGGTTTGTTTGTTAGAAATACAGATATTACAGATTATCCTAAACTTTAATAGAGAATTTTTAACCGTTATTGTTTGTAAATATTTTGGTCATGGCTGAAAATAATATATATAGTATTAAGAATGATAGCACTTAAAGAGGCTTTTTTTTTACCTAAATAGATCTTTTTTTTTTTAAGGTTAAAATGGAGAGTTTCATTTAAGAGTTTGGTTTGGGTTTTACCATAATATCCTCTCCTTCATTCTTTTGATATTTAAAGAGTTTTTTTTTTTTTAAATAATGTCTAAAAAGACTTTAAATTCTTCTAAAAAAATTTTCTTTTGTTCTTGTGTTTTCCAAATGTATTTTAATCTTTCCTTTAAGATTTTTATTTGTTCTTGTGATAATACTATGTTGTTCATTTTTGTTTCTACACATACTAAAAATATTTGAAAAAATAATAAAACTAGCACCCCTTAAAACTTGTAATAACAAAACTAGCACTCATTGTGTTCAAACTTATATTTTCACAATTAAAAAAAATGATTAATATGTCATTTTTCTTTGAACACCCATTCAATTAGAATTGAACGACGACAATTTAGACCCGTTCAATATTTCACGTTTAAATTGAATATTCAATATTATTGGGGGTGCTAGTTTTGTTACTATAAGTTTTAGGGGTGTTATTTTTGGTAAATTTTCAAAATATTTTTGTAAATTTTTTCTTAAAATCTTTTTTATTCTCAATACTTCGGACTAAATTAAATAATTCTTTTAAATTAAATATATGTGATGGTGTAAGCATTTTTATTATTTATGGTATAACCATGTTAATTTTTTATTCCAATTGTAAAGTATTTTAAAGATTATTATATGTGTTATTTCTTTAGATAATCTTTTGGTTATTTCCTTAATTAATGATATTGATTATTATTTCTTTTTATAATATTTTAAATAATTTATTTTCCTTTTTTAATTAGGTTGATTATATCTTATTTAAACATTTTGTTTTAAAGTCTTCTTATCAAATTTGTTTATGTTTATGGCTCTAATATCAATTTTCTAGCTGAATTTTGATTTTTAACTTTCAGTTAGCTTAACTTCCAATATATTCCTTAAATAAATAAAATCAAAAAATTAGGTTATGAAATTCTATTTTATTTACTTTTACAAATTTTTGTGTAAAATAATTTCTTAAAATTTTTTCTACGGGATGGTCTTTTAGATGTAATATACTAGAAACATAAACTGTATAATAATCTCAAAGTGTACCAAATCTTTTAAAATTTTCTAAACATGTTTTATAACTTTTATTGTCAAAATATTGTTATAATAATTACATGTATTTTCTTTCAAAATATTCTATATTAGTCATAATTTTTCTTATTGAGTTCCAAGTTCATACTCTTCAAGTTCTTGGTCTATCCAACTACTCAGTTCTTGAATTTTCTTATTTTCTTCTATGTCCATGTTTACTAGTTCAAGGCTTGCTTCAAGATCTAAATGTTATTTGTTTTGTCCTTTTAATAAATCATTACTTTTTTCTTGTTTAAAAAAATAGTCAATTAATCATCGTAAATTTTCAATTATTTTATATCTTCCTGTACTTTTTTCAAAGTTATCTTTTATGGGTGTTTTAAAACAAACAAGAGTTTGTTTAAGATAAATTGTATCTTTTAAATTTTCTTGATTTTTAGAGTACTTTCTGCTTTTACTTCTATAAAGGTTTGTCTCATATTTCTTTTTCATGTTATTATATTTATTTTCCATAAATTATGATATAATTTCAATAATAATAGAAGTTCAACAATATTAATGAAATTCAAGGTATACTAGACTCTGTTTGCAAACTAACATGTTTCTAGATATGGGTCCACCACGTTCTTTCTCTTCTTTGCTATTTTCTTCTTGTTCTAAAGGATTAAGCATCACTTCATATCCAAGCTTCTAAACCTCTTGTCCCTACTGATCTTATGAGATCTATACTCAACTTCCTATAGTAAGAGTGAAAAATTGGTTTGGAAATTTAAGAAGTATTTTTATTCAATAAACAGAAAGCTTTACAAACTATATAACTAGTAACCTTGAAAGGGTTTCTAATTCTTATTTCTAGATACATAGCTAGAGCATAAAATAGAAAATGGATACATGTAGATTTTCGTAGTAATCCCTTAGTTGAAGAGAGTTCCCTTTAATAGACATAAAGGTTCTCTATTTACATTGGTGGGATTATACTGTTCTCTTAACTTTCTTGTTTGGCGTCTCACGCCTACATTATTGACGCTGATGGCACCAACTCTTAGAGTGGTCCTTATGGGTTATTCTGCCGACATTGAACTGGATGATGAGGTTGTGTCCTCGCAGGCTTCCTTATCTTTAATTCAATAGATGCGTTTGTGGTCTTCTGATTGTTGCTTGGAATAATGGAAAAACACCTTCTTGGTTTCTTCACTTACTTCAATCTCGTTGCAATTAAAGTTAGCTTCATATGAAATTACTTTTTCACTGTCTTCCTTGATTATAATCATATTACTTTGAAAAGTAATAAAAATTTTACTAGTACTGTAACTGACTTTAATCTCTGAAGAGTTATAATTCTTCTTATTTCATGATAAATTTGACTTAACACCTGTTCTCTTTCTATACATAATTTTTCAGAGTTAAATTCCTTTTCTAGTAAAGCCTTTGATTGAGTGACTTCCCTTTTATTATTTGCTAATTCAAGTTTAATGAAATAATAAGGACTTACTGGTACTTCATGGTTCCAATCCGTTATTAAACTAAAACTTCTTAAGTAAATAGGCCTGTCTATATCCTTAATTTTTCTTTTAAAATTTTTTATGGATCTTTTGAAGGTTTTAGGAAAATATATAAATTCCTTTTAAATCATTTTCTAGATATATATTTTTTATTAATTCACCATGGAATGCCTTGTAGACAAATACTGGATTAGCTCCTTCTAAGATGTTGAATTTACTACTTAATAGAAATCTTTTTCTGTGGTATAAAATTTCATATTATCTAGATGTTCCTCAATAGTTTTTCTAGCTAGATTGTATAGAGTTAACCATTGTTGTTTTGTTAAATTCTTATACCTTTCTTTTCTTCTTCTTTGAAAGAATTATTTGTTGCTTCTTTGAAAATTATTGGTCTTTGGATTCTTCTGAGGTTTCTTAATCTACTAGTTCCTTCTATTAGTTGTTGTACTATCTGAGATTAAATTTTTACTATTTCTATTGGTGATAGTAGTTTTGAAACTTTGTAATTAGTGTAACTTCCTTCTACTTCTAACATATTGGTAAAGGTCATTGGATGATTCCACTAAACTCTATTATTGTTCTGCTTGCCTGTAGCCAGCTAGTATAAATTCCTGATTTTGGTCCATTGTATACTACATAAATCTTTTTTCGAATCTTCCTTTTCAATTTCATCTACCCAATTAATTTTTTATTTTTTATTTTTTGAGTTTTTACTAAGTTTTGGATTGTTACTACCAGTTTCTTCATTTTTTGTTTATGGGATTTTAATTCCTTTCTTTTCAATTTCTGTTGAAGATTCAACTTCTTTTCCTTTTAAAATTTTTTTTTTCTTTAAGATTTTCTGGGTAAATCATTGTACATTGTTCATTTAAAGATTTTTTAAGATGTAATACCTTAAGTTGTTCCTTGAGGATCTGGATTTCTCCTTCTTAGATCATTATTTCGTTTTCTTTTATCTTAATTTCTATGTCAAGGGATCCATTCCTATCATCCAAAACATAGTTAGTGATGTTAATTCTTTAGTTAAAGCATCTGCTAAACTATTTTTATTTCTTGGCAAATACTATACATCAAATTTATAATGATTAAACCATTGTTGCTATCTAATTAGTCTTTCTTGTTTATAATCTCCTACAATATTAGTCCTTAAAAAATGTCAAAATTTTTTATTGTCAGTCATAACAATGAATCTTGAGCTTATAACATATATTGTAAATTTCTTAATAGCTTTCTTTACAGCTAAGTATTCTTTTTCATTAATATGATAATTTAATTAAGGGCCTTAAAAAGATCCTAAAGTAAATCTGTAAAGATATTTATTTTTGTCATTAATTTTTACTTTTAATACTGCTCCCCAATATTCATGTAAAGCGTCTGTTTCTATTATCATCTAGTCTTTGATGGTATAAAGCAAGTAAATCTTTTACTTGTACTTATACTTTATTCATATATTTAGTGTCTTGATCATTTCACTGCCAAACATAATCTTTTTTAAGCTTTATTTGTAATAGTTTTCTCATTTCTGCTAATTTTATTATATATGCTTCTGCATATGTTAAATATCCTAAAATTTTTTGTAATTGATTTTTATCTATGATATAGTAGGAAAATTTTGTATGTTATTTAAAATATGAGATTGTAGATAATGTTTTTCATATTCTATTTTCAACCCTAAATATTTTATTTTTTGTTAAGCAATGATTACTATCTTTTATGATAATACTATTCCATATTTTCTGCATTCATGTAAAACATTAATAATGTCTAAATAATGCTTTGATAATTCATTACTGAATATGTACTATCCCAAAATTTTAAAATAACATTAATTATTAAAAATAATGAGTTATTCGATAATAAGTTATAATTTTAAATAGAATAGTAATTGTAAATAAACTCTTTAAAGATAAAACAGAAAGTAGGTCTGGATTTATTGTCCACGATATATTGGACTCTTTATTTTAATTAAAATATAATTATAATGATAATTAGAAGTTCCTAATTAGATTATGCTTCTATAGACATACAAACTCTATTAGACCAAAATATATAAATTCTTTACTAGACCAAAGGAGAAACAAAAACCTTACGTCTTTTCTTCTTTTATATGTCTCTCATAACAACAACCATAAGAGAATATAAGTTTATGAAGTAAACTAGATAAGCTTGTTAATTATTCTCCCTCACTTTGTTAGTTATAATTTAAAATTTTATGGTTAATGTTTAGGGGTTTTTATAAAAAGTTTTACAAAGTAATTGTTTGCAAAATTTCTACAGAATCCTAAAATAAATTATTCTTGAAACCTTATGCTATTCAATAAAATTTTAAATTATTTTTATATCAAACTATACTTCTTGAAAAGTTTAATGAATATTTATTTATTAAAATATAATTTATATTGAATTTGTTATGAATTTTTGAAGTTTGTATTTTGAATTTGTCAGTTTTTAAACAACTCACATTTTAGGGTTATTTTATATAGGTTTCGATTTCGATTGAAGATAAAAATTTTATCTTTGAAACTAGACAAAATAAGAAAACTTTTGACATTATAATCATTATAAAAGTCAATGTATTTAATTTTATATATTTTTCGAAGTCAAAATGTTTTGCTAAAAATAGGAAACCTAACAGATTAAAACAAAAAGTTTAGAATTAATTTATGTTTAACATATGAAATTTTTTATAATATGTTATATGTGTCTTATTTATTATTTGTTAAAATTTTATGATGTTTAGATCAGTTATAAATATTTTACAAATTTTTTATTTATATATGTTTGCTGTTAAAAAAGTTTATAGCAGATTTATTGAACTAGATTCAAAACTCGTTTTAGCCATGAAAATGTATTCCAAAGTGTTTGAGAATTTTTATCTATAATTTTATTTAAGTTATAGAGATACTGTAAAAATTTTAGCTTAAAATAGTCACTGATAAATTTCTAAAAATGTTTTACTTGAGTAAGGTCGCTAATTTCTTATATCGACAGCTTTAAAAGTTATCGAATAAAAAATTATTTTTGTAATTATTAAACATTCGATTTTTTCTAAAAAATTTACTAGACATTTTACTATACCTCTATAAAAATTTGATAAAATGTTGTAACTTTATGACACCAATTAAGTCTAATATTTATTTAATTATAATATAATTATGTTAAATACTAGTTGATGATTTTAAATGTGTTAGTTATTCGTATCAAGTAAGTAGAATAACCTTACTTGTAATATTAAGTATTGTTTGTTTTGCTTTTTTCTGTATGGTGAATGAATAAATTCATGGTTGTTTTTACATATATGTCTTGTTTGGTAACCGTATGACTAAATAGTTTGTGTGATCTCCTTTTAATAGGTATTTATGGTATGTGCTAAGTAAATATTCTTGTGCCATGTTTATATGATATATGATATTATGCTTATCTGAATAGATTAAGTATGCTTACAATTACATGGTCATTAATGGCATGACATATGCATCATTGAATCATGATATTTCAAATACAAGTTTTGAAAGATTTTCTTTTATGCCAAGCTTTTGAGAGATGATTAGTTTTATGCAAGGTTTAAAACATTAAGTTTATATGATATTTTTATTGTTACTTGAACTATCATTATGAAATTATATGTTTTGGAGCAATATAATAAGTTAAGTGCACTATAATAAGTTAAAGGCTGTGTGCGGGAAGTGTCTCTCGTGTAAGTTAGGGTACTTGGGGACTAAAGACTAAAGAGTCCTTACCTTTGGTTTGGACGTATGTGTGTACGTGAGAATTATGTATGAAATTCCAATTTTGCTAAGTTATAAGTTAAGTCTCACTTGCATATGCATTTCACACATGCTAGTCGCCGACGAGTTACTTATGTCAGGCTCCCGATATGACATGTGCATTAAGTGGATAGTTTATGTTATATAATTATGATAAGATTTTGTATGTTCTTTCTAAGACATGTGCATTGCAAGCACTGCTTCAAAAGCATAAGCATAAGTATGTCGTAATTACTTGCTTGTTTGTAAGTATGTACATGTGTCGTATATGCTTAATATTTCAAATAAGGTAAGTTTGCTTACTGAGTGATTTCACTTACCCCAAGCTTCCCTTCACTTTTTCTGGACACCATGATGAGGATTTGGCAATGTTTGAGGATCTTTATTGGTTACTTAGGATTTAAATTCCCTTTTTTTATCTAATAAATTGTAAACTTTAATAAATATTGAACTTTTTGCAAGTTTTACTTTATAAGTTTTTTTGCTATAAAATCTTTTTCTATTTAAAGCCATAATTAATTATATCAAGGTTTTCAATTAATAAAATGTTTAGATAATGCATTTATTTGTATGTAAAATATCAGGGCATTACAGTTGGTATTAGAGCACAATTTTATGGTTCTGTAGACATAAAATTTGAATAGATGGGAACCCTAATCATTGCCAAATCTGAATAATTTATGATTTGTCTTTAGACATGTTTATTACATGTGAATCTTTGTCTAAGAATATGTGTGAACAATTGTTGTTTGTCTATTTGTTAGTAGCAATTAGGATTTTCGGTATACACTAAACTTTAGCTACGACTTAACTACCTTAAAGGTTTGGGAAGGGGACAAGATAGAGGACGAGGGAGACCTACGGCCCGCGCTCAAGCTGCTGTACATTATGTTGATACTGCTACAAATCGTGCTCCAAATGTTGTAGGTGAACACCCAGCTAATGATCAAGTTAACCTTGTGGTCATTATGCAACAATTCATGCAGACTATGACCCAAATGATGCAGTAACAACAACCTTCCCAACCTTCTCAACGTGCTGAAGAACCTAAAAGGGAACAAAAATATTGTGACGAAATTCAAGAAACATGCCCTTCCTACCTTTGACGATTCTCAAGATCCTTGGTAGCTAAGGAATAGGTGAGAGACATAGAATATATATTTGAATTTCTAAGGCCATCCAAGGAGGATAAGGTGATTTGCACCACATACATGCTAAGGAAAGGTGCAAGGCTTTGGTAGAACCTAGAGAAGAGGGATGAGAACATTGGCCATAACCCAATTGGTTGAGAACAATTCAAGGAGCTATTCTATAAGAAGTACTTTCCACAGACTCTCCGTGATAAAAAGGAGACAAAGTTTCTACAATTGACCCAAGGCTCAAGGACATTGATTGGTTAAGAAAGGAAATTTGAAGAGTTGTCTCACTTTGCCCCTCACTTAGTGGATACTGAGTAAAAGAAAGCTCATAGATTTGAAAATGGACTTAACAAAGAAATTAGGAGGCATGTGAAGGTCTTAAGGCATGATACTTATGCGGAGGTGGTTCAAGCAGCCCAAATTGTTGAGCAGGACATTGGACAAGTAACTGTTAAGGAACAGCCAAAGAACCCACCCCAGGGTAATCGTTGGGATAAGAGGAGGTTTGATGCTAGGAGTGATTATAGTAAGAAACAAAAGAATGAGGCTTCAGTTAGACCAGAATTTCCAACATGTAGCACCTGTGGTAAGAAGTATGTGGCATATGCTTTAGAAATTCTAGAACATGCTTCAACTGTGGGAGGACAGGACACTACATTCAAGATTACCCTAATGTGAAAAAGGACCCTAAGGATGGACAGAAAACTCAAGGAAGGGTATATGCTCTCACTAGATAGGAGATTGAAGTTGACCTAAATGTTGTAACAGGTAATGCTCAACCCTTTAAATATGAAAGTGGGCCATAAGTTTTGGGTGTACTTAAGGAATTACTTATCATTTGATTTTATAGTTTTTAGAACCATAATCTTAAGGAAAGGGCTTAGTAATTGTTTGAGGTTACCCATGTGATTAGTAGGCTTGACTCTTACGTGACTAGTGAATTAGACATTTGTGTGCATGTTTCTCGTCAATTTTGATTTTGAGAAGGAAATATCAAGACAAAATATAACATGTAGTAATATACAAATTAGATTGATGTTATAAGATAAATGCTTATTGGAAATTACTTTCAAGAGAAAATATTTTAAGAAAATGAAATAATAAGATATTACTTAAAAGGAGCATGAGTATACGTCTAACTATGGATGGACAAAAACAAATATTTATTTATGGTGATAGAAATATGAATATACAAAAAATAATGATATTAATGTGGTATCCCACCATTAAATATGGATATAGAAATGTTATTGAATTTTGGGATTCTTAGCAGAATATTAAGTGTTAGAAATATTAACTTGATATGAAAAAAGATTAAGAAATGTTGTGATTACTATAAGTTACTTACTGTGTATATCTATGATAGTAAGTTCTTAAGATGGAATAAGATAGTGCCATACTTACCTTGTCTTTTATCATTGTTAAATGCATTATTCTAATGCTGTTGGTTAAATGTATTGTTTGGTTTATTTAATAATTTAAGTAATGACATTCAAGAACAAGTTAAGAAAAATGAATATTTTTTCAATATGGGCTGAAGTTTTAATAATTAGTGATAAAAATATTTTGATTTTATAATTAGGATAATGGTTAAAAGTGATTATGAACATTTACTAAGGAGAAGAGGAAAAATAATTTAAGTTGGTTAGATTTAATTTATTGAAATTTAGCGAGACAAATTAGAATAAAAGATTAACTCAAATTTTGTAATTGATCGTATTAAGTTATTAAGTTACCGATATCAAATTAAAGACTTTGATATATGACCATAACCTTTATTTCTTTGTGACCACTTAATAGTGAAGATTAATGTTAATTGTTTAAGGTCTTACCTTTAGGGAATGAAATAAAATAGGCTTTAGGTTTGAGCAAGAATTGGAAAATACCTTATGAAGTATGAATTTTGAAATATTGCTATTATTGGTGATCGGAGACCTAGATGATTAAATTTGAATGTAATGCCATGAACTAAAGTGCCCTATCTTATTTGAGTAGTAGTTCTCTAAATGGTGTATATTTATTTTGCTTGTTAGGTGATAAGAAAATTACTTGTTATGATGGATATTTTAAGAGTATTGATTGCAAGGTGTATTTAAGTTCATGACCTTGTCAAGTTAATGAAGGACTTTATGCTAGAGAATTGAGACACTTTCAGCCATGTGGAAAAAAATTGTTTTAACAAATGTGATAATGTCAAGTGATAAGGAGAATACATGTGGAGGCAATGAACCTAATTGATTTAATTGAAAATTATTGTTACTTTAGTACTAATATCTCAACCATTCAGTTTTAGAGATATGATAATTACAATTAAAGATAAGTGGTCTAATTTACCATGGGTGGACCCTTGAGTATAAGTGTGATAAGTAATCACAATTAATTTCATTCTTACCTATATAAGTAGACTAAGTAGCAATAGATCAAAATGTATAGATTCTAATATAAACTACTTGGTTTATCAAATGAAAATTTTAAAACTCATAAGTCTTGAGAGAAAGATATTCATAAGTGGAAGCCAATTCATAATTATATCTTTGATATAGGTAGAGAAAGATATGGGTAGCAGGTAATAGTAGCAATTGCATAAAATAAAATTTGTATATTTCACATAAATATGCAAATGTTGGTAGGAACACTTTGTAAGTGATGTGATGTGGTCTATACTTCATGAGATTAAGATTGAGTTACTTTTATAGACATGACACAAATTTATGTTCATCTAAGGGAACTATTATGTTTAAATTAATTGTGTTTTATGGAATAAAATTGATTAATTTCGGGGACAAAATTTTTTTAAGGGGAAAGAATTATAATATTTCAAAATTTTAAAATAACAATAAATATTAAAAATATGGAGTTATTTGAGAATAAGTTATAATTTTAAATATAATAGTAAGTGTAAATAAACTATCTAAAGATAAAGTAGAAAGTAGGTCTTGATTTATTATCCACGTTATATTGGACTCTTTTTTAATTAAAAGATAATTATAATAATAATTAAAAGTTCCTAATTAGATTAGGTTTCTATACACATACAAAACTCTATTAGACCAAAATATATAAATTCTTTACTAGACCAAAGGAGAAACAAAAACTCTACGTATTTTCTTCTCTTATATGTCTCTCATAACAACAACCATAAGAGAATATAAGTTTATGAAGTAAACTAGATAAGCTTGTTAATTATTCTCCCTCACTTTATTAGTTATGATTTAAAAGTTTATGGTTAATATTTAGGGGTTTTTATAAGAAGTTTTACAAAGTAATTGTTTGCAAAATTTCTACAGAAGCCTGAAATAAATTATTCTTGAAACCTTATGCTATTCAATAAAATTTTAAATTATTTTTAAATCAAACTATACTTCTTGAAAAGTCTAAGGAATATTTATTTATCAAAATATCATTTATATTGAATTTGTTATGAATTTTTGAAGTTTGTATTTTGAATTTATCAGTTTTTGAACAACTCACATTTTAAGGTTATTTTATATGGGTTTTGATTTCGATTTGAAGATAAAATTTTTATCAGTGAAACAAGACAAAATAAGAAAACTTTTGGCTTTATAATCATTATAAAACTCAATGTATTTAATTTTATATATTTTTCGAAGTCAAAATGTTTTGCAAGAAACAGGAAACCTAACAGATTAAAACAAAAAGTTTGAAATTATTTTATAGTGTTATAAATGTTTAAAATATATAAAAAAAATTTGTAATATGTTATATGTATCTTATTTATTATTTGTTAAAATTTTATGATTTTTAGATCAGTTATAAATATTTTACAAATTTTTTATTTATATATGTTTGTTGTTAAAAAAGTTTATAGCATATTTATTGAATTAGATTCAAAACCCATTTTATCCTTGAAAATGTATTCCAAATTGTTTGAAATTTTTATCTATAATTGTATCTAAGTTATAGATATACTGTAATTTTTTTTTAACTTAAAACAGTTGATAAATTTCTAAAAATGTTTTACTTGAGTAAGGTCGCTAATTTCTTATATCGACAGCTTTAAAAGTTATCGAATAAAAAATTATTTTTGTAATTATTAAGCATCCTATTTTTCCTAAACTATTTACTAGACATTTTACTATACCTCTATAAAAATTTGGTAAAATGTTGTAATTTTATGACACCAATTAAGTCTAATATTTATTTAATTATAATATAATTAGGTTAAATTTCAAGTGAACTAATTGATGATTTTAGCTGTGTTAGTTCTTCGTATCAGATAAGTAGACTAATCCTACTTATAATATTAAGTATGTTTTCTTTGTTTTGTTCTGTTTGGTGTATGAATAATTTCATGGTTATTTTTACATATATGTCTTGTTTGGTAACCGATGACTAAATAGTTTGTGTGATCTCTTTTTAGTATGTATATATGGTATATGCTCAGTGAATATTCTTGTGTCATGATTATGTAATATATGATATTATGTTTATCTGAATAGATTAAGTGTGTTTATAATTACATGGTTATTAATTGCATGACATATGCATCATTGAATCATGATATTTCAAATAAAAGTTTTGAAAGTATTTCTTTCATGCCAAACTTTTGAGAGATGATAAGTTTTATACAAAGTTTAAAGCAATAAATTTTATATGATATTTTTATTGATACTTGAATCATCATTATGAAATTCTATGTTTTGGAGCAATATGATAAGTAAAGTGCATTATAATAAGTTAATGACCGTGTGCGGGAAGTGTCTCTCATGTAAGTTAGGGTACCCGGGGACTAAAGAGTCCTTACCTTTGGTTTAGACATATGTGTGCATGTGATAATTATGTATGAAATTCTAATTTTTTTAAATTATAAGTTAAGTCGCACTTGCATATGCCAGTCACCGACGGGTGACTTATGTAAGGCTCTCGCTATGATAAGTTTTTAAGTGGATGGTTTTGGTTATATGATTATGATAAGATTTTGTATGTTCTTTCTAAGACATGTGCATTGCAAGCACTACTTCAAAAGTATAAGCATAAGCATAAGTATGTTATAATTACTTGCTTGTTTGTAAGTGTGTACATGTGTCATGTATGCTTAATATTTCAAGGTGAGTTTGCTTATTGAGTGATTTCACTAATCCCAAGCTTTCCTTCCCTTTTTCAGGACAACATGATAAGGATTTGACAATGTTTGAGGATCGTTATTAGTTCCTTGTGATTTAAATTCCTTTTTTTTTATCTAATAAATTGTAAACTTTAATATGTGCTGAACTTTTTGCAAGTTTTACTTTATAAGTTTTTTTGGCTATAAAATCTTTTTCTATTTAAAGTCATAATCAATTATATCAAGGTTTTTAATCAATAAAATGTTTAGATAATGTTTTTATTTGTATGTAAAATATCGAGGCATTACAGAATATTAAAATATCATCTATGTAAATACAACAAAAATTGTGATATTTTTTTGAAAATATTATTCATGTACCTTTGAAAATACATGGTGCTTGTTTAAGTTCAAATGAAACAATTGTCCATTGGAATTGTCCTTGGGGGTAGCTAAATGCTGTTAATTTTTGTGATTCATCATCAAGTCTTATTTGCCAAAATTTGCTTTTGCACTCAAAACTTGAAAAATATTTCTTTTTTTTAATTAGTGATAATAATTCTTCTTTCTTTGGAATAAAATTACCTCCATCTATAGTTTCTTTATTTAAAACTTTAAAATTTATTACCATTCTCTTTTTTCCTCTTCTTTTCTCAGTTCTTTTTCTTCTAAAAATATTGGACTAGAATGCGGTAAATTACTGTAAATAATTACTTTTAATTCCAAAAGTTCTTGAATTTATTTTTTAAATTCTTCTCGATCTTCTGGATTATAAATCATTGGTTTAACTCTTATGACTTTTAAAGGATCTTTTAATTTTATATTTGCTATTTCATAAGACCTATTGATATTTGGATCTAATAGATTTTCTGAACATACTGTTTTTAATAATTTTCTTATTCCTGTTAAGGCCTTATCTTCTTGTATTTCGTTTAGAAAAGGGTTTTGGTCAACCTCTATACCTAAAAAAATATTTTCTACCTCATTACATTTTTTATTTTTATGTTGTGACATAAAAGTTGGTGACGAAATAGTTAATGCTTTCCTAATTTTTGATACATAAATTGTTTCTCCATCTAGGGTTGTCAAACTTATTTTATCTAAATACTTGGTAAATGATTGATATAAGTTTAAAAGGTTATTTTCTAATAAAATATTAACTCTAGTTTTTTGTTGATAAATATTGGATATATGAAAGATTTCTCTTCATATTAATACATATGTGTCTTTTAAGACTTTATTAATATTTATTGTAGTATTATTTACTATTCTTACTACTAATTCTTTTTGTGATTGTTTTCAAATATTTTTTGAAAATACATACTTGCTAGTTACACGTATATTTGCCCCTGTGTCAATGTATGCACATAAATGGTAATTTTTATATCTTTTAAATTTTAATCCCATTTTTATATGTGTACTATTTAGATTTGTTACGCTTAATAGTTCATCCATTAATCAAAATTATAATCAGAGTCAGAGTCAGATGTTTTTGAGTATGTTATTTTATCTTCAATTTCTTTTAATAAATAAATATTACATGTATTATCTATATCAAATTCTTTTATTGGTTCTAGTTCCATTTTAAAAACTTCTTCTAGAATTTTTGTTTTCTGGGAAAACTCTTTTTTAAATTCTTTCTTATGTTAGAGTCTATTAGAAAACTCATTCGCATAATGTCTTTCCTCATTACACATCCAACATTTACATTTTTTTATGAACAACAATTTTTCTTTTCAGGTGTATTATATTTTCTTCTTTTAAAATACCTTTGCTTATAAAGTACCCTATTATATCTTCTTCTATATTTCTGAAAATTTTGTTTTCTAAATTTATATCTTTTAAACTTTTTAAATTTCTTATGCTTCTTATATTTATTATAAGATCTTATGTTACAAATATATTTTTTTGGTATTCTAAAATCTCTTGAATCACAAAAGATTATATCATTTCTTCTTATTTGTTTGAATTCTTTTCTTTCTTGACATGTTACTATTATTCAATTTTTAAGACTTCTTATTCTTTCTCCTAAGGTATCAAGTATTATTTTTCTATTTCTTCTCTTCTATTCCATCTTTCTATCATAGTTTTATGTAATATTCTAGGTAGTTTTTAAAAAAACATTTCCTTATAAGTTTCTTGAATAAAAGGTGATAATTTATGATAATATTTTTCATATTCACATATAAAATAATCTATATAACACATGTCACATGTTTTCATATTTGCTAAATGCCATTTGGCTTCAGTTATTTCATTTTCACTAGATTCTGTAATATTTTTACCTTATCTTCTTTAATAAATTCTTTATATATTTCATTTATTACATTATTTAAGTAGTGTTTTCCTATTGTTGAATTTCCTTGCATTCTTAAATATTTTTGTTCAGTTAAATTTAAAAATTAAACTTTTACATTTCTTGTTATTTTATGAGCTACTAAGACTCTACAAGTTGAAAGGTTTATTTGTGTGGTCGTAGAAGTTTGTATAATTATACTTATTCCATTAAACCATTCCTCTAAGGCTTTTTTCTTATCTCTTATACAATCTAAATCTAAAATATCATATTATAATTTTCATGTAGTCTAAATTTAGGTGAAATACTACCTCTAGTACACCAATATAATCATTCTTCTATTTTAGGTTATTGTCTTCTTCTATTTATTGGTTCAAGTTCTCCTAGTCTTTGTTTATTTTTATCTTTCCTATGTGGGTCAGATGTTTATTCTCTTACTAATATTGATCTTGGTATTACTAATACGGATTCCATATGAATTCTTTGGGTTATATTTTCTTGTTTAGATTCACTTTCATTAATTATTGTCATATCATCTTCTTTTTTATTTGTCCAAAGTTTTTCTTCATAATGTTTTCGTAATTCTTTATTTGTTAAAGTTAATAAACTAATTAATTTTTTTATATCCTTATTTTCAGGATTCATGAATTATTTTTCCAAATTTTTCTATATTCCATTAGATTGTAATTATTTCTTTAGATTTTTCATCTTTTTTTTTTTTTTTTTTTTTTTATTATCATTTTTGGGTATTAAAATATCAGATCTCCTAAGATATTCATATTTTAATTCTTTCAATGGATCGAATTTTAATCAATTTTCTCATGGTATGTTATTAATATATGTTTTTAATTTTATAATCTCTTATACATATCTAACTGTATTTCTTTTAATTCTTGTATGTTTTTAATATTTAATTCATCTGTGGTATCTATTTTTTCTGCTATAAGAATTAAAGCTTTCATTATGTATATTTGATTATTGCATATGCTTGTTAAGCTATTATTTTCTTCTAACTCTATTTTTAATAATTCGTCTTTTACCATATTTATTTCATTGTGTAAACCAGTTTTTTACTTCTTCAATTTCTTCTTTTAGTTCTTCTATTTTTCTATCTCTTTTATTGACTTCTGTCTGGGTTTCTGTAAACTTAATTCATTGTACATTAATTTTTTTATTGATATGAGAGGTTTTTTTTAATATCTAAATTCCATTCATCAGGTACTTCATATTCTGTTAATATTTATAGTTTTCTTATTACTTATTCTATTTCTTTGAAAGTTTTATCTATTTCTATGAATTTATTTTGTCCATATATTGAACTATTGTGACTGTTTGTTACTGACTATCCTACAAGATAATGAATTGAAAATTGGTGTTTTAATCTTTCATTAAATTTTCTCGCTCAAAGTCATAGGCTAAGCTTAGTATTTTGTTTAAATTTTTATTATGGATGTTAACAGCAAATCTAAGATATGCTGTAAATTTTAATTTTTGGTATCCTAAATTTCCATTAATCATCTCTAACAAAGCATCTTATCTGTTTGTTATTTTGTTGTCTAATAATGCTAATTTAATTGGTGTATCTATTCATTTTCTAAAGTGTGCTTTTATTAAAATTTATATTTTATTTTTCTCGAAATTTTTTGATAATTTTTTCATAATAGTTTATTTATCAATTAATGGTATATTAAATATTCCTTTTTTATTTACTATAGTAATACTCATTTCTTTATTATTTATGCTACAATATATTATATCTTTTATTGAAAATAATTTTCTTATTTTAGAGAATGATTATTCTTTAAATTCACCTCTTTCTCTTATATTTCAGTTTTGATTTTTATATTTCTTTAAATTTTTTTTACTAAATATTATTTATTATAAAAAATATTAAAAATGTCTTATATTTTTACTTCTATTACTTCTTAATTTTTTATTATTTTTGATATTTTAAAATAGTATATTTATCTTAAGAATTACATTAAATTTTTAGACTTAAATATCTTAAAGGTAATTTATTCTTTATCAAAATAATGCCGTTTTGCCTGTTTACGGAAAAAAAAAAAAGGTTAGTTTTCCTCTTTTCTATTCTATCTCAAGATCTCATGTAATTAATATGAATGATAGAGGTATAATGTAAGCACGCAAACGAAAGCTAACCGTCATTCTCGTAATTTAGTCATTTCTCCCTCTCTCGCCTTCGGAGTTGGTTGAACCTGTCTCAGTTGTCGCTGATCGTCCGTCTCAACACAGTTTAAATTCCTCTGCAACGCTGCGTTGTAGTTATGTCTTTTCCATGATAATCTCCATCTCTCTCTCTCACTGAAAAGCAATGGCGAATTGGATCTCATCCAAACTCAAAGCTGCAGAGACCATTCTTCAGCAGGTAGATTCTCTTCTACTCTTCTTCCTCTTCCTAATTTATTATCAGCAATTACTTTTTTATTTACTGTTCACCCTGTGATTGTTTCCTGAGAAAATTCTGGCAACATTTGGAATTTTAAATACTAGTCTAATTTTCTGAGATCCGTAGCTCGTTTTCGATCTGAATCAGTTGTAATTCAAAGTTCTCCCATTTTTTAGTTGTGATCGTAGTATGTTAATGTGATTGTGTAATGCGTGGCTTAGATCGATCACCAAGCGGCAGAATCGCTGAGGAAAAACGAGAGGTCTCGAGCTGAAGATATCACTATTGATACACCTACGAAAACTGGAGGTACTGTGTCTCTGAAAGATCAACTGAAGAAGAAAAATCAAGAAAACGATGATTATCATGGAAAATTGCGTAGTGATCCAAGTTTTACCTTGAGTTCTTCTGTTCCTATAAAGAATAACATTGCTAGTACGAAAAAAGAGAGTCTCGGTACGCCAAAACCTAAATCTACTCCAACTGATAGTGACTGGACTCAACTCCTAAGCACACCTGATCCACCCATGCTTAATCGTGGCGGTAATGGGGTGTCTGGTCTTCGTGGATTAAGGAAAGGTGGGAGGAGGCAGCACATTGCAGCTTCGGATTATTCAGTACCTGAGGTCAAGAAGAACAAGATGAGTTTTAAGGGTGCTTCAAGGCCGGCTCGTGTTTTGGGTTCTTTGCAAGGGAGTAAGTTAAATGGAAAGGCCAGTGATGGAGAGGAGTCTGGCTTTCCAGAATCAGCTGGAAGACCTTTGAGCGATCAATTGCAGATTGATGGAAAATACTTAAGGCAGGAATCAGACCATATGGAGGCAGGGCCGAACCCTGTAGTTAAATCAAATGATGGAAATGAAGAAAATGGTGGATCTCGTTATTTTGAGGATGTTTCTTTTGGGGGAGTATCTGCATTAGGGAAAGCTGATGGAGTCTTTGACAACGATCATTTTAGTAGGACTGTTTTGAGGAAGCACGAGTGGAAAGCAGCTTCAAGTAGCTCCATCTCTAATAGTATGAAGAGAGTTGTTACTGATGGAAGCTCTGGTTCAGATTCTGAATCTGGTTCAAGTTCAAGTTCTGATTCAGAACAGGAGAGGGAGGAGAGGAGGAGGAGAAAGGAAAAAATTATGGCTGAGAAAGCAGCAACAAGAGCTTTGGAGGTCCTCAAAGAAATGGAAAATATGGTTGCTAGGCTGGAAGGAGAGAAACAAAGTTTAGAGAAAATACTTGAAGAACAGGCTAAGTTACAAGCACAAGAGGTAAATTTATCAGTTTCTGCCGCTTTGGGTCGTTCTTTATTATATATGATATGATTCTTATTGTTGATGCAGTTGATCTAAATAACTTCCTTGCAAGTGAAAAAAAGTAGATGTCACTTAATGTTTCTTTTGAATTTATGTGGCCTTTGATATAGAAAATAGTATCTTACATGTAATATCTTTGTCGCAGTTTTTTTAACTAATTACCATTAAAAGAAAGCAAACGTACACTTCATCCTTCTAATTTTTTTCGAGCAACAACTCTAATAACCTATGCAATGCATCTTGTGAGTGCTGCCACCGGATAGGAGAAAAGCTGGCACAAATAGGCTAATATGGCTAGTTAGCAGTGCTCAGAACAACACTTCTGCAGGCCTGTATGATAGTAGGAAGCATTTTAAGTCTCTGATTTTGATATTAGGATAAATTGATAAATCATAAATATCCATTGTAGATTATTGGTCTGATAGTCAAGTCAGAAGCAAGAGGACTTACTTTTGAGCTTTGTGGGAAGTATAAGTTTTTGGGGCAGTTTTGTTAAATTGTAATTGAGGGATATTCAAAGATAAATTTAAGTTTTGAAAACTTGTGGAAAAAATTTCTGTCTGGTAGCTTCCTTTAAAGCATCATTTTCACAAGGATTGAAGGATATGTCTCTATTTTTTAAGTTCACAGGGTAGATTTATTTTCCATTTCCTTATATTTTTTTGGTTCACCTAATCCTACCATACCCTATCTTTTTGATTCTTATAATGTCTTTTAAATATTTCTTTACTTTGATGATAGGAATACAGAATACTGTCACTAAGCTATTCCATTGATGACATTCATTGGATAAGTATCCCCAATTTCATAATTTAGACTAGATTTTAATGTTTCTGCCTCTTAAAGGAATTAAAAGAAAAACTGGAAGAAGAAACAGTTTCTTGAATTTGTATACACATTAAAAAGGGTCCTTATTCATCAAACGTGCTTCAGGGGTTATTTTTTCGTTAGTTATTTAAATCCCATGTACCTATCACCTTAATCCAATGGTTTAGTTAACCTCTTTTTTTCAAGTCTCTATTTCATAAACCAGGTTTCTTTTCCTATTAATAATCTGCTTGAGATGAAAACTAGCTCTATAATTTTTCCATTTTAATAAGATTTTATCTGAAGCATTTTCAGTCATTTCCTGAAAGTTAATGAGCAAACTCTGTTGATCATTGTTTTGTGCTAACTTTGACTGCTGGAATGGAAAGTATGTAGGATTATGCTTGTTTCGAAATTTTTGAATTTTAAGCCATCAAAAGCTGAAAGAATTGGACAGAATCAAATATTATGGTGTCAGTTTAATGAATCTTAATATGTTTGCCAAGGAATAAAATACACAGAAAGGCTCCAATTTAGAGACATGGACAAGGTATTTTCGCTAAGAATCAGAATTTTTCTTTTCTCTATGGTTCTACGAGTCTATCTTTGTAAGCTTGTTTGCTCTCTTAAATTTTCCCAATGCTCACTAAGAGGCCTTGATTCTCTTTTTTGAATGAATCATGTATGCTTAATTTCACCTTTTGTTCATCTTCAGGCATCCATGTTGCATACAACTATGATAGAAACAATGGAAGCTGTTGAGCTAGAGAAACAGAAACATAATAATACAAGAATGGAAGTCCTTGCTAGATTAGCTAAACTGGAGGTGTTATAGCTTTTCTTATTCTTATGGCTGTTTCATTTAGTCACCACCCCAAAAAAAAAAAATTCAGCTTTGTTGTTTATTTTCCTTTTGGTAAAGTATATGGGATTGAAATAGATTATTTCTTGTTGTTGCTAAAATTGACTGGTTGCAGACTGTAAATGCTGATTTGGCAAGATCTCTTGCTACTGTGCAGTGGAATCTTGAAGAAGAGGTACGATGAGATTCTGATAATTATTGCTTTGATTTGATTACTCATCATCTTATTCAAGTTTTTGGTTGGAAAAAAAATTGCTTCAGGTGATTTGGTTACTTTGATTTGGCGAGCTATCTCTAGATGTTATGGTAGTACATAAAATGTATTTGTCCTTTAATTCTGCTTAGCTGGCCTATTATTTTCGCAAGTTCTGTTGTGAATATGCTGTCTCATTTAGGAGGCGCTCTAAACTTTTTTTTTTATGTGTCTTAACTTTACAGTTTATTTCCTTGTTTATGTTTCTATTTTGAGTGATATGGGTCTTAAAAGATGTCCAAACCACTGGAAACATAACATAATCAGCCAAGCAGATGACACTCTCCTTTGTAAGAAATTGTCCTGGATCAAACTATCTAATCTTAGGGAAACTTATCCTAGCCATCTCCAGCATTATTTCAGTTGGCCACCCTTCCCCATTTTCCTGAGATGGTCACACCCATTTAGCCATAAATCATACATCACAGGTTAAGTTAGATTTTGGGGGGGGAGGGGAGAGTGGAGAATGACCTACTGATGAATCTACTTCTAGATCCTAAGGGGTTATGATTTCTCATTTTCTCTACTGCGTGCTGAAATTACTTAGTGTCCAAGGCTGTATTTTCAGTGACTTGAAAACTTTGAATCATGCTTAGAGGGATAGAACTTTGTATGAAAAAGAAAGGAAAAAAAACAGTAGTTTGGTGTGTGTCAATCTTTCAGGATTTTTAAGTGATGAATTCATTGGGTTTAGGTTGCTGGTGTAGATGGAAGGCAAGAAGAAGAACAGAATGGGGCTACTCAGATTTTGGATGTTTAAATGATGAATTCATTGGGTTTAGGATGAAATACTGGTGTAGATGGAAGGCAAGAAGAAGAATAAAATGGGGGTAGTCAGATTTAGGATGTTTAATTGATGAATTCATTGGGTTTAGGATGAAATACTGGTGTAGGTGGAAGGCAAGAAGAAGAATAGAATGGGGGTAATCTTTATAAAAGCATGGCAGGAATTATCAGGATTCAGGTGAATTATTTGATGGTTTCAAAATGGATCTGTTTGACCTACTTTAGTGTTGCAGAGTGAGAGTGCTTGCTTCACTTGATTCTCTTTACATGTAATGCTTTGCCTTTCATTTCTAGTTTTTGTTGAAAGCTTAAGAAATTTGGATTCATCGAGGACTGTATAGTCTATTGTAAAACATTTTATGTTTGAAATTGATGCTAGCCGTTTGTCTTAAATTTGATGGTTTGTCCCGTTAAATGTCATGATTATTTAGTCCACTTTTGATGTTAACAGCCAAGCTGTATGTGGCTAGGTATCATAGTGTGGTTTATTATAAACTATTATCACCTTTCACACTTTTGTGATCCAGGTTAATAGGGTAGCCGAACTGCGACAGAAAGTTGAGTTGAAAAAATTGAATATTGAAGGTATATATTTTAGTAACAATATGATGTTGTAGATACATATTGAAATAGTTTTTCTACTTTTTTTTCTCTGAATTATCTCTCATATTGTTTTACTAATTTCAGTTGCCATCAGTTATTGGAGTAATCTCTTGCCAAATTGATTGAATGTGTCATTTGCATAATGTATTCAGTGTCATTGACCAAAGATTTTTTTCTTCATCTCCTGGGAAAAACAGGTTGATATAGTTTTTATCCTAGCAAAATAACCTCCAAGTTCTTTATGACGTAAGAATTTGCCTGTGTTCCCTCTTGCATGGGCTCTTTGCATTTTGCAAGAGAAGTATGCATTTCCATCCTATATTCATCAAAGAAAAGTGAAAGGAATGGAGTTTGGAATATTTAGCAGTATTCTGTCTCTCAATTCTTTTACCTTGTGGAAAGAAAGTTGAGGATTTTCAAGTATCTAGGGATTCTAATCCTCATTTTGTCATTTTAATAGTTTTATATAATATTTGGCTGTATATACTTAGTATGTCACTCTCATGTATCCTGTACATTGGTTTTCAGCACTGACAATTTCTTTAGTTAATTTACATTATTATTTGAGGTTTATTATCATCGTTATCGTGTAAAACATTATGCATTGACTGAAATTACAAACAAGTGCAAAATATGGATATTTATAATATTTGGAAGATGCAGTTATGAACTTATGATTAATTTAAATCTGTTTATTGATGTCGCAATGTTTTATTTTGTCAAAACCTTTCTTTGTAGAGCTCCATTGGAAGATTTTCAATGCTCATCAAACTGGAAACTCATTGAAGAAAGTAAGTTATATTCTCCCTGTGAACTTTGGACTAAGGAAGTATAGCTGTTCAACTTATATTAAGATGTATATTTCTTTCTCAAGCTTTTCATGGCAATTATTTGTGTCAAATTGTTCTTTTCATTACGTAATGTAATACTTTTGTACTTGCTATATGGCAGCAAGCAGCTCCTAAAGGACTTGAACTTGAACGGGAGATACTTGAAGCAGAGTACTCTTTCATGACTGACAAAATAACCAGGTTGCAAGAAAAGGTTAGTCTCTTAATTGTTTGGGGGGTATTATGATGCTTTTTAATAGCTTATTTATCATGCCTTCAAGTTATATTCTGGAAGCATGACCTGAGCCCCTCACCTCATGAGCGAGAGTAATTGTTTGTCTTTCTGTTTGTATCTATGGTATTGTGTGTAAGATATTTACTTTAATAGTGGAATGCTTCTCAAAAACATAAATTTTCAAGCTCGATATGATAGTTCTTTTAATTTATAATTTGTCCTTGCTTGCTTGCAGACTAACTTGAGCAGAACTTGGTGAGTCATCTTATTGTTATTGTGTTTGAAGTGTGTTTCTTTAATGTAATTTAGAGTCAACTGATCGTTTCCCTGATTAAAATGGCCAGCTTTTTCTTTATGTCAAAGGGTTTATCATCAAAGTTGAAATTTGTGTAGTTGTTGCATTTCTGGCCAAGAGTTATGGATGCTGTAGATAGTTCACATTTGAGATACAATTTCCCGGAGCTAACTTATACTAGCATGAATGCTCTTGAGACGATTACTCCCAGCCATGTAGACATCAAGATTTTGCAGATTAAGGAATATCAAGGCTTAGGAAAATCAGATTAGTCTATCAACACTTTTCTTCTAAATATATAGGCTCCATATCTTGCTTTTCCTTCTGTTTATTCATCAGCATTTCCTTCTTTCCTCATTCTTTTGAATCCAAATTCTTATTCCTTTTATAGTTTCAAGGTCTTAGCCTTCCCCTTTTAAGCAAAGCCCATTGTTATTCAACTTTGTTCAACCTCAACCCAATTTCTTAGCCCGTGTATCTTCCAAAATAATTGGCCTAGCCCCCTATTTTGAAAGGTTATAATACCCAGAGGTCTCTCTGTTTAGGTAAAAGGGACTCATTGGTTCCCTTATTTCAACATAGTTGTCATTAGGTGCACATATTAGGAAATATATTGTTATTTTGAAATGATAAAGTTGTGCAAAAAAATATGAGATTTCCATGATTATTTAAGGCTATTGTGCTAATAGGACATTAGGACTAAGTGTCCCAATTTTTAAACTAAGTGCATGTTTGGTTATGATGAAAAGGATAGGAAATGTAATTGATTTTATGTATTACTATGTTTGGTTGTGTTATCAACATGGAATAGACCGTAAATAATTACTAAAAGACAAGTAAAACTCTTTTAACCTCCTCAACTCAAGAAAAGTCATTCCTTTCCATACTATTTTTATTAAAAAAGTATTTTTTTTCAATTTTGTCTTCTCAGGCAATGCCTCGAAATCTCCATCAGATCACCTTCTTCACTTTTTCTTATTTTTTTTTTTATTATATAGTCACTAAATCCTCTCATTTTCTCACTTTTCTATCTTCCAAACAACCAAATCTTTTCTCGTTCTCTCACTTTAACCACCCAAATCTCCTATTTTTGCCCTCCTCAAGAAAATTCTTTCCCTTTTACCTTTCCATTACCCAAATACTATTTCGTTCATATCTATACTGAGTTGAGTATATGGTGGGAATTTGAATGAAAAATATGAGAGATTAGCTAGGATTTAGAATGAAAAATAGAAGATATTTATTAGGATTACATTGATTCCACCATTAGAAGTAAGATTTGTAAATGTTAGATACTATTTTTCGAAGAAAATCTGGAGAATAAAACAATGAAGGGAAGAAAGGAAAAAAAGAAATAATTATGGCGTAAAGTTTTAGAAAATGAAGGAAAGCAAAAAAGAGTTTAAAAAAAATTCAATTTTAAGAGAAATGATAAAATTAAGAAAATGGGATAAACGGGAAAGTTTGAGGGTATTGTAGTAAAGTTAATTGTATTGTCTTTCATTCTAAGCCTAAACCAAGCATTGTAATGGATATTCCTCAACTGATTCCAAAAGTAAAATCAAACATAATAATGGTAATATTTTTTCCATTATATTCAATTTCATTACTATTAATATTACTATTCTCATTATTATTTTTTTCTGCAAACCAAACGTGCCATAAAGGATTAAATGCATACTTGTTGAAAATAAGAGGCCTAATGTACCCCATTTAACTAAACAAAGGGAACAAAGGGACTTGTTTTGTTCCTCACCCATTTTGTAAAGAATGTGATGTGGCATAAAGTACACACTTAATTTTTTAAATGACAAATTTATTGAAGCCTAGGAAGTCATGAGACATGCCTTTCCATCCAAATGTCATTGTCACACATGTTGTAGTCGTCCTATGTATTGAGCCACTAGAGGTCTCCTCTCTTGTTCCTTTTTTTTTCTATTATTTTCTCCCACTCGTTAATGTAATGCCTCCAGTGCTTTTAAAAATTCCTCCCGATTTCCAATGCTTTTGGTTTTCTTTCTCTGCACTTCTGGAACAATATTTCCTATTTTATCAGTGGGTAAAAGAAAGCTTACTATGAAATTTTTTCACCATATCTGATCTGACGCAGATATTCTATCAATCTTCATGTTGTGTTACATTGACATATTTCCTTGTTTCAAAAGCGGAGGACCTATGTGAAATAACTGAAAAATACGACATGTATGACAGGTTCATATTAGTGCTTTTATCACTTAGAATTGTTAATAGATTATGAATTATTATCTTACCTTCTATTGCTTGAAGTGTTTTTGGTGACTTCCAAAGTACATTTGATAGAATACTTTTATTTGTCATCCTTCTCTTGGAATAATATGGTTTTGGATTATGTGGGTTTTGATATGATAGAACAATGGATATGCATATACAGTTTTTGTCTCAGAAATGCAAAAGCAAATTATTCAAACATTGCGAGATCGGATTTCATGCAAATGTGCTTCACAAAATGCTTTGATTCCCTGTCTCGATTTGTGGATGGTCACCATGTAGTCTATTATTTATCAAATAGATACACTGGATTTGTATGTATACATTCATGTATGATTCCTTTTCCTGACAAGTCGTGTTATTGCTTTTAGTTTAACTTGTTCAGTTTTTCAGTTTCCTGTCAGAAACATGATCTAAAGTTAAACAACATAAATTTCAGGCAAAGAAGCTGGGAGCTAACATTGAAATGACAAGGAAAGAGATGGAGGAACCGACAGATATAGAAGTTGAGCTAAAGAGAAGGCTCAGGCATATAACTGACCATTTAATTCTGAAACAATCCCAGGTGCATCATTATACATTAGCTAAGATTCTCTCACACAAAACCTATTACCTGGCTATTTCGTTCATGGAATGCATACTCGTGTCTATTTATGAAATCATGTCTGAGCTTTTATCAAACTAGGCTATCACTGAATAAACAAACAATAAAATTATTTTCATATCTTTCAAATTTTTATCTGCTTTGTGTTGTCCTACTTATGGATCATGCACTGTCAAATCATCATAACTTCTCATCCCAAAAAAATCATTATAACTTTGGCTTGAGTTCTCTAACATTTTTCATTTCAAGATCTTTGTTGGCAATTCATCTATGTGATCAGCCATTGTTGTGGAAGAAAAGCGTTTCAGATAATACATATGTTTCCTATGCTTGTGTTGTCATCTAGAGGTGCTATGTTCATAAGTACAGTTGATGCATATATTATTAGAAGCTTATATTTTTCATTTTATTAGTTACTTAAATCAATTATACTCTTTCAAATTTAGAAGCTTGGAAATTTTTCTTGCATTGTAATCTCTCTGTGTGGCTCTGTTCCTTTTTTCCAGGTCAATTATGTTTGTATTCTACTTGATTCATTATCTATTGCTTGTGAACCAGGTTGAGGCTCTCTCAGCAGAGAAGGCTACTCTTCTCTTTAGAATTGAGGTATGTTTTTAATCGGTTTGCTTAGGGTTCATTTTGTAATGTGCTTTGTTTTATGTTTTCTGTGATCAAAATTAGTTTTTGAATTTGGTGGTGTTTGGTAATTAATTCTGTTTTCAGTTTTCCTTGTAACTGGAAATGAGTTTCATGTTTAAGTATAATATTAGAACCTGGAAAAAAAAAAAAAGAACTTTCAAAATTTGTTTTATTTTTCCATATTTCAAAAGTTCCACAATTAAATTCCATATCATAATCTAGGACCTTATATTTACGAAAATGAATACTGAGTATTAAACACACGAACTAGAAAACAAAAAACTAATTTAAAACACAAGAAAACCAAACTTGAAAATAGAACTACAAATGGAAATACAGAGCTTTTGTACTGATTTCATCTTATGTCTTCAATATCCCTCAGGCAGTTTCAAGGTTGCTGGATGAAAATAAATCAGTGGCGAATGTTAACACCACACTGGACTTAGAATCAGGAACACGGGATATATCTGATTCAAAGTTTGGGAGCCTGTTTGAAGACAAGATTTGTTCAAGCAGGAAGCAGTTATATTCATTGATTCAACAGGTGGATGCCATATTCTTGGCTGGCTCAGTGTTCTTGAGAAGGAATTCTAAGGCCAAAATGTGGTCAGTTGTTTACTTAATATGCCTTCACTTTTGGGTCATTTATATTCTTATGTCACATTCTGAACCATCATATGAGACAAAATCAGGTGCTGTTATTTCCTTGGAAAATATCAATAATACTTCAGGTGTATAAATAAAATACTGAAACCCCTCTTCTTCTACTAATTGGCCTGGCTTATAAGAGGTCTCAAAAATACTTCATTACCTGAATAGATAGGGCTCTTGGTATTTGTGTCAGTGTATAGAATGTATGTTATATCAATTTTATTTTTGATGATTTCTCAGTGTAAGGCATGCTTAGTGTACATCTATATTAAGTTTCATGTTAATGTTCATTTAACAGATAGAAAGAAAAAGAGAAGGATCCTTGTTTGATTGGATGGAAGAATAGTTAGAACATATTATAATGCTCTTGGGGGTTTGATTCGAATCCGCCCTTTTGTTAGGAAATTCTAAACAAATCTAATATTATAATTGATGACCCTTACACATTTATTTTTTTCTTTTATTTTTATATTTTAGTTATTTTTTAAATGTAAAAAAAATCTCATACACATCCACTTTTTAATCTATGGTCTGGTAGGATTTAACGGAACTTCATGGTCCATCGAAAGCCATGGAGGTTCAGTATTCTTTAAAATAATTGGCCTAAATAGTTTGTATTTTGGTTAAAAATTATATTTTTCAAAACTAATAATAATAGGATTAAAACTGTGAGTTTTGATTACATTAAAATTAAATAAATTATAAAAATATTCTTAACTATATAATATTTATAAACTGTGTTACATACTCATTTAACATGTATGTAAACTGTGTTACATACCAATATGATAGTATGTAAATGAATTTACATACCTATTACTCTGATATGTAAACATGTTACATACTCAGCATGAGTACGTGACACAGTTTACATACATGATCTCTGGTATGTAAACTGTGTTACATACATGTATGTAAACTATTTATATACTATGTAAACTGTGTTACATACTAGTAAACTATTTACATATTATATGGCAATATATAAATGAGTTTATATACTAATATGAAGTCATCTTCTATCACAAGCTATAATGAAGGAACTTATGAGAGAAAATCAAAGTCAATTCAAGCCTTATTAACTTGTTCATCTACTTCTACTTTTTTAGTTCAAGCCTTATCAACTTGTTCATCTACTTCTATTTTTTTTTTAGGTCATGTTTGAGCAAGAATCAAAACAAGGACCAAAATATTACTAATTGTGTCTAATTCAAAAGCAAAAATGAAAACAAATAAAAATAAAAATTCATTAAAAAACTAACGTAAAACAATTTTTGAATGACTCGTTAGAGACTTAAATACAACAGTTGAATCAAAAACATGAAACGTGTCTATCATATTGTTGCAGTATTGTTCATCATCTGATTCCATTTCTTAAAACAACAAGAAGGCATGGATAAAAGATATTTACAGTAAATAAAAGGCAAATACGAAACGAAAAGAAAAAGGAACATAAGTTTAGAGTTAATAGCTGTTAAAAGATAAAATAGAAAAAATATAGTTTCAAGATGACGTGGTGAAGCGATAAATGAAAAAGATATTATTTGACCTTATCTGACCTCTATTTCAGGTCATTAATTCGTATTCTTTACCTATAATAATTTTAGAAGATAAGAATTACATTAGTATACTAAGGCTGGCCGAGCCTTCAAATATGTACGTTAGGGGTATTTTAACTATAAAAAAATGTTAAATTAATAATTAAAAATTATTATTTTTTAATTCCCCCCTTTACTGCCTCGGTTTAAAAGCACATTGCATCAATAAGCTCGGAATCTGGCACTATTATGGCATAATTTTGCTAAAAATATTAAATGGATTGAAAATAACCAATTTTTTGTCCAAAGCAGTGAGTTTTAGCTCTTATTTTAATCTTGACTTTACTAAAATGCTATTTTCTTAGTTGTTTTTGTTTAAAAGTCCGTAAAGCTTGTAAACTTTTTTAAAAATTCTGTAAAGTTTATAAAAATTGGAATGATCTTTTTCCTTTTCATTTCTCTAAAGGTTTTCTTTTTCATTTCTCTAAAATACTTATTTTCAGTATTATTTACTAAACTAAATAATTCTTTTAAATTAAATATTTATAATTAAAAAAATTACATATGTAACCATATTAATTTTATGTTCAAATTGAAAAGTATTTTATAAATTATTATTTGTGATATTTTTTTTAGTAATTATTTTGTTATTTTTTTGATAAATAGTATTAATTTTATTGTTTCTTTTTTTATAATATTTTAAATAATTTACTTCTTTGTTTGAATTAAGTCGGGTATAGCTTATTTTAAACATTTTTTAAACTCTGTATTAGTTATTGCCTTCTTATCAAATATTGTTTAGGTAATTGGCTTTGATACCATTTTTGAGTTGAATTTTTAGCTTCAGTTAATTATAAACTAAATAATTCTTTTAAATTAATTAATGTTATATCAAATCTTATTTTTATATCTACTATCATAATACTCATTTCTTTATTATTTATTCCATAATATATTATGTCTTTTCTTGAGAATAATTTTCTTATTTTAAAGAATGATTCTTTTCTAAATTCTCTCCTTCTTTAAGGTTTAGTTTTAATTTTTGAATTTCTTTCAATTTCTTTTTGCTAAATATTATTTGTTGTAAAAGACTTCCTAAGATATATTGTGTTTACATTTCTATTATTTTTTAATTTTTCATTATTTTTATCATTTTTAAATAATGAAAAATATAGTTGTTTTTATAATTAATATTTTATATCGGTTGCAAATGATATATTTTTATAAGGCTTATAAATTTTTTGTTATATTCTATAAAACTTGCATAAAAAAATATGTATATAGTAAATTATTATGGCCAAAATATTGCTATTAATCAATTTTTATCAATTTATTGAAATCTTTCATTTTCTTCCTAGTTCGCGTTTTTATCATAAACTCGTCATTTTTTAATTATTTTGTGACTGGGCTGACTTTTGGATTTGACAAAAACTTTTATTTAGTATTGGTCAATCGTTTTGAAATTTGAGAAAATTTTTTTTTTTTTATAAAAGGTTGTAGTTAGCAGTTTTCAGTGGGTGCACCGGGACATCCCAACTAGGTTGGCACCTCCTTAGCACCTTCTTCATTAGACCGCTCACCACTAATATTATTAAAGCTTAATAAAATTAAATATACAAATAAATATTCTCAACAAAACCTGTAATTAGGTTTGTTGTTTTCATCTGAATAAATAAAAGAGCTAGCGAAAGATGGGGCATTCTACCACCAAGTCGCTGTACATAAACTAGGAGCCCTAGAGGCTAAACTATCAGCAGCAGCATTGCCCTCCCTGTAAATATGTGAGCAGTGAAACTCCATGTGGGAGATTTTATCTAAACAATCTTTCCAAATAGAGTACCATTTCCAAGGGACTGAAGAAGACCGAGTCTGTAGTAAAGCAACAACATATGCTGAGTCTGATTCCAGCCAAAGACGTCTCCACCCAAACATATATGCAGACTTCACCGCATAAATGGCTGCCGCTAGTTCTGCTTCAAAAGCATACAATATTCCAAGCGGAACACAGAAGCAACCCTTAACAAATGATCTGGAAGTTCTAAAAACACCTGCACAACCCGATAAACCTGGTGCTCCAAAAGCTGCACCATTTGTATTGACCTTTATCCATCCCGAGGGTGGTGCCTTCCAATTAATCTCTATGATTCTTGGAGCCCGTCTTGGAATGCCTGGTATTCGAAGTCGTTTAAGTATCTGAAGATCATCTACAGTATTTTTCATGCAACCACTCTTTGATAGACTTGCTTCACGAATAAAACGCCATACTGTTGCAAAAGCCGAGTTCATTGTTGTCTTTTTATTGTTGAATCGATAATCATTTCTAGTATTCCAAATTACCCAGATGACTGAAACAATCCCTGCTTTCCATAGATTGGTTAGTTGTGATCCAAATTCCATCTTCATTGCGGTTGTCCATAAGTTTAGGACAGAGGAGTCTGTACATGGTCTTTTTCCAAAGAAGAAGCATAGGAGGTCCCAAAGAGCACCTGCAAAATGACAACTTAAAAAAAGATGTGATAAAGATTCCTCCTCGGATCCACATAACGAGCAACGGGAAGGAAACGATTGCCCCCTTCTTTTTAACTGACAATCTGTTGGTAGTTTATTCTGGATAGCACGCCATAGCAAAATAGATCTTGAAGGCGGTATATAATGGGCCCAGATGGCCTTACCCCAAATTTTACGTTCCCTAACCACACGTAGTGAGTCATAAGCCTCACTAGCTGTAACATCACCCTTAATTGAGCGTGTCCAAACTCTGGTGTCTGAACCAATCCCAACCACTGTTGACTGAATTTCTGAGGCAATATCTGGATAGGAAACTATGAAAGTTTGAGGCAAATGCCAACCATCTTCATTTAGGTAATCCCCCACTAGGGAATGAATTGGCGGGTCCACTGGAGGATTATCCATCATTTCAATTAAAGGAGTACCTAACCAATTGTCGGTCCAAAACTTTACAGTAGAGTTTCTTCCAACTAACCACCTAGACTCCTCCAATAGAGTTAAGTAGTGCGGTCGCAAACCAGTCCAGACTGATGAACAGACATAATAATTTCGTGGAGAGCCATTTTTTGCTAAATATCTGCTACGTAAGTAATGCAGAGTGTTAGAATTCCCTGTGATTACCCTCCATGCAAACTTTCTTAGCATAGCCTCATTTAGGAAACGGAGGTCCCGTAAACCAAGCCCTCCTTCATCTATTGGACGACAACAGTCCCTCCAAGCCACTTGTACCTGTTTAACTGTATCCGTCTTTCCCAACCAAAAGAAATTGCGAATGATTTTTGTTAGGTCTTGAATGACTGTTTTTGGCCATTTATATATCTGAAATGAGTGGAGAAATGTTCCCTGAATGATCGAAGAAATTAAGCAACGCCGTCCTGCCAAAGAAATAGTCTGACCATTCCAAGCCTCAAGCCTCACACGAATTTTATCTGCTAAACTTTGAAACCAACACTTTCTCGGGGCCCCCTGGAAGAGATTGATTCCCAAGTAAGACAAGGATGATCCTCCAATGCGCATGCCAGATAAATTCCGAATTGATGAAATGTTGCTTGTTGTAACACCTTTACCAAAGTAGATAAAAGATTTTTCTAAATTTACCATTTGACCCGAAAGGCGACTATACAAGGAAAAAGCTTCAGTTAACACCCGAATATTTTTCTCACTTGCACTACCAAAAATAAGAAGATCATCTGCATATAAAAAGTGAGTTGGCGCACGAGATCCTCTTGGTGAAGAAATTGGGCTTAAACTTCCCGTATCCACCAACTTGCCAAGGTATCTGCTGAGGAAATCTTCAGCTATGCAAAATAATATTGGGGACAAAGGATCCCCCTGTCTGACTCCTCGAGAACAAGAAAAATAGCCCCTGGGTGAACCATTAACCAGGATTGAGATTCTCGCCGATGCGAATATATCTCGAATCCATCCCAAGAAAATGTTGTCAAAGCTAAAGCATTGCATCACTTTTATAATAAAATCCCAACGCATAGTATCAAAAGCTTTGTGAATGTCAATTTTCAAAGCGATGTTACCCTGTCGACTGGAAAGCTGCATAGCGTTAAAACATTCAGAAGCACCAGCTATACAATCACTAATATTTCTACCTGGAATGAATCCAAATTGGTTTTGAGACAGAATACGAGTACATATGTGTCCTAATCTGCTGGCAATAATCTTTGTTATTAACTTGAACATGAAGTTGCCTAAAGCAATAGGCCTGTACTGATCAATGGTGCTTGCTTGCTGGTGTTTGGGTATAAGAATTAAGAAATTAGAATTTAGCCCCGGGTGCATGTGGCCTGTTCTAAAATAATCTTGTATCGCTCGTACAATAATGTAGATTCTTTTGCTAACTAAAATAATCTTGTATCGCTCGTACAAAAACTTAACATAAATCAAAGAGGTAATTTGTGCATTTAGCTACTCTGTTTAACATATAATTCTATATATTTTTTCTTTAAATTTCAATTTACTTCTAAATATTAATGTAGATTCTTTTGCTAACAAAAGTTGATGCAATGTTGAAAAAAATGTAGTAATGTCAAATGAGCAAATCAGCTAAGTTAAATTCATTTGATTTTTGATATAATGAGCTCATAAGTTAAAAAAACTCAGCTCAACTAACTTACAAGCAACTTGTAAGTTTATTTAACAAAATGTATTTGTTAATGATATCATTTTTGTAATTACAATAATACTATTATGGAATATTGCAATTAAATTATATTCTTTTTTTTTTTTTTTTTTTCTTATTTTACAAAAATATAAAAATGTAATATTTATTATTACATTTTTTATTGTAAATGTTTTTTAATTTTTTGTTTTATTTTTTAGAAAAGTAAATAAGTTTGCTTAACTCAACTCATTTAAAAGTGAGTTAAGTTGAGATTGGATCATATAAAGTTAAATGAATTGAGTTTAGTTTTAACTCATTTAGGGTTAATTGAACCTAAGGAAGCTAAATCAGCTCAACTCATTTAATACCTCTTATTTAATACCTCTGAAAAAATGCAAATGGGGTTGCATGTATGAAAAGTTTGGCGAAATTTTTTTATCTTTATTTCTGTTGTTGGCATATTTAGACAAAAATCACAAGACATTATGATCATGTATGTAAATGGCTTTTATTATAGCATCATTTGTGGTCTCTAGGATTGTAAGGTTGTACCAAAAGACGCGGAGAGCTGATAATTTCCTTAAATTTTGGACAAGCAACTAATGTGTGCGTTTCTTTTATTTTTATACAATTATTTGACAGAAGTCGATGAGAAATAGCGGATTTATATGAATTGGGGAAAAAAAAAAAATAGAGCAACAAAAATTAATGCATCTACAAATTTGCAATATGTTTTGCAGTCTTTAGACATAATGGAGCGCTTATAAAAGCAATGCATTTAGTAGTGCTGTCAATGGACTCCTCCTGATGCTAAATGTTTGCGGGAACGAGCTTGATATTCTTGATTGAAATTTTGAAGAACTTATAGGTATTGGGTATTTTTCATAAACAAAAAATATGTTTAATTATATATTTTATGTTCTAATTTAACAAAATTTATGTTAAAAATATTTTATAATTATTGTATAATAGATAATAAAATTAGTTAAATAATCACAGATACAATTACATTCTTTGTTTTTATGATATTATATTTTCTTAATGAAATATTTTATTTAGTAATAAAATTTATTTTTAATTGTAAAAAAATCATATTCGAGTTTTCATGGAGCAAGAGCATAATCCCCTGACTCATCCCATAATGACATTTAGAAGCAAGGATAACATTGTTTTTATTTTTTATTTTTTTAGATAGATCATTTAGGGAACATAATATGATACTCCCTATTAATTTTAATTTTAATGATTTATTCATAAATCATGCAATCATGTATTTTGTCATTTAATCTTACTAGTTTTGGCAGCAACCTAATAATACATTTGGTAAATGTTAAATATTCATTCCAGGTGTTAAGAACCCCTCTCCCTCTCCCTCTCCCTCTCCCTCTCCCTCACCAGCAACAGCAATATATAGAAAATTTAGGGAATAATGAAAATATTACCAATTTAAGACAATTACCAAAATAACATCTAAACATTTTCTAAAAGACTTTTACCCCAAGACCCAAGTACCTAGATGCTTCAATATCACTAATTGACTAAAATACAACTTATTGAACACATCGTAGCGTTTGATGCTCCTGGACTTTGTTGGTTGGGCACGTGCGAAGCGTTTCCTTGACTTTTAGTTCCACCACCATACTACAATGCGACCATATTCATAAATATCTAGTACAAACTCTAGAAATAACCATGAAGCACTAACCCATCTTCAACTCATCATCTCTTATCCCGTGTTTTGTTCTATACCTTGCAAAAGCCAATCAGAACAAAAATTATTCTTTATGGTGTGAACAAATGAAACTAATGGTAACAAATATAGCTTTTATGTTACAAATATCAAGTTCTATATAAAGTAAATTGAACCATGCGATACACGTAACAAATCGTTCCACATATTGACAAGCAGTTCATGAACATGAGACTTGTAGGTAAAATATATTTGCATCTATTAATAGCTTAATCAAATATAAATCTTGATACATCACTGCCTCACCAGTTGGACTCTTCTTGTGGGAAATTACGACTGTAAAAAGGAAACTCAAATAGAAGAGTTGTTTTGAGCAACCTTGGCAAGCTCCCATATATTCTTGGTGGCATCGGAACTAGAGGACTGATACAAAATATGTTAGGCTTAGCCCTTTAAGGTTTTCAAGTTGCAATAAAAAAGGGAAAAGCCCAACAGGATTAAAAAAAGGGAGAAAAACAACTTGCCTACCTAGTAGTTCTTTTGTAAAGCTTATATGCACTCACATTCCCAAACTTCTTATCTGCTGACTCCTGCTTCATTCATGTCATACAACCCTATGTTACATGGTTCTTTTAGGACACTAAGAGTCTTAAATTTTTGGATATATATATGGGCATCGAACACACCAATTTTTCTAAGTTTTACGTAAATTTTCACCAAATTAGAGTGTCCAATACCCACATCCATATCCATATCCATATTATATCACTTGGACACAAGTACTTCATGAAAAATGAATAGTACAAGTAACATACATACACCATCAAAAGTCGATGTATTTTAAGGTAAATGAGGCTAGCAGAAACCAAACCTCAAGCAATGGAATGCCACTGATGAAAAGAAGCAAGAATGTGAGAAAGATTGGACCAAGGATCACAAGCCATTCTGCGCCTTCTAATACAGGTGTGGAAGCGATAAAAATTCCCCACCATAGGGACATCTATCTAGGCATAAACAATCATTAAGATTCAATATTAATAAAGAATCGTGCATCAATCCATAACATTGGGAAGTATCTAAGGAATCTTTTTTGGGTAGATTAGACACACTAATGTCTAGGGAATAATTATTCATTCTCCCGTATATGAATGACATGGTATTTCACACCAATCACATGCTTGTTTAGTGCAAATATTTTCTAGGAAAGTATTGTCGCACAATCAAAATTAGAATCAATAATTAGAATCAATATGATTAGCTGAGAGTATATAAGCCACTTACTCCTAAAACAATCAAGTAATTTGAGTTCAGACCCTAAGTAACATGTAATATACATAAATGTATTTAGTCTCAAAATAACATGTCAATTGTATATAACGTGTACATAATTTATAGAGTATACATACACTAAATATGTATTATCTATGTACAAGCTAATATATTCAATTATGTACAAATTAGCATACTATTATGGGGTTTTAAATTCAATAGTTTTTGGGTCTGAGTATGTATCTCTTGAGACATTAACACATCTCTTAAGTCCTCACCACTCAGAAATTAAAACTCAAGTTACAGATGAATACTATGCCAATATTGTGTTGTTTGGTGAAGGTTCAAATGATCATAAACTTCCCTGTTATTGAATTATATAATGAGGGGCTTCTACCAAGTTCAGCCAAAAGACCAAGATGTTCTTAGTTCCAAGTTTCAGGCTTACATTGTGTTGAAATCATGGATTTTTATAGTTTTTTAAATTGTAAAGTAAATTTGGAAAATAATTAAGAGCTTTTGTATCTAATAGCTGTCCAAATCTGTTTTTTTTGTCTTTTGTATTAATTAGAAAATTTTGTTTTCTTTTATAGCGTTTTAGTTTTACTATAAAATTATTAGTGAACACTATAATTTGTACAAGAAAATAAAAACATTATAATTTTTTAGTTCTAATTTTCTATATAGTATTGGAGCAAGTTCTTAATTAAGAACCTATCTATGTCGTATTTAACATCAAAAATCATCTCAGAAACCACCACCCTTCCTACCACCACAATCCCTACCAATTCTCTTGATACTTCATCTCTACAGATCACTGTAGAAAAACTCAATGGAAGGAATTATCGAAAATGGGTTCGGTCAGTCAAATTGATTATCAACGGGAAAGGAAAAATGGGTTACCTGACTGGAGAAATCACAAAACCCGCTTCAACCGATGCTGGTTTAATACAACGGTGGAGTTCAGAGAACTCAACGGTGACTACGTGGCTCATCAATTCTATAAGCAGCAATTGAAAAAACCTATTTGTTCTTACCAACAGCAAAGGATGTGTAGAAGGCTGTAAAAGAGACATTCAGATGGTGATGATTTTTCTCACATCTTTGAAATCAAAAACAAATTGTGGCAATTAAAACAAGGGGGTCGTGATATTACCGACTATTACACGGAGATGCAATCCTTGTGGCAAGATCTGAGCTCACAAGAGGAGTGAGAATGCGCCGACGACAACACCCGCTACTAGAAAAAAATCGAAGCCGAAAGGACCTTCAAATTCTTGTCTGGGATCAATCGCAAGCTGGATGAGGTCCATGCAAGGATACTCGGTCGACGTCCGCTACCCTAAATCCTAGAGGTGTTTTTCAAGGTTCGGCGAGAGGTAAGCCGGCGATAGGAGATGCTGAGCAACTTCCCTTCTCCAGCCGCTAGTCGAGATCCACTTCACTTGGCGCTAGGTGTTGGCGCGAATGGAGGAGCTGGTGGGCTGAGTCCCTTTAATAGCCCAATTAGGCCTAGTAGGTCGAGAGAATTCAGGAAAATTGGTGGGTCGAGAGATGGAAATGAGCCCACTAATACAGCCCATGGATAGATACAAATGGACAGTTTTTTGAAAATGGGCCTTCAACAAATTTTTCTAATGGGCCATATGGCAATCGGGTAGGAAAAAGCCCACAACAAAAAAGGCCTTTTTGTGATTATTGTCATAAGCTGGACATTTAAAAGATACATGCTGGAAAATTTATAGGAAACTAGTTGATTGGAAACCAAAGCAAAATAGAACTCGAAGTTATCAAGTAATGACTGATCAACAAAAATACCAAGACAACTCAACTTCAGGGGAAACATTCAATCCAAACTACTAGACCAAATTTACAGAATATTTTCCAATATGCATAATTCTGGTCAGTCATTTTCTTCAGCCTCAATAGCCTATAAAGGTAATCACCCAAGTGTCTTAATCACCACTTCACAATTCCAAAAACCTTGGATCATTGATTCTGGAGTGTCTGATCACATGACTAATTTCTTATCATTTATTTACCTCTTACTGACCTTATGCTGGTAATTTGAAAGTTAAAATAGCAGATGGAACTCTCTCAACTGTTACTGACAAAGGGAGTATCCAAATTTTTGACTCTCTATGCCTCAAATTTGTCCTTCGTGTCCCAAACTTGTCTTGTAATTTAATATTCATCAGTTAGTTAACACAATATTCAAATTGCTCAACTAATTTTTTCCCTTCTTATTGTGTTTTTCAAGACCTGTCATCGGAGAAGACAATTGACAGTGCTGAAAAATGTGAAGGACTTTACTATTTTAATAAGACCAATGTGATTGAAAAACATCAAATTGTAATTTGTGATTCCGCATCTATTTCTAGGAATAGTGAAACTTATGTTATGGCATTAAAGAATGGATCACCCAAATTTTCAATATTTGAAGCGTTTGTTTTCTTTTATGTTTTCAAATAAAAAAATTAATTTTCAGTGTGAAATGTGTGAACTTACAAAACACAAACGTCATTCCTTCTTAAACGTCCAATATAAGCCATCCAAACCTTTCAGTTTAATTCATAGTGATGTTTGGGGAATCTCGTGTTCTCCTATCTGCACTCACTCTAAATGGTTTGTAACATTTATTGGCGATCATAATAGAGTCTGTTGGGTTTATCTATTTAAAGAAAAAACTAAAGTTCGTGATATTTTCATTCATTTTCACCTAATGGTACAAACACAATTTCAATCACAAATTCAAGTTCTTAGAACTGATAATGGCTCTAAGTATTTTAACTACACTTTATGCCATTATTTACAAGAAAATGGGACAATTCATTAAAGCTCTGGTGTCTCCACGCCTCAACAAAATGGGATGACTGAACGAAAAAACACACCTTCTTGAAGTAACAAGAGCTTTAATGTTCACTACAAATATGCCAAAGGAATTCTGGGGGATGCAGTTTTAACTGCGACTTATCTTATCAACAGGATGTCAAGTCGTATCATTTCCTTTGAAAAACCCATTCAAAAGTTTCAAAATTGTTTTTCCACACACCTTCAATTTGAACTCTCTTAAAGTGTTTGGTTGTACTGTATTTGTTCACATTCAACTACACAACAGATCCAAGTTAGATCTTAAAGAAACCAGGTGTGTTTCTATCAAATATTCTCCTACTCAGAAAGGGTACAAATTCTATGATCCTTCTACAAAAAGGATAATTGTTAGTCGAGATGTTATTTTCTTCAAAGATACATCTTACTACCAACAACCCTTTCTTTAGGGGGAGAAAATGAGTGAATAAAACTCTGTTGGTAAGTACTTGGATTTCAATAATTTGAGTTTTAACCCTCCTAAAATCATCACAAATAGTGAACCCTGTCCAAAACCCACAAACAGTAAACAACCTACCATCTCTTCTAATTCTATTGTGCCATCAACAAAGGAAAATTTACACCAAGAAAGAAATATAGAAATAACAAAAAAAAAAAGAGATAATTATTTACTCATGGAAGTCTAAGCTAAATGATAAAAAAAAAAAATTCACATTTGATGCACCAAAAGAGTCAGAACTCGTGATAGATCCAAATACTCAAAAAGAAATTTTCACACCAGGTAACTCTGATTCCCATATGTCTTATAATTTCGGTCTTATACACTTCATCCCATTTCTAAATTTATTTCTTACAATAATCTGTCTACTATATTTCATACTTTCACCTCTGAACTTTATAGAACAGAAATTTCGAAAAATATTCATAAAGCTCTTAGAATTTCAAAGTGAAATGATGCTGTTATGGAAGAGATAAAAGCACTAGAAAAGAATGACACTTGGGATGTAACAAAACTACTGAAAGGAAAGATACCAGTTGGTTGTAAATGGGTATTCACGATAAAATACAAAGCTGGTGGGATAGTAGAGCAGTACAAGACCCGTCTGATTGCAAATGGGTTTACACAAACCTATGGAATTACTACACAGAAACATTTGCACTAGTTGCGAAACTAAACATTGTAACGGTGCTCCTAACACTAGCAGCATGTCTTGATTGGCCTCTCCAACAACTAGATATAAAAATACCTTCCTAAATGGAATACTGGAAGAAGTCTATATGACCATACCACCAAGATTCAGTCAAAATGCTAACATGGTGTGCAAATTAAAAAAGTCATTGTATGGTCTTAAACAGTCATCGGGAGCATAGTTTGATAGATTTGCAAGAGTAGTATGAAAACAAGGGTATCAACAGGGACAATCTGATCATACATTGTTTTTCAGACAAATTGGAGATTGGAGGAAGACAATCTTAATTGTATACAAAGTTGATGATATAATTATGAATGGAGACCATTTGGAGAAAATTGAGTGACTCAAGAAGAACTTGGCAGCCGAATTCGAAATTAAGGATCTAGGACAAATACAATACTTCTTAGGAATGAAAGTTGCAAGATCAAAAAAGGAAATCAGTGTTTCCCAGCGTAAGTATGTCCTTGATCTCCTCACTGAGACAGGCATGCTTAGATGCAAACCGAGCGATACTCCAATTGAAATGGGAAAGAACTCTGAAGGTTTGGGAAAGTTAGTTGACAAAGAAATGTATCAAAGACTAGTAAGAAAGTTGATATATTTGTCCCATACTAGGCCTGACATCGCTTTTACAGTTAGTCAACACATGCATCTCCCAAAAGCAGCTCATCTTGTAGCAGTGTACAAAATCCTCAGATACCTCAAAGGGTCACCAGGCAAAAACTTGTTTTTAAAAAAAAAATGAAGTCAAAGTTATAGAAGTTTTCACTGACGCTGACTGAGTTGGTTCAATAAAAGATAGACGGTCCACTACAGGATACTATACCTTTGTCTTTGAAAATTTAGTAACTTAGAAAATTAAAAAACATAATGTTGTCGTCAGAAATAGTGCAGAAGTTGAATTTAGGGCAGTTGTCTAAGGAAAGTGTAAGATATTATGGCTAAGAAAACTGTTGATGGAATTTCAAGTTCCAGTTAAGTCACCAATTAAACTTTACTGTGACAATAAAGCAGCCATCAACATCTTCCTTAATCCAGTCCAACATGATAGGACAAAACATGTGAAAATCGATGGGCACTTCATCAAAGAAAAGGTTGAAAGTTGAACTATTTGTATGATTTATGTTCCAACAAATGAGCATATTACAAATATCTTTACTAAACGACTTTCTCGTCAAAGTTTCGATGATTTCATTTTCAAGTTGAATATGATCAACATTTAAGATCTAATTTGAGGAGTGTTGAAATTATGGATTTTTAGGATTTTTTAAATGGTAAAGTAAATTAGGAAAATAATTAAGAGCCTTTGTATTTAATAGCTGTCCAGATTTGTTTTTTATGTTTTGTATTAATTAAGAGATTTTGTTTCCTTTTATAGCGTTTTAGTTTTACTATAAAACTGTTAGTAAATACTGTAATTTGTACAAAAAAAATAAAAACATTACAATTTTTTAACTCTTATTTTCGATTCATTGTTATAAAAGTACTTATACAAGTGACCATCATCAAACAAATCGTAAACTGATAGTGTAATTGTATAAACTAAAGTACACTTAAGGTCGAGCCTTTCACCATTTTTATTCAACATCAAAAGGGTATACAACTGTCACCAATTCCAAAAACAAATTGGAATGTGATAGAAAAGCTAACCTCACCAAAATAGTTTGGATGGCGAGAGTACTTCCATAGTCCAATATTGCACCATTTGCCTCTATTTTCTGGAGAATTTTTGAATATCAATTTTTGTTGATCAGCTATAGCCTCAATGGAAAAACCTACAGACCATATAATCCACCCAATTACATCTTGAGCTAGAAGTGATGATTTCCTGTCGCTTGCATTAACTACTGTCACAGGTAAACTCACAGCCCACACCCAAGCAGCCTGCAGAACAATAGTTCTTTTTTATCCAAGTTTCAGCTAACCCTTACTTTCTAAATCAAGAGCAGTCATTCATAATTTTTTTTTGGCATTACAACTTCTTTGGTCCCAAACTCTTGCCTCATTCACACAAGGGTAGCATGACATTCTGGTCACTTTCACAAATTGAGCACATTAGTTACCTTTCTAAAAATTATGTAGTTTAGTCACCTTATTGTTGCATTTTTTGACGCTTTATTCATTCTTGTTAATTTTGATTTTTTTAATCATTTTTTGGGAAAAAAATTAATTATGATAGATTTGAATCTTATTAGCAAAGAATTGACAGATGTTTGAAGAAAAAAATGTCTCAAAAGTGAAAAAAGTGAATAATAAAGTGGCTAAGATGACCAAAATTGACTAAAGCGTCCACAAATGTAATAGTAAGATGGCTAAAGTACATCAATTTAAAGCAGGTGACTAATGTGTTCAATTTCTGAAAGCAAAGTGACCTAAGTGCACTATTTTCTTTACACAAAGGTCTCAAAACTTTAAAACTTAAACACTTTGATTCTCAACTATTATTTTTTAATATATAAGTCTTAGATTGTTACTATTCTTTACCACACCAGCCAATTTAAGTTAAGGATGAAAATAACCACCATCTAACCATTATCATGTCCCTCTATGCTAAAAAAAAAAAAAAAACTTAACTTGTTTTGCAATTGCTTTCTCACAAATTCTAAAGGTTAACTATGGTTTATTTAGCGCACCCACATGAGTTTCACCAACACCTTATCTTTAATTAGTTGATGTGACAAATAATAATTATGATTTAGAACTCGTGTTAAAAAATAATAATTAGGCAATCAAAGTGTTATGTTTTGAATTTGGGGGACCTTTGTATGAAGGGAGCAGAGTTTGAGAACCAACAATGCAATTAAGCCTATGTTTTTAATGTCAAATAGAGAAAGCACAAGAACCTGAAAGATCCAGAAAATTGCCAATCTTCCCAAATTGGAACGCATTTCATCAAAACGTCTATCCTCCCCCCATTGCAAAATCCTATAAAGAAGAATTAGAAAACTGAATCATTATTGAGTTAACATTTAATGTCACTTGGGCATTTTAGCATCACTTGGACATCAAACATAGGACATGTTATTTTTCATTGGTTGCTATTGACCTTGAGATAATACCAAGAAGTTAGTAACCTTCAATTGTTTTTGCATAGATTTATGTCTGATCATGGATTAAGATATCCAAAAAAATTCAAAAACTTTCTTAACATTTCTGTCCTTTTGATATGCAAATATAAAAAATGAGTTGAAGACAATATTTACAGTGTTAAATGTAATTTTGGTAAAATGTCACAGATCTTAGCTGAAACTTTGTAAATAATAATTTTTAATGAGTAAATGTCATGTCATTTAATATGCCTATAAAATACTGAAAATATTGATGAAAATTTGGTAAATGTCATTGAACATGGACGGATAAATTTCAAACAGCTTTTCTATAAGATCAAAATCAGTTATAGCAAGTTTGATACAGCACAGGAGAAGAGAAGAGAGAGAAATGGAAGGGTATGAGGAGACAAGAATTAGGGTCAGAAATTTAAAAGGATAGAAAATAGGGAGAGAAACAGAAAAATTTGGGGACAATCCAATGCCAATTTTCAATACCTCATGTCAAATTTGCAACCTAAACTTAATGACCAACAAGCAAACAACCAAAACTCTAAGAGCCTAAGGGAGCATTAATAACAAAATTGACAGAAAATCCTACTACCCTGAAGCTTCTATTATTTTCATATTTGCAATATTCCTATTTTACTTCAACTTTAGTATATTAAAAACTATAGATGTATGACCTTCTTTTTCCCTGTTCTTTACCTCGAATAGAAGTTAAAGAGTTTGTTGTTATTTCAAAGATAGGCCAATCCAGAAAAGTTCAAGGCAGTAAGAAAAACATAAAGGTACACAACAAAAGACACAAACCTAGGATTAGGAGTTTGTTTAATGGAGAGAAGTGAGAGGTGAAAACACTCCAACAAGTTGGGAGATGAACCGTTGCATTTTATATGAAAATGATAAATGATAATACGATCATTCAACACATAAAACAATGAGAATACTTCAAGGCACAAACTCATAATAGTTTACCTTAATAACAAAAATAGTCCCAGGCGAAGAGCCCATACCACAGTAAACTCAAGAAAACCTGAAACAAACAACCAAAAAACCATGAATACAAGGACATGTTCCAGAAACTTATGATGAAACTTCATTTGATGATTGTGAAATTTGACATGCTAAGTGGAATACCACATGAATACTAACTCACTTTGTCTTCAATACTTAATTAGATACATACATGAGAACATAAATCTTGATAAACTAATATACATAAGCAGAATGAGAACATATATGTTGATAAACTAACATACATAAGCAGATATGGTGCAAAATAAAGAGAAGTAAAAATTGACACAAATGGAACTGTTTGGGAATGAGGCATGACAAGTATATCACAATGAAGACGTCCTCATTTAATTGCAAGTGTAAAAATACCTCTTCATTCATATGCTCAAACTGATGAAGAGTTTGTATGTAGTCACTCAAATGAAGACGTCTTCATATGTGATATTGTTGCCTATAAATTACTTGTTAAGAGAATCCTTGAGATGCCAAAAAATAGAGATTGACGTCGTTATGTCCAGATGATTCAAATTATGAATTATAAATCATTGACACTAGTTATAATTCTTCTTTTCTCTTTTCTCTTACTGGTTTATCCATTACGCTTCTAATCTTATCATTCTAGTTCTATTATCTTACTCTTATTGCCCATTAATTTGGTATCAAATCCAACTTTGACCCCATTCAAAGCATCTCTTTCTTGATCGTATTCATAAATTGAAATTTTGGAATATAACTTCGATTAGGGTTCATAGATTGTATTAATTTCTTCTGGGACAAGTTCTTCTCAAACTAAAGACGTTATCTTTATAATACTGATATAATAATTTTTGTATTGTTCTTTAGATAAGCACTATAATTAGGAAAATGTGATTATATTTTCCATTACTAGTTCAAGGGAATGAATAACAAACGTCATTTTTACTGGATTCTAATTTTTAGTGTCTCTTTCTCCTCTCTACCCTCTCACGTCAAATTTCGTTTTCCAAACTACGTACATACACACTTAACTCTTCAAAAATTTCTCAAAATGTCATGTTTCTTTAAGCCATAAAATATTAAAATAAAAAAATACGTTTTCTAAACTCTAAAGCAATAAATTGAGTCTATTTCACCTACCAATGCATGTATCACCAATACGCAACATAAACGTGAATATAAATTGCAAAGAGGTTGAGCAAACTAGCTTAAAAGTGGAGATTTTTGTTTATTAGCCACTTATTGCATATGATGACACACTAACTACAGAAAATTCGAAGTCCAATTATTTAGAGTCCAACACTTCGTGTCACTTTTTGGTGTTTCACTATATGCCAATACGCCACAAACACATCGAGAAAAAGTTACCGAAAAGGTGGACACCTGTTGGACACTATTGGTGGCACATAAAGCACACTGACAATGTTATTACCTGTCTAAAATGCCATGAACCTTTGACTATCAAAGTCAGGATGGCAAGTATAATAAAATTGGTGCTTCCTGTGGAGAATAAAAGAAAAAACCAGTTATTTCAGAGCAGTGACAATTGACAGACTCTAGATTTCCTCTGTATTTCCCAGAAGCCAATATAAAACTTAAATTTTCTGCCAAAACTTATGCGTCAGTTACATGAATTTCATCGACCGACACCCATGCCCAACAACGCAAAATTTGTCCCTTTCTTTTCTTAAAAAAGGCTATTTTGACTAAACAAAAATTGAAAAATGAAGAGAAGTCGTAAAGATAACGAAAGAAATAGAGAACAATACCAGCTAAGTCAGTGACTTTGTCGAATTTAAGCAAAGCAGTGATTATGAAGAAGAAGAACTGATAACCCACCTGCACGAACAAAAACAAAATGAAAGCTCAACAACATAAGATTGAAATAAAGAAATGAAAACCAAAATTGAGAAAGAGAGAGAAGTACGGTGACAATGGCAGTGAGGACCAGGAAATGGGAATCAATAACAGTGCCCATTGGTAGAGACGATTGTTGCTTTTGCTCACTGGATTTTGTTAATTCGCAATTTTGACTCTATGTTTATTACACTGAAGCCGCATGTGGTTGAAATTGAAACATCGTTACTTCTGATTCTTGGCTTCTCCGTTTAGAAGCTTCTTCTTCACGTCTCTACGGACGCTGTGGATAAGAGGGTGTTAATCATAACGTTTTTTTTTCTAATGTTTACCAACTATTATAGTTAGAGACTTTGGCATTGGGCAAATGCCTTAAATGTGCCAAATTGTATATTTATACCTTAGGGTGGAATTCTTGCAAAATTTGTCTGTTTGGCTGGTTTATTACTTGTAACAGCCGGTCTCCAAGTTTGCCTAATAGAAAAAAAAAAAAAAAAAACTCCAAAAAAGAAAGAAAACGTTGGGCGATAAATGCCCTAGTAAGAGGAAGGAAACATTGCTTAAGACAACATTTGGTCGTTGTTTTCTATTCATTCTCCTCTCACCCAAAAAGTCAAGTGGCCTCTCCTACTTGGAAACCAGCACCTCCATCGTGCCTGTCCACCGGCCACCAGTGCGCTTCTATTATCGCCACTAGTCCGCCTCTATTTGCAGTCATCATCCAGCGACCCAGCAATCCTCTATTCGCAACCGCTAGCAAGCAGCCCAGCCACCACCAGTATTCCTCTGTTTGCAACCATTATCCAGAAGTCTAGCCACCACCAGTCCGCCTCTGTTCACGACCATAAGTACAGCCTATTCTCCCACTTTCGTCGCCCCATCAATCGGTGCATTTTGCAGGCCACTACTAGATAGCTTAGTCTTTTGTAACTTCTACTGTTCTAATTTTTTACCACGATTCTCACCAGAAAGTACTATTGCATATATACTTTTTTTTATCATTGTCCTCTCTATTTGCTTATGAAGTTTAGGTAGCATTAGAGATAGTTTATAAACGAAAGTCAAGCATATTAATCTATATTTGTGGTTACAAAATTAATCAGTGTTTAGTGGGGCTTGATAAATCAGATTTGGGCACAAACAATTTTCGTAGCTTCTTAGCAAATACTGTTGTGTTTAAATTTATGAACAATGAATTCTATTAGGGAAGAAGGGGTTGGTGGGGATTCTCAAACAGATTTGGTCACAAATTGTACAGGTTTCTTTGTTAAGTTAATAACTTAATGTATTTTGAAGAATTTATTTAAATAAGAAAGAAAAAAAATTCGGATTTTGGAGCCCCAAACATGTAACTGTTAGTTGATGGGATTTCCCGAATTGAAACACGACACTTTTCGGTTAATTTTGGTTGCAGTTTATTATTTTGGGTTTGGTTTAGGATTTTATGCCATCCGGTTCGTTTTACCCCATTGACATTCCTATAATGTTGTTAGATATAGCTCTAGTGTCATGAAATTTCTCTCATGTTATTTTCTCTTTGCCAAGCTTGTATTTATATTGTATTTTAAGCTTGCTACTCTTCTAATGGTTGAGGCATTGGCTCCTCCTTTTAAGCTTTAAATTGTTGCACTCTTTTTTTTTTTTTCAATCAAATTTTCTTTATTTCTAGCACACAAAAAATCAGTAAATCGATTAGTCCTTTTTGTTGCTACTGTTGTTATTTTTACCCCAGCTTTAATATGTAGATTTTTTGAGTGTTCATTTTGAGTTGAAGGTGTGTCCATTCTCGTTAGATAAATGTTTATTTATGAATGGATGAGCATTTATTTCACTGAAACTCTAATAGTCTCTCACTAATGACTTGGTAAAGTTTATAGTTGGAACGAGAAATATTTTTCAATATAAATCCTGGGTATTTAAAGCCGCCTATTTAATTGTTCTCTTGTTGTTTTGGAAGCTAAGAATCACATTGCTTCTCCTATAACATCATTTTTTGGACTTCTAGCCTTTATGAACAATAATTGAAAAGAAGAAAAGTTATATAAGCATTAAACTATTAACCTTATGTTTTATGTTGAAAAAGTTATGTTTGTCATGTCTTTGGTAGATAAAATTTTTACCTTTATTGAGACTTGTATACAAAATATTATATTTGCTCTTTAATTAATGCTCTAATCATTTTCCTATAATAGTTTAGAACTTCTTTAGGCTATAATCTAGATACTCTTTCTCTATCTGTTTACTTGCATTTTGACCATTTGTTCGTTGGCAATCTTAGTATTCAATATGTTTTTATTGTAAGAGCAATTATTTTGCTTTGTTCTTAAGTTAAAATGTAATTCTGAGAGCAATAATGCGTAGGAGTTCTAATGGGTTCAGAAGTCGAACTGCTACAGCATCTTATGATGAACTATTTGGTTGTCAAGTTTGTAGGTTGTTTTATTTCTATATGGTTTCTAGGAATGATAATATATTGTGAAAGTAAAGGGATGTTTTGGATTAAGAATCACAATGTGGTTATTAATTTAATGTCTATAAATTGTTTATTACTTAGCATAATTATCTGGCTATTTCATTTCAGAGTCGCTCAATTACAGTTCAGAGTTCTAGTATTTTGTTTGAATACAGTTGAGTGACAATAGTTAATGATTGGGGTTTTAAATTAGTTTTAGGAAAATTTTATATATTTCCTATTGAAGAATTTCTGTTAAAGTTGGAATCATAGAATAAACTCATGACTGAAACAAACTCTAGAATATAATAGAGAGAATTTGGAGGGAAAAAAAAACGGAGATACTTGGTTCTTAGAAGGTGATCGCATGACTGAACTACTTTCATACTTCAATCATGATAAAGAGAAGAAGAAACATCATTCATCATGTTAAGGAAAGGATACTAATGTGAGATGGTTTATGAATAGAGTTCATGATTTTGGTTTTGACTAACTTTGGATGTATTGTCAAAGTTGTTCTCTCAGTGTATTTCCTCAGAATAAAGTAATGATCTTTATAGTATTCCTACTTCCCAAGAAATTAAAGTTTTATTTTTTGCCAACAGTAATCGAGTTTTTCCTTGAGTACTGAACTACTTCGTGATTTCATAAAAAAAAATATAAGTTATTTATATGTTAATATACAACCATTATTTGTAAATGACAAATTGAACACCAAGGTTACAAGTTATTGTATTGGACATGTTATATTACTTGTTATAATGTGGTGTGTTTTTATGTTTGTTTTTTAAATTTATATTTTTTTTAATGAATATGTAATATTCTTTTTTCTTGTAACAAACAATGGCATCTGAAAATATTGAACGACTTTCATGTATTAGACGCGAACACTACTTTATTGGGAAGATTTCTAACATGTATAAAATGGAAGAAATTGAAACAATCAAGTCAAAATTAGACATGTTTGGTTTGAAGAGAGAGTTTGATTAAGCATGCTTTGGATTTCTATTGAAAATGCACCAAATTGAGTTCACAGGACCTTTGGTGCACCATCTTCTAATGATGCAAGATAGCAAACAAAGCGAGAAGAAATTTAGAATTGTTTATAATAGACGTGCACATCGATTTGGTTATGAGGAATTTTTCCTCATAACTGGTTTGATGTTTACCGGTGATGAGAACATTCCATCCTTCCAAAGTCGCTTGAAAGAACAATATTTTAGAAGAGAGAATATTATTACCAAGTCAAGGTTATGTGAAGTATACAAAAGGTTACCAAAAAACATAAATAAAAAAGATGTTCTTGTTGGGGGAGCAGAAGTCATATAAGATTAATTTTGATTACTTGTGTCTTGTTGAAGATCTGGATAGATTTAACAACTTTTCATGGGGGAAGGTTGTTTATGATTTCACCATACGAAAGATAAAAAGCAGTATGGTGAATAGGGTAAAAAAGAACATTAAGACATTGGAAAGAAAACAAGAAGAAATTGAAGAAGAGGTACAAGAAGATGATGTGGATATGGACGATAATGAAGAAGATAATAACGCGAGGAAATCATATGCATGTACATCGTATAACATGTATGGTTTTCCATTAATATTATAAGTATGGGCTTATGAAGCCATTCTAGCTTTAGTTGATGATTTGGTTTGTCAACGTGCATAAGATTCGATGCCAAAGATTTTGAAATGGGAAAACAATAAGACTGGTCGGTGGTTGAGATTTAAATACTTGGAGAGGACTTACTTTAGCCATTATGATGTAAGATATTCATTTGTTACTAATTTAAAATTCTTAATAATGTTTATTTTATAAACATTAATAAATAATGTTTTCATTGTATGAATTTTCAAATGTGAAATTTCTTGCAGCTTTTGGTTCAACAAGTTTTGGCTCCTACTGAAATGGAGAAGAAGATGTTGTATTATAAATCAAGTTTGGCTTGTAAAAGAGGAAAGCCTGAAGAGTTTGGTGAACAAGTGTTTCATAATCTTGAAAAAATTGACAAGGGAAAGGATAAGTTGAACAATGAATATCAACCCTCTTCATCAACAATAGACATTGATAAGGTACAATTAATTTCATCATTGTCGTGTGTCTTTTGGACTTTATCTAACGTTCCATTTGGGTAGGTTATGTAATAATATTTAATTTCTACTTCATTATTGACATTGATGATACTTAAATACTTATCCATTCATATATATTATTAGGTTATGGAAGAACTGCTCCTTGTTAAGGAAGAAGTTCGGAAAATTAAGCAGATAGTGGTCAGTATTTTTTAGATGTGTTGAATAAGGGAAACAGAGATGTCCCTTTCGAAGGTCATCATGTATTTCAAGGAAGCAGCCCAATAAGGGGAGAATGTAGTAGTGACATTGAGGCTACAATTGGCGTCAATAATGGGTCTGATATACAATGAAACTCCAATGAAGGTGTCATTGGTGAAGAAGACGTTGTTGGTAAGAGTGAAAGCGTACCTATAGATGATGATAATGCTACCAATATTGACAATGATGTGGATACGTACAAAAATCAGTATGGAGAAAAGGACAAATCTATTCAAATTATATTCTTAGAGGAAGAATTATAAAAAAGAAATTTGGCAGTACAGAGACATGAAATTGAAAAGGATATTGAGACACAATCTGAGGAGGTCGATGTAAACGATCCAGATTGTTGTATGATTGTGTCGGGTCCCACACCAACCAAGAAGTACTACACGAGAAAGCACAGATCGATTGGTCCATCCCTCAGATCTTCATATGAGATCTACAAGAACATTAGAAGGAAGAGGAAGGCATCAAAAATAAAGCAATCCTTCGATGTACTTAATGGATGCTCTCTTGATTACTATAATGTGAATCAAGGAATAGATTCAAATAAATACTTTTATTTCATTTCCTGGCTGCACAAAGCATCGTCCAGTATGGTGTAAGTAAATCACCTTTGATATATACGATCTCGTATTTATAAATTTTCTTAATATACTTTGCATATTTATTCCTATATAGTTCACTTTCGCTTTCATTAATTAAGATATTTTTACAAATTTTACTTTAGGGACAGCATCAGTGTTGGTTACCCAAGTAAAGGGACAGCAAATGCTATATAGTTTCATCGTCTTTTAAAAAATGAAACCAACCTATTCAACTCAATGAGTATTAGTATCCCCATGTTTTGTTTACTTGTATTATCTGAATATTTAAATTTGTTTATATTGCACTTGTTTTAATAAAACAAATATTTTCAAAATGGCATAGTTATAAATTTACCTTGCAGCATATTGATTGTGATCTCTGCTTGTTGAGAAAGAAGTTTGATGCATGCCCTTCAAAATTTTGTCAAAAAAGATGGTCAACAATATACTTAACTTTCTTGGTAAGTCACCCTATCCAGATTGTATAGTGACATTGAAATATTAAATTTTCGTACTTGCATCCTATACATCTTTTCTGCCAATATATTTGTTATGGATATTATTATCTTAATAATATTGGTGTATATTATCTTCAATTCTTCATATTCATGTATAAACTCAATTGGAGGGTCTTCTGAATTCTTCATTTCTAACCCTTGATTGGTCCTAGTTTTCCAGCCACCATTCTATTGGCATCACTAGAGAATTGAAGTGCACTTTAGTGACACCAAACTTATTTATTTAAAATTTGAATGTTTATGTAATCTTATTTAAATAAATTAAAACTAAAAATCTGTTGGAATAAATAGAACAAATAAATAATGAATCTGTTGTCATGTATGTTTCATATTGCTACTTAGTGATTCATAAGATGAGTATGGGGGTTTGTGGGTAATGGGCAAAATCTGTTGCGATGGCATTTTTCTAGAGAACGAAAGGGAGATGGCAGCAAAAATGGATTGAGCTACTTTTGCGCAAGTTAACGATATGATGTTTGTTTAAGTATGATCTGTTGGGTATTGGGAGAAAAAAAATTGAATTTTTGCAAGAGACGAAATCAAAAAGAAGAAAACTAGAGCTTAATTTTGATGTAATTATCAGATCGTCGAACTCAAAAGTGGATATTTTTATTTTACAATGTTGTTGGAGATTGGTCATTCGGACTTCGGTTTGTGCTTTGTTGAAGGACAAATTGATAGAGGAGAGTTGGGAGAGAGAGTACCAATTGGATTTGCAATGTGTATTACAATAACTGGTTAAAGTTAATTATTTGTTTTGCAAGACAAGTTAACCGTCTTGTTTGTATCTTTGGAGATGATAATCATGTACTTTCTTGAGTAAGTAACGTGTTTATTCGGGGACTAATTGCATTTAACTTACACTGCTATTAGATTAGCCCTCTAGTTGCAGACTTGCAGGTGGGTTTTAAGTTGAAAAAAATAGAACTCTGTTTGCAAATAAATAATGAATCTGTTGTCATGTCTGTTTCATATTGCCACTTAGATGTACTAAAAACCTGTTTGCAATTAGATGTGCTTAGGTTTGATTAATTTAATGGTAGAGAAATAGTTAAATTAGAATGTTTAATGTACTCTGTTTTTGGACTGATTTGGGTAGACCTATTTGTAAGCATTACTCTCTTAATTAATGGCACTGTCATGTCTGTTTCATAAGATTTTTATATGAGATAAAAATCTGTTTGCAAGTTAGGTTGCTTCTGATTTCCTTAGTTCTTGAGTAGCAATGGCTTTTTTTTGGAAATTAACTCGTATTTGATTTATAGGCATATCCACTTCAATCTTAAAAATTGGGATCTGAATTGAAATTTATTGTCCTGATCAGCTTGGTTATATCTATAGTTCTCATAAATTCTTATTTTGATTTTAGTTATTGTATTTATAATTTTTTTTTGCAGCCACGATTATTAAGTCATAAGAATGAATGGCTAAGGGCAGAAGGAAGGAATGAGCCATATGATTGGTTCTCTGATAGAACTCTAACAAATTATATACTAAGATCCATTCCTGAATTTGGAGCGCCATGGTACAAATTGGACATCCTATATAGAATTATATCCTTCAAAGATCATTGGATTGCGTTAGAGTTTGATATTCTGTCTCAAGAGATACACGTCTATGACTCACTTCCATCCCATATTCGAGATGCACCCTTGAAGAGACAACTACAAAATATATGTAAGATGTTCCCTGATTTCATCTACTAGTGTGGAGTGTATGAGAAAAATCATCATGGTCGAAAAATAACCTTTACATATATTTGTTCGGATCACAGCTGTGAAGTTTGTTGAAAATTGTCACCTTGAACATTTCTGATCCCAATATCTTGTTAGCTCTAATCCTCCAACAACAATTTTGATGAATAAATTTAATTACTACAACCTCCCTTCTACTGTTGTTTGTTTTTGTGTCAAATTGGTTTCGTATAACATAAATACCAATTTCTGTAAGAAGATGAGATTTAGAGTCAAATACTTGTCCAACACTTAATCCAAGCTCGCCTTTTGATTTTTCAAGACTCATGTTCGATCCTGTACACTCATTTCTTATTGATGTTGTTGAATGTGGGACAACCAGATTGTTTGAGTAATTTTATCTCTCAACTTCATCAGTTACATTAATTGGTGAGCATGAAACTCCACGTCCTTCATCTATTCAAACATTTTGTATTGGACTTTCCTTAATCGTTATCTCTATGTTGTTATTTATGTCAAAATAATCATTCTTTGATATTCTTATAGAGTGCAAAAATGATATGTTTTCAACCAAATGAGAAGTGAAGTGAATTTCGGACTGGTCAACAGGCGATTTGTTCTCAACAAATTGACTACAACCATTCTCATTAGTTGGTGAGCAGGTGGAATGCCCGATGTCTGTCATAACAACAAAAACATACATTACAGCCTTACTATGCTTGGCTTCGAAGTGCAAGTTCATAAATTCATTCAAGTCTTCATCATCATATATTGCAACTATTGGGAACACTACATCATTCTTAAAGAAGTATTTAATTGACAAAACATTTTTGTATTTATCAATTTTCAATTTCTTGTATAAGTCATCTTTCAACTGAAGGTAATCATCTCCTTTTCGTAACCTTATGACAACACCTTCTCCACCATGATACTCCTCTCTATTTTCTAACTTCACCCACTCACCACCATGTATTACGAGTGCACTCAGTCCATCCATCACCAATCTGATTTTTTTTTTACATAAATATGTATTTTGTTAAAATGATATTTATCACATTATGATAATACAAGAAAATGTAATTAATTGCAAAATTTGTAATACAAGAAAAACTTTTGCTAATATGGCAACTGAGCATAACAGTAATGGTTGTGTGTACAGTTAAATTCATTTAAAATGGCAACTTAGCATAATAGTAATTTAGGTCGACTTTAAGTCGAACTATGGTCAAATTAAGTCGATATCCTTGCAATCTAACATTACAGTTCTAATATAGGGTTACTATCAAAATAACAAACATTTCTTAACTTGACGATCACCGTTGAAATGCAAGCGTTTACATTTAAACGCATTTAAACTAGCAGCTTTGAAGGGGTATAATTTTAGGTTGAATTGAAGTCGAACTATGGTCGAATTAAGTCGATATGCATGTAATTTAACAATTGAGTCATAATATAAGAGTAAAATCAGAATACCAAACAAATCTTCCTAAATTCATCACCCTTGAAATGGTTGTGTGTACAATTAAATTCATTTAAAATTGCAACTTAACATAACAGTAATTTAGGTTGACTTTAAGTCGAACTATGGTCGAAATAAGTCGATATCATTGCAATCTAACATTACAGTTCTAATATAGGGTTACTATCAAAATAATAAACATTTCTTAACTTGACGGTCACCATTGAAATGTAAGCGTATACATTTAAACGCATTTAAACTAGTAGCTTTGAAGAGGTATAATTTAGGTCGAATTGAAGTCGAACTATGGTCGAATTAAGTCGATATGCATGTAATTTAACAATTGAGTCATAATATAGGGGTAAAATTAGAATAGCAAACAAATTTTCCAAAATCATCACCCTTGAAATGCAAGCGTGTACAGTTAAACTCATTTAAATTGGCAAACTTAGCATTTAAGTAATTTAGGTCAAATTTAGGTTAATTTAAGTCAAACTATGGTCGAAATAAGTCAATATCCTTGCAATCTAACATTACATTTCTAATATAGGGGTATATTTTTCTTACAATTCTAAATCGATAACCTTGCAATTATACATTACAGTTTTAATCTACCAATTATACAAATTAAAGTATAATTAATAATTCAAGAAAGAAGAATAGTTCATAGGAAAAGTAAACAAATAAATCAGATTAATGGACTTTACCTTTAACTTAATGATTCAGACTTAGGGAAGAAGAGCAGTAAAATAAACCAATTTTTTCCTTCTACTCTGTTCCTTGATCAATTTCTAAATTGTTTTCTACAACCCCAATCCTTCTTACTTCTTTTTCTGTAGTGTTTTCTTTACATTTCCTCGCCCTTATTCGAACCCACTTTCCTTTCGATAGAAGAGGAGCAGAAGTAGCAATTGATCGTCGACGTCGTTGGGCTAAGTTTGGGCAAATGCCGTATCTCTTTCGTTCGGCCGCCTAGCTTCACTTTTTCAATCCTTTTGTTTTTAAATTTTCATTCCTTTCTTATTTGAAGATAAAATGGATTTTTTTCTTTGCCCTTTATTGGCTATAAATGGTAAATGCCAAGTCAAGTTACTTATTTTGCAAGAATTCCATCATGGGGTACAAATATACAATTTGGCACCTTTATGGGTACATTTAAGGCATTTGCCCTTTAGCCTTTGAGCAATTAACGTCAATAAGACGTCAACAAAAAAAATGTCAATAATAGTTTTTTTCGTGTCAGTTTAATTCATTAATTAAAAAAAAGTAGATAAATTTTATATGATATTTATACAAGATATATTCAATAATTTTTATTGTCTATTATTTTATTAAAATAACCTTTAATAAAATTAGTGGGGAGCTCATTTATTCTTAGATAAATAAAGAATATCTCAAAAAATAACGGGCAAATGTCTTAATTAGGCCCTTGGAGGTGGAAAATGGCATATTTGTACCCCACGGTGGAATTCTTACAAAATAAATAAACTGACTTGGCATTGACCGTTTATAGTCGGTAAAGGCTGAGAAAAAAATCCATTGCAATAAATAAATAACAAAGGAGCGAAAATTTAAAAACAAAAGGAAAGACAAAATGAAGCCCGGCCACCCAAAAGAGAAAAGAAACCTAGCCCAACCACACCGACATCATTTTTTGCTTTTGCTCCTCTTCTGCCGAAAGGAAAGTGGGTTCGAATAGGTAAGGAAATGTAAAGAAACAAGGAAGAAAAAGAAGTAATAAGGATTGGGCTTATGGAAAATAGTTTAGAAATTGATCAAGGAACACAGTAGAAAAAAAAATAGTTTATTTTACTGTTTTTCTTCCCTAAGCCTCAAGCATTAAGTTAAAGGTAAAGTCCCTTGATCTGATTTATTTGTTTACTTTTCCTATGAATTATTCTTCTTTCTTGAATTATTAATTATACTTTAATTTGTATAATTGGTAGATTAAAACTGTAATGTATAAATTGCAAGGATATCGGCTTAGAATTGTAAGAAACATATACCCCTATATTTGAACTGTAATGTTAAATTGCAAGAATATTGACTTATTTTGACCATAGTTTGACTTAAATTCGACCTAAATTACTTGAATGCTAAGTTGCAATTTTAAATGAATTTAACTATAGATGCTTGCATTTCTAGGGTGATGATTTTGGAAAACTTGTTTGGTATTCTGATTTTACCCCTATATTTTGACTCTATTGTTAAATTACATGTAATTTGAATCAATTCTACCATAGTTCGACTTCAATTCGACCTAAAATTATACCCCTTTTAAACTTCTATTTTAAATGCGTTTAAATGTAGACGCTTGCATATTAGAACTGTAATGTTAAATTGCAAAGATATCGACTTATTTCGACCACAGTTCGACTTAAATTTGACCTAAATTACTTGAATGCTAAGTTGCCATTTTAAATAAGTTTAACTGTAGATGCTTGCATTTTTAGGGTGATGATTTTGGAAAAAAATTTGGTATTCTGATATTACCCCTATATTTTGACTTTATTGTTAAATTACATGCAATTTGAATCAATTCTACCATAATTCGACTTCAATTCGACCTAAAATTATACCCCTTCTAAGCTGCTATTTTAAATGCGTTTAAATGTAGACGCTTGCATATTAGATCTGTAATGTTAAATTGCAAGGATATCGACTTAATTCGACCATAGTTCGACTTAAATTCGACCTAAATTACTTGAATGCTAAGTTTTTATTTATAAATGAGTTTAACTGTAGAAGCTTGCATTTCAAATTTATTTGATTTTGAAAAATTTGTTTGGTATTCTGATATTACCCCTATATTTTGACTCTATTGTTAAATTACATGCAATTTGAATCAATTCTACCATAGTTTGACTTTAATTCTATCTAAACTTATACCCCTTCTATGCAGCTATGTTAAATGCGTTTAAATGTAGACGCTTGCATTTCTAGAGTGATGATAATGGAATTTTTTTTTGGTATTCTTATTTTATCCCTATATTTTGACTCTATTGTTAAATTACATGCAATTTGAATCAATTCTTCCATAATTCGACCTAAAATTATACCCCTTCTAAGCTGCTATTTTAAATGCGTTTAAATGTAGACGCTTACATTTCAACGGGTGACGATTTCGGATAAAATGTTGGATAGTAATCCTATATTAGAACTGTAATGTTAAATTGCAAGAATATCGACTTATTTTGACTTAAATTCGACCTAAATTACTTGAATGCTAAGTTGTCATTTTAACTAAGTTTAACTGAAGACGCTTGCATTTCAAAGATGATGATTTTGGAAATTTTGTTTGGTATTCTGATTTTACCCCTATATTTTGACTTTATTGTTAAATTACATGCAATTTGAATCAATTCTACCATAGTTCGACTTCAATTCGACCTAAAATTATACCCCTTCTAAGCTGCCAATTTAAATGCATTTTTAAAGTATTTTAAATGTGCATGAACAAGTGCAAATAATAAAAACATAATATTAGTGAAGTCTTTTTCTTGTATTATAAATTTTGCAATTAAATACATTTATGTGAGATATTATCATAATATGATAAATATAATTTTAACAAAATACATATTTATGTAAAAAAATTTGTTCTGATTTGAGATAGATAGACTGAGTGCACTCGTAATACATGGTGGTGAGTGGGTGAAGTTAGGAAATAGAGAAGAGTATCATGGTGGAGAAGGTGTAATAGGACAAAATCATTCAAGTTCAGAGTTCTAAGGATAAATGCTTATATTTTTCAGGTACAACGTTTATTTATACTTTATTAAATCTGTTCATAACATTTGCGTTATTTATAATGATTTTTAATTTATTTTTATAAGGCTTCATTTTTATTTTGATTGTTCTTAATTAAACACTAACTTTATTGTACATAATTATGATGTTTTAAAATATTATAAATATTGAATTATGTATAAATAACAGGTCATTCATGGAGACTCCAGTGATGAAGTAGATTTGTTAAATAAGAAGTGTACCTGTAAGGAGTTTGACATTCACAAGATTCCATGTAGTCTTGCCATAACGGAGCTAGATTTGAAGATATTGACGTTCACTCCTTGGTTGATAATAAGTATATAACTGAATGTTATCTAATTGCTTATTCAGAGCCCATCTTTCCAACAAATGATCATGGTGAATGTGAAGTCCCTAAAGAAATAACAGACTTGGTGAATGAACCCCCTAACACAAAGAAAAAATCAGGTAGGCAAAGGAAACGCCGAATAAGATCACATGGTGAGGAGATTAAGAAAATTACTCTTTGTAATAGGTGTCGAAGACCTGGACATAGACGTGCAACATGCAATGAGGTCTTGCAAATGATTGTCGAACCTATACCATTATCCTTCACTTAACTATTTTCACATTTAATGCATAAATACTTTAATGTTAAATTATATAATTGTAGTTTGGAAAAATGTATTTGTGACGCAAATTTCATTAATGTCATAGTTTGTATAATTATTAATGTCATTAAATATTTATGCAGGGTAACTCTTTTGTTTCTATTATTATACTTTTGTCTCAGTTTATTGTATATTTTTAAAAAAACTAATGTTACTAAATAAGTACCACTAATTTAAGCACTTGTAGTTCTGAATCGATTTGAATGACTATCCACATCAATATATATGGACATGTTTAAAAATAAATTGACTTATAAGAAGTTATGTTATATTCTCATGACATTCACATCAAGGATACATCATTTCTTAACCATTACAAATACACTTTCACGAGGTGGTCATTTTATTACAGAGAATAATAAAATAGACATTCAACCTTGTGTTTAAAAAAAAGTTTTATGATTTCATTCAAATTAAGGATTTAGTATTTACAAATACAATATGTAACATGTTACAAAAAATTAAAGAAATGTCATCATTGTATGTGACTAATACCAGCTAGATTTTGGTAAAATTGAATACATCATAATGATAACATTCGTCCATTATATTAATGAATTAATCACAATACATGACCTGGACATATTGTAGTACAAATTATAATAGCATAAATTGATTAAGTCTGATAACAATTTGAAAAAGATATACAATTTTACTCCTGTTATAAGTTACAAAATTATATGTACGTCAGAAGGAGATACCATAATTTGACTACACAAAGACAAAATATATTGGGCAGCCATAAAATCTTTGAAACAAGCATGAAACATGTTATAGACAACCCAAATTGATGATGAACAAAACATGTGTTAAACACTACAAAGATCACATCATAAGGACATTGTCTCTGAAATTATACAATTCATAGCACAGCTTCTTCCTAAATAAGGAAATGTCTTCATGCTTAATGCATATCAATGGTTCCCTATAGTCCGAAATTCAATGAACTTTAAAGCATAAATCCCGCAATTTCCACTTTAAAATAGTATAAAAATAAAACAATTAATTTTTGATACTAACCATGTGTTAATGGATTATAAATAATTTCATTAATATGCAATGAAATTATACTCACTCATTTTCTTGTATTGGTACTCTCTCCCTTTCGTTGCAGGACATTTTTTAAGTTTTTGTAAAAGTAATTTTTCGACCATGACGATTTTTCTCATACACTCCACACTAGTAGATGAAATCAGGAAACATCTTACATATATTTTGCATTTGTCTCTTCAAGGGTGCATCTCGAATATGGGATGGTAGTGAGTCATAGACGTGTATCTCTTGAGACAGAATATAAAACTCTAACGCAATCCAATGATCTTTGAATGATATAATTCCATATAGGACGTCCAATTCATTCCATGACACCCCAAATTCAAGAACGGATCCTAATATATAATTTCTTAGAGTTCTGTCAGAGAACCCATCATATGGGTCATTCTTTCCTTCTGCCCTTCCATTCATCCTCATGACTCAACAATCGTAGCTGAAAAAAAGTTTATATATACAAAGGTCAAATTCAAAATTTTGAGCATTTATGAAAACAATAGACATAACCAAGCACAACTTTCAATCAATTTCTCAGTAGAGCCCAATTCATAAGACTTAAGTGGATATGCCTATTTATGACAGCTTTATTTCCAAAAAATAGCCCAGTGAAGAATAAAACTATATGTTTTTATTATATTCTCAATATAAAATATGTACAAACTGATGTCTTTAAATAGACATATTACAGAATCAAATAACAGAAAGGATAAAATCAAATCAAATTTAAATTATATTTACATTGCTAAGATAAGATCCTAACAACCTGATTATATCCTAAGTTGTTAGCATCCCTATAATTTTGGGATTTCAACACTCCCCTCAAGTTGGTTCGTAAATGTTGATCATGTCCAACTTGCTTATGAAATTATCGAAATTCTGACGTGGAAGTCCCTTGGTGAATATGTCAGTTGTTTGTTCTTGTGTAGAAATGTATGTCATACAAATAATACCGTTCTCCACCTTCTCTTTTATAAAATGTCTGTCTACCTCAACATGCTTGGTTCAGTCATGTTGGACTGGATTAAGAGAAATGTTGATTGCAGCTTTATTATCACAGTAGACTTTGAGCGGATTCTCAATTTCTGTATGCAATTCCTCTAAGAGTTTTCTCAACCACAATCCTTCACAAATTCCCTGTGCAACTGCTCGAAATTCTGCCTCAGTGCTGCTTCTGGCTACTACATTTTGTTTCTTACTTCTCCATGTAACTAAATTTCCAAAAACAAAAGTGCAGTATCCAGTGGTAGACCTTCTATCATCAACTGACCCGGCCTAATCGGCATCTGAAAAAACTTCTATTTTCTTTTGTCCAATTTTTTTAAAGAGCAATCCTTTCCCAGGAGATCCTTTGAGATACCTAAGAATTTTGTAAACCGCTACTAGATGACTTTCTTTTGGAAATGCATATGTTGACTTCCACACTCACAGCAAATGCAATATCAGGTCTGGTATGTGATAAATAAATCAACCTTCCAACCAGTCTTTGGTACCTTTCCGTTTCCACTGGTTTGTCATCACCTTCTGTTCTCTTTACAGCTTCAATTGGAGTGTCGCTAGGTTTACTTCCAAGCATACCTGTTTCTTGAAGCAGATCAAGAACGTATTTTCTTTGTGAAACACTTATGCCTTTCTTGGACCTCGCAATTTTCATGCCTAGAAAATATCGCATCTGTCCTAAGTCCCTGACTTCAAATTCAGTGGCCAGTGTTGTTTTCAATTTTTCAATTTCGGTTGAATCATTCCCTGTCAATATAATATCATCCACATAAACTATTAAGATGGTTTTTAGTCCTTGCTGAGAGTGTTTAAAGAACATCGTGTGATCTGATTGACTTTGCTGATAGCCTTGACCTTTTATCACTTTTGCAAACCTATCAAACCACGCTCGAGGTGATTATTTAAGCCCATAGAGAGATTTATTCAGTTTGCATGCCATGTCTTTTTTTTCATCTTCACAAAAACCTGGTGGTAACGTCATAAAAATCTCTTCATCTAGTACAACATTAAGAAATGCATTTTTAATATCCAACTGTTGGAGAGTCCAATCTGAATTCACTAGTAGTGATAACAGTACTCGAATAGTGTTTAATTTTGCAACTGGGGCAAAGGTCTCAGTGTAATCAATTCCATAAGTTTGGGTAAACCCTTTTGCGACCAGGTGAGCTTTGTACCGTTCAATAGTTCCATCAGCTTTATATTTTACCGTGAAGACCCATTTACATCCAACTGGCTTCTTTCCTCTCGGTAATTCCACCACAATCCAAGTTTCATTTTTTTCCAAGGCTCGTATTTCTTCCAATACGGCCTCCCTCCACTTCGAACTTTCCCAAGCCTCATCAATATTTTCCGGAATTCTAACTTTGTCAAGGTTAGCAGTAAAAGCGTAAAATTTGGGAGACAAAGTATTATATGACACAAATTTAGAGATAGGGTGTGAAGTGCAAGAACGACTCTGTTTTCTAAGAGCAATAGGTAAATCATCAATAGAACTAGAATTACCTGTCTCAAAGGAAGGTGGCTTGAGGATATTTGGACCATTTGTCGGCGCAAACTCTCGTAATGTATCAAGAGTGAATCGACCTCTGTACTTTGATTTTGGCTTCCGTGAGTAAACCAGTATTTCCTTGTTTTCTTGGTTTTCTACATTTCTCCCTAAGTCTAAATTAATTTCTGTAGTAGGCAGTTCTATATGATATGGTGTAACAGGGTCAGGAAGTTCGGTAATATCTGGAGATAGAAGGTCTTTTGAGAGGGAAATGTCAAATGAGCAAAACTGGTCTTCAAGATCTATATGCTCCCCCTGAAGAGGAGTTTTGGTCGAGTAATACAGTGTGGACTCAAAAAATGTTACATCTAGACTTGTAAACAAGTTTTTTGTTGATGGATCATAGCACTTGTAACCCTTTTGAGTAGGAGAGTAGCCAAGAAACACACATTTTCTAGCTCGAGGGTCTAATTTAGTACGCTCATAGGGATGGATGTGTACAAAAGCTGTACAGCCAAATATCTTAAGCGGAATGTCAGAAATAAGACGAGAGGTCGAAAATAGTGTTTAAGCTTAGTGAGAGGTGTCTCGAATGAAAGGACTCGACTAGGCATTCTGTTTATGAGGAAGGCAGATGTTAAAATGGCATCTCCCCAAAAAAAGGTTGGCATATTTGTAGTGAACATAAGTGCTCGAGCTACATCTAACAAATGTCTGTTTTTTCGTTCAGCGACCCCATTTTGTTATGGAGTGTACACACAAGAGGTTTGGTGAACAATACCATGATTTTGGAGATAATCACGAAGGAAATGATTGACATACTCAGTGCCATTGTCAGTTCTAAGTATTTGGATGGGGGCTTGAAATTGAGTACGAATCATGGTGTGAAAGTTCATAAAGACCTGACGAACATCACTTTTATTTTTCAGGAGATATACCCAACATACACGAGTATGGTCATCAATAAAGGTGACAAACCACTTTGTATGCGTGCGGTTAGGTAATCGGGACGGACCCCATAAGTCGCTATGTATTATGGCAAAAGGTTTAGATGGAGTGTATTTGGTGTTTGAAAAAGATGAGCGATGATGTTTAGCAAGTTCACATATTTCACACTACAAATCATGTAATTCTTTATTCGAAACAAGGGAAGGAAACAACTGTTTTAAGTACTGGAAATTAGGATGGCCCATTCTAAGGTGCCACAACATAAACTTATTATTCTTAGGAAGAAAAGTAGAATTACAATTCGCAATTTGACACTGATCACTCACATTGGCTGTCTCAAAGTAATAAAGGTCGTCACTCTCTTTAGCACTGCCAATCGTCTTCCCCGATAAAAGGTCCTGAAAAACACAGGAAGAGGAAATAAATTTAGTAGAACATTTTGAGTGTGTTGTAAGCTTACTAACAGATAACAAATTACAAGACAGTTTAAGAACATGTAAGACTGATTCAAGAGTAAGAGTGTTAGAGATTTTGATACTTCCTTTTCCGGCAATCGGGGAAAGGGTACCATCTGCTATTTTTACTTTTAAATTTCCAGCACATGGTGTGTATGAAGAAAAAAGGTGATGGTCGCCAGTCATGTGATCTGACGCACCAGAATTAATAATCCATGGAGAGTTTAAGGTTATATTTAAAGCTGTTAGAAAGGTACCTTTGTGAGCTAGTGAGCCAGAGGGTATATAAGAAGACTGACCAGAAGTCTGAATATGAGAAAACATTTGCTAGAGTTGTTCCATTTGCTGAGGATTAAACACCGGGTTTGATTCAGCAAAAAATTTTTGTTCAGAAGAGGCTTGGTATCCTCTGGCTTTAGAAATTTGTCTAGGTTTCCAATCAACTGGTTTGCCATGAATTTCCCAACATGATTCCTTTGTGTGACCATTTTTTCGACAATGTTCGCACCACAGACGTTTTTTTTGTCCAAAATTATTTGGGCCCCCACGAGATAGGAAGCCATAGGAGTCTGAAAATTGCCCACTAGAATTGATTGGGCCTGCCATGTCCATGTAATTTGTCCCATATTCACGGCCCATTTGCTGTCCATTTGTTCCAGAGCCACTTGGCCCACTCGCATAGCCAGGCCCATTAGGCAAACCAGGCCCAATGGCCCACTCGCATGATCTGCCAGCTTTGCCCAGCCTTTTCGCCCGTGAGCCAGCCCCGTTAAATCCCCCAATGCCATTGCCGAACCCTACGCCATTACCGCCTCTGATATTCGCGCCGCCATGGCCTGGGTTCCCTCTGAAATCGCCGCCGTTACTAGCGCGCGCCCCAGCCCCCTTCGGACCGGTACTACCGTGCGCGTAAAAGGAGACTTCGCCACCCCCGTCGTTCAGCATCACAATCCGGCGGTTCTCCTCCCTACGTACCTCGGAAAATACTTCTCTGACCGTCGATAATGGCCTCCGACCAAGGATTCGGCCACGGACTTCATCCAAATCCCGATTCAGACCTGCCAAAAATTCGAAAACCCTCTCATTTTCAATTTTCTGTTTGTATTTTATGCTGTCACCGATACATTCCCATTCTTCTTCACATACTAAATCCAGCTCTTGCCATAATCCGACCATATTCGTATAAAAATCAGTAACAGTGAGATTTCCTTGTTTCATCTGCCATAGTTGGGTCTTGAGTTCAAAAATTCGAGAGGAATTTTCGGAGTCTGAATACGTTTCTTTTACGGCAGCCCATACATCTTTTGCCGTTGGAAGAAAAAGATAAGTCTTGCCTATAGAAGGCTGCATAGATTGAATCAACATGAAATGAGTGTAGAATTTTCAGCAACCCAAGTTTGGAGGCCGGGCGAGCTTTTGGGTTTCGTAATCTCACCGGTAAGGTATCCCATTTTTCCTCTCCCTTGAATCACGAGTTTAATATTTTGGGCCCACTCTCTGTAATTTTTACCATTTAATTTTTCAATGGTAAGTTGGAGATTAGAATTTCCATTAACAGTAGGTAACGCCATCTCCTCTGTCTCCTTATTGGTATGATCATAGGGATGAGATTCACTGGTGTTTTCTTCCATGCTCTGATACCATGAAGAATAAAACTATATGTTTTTATTATATTCTGAATATAAAATATGAACAACCTGATGTCTTTAAATAGACATATTACAGAATCAAATAACAGAAAGGATAAAATCAAATCAAATTTAAATTATATTTACATTGCTAAGATAAAATCCTAACAACCTGATTATATCCTAAGTTGTTAGCATCCCTATAATTTCGGGATTTCAACACCCAGCTAATCAACAACTATGCAAATAGTAACCAACCTAATTTGCTGTCAGACTAAGGCACTACACAAATCAGTATATTAAAGCCAATTGGCATATGAACATACATAACATTTACAAAAATTAAATAAATAATTATTGGCAAGTCACACAAGAGATGGCCTTGTCAGAATAAGTATTTGAAAATATTATATATGATCCCAGCAACATTTTATAGTTAAGCATAAGCAATTGAGCATGACCCTCATGTCTAACAGATATGTATATCCCAAGCAGTGCAAAGCAACAGTGTGATCAAAGTAATTCAGAAGAACTAAGATGCAAGCCAAGGAAGAAGCCAACCCATTTATAGGCCCAAATTGGAAAAAAGACGGAACACGCATTAGAGCTGTTTGATTAAGTATTGAAAGAAGCAATTTGAATATACAAATAATAAAATCGATTATTATTTTCTCCATGGTGAAAAAGCTGAAACAAATCAGTCCATTATAAAGGAATGTAACGATGAACAAAGATGGAACATGCCAGAGAACATTAACTAAATTCATTTAACTAGTTGTCTACCATTCATTCAAAAATAGACCATAACAATGAGCAATAAGAAATGAGGAACTTGCGGAAAAAGCACGTTGAATAAAATCATAAAACCATAACACATAGTCTGCAATAACACAATCACCATAACCATACAAAGCATGTTCGCCCAACATCTGTTCATATACCTCAATCAAACATCCATTAATAACTCAATTCATATTAATATGATTGCAAATTTTAGTTCATTAACATATGGACCTAACTTTTAAACAATTCCCACTTCTCAAAAGATTTTATTATTAACATAATTACTACACAAAGACAAATAAATAATAGCAAATGAGATATACCTGATGCATTTACAAATAAATAATATTTCAATGTCACTATACATGAATAGGGTCACTTATCAAGAAAATGGAGTCCATTGTTGACCATCTTTTTAGTCGAAATTTTGTAGGGCATACATCAAACTTCTTTCTCAACAACCAGAGACCATAATCAATATGCTGCAAGATACATTTATAATTATTACATTAAAATTCGAATAAAAAGATTTTTGCAGGTGGATAGTAATACTTACTGAGTTGAAAAGGTTGATTTCATTTTTCAAAAGATGGTGAAACCATATAAAATTTGCTCTCCCTTTACTTGGGCAACCAACACTGATGCTGTCCCTAAAGTAAAATTTGTAAAAGAAAATTTAATTAATGAAAGCGAAATTCAACTAAATATATATAATAAAAAAAATAAAGTATAGTATGAAAATTTATATATACGAGATTGTATATATAAAAGCTCATTTACTTACACCATACTAGACGATGATTTATGCAGCCAGGAAATGAAATCAAAGTATTTATCTAATTCTAGTCCTTTGTTGACATTATAATAATCAAGAGAGCATCCATCAAGTACATCGAAGGACTGATCAATTTTTTATACCTTCCTCTTCCTTCCATGATTCTTGTAGATCTCATATGGAGATCTCAGGGATGGACCAACCGATCTGTACTTTCTTGTGTAGTACTTCTTGGTTGGTGTGGGACCCGACACAATCATACAACAATCTAGATCGTTTACATCGATGTCCTCTGATTGTGTCTCAATATCCTTTTTAATTTCATATCCCTATACTGCCAAATTTTTTTTTTATAATTTTTCCTCAAAGAATATAATTTGAATAGATTTGTCCTCTTAACAATACTAATTTTTGCATGTGTCCACATCTTCGTCAATATTGGTTGCATTATCATCATCCATAGGTACACTTTCACTCTTACAAAGGACGTCTTTTTCTCAAATGACCCTTTCATTTGAGTTTCATGCTATATCACACCCAATATTCACGCCAACTGTATCATCCACATCACCACTACAATTTTCCCTTAGTGGGTTGCTTGATTGAAATACATGATGACCTTCGAAAGGGACATTTATGTTTCCTTTATTCAACACATCTAAAATACTGGCAAACAGTTGCTTAATTTCTCGAACTTCTTCCTTAACAACGAGCAGTTCTTCCATAACCTAATAAAATTTATGAATGGATAAGTATTTAAATATCATCAATGTCAATAATGAAGTAGAAATTAAATATGATTACATAAGATACCCAAACGAGATGTTAGACAAAGTCCAAAATACACACTGATTGATGAAATTAATTGTACCTTATCAATGGATGTTGTTGATGAAGAGGGTTCATATTGATTGTTCAACTTTTCCTTCCCCTTGTGAACTTTTTTAATATATTGAAATACTTGTTCACCAAACTCTTCAGGCTTTCCTCTCTTAGAAGCCAAACTTGATTTATAATACGTCTCCTTCTCCATTTCAATAGGGGCCAAAACTTGTTGAACCAAAAGCTGCAATAAAATTCACATTTTACATATTCATTAAATTAAAAACATTAATTATTAATGTATAAAATAAAAGACTAAGAATTTTAATTTAGTAAGTCATGAAAACTTACATCATCATAGCTGAAGTAAGTCCTCTCTAAGTATTTGAGCCTCAACCACCGACCAGTCTTATTGTTTTTCCATTTCAAAATCATTGGCATTGAATCTGATGCACGTTGATAAACCAAATCATTAACCAAAACTGGTATGGCTTCGTAAGCCCATACTTGTAATGCCAATGAAAAACCATACACGTTATACGATGTATATGCATATGATTTCATCGCCTTATTATCTTCTTCATTATCATCCATATCCACATCATCCTCTTGTACCTCTTCTTCAATTTCCTCTTGCTTTTTTCCAAATGTATTAATGCTTGTTGTTACCCTATTCACCATACTGCTTTTCATCTTTCGTATGGTGAAATCATAAATGACCTTCTCCCATGAAAAGTTGTTAAATCTATCCAGATCTTCAACAAGACACAAGTAATGTTCATTAATCTTATGTGACTTCTGCTCCCCTAACATGATAACTTCTAATGCGACCACAAGTGACAAACGAAGAACATCTTTTTTATCTATGTTCTTCGGTAACCTTTTGTATACTTCACATAACCTTGCTTCGTAATGATATTCTCCCTTCTGAAATATTGTTCTTTCAAGCGACTTTGGAAGAATGGAATGTTATCATCACCGGTAAACATTAAACCGGTTATGAGGAAAAATTCCTCATAACTAAATCGATTTGCACGTCCATTAAAACCAATTTTAAATTCCTTCCCGCTTTGTTTGCTATCTTGCATCATTAGAAGATGGTGCACCAAAGGTCCTATGAACTCAATTTGGTGCATTCTCAATAAAAATCTAAAGCATGATTCTTCAAACTCCCTCTTCAAACCAAACATGTCTAATTTTGACTTGATTGTTTCAATTTCTTCCATTCTAAACATGTTAAAAATCTTCCCAATAAAGTAATGTTCGCGTGTAACACATGAAAGTCTTTCAATATTTTCATATGTCATTGTCTGTTTTTGGAAAATTGAATATTACAAATTCATTAAAAAAATATAACATGTATAAGTAGAAATCACCCACAAACAACAGTTGTATATTAACATATAAATAACTGGTAAAGTTTTATGAAATCACGAAGTAGTTCAATAATGACGAAAAAAGTCGACTATTTTAATTTTAGATGCTGAATATGCAAATAAAATAATTTAATTGAAATAAATAATAATATTATTTTAAACAAGGGACATGATTAAGAACAAGTTATCCTTAATACATATATAAGGAACATTAAATTTTGTTACAAAAAAATGGACATGATTAAGAACAAAATGTCTTAATAATTATTTCGTTCCATAAAGTTTATATAAAAAAAAATTTAATAAGGGCTTAAAAATTAAATAAAGAAAGAAGATTATAAATTCCTTTGGCATTTAATAGAGTTATAATTTTTTATCTAAATTAATTACAACGTACTACAAACACTAAATACAATGAACATAAATGCTACAGCTTAATATTCAGATAGATTAAAAATAAATATTAACTAGTTAGCATAACAGGTAATCACACTTGTGTTTGACTGTCTATGAATAAGTTCGAACAAAGTTGCTAAAATATTTTTAAAAAAAATTGTGGAAAAAAAATTTAAAATTTTCGTTGGCAAGGACCTCTCAATATTATAGTAATATTAGTTTTAAAGCTGGTAAGTTTAATTATATAATTACTTCATAACGTGAAATATCTCTAACCAATAAACTAATAATTATGACAATGTACAGATCAATTATAAATCCAAATATTCATGCCAAAGGCGGCAATAATTTGGAGGTTCAAATCATAAATTAACCTTGCCTGGTTTATGAAGAGCAACTAGTAACCAGAACAATTAAAACCTGAATTGGAAAGTAAAATGAAAATTAGAGCACTGAAATGTCTAATAATTCAGTATCCAAATTATACAAATAACTAAGAAAATATTGGATTAATAACTATCAAACACTTCACATGAATTGCACCTAGAACAAACAAACGCCTTTATAATATATCATCACTGAATACTGTAATGCAACACATGCATTACCAAAAAAAACTTTTTTTCACACAATAAGTTAGCAAAGTTGTTTTTCCCAAAATACAAAAGGTTTTTTCTTTTTATAAAATAACTCTCTTTAATAAAAGAACTATATTTCAATTATAGCATTAAAGAACTAGTTTTCAAATCATAGACATTTAAGACATTTTCCCTACATGAAATATGTTTGACAATGTCAAGGTTGCAGCCTCTATACCTGTAAGCAAGTATACTTAATTAATAAATGTACAATTACCAAAGTATCATATCCTAGATTTTAGTAATTTACTGACTTTTTGTTGATATAACATAGCACGTTTGCAAAACTTCTAATGTTTTCAATTGTGGCAACAAGAGTAGAGATTGTGGAAGTGACCCTTGAAGCTCATTATGACTTAAATCTCTGATAATTTTATGTTAATTTTGTCAACTATATAATATATGAAACCAAATTGCAGGATAATGATAATCAAACAAGTTCTTGAAATTTTTGTAGAATCAAAGGGATAAATAAAGTACAAATTTCTTAGCCTCCTCTCACAAAACTCCCTAAGAAATCTTGTACTAAGATTTTGTTTTAACAAATAGTATCTATTGAGAAAATTTAGCAAAAATATTAACCTTGATTCTAAGGACTATTTCCTTTATATCTTAAGACCAGAAATTTGAATTGAAGATGAGAAAATTACCCTGATCTCAAAATTGATGAAGGAGGAAAAGATGGAATTTCGCCAATAAAGCCATTGTAGCTTACAGTTTGGTGATAATAGTGGAACCATTAATTGTCCTAGTCGATATAAGATTTTAGTAAAATCTTTGTTATCTTCAAACAAATCCAAAATAAAAAATATTCCAAATATGGAACACTAAAATATATCAGAAGCAGATGTCTCGAGCTTCAATAAAACGAAAAAAAACAAACTGCTAGACAGTAGGAAATTTTTCCATGAAAATTAAACAGATGCAAACATTTAGACTTGAAAAACATATCAGAACTTACACAATGTAATATTATATCTACGTTGCGTTTGTGGATGATGCTTGTAAACAGAGCCGTAGTGGTGTTGGCTGCGAACAGAGGTTATGACGACAACAATAGCGTTTGCTTGGAGATGGCTGAGATTGGAGATGGAGGTTGGAGATGGCGGCTTCCAAGAGGGATGGAGGTTGGAGATGGCGGCTTCCGAGAAGGAGATGACCGTGCAATGACGGTTTTCTTTGAACAAGAGATGAGCACGCAATATTTTTAGGTTAGGGCAGCCAAATGTTGCGATTTTCTTTTAAATGTTCTTTCTCCTTTTTTTTTTTTTACCTCTTAGCTGAACCATTAACCGGCTGTTATACGTAATAAACTAACCAACAAACCAGATTTGCAAGAATTCCACCGTGGGGTACAAATATGTCATTTTTCACCTCCAATGGCTTAATTAAGACATTTGCCCAAAAATAACACCATATTAAAAAAAGAGAAGAGTCATTAAAATCGTATATCTTTTAATAAAAAAATACATAAATTTTATTATTATCAAGTAGAGCATAAAATTTTTATTATTTTTTTAAAGAATACCACAAAAGTCATGCATTAACTAAATGGTGTTTTTGGATTTTTAATAAAATTAATTCCAAGCCGGTAAAAAAAATTTAACCCTGTAAAATTATGGGAAATAGGCTCATATAACCCCTTTTTACTATTTTTATTCTATATTAGACCCCTCACTTACAATTTTAATAATATTCCTATTATACCCTTTTTGATACCTGATATGCATGTATTAGATTTGGTCCCGTTTCCCAATTCCATATTCATTTTCGTCTTGGCCCCTTCCTCTTTATTTCCCGCTTTTACCATTTCTCTTCTGCCATAGAAGGATCAAAGCTTCTTACGATTCACTCTTTTTTCTGTGATTTTCTTCTCTATGGTTTGATACGTAGATATCTGGATTAACACAACAATTTAATCAGCCATTTCTTAACTTTCTTTCCACGTATAACCTAGGCCACAATTTAATCAGCCACTCATCCAAGAGTACCGACACACCCAATTTGATTCCTCATCACTTTCTAATCTTTCCCTTATTTTCGCGAGAATTAAACCCTAATTTCCTTCGTTCATATTCGATTCAATCTTCGGAATTCGGAATGGCACGAACCAAGCAAACAGCTAGGAAATCAACCGGAGGCAAGGCTCCCAGGAAGCAGTTGGCAACTAAGGCTGCTCGGAAATCTGCTCCGGCAACTGGAGGAGTCAAGAAGCCGCATCGATTTAGGCCAGGAACAGTGGCTCTCAGAGAAATCAGGAAGTACCAGAAGAGCACTGAGCTTTTGATCCGAAAGCTACCATTTCAGAGGCTGGTGAGGGAAATCGCTCAGTTGTGATAGAATTGTAATCGTCATGTGGTAATGTAATTTATATGGGTTTAGGTTAAAGTGAGATTTTGTGGAATTATTTTGTTGGTATTCTTGCTTTCAACACGAAGCTTGACCTTTTGTGCTCATTTGATAGCGATGGAGTGTGAAGAGGAAAGAAACTCCCTTGTTATATTTTCTAATTTTTATACTTTCTTAGTATCCTATAATTAAATTATGATGCTCAGAATTTGTGGTGTACCGGAGCTCGTATAACAAATTTGATCAGTTGGACAGTCGTCCAACTGAGCTCCGGCGAGTGAAATAAGCTCGCTGGTTTTTAGTTGGACGTACGTCCAACTCTGTTGAAAAATGTCCAATTCTGTTGAAATAAGCTCGCTGGTTTTTAGTTGGACATACGTCCAACTCTGTAGTTTTTAGTTGGACATGCGTCCAACTGAGCTCCAGCGAGTGGGGTTATCGGCCAATCAAAATTCGATCAGTTGGACATACGTCCAACTCAGTTGGACATGTGTCCAACTAAACTCCGGTGAGTGGGGTCGTCGGCCAATCAAAATTATGCTAGTTGGACAGTCGTCCAATTCTGAGCAGTCTAGTTGGACATGTGTCCAACTGGACTCCGGCGAGTAGGGTCGTCGGCCGGACAGTCGTCCAACTGAGCTCCGGCGAGTGGACATATGTGTCCTCTAAAATATACTCCCCTGGTTTTCAGTTGGACACATGTCCAACTCTGTTGAGGTGAGTTGGACAGTCGTCCAACTGAGGGGTTATTAAGGGCATTTTTGTCATAATATGTAAAAAAATCAAGTGGAGGGGATCATATCAGATTTTTAATAAATAGGGGGTCATGACAGCATATAACCCTAAAATTATATTCTCAATCCACCGTTACTTACCACCCGTTGCCATCACCTATATTCTTAAGACAGAAATATTCACTACCATTTCATTGTCCTCAGTCAGACAAATTCTAAGTATATAACACAAATCTAATTGTTTCAAAACGCTCTCTTTAATTCCTTACAATATTGTAAAACCCAATTTTCAATCGAAAGTAATAAGTTAAGGATTTAGATCCTATATTTATTTTTTTTCTCAACTTATTTGTGCTCTTCTTTAAATATTGATTATCTAATTTTATATCCAATGTATGTAATAAATTTAAATTTTTTTAGAAAATATTATTTAACACTCAAATTCAAAAGATTTAATAAGTAGAGAATCTTAATTCATAAACTAAATGGCATTTTTTAAGCCCAAAGTGATTAACTTATAAACTAAACAAGCATAGACATCAAAAGAAGAAAATATTAACAAAACACACAAAACAACATTGAGTGCCGTTTGATGGTAAAGCTCTGTGTCATAAATTGTCAAAAGTTGAGCAGTTTTACAACCACAATCATATCCATATTGAATTGCAACAGCTCCAACAAACAAACCAAATCCCAAATGAAGAATTTTTCACATGAAGATATCAAATCCAAATGAATAATTTTTCCACCAAACCAAACCCTTATGAGACCTTCAGCTCTTCCAAGCTCTTTTTGTCCAAACTTGTGAGTTGTGGCATTGATTCTGAAAAAGGGTCCTAGTTTTTGGAGCTGAAGGTCAAGTTTATGAGCTTTTGAAGAATTGAAGATATCATACAAGATGGGTACAAAGGCTTCAAAGTTCTCTTTTATTCACAGTTGAAAAAGTTCTCTAATTCAGTTCAAGAATTGTCTTTGGATCCATCTAAACTTGTTATGATTTGTTTTGTAATCTGACAGTGAGGTGGTGGTAACTGTTTGGGTTCATGGGATACAGGCAACGGGGGAGGGTGGCGGGAAAGGGTGGATTGGGCATATGTTGTCCTAAAAATAACATTATGTGAAATGATAAAATAATTAGTGCTAAAAATAATTTATGTGAAATGAACCCTTTTATCAAAAGTAGTGCTAAAAATAACATTTTAATCAAAAAATTATTAAAATATTATTATTTATCTTTAGAGGATGTGAAATGATAAAATAATTATAAAATTATACTATGTGAATTAATGTAAATATCAAATTGTGATAAAAAAAATATTTTTGTTTTATCAATTTTAGAGACAAAAAAATGCATTTCACAATCTTGTAGCTAAAACGATACCAAATTTGAAATATGTGATACTAGTACGACCCCTTTTTCATTTTTTTATTAATTTTATAATCATTTTTGTTTATGTAATTTATATGATAATAATAGTTGAAAAATGTGAAAAAATGAAAATTACTTTGATAATAGAGTTGTTTATGAAGGACAAATTACCCGTATAGTCCACTACGTTAGGCAAGTTAGAGACTTTAACCTACTAGCTTTCTTTCAATACCCTAAAATGCTGGTCAAGTAGAACCCTAAAAATTAAATTCATAATTTGAGCTACATTAACTTTTAAAGTATATCTCTATATTTCCTTGGACTTTCCTTTATATACATGAGAGATTTTAGTACATTTTTCACTCTAAGTCCAAAAACCACCAGCAGTTTTGGGGCCTGAAACTCAGAGGAAAAGCATAATGCTCAAACAACTTGGTCATAATAAAGCTCTTTTCTTTGGGAGGGTTCGGAAGAATATGCCAAAAAAAAAAAAAAAAATCACAAGACAAAATAATTAAAGTCATTACAACGGTAATGATTCGCCAAAAATTTACTTTTTATATGATGAAGAACAAGGGGGAAAAAAAGATGACAAAAATGACTACAGACAATTTCAAATGAATTTTATATTATTTTGGGTTCTTTTCCTCTCTTTTACAACAAAGCACAACCATATGACTAGCTTGCGAAAGAGAGTGAGAGAGAGAAGAATGACCATCTCCAATTGTGTACATCTTAGTTACAAACAATTTACAGCTTCACGTAATTCACTCGGATGGCAAAGCCACTTTCTAGTTGTCCGGCTCTTCTGTGACAACTTGAGAGGACTGCACTTTCTCGCGGCTGTTGCCTGTTGCTGTATGAGGTCTTGGGACCTGAGAACTATTTACGGGCTTCTGCAACGGCTTCAAATCAGCCATGACTTCAGCAAATGTGGGTCTCAGCTTTGGATCACTACAGTGTTCATTGTGTCAACACTTGATCATAAATGGAATTCATCGAAACAAGGATACAAATGCATCGAAACAGGGTCTATTTGGGTCCCTTTACTTTCAAGTCCTCGTCAATTTGATCCAAAATTCACAAATTCATAACACCCTTGAGGAAAGGAAAAAAAATTAACCATCAAACTTGCTAATTATACTCATAGTTTTACAGAATTTCCTGTGAATTTAACCAAATTCTGACTATGATGAGCAGTTTGGCCGTTTGAAATTCTCTAACGGCCTCATAAATTTCTGAATTTTGGAGCAAATTGATTAATTTGAAGAATGAGAACCAAAGACCAAGTGACCTTTTTATTCTTAGCCTTTTGAGAAGAAAAAAAAATTTAATACTGTGAGAGAGAAACAAAGAAAAATACATAGAAGGGAAAGGAAAATAGGTATCTAAATAAAGAAAGATTGGATATGAGCACAGCACAAAGGCAATTTGTGTCTAGTTTCCAAAAATACCATGTGTGTTAAGCACTTTTCTAATGGTATTGGGTAACTACTACTATCACAATAGAGTGCTTTAGAAAAATGTAAATTTTTGATAAAAAGAAATCTGGTTGGGAACCTATTTGATCCATAAACAGCTTAAACAACCAAGCATTCAATTATCAAAACTACAAGAGTGGGTGAAAGATTATAGCTTAGGATGTTACTTACGTCTGCCAGCATTTTCTTATGATATCTGCAACTGCAGGATCCACGTGCTCCGGAATGTCAAGACGGCGATGTTGGAAACCAACTGCACCAACAACTTGCATTGAGTTCATTCCCATCCATGGTTGTTGCATTGTAGAGAGTTCCCATAATATAACTCCAAAACTATAAACATCGCACCTGCATGAAACCATATTTTATGCATTTGTCACAAACATCTATGCAGGGCCAGAAAAGAATAGGTCAGAAAGAAAATGGGATGGACATACTTCTCATTTGAAGGTTCATTCCTCAGCACTTCGGGGGCCATCCATTCAGCCTAAAGAAGAGGAACAACTTAAAATCATTGAAAAGCTTAAACTTGTACACACTTCTTTCAATGGTGTACATAACAAAAAAGTGAATATTGCAGAAGATGATGTGAAGGGGTGCTTTCATTTTTTATCCCGCTTTTGAACACATATTCATGAATATTGTCTTTTTGTATATGCATTCAAAAGCACAAAGGTTGGTAAAGCTCTAGCAACTCCAGCAAAGAATGATCACAGAAGCACATACAAACAATGTTATGCCTTCAAGAAAATCTTTGGACTGTGGATAGTCTTTGGAACATTGAAGATGTGTTCAAATGAATTTAATTTTTTAACACAGCTTTGAGTACAAATTGACCAGAGGTCAAAAATTGCCATTAAGGGGCAAGATAAAATTATTCTTGCACAAACAATTTAAAAATCAATCCTGATATATTACTAGTTATTACCTTGTGCATGATCCAGCTAAACTTTCTTCACAATGTTCTAATAATTTTCATAACATAATCAATTTACGCTATAAAAAATATTTAAACGAAGTATAAAATTTATGCTGATACGAAAAATTTAAACATAAAAATATAGGGGCAAAAAAATCCTTATATTAATATAGTGCCTTTATCATAATCAACATTGTAACTCATATATTTATTAAACGAGCATTAATAAGTCATAGTCGTTAATTAGAATTACATTTATAAATCTTTATCATTTTTAATGTTTGTGTCCTTAAGTATATACTCTAATACAATTAGAACACCATGAAAATACTATATCTTATAGTAATTTTAAAAAAATTAAATTATATAAATCTAGATAAATGAGGTCAATATTGTTATATTATTAAATATAAGGGTATTTTTGTTCCAAATATTTTAATGTGTGCATCATACTTTTGTACATAGTAGGAATGGGGACAATTACGAATTCTTCTATTTTAAGACTTAGATTTTAAGTTGAAGTTTTAAATTTTAGGGCTTAGAGTTTAGTATTTAAATTTATAGAAGAATATATAATTGTCGTCCAACACGTAATGTACGACGTCGCACAACATATCAATCCTATTATATATATATAGTATAGATAAGAAACATTAGCTAAGGCATACAAGCTACCGATTAGAACTTATAAGTAATTCAACATAATCTTTTATTTGACACTAATGTCTGGCAGAAAATCACTCCATAAAAAGATAAAAGAGATTCATTAGCTGGAAAAAAAAAATGGAAAACAGATTCATTAACCAAAAGAAAAAAAAGGGAAAAAGATTCATAAAAAAATCTCCCAAGCCTCTAGGATACAGGTAATGTTAGGGGAAAAGGCAAAACAAATGAAGAGACTAATTCATTAAGCATAGCTTACCGTCCCAGCAGTGGACCTTGAAGATAGAAATGTGCTGTGCTTTATTCGAGATAATCCGAAATCACATACCTAATGACAAGCAAAGAAGTTCAGGTTTCGGCATGGAGAGCATAATAAATGCATTCAACAATCACATCAAGATATAAGACAAGACCTTCACAACCCAATTTCTATCAACGAGAAGATTTGGGGTCTTCAAATCACGGTGAACAATCACTGGTGAGCAAGTGTGCAAGTAATTCATTCCTCGAGCCTGAAGATTTGCATAGCAAGGGGAAAGACATGCACTATTGAGTAATAAAAACAAAGTAATAAACTGGAATACAAATCGGAAGAAAAACAGAAAAGCAAAGCAATCATACAGCATCAAGGGCCATCCTCAAACGCCTTCGCTCATCTAATTGGTTGTTAGGTCGATGAATTAACCTATACAAACTACCTCTGCAGATAAACATGTATGCTTTTAATATTACATTTCACAGAATAAAATCATGGAAAAAATTAATCAGAAAGGAATGAAATCACATTATTCATCTCCTATATATGAGAGCTTTATGGATGCAGATCAATCAGAGAAACAGAAAAACCAGGACGGCACTTAGTTTTGTCGTAGTATGCTGTTACAAAGTAAAAAATTATAATATAATTTTAGAAGAAATAAGATGATAGGATGGCATGAGAAGAAAGTATCTGAAACGCAAGGAAAATTTGATAAAATTAAAATAAGAGGACGGTAATTAATTTCTCTGTTTGTTTTGGTCAAAATTGTATTTCAAACTATAGAAATATGTATCCCAATCTCTGCAACCTCTTTTGGTGCAATTTTCATGTCTTGAACTGCAAAGTGGAACTAAATATAGCATTAATTTTGTTTGCAGTAGTTTCTTAATCCAATATGGTTATTAATAGAGTTTGCTTTATAAAAATCACTACATAGAAGAAACATCCATTAAAAAATGGAAGAAAAAAATTTTGATCAGGAGAGTTTGTTTTGTCAAGGAAGAAAATTGTAACCTGAACTTAAAAGTCATAATGATGCAAAATAGAATAGTATTTATTAAGCTTTTAACTATGTAAAGCTTAAGTTGAAATCACAAGCAATTAGGGATTTGATACTATGAATTAAATAGAATATTAATATCTAATGTGTGCCATATTAAGAAATTATATTAGTTTTAATGAGAAATAATTGTATTTAATTAAAAGATTTAATTTTCTTTTTAACCTAGCCTAATTTTATTATAAATATATAATAACATGAGTTGTAATTTACAAAATTATAGAGAAAAGGAAAACTTCAGCTCAGAATTTCTACATGGTATCAGAGCAAGGTTCACGTTGACCTAGTTTTTTTTTTCCCTTCCCAGCTAAAAAATATCCAACCCAAATTCAAAGACATTATCTGAAACACCCAAAAATTCAGAATCCATCCCCACTTTGAATTACGGTCGATTGGAAAGCTTTTCATTGCAATTCACTGTTGAAAAATTCAACGGAAAAAATTACAAAGAATGGGCACAATTAGTTAAATTGATTCTCAATAGAAAGGGAAAAACGGGGTATGTTACGGGGAGAGACGAGAAAACTTGACTCAACCAACGCATGTACTCTACAAAGGTAGAGCTTAGAGAACTCGATGGTGACTGCGTGGCTCGTCAACTCCAGGCTACCGGCGATAGGAAAAACTTATCTTTTTCTACCGATAGCAAGAAAGGTTTGGGAGACCGTACGAGAGACATACTCCGACGATGAGGATGCTTCTCAAATTTTCAAGTTAAAAACTCAATTGTGGCACATTAAGCAAGGTGATAGAGAATTAACGGACTATTACATGGAGGTGGTGTCCATCTGGCAAGAAATTGACTTGTGTTCAGAGGAGGAATGGGAGTGCTCTGGTAACAGTGTCCATTATCGAAAAAAATTGAGAAAGAAAGGGTATTTGAGTTCCTGGCTAGGCTAAACTAGGAACTCGATGAAGTGCACGGGAGGATATTGGGCAAAAAACCCTTACCTTCTGTTCGTGAGATGTTCTCGAAGGTCCGTTGGAAGGAGAATCGTTGACGATTCATGGGCGAAACAAGTGTCGCCGGTGTTGGAGCGTCGGGTTGTCGCGGTAAGGCTCGGCCCTCAACGTTGCTAGAGGAAGGCTCGCGAGAAATGAGTTCTTGCTGAAGGAAAAGAGGTTTAACCTCTTTAGGAGTGGGCCTGGACTTGGGCTTGGAACTGGGATCCATGTAGCACAAACAGGGATTTCTACAAAAAACCCAATAAAAGGAGATTTTGGGCTTTCCAGCAATTTAGCTCATGGGCCCAATGTTCATAAAAATGGATCTGGCCCAAACACACAATGCAAAAGGCCTTATTGTGACCATTGTCGTAAAACTAGACATCCAAGAGACACTTGCTAAAAAACTCATGGAAAACCAACAGATTGGAAGCCGAGACAGAACAAGATACGAGAATATCAAGTGTCAATTGACCATCAAAGCTCACATGATAGCTCAAATTCAGGGGGAGTATTTAACCCTGAACAATTGAATCAACTTTATCATATTTTTTCAATCATCCAAAATTCTGGTCAGTCCTCTACAAATATTTCCTCAGCTTCACTAGCTTACAAAGGTAATTATTTAAATGCTCTAATTACCACCTCACAAACCAAAAATTCTTGGATTATTGATTCGGGTGCGTCAGATCATATGACTAATGCATATCATTTATTTATTTCTTACTTACCTTGTGCTGGTAATGTTAAAGTTAGTGTAGCAAATGGATCTTTCTCATCCGTTGCGGGTAAAGGGGACCATCTCATTTCACAATGACATATGACATATGGGGACCATCTCATTTCCATAATCGGTCTCGTACCAAGTAGTTTGTCACATTTATTGATGATCATACTCGCATTTGCTGGGTCTATTTACTAAAAGAAAAGAGTGTGGTTCGTGATGTTTTCATTAACTTTCATTTAATGATTCAAACACAATTCCATACACATTCAAATACTCCGAACAGATAATGGGACCGAATATTTTAACAAATCTTTAGGGAACTATCTTCAAAATAATGATAGTACACCAGAATTCATGTGTTCATACACCTCAACAAAATGGGCTTGCTAAAAGAAAAAATAGACATCTTCTCGATGTTGCTCGGGCCTTAATGTTCACTATAAACATGCCTAAACAATTTTGGAAAGATGTTATTTTAACTTAACCTATCTCATCAATCGAATGTCCAACCGAGTCCTTTCGTTTGAAACACCACTTCACAAACTCCAACAAACCTTCCCCATTTTCCACCTTCAATCAAACCTATCCCTTCGAGTCTTTGGTTGTACTACTTTTGTTCATGTGCATTCAAACTCCAAATAGATCCAAGAGCTATTAAATGTGTCTTTATTAGATACTCTCCTACTCAAAAAGATTACAAATGTTATGACCCTTTTACAAATAAAGTAGTTGTTATCCTCAATATTACCTTTTTTGAGAATATTCCCTACTACCCAAAAACCTCTCTTCAGGGGGAAAACATACAAGAAGATAGCTCTTTTGGTCAATATTTGGACTTAAGTGTTACTCTTCCAAAGACATGTAACTCATTTGAATCTACCCATAATAGTACGCCTGAAATTGAGCCTATTACTCCCTTCCGTCCCATTCTACCATCAACAACAGAACACTTGAACACAAAAGGAGATGTAGAAAATTCAAAAGAAACAATTGTTTATTCACAAAGGTTGAAATCAAAAAGTAAAGAGAACTTCACACTTGAGGCACCAAGAGAGTCAGAACCGGTGATAGATTCAACTCTCCATGAATCTACCTCAATACTAGGTAATCTTGAGTCATAAAATCCTTCGGAATTACCTATTGCACTTAAAAAGGCAACTCAATCATTTACACTTCATACTATCTCTCAGTTTCACATATAATACTCTATCTCTAAGATTTTATGCTTTTATAGCTAACCTTGATAAAACAGAGATTCCTAAAGATATCCATGAAGCCTTGAAAAGTTCACAATGGAAAGAAGCTGTTATAGAAGAAATAAGAGTTTTAGAAAAAAATGGAACATGGCATATAATAGAACCACCAAAAGGAAAAGTACCAGTAGGCTGTAAGTGGGTCTTTATGATAAAATACAAGGTTGATGGAACAATAGAGAGGTACAAGGCCCGTTTAATAGCAAAAGGGTTTACACAAACCTATAGAATTGACTACACTAAAACTTTTGCACCTGTTGCAAAACTAAATACAGTGAGATTTCTCCTGCCACTGGCAGCAAACTTGGACTGGCCTCTCCAACAATTAGATATTAAAACTACCTTTTTAAATGGAGACTTAGAAGAAGAAGTTTACATGACCATGCCACCTGGATTTGGCAAAGGGAAGAATGAGGTGTGTAAATTGAAGAAATCACTATATGGTCTCAAACAATCACCAAGAGCTTGGTTCGATATATTTGCAAAGATAATGAAAAAACAAGGACAATTATATCACACTATTTTTCCGACACACTGATGATGGGAGAAAACAATCCTGATAGTGTATGTTAATGACATAATCTTAACTGGAGACAATTTAGAGGAAATTAAGAGGCTAAAGGAAAACTTAGCGACAAAGTTTGAAGTTAAGGATTTAGGATAAATGCGATACTTCTTAGGAATGGAAGTTGCAAGGTTAAAAAGAGGAATAAGTGTGTCTCAAAGAAAGTATGTTCTCAATCTTCTCACTGAGACTGGAATGCTTGGATGTAAACCAAGCGACACTCCAATTGAAACCAAAAAAAAGTCAAAAGAATTAGGAAAGCTAGTGAATAAAGTCAGATATCAAAGATTAGTTGGAAAGCTAAAATATCTATCTCACACTAGACCTGACATTGCATTTACAGTTAGTGTGGTGAGCCAACACATGCATTCTCCAAAGGAAGCTCATTTTGAAGCTGTTTACAAAATTCTTAGATATCTAAAGGGATCTCCAAGCAGAGGTTTGTTCTTTAAGAAAAATGAAAACAAAAGAGTAGAAGCCTTTACAGATGCTGACTGGACTAGATCGATAGAAGATCCACTACTGGATATTGTACCTTTGTATTCGAGAATTTTGTTACATGGAAAAGTAAGAAACAAAATGTGGTAGCTAGAAGCAGTGCGGAAGCATAATTTAGGGCTGTCGCACAAGGGATATGCGAAATAAAATGGCTAAGAAAACTCTTAAATGAACTTCATGTTGTAGTAAAGTCTCCAGTCAAGCTTTCTTGCGATAACAAAGCAACTATCAATATTTCTCTTAATCCAGTCCAACATGATCGAACTAAACATGTAAAAGTCGACAGACACTTCATCAAAGAGAAAATTGAAGATGGGACTATTTGAATGACTTATGTTCCAATAAAAGACCAAACAGCTGACATCTTCACCAAAGGACTTCACCGACCTTTTTTTGATGATTTCCTTCGCAAGTTAGATATGATTAACATTTATGATCCAACTTAAGGGAGAGTGTTGAAATCACAAATGATACTGTGAATTAAATAGAATATCAATATCTAATGTGTGCCATATTAGAAAATTATATTAGTTTTAATGAGAAATATTTGTATTTAATTAGAAGATTTAATTTCCTATTTAACCTAGCCTAGTTTTATTATAAATATGATATAGCATGAGTTGTAATTTATAGAATTATATAGAAAAGGAAAACCTCAACTCAGAATTTCCACAGCTTAATTATTTGTCGAATAAAACAATGTGTTTTATTATTTTTCTGAATGAATAATATACACACACTGTCCAAACTTATATAGTCACTTACAGAACCTAAAATAAAGGAAAAAAATCAAAACTATAATTTACATCTCCTAATTTCTAATTTTATTTTGAATTTTGATCTTTAAATCCCTAATAAATCGAGATTTCCACAATTCCTCTCAAGTTGGATCATAGATGTTAATCATGTCCAACTTATTTATGAAACTATCGAAACTTTGATGTGAAAGTCTCTTGGTGAAGTTTATTCTTATGTGGGTATATAGGTCATACAAATGATGTTCTCAACTTTTTCTTTTATAAAATGTCTATCCACTTCGACATGTTTGGTTCGATTATATTGAACTGAATTGTGTAAGATGTTGATGGCTGCCTTGTTATCACAATAGACCTTAATTGGAGCTTCATTTTTTACTTTTAATTCTTCTAGGAATTTTTTCAACCACAGTCCTTTATAAATCTCTTATGCAACTGCTCGAAATTCAGCATCAACACTACTTCTAGCTACTACATTTTATTTTTTACTTCTCCATATTATCAGGTTTTCCCAAACAAATGTACAATACTCATTAGTGGACCTCCTGTCTTCAATTGAATATGTCTAGTTGGCATTTGAAAAAACTTCTATTTTTCTCTCCTATTTTTTTTTTAAAAGAATCATTTTCTTGGAGAGCCATTTGAGATATATGAGGATTCGGTACACAGCTTCTAGATGAACTTCCTTCGGACAGTGCATATGTTGACTTACTACACTTACTATAAATGCAATATCGGGTCTTGTATGCAATAAGTATATTAATTTTCCTACTAGTCTCTGATATCTTTATTTTTCTACTAGTTTCTCATTAATCTCCATTTTCTTACATGTCTTAATTGGGGTGTCACTTGGTTTGCTCTCAAGTAAACCAGTCTCCTTAAGTAGATCAATAATATATTTTCGCTAAAAGACACTTATACCCCTTTTTGAACGAGCAATCTCCATCCTCAAAAAATACCGAATTTGCCTCAACTCTTACTTCAAACTCAATAACAAGGACCTTTAGTCTTTCTATTTCAACCAAATCATCGCCTGTAAATATTATGTAATCGACACATACAATTAAGATTGTTTTCAACCCATTCTGGGAATGCTTAAAGAACATCGTGTGATCTGATTGTACTTGTTGGTAACCTTGGCCTTTTATCGCCCTTACAAACCTATCAAACCATGATTTTAGTGACTATTTAAGTTCGTAGAGGAATTTTTTTAGTTTGCATGCCACATTTTGGTTGTTATTCTCACAAAAACCTAGTGATAATGTCATGAATATTTCTTTGTCTAATATCCCGTTTAGGAATGCATTCTTGATATCCAACTATTTGGAGGGTCCAGTCTAGATTCAATGCTAATGATACTAGTACCCAAATCGTATTTAACTTTGCGACTAGAGCAAATGTTTCAGTATAGTCAATCCTAGTCTCAGTAAACCCTTTAGCAACTAGACATGCTTTGTATCGTTCAACCATTCCATCAGCTTTATATTTAACGATAAAGACCCATTTGCATCCCACTGGTTTCTTTCCTTTTGGTAAATCTACCACAATATATATTCCATTCTTTTTTAAGGCTCGTAATTCTTCTATTATTGCTTCTCTCCACTTGGGTATTTTTCAAACCTCATCAATATTTTTAAGAATGTTTATCCTATCAAGATTAGTAATAAAAGCATGAAATTTGGGAGACAATATTATATGACAAATTTTGATATAAGATGAAAGGTATAGGATCACCTTTGTTTTCTGAAAACAATGGGTAGATCATCAGTAGAATCAGAGTTACCTAGATTTAAGGATGGCTCAAGATTATTTGGATCCATCACCGGATCGGACTCTTGTAGTGTGTCAAGTGAAAATTTCCTATTATACTTCGATTTTGGCCTCCTTGAATAAACAAGTATCTCCTTGTCTGCTTGTGTGTCTACATCTCCCTTGAATCTAAACGATTTTCTATAAATGGCACATTAGAGTGAAATAGGGGAACAAGTTTAGGGTTAGTCTTTAAAATAGTACTAGTGTTTGAAAAAGAGTTACTATTATCTAGAAATGAAAGATCAAAGGAACAAAACTTGTCTTTACTCATATTCTCCCCCTAAAGAGTAGTTATGGACGAGTAGTAAGATGTGGTTTTAAAGAATGTGACATCAAGGCTGATAAAAACAGTTTTTGTAGAAGGGTCATAACACTTATACCCTTTTTGAGTGGGAAAGTAGCCAATAAAAACATATTTAAGGGCTCGAGGGTCTAGTTTTTTCCGATCATGTGGATGAATGTGTACGAAAGCTGTACAACCGATTATTTTGAATGGGATGTTTGAAATAAGACAGGCGGTTGGGAAATAGTTTTTGAGTTCCTGAATAGGTGTGCCGAAGAAAAAAGCACGGCTAGGCATTCTATTTATAAAAAAGCTAGTCAACACGGCATCCTCCATAACATTTTTGGCATATTGGTAGTGAACATGAGGGCTCTGGCAACTTCCAAGAGATACTTATTTTTTTCGTTCAGCAATCATATTTGTTGCGGAGTATAAACACATGAGATTTGGTGAATCATGCCATGGATTTGAAGGTAATCTTTTAGGGAATGATTAACATGCTCGGTACTACTCGATACCGTTATCAGTACGCAATATTTGAATTTGAGTTTGGAATTATGTTTCAATCATATAGTGAAAATTTATGAACACAATTCAAACTTCGGTTTTATCTTTTAGTAAGTATACCCAATATACACAAGTATGATTATCAATAAAAGTGAAACCATTTTGTATGAGTACGATTTGAGTACTAAGATGGTCCCCATAAATCACTATGGACTATGACAAATGGCTTTGAAGTTATATATTTAGATTTTGAAAAAGAGGTGCGATAATGTTTGGTAAGTTCATATATTTCACATTGCAAATCAGATAACTCTTTATTTTGAATAAGAGATGGAAATAATTGTTTCAAATACTGAAAATTGGAGTGATTCATTATAAAGTGTCACAACATAAGATCATTATTCCTAGAGATAGATGTAGTGTTACAATTTGCAATTTGATAACGTTCACTCACATGAGTTGTCTCAAAGTAGTAGAGCCCTTCACATTCTCTAGCATTGTTAATCTTCTTCTCCGATGATAAGTCCTGAAATATATAAGATGAATAAGTAAATTTAGCATAGAAGTTTCTGTGGGCTTTTAATTTATTGACAGATAATAAATTGCATGATAATTTTGGAACATGAAGAACTGATTCAAGGGTAATAGAATTAGAAATTTTAATACTCCCTTTTTCCGCAATTGGTTAAAGGATACCATCTGTAATTTTAACTCCCAAATTTCCAATATAAGGTAAATACGAAGAAAAAAGGTGATGATTATCAGTTATATGGTCTAATGCACCAAAATTAATAATCCAGGGAGTATTTTTGAGATCATAATTAAGGCTGTCAAAAAATTACCTTTATAAACTAGTGAACCAGAAGGAATATGTAGGAGATTGACCTGGCATTTGAAATTTTGAGAACATCTTATATAGTTGTTCCATTTGTTAGGGGTTGAGTGTGGAAGTAGAGGGTTCACTCTGAAATTTTTCGATTTGATCAATAGACTTAATATCCTTGATTTTTGAAATTTTGGCATGATTTTCAATCTACTAGTTTGCCATGTAATTCCCAACACATGTCTTTTGTATGACCAATTTTACGACAATAGTTTCACCAAGGCCTTTTTCTTTGTTGGACAGGTCCCACAGGACAAAAGCCTATGTGGCTCAATTTTAGCAATTAGGCCAAAATGACCAGATAAAGCATTAGGGCTCAATCCACGACCCATAATAGATTTGACCTTGGGTATAAGCATGTTTCCACTAGGCCCACTTGAATTCTCCCGACCAGAATTGTGACCCAGTCCATTTCCCAGCCCTAGCGCCATATATCCTTGTCCAGCCCGATCACCAGAACCACTTTCATTCAACATTACCTCTCGACGTACCTCCGAGAATACTTCCCTCGTCAACGGCAAAGGCTGCCAGCTGAGGATTCTACCCCTAACATCGTCCAGATCTCTCTTGAGACAGGCTAAAAATTCGAACACTCGTTCCACCTTGGTTGTGTATTTCACGCTATCTCTTGCACATTCCCAATCTTTTTCTCCATTCAAATCCAATTCTTGCCATAATCTGAACATCTCCATGTAATAATTAATGACATTGAGAATCCCTTGCTTCATTTTCCATATGTGAGTCTTGATTTCAAACACCTGAGAGAAATTGCCACTGTCGAAGTAGGTTGCTTTCAAGGCAATCTATACGTCTCTGGCCGTGGGGAGGAATAGGTAAGTTTTCCTATCGACGAATGCATTTATTGAATGAGTCAGAAAATAATCATAGAATTCTCAACTGTCCACTTCTGGAGACTTGCTAGATTCTCGGGTTTTCTTGTGTCACCAATGAGGTAACCCATCTTTCATTTTCCCTAGATTACTAGCTTAATTGACTAAGCCCACTCTCTGTAATTCCTCCCATTAAATTTCTCAATGATGAGTTGAAGTGTGAAGTTTTCAATTCTACCGAGAGTGAGTGTGGCCATCTCCTCTATCTCCTTATTGGTATGATCAGAGGAATGGGATTCACTTGTGTTTTCCTCCATTGACAATAAGCTTAAGCTCTAATACCATGTGGAATAAAACAATGTGTTTTATTATTTTTCTGAATGAATAATATACTTACACTATCAAGACTTATATAGTCACATAATCTAAAATAAAGGGAAAAAAAATCAAAATTGTTATTTACATCTACTAATTTCTATCTATCTTTATTTTGAATTTTGAACTTTAAATCCCTAATAAATTGGGATTTCCACGTTATTGTATCCTTAAGGATTTACCTTATCATACTAGGTTTTATTTTTATAATCATCAAATTATAATTTTAATTTATCTAATTGCCTTAGGTGCCAAACATACAAAGGAAGAAATCACTTTTTTATTTTTTTTTTATAGGGGATTATTAGTCCACTAGTTGTGCTTTTTTACTTATCAATATGATATAATATTTCTTGTATAACAATAAAGCAATTTTTGTCTTTTGTATTAAAATCTCATAATAATATGTAAAAATTGTACATAATTGATTAACACCAAAATAGCATATATATATTTTATGTACATTGTACATGAATAAATATATGTTATTGTAAACAAATAACATATATACACGCAATATATAATTGACGTACTATTTTGAGTTAACTCGATTATGTACAACCTGTACGTGTTATTTACGGCCCATACTCATATCTTCTCCCTTTTCTCATAATTCCAAATTTACTTTCCTCATTTTGCTCCTTATTGCACTCCACTTTCCTTTTCTAGCTTCTACTTGATAGGTATGATAATAAATAAAAAGACTAGTATATGAAACAAAATCTCGTATTTGTAACTAGATAGCAATCGAGAATATAACCTCGTAGAAGCAAAAATACAGATAGAGAACAGACTTTGGAAGAAATTCTCATCATCAACTAAGGATTTGAGTAATAATTGTCTTACGTACCCAACATATAAGAAATTAAAGGGTCGTATTCAGAAACCTGAGTTCTTATAGCTATATTGATATCTCCTCCAGTTATTCTCGTTTCTAAAATCCCAAATTCTCTTTCCTCCTCTCAATCCTTATCTCACTCCTCTTCCCTTTCTAGTTTCTACACAATATGTATGGTAATTAATAAACAATTGTGTTCGTAAAACGACTGTAAAGAAAGAACAACAATATAACCTCAATTGTTCGTAAAACGACTGTAAAGAAAGAACAACAATATAACCTTATAGAAGCAAAAATACATACTGATAACAGACCTGGGAAGAAATTCAGTGATGATGGAAAGGTTTGGCGCACGAGTTACAGCTCCCATGAAAAGAACAACATTGGGATGCCTGACTCTTTTCATTATCCTTACCTTGCAATTCAAACATGACAAGAACTTCATAATGTATTATCCTTTACATAACAATAAAAATGGCTAAAATAAAATGGTTAACACAAATAAACGAGAGTTTTAGGTCAATTTAGTATGTAAGTTGACACCTTAAATTTATAATTATTAAAGTAGGTTTATTTAGTCCAGCAATTTTAAGTTTTGGTCATTGAATAACAATTTTGTAGATATATTTAGTCTAATAATTTTAAGTTTTGGTCATTAAAGAACAATTTTCTTAAAAGTTGTTAGGTTTTTTAATTAAATTAAATGAGCATGTGCTTGTACATTACCAAAATAACAACAACAAAAAATACCCCTTCAAATAACACACGTACTTTAATGAAAAAATTTGACATTTTTTAAAAAGTGTCCTTCAAATAACCCAAATTTTAAATTACGGGACACAATGGACATATCTTGGTAGTAAAAGAATTGCAGTGTTAATTGGGTAAAATTATACGACTAAATCAATCCAAATTCCAATAAATGACAAAGTCATGGACCCATGGTCACAAGAAAACAGAATCTTAAATTGTCCCAATAAAATATTGATCGTACTTCCAATTTTTTCGTGCAGAACTAAGGAAGTATCACTAACAAATGCTCAGGAAAAAATGAATGATGGTGAAGGAACATCATGTACGGTCCATAAAATCATAAACAAAAATTTTATATACAGCTTACACCACATTGACCATATCTAACACCATATCTTATCCTTTATTGCAAGTAACTGAGATCAACTACAAGGGTTATCTTTTCTTTTACCAACCAGCACTATTCAGGGAAACAAACAATACTGAGACAAAGCTTATAGGAAACATGCAATGCAGAAACACAAAGTTTATAGGAAAATGCAATGCAGAGAATCAAACTTTATTTATTTTATTTAGGCTTAACTGCGAACAAATGAGAGAGTAAAGAACCCAAAGAAATTGATGAAGAAAATATCTATATTATTGTACTGTGTATGTTGTTACAATGGTTTATATACAAGTGCTAGCACCTGATTGGTTAACTAGTCACATCAACTAATAACAAACTATTCTAACTAAGCTAACTTTGTTACAATCAGCTTAACATCCCCCTCAATCTCATGGTATGGAAGCACCATGAGTTTGGTTTTTAATGAATGAAACAACACATCAGTCAAAGACTCAGTAAAGTGTCGGCAAGCTGTTCTTGAGAAGAAATGTGCTTGACATCCAAATTTCCTTCAACAACCTGATCTCTCAGAAAATAGATCAGTCAATTTCAACATGCTTCATACGAGCATGAAGGATAGGATTAGCTACTAGTAGTGTGGCACTTACATTATCACAGTACAAAACTGGTGTATAACTCAAAGGCACCTTTAGCTCTCTTATAACAACTTGTAACCAAATCAACTCAGAGAGGCAAGGCTCTAGATTTAGATTCAGCATTGGAACGAGAGACCACTTTCTATTTGGAGGACATCCAGGAAACTAGTGAATCACCAAAGAATATACCATATCTTCCCATGCTACTCCTATCATCTAGAGAGCTAGCCCAATCAGAATCACAAAAACCAATTAAACCAAAATTTGAACATTTATGTAGAGTAACACCATGATCTAAAATTCCTTTGAGAAACCTCAACACACGTTTAGCAGCTATGAGATGAACATCACTAGGGGCTTGAAGGAACTGACAGAGTTTATTGACAGAGAAAGTTATATATCAGGTCGAGTGAGCACACAATATTGTAAAGCCCTTACTAGACTGTAATAAGAAGAGGGATCAGACAGAGGTACACCATGAGACTTGGATTTGATAGGACCTGGTCTCATAGGTGTAGAAGAGAGCTTAGAAGACTCCATACCAAACCTGTGAAGAAGGTCCTTTACATACATTGTGTGAGATGAAAAATAGCAGTTCTACCATTAGACTTGGATATGATAGGACATGGCTTCATAGGTGTAGAAGAGAGCTTAGAGGACTCCATACCAAACCTGTGAAGAAGGTCCTCTACATACATTATGTGAAATGAAAAATAGAAGCAGTTTCGTGAACCTCAAGGCCAAGGAAATAACTAATTTCACCAAGATCACGTACACAAACTCATTGTTAAGCCAAGATATCAACTAAAAAATATAAGCAACATTGCTACCGGTGAGCAAAATGACATCTACATAAACAAGCATAATAGTAGTATCATGACCATCATGCTTATAGAACATGCTTATTAGAGTTAACAAAACTAAAGGCAACAAGTGCATTGCTAAGTTTTTGATACCACAACCTAGGAGCTTGTTTATGGCCATACAAAGCTTTCTTAAACTTGCACACAAGATGAGTATCAAAAACATCTTCAAAGTCTAGACGTTGTAACATATAAACAATTTCATTTAAATCACCATTAAGAAAAGCATTTTGAACATCAAGCTACTTGCCTGACCATCACTTAACCAATGCAAGAGCTAAGACCATCCTAATCGTTTAAGGCTTAACAACAGGAGAAAATGTCTCAGTGTAGTCAATACCAGCTCTCTGATTAAACACCTTAGCCACCAAACGAGCTTTATATTTATCTAAAGCTCCATCACTCTTCAATTTAAATCGAAACACCCACTTACAACCTATAAGCTTGCTGCCATGTGGACACTCAACCAATCCCCAAGTTCCATTGCGAAGAAGAGCTTGAGTCTCAAGTTTCATTGCATCATATTATTTAGGAATAGAAAGAGCGTCAAAAACAATGGAAGGTTCAACAAGAGGAGTAAAAGTAAAATTAATTGAGGAAGTGAAACTGAGATTAGCAAGAAAAGAAATGGGATTGGGTTTGAAAGTACCAGCTTTGGAGTGTGTAGTCAAAGGATGGAGATTAGTAGAAGGAAGAGAGACATCATAAGGTAGTTCAACTACAAGGTGAACATTGTTACTAGGTTCTTGCAATAACTCTAAAGGACTAGGAACAAAAGATTCAAGATTAGAGAATAGAGAACGCGACAAAGCACAAGGTTGAATAGGATGTGACTGATCAGGAGGACAAGGAACTATAGATGGAATACTAGACTATGAAATTAACTAAACAGAAGTCGAGGCAAAGTAGGTTTAGAAAAAGGTAAAGTTGGTAGAGGAATAAGAGAAAATTATTGAAGACATACTATAGTATCAGAAGACTTAGCAAAAATAGAAAAAGAAAACGTGCTTTCAAAAAAAAACAACGTGCCTACTAGTGTACAATTTGTGAGACTATAAGTCAAAACACAAGTACCCTTGTTGTTGGGGTGCATAACCAAACAATACACAATGTGAAGAACAAGGTTCCAACTTATGTTTGGCATAAGGCCTTAAGTAGGGAAAACAAAGACAACCAAAGACCTTTAAGAATGTGTAATCTGGAGGCTTATGATACAGGACCTCAAAAGGACTTTTGTTAGAAAGCACTTTGGTAGGTAGCATGTTGATGGCAAAAACTGCAGATCGAAAAGCATACAACCAGTATTTGTTGGGAGCAAATGACTCTAACAACATAGCTAGACCTTTCTCCACAACCCTCCTATGTCTACATTCAATGACATTATGTTGTTGGGAGGTGTGTGGGCAAGTCTTTCTATGAACAATGCCAAGAGAAGACAAGACAGTACTAAAGAAAGAAAACTTAGCTCCTCCATCAATTTGAACATTTTTAATTTTGATAGCAAAATGTCTTTCAAACATATTCATAAAAGATTGAAAAACATATGACACTTCACTTTTGGCATGTAGAAAATAAATCTATTGAAAACGACTAAAATCATCCACAATTAAAAGAAAATATTTCGCTTCTGTGTTAGCAACAAGAGAGACCCACAAATCCATGTATATTAATTCAGAAGGAATAGAAACACATTCATATGAAGTAACAAAAGCTAGTTTATGAGACTTAGCTAATGAACAGAAATCACAACTACATTTATTGGAAACAATATTATTAGTTGAGAGCTTCAAATCTTTAACAAGAACTTGAAGAACTCCAAAGGAAGGATGAGCAAGCCTTCAGTGCCAAAGCTCTGTCTTAGACAAAACTGTGGAGGGACAGGACTTAAACTCAAAAGAAAGCTGGATGTTGATTAGCCTTTGACTGCACTAAAGCACCTAAAGTATAAAGACCATTATTGGCCTTGCCTCGAGCTACAGTCTTCAAACTTTGAGCATCCTTGACAAAGAATTCATTTGCATGAAATTCCACAATTTTATGATTGTCAAAACAAAGTTTTTGAACAGACAAAAGATTATGAGAAATACCAGGAGTGTGCAACTTAGTGAACCACCACGTGTGAGTGTAGAAGTGCCAAAATGTTTAACAGGTAGAAGAGAACCATTACATACTTTAACATTCCCATTGCCAGGATAAGGTGTGATATCTTGAAGATTGGTTCTATCATTGGTTAGATGGTGAAAAGCACCAAAATCTAACAGCTAAGAAGGAGTGCTCTTCAAAAGAGTTAGAGGAGTTAGTAGCCAAAGCTCTAGCACCTGAGTGATTTCCAGATGACCTCCCAAGTAGAAGATCACGTAACTTGAAGCATTGATCGGCAGAATGTCCAGGTTTGTTGCACACCTGACACTGCACTTTGTTGAAACCGATTGAGTACCACTTGACATAGGCTTCTTGTCTTTTGAATCAAAATTAGAACTACCAAACTGTTGCTGAGCCAAGAAGTCTTGAAGATTCCACTTGCTCCTATTTGGATCACCAGATCTTGAGGAGGAATTATTATTATTCCTAACATTCTGACCAAAATTGGCACTAGAATTGTTGGGCCTGATATTGAGATTGCCAAAAGCGAGCCACGTTAGCTTGAATACCAGAAGCAACTTGGTTCTAATTATCTAAGAACCTTTCATGCTAACAGATAACTGTAAAGAGCATTAAAAGAAATAAGTTCTGCACGAAGTGTTGTGTTTGAAATAAAATAATTCTAGTTGGAATCTAATCCTCCAAGTGCATAAGACACTAAATCATCTTTTGATGTTGAAAAGTCAAAAATCATCTTGATTTGTAACATATAATCCTCAATAGAAAGATCACCTTTCTTGTTTGTTTGAAGTTAAAGCCTCAGATCCATGATTCGAGCACCAGAAGTAATTGAAAAAACTGACACTAGCTTTGACCCCATAACTACAACTGATGCAGTGCCAACAAGATGACTACTCATGCTAGGAGTTACGGATCCATAGATCCAACTCTTGACTAGGCCATTAAATCGATTCCAAACATTAAAAGCAAGATTAACCTGTGTTGATTCAAGCAAGAATTGAGAAGGAGGAACTAGATGAGGATTAATGTAATCCTCTAAGCCATAGGCTATGATAACTAAAAGCATTTGCTCCTTCCACACAAGAAAATTTGTACAATCCAGTCTAACTGAGAAAGAAAGGTTAATTGAAGATGTAGAAATTGTTGCAGTGACATTTGAAGATTGACCTTCTTCAATCACAGAGCAAGAACGAGCAAGCATTGCTATTAAAGCTTCATCAAGGATTTTTCGAACCTGTTTAACTCTAATACCATGCGAATAAATGAGAGAAAGTAAAGAACTGAAAGAAACTAATGAAGAAAATATCTATGTTATTGTATTGTGTATGTTGTTACAATGGTTTATATACAAGTGCTAGCACTTGATTGGTTAGCTAGTCACATCAACTAATAACAAACTATTCTAACTAAGCTAACTCTGTTCCAATCGGCTTAACAATATTTTATTAGTCTCTAAACTTTGACCAACTTCAATGTAAGTCCTCAAATCTTTTAAACCATATAATTTAATCCCCAAGTACAATTACATTTGAAATAAGTATGGATCCAATACAGTTACTCTCCCTTTGTTTATATAGTATATTTTTACTTTTGCAACAATGGTATAACCATTTATTGATCGATGAATTATTACAAAATATATCAATAGCTCCAACGTTGTCTAACAAGTGTATGACAGAGATAGTTTGCGTTTCACAATATTCAATTAGATTGATTCAAGAAACTCCTAGACAGTCATGACTTCTTTTAATGTCTCGTGATACTTCCATGGCATTTAACAATCATATGGAATTGCAATTGATCCTTAAAAGTAAAAACATTATAAGGAATAGTTTCCACACAAAATTAGCACAGTAGAACCATGCAAGAACTTGAGCTATTTAAATTGAAATGGAAGGGGGGAAGGAAAAAGAAACACCTCTCCCCCCTCCCAAAAAAAAAACCCTAAAGTTTAAGAATGCCCCTAAATTATTGGTTCATTACAATAACTTCCCCTAAAGTTTTTGACTTTCCATTATCTTCAGCAAGCACCTCCCTTGAGGATGTGATTGCAATTCTTTTGAACTTGTGAGAGTACATTGTAATTTAAGCAAACTTAGAGTATGGTATTTGTAACTTTCCTACAAAAAAAGATGAATCAGACATACCTACTCACAATATATTATTTCTTAGTTACTTTTAGGGCTTTCTCAACAATAACCCAGGGTTTACGCTCTTTATAAATTTTGTCCAAGCTTCCAATTTGATTGATTTATTGCTAAACTTATCATGAACCATGAATTAAAAACAATTCTTTTGAAAATTGTTTTGTCACTGACAAAAGTAGAACATTGAGCATGTGCATCAGCAACTACTTTTAAAGAGTGCAATCAACAATCTAACCCAAGGAATGTGTTAAGCGAATGACTTAGATATTTTCAATATTACTGTTGAAATCTACATTTATTAGGAGATTGTTAGGAATATTATTAGGTGATTTTGTATTTATTAGAAAATTTTATTTTATTTTACTGTGTATTAATTAAGATATTTTATTTCCTTGTTCTTCATCAAAGTTTTCCTATAAATTTGCAAACACACAAAAAAAATTTCAGAACAAAAGTCTCTGATCAACAGTTCATCTCCTTTTTTTCTATAATTACACGTGTCAGTATGAAGCAAAGCCATATGTCCTTGTGCATGTGTTTTGGTCTATAAAAGGATCTTGTGAGTCTTCATTGTAAGCATATAGTGTGAGCACAATTTCTCAGTTTTCTTGTGTACTCAAACACAGTGTTATTGAATAAAGTTTCTTCTCTCTGATTAAATTCAGTTTTTATTATCATCATCTTTAGTTTCTGCTGATTACTTAGTGGGTACATGCAAGAGGCAATTATAGCAAAGCTGCAAATGCCCCTACACCCAAATCTCGTGTGGATCAGGAAATCTTTCTATTAGTAACTTCTTTTTTTCATACTTATTTCATAGGTCATCAAATTGAAAGCTCAAGAGTTGAATTAATTGATCTCTTTTTGTTCTCTCTTTTTTTGGGTTATTTATTTCCTTCTTTTTTTATGTTTTGTTTTTAAAGGACCCATTAAAATGTAATTATAGAGAATGGCCACATAGATAAAGTTATATGTTCCAATCCCCTTTTCCCATTGTCTTTTTTCTCTTACTTACCTTCCAAAATTAAACTTTCATAGGTGTTTAAAAGAAATGTGATATCTGGGAGAACCATTTACTAGAGTATCAGCTTTCATATTAATTGGCTCAAAAGCATGAAACATAACAACGATTTGAAGAGATGCCTAGTCACAAGCAGCACAAAATTCCATGAGAATCAACATAATCATCAGACAAACAATATTAGCAATAAGGAAACAACAATAAATGTACCATATATAGAAAAGAATGCATAAACAAGGGGAAGGTCCGGATAAGGTAGGACAACAGCTTACCTCACTTTTGAATTCTTCAAGTGATTCACTAAAAATATCTTGGTCAAGAAACTTTTTTACAGCAACTTCCTACAAAACCAAATGGTAAAAATGATTTTAAGAAGATTAACATGGTATAAAACAAAATAGGGACACTGAAAAAATAAGAATCCAAGATACCTTCCTACCTCATATTCATTGACATCTCATGTTCTCACAATAATATTATAGCATGCTAATTTAGTTTATTTGTTAAGTTTCATGATATTGAACTTCTAAAGTGATCCTGGCAGAATTTTCTCTTCCTGGTGCAAAATCATTCTAATATGTACAACATCTCAGATTTCAAATATTCCCTTTTGTTTTTCCATCTGGTCATATCCAGAAAAAGAAGCCTACAATCTAGACAGTTACTTTCCAACAAGAAGAGCAACCAATAGCAAAATTTGATGTCATCACTAATTTTCAACAAGAAAACAAGTATACATTAGTAACAGTTGACATGTACTGTGTAAAGGAATATTTTTTTCGTTTATTCTTTATGGTATGAATATTATTTATTCATTTTATTATTAAATAATGTACATTTAGGATTAATTCCTTTATAAATTATGATTGTATATTGAAAATGAGGAAATAATTAATGCTTTTCAAAAATCAATTTAGTAACGGAGTAAAAGAGAAGGAAAAAAAGAGAGATGAATCAAGCTTCCAATGTACTTTGGACACAATGTAGTATTGAGTACGACCAAACATGAATCTTCATCTTCAATTAATATTATATTGGATGGTATTAGTTAACATGTCCAATATTAGTAACAGGTGATATTTTATACATATTTTTAGTAATTAATTCCTGCTTATTTTATTATTCTCGTGGATTCGACACTCTCTATTCTTTAATTATTTATCATTTTACACCGACCATACATACTTGCGTGATTTCAAGCATATCAATTAGATTTTAGAGATATAAATTATTTGTAGGAAGAAAGGATACATTGTAGGGGGAAAAGTTGCTTTAGCAAGAGAAGATCCGACATAAGAGAATGGGACATTGGTGATGCTAGGTCTTGGCTCATCAATTCCATGACTACAAACTAATGCCAAACTTCATCCGGAAAGGCAAAGAAAGTTTGGGATGCAATTAAGAAGAGCTAGTTGATATTTATGACTCTTAACAAATATATGAATTGATGAAGTCCTTTAAACTATGTCAGAAATAGTTGAATTCTTGCTAAGTATTAAATGAATTGAACTCTGTTTTCATGGAGCTTGATTGTCGGAAGCTAATGATATGATGTATGCTAGCATAAATGTTAAGAAACAAAGAAAGCATGTTGTTGAGGATCAAGTTTATATGTTTCTAGTTGTACTGAATCAGAGTTTGGATCAACATTCAAGTTTTGGCTACCTCTCTTCTGCCAAGCCTATTCTCAAGTTTGCAAAGTACAAAGGCAGTGCACATGTGTGCCTAGAGGATCAACCTGAGGCCTCAACCCTTTGGCTCCAAATAAAAATCTCGTTGAGATCCTCCTTTTGCTTACTCTACTTCTTGGTTTTGCACCCACAACAAGAGTAACATACATATTGTTGATGTTTCTTGGAAGACGCATTGTCATTCAAAGCGTGGTTCAAACTTAGTAAGCTGAGGAAAAATAATTGTGTTGAGGTTGCTATTGTTGACACTCTTCCATATTTTTCCACTCAGGTTTCTTGGGTGACTACTCATGGAAGTAATTCTAGTTCACTATTTGTTTGCTCTGCTTCTGGTATTATTTCTTTTATTGATGACTATATAAGAGTTATTTGGATTTATCTACTAAAATCTAAGAGTGATATTATACATATTTTCCCTCAATGTTATACATTGTTAAAACCTATGTTGCTTGGACTCGTGTATTGAGTATCAAATAGTATATCTATCCGAAAGTCAAACTTGTAAATTTTAGGACACTAGAATACAAATAATAAGATTTCAAATTTGGACAAGGGTATAGAGATATGACAAATTATTATATAAATCATGTTTAATATACAATGCATTTTATAAATATTTATGTTTATAAGTGTAAATTAAAATTAGATTATTATGGAAAATTATCAATGATATCCTTGAAATTTTGCTTTTCTTCACGAATACTCCTAACGTCTATAAATTATCGCAAATACTCTTACATGTTAACGGAGTTAAGTGAAACATCCAAATGAAGGGTAAAAACGTAGTTTTTTAAGGGTCTTCTGTCTCCCCCCATTATAGTCCATTCATTAAAAAAAATAATTTCTAATAAGGGCAGCTTCAGCAACAACTTGCAATTCCTAGGGTCATTGGGCCTCAAATTTCGTTGGTGTGGTTGGCTGTGCGAGTTTTGTAGTGGCTAAGCTTGCTATTCCGATGGGGATTGGGTTTTGCAAGACTGTAAGAGCTACGATTTTAGTTGAGTTTCGCAGAGGTTGTGGGGGTTACAATGCTGGCTGGGTTTCACAAGGCAATGGCTAGTTAGGCCTCCCAATTTCGTTGGTGGGGTTTGTTGTGCAATTTTGGTAGTGGCTGGACTCACAATTTTAGTGGGGGTTGGGTTTCGCATGAATACAATGCAATCGTTATGGTTTTCATGCGTACTAGCCTTCAAGCTAGAACTGAGTTGGTATTGTTGTGATTTCAACTTTACAATTAAAAATCTGTAATATTGTTGAATTAGTGATAATGGATAATTTAATATTTTCATAAGATTTCAGATGAAAGATATGTAGCTCGATACAAATGGATAAAGGATTAATTATTAGTTAAAATTCAAGAACTATATGTTTTAGAATTTTAATGATTGATGTTCCTAATGCTTTGTGTTTACGTTGGTATAGATTAATTCTCTCTTGTCCTTTATGGTAGATTTTGATTGTTGTATTAGGGTCTAAAAACTTTATCATTTTACTTTATATTTTGTAGTGCAGTGAAGCACTATGGCTGAGCACTTACATTTAAGCTTAACAGTATGCTTATTAGCAATCTAATTATCTAAGATAGTCAACTCTTCTTACTTTCTTATCCATTTATTTTGTTTATTTTTGGTACTTTGCAAAGAGGGCGAGAAAGTTTCATTTAAGACAAGAATGGAGAGATAATTTAGTGCTTTTGGGTACATAATTTTTTTGTCTTATATATATGAATTTTTTAATAGCGCATAATCACTACACTTGTTCATTTTTGTATAACTTTTTTACCTTAAATTTTTAATTATGCAATTATGAGTTCCATTTATACTAAGTTGTATTGTTCTTTCGTCCAAAATGTAGGCTAAATTCGAATCTTGAGTTCTTTGAAGTGATTATAGATTAACTAAACGTAGACAAAGTTGTTCTTTTTTTTTTTTTTTTTTGTATAATTGTTTTAAAGTTTAGGGTAGTGATGGAAGCAAGCTTTGTGATGGATTGGTGATTGTTGGTGGTTATGGAGGAAAAAGAGGAAGAAAGAATGGTGAGAGATGAGATGATTTTAAAAAATAAAATAAAAACCCTATTTTATCCTTTGACTTTAAGAAATTTTATTAACGGTCGTTAACTTGAGGGGTATAATTGATTAATAACCTAACCTCAATGGTATTAGAGACATATTTGCAAACGTTAGAAGTATCCGTAAAGAAAAGCAAAACCTCAGAAATATAATTAATAATTTCCCAATTATTATTTAACATTATTGTTGGATTATTATTTTATTTTTTATAATATATTTATTTTAAGTGAATTTTTGAAAAGTATTAAGCATAAAAATGCCCATATTCAGTTATTTTAATCTAAGTTTAAATCTACTCAAATTAAAATTTACATGGCCTATACTACAAAACCCAATATGCTATATTGAAGAGCCCATGACTCTTTTTGCTATGCCCCAAGGTTCTTTCTTCTTGTTTGACGCAATCAGCTTCTTTTTCCATCTCTCTTCATTGTTATTCGTCTTCTTCTTCTTTGCTGAGTGCAATATATCAACAATCATATTCGACTCATATCCTGTACCGATGTAAATGTCATGTCGAGACTAATACGGTGGAATGAAATGGCAAGTTGAAGCAACATAGGTTAAAACAAAACATGTTTATTATTATTATATCATAATGAAAAGAGGATGCATAATATATATATATATATAAGCATATAAAATAGCTAAATTATCCTTAATTTTAACTCCCAAAATTGGAGCATAAATATTAAACATGCCTAGCTTGAAACAAAAAGATAAAGATAAGCTTTTTGTAATGGCCTTAGTTAATATATCAACTTGTTCAACTCATTTAACATAAGGAGTACACACGTCCCCCTTTATTACAACCTCTCTTATGAAGGAACAATCTACTTCTACATGTTTAGTTCGCCTATAGAACATAGAATTACTAGCAATATAGATTGCAGCTTAATTATCACAATACATAGTCATAGGACTTTTTGCTTCAATACCCATTTCATTCATCAGATTTCTAATCCACATTAATTTGCATGAAGTGTGAGTCATAGCTCGATATTCTGCTTCAACACTATAATCGGCTGTCACATTCTACTTCTTACTTCTCTAAGTAACTAAGTTTCCTCTAAATAAAAGTACAGTATCCTATAGTTGATTTTCTATCGGTATGTAAACCTGTCCAATCTGCATTAGAATAGCTTACAATGTCCAAATTTTGACATCACTTAAAACGATTCCCATTCCAATAGTTCCTTTTAGATACTTGAGAATACGGCATATAATATCCCAATGTATTTGCCTAGGAACTTCCATGAATTGGCTACCAACGCCAACAGCAAATGTTACTTTTGGTCTAGCTACAATAAGATACATGAGTTTCTCTACCAAGCTCTATATCTCCTTATGTCAATGAAAACTTCACTAGTAGTATTATTCAAATTAGCGTTTTAGTCTATTGGAATGTCAACTGGTTTAGATCCCAACATACCAATTTCTATCGGTAAATCTTGCACATATTTCCTTTGAGATAGGACAATGCCACTTCTACTATTGGCTAATTCAATACCTAAAAAGTAACGTAGTTAACCCATGCCTATTGTTTGAAATGCCTCCTTTAACTTATATTTCACCTCCTCTATGTCATCAAGTTCACTGCCAGAGACAATAATATCATCTACATATACAATAAGAATCACAAGTCCCAGCCTTGTCTTACGTACAAAAATTGAGTAATCAAAATGACATCTAGAGAACCTAAATGAAATAAGTACATTACTCAATCTATCAAACCATGCACGGAGTGATTACTTCAACCCATAAATTGCTTTCTTAAATCGACATACTAAACCAGACTCCCCTTGAACAACAAACTCTGGTAGTTATTCCATGTATACTTCTTTAAAGTCACCATAAAGAAAGGAATTTTTAATATCCAACTGATAAACAGGTCAGTGAAAAGTGATAGCTATAAAAATCAAAATACAGACAGAATTCAATTGGGCAACTGGTGAGAAAGTTACATAATAATCAACACCATAAGTTTGAATAAAGCTCTTAACAACCAAACGAGCCTTCAACCGTTTAAGGTACCCATTAGGTAAATATTTGATAGTGAATACCCACTTACAACTAACAACTTATTTATTCTTTGGTAACCAAGTGAGTTCCCAAGTTCCACGAGACTTTAAAGCCAACATTTCCTCTTCCATTGCAATAACCTGTCCAAGATAAGTAAGAACCTCCTCATAAGACTTGAGGATGGTCATAACAAAAAGGAAAAGAGCAAAATTGCGATATACAAGTGAAAGGAACTGAAATGACAAAAAATTAGCCAAAAGGATAGAAAGCGGTAAAACTATACCTTTCCTTAAAAGTAATAGGAAGATAGAGGTCATCGCTAGAAGCAACTGGGGGAGAGGGAATAGCATCTCCACTAGAGGAAGCGGGTTAAGTATAAAGCACCTTGGGTAACGAGATCCACAATTGACGCACATATACCTACAAGGGCTTAGATGAAGTGGGAAGGAATGTGGGGACAAAATTGAGGGGAACTAATAGAGGAAAAAGATATTGTGGCATAACATCCAAGGGTATGAAAGTGCCAAAAAAAGATGAGACTTAAAAGGTGACGTCTGCACTAACAATATACTTCACGGCTTCAGGATCAAAAACAATGATAACTTTTTTGAGTTTGAGTACCCAATAAACACACATCTCATGGAACGTGGTAAGAGTTTATCAAGCACCCCAGAAACATTATGCACAAAACCAATACAACCAAAAATTTGGGGTGGAAGATGAAATAATGGTTGGGTAGGCAACAACACAGAAAGAGGTGACCGACCACAAAAAACAAATGACAGAAGACAATTAATTAAAAGGCAGTAAGGACAGCATTGCATCAAAACTTTTTTTGGAACAAACATTTGGAAAGACAAAGTACATGCAAATCTCTAAAAGGAGTCTATTTTTGCGTTTTGCCACTCCATTTTTTTTTTTAGGTATATAAACACAAGATTCATGAACAACCCCATTTTTAAACAAACCATAAAAACAGAACTAAAGAACCCCAAGAGCATTATTAGAATGAAATATACGCACAACACCAAATCACTAAAAAATATTAAATTACAAAAGGAGCTTCAAACCTCTCTTTTAATAAATATAATCAAGTGACTCCAGAAAAATTATAAATAAGACTTAAAAAATATCTATGGCCTTTATTGTTAGGAATGCGACAAGGTCTTCAAACATCATAAGGGGACTACAACTATGCTTATTGACAAGAGAAGAATAAGGCGACTAGTGATGTTTACCTAGTTCACAAGCCTGACACTATATTAGATACACTAGTAGAAGAAAAAGCCCATAAAATGTAGAAGACGAACAAGAGAATGTCCCAACCGACAATGTCATTGAAACCCTCATCAAAAGCATGAAAAGAAATTGTTGTAAGAGGGAGTTGATCCAGTTGGTAAACTCTGTTAACCAAGTGTTCACTACAAATCGTCTTCCTCGTAAAAAGATCCTAAAAGACATAATATGTAGAAAACAAGGTCACATAACAATTGGAAGCCTTAATTAATTGACAAACAGACAATAAATTAATAGGAATACAGGGAACATAAAGCACTGACGACAAGAATAAGTGAGGAACAGGGGACAAAGTACCTTCACCAACAACTGAGGTATTAGAACCATCAGCTAAGGTGATAGATTTATGAACCAAAATTGAGGAATGTTTTGGGAATCCTTGAGAAACCTTAAGGTACTTGCTCTCTCGTACTCAGGTAAATATCCACTCTCATTATTTTAATGTCTTGGATATACCTTCCCCAGACTTGTGGGTCATTGACTCAGGAGCCATAGACCACATGACTCACTCCACATCAATTCACTTCTTATAGCCTACTAATAATAGAAAAAAAAAATTATGTCTCTTTGATGTGACATTCGTGAAACAAGAAAGCTATTTTGGTCGTCCTTATCTTTAGGGGGAGACAATTATGGATGTTAAGGACAAGGATTTATTTTTGCTCGAACCTTTTCATCCTAGTTCTTCAACTATGCCCAAATTCAAAGAGGATATAGCCAAACTACCTGATCTTTCTAGCCCCGATGCAATAACTCCAACTCCAACTCCATCTTCTTTAAGGAAAAAAAGTTCCTAGATCTACAAGGCCATTGCAAGTATACTCAAGAAGGCAATCATCACAAAACCTGTGCGCATTCAAGAGTCTGAACCAAACATTGGCAATGAGGTACATACTTCTCTATAATCTTCTCCTACTGTTCCTATTGCTTCTTATGATTCAATTGATAATAGTGACCTAGATCTACCCATTGCACTCAGAAAAGGTATGAGAACATGTACCAAGTATCCATTATATCCTCTTTCTAATTATATGTCTTATAAGAGGTTGTTGTCATCCCAAAAACTCTCACTCACTTTAACATCAGTCATTCCTAAACCTGTAGTGAAGGTTCTAAAAGGTGAGTGGAAACAAGCTAAGAAAGTTGAGATTGAAGCACTCAAAAAAATGATACTTGGGACCTAGTTAAGTTACCAACATGAAAGAGTGTGGTGGGATGTCAATGGATGTTCACTGTGCAATTGAATGCAAATGAATCTCTTGAGACATATAATGTCAAGTTTGTAGCCAAAGGCTTTATACTCAAACTTATAGAATAGATTACCAAGAGAGTTCTACATCGGTGGCTAAGATGAATACTATGAAATTTTATCTCTCTTTGGCAGCTCAATTTGATTAGGATTTACAGCAATTTGATGCCAAAAATACCTTATTATTAAGATAGAAGTTTACATGGACCTTTCACCTAGCTATGGTATGAACTTGAAAGGGAAAAAATATGTAAACTAAATAAGACTTTTTCAGATTGAAGCAATCCCCAAGAACCTAGTTTGGAAACTTTACCAAGGTCATGATGATAGTTGGATACAAGTAAAGCCAAGGCGACTATACCCTTTTAATTAAGCACTCACTTTCAAGGGGGTTACTGCTCTTTCAGTCTATGTAGATGATATAATAGTAACTGGAAACAACCTTAAAGAGAGGAAAGCATAAAGGCAATCTTAAAAAAGGAGTTTGACATAAAGAAGTTGGAAAATTGAAGTATTTTTTGGGAATAATAATCGCTTGCTCCAGTAAAGGGAATTTTGTTTCTCAATAGAAGTATTACTTCACTTGTTGAAAGACACTTGAAAAGACAGGGTGCCAGCTTATACATTGATTGATCAAAATCATAAACTAGGAGAAGCAAGTGAGGATGTTGCAATGAAAAAGGTATGTATCAATGATTGGTGGGAATATTGATTTATCTGTGACATACGCAGCCAAAAATAGCTTTTGCAGTTAGCATTGCAAGTCAATTCATGCACAAACAAAACAAGTTCAATTGCATGATGCACATAGGATTTTACACTAGCCATACCATGGAAAGGAATTATGTTCAAGAAAAAGGCCAAGCTGACACATCTCTTGGTGGGAGTTTAGTGACTTGGGGGATTAATAAACAAAATGTTGTAACAAGATCAAGGGCTAAGGCCGAATTTCGTGCAATGGCTCAAGGAATTTGTGAACTACTATGGCTCAAGATTGTTTTGGATGACTTGAGAGTTAAATGGGAGGCACCAATGAAACTTATGTGACAAGAAGTCGGCTATCAACAATGCAACATGACAAGACTAAGCATGTGAAAGTAGATGGACATTTCATAAAAGAGTTAGACAAAGGCTTAATATGCACTCCACATTAGACAAAGGCTTAATATGCACTCCACATGTATCTAAAGGAAGTCAACTAGCCGATATCTTGACCAAAGGGTTAGCCGACATCATGTTTCAAGCAATTATCGGCAAGTTGGGAATGGAGAATATCTATTCACCAGCTTGACAGGACTGTGGAAAATACTATTTTTCATATTAAGAAAACCGTGTAATTTTATTGTATGATAGGGGTAGTTATTAGTAATCCCCGATTTGTAGGAATTTGTCTCATAATAGTTTCTATATTTTGATTCCTGCTTACTCTAAAATATGCTCACAGGTTTTCATTTTTCACAACATTTTCTTATTTTGTGTAAATTTAGTGCATATGTAGGATTATATATCTTCGTAAATTAGGTTTCTATATTGCAGATTGCACATAAATACCGTAAGAAATAAATAAAGCTATTTGCAAATCAATTTTAGTATAATTAACCCAATAAAAAAGATTTTATTTGATATTCAGCACAAGAGAACTCACAGTCCCATGCCATTCCCCACGGTAGACCTCACCATAAGCTCCTACAGCACAGAGGATTTAATCAAAATGATAGCATGTTTTATTTTACTATGAAAGTAAAAGAAAGAAAATATTGATAGCAAAATGCATCGTTCATACCTAGTCCAATACGCTCACCCAATGTGATATCCTCCCATGGAATCTCATAATCAGTAACATCATCAATAGCAACATCAGATCTTGTGATGTCATAACCTGTCAATCTATCTGATATTCTATCACAATCAGAATTTGTAGATGGGGCACTTTGTTCATGGTTGCCACTACCCTGCGGTTCACACATCACAACATCTGTTACTACACCACTTCGTGTGCCTTGCTCATATTGCTTACTGACAGCTGCAGTAGTTGCAACGACGGCTGCAGCCGTAGCAGTAGCAGCAGCTGCAACTGGGAGTTCAAAATTTGACTCATGGCTTGATTTTGCAGCAACAACCACCATAGAAGATGCAACTACAGCTGCTGCTGCTGCAGCTGCTGCAGCAACTGGTACATTTCTTGCATATTTTGCAGGAGTTTCTTCTGTCTGTGCTGAGAAAAGCTGTCCCATCTCTTGACCATCATATGATAGGCTGACCCTTAAACCTTCCCCAGAGTTTAGAAGATCTTTTTGACAAGGAGGACATGCTTTAGAGTGCAGCCTTTGGGGAGGCAGAGGAGGTAGGTAGCATGCAGGATTAATGCTATCTTCAAACATAGTTTCTTGTGTCTCACTAGCTCTACTGTTTTGTTCCTTATGTTCTATTGGGGACTTGGCCTCAGCTGTCAATGGATCTAACTGTTCTGCATAAATTTCTGTAAACAAGTTTGGTGGAGCAACAACACCACTTTCTAGAAGGACATCATGAAGCTTTTGGGCTAATTGTGGATTATCCTTGGCAGCATCTATCATGTATTTTGATACATCCTTCACTTTCATTCTGCGAACGGCAGGGGAGCTAATACCTTCAGTCCAAGAAGGAGATCTGGCATGCCCATGAGAAGAAGGTTTAAACGGAAGTTCCCTCGTCACAAATTTCTCCACATTAGAAGGCTGTCTAGAATCATCAGAGAGTAACTTTTGTCCTTCCTCAACTCCAATTGGTATGCTTAGATTTGCACTAGAAAATGATTCATCTCTGTAATCGGATTCTCTTCCTGCAGAGGCAGAATTTCTAGATCTGCATTTAGTACCAAATGTCCCCAAGTCAGAATGTTCTTCAAATGAACTCCCAACCCCACTGCTGGATGAAGCTACATAAGAGGAATCAATATCTCTGGACAATTCGTCATACTCTACATGTGAGCCAGCTGCATCAGATGGAATAAGTGTGCCAGGATCTGCCATCAGATCAATGATGTACTCCCTGAAATTCAAATGATATTACATCTTAAATAAAAGGTTAAAGTTTCAGTGCTTCAGGCAAGATAATCAAAAATAAACAGAACAATGCTCTAAAATCATTCACCTATTATCCCCACAGAAAGTTCAAACCTCAAAGGTTGGGCCAGTTGTAATTGACTCAAGATATTGTAAAAGAGAACTTCATGAATAATATGCATGACACATATTAAAGTTATTCTTATAAGTTGTGGGGAAACCAACTCTCCGAAAAACTAAAGCTATTAGAAGAAGAGCCAATACTCATTTTATAAATTTAACTCTCCTCAAGTATGCGTTTTATGCACCATACAAGTCTAACCACTTGAAATTCAATAAATGGAGTTATTGTGGTTTGTATACAAGACTTTAAGTTCTAACATCATGTTAGAAGTTGTTTGAAAATCAACTCTCCCAAAATCTTTTGGCAGATTCAGGAAAGCTTTTGGGGAATTTGTTTCCCAACAACTTCTAACAGTTACACAATTTCACCGATCTGTCTGCACAAAAGATTCAATACTTCAGTTACCTTTCACCATCAACCTTTACAAAGTTCATTGCCCCATCAGTGGAACCAGTATATTGATGTCCTTTCACCAAACGGCAGGGAATGCCAACACTGTCAGCCAAAACCTATGAAATTCAAATAACTTGAGTTAATAATAGTGGTTTAAGACAAAAGAAACCAAAAAATAACAGAGCATATCAAACTTCAGACAATCAAATTACAAAACCAAGACAAAGAAAAATGATGTAAGCCACTTAATTCATTTAGGATCAAATCAACAGAGCCTTCTTAACTTTTGCAACAACAAAAAAATTCGCAGAAAAGTAATTGGTATGAAGAGTTGTATTTGTTTTTCTTAAAAAAAGGTAGATTGTTTTTGTAAGAATCATTTTCACAATATTGCCTATTTTTGGATGACATAAAAGTCTGGTTTAATTTAAAGGAATTGAAGAACCTTTAGTTAAGGATTGAATTCTTCGATTCAAACCCAAAAATATTTCATTAAAATTGAAAAAAAAACATCAATATAAGAGTTCATACAATATTTCATATGTTCTTCTTCACTCACCTCTCTTCCTATTTATAGGTAACAATTATACTAAAGGACAAAATTAACCACAACAAATACATTGGCAAATTTGACTCTAAAGTATCCTAAAGAACCATTAAAATGACTCAAAAACAACTATAAGACTAATACTTGTTATTCAAGAATGAAAAGAATTATTTTTTTTAATTCCATTGAAAAATAATACACATATATATACACAAAGCTAGGATTCTATCTTAGGAAACTATTTAATTAGGATCCCTATAATTAAGCTAATTAGTTATATACAGCTAATTACAATTAATATATATCTAACACTCATCCTCAAGTTGGAGCATAGATATTAATCATGCCCAACTTGTTACAAAGATAATCAACCCGAACCCCATTTAAAACTTTCGTGAAGATATCTCCTAGTGGTTCTCCAGTCTTCACATATCCTGTAGAAATCAAACCTTGTTGAATTTTCTCGCAGATGAAATGACAATCAATTTCAATGTATTTAGTTCGCTCATGAAACACAGGATTAGAAGCAATATGAAGAGCAACTTGGTTATCACACCACAATTTTGCTGGTACTGAAGTTTTAAGATCTACTTCATTCAAGAGCTGATATATCCATATTATCTCACACGAAGATTGTGCCATAGTCCTATATTCTAACTATGCACTCGATCATGACACAACATTCTGCTTCTTACTCTTCTATGAAACCAAATTTCCTCCAACAAAAATACAATAGCCTGATGTGAATCTTTTATCTACTTTGGAACCTACCCAATCTGCATCTAAAAAACATTCAATATGAGTGTCAAACCACCACAGACGACACAAGGGAACGCTGGCAATCAAAACGAGGACGACCGGAGAAGACTGCTAGAGGAGACGCGCCATCACGCTCCGACGCATGGGAAGACAGTAGAAACTAGCCATGGTGCGTGGGGCCCACTCGCTGCTCGTCTGGTCACCGGAATATAGGGTTTTGCAAATCGACAGCTGGGCTTCCTCCCTGTGCCGGCAATGAGAATAAATGTTCACTCTAAAAGGGTGTCCCAAGTTGAAACCCAAAAATGCACTAACCTCTAATTTGTGTTTACCCAAAACCAAACCCTAATTTGAACAAAAAAAAATTCCAACTTTGTAACCCTAATGCTCTGATACCATGTTATTCAAGATTGAAAAGAATTATTTCTCTTAATTCCATTGAAAAATAATACATATATATATACACAAAGCTAAGATTCTATCTTAAGAAACTATTTAATTAAGATCCCTATAATTAAGCTAATTAGTTATATACAGCTAATTACAATTAATATATATCTAACAATACTAATTAAACAACTTATTAATAACGTAAATAGCACCCATAATTCTCCCTTTCTTTAAAAAGATTCGACCTCGAATCTTGTTAAAATTAAAAAGCAATATTAGTAAAAAGATGGTACTTATAAAAATAAGTCATTTGATGATGGATGAACAAATAAAGCCTGAGAGCATCCTAATAACATCATTTGGCCTTCCTTGCAAGATTGAATTAACTTTTCTAAACTTCTAATCACAAACATTTTCCTTTTTCCTTCTCCACTGCTTATCATCACTCAAATTATAGTTTGCATTGTCTTCAAGTAACTATAGTTCCACTCCTACAGCCTTGTACATTATAGTATTCCAAGCCAAAAATTGATTCTTGAGTAGAGCCAATGATGCCATATGTGCACTTTAAACTTATGGCATGCTCTTTAAACTTGGAGCTAATGCTGCAACTTGGAGCTAAGGCTGCCATATGTGCACTTACTATAGAACGCAAGAATTTTAGTGCTCGAACAATGGTGAGATTAGCTTCTATTAAGCACAAATAACTCAATTCAGCACATGCAATCTCATACAACCTCCCTGATCAATACAGGTGCAAGTACCATTAAAGAATTCCGATAACTCACTAGCAACAATAATTTCAAGCAATTTGCTTAGGTATTTATTATCAAGAACTTGAATCTTGGTAATCTATTGTTACAAAGGGCACATAGTTTCAAACGCTACTATTTTAGATGTTCAAGGCATGGGATTAAAAAAATTTGAATGTTTTTTATCAATGTTGGTCCTGGTTTTAAGCTTACTATGGAACAAGGTTATACCATTCATTGACCCAATAGTTGCCAAGATTCGAGTTCTTGATAATAAATACCTAAGCAAATTGCTTGAAATTATTGATGCTAGTGAGTTACTCAAAATCTTTAATGGTACTTACACTGTGCTGATTAGGGAGGTTGTATGAGATTCTATGAGGTTGTATATGCTGAATTGAGTCATTTGTGCTTATTAGGAGCTAATCTCACTATTGTTGGAGCACTAAAATTATTGGGTTCTACAGTAAGCAAGTAAAAGATTTTGAAAGGAGTTTTGCCATTCTATTTCCTGCGTGTTCTATTGTTACAAAGGGGCACATAGTTTCAAACACTACAATTTTAGATGTTCAAGGCATGGGATTAAAAACTTTCACCAAGTCTATGTTTATGATCAATGTTGGTCCTGGTTTTAAGCTACTATGGAATAGGGTTATGCCATTCATTGACCTAGGCACTTGGGTGTGTTGTAGAATTGAAATTGTATTGGGTGACTCTAATCTAGCTTGTTCTTGATTGAAGAAAATAGAGGATGGGGAAAATTTTGCTTCGTGGGGATTGGGATTTCCCACAGGTTCATAGGGGGTTGACTTTTGCATGGGTCTCGAGTACTTTTGGGGTGCAGCTCAACTACCAAGGGCGATGGGTGATGGGATTTCAAGTGGTCTTGGGTGTTCATAGGTGGGGGCTCAGGCAGCAGATGCGATGGTTAATGGGTAATGAGAAATAACAAGGAGTTGTGAATTTCTAGAAGTCGCAAACCATGTGGGTGTGGTTTGGGTAGTACGAAGGCTCGGGTAATGGAGGAGAATGGTTGCATAGGGGTCGCGAGCCTAGTGGTGGGCGGTTTAAGTGGTATGTGTATTCAAGTAGTGGGTTGAAGAGATGGGTAGCAGCTGTTAGTGCATTGTGAGGGTGATGGGCTGAAATTTTGAGGTAGGGTGAGGTGTAGGATGACTCGAAATGGTAAGTGGGTTCAAAGGTTGGGTTGAGCTATTGGAAGGAATTTCTTTGAGTGGAGGTGGGTAATTTGAGTGGCGTAGAGACTGAGAATAGTGGTGGTTGGATTCTATTGGTCTGCAATGGTTGCTAAGGTGAGATCGATAGGTTGGTGCAATGATTGGGTTTCTGTTTGGGTCATCAATGGAGAGGAAATGTGGGTCGTACAGGGGTGGTGGCACTAGTGGTTGGAAGCTAGTTTTGGACGTGAATGGTGGATTTTGGTAAGGAGATGGTTCTGGCTAGTGGCGCAATAGTGTTCAGGTAAAATATGGGTATGGTGGAATAGAAGTAGAAAAAGTAATAGTCGTTCACTGTTGAAGGTAAGCTTCTTGAGCTTTCAACATGGTGTTCCTATAAGAATTAGACATCGATCAAACTCAGGGAAAGCCTAAGATCTAATACCAATTGAAGAATAAGTCTGGCTTAACTTAAAGGAATTGATAAATCTTTAGATAACGATTGAATTCTTCAATTCAAACCCAAAAATATTTCATTAAAATTGAGAGAAAACCTCAATACAAGAGTTCATACAATATTTCATCATGTTCTTAGCTCACCTCTCTTCCTATTTATAGTTAACAACTCTACTAAAAGACCAAATTAGCTACAACAAATATGACTCTAAAGTTTCCTAAAGAACCGTTAAAATGACTCAAAGACAACTATAAAACTAATACTAATTACACAACTTATTACTAATGTAAATAGCACCCCTAAATCCTAATCCCCTACATCACTGAAAGTTGAAAAAAGTACTTTCAGAAACAGTTTTCTATTTTCTATCTGTCCATTTTTAAACCAATGATTTTTAAAAATATAAAATTATAAATCAAGCTCAACATGATTATGATAACAGCTACCAAATGTCAATAACAAAATTTATGATTATGAAATAACTATCATAACAATTTTGTACTATTTTTATTTTAAGAAAATAAAACAAAAAATAATAGCATCATGGCATTTATTTCAAATTAAAAAGAAATACAGAGAACGGTTACAGGAGGAGTTTTTATTTTCTGTAACTCAAAACTTAAAGTGTAGAAAACTAATTTTTAAAATGAAAATACGAACAGATAACATTGCAAAATGCCCCTGTAGAAGACTTTTGAGCAGGGTGACCATCTTTTAAAGGCTTAAATTTACCACCATAAAAAAGCTGACAAGGAAGCTCTATCCAATTGCCCATTGAAATCAAACTAAAATCATCGTAGTCACATCAACATGAGTGTTTTGCTCCATTATGCACATTAGCTCTGCATTTAGGGATCGTGTCTTTTCATCCACATTCTAGGGGATTTTAAAAGCTTGATTTTTCTACACTTCATGGGATGAAATGATGTTGTTTTATTATATACCGAACATGTGATCATGTAAAGGTCAGGTAGCATCTATACATTCTCCTCTATCCAATGCTACATCAGCAACAAATTGGTAACCTAGTGTGCTATGCTTTTTATCCTCAATTTCCAAATGTAAGCATGTAAAATGAATGTTTAAATATTTTGCAGCAACACTGAGGATTTGCACAAGCCTAACCGAGAAACTAAGTAATAGCAAAATATGGTGAAAAGATTAATTGTTGTGTCTACAGTCTACCTCCGCTATGCAGGTAATTGTATTTTTACATGCTCATTGAAGTACAATAACTAGTTGAAGGCACAATTTTCCTAAAGTGACATCACAGCAATTGATCTTACCACTTCTAACATTGTTATATTTATCGTTTGGGCGGTAGAGTTCAGAGAATATGATAAAAATGGACTTAAAATTATATATAGGAACTTGTGCTGCTCTTCACCCTAAAAAACATGTTATATAATTGTACTTCCTAATATACACCAGAGAAAGAATTATCCTAGAGCATGAGAACTTAAACTATAACTATATCCTAAAAATTTAATAGAGTAATAAGCTATGACCTTTAATAGAGTCCCAATGGAAAAACGCTTGTCATGATACAATGGCATAGACATAGAATTCTCTCAACTGGATTTGACATACCTCTAGCCATGCGTCAAAAAAAGAAAAGAAAAAAAATAGTCTTAAATTCCAATCTCAAGTACAAACATTAACAATATTACTTAAGACTAAAATATTTTTTTAAAAAAAATGTGCATCATATTGGAACTAAGAACAAAAATTACAAATATAACAAGTACCTTAAACAACAATGCACGATGCCGAGCCAATCCTATAGTCAAAGAACCAAGTGGTAAAACCATGCTACCAAGAGTTGCTTTCAAATTGCTAGTAAGACTTCTCCATGCTTTTGTCATGCTTTCAGGATCTCTAACTGGCCCACCCATATAATCAGCAACTAAAACAGCAAGCTGTCGAACCAAATTGCTATTAACAAAAGCCAGAGAATACGATCTTGAATTTACAGACATTCTTAAGGTCATCTCTTCAAGTTTCAATAGATTTGCATCAGCAGCCCTGTTGACCAGAATTGCTTCCCAGGTAATGCTCCCTGACATGGGTGTTCCTTGCAGATCAACCAGTGAAGGCATCCTATCTGAGCTGACTTCATTCAGAATACCATAAAGGTCATAGAAGCCATCCAAAACCTTGTCATCGTAGCTAAGAGAATTATAATTCTGTGAAGCAAGGGTAAGTCTAAGATATGAGCTTAGTCAAAAGAGAAGAGGCATATAACACAATTGAACACAAAGTTAGATACAGAATTTATCAACCTAATATTAAAATGATATTAATAAGGCAAAGTGACTGATTCCTTAAGATAGTCATAAGTCTCTCAAAGAGGGGGAGAAGAAAATACATTTCTATACTTGATCATAAATTACAGATTAGCACTAACTCCACTTCTCTCACTTGCTTACCCCATTTATTGTCTTAACAATTCTATATATCTTGAGGGTCATTCATTCTACTATCAGAGTTTTAATGGTGCCCCTTGGCAACCGGTTAACCGCTTCTACTTCTAATTTAAGTCATCAGATGCTTTTATTGTTTATAGTAAGCAGGAAAAAAAAAAGGACAATGGTCACAGAAGCTGCAAAGCTGAAATATGAAACCTTTTTGGAACTTCTTTATCTAATCCTAAGCAGCAATGCAATTAGTATGTTATATGAGGTAAGTGACTAGAGAATGTAATTAAATAATTAATTTTGAAATTATGTGCCCGCCTTCCTTCAGAATATCAAAGATTAATACATGTAAGTAGCTAACCAAAGACAATTAAACTGAAAACTGGTTGGTCAGGCAGTTGGACAGAAACTCACCCAGTATCGGTAGGCAACAACTTCAGCTGGTGTTTTATCAGGAGCGCAGGTGCCTAAACTAATCTGCTTGACAGCTTCAATTTGAACTGCCTCAGGATCCTCACTGGCGCTCAATTCTAATGCCAGCTGAATCTGATATTCTTCCTCTACATCAGGATCCCTTGATATACTAGACTCTGAATCATGCCTCACAGAATCTGAAATAACATCTAAACCAGTACTACTAACTACATCTGATCGCTCCATTCTCTTATCTCCTGTTACATTTGAGGACAATGAGGCACTGGAACTATGTCTATTAGCAACTGAGTTTAACCAATTGGAGAGACCCGAAAAGGGTTTTTGCTCATTATTATTGGACCGTGAATGCAAAGACATGTCAAAGGAATGGGACGACCCCTCAATGGACTTATTGGACCTTGATGAAGTAGACCCTTCTCCAACTCCAGATTGATTGGACATGATGTGAAGCTTCTTGAGAAGATTCTTCATATGACTTAACTAAACTACGGTAAAGAGTGCTAAAGAAATAAAAATCTGGCCATAAACATCTCAACTGTCTTGGACCAAGCATGAAATCTCAATATCTGAATAACCAAATCAAGTAGAAATCTCAAACTAATTCAAGAAGCCTCTTTTTCCCAGCAGACTTACACTGCTTCTAAACCCCCATATGAGACCCTAAACAGAAATATCAAATGCAAAAGCCACATGCAACAGTTTCAAGAGGAACTCTGTATAACTTTCCCGATATTAACAAAACCCAGATGCATGAATTGAAAGATACCAGACTCTTTTATCAAAATAAGGGAAGGGGAAAAAATAAAAAGCCGCAGTCTTGAAGGTTAGAAAGAAGTAAAACAATACTTAGCATACATATGCAAATAAAATTGTATCAAATATCAAAAAATTTAATACCCAGAAATTAAAATCAAATTATTATTAAAATTACCTTCAAGAAGCAAAATAATCAGAGATATAGAATCATAAGACCAAGAGAAATGGATCTCACTCTATATACAGAGAAGAAAGCACAGAAAACAGAGAAGTCTACTACTGGGGGAAGATTGAGAAATAAAAATAAAAATAAAAATAAAAAGAGGCAGGTAATAGAGACTCAGACGGCACAAGTGGGGAGAGTAGGACCTCAAAGGCTCAAAGCATGACCCACTTGAGTTTAGAGGTACAAGTATGACACGGTCACAGGAAAAGGTTTAAATGGTGGCAACTGGTAAACACAAACCAATTGGCCCCTCAACAAACCTTCGGCGGTTTGACCAAAAAAATAAATAACACTCGGTGATAAATTGTAAACAGTAGCTTGCAGGGAAATTGAATATTGAAATAATAAGTTGGACAACGATTGTTCACGGTTTATTTTTTTCCCTACAATAATCACATAAAATTTATTTTTTTTCATTTTCATTAATTATATCTTAATATGTAAATAAAATTATCTAAACAAATTAAATTATTTATCAATTTTTTAAAATAATTTTATTACATGTTATATTTTGACTAATGTTGATACAAATTTTGTCCTTTTACTATAGAAAATGCAGCTCGGTGGCTAAACAATAATACCCTTTAATCTGAAAGTGGTTAAATTTTGCTTCTTCTTTTTATGAAAAAAATTATCCAAAAGGGAGACCATGCTAATACTTTTTTATTCATCTAAATTAACATCTATATTTAAAGATATTGATGTTAACTGTCACTAAATTTTGCTTATGGTTGTTTCTTATAACCATAATTAACCGTTTGATATACCCTACTTTTAGGTGTCATTGCAAGTTAAATACCGTTTTTCAATTTATAAATTTATAATAGGTAATATGTCCCATCTAAAAATTTATTTTAAAAAATGATATATAATTAAATTAAAGTTTAATATTTTATGCTTCATATAATGTGTTAATAGATCTAAGATTTTAATTAAAAAGGTTCATATAAATAGTAAGTAATAATATTATTTATTATATATTTACTGCTTATTTTTTATTAAAAAAGTTATATATATTTTATTTGAACATAAATATATTTAAATTATTAAATTTATAATATATTTTTAATAATAAAAACTAAAAAAAATCAAATAAAGTACATATCTATTTATACATTAACTTATCTACAATTTTATAAATATTACACCTAAATTTTTTTTTTCACCCGATAAGAGGAGGCAATGCCTCTTTTAAGTTCCATGTAGTTCCGCTAAAGATAATTTATGACTGAATTTAATTTAAAGATTTAAAATAATGAATAATTTTTGTATCACTTATTATTAATAAGTAATTAAATAAATTTTATTACATTGATATATGTATCAATCATAAAAAAATATATTAAAATATGATGGATACTAAATATAAGTTAAATGTTATATTTTGATATTGTTTCATTTATATAAGTTAATATCAATAGGCAATAATAATGAAAATATATTTGGCATTTATAAACAATGTCTCAACAATGTATGTATTTTAGATATTTTAATATTATACACCTTGTTTGGGACAATGTCGATATCAATTAAATATAAATAAAAATTAGTTAATAATATAAATATTGTAGGCAAAATATCGAATAATATAAATAAAAGATCAATTATGATTAATTTTATTTATTTTTTAAAATAATTTATCATTAAACATCTTTATTTAATTATATTAATCATAAAATTTATTAATTTAAATAATTATTCCAAACATTTTAACTACTTATTCTATAAAATTTTAATTTATTGAACAAAATGAATATTAAACATATTTATATATATTAAATAATACAATTAATTTTTAAGAAATAAGTAATTTATTATTTTGATAATTTTGAAGGTTTATTAAAATTTAGTAACTTTTTTTCTATAATTTTTGTAATTTTTTAAATATTTTTATCGATAACTATAATATTTTTAACATATCTATAAATTTAAAATCTTCATATTTTGAGGATATTTCAAACCTTAACCATTTATGTTGCCATGTTGATATCAGAACTACTCACCATTTATTTTCTATAGTTTAAAAAGTAATATAAAAATTACTAAGTCACCTAGTAAGTTTAAATACTTTATGTGGCTTTATTTGAATGATGGGTGACATTAAATTTTCTTTTACAAAAAGTGAAGACTATAATACTTTATCTTTGTTCTCAAACCCAAAAGCTAAAAAGTAAATACTTGACACTTTTATTCTCCTTAACCTAAACCAAATTCCTTACACCAAGACACATAAAACGATGCTTGCAAGAGAAAACTGAGACAAAACACTCTCACTTATTTAGGCATTAATGTATCCATATAACAATTTAAATAAATAACATAAAAGCAATAGTCACTCATATATTTACCACCATGTTAATCAAAGAAAAAGAAAATTTCAACAATTATAATACAATATATAAGAGAAACAAAAATAAATTGAAAAATTAGTAGAACAATCACCGAGTTACTGCCCTGCAGTCCTCACGAAAATTCTAATTATCATCCTCGTATCCATAGTTTCCATCAACCACTAAAAAGCTATAAGGGAGATTCAAGTTGCTAGTTGGTGAGTGCTTTATTTTTATTTTTTATTTTTTATTTTTCACATAAGCTTTTCTTGGTATTTTTGGAAAGCATGAGATAGAATAGTGTCTCAAAATGTAATATTGACCAAATCTTAAGTTATTTCACTGAATTCATATACTTATATAATATTTGCAAAGCTCTTTGTTGTTGACTTTAGTGATGGTGCATTTCGTTAATCCTCTTGATTTGTTGGTAGAAAGCAAACTTTAAATAATACACTAGCCTAATGGGGTGAAATGATTGTTGAATACAAACAATGCCTATATAAAAATTAATCCAAACATGAAAGCTGATTAGCTAAACACTCACAAAATGTGAAGTAAACAAAATTTATAGAAAAATAAATTACATTCATTTAAATTAAGATGATTACATAAACAATAAAATAAAGATATTAAAAAAAATTTATTTATTCATTTAATCCTTAATCTATTTAAAATTTTATAATTTGATCAATATTTCTTTAATTCACACAATTTATTCCATAATATTTATAAAATTGATAAATTTAATTCAAAATTTTAATTTTTGTTAAATTAATTTAACGATGTGATAGACTATACGTAAGTATATAATTAACTTTTTAACAAATTTAAATAAAAAATTGTATTTCTTAACAATTTTCTTTGGGTTGGTAAAAATAAATAAAGATCCATATTCCTTTATTCTTTATAAGTTTAAACTAATTGCAAATTTATATTAAAAAAATATAAATAGAAAAATATTGATAATGTATAAATTTATACTATTTTTATTCCTAAATTACCTATATACATGATGAAAATATCTTTATTAATAATAATGGAGTGATTAATATTTTAAATGATTTTGTCACATTATTTATTTATATAATATATAAAAATTTGAATAATATATAATATTTTTATTAAATAAAATTATTTATATTTTAAAATATTAATATTAGTTTTATTTTTAAATATATTACCATATAAAATAAAAATCTTAAATATAATAGTGAAATAAATATTACATTTCAATAAAAATTATAATCTATATTCAATAAAAAATTTAAATTATTTTATTTTTATAATTAGCTTGATAACATAGAAAAATAATTTTTTTATTTTAAAAATATTAAAATAATTAATAAAAAAATATAAATTAATGTAAAGCAAATATTTTTAATTAATTAATAAATATATATAAAAATAATTATAAATTTGTATAGCATTGCATTTTTTATACATATAAAAAAAATTATAACCATGAAAATATCTGTAGTCCGTAGACTCGTCTTCCCAAGCAAAATCGTTGCTCTCTTTCGCCGATCCTCTTCCCATTTTGTACCACAATCCGCATCTATCGGCAGGAAACAACCCAAAGAGGAGAACAGAGAGAAACCTTAAAAAAAAAAAAAAAAATTCATTTATTGAATGTCAAAACATGAGAGAAAGTAGATTGAGATAGAGGAGAAAGCGGGTAATGTTGGCATCAACTGGTGGCTGGGAATCAAAAGAGTAGGAAGGAGGGTAGGTAAGTGTATATGGGGAGTGGAACTACATTAGTGGAGGGAGTTCGTCGCTGGTTTAGACGTCGCTCATCTTCTTCTTTAACTACTGTTATTTCTGATAATCCAAATCCTCATAATAACATTTCTAATAAACGCAACAACAATAATAGTAATGGTATTGTTTTGAATGACAATAATTATTGCCACGTCTCTGTGAGCGATTTACGCGCCCAATCATCCACTTCACATAAGCGGCAACAAAGAGCAGGAAAGGAAGAAGAGCTCAAAATCGTGGAGGAAGATTTTGACGTCATTGCCTTGAAGATTATCAAAGTACCCAAACGTGCCCATCTCAGAGCTGGCTCTATGGATTCCCTAAAGAAGGTTCTTTTCGATTCTTTTTCACCCTTTCACTGTCTGGGTTTGTTGGGTTTTTAGGATTGACTGAGATCTCTTGATCCTTATAGTTTCCTCTCTTGGGTTTTGATCTGAATTGGTTCTTCCCTTTTTATATGTCTTGATTGTGTATTGTTCCTTCATTCTCTGATTTCTGTTTCGCTTAGTTGGTTGATTTGCGTCACGGATTCATTGTTTTTGATTTGATTATTTTAATTGTAAGTTTTGTTTGGTAATAAATTATGTATTGTTGAAAAGGAATTGTAAACGACCATTAAATCAACAGAGGATTTGGATTGTAACATGTATCAGAGAAGTCCCTTTTCTTGGATTTCGATTGCTTTGCTTCTTGTGAAAATGCGGGATTTCAATAATACTTTTGAAACCTCGAGGTCAAAAATTTATGATGTCGCCCAAGAGACTGGGACTTTATTAAGATATTTTGTTAACTATGTGTTTCTTTTACGCTTCTATTCTGTGTTAAACTATTAACTTTAGTTTCTATACAATATTTTTTACCAACAGAAAAGAGGAAGAATTGTAGAATTAATAGTTTGTGTTGATTGCTCAAAGCCATTAATGTTCACTCAGTTTTCTTTGTTTAGCTTTTGTTGATCTGTTATAGCTTTATTTAATGTGTCCTTTTGTTAATAGGTCTCTCGGCTTTGTTTAGTTACTGCCATTTTCTACCTGCCCCTAAAGAAAGTGATGAAATTACTTGATGTAAACTGGTGTCATTCTGATTTTTTTTTTTTTTTCCTTTTGTTTTAACTCTCTCAAGCTATTACTTTGTCTATCGGGTTTGGTACTTGTCAAGCCCTTATCTTTACAAAAGTTACATTTTAGTCCCTTTATTTTTAAATAGTACACTTGAGTTTAATTTCTTGTTTTTGTCTTCTTCTTTTTTCATGCAATTTTTGGTGACTTTTTAAGGGTGTTTTGAGATTTTCAAATTTATCAACTCTTTTGTGGAATCTTTTGAAAATTCCAAAATACCCTTTAAAAAGTCACAGAAAAAAATTACATGCAAAAATGAAAAAAAGAGACGAAAACAAAAAATTATCTTTAATACATTTATGAAAGTTATGAGACTTATGGTGTACCAAGCAAAAACAAAGGGACTAAAGTATATCTTTTGCAAAGATAAGAGACCTACGAAGTACCAAACCAGTTGTCAGTCTTACTAGCAGTCAAATGCTTAAATGCTTTGATAGAGGAGCGCCTCAACCTTGTTAGCATTTCTTTCGGTGTATTGTTAAAGTCAATGGTTGCTACTCTTTGTACAGGGTGGACCTGAAGCGGAGTTCTTCACCGAGTATGGAGAGGCAAACCGATACCAAGTTCTGGAAGTCATTGGGAAAGGAAGCTATGGTGTTGTTGCTTCTGCAGTTGATGGCCACACTGGAGAAAAGGTTGCAATTAAGAAAATTAATGATGTTTTTGAGCATGTTTCAGACGCCACGCGAATTCTGAGGGAAATTAAACTTCTTCGATTGCTTCGGCATCCTGACATTGTTGAAATAAAACACATTATGATTCCTCCTTCGCGACGAGAGTTCAGAGATCTCTATGTTGTTTTTGAGTTGATGGAATCTGATCTTCATCAAGTAATAAAGGCAAATGATGATCTTACTCCGGAGCATTATCAGTTTTTCTTATACCAGCTTCTTCGTAGTCTTAAATATATTCATACAGGTAGTATTTAGATTTTTCATCGGGCCCTTCAGCTTTATCCAGCTTTGATGGAGATAAATTAGACTATTTTATTTCCTTGCAGCAAATGTCTTTCATCGAGACTTGAAGCCAAAAAATATTCTTGCTAATGCTGATTGCAAACTGAAGATATGTGATTTTGGGCTTGCTAGAGTATCTTTTAATGATGCTCCATCAGCTATCTTTTGGACTGTAAGTTTTGCTGTGAGACAAAAATTGACATGCAACATGCATTTTGAAGTTCTTTCTTTGCATGACATCTATACTTTTATATGCATTTTTTTTAAGTTCTAATACTAGGTCCTTAAGCTATATTACTTGTTGAGTGACTCTTTATTTTGGTGAAGGACTATGTTGCAACTCGGTGGTATCGCGCTCCCGAACTCTGTGGATCATTTTTCTCAAAAGTAAGCTGCTTATTGTCTTTGAGATCTCCCTTAACCCTTTTTTAATCTTTTATCTTGTTTATAAAAAATTTCAAAATCACATACAAGACACATATATGTATTATCATTATATACATACTCAAAAGTCATCATTGTATGCAAAAAGAAAAAAGGGTGAAGAGCCACATCAGTCCATTTGTTTACACAAAAAGTGTTATTTAGTCCCCTAGTTTATAAAATGTATCATTTGGTCATTTTGTTTGTAACAAAAAGTGCTGAGGAAGGACATTTGGTATTTTTTTAAACATTTTTTTTTATTAAAATATATATGTGATTAAGCAAAAGGGGACAAAGTGGTCATGTTATCCAAATTAAAATTCCTACCTATTTGGAGGCCCCAAAAGCATAACAAAATCCATATTTTTAACATCTTAATTTTCACCATTGTTCTCATTCGCAGTCCTCTTTTTCTGTAAAAATTTGTTGATTTTCATTTTCATACTCATCTCTAGCTCACAAGAAAACTCCACCTTTGCCATCTCCTTTCTCTCCGTCTTTGTTTTTTTTTTTTTTTTTGCAACAATGAAAGAAAACATGGAAGTGACCCATATTGCTTTTGTGGGATTAAGATTGAAATGTCAACTTTGTCGACTCTAAAAAATCCTGGGAGGCAATTTTTTGGTTGTTCAATGGTATGTAATATTTTTCTACAAATTATTTTAGGTTGCTGGTTAGAGACAAATAAATATGAATTCCTTATTTTTGTGTTTTTTAAGATAAATTGATGATGGTGATGGTTTAAATGTGATTATATTGTGTATTTTGTTGGATTTTACTGAAAAAGTATATATTGAATAATATTAATTTTTTCCTTATTCAGATAGTTAAACAAGTAATTTATTTTATGTTTAATTACCGTGTTGTAATATATTAATTTTTTTCTTCAATATCTTCTTTGAAAGTCTTTGTCATCTTTTAAGGATTCAATCCTCCTTACAAATACCAAATAAGTGTTTGTTTCTTCTCTCTTCCTTCGGTTATCTATTTCACTATTAAAAATGGGTGGAGGCAGTTTACGAATAGTGGGTTAATGAGATTTTGAAATTTTTGTTTAGATCTAAGTAACGAATGGGTTAATGGGTTTTAGGGATGTTAGGTTATTGGGTATTGCAACTTTTGGATTTTATTTTTTAATTTTTTTAATATGCACGAAATTACAAATTTGTCCTCTTCAATATTTCAGCTTGAAATATTTTAATAAAAAAATATTTATTACAAATACAAGAAGTTTTTATTTGACCATTTTCTTATAAACAAAATGATTAATGAACACATTTTATAAAGTAGAGGATTAAACACCATTTTTTGCCAAAGCAAAAGGACCTACATGACACTTTTCTCAAAAAAATATTATTAGTGTATTATGCATCATTATACCAACGTAAGTTGTTTGATACTATAGCTTTCAGTTTTATGACCATCGCCTCTTTCTTTCAGTACACTCCTGCAATAGATATCTGGAGCATAGGTTGCATATTTGCTGAAATGCTTACAGGGAAACCACTATTTCCTGGAAAAAATGTGGTACACCAATTGGATCTCATGACCGATTTGCTTGGCACCCCTTCTGCTGAATCCATTGCAAGGGTAAGCTAGCTTGTTCAGTTCCTGCTATTCTGAGTTCTGAGTTCGGGCACAGGAAGGCAGTTCAAAAAATTTAGCTGAAATCCGTTCTACTTCGAAGATAAAAATAATCTTAGCAAGGAAATCCCTGATTTCTATAATGTCTTTCCCCCGTCTTGTATATTTATAGAATTCTAAGTCTTAATAATAAGTTCTAAGGCTCAATTGTTAGTTCCAAGACTCAATTGTTAGTTTTTCATTCTTACGATATTTTCCTTATGATAAACTTGCAGATTCGAAATGAAAAGGCACGAAGGTACCTCAGTAGCATGCGGAAGAAACAACCGGTTCCATTCTCACAAAAGTTTCCCAATGCAGATCCATTAGCTCTTTGCATATTGGAGCAACTGCTTGCATTTGACCCCAAAGATCGTCCAACAGCTGAAGAGGTATATTGACCTAGAGCATTTACCTCCATATAATCTTCTTTGGATAAATACAAACATATATGGAATTGCTATAATAATTATCTACAGTCTTGTCTTATTCGATCATGCTTTCTTTCAGAAAGTTGCTTTGGGACAATAATATTTCTTACTGTGGATGATGCTATGCTTGCAGGCCCTTACTGACCCTTACTTCCAGGGGATGTCAAATGTGGATCGTGAACCATCCACCCAGCCCATCTCAAAACTTGAATTTGAGTTTGAAAGGAGGAAATTGACAAAAGACGATGTGAGGGAGCTAATCTATCGTGAGGTATAGCAGGAAAAGTTGATAGTTGATACTATTTCATTGTCATCTATGTGGTGTACTTTTCACTTCTTTTAACAAACTTTTCTTTTGGGACTGAACAGATCTTAGAGTACCATCCTCAGATGTTGCAGGAGTACCTCCGGGGTGGAGATCAGACTAGCTTTATGTACCCAAGGTCTGAAAGTTGTTCATAATCATTGAAGTGATCTTAAAAAGAGTTGTTTCAATCCAATATTCTGTTTCTCAAATTAGCTCAGTGCTTCAAGACTTAATTCTTGATACGTGTTCATCAATTTGATAAGAAACTAACTTCATTTATGCCCATATCTTGTTGATCTTTTAGTTCTTGATTACTGCAAACATATATGTTTGTTAGCATGTTTTGTTGCCAACGCTTCTGCTAGCTGCCCCCTCCCGCCTGCCTAAATTTCATAAACAAGATTATTAGTGATGTCTAGGTCCAATGCCACACTATTGAGTTCATGTATTTTGCTGACCTGAATCCTTTTTACTGAAAATTTGATCCTGGGTTTTTTTTTGGCACTTGACCCTGAAGAAGTGGTACAAAAATACATGTCTTCATATTGCATCTGGTAGATCACCTAAGTGTATAGGCTTCCTATATTTTTTTTATGTCTCCACTCTCCAGAATGTTCTGCATGAAAAAAAAAAAATGCCCTTTTATCATTCCTTTTTAGTGATGGAATTGGCATCAAGTTTGCTAGTTCTTCAAAGTCCAACATGTTGAACCCTTTGCACTTTTAGAACACCTTGGATTGGATTCTTTATTGATTCATCATGCGTCTACTGTCGGTTTTCATTTTCCACTTTATTTTACAATTTAAGGGAATGTATTCAAATGTTTAGCTGCTGAGTTCTTCAACCATTGAAGCTATTTTTGTTGTCTATTCAGTGGAGTTGACCGATTCAAGAGACAGTTTGCACATCTTGAGGAACACAATGGTAAAGGTGAAAGAAGCACTGCACTTCAAAGGCAACATGCCTCCTTACCTAGGTACATTTTCAATATCCGGGGAATCTTTCAAATATTATTTAAAGTCAGTTCTGTAGCTACCAATTAGGAAGCAAATTCAAGATATTCAATTTTTTCCCGTTTTCAATGAAAATATTCTTTTTTTTTTTTTTCTTTCTTTCAATGTGGTTTGGTTCATTTTGTTGTCAATATATAATAGGACTGCTTCTTTTCCCCCAAAAAAATTGTATAAAATGATTTACTTCGAATAAGATTTTTCTTAATGCTGCTACTCCTCAAAGTTCCATTTTTTCTCTTTGCTGGAGAGCAATGCCTTTTCTCTTTGTATATTCAATGAACTGGCCTACTTTGTTGATGGCTAAACCAGTTCCTACTCAGTAAATAATATCCTGTTGACTCCCACTATTCAGGTATATGTCCCACTGTCATATTTGTGGCATTGCTTAGTTTTTCCATCTACTTAGAGTGCCTTGGGTTATGTCCAATGAAAAAATCCATGTAGTCAGAGTACAATTTCATTTATTTTATCAAGTTTTCCAGGGAGCGTGTTTGTACATCCAAGGAGGAGAGTTCTGACCAAGATAATAACAATGAAGGGAGAACTGCAGCTTCTGTTGCCACAACTCTCAATAGCCCTACTAAGGAGGAGCAATATGATGGTAATGCAAATACCACAGAAAATGGACCTAACAAGCCGAATTATAGTGCACGTAGTTTGTTGAAGAGTGCTAGCATTAGTGCTTCCAAGTGCATAGGCGTAAAACCTAACAAAGATTCAGAGGTACCCAATGCTAATCTATCTAAATTTTCCTTTCGTCCATGGCACCAAAATCCCAAATATTACTTTTTGTTTTTATTAATAAATCCTATACAGAACTTGATTGTTGATATCTTTATTGCTTCATTATTCATATGTGAAGTTTATAATTCAATCATTGTGAAAAGGTCTGTGATTTACCTTCTAGACATCTGTATTGAAATTTGTGTGAAATAAAAATAGTCTACTAGCCAATCAAGAGTTTCCATATTGACACCTACAAAAGTTGTGAGCATTCAGTCTATAAGTATGATGTATCCTGATATTAGTATAAACTATAATGGAAAAAGTGATGGAGATCTTGGTTTTCTTGTTATTTGTTCACCTTCTTGGATTTCTGATCATGGTATAGAGCATTAGACCCCAGACCCTACCCTTCATAGTGACTCTGGTTTACTCTCCTATCTAGGGTTTGCTTTTGAGTCCTAACAGGTTCATGAGTTTTAAATCAGTAAGTATAATGGAGAATAGATTTCTTATTATTTTTCCCTTTGACATCTTTGACAGAATTGATTCCTGCGCATTATTTAAAACTATAGTTACTAACCTCTAACAAGTTTGAGTCATAAATCTCTGAGTACTGAAAAAATAATGGAGATGTTTATATTTCTTATTCTTCTTTCTGTCTTTAATATCTGGCTTAATTACTTTTTTAGTGCCCAAACTTGAGCAAATTTACGCATGGGACCTTTATCTTTTAAAAATTATGATTCAGTCATTGAACTTTTAAAACTTCAAGCCCCTAAATTTTAAATAGTATAATTTAGTTTTCAAATTTTTAGAACTTTCATAGATAGGTCCTAGCTTGACTACTAAAATAGATATTTGTAATTCAAAATTTTGGTACGTTTACAGTATTTAAAAGTTAGAGGACTGAATCATACGAAGTGAATTGGATAATCCGGTAGCGACAGTAATACAAAGTTAGAAAGGTTTTCCTTGTTGGTTGAAAGTAATACTCATGCAGAACACTTTCTTAGTCTATTATTTGGTCAACAACTCTTTTCCTGATTTGAGCTGATGAGGATAGAAGAGTAGTCTAAAAGAAATTAGTTTCCTTGTAGCTTTCAAATGTGCTACAACCTTGTAGATGCTTTTTTGAAAAGGGATTTGGGTGAATCTCCTGGTTTGGATGTGATTTTGCTCGTCTATTAGATTTGGCTGGCTTTGATGAGGGAAGCCTTGATTGAACCTTGCTTTGCCTTTCTCTTCCTTTTTCTTCATCATGGAACTTCTCAGCCACTAACTCCTGAATCCTCAAGCCATTAAAGAGCCTTCTACAACTTTCCTTTGCGGTGTGTATAGTTTGGTTAGACTGGGTTGAGTCTAGCCAGCTGAAAAAGGCTGCCATATAGCGACTGAATAAGGCTGAACAAAGCCAGCGTGCTTGGTAACTGGTTCAGATCCTCAGAATTTTTCATGCATGACATTTTTCACCTTTTCATTGGACATGACTGTAATACGTTGTCCTTGATGTCTGCCAAAATTGATTGCTGAAAAACCAATGCATATTTGAAATGGTAGCCTTATTGGCAGTGCAGTTTTTATAATGCCAAAACAAAGTTTCTACTTTTAGAAACACTTGAGTATTAAATTATTAGGTAAAATATTCAGTTATTCTGGTATTAGTCTTTTCTGCTATGGAAATGGTAATTCCCATTTGAAATTGGCAATTTTATTTTGGATTATTTTATGCAGGAAGAAACAATTGCAGACCTGATTGATGAGGCAGTGGATGGATTATCCCAGAATATTGCAGCTCTTAATGCATGATGATTTCATGCTTTTGATTTGATTTTTACAAAGAGACATAACGGTTAGCATTATTGTCTGTCTTTTTTGCCCCATTGCATAACGGTTTCTCCATAGCAGCGACAATGTTTCAGGTAGGATCTAACAATCGGGCTCTTATTTGTGCAAACACTGCATGTATTTAACTTCTGTATTTCAAAGGAACAACAATGTCCTCTATACCAATCTGTAATTTGTACTATAGAAGAAAAAGAGAAGTTTTGGTCTAAAGAAAGACTAATGTTTTGTGATTTATTTCAATGTAAGTGAAATACTAAGTCACTTTGTTATGGTCACATCTATCCTTCTTTGTCCTCCATTCTCAAATGTAATCTAATATTGTCTTTTCCTTTAAATTGATGATCAATTTTAATCTGGATTATGGAATATCTCAATCTCTCTCTCTTATTGGGTCTGAAAGGTTAATTTAATAGGTAAATACATTCATATTTCTTATAAACTATTTCATAATATTATTGACTTTTATCTGCAAGTTTCATTTTCTGACATGAATTTCATCCTCTCACAGCCTTGTCTTATTCTACGCTTTTGGATGTGAAATACAATATCAATTATGGTTATATGATTGTTCATTATTTTTTCTTCCATTGTTTATGTTAAAATCTATGTATCCTACACAATTTAAACTTGTATACTGGCAAGTAGAACTGATTTAAACTTTAACATGGCGAAGTAGGCTTAGGTTGTGAAACTTAAACAATGAGATATGGGTTATTGCCATATGTATTAAGTGATTTATAAGTTAGATTGAATTTAATGTTAGAAATTAGGAATAATGAAGTAATTGTAAGATTTTTTATTACATCAATCAATTAAATTATGTTCTATAATAGCATTTTTGTTGGATATGTAGATTTCTATGTGTTATTTACAATTGAGAAAGTTCAACTATATCGTAAAAGTCAAAATATTCATTAATCTTATGTCAAGTTGGCGGTCGATATTAATTAAAATAGTAAAAAATATTACTAAAAGATAAAAAGAAAAAAAATATGCATATCAATTGTGTTTGATTGTCGAACTCTCTTAGTCCAACCTAGATAATTTAAGTGGATTTTATTTAGTATTTTTATTTTTATTATTTTATTTTAGTTTAGTAAAATTCTGAAAAATGTTAAAATATTTTATTAAGAATTCTATTATATTTTGGGAAAATAACAAAATTAGCACCCCCTAAATTTGTAATAACAAAACTAGCATCCCCTGTGTTCAATTAAAATTAAACGACGATAATTTAGACCCGTTCAATATTATCCGTTCAATTAGAATTAAATGATGACAATTAGACCCGTTTAATATTGAACGTTCAATATTTTACGTTCAATATTTTACGTTCAAATTGAATATTGAACGTTCAATATTAAACGTTCAATTCTAATTGAACACAAAGAGATGTTAGTTTTGTTACTATAAATTTTAGGGGTGTTATTTTTGATAATTTCTCTTATATTTTCTAAAAATTGACAGTAAGATCTTTTATATTCATTTTTTTAGCAACTTAAAAAATTACAAACACTATCCCTGTGTCTAAAGTCAAACAACATCAACTTTTTCATTTCCCATTCAACACAAATCCTAAAATTTCTCAAAATTTTAAGATTTAATTGTATGATATGATATCTCTTTATATATAAAATTTTATTTTTAAACTCTCTCAGAAAAAAAAAAATATATATATATATATATATTTATTTTTTATAACGTAAATAAATATATATTTTTTGTATTAGAAGAAAATAAATATTTGTTTTTTTACTAAGGGGGTTAAAAATAAAACCAGTTAAATAATTGAGTCATTTATGCACCGAAGAAAAATTTTAAACACACAAATTTAAAAGAGTAATTATTTTAAAAGAAATTATGTACTCAATTATATATTTTATCACATATTTTGTTATGAAATATTAAAATAAATATTGAAAAATTCATATTTGACCCAAAAATTTTAAATTTATTTCAATATCTTAAATGAATTGTTCAAATTTATGCATTCATAAAATTACACTTATAAAAAATTTCAAAAATCACATCGTGTCATTTATGCATATTGTAGAAATTATAAATTTTTTAAACGGAATCTATCTATATCTATACTACATAAAGAGAGAGAAATACCTAAATAACATTGTATTTGTTTGATATTTTTTTATTTATTTATCTTACCTCTATATCTCTACCTACCTAAATAGTCCTCTTCCATGTCCAATCTAAATATTTTTGTTTTTTGCGTTTATGTTTGAAAGCCAAAAGCAATTTTATTTTATTAATCTTCGTTTTTTTTTTTTCTTATTTTTTTTTTTTGTTTTTATCAAATTACTAGAAAATAAATTATTATCTTTATATTTTAAAAAAAAAAATAAAAATTATAATTATCTTTCCTAATAAAATTTCTTTTTTTATTCAAAGTGAATACTAAAAGACATATTTTATGCATTTATTTTTAACACCAAATAAAAAATAAAATTAATGCACAGTATAATCCTTTCTCAATTAAATTTATTTCATAAATTGAGGTCCAACATAAAATATTTTTGAGGAATTTTATTTTATGAAAAACAGATAATTTTTCTATATTTTGAATAAGTTAATTGTACTAAAATAAATATATGTTATATAAAGTATGAGGGTCATAAAATAAAATATATTGAGGATTATTTTTGAAAAAAAAAAAAAATATCTTTTTATATATAAATATTTCAATTAAATTATTTAATTTTTAACATATCATAAACATATTTTTTAAAATAAAATAATAAAATAAATGAGTTATATATAAAATATAAATAAAAGTGAAATACATGTATTGAAGATATAAAATATAAGATAAGTGAGAGGCTTTAGGCCTCTAGCAGCCTGTAGATTAGTGAGTGATAAGCGAGCATGTGACATATTAAATTAGTTCAGTCACATATTATAAAATAAAATAAAATAAAATAAAAAAATAATAGTTAAGTCCCCATACAATCAAACAGATAAAACCTAAATTTTATTTTGAAAAAAATGCTAAAAAAAGCCAAACTTTGTAGGCGTATTTTAGAATTTTTTTTTGGGAAGTTTGATACTCTTATCTATTTTTTAATCACTGTATGCATATATAATAGAACAAATTGTGTAAAAACTAAAAAATAAATTTGGTTATAAAATGTTAATAATTTGAATGGATCCTAAGATGAGAAAAATATTTTTGTGTTATAATTTAGATGTCAAATTTTAAATATTATATATCTATCTTATGATTAGATTTATTTCAAATGAAGATTTATCTATATTATATCATAAATTAGTATTTATTTATAGATTTAATATATATCATATCTTAGATTTTCATATTGAATCTCGTAAACATTATAAATAGGATTGTATTGAAAACACAACGATTAATGAGAATTATTTATTCTATTTATTTTCTCTTTACTTTTTTTTATTTTTATTTTTATAACACGTTATTAGCACGATTATTTTTTTAAGACTCATAGTTTTATACATGTGAAATGACTTTTGCCATAATATACCACAAATTTTTTGTAGTATAATACAAGATTAAAAAATTCACAAGTTCTTGAATCTTTTTATTCTTCATGATTAAACTCAAATTTTATTTTCATTCAAAATCTATCAAGATTTTTTTTATTTCTTGATTGTTTTAATTGAGTATCATAATCAATAATATTTATAATCTATTTTTCTTTCAATTTTTATAATATAATAAAATCGTAACTAACACATTACCAATATATATCATCACAATTAATCACGTACATAATCATCATATAAAATTATTCACTTCTAGTAATGATATGATCAAAATATTTTTATTTTAAATAAATAATTTATTTGTACTTATATTTCATTATAATTAATGAATAATAAGTATAGCATACATATATGATAACTATATTAGTTAAAAAAAAGTTAAAAATGACTTTTGGAATGTAAAGCCATTAATATCTTACTTAAATAATATTCATTTGGTATTAATTATGAATTACATGAAAATCACTTAAATATAATTATGTCATAGATTTAAACTCATGTTTTTCCATTTATTGTTAATACTTTTTCAGTATTTATATAATTTATAATCACTTAAATAAATTTTCATGGTATAATTTAATTATAAATTTTTTTATGTCTATCTATTCATTTATGTTTATTAATTAAATAAACATAAATTTTGTGTTAATTTTTATTATAAATTAATATTATTATTAATTGTAAAATTTTAAATAGTAAATAATTGGACTAAATTTTCATATTTTGGTAACCCAAATAAACTTTTCAAGTGTGTAGTTGCTTAAATAGTAGGATCTAATTGAATTTTGTATAAGAGACTAGTTCTTAAAAGTCTTTGTGTTACTAGTCTTTACTGAAAATGTTGCTCTGTCTAGGAGGATAATTTTTAAGGAGGTCTTACCCCACAATTTTTTCATGCGAGCATTCTTAGTGAATATTAATTAAAAAAATTACAAAAATAACACCCCTAAAACTTAGAGTAACAAAACTAACACCCCAATAATATTGAATGTTCAATTTGAACGTAAAATATTGAACGGGTCTAAATTATCGTCGTTCAATTCTAATTGGATGAATGTTTAAAAAAAATGACATATTAGTCATTTTTTTTAATTGTGAAAATATAAGTTTGAACACAATGAGTGTTAGTTTTGTTATAAGAAATTTTGAGGGGTGTTATTTTTGTTATTTTTTCTATTAATTGTGTTGCTACATTGCTATTATGGTTATGATAAAGTATTCCCAAAATTTACATAAGAAAATAAGAGAATGAATTATTCTCTTGAAACTATAAAATTCAATATTTTGGAATTTCATATATGTCATTTATTGAAAGCCAACAGACTACGTTACTAATAAAAATATATATTTGAAAGTACAAAATGTAATATTTTATAATTGCATTTATGTTATTGATTGAGAAGCCACATGCTACGATACTAACAGAATATATGATAAAGTATATTCGGTGCCTCATGTATGTTATTACATAACCACTGAGAGCAAAATTGATATCGTAAAAATATTTATATGATATTTTATTAGTAAAATATGCTATTAAAGTAAGAAAATAATAATATCTATATAAACAGTATATGTCCTATATAACTATGAATATAAGGACATTTTGATTATATAAATGTCATTTGATGTTGACATTAAAATAAATATAATCAAAAAAAATATATATCTTGAAGGATTGCAAGTGATTAATCTGATATATAATAATCACTATCCAATTTTGATTATTCAAGATTTTTAAGTGCTTAATATCATTAACCTTTTATTTAAAAAACGTTAAAGAAAAAAATTTATTTAATCGTATATTTTATTGAGAGTCAAAAGAAATATACACATAAATTTTGTGTATGCTTACATTGCAATATTGAGAATAAAATTAGTAATAATTATGAATCATTTATATACTATTTTTATAAGTAAAATTTGTTCATAAAATAGCAAAAGAGAAATATTAACATATATTTAAATATTATGCACTTGTATAAATTATTAAAAAAATAAAGACATTTTAATCATATTACTATAAGTGAATGTTATATAATGATTATGTGTATAATTTAAGCTATTGTATTTATATTGGCAATGTAGTAGTTAGCTTATATAGATAAGTAAAACTTATTTTGGAGTTATAGTAACTCTAATTTTATAATGGATCATGAACTTTCACAGAAACAAAACAAAATAATGTTAATGTAAGGTCAAATATTTTATCAACATTATCTAATATATATCTCCCTTTTTTATCTTAATGGATAATGATGGATGAAAAAAATATAAAGTGGGCTTGTAATTATTGCCTATTAATTGAAATGGTGAATACTTATGTGTTTCAAAAATAATACAATAATATTTATTATTGTTAAATGATATATGAATTAGAATAATTTCATGTATAACTTGATAAAATGCGTTGAAGAACTAAAGTATGATGAATTATATTATATAGAATTGTGCTCAAATTCATCAAACTTAAGGAACAATTTAATATTTTGAATATATTTAGCGATAGTAATATTCGAAACTACAATAAAAAAATAATATATAAAGTCACAGATAAAAGCTTAACTTAATTTTTTTTTTTGAAAGATTAATCTTATGATTAAAATTGTACTAATGATGCATATATTTGTCTAAAGTATAATGCCATAAATATATGTCTGGAAGTCAATATTTGGAAAGCTTCTCTCGATTTATATCACAAATAAAAAATAAATTTTGATGGATAAAAGTTTAAATAATTATCATGACCAAAATAAGTCATAAATAATCAAAATTGGTTCAGTATACAATAAAAAATTAAATGGTTATTGACCAAAGTTTAAACCTTTTTTATTCATTAACTATATATGTTACATGTTCCTAAGACAAAATGAACTTACTATATTTTACAAAAGTTGATAGTGAATCTTACGTATCTGAAAAATCATATATTATGAAAATAATATTGTCACCTTTATTATGAAACATGATATATTTTAAATTTAGTTTAACTCACAAATTTATTATTAAAATTTCTTAATTGTAACTTATGTTAGTGGCAAAATAAAGTTGCTTTAATCTTATTACACCGACTCAACACATTGAGATGAGCCCACTAATAAATTTAAATACATGTGTTTTAAGTTTCATTTATATTGAATATATTAGACAATTTGAAGGGTAAGCAGACTTATTATATAATTTTGATAAATAAAAATAATTTTCGTCATTAAAGAAAGAGAAAAAAATAATGGTATAAAATTACTTAAAATGCATCCATTTTATGGATCATGAGATTAAAAAAATTACTCGATAATAAAGTACTATATATTGTCAATGCATTTAGATAATGAAAAATTTACAAGCAAAATTTTGAGCAATAATTGAAGTCTCTATAGGACAATAAAATAAAATAACAGCAAACATTCATAATTTATTTAAAGTTTGCTAATTAAATTGGTACAAAAATAATACTATTATTGTTGGAACAAAGGAGTTAACATTCCAATAAATAATATCGAAAAAGATTATAATAATTATTGACTCTTATAGAGTCTCAAGTACCTAATATAAAATGATATCATTTCGATGAATGAAGAAATAAAATATTAATATATTAATGTGTACAACATTTTTTCTTTCATATTCCTCTTTAATAAGCAAGAGATGATACGAACTTTTAATAATGTTAAAAATTATTAAATATCAATAAAAAAAAGTATTGACTAAATATAAAATATTATTTCAGGCACATATTCATTAACTTATGAGCAAAATGAAATAGATATAGTATGAATATCTGGTATGTTTGTTATATATTTATAAAGACTAGTTGTTGAAGTGCATAAAAATATAAAATGTGTTGAAAATACACGAGTTTATATAAAATATGATAAGGCTGTAAGATACAAAATTTTATTCACGTATATACGAAATGAATGTAATTAGTACTCACATAACATTGCTTATATATAGTTATTGATGTGAATAAATTAATAGTATTATTAAAATAATGTAAATGGCTATATGAGTTATAATAGATATCTTCTGCATTTACATTTACATTAGCATTAAAATTTAATATTTTTTCAAGCTACATGACTTGTTATGGATATAAATAATATTGATTTTTTCATGTGCTCTTAAAAATATGACAAAAACATCTTAAAAATAGATAAACTTGTATTGATTTACTTTTTATAGATAAAATATATACACATTATATATCCAGTTATTATTTGATTGCATGATATGAAAATTATCTCATATTGTTGTTTATTTTATTGTCAGTTGGCACTATTTAATAAGATAATTGATGCTTATTAAATTTATTAACATGAATGAATGTTATCAAATCATATACAAATTTTAAATCTTACAGAAGAATAAAATGATGAGTTTTATTATAAATTGGATATATGAATTATCATCATTACTACAATATGTTTTATAAGTGCAAGATTTTTAATTAATTTTGTAATGACTAACAAAATAAACTATTTTGTAAAATAAATGTACCTTACAAATTAATATATAAATGTAACATGTTATTGAAGTAAATAAATTTGACTTATAACTATGAAATTGTACTATATATGAAATCAAACAATGACCAAGTAGACTCACTTGCAATGGGTTATTACTTTTACTTTAATATTTGAGAGATTGTCATAGTGATATTAAAATGTGCTAATTAAAAAGACATAACATGTTAAACAATTATCATCATCAGGGGGAGCATATCTGTATAATCATTGTACTCTTTTTTCTTTCTACGGTTTGTCCCATTGGGTTTTTCTGTAAAGGTTTTAATGAAGCAACTTAAACGTATTATACGAAAATAATGTACTATTTTTTCCTTTGCTAGTTTTTGGTTCAATTGAGTTTTTTTAGCAAGGTTTTTAACAAGACATATTCTTAATACATTTGACATTCAAAATGAGTGTTATAATTTGAATGTCAAATCTTAAATATGATATATCTATCTTATGGTTAGATTTATTTCAAATAAAGATTTATCTCTATTTTATCATAAATTTGTATTTAATTAGAGATTTAATATATATCATATCTTAAATTCAAAGTTCATATTGTATATTGTGGACCTTATAAATTAATAGTATATTAAAAATATAATTATTAATAAAAATTATTTTTTTATTTGCTTTCTATTTATTTATTTATTTATTTATTTTTTAGTTTTATAACATTTTAGAATTTATTTATAAAGATAAAATCCTGTGAACGATTTATTTTCTCCAAGCGGTATGATTGAGGCTCTTCATTTAAAGTATCCAATAGGCAATAGTCGCAGAGAACTTGCATGAACTAAGTTGAACTAAAATATTAATATTATTAATTTGGTGATCGAATCTAATAAACATAAATATTTAAGAAATTTTTGTTAGTTACGATTCTTAAAATACTATTTAGTGTTAAATTTATAAGTCATAATTAAAATTTAGTGAATATTGTGCTTTCATTTATAACAAATGAAAATAAAATATTTGGTCATGTGGACACAAGTGACAAACTTGGTTAAGAAATTTTTGTAGAAGAGCATTGTTCAAGTGTTAAAATATAACATTATAATATAAATTCAAATGTCTATGCTACTCTATGGGTATGATTGTTATAAACCTTAAATCTAAGGAACGTTAATAAGCCTTGTATTTACTTTGTCACTAATTATATGTAAATAATATTTTATTAGTAAAATATACATGCTTAATACGTGTTATATTTTATTTTTAAAATTTTATTTTTGTTATATTTTGAATGATATTAAAGTATATATTTATTATTTTTTAATAAATAAAGTACTAAAAATTTAACAATTTTTTATTAAAAAAAACTCAATTTGAAGCGCAACAACATCAATACTCATTTTGAGACGCTTAAACTATAATATATATATATATATATATATATATATATATATATAAAGTAAGTTTGTATAAAATTATCTAGAGCATGAAAAATTTGCATTTAAAAAGGTAAGTTTCAATTAAAGTAATTAATTGACCAAAAAATTATAAAGTGACAATTTTTGTAATTAGATTTGAATAATCTTGTCCAATTTTTATTTAATTATAATGTTGTCATTATTTTAAAAATAAATAAGTGTTTTAGCTCATTTAAGATTTTTAATAAAAGTAAATAAAAAATCTTATAATTTTATATTTTATTTTATAATTTTATTTTCCTATTTTTCTTTTATTTTTAACCTGTATTTTAAGAAAAGATAAAGAAAAACTAATTCAGATGTTTATTGTGAATTTTAGGTTAGTTAGAACTTCTTGAAGAAAAATTAAATAATAAATAAGATTATTATAATATTTTATATTAAATAAATAAAATTAATAATAAAAAAAAATTCGTAAGTATTGGAAGTAGTAGGGTTATAATAGTAATTATCTATTTGTAACTAACTATTAGTTATTGTATTAAGTTCGTTAGGTTTTGTTAGCAGGTAAACACATGTATATAATGTGATATGTGCACTGGAAATAACACACCGAATCATTATTCTTCTTTCTCAGTTTGTTACAACAAACCAAACCAATCAAACCTTTTACAAGGTTTTGCATGGTATCAGAGCTAATCTTCTTGCCCTAATTCTTTGGCGCTATTCTGAAATTTCTTCTTACAATCTGTTCTAGTAATTTCAGTAATGGATCTTTCACAAGCTAATGAAAAATCAGTCTCACAGTTCTCAATCAAAGAACAAGAACAGGAATAAGATTTATTGTCTAAGCAACTGGCGCAATTGGCTGTTACGATTTCTCCTACAAATGTTTCCATTGGAGTGAAGCTTGACAGAAGCAATTATTTGATTTGGAAAGAACAAATGATGAGTTTAATTTCTGCTTATGGAGTAGAGGATTATGTCAATGGAAATAAAATAGAACTTGTTCGTTTCATTGAAAGTTCAAATCGAACCAATCCAGAACATGCATTGTGGTCTCGTTTCAATGGAGTTATAAAAAGTTGGATATACAGCTCTATTTCAGCTTCAATGTCAGGAAATGTTTATGGTAAACTAACAGCTTATGACATGTGATCTAGTCTTGAAAATAATTTTGTCTCAACTTCAAGAACTAGGGTGATGGAAGTAAAATTGCAATTACAAACCACGACGAAAGAGAATCTGAGTGTCATTGATTATTTTGACAAAATGAAAGGTTTTGCCGATGAGCTTTCTACATTAGGAAGATCTATCGATGATCAAGATTTATTAATCTTGATTCTTGGTGGTCTTGGACCAAGGTTTAATCCTTGTATTTGCTCGTTGAATAGAGGAGATGTAAGCATTGAGCAAGCTAAGAGTGAATTGCTAGCTTATGAGAACTTGCTTCTGCAACAAGATAAAGCTAAAGAAATTAGTGTGTGTCAAGCAAATTTTACCAATTTTGGAAGAGGAAATGGTAATAATGGTAACTCATTTAGTCAGACAAATTCTGGAAGTGTCAATACCAGTGAAAATCGTGGACGTGGTGGACGCTATTGGAATCATGGTGGTAGAAATGGTAGCAGAAATGGAGGTCATAGTAACATTCAGTGTAATATCCCAAATTTTCAAATAACATTAATTATTAAAAAATAAAGACTTATTTGAGAGTAAGTTATAATTTTAAAATAGAATTATAAGTATAAATAAACTCTTTAAAGATAAAGCAGAAAGTAGGTTTGAATTTGTTGTCTAAGGTATATTGGACTCTTATTTAATTCAAAGAATATGACAATAATAATTAGAATATCCTAATAAGAATAGGTTTCTATTCACATATAAACTCTTTATTAGAACAAAATATATAAATCATTTACTAGACCAAAGGAGAAACAAAAACCCTACGTCTATTCTTCTCACATATGTCTTTCACAACAACAGTCATAAGAGAATAGAAGTTCATGAAGTAAACTAGGTACGTTTGTTAACTTTCCTCCATCACTTTATCAGTTATGATTTAAGGGTTTATGGTTAATGTTTAGTGATTTTTCTAAGAAATTTTATAAAGTAATTGTTTGCAAATTTTCTGCAGAATCTTGAAAATAAATTAGTTTGCAAACCTTATACTATTCAATAAAATCTTAAACTATTTTTATATTAAACTAGACTTCTTGAAGAGTTCAACGAATATTTATTTGTCAAAATATCATTTATATTGAATTTGTTATGAATTTGTGAAGTTTGTGTTTTGAATCTGTCAGTTTTTGAACTACTCGAATTTTAGGGTTGTTTTATATGAGTTTTGATTTCAATTTGAAGATAAAATTTTTGTCTTTATAACTATACACAATAAGAAAAATTTTGTCTTTGGAACCTTTATAAAATTCGATGTATTTAATTTAATATAATTTTTTTGAAGTCAAAATTTTATGCTGGAAACAGGAAACCTGACAGATTAAAACGAAAAATTTGGAATTAATTTATGGTGTTATAAATGTTAAACATTTGTGAAAATTTTTATAATACGTTATATGGGTCTTATTTATTATTTGATAAAATTTTATGATTTTTAGATCAGATATATATATGTTATGAATTTTTGATTTATATATGTTTGTTGCTCAAATATTTTACAGCAAATTTATTGAACTAGTTTCAAAACCCGTTTTACCTATGAAAACAGATTCCAAAGTATTTGTAAATTTTTATGTATAATAATATTTAAGTTATAAAACTACGGTTAAAATTTCAATTTGATATGATTTTCCAATATTTTTCTAAATTTGTTTAAGTCCAGTAGTATTGCTGATTTTCTTATACTGGCAGTTTTAAAAGTTATCGAATAAAAATCACTTTTGTAATTGTTTAGCATTCGGTTTTACCTAAAAAATTTATTGAAAATTTTACTATACCTCTATGAAAACTCTGAAAAATTTGGTAATCTTATGACACCAATTAAGTTTGAAATTAATTATTTAGTTTCTGCTGACAGTGGAAACAACTAATAATTTTGTGAATAAAAATATGAAACTTTTGGAAAAACAAGAGTTAGACCTAAATATTAATATATATATATATATATATATATATATATATATATATATATATATATATATATATATATATAAAGGAGGATACCTAATATATTATGAGTATCTAATAATTATACAATTATAATTTATTTAGGCTAAACTCAGTTGAATTAGTCGGTGATTTTAGCAGTATTGGTTGCTCGTATCAGGTAAGTAGACTAACCCTACTTGTAATATTAAGTATTGTTTGCTTTGTTTGTGTATGAATATTTTCATGGTCGTTTTTACATATATGTTTTGTTTGTAATCGTTATGGCTAAATAGATAGCGTGATCTCATTTTCGTATGTATATGTGCTTTGTGTTTGCATAATTGATTATTGGTTATGTAGTATTGGCATAAGCATGTTCATATGCATAACATTCAAAACTTTTGATGTTAAAAACTCATGTTTTGAATTATAACTTTCGACTTTAAAAATCAAACAGATTTTTGAAAATGGTTTGATAGAATGCTTTTGACCATCGTTATGATTGGACTCTAATTGGGAACATATTGTAATTGTTTTGAGCCGTGTGGGGGAGGTGTCCTTAGGTACCCGAGGATATTTGGTTCCTTACCATATGGTTTGGACGTATTTTTGCATGTGAGCATTTGTTATGGAATTCCAGCTTTGACCCTACGATTTTATGACTAACTTGCACTTACCCTTCACGCGTGCTAATCACCGACGGGTGATTTATTGTTTGGTCACTGACGGGTGATTTATTGTTTTGGTTGCCGACGGGTGACATTTTGTATTGGCTCCACCATTCATGCGATAGAGTTCATGGCATTCTATAAAATATAGTTTTGAAAAGTTTTGCTATGAGTCGTGACATATTGAGAAAGATCATTTTTGTATGTTTTGGATATGAGTCACGACATTATTTGAAATATGGTTTTCAAAGATCATTGTTTAAGTAGAGACCATGCATTACATCGACATTCATATTGAAAACACAAGCATTGACATGTTGTTTGTCTTGAATAAATTGTTTATTACACGTGGTTGCTTAATGTTTCAAGTAAGGTAAGTTTGCTTACTGAGTGATTTCACTCACCCCAAGCTTCCTTTCAAGTTTTCAGGAACACCATGATGAGAATTTGGCAATGCTTGAGGATTGTTATTGGTTCCTTAAGATTAAGTTCCCTTTTTCTTGGCTAATAAATTGTAAATTTTAATAAGTGCTAAACTTTTTGGCAAGTTTTTCTTTATAAGGTTTTTAGCTATAAAATCTTTTTCCATTTAATGTCTATACAATTTTTTAATTTTTCTTTTAATAAAGCCACAATTAATTGTATCAAGGTTTTCAATCTCTAAAATGTTTAGATAATGCCCTTATTTGTATGTAAAATATCGGGGCGTTACATTCAGTGTCAATTTTGTTCCAAGATGGGGCATACAGCTTCTGTTTGCTATACACTCAAGAATCTTCTTGGAGGAAATTATGGAAACAAGTCAAATGATCGTAGCAATCATTCACCGTCAGCTTTTGTTGCAAGTTCACCTTCTAACCATGAACAGAAAGACAATACTTGGGTTCTTGATAGTGGTGCAAGTCATCATATTACCAATGATACTTCTCACATGACTAATGTGACTACTTACTCTAGCTCAGATGGCGTTGTCATTGGTGATGGTGGTAAGCTTTCAATTTGTCACACTGGTACAACATTTTTGCCTACAATTACTCATAAAAACTTAACACTCAAGCATGTTTTACTTGCGCCTTCTATGTCTACTAAACTGATTTCTATTAACAAACTGTGTAAAGATAATCATGTTTTTGTTGAAATTCATGATAAATTTTTTCTTGTTAAGGACACTCTTACGAAGAGGGTTCTTCTTCAAGGCCTTGCTGATCAAGGTTTGTACAAGCTTGGCTTCAAGCCATCAGCAAAGTTTTCCACTCTCAACTCAATCAACCATGCTGCTTTTCTCTCAAAAAGTTCCATTTGGCATGATAGGCTTGCTCATGCTTCTGAAGATGTTGTCAATAAGGCTTTAACTAGCCAAGGCATCCCATTGCCTTCTCATGATAATGAGTTACAACATTCTTGCACAGCTTGTACTTTGTCCAAGTCTCACAAATTACCATTTGTTTCTTCTCATGTAAATGCCTCAGTTCCTTTTGAACTGTTATATTTTGACATTTGGGGTCCTGCTCCTCATGTTAGTATTAATAATGACAGATATTTCTTGCTTATTGTTGATGATTGTACTCGGTTTTCTTGGATTTTCTTCTTGCATTCAAGAGATCAAGCCACTTCTATTTTCTTAAAGTTCAAGAACATGATTGAATGTCAATTTAATACACATATAAAAAGTGTCCAAAGTGATAGAGCAGTTGAATTCAAGCCTTTAGCTCGAATTCTTGAACATTGTGGTATCAATTACCGTTTAACCAGCCCTCATACTTCTTCTCAAAATGGCATGGTAGAGTCACGTCATAGGCGTGTTGTTGATACTGGTGTTGCATTAATGTTGTTCAAATCACAGGTACCCATGGCTTATTGGCCCTATGCATTTCGGTCTGTTGTGTACACCATAAATCGTATTCCTACTAAAGTTTTGCAGTTTTCTTCTCCTTATTTCAAACTGTTCAATCGTTGTCCTGATTATCATTTTTGCGTGTCTTTGGTTGCTTAAGTTTTCCATGCTTAAGGCCTTATGCTAAACACAAAAGGCAAGCTCGATCTGCTGTTTGTAGCTTTTTGGGCTATGCTCCAAGTCAGCGTGGTTACCTATGTTTAAACATGAGTACCAAGAAAATTTTCACTAGCAGACATGTTGTCTTCAGTGAAAATGAGTTTCCTTTCGTCTCTTTCGTGCCTAGTTTTGATCGGGCTTGTTCAGAGAGTACTTCTTTTGATTAGTCTTCTTCTCTTCATGTTCCTTCTTAGGTTTCTTCTATTTTGTCTGGTAGCCAAACTAGAACCTTTCAACAGCCTGTCACTCATAAAGCTGGTCCTTCTCTTTCACAAGCCACTTCTGCCCCTAGTTTCATTTCTCCCAATGTATCTTCCCCAGTTTCTCATAAAGCTGGTCCTACACCTAATTTTTCAGCTCCTTTGGTTGACTTGTCTACCTCGTGTACTCATAATCAACACAGTCTGCCTGTGCCTGTATCTGACTCCTCTCTTTTACCTGTTTTGTCTCCTTTTTCTCAACATCATTTGTCTTCCTCTAGTGTTCCCTCGCTATCATCTCAGTCTCTCTCTACGCCTCTTCTTTTACCTGTGGTTTCTGCTCCTCACTCTCTTATTCCTTCTCATCTTCCAGAAATAAATTTAGAGGTTGTTTTACCACCTCTTTCTTCTACTAACACTCATTCTATGCTCACTCGTTCCAAAACTGGTATCTCTAAACCCAAAGCTCTTCTAACTTCTTCTACTTCTTCTTCTGCTTCTTTACTTCTTGCCCCTAAGTTGTTCAAAGATGTTGTCCAAGTTCCTGAGTGGAAGCTTGCCATGGATAATGAGTATACTGCCTTACTAAACAATCACACTTGGATTTTGGTTGATCCTTCAGCTCATGCCAAAGTTATTGGAAATCTGTGGGTTTATCGCACTAAGGTCAAGCCTGATGGTTCTTTGGATAAGTATAAGGCTCGGCTTGTCGCTCAAGGTTACTTGCAAACACTAGGGTTGGATTACACTGAAACTTTCAGCCCTGTGGTGAAGCTCACTTCTGTTCGCATTGTGCTTTCTCTTGCGTTATATTTTGGCTGGAATATTCGTCAACTTGGTGTCAACAATGCATTCTTAAACGGTGATCTTGAAGAACCGGTTTATATGAAACAACCACTTGATTTTGTTTATCCTTCTCAGCTTCATAAAGTCTGCTTGTTAAAGAAATCTCTTTATGGCCTTAAACAGGCTCCACGTGCCTGGTTTCAGAAGCTACAAAACTGGTCGCTTCAATGTGGTTTTGTTGGTATTAAAAGTGATACTAGCCTTTTCATTCGTCGTGTTCATGGCCATGTGATGTTTGTTCTTGTTTATATCGATGATGTTGTCTTTACTGGTTCCTGTTCCAAGCAATTGCAAACCTTTGTTCATGACATGCATGATCAATTTGCTTTAAAAGATATGGGCTGCCTTCACTTCTTTCTTGGTATTCAGGTTGTTTCCTCTTCTCAGGGGTTACATCTCAATCAGTCTAAATATATTAGAGAGCTTCTTGATTGGTTTGGCATGTCCTCTTCTAAGCCTGCTATCACCCCTATGGTTTTAGGGGGAATATTGAGCAAACACGATGGTATTGTGCTTAAGGATCCTTCTTCTTATAGAAGCTTGGTTGGTGCATTACAGTATTGTGTAGTTACCAGGCCTGAATTAAGTTTCGTTGTAGGAAAATTATGTCAGTTTATGAGTTCACCAACTGATGTACATATGCAAGCAGCAAAACGTGTCTTGAGGTACTTGAAGGGCACGGTAAGTAATGGTCTGTTGTTAATGAAACCAAATGAATTAAGTTTGATTGGTTACACAGATGCAGACTGGGCTAGTTGTCATGATGATAGACGAAGTGTAAGTGGATATTGTATGTTCTTTGGAGGAAATTTGGTTAGCTGGTCTTCCTCTAAACAACGTATTATGTCAAGATCTTCAGCTGAGTCTGAATATAGGGCTTTAGCTAGTGGTGCTGCTGAAGTTATTTGGATTTCATCCTTGCTAAAAGAAATTAGTTTTGAAGTTTCGTGTAAAGCAAAGTTATTCTGTGATAATATCAGCACTCAACATATTGCAAGAAATCCAGTGCAACATGCAAGAACTAAGCATATAGAAATAGATGTACATTTTGTTAGGGATTTAATTTTACAGAAAAAGATTAAGATTTTGTATTGTGCTTCTGCGAATCAACTTGCAAATGTCTTTACCAAACCATTAGGAGGTTCAAATTTTTTGAGTTTTAGAAGCAAACTTATGGTTTTTAGTAAACCATAAGTTTGAGGGAGAGTATTGGAAGTAGTAGGGTTATAATAGTAATTATCTGTTTGTAACTAACTATTAGTTATTGTATTAAGTTTGTTAGGTTTTGTTAGTAGGTAAACACATGTATATAATGTGATACGTGCACTGGAAATAACACACTGAATCATTATTCTTCTTTCTCAGTTTGTTACAACAAACCAAACCAATCAAACCTTTCACAAGGTTTTGCAGTAAGTAAACTTCATCGATTTTGTCTAATTTTTTATTAATTATAAGTAGTGTCCTTATTTTAAAAATAAATATGTATTTTTGTTTATCTATGATTTTTAATATAAAAAATTGAACCATAAATAAAAATATCATAATCTCATTTTTCTATCTTTCAAATCTTTTAATTTCTTTTTGCATAATTTTTAACCTATTATTTTAAATTAATTCATTATTATTAAATATTTAAAATAAATAGCAATGATAATTTTTAATTAAAATAAAAATTTGATAACAAAATTATTCAAAACACAAATTTAGTTTTTTTTTTTTAACTCGTCATTTTAAAAGAAAAGGAAAAAAAGAAAAAGCGAATTCAAATGTATAATTATGTGTTTTAAATTATGTAGAACTTTTCGCATAAAAAAAAAAGTAAATCACAAATAAGATTTTACGATTTTGTCTGAAAAAATTATAAAAAATAATACCCTTAAAACTTATAATAACAAATATAACACCCTAATAATATTGAACGATGTCCAATTGAACGATATTCACATTGAACGAGTTTAAATCGCTGTAGTTCAATTTAAAAGGCGTTCAATTGGATAGTCGTTAAAAAAATGATATAATAATCATTTTTTAATTATAAAAATATATAATTTGAATACAATGGGTACTATTTTTGTTGTTTTTCGTATCATCTTTATAATAAAATAATTTAATCATTATCATTAATACTTAAATAAATAAGTATGATAATTTTACAATTAAAACAAAAATTTAAGAGCATAATCATCGAAAATGACAAATAATAATACATAGAGAAATATATACAATAATAAGATTTGCAGAACTTACTGTATAAATTAAATTTTTTTGAGATAAATATATAATTTTAATGTAGTTTAATTAAAGTGCAAATTAATTTAACAAAGATGTGCAAAGTATTTTGCTCATTAACAACTCAATTTTATTTTCACAAAATAAATTAACAACAGAAGAAGGAGCAAGTGACCCAAAACTAGTAGAAGTTGATAAGTATAACACACTGATCATAGTCACAACAGACAAAAATTATTTTAGCTTTATGTCGCAATTAACACACTGATCATAGTCACAATCGACATGTTATCACACACACCAACCACATTTTGATATTTTATTCTTTTTGGGTTGCACCAACCAGAGTTTTTCAACAATTTGATTAGTATCTGTCGAATGCGTAAAAGTTGAGACTTGTCTCTATCCACATTGATTAGAAATTTGTGTGTAAATTATCGTGAATTTTACGGCATGGTTGCTGATTTTTAGTCTCAAAGTCAAAAATACTTGTTTTGACTTAGATTTTCATGTTAATAATTTATTTTACGATAAAGAATCTTGATGCAAATTTTTCCAAGAAAGAAAAGGTAAATTTTCACCCATTTTCAAGGGCTAGAGTTGTTGAGATTTAAGGCTAGATCTTTAAGATGATCAAGTAAACTTGATATTGACTGAATTTGTTTTTGCAACAGCATATGAAAATTAATAATCTATATTTGAAATGTCAATTTCATCTGTTTAAATTAATTGGTTTATTACTATTGTAAAGTTTAATTTTTATTGGCAGATATTCGAAATTTTCTTATTTTTGTTATAAACTTTTATTATCCTTGTAGAAAATGAGGACTAAAAATCTAAATTAAAAAATATTTTCTATTTACTTGAAAATTTTTGCAAAGTTAATATCAGTTCACCCATTTAAAAGGGTAGTTTTGTCAACTCACATTTATAACATTTTTTTATGGTTTAAGTGCGCAATAAAATTCGTCCATAAATAAAATTTTATTTTTAACCTCTCTTAAAACAGTGTATAGATATTTTTTTTATTATATGAAAAATATATTTAACACATATTTAAAAGTGCAGTGCACATTTTTTTTGTAACGTAAATATATATATATATTTTTTTTAGAGATAAAATCATTTAAGTAATTAAGTTATATAAAAATTAATAATATATATTTTTAACTAATTAAAGAGATTTGGGTTTTAAAAAAAAAACCTCTACTAGCTTATTGAGATCTCCTCCAATGATTTTTTTTTTTAAATTATTTGTAAAAAATTAATAAAAATTATTTAAAATGGGAGAATTGATATTAGTTTTGTAAAAGTTTTCAACTAAATAAAAAATATTTTGTAAAAAATTAAACTCCCTGTAACCTTTTGATGTATATATCAATCATTTCCTTAAAGTTTTGCTACTTATTAAATTGCTTTAAAAAATGATGTTTTTTTATTAATCAAATACCTAAAATTTTAAAAATTATTAAATAGATTTTATTATTATAGATAATGTTATATTTCAAGTATTGCTTTGCACAGAAAATAACATAATATCATTCTTTAATAATATATATATATATATATATATATATATATATATATATATATATATATATATATAATTTGAGAATGGATTGATGTTTAATTAAATTTTAGAGAAAATTGATATTTGCTCATGTATTAAATCAAGCAAAAAGTCACGTAACTACAAGTCTACGAAGACCAAACTCCGAACGGGGGGCTCTGCCTAGTGGTGTGCAGGATTCGAGCGGGACATGTGAGGTGCAGGTATCTTATCATTATTATTATTATTATTATTTAAATTTTTTAGTATTATTTTAAAAATATCTTAATTATCTAAAAAGTAATCATATATATATATATATATAAAGGAATATTTTAATATTTTAATAATTTAAATATTTTTTTTTTTACTATTTTTTATCTTTTTCTCTCTTTCATCCTCTACTTGAATTTAGTATTTATTGTTTATATTTTAATATTTTAGATTTAAAATTTAAGATTTTATGGCTTATTTGTTACAAAATAATAAAGACACTAATTGTATGATTTTTATACAATTATGCATTTGATTGTGAAATTAGAGCATATCGTATAGTATAAAAATACTACGATTATGTAAAAAAAATTACGATTAAACGTGGGTCTAAATTATACTGGATACCTAACTTAATCTATTTCAATTTTCAATTATAAAATTATATGTATTAACTTTTTATTTTATCTCAAATTAAAAATAATATTTATTTTAATTTTAAAATTGTAATAAAAATATATAAAAATGAATTATTTATTAACTTAAATAAAATTTATAACAACAAAATTATTTTAAATACAATTTTTTTATTAAAATATTTAAATCAATTTTATCCAACTATATTATACAATTGTTATCAAATACTATACAAATTAATTTTTAATATAATTTAATGTAGTTTAGTCCAATATAATTATATTTAATCTATCTAATACAATACATTAAATATGCCATTATTTATGTAGTTTAGTCCATTATTTTAATTATTTTAATATTATTTTTAAAATAATATTTAAATAAATTAATATTTCAATTTCACTTTTTTATAGTTATTTAAAAAACACAAAAAATAAAAATAAAAAAAAATGAACAAGCTTTTCACTTTTGTTTTGTTTTGTTTTGTTTTTTGTTTTTTTAATTCATATTCATTATCATTTTAATTAATTTCCATTAAAATAATTATATATTCTTCCCTTCTTACTTTTGCATGCTTTCCTCTCGGTAAGGATAAATATATTTTTGATATTTTCGACAATATTTATATATTAAAAATCTCAAAATTAATATGTAATATTCATAATAATATTTAAAAAAATATTAAAATCAATAAAATATTAAAAAAAATATTAATTAATAATATAAATATCATTTATATTTAATTATATTTAATTTTTTAAATAATTTAATATTATAATATTTATTAATAATAAATTTATTAATTTAAATAATATTTTTAATCATTTTAATTACCTATTTTATAATATTTTTATTAATTTCAAATATATTTTGGACATATCATAAACATGATCATATTTTCTTATTGTATTAGTGTTATTTTAACACAGGGTCAGCCGTCATGTCACTATTCCCACTGTACCTTACATTTTACAATATTATTGCTTTTTAATCTTTAATTAATTTATACTTAAGTTTATAAATTTATAAATTTAATCTTTAAATTTTTTAAATTTTACACATAAATTCATAAATTTTTAAATCTTATAATTTAGTTCCTAATTTTTTAAAAATTTATACATATATTCTAAAATTTTGATTCAAAATATGTATTTTAGTATTTAAGATAAAACTCATGTGCAAAATTTTAAAAATTTAGAAATTAAATTATAAAATTTTAAATTTTAAAGACTTATGTGTAATATTTTAAAATTTAAAGATTAAATTATAAAATTTAAATATAAATTTAAATAAAAATTGATGATCAATAAAATAATTAAACCTAAAGTTATAAAAGGAAAAATATACTCTAGAATCACTTTTTTTTGCCTTTTCTTATGAACTCCAATCTATTTGAATAATACATGCATAAGGAATTTTTTTTTCTTTTTCTAATATAGCAGTAATATAAATAGAATAAATATATTTTATAAAAAAAAATATACTCAAATATTTATGCTTCTATTTTTTTTTAGTTTCCACATATTTCTTACTCTCACATTAGTTCATTAAATATTTGTATCTTCATCTTTTTTAATCAGTATTTCAATACTATCTTAGTATTGAAAGAATCTGGTATATAAAGGTAGATAAATTATTTATTATTTGTAGGATAAATGATAATATGATATTTTAGATTAATAAAATTTAAGATTAGTACAAATAATTTTTTTAAAAATACAAATATTCATTAAGTAATGGAAAGAGAAAATATAATATGCTTAGTGGAAAGTATACTCTAACGGCATATTTGTTATACAGTACTAAATATCATGATTATATAATTTATATACATTTATGTGTTTGACTGTGAAATTAGATTGTATCGTATAGTATAAAAATAGTATAATTATGTATAAATTTGTATGAATTTTTAATTATAAAATTATATATTTTTACATTTTCTTTTATTTCAAATTAAAAATAAAAATAAATATTAATTTAAATAAATTTATAATAAAAAAATATTTTAAATATAAATTATTTTAAAATATATATAATTAATTTAATCTCATTATATTATACAAATTAATGATAATAAAATTTAATATAATTTTATACAATATAATTATATTTAATATATTTAATATAACGTATTAAATATGCTGTAATAGAAATAAATAACACCTCAAGCCAAGTGTCCATAGCAACGCGAAACGGAAGTTTGTGTGGTATATTCGCAGTCTCAGTCTCGTACAATGTGAATTTGCGGATTCAAATTTAGTTCTCAAATCAGACAAACTATGCCAGCAGGCAGCATTATCTATGAGATGCTCTATGCTTTAATATTTCGGTTCATATATTGCAATTTAAGCGGATCATATATTTTAGGTAAGTCTATTTTATAAAAAATATTTGAAAAATTATAAAAAATAACTTTTTTAAAATTTATAATAATAAAATAACACTTTAATAATATTAAAAAAATATTTAATTAGATAAAGTTCAACATTGAAGGACGTTATAATAAAAATATATTATTTGAAAATAATACGTGTTATTTTTGTTGTAATAAATTTTAAGATGTACTATTTTTATTTTTTTTCAAAATATTTTGAGAAATTATGGTGCGTTTATTAATTTTTAATGAAAATTAATTTAAAATTGAAATAAAAATCAATAATAATGAAGGAAAAAGGAAATTTTTTTTTCATGTATTTACTAAAAATTCTAATGAATAAGAAATAAAATATTAATATACTAAAATATTTTTTTAAAAAAAGTAATGCTAAAAAATAAAAAATAAAATAAAATATTATCAAATAATTTTATAATTATACATTATGAATTTAAGAAAGGAAAATAATAACAAAAAAGCTATGGAAAATCAATATATAAGAATCATTTTAGAAAGTAAATATGAAATGGACTTCATTTTCACTCAATCTCTTTTATTGTTAATATAATTTTGGTCACATACGTTGCGCGTGATTGTATTTCAATTATCATCGCAAAAATTAATATTTTTTTTATTTTTTTGATAATAATATATTTTTAAAAATCATATTATATAATTTAGAAAGAGGCATAGTATCATTGTCTTAGAACTCACATACAATAATAATTATATTTTTAAACAATTTTCATAGATTTACAAAATAAAATCTTATTGTATAATCTAAAAAATAAAAAAAATATGCCTCCTATCAAGACCAAAACTTTAAACTCAAATAAAAACTTGAATTCGGGTCAACTACAAAATCATATATATATATATTGTTCACTAAATTTTTTTAATATAGTATAATAGTTTAGAATTATTCAAGTTTGATTTCAATACTAAGAAAATAGAATTATATTTATATTTGTATTGGAATTTATTGTGTGATATTCACTTAAGTTTGAAAGCAAATACACTCATACAAAGTAAAAGTAACATTGATATTTGAGTGACAACATTTTTTGTCATATATCCATAAATAAAAATGAGTAAAAATATTATGTCAAATAAATGTAACCATAAAATAAGATTAGCAATAAAGAAAGAAAATTGAATGAGTAATGATAGATTGATATGATCTACTCAATAATCTATTTAAATAATTTTTTTTAAAAGAAATATATTTTAAACATCAAATCAATCACAAACAATTATTTTACGAAAATAAAAGTGAAAAAAAAAAAAACTTAACAAATGATAATTAAAAAAATAAAAAATATTTTTAACACTTATAATAAGGGTCAAAATACCTAAACATACAAAGCACACTAAGATAAGACTTGTTCTATAATTTAAGCTCTCTCAACTCAATTTTAGGTCATTTTAAATATATTTATTGTCCCTTCTTAAAAATAATAATAATAACAAAAAAATTATCTATTTATAATTGTTAAAAAAAATATTAGAGCAAATTTCATTTATATATAGAATAATAAATCTAAAAAATAAAATAAATTCTATAAATAGAAATATAAAAATAAAAAAAATATTATTTATCTTAAAATAAATATAAAATTGTCAAACAAATTAAAAGTATAAAGTAAGTGTACTTACACTAATTATCTATTAAATAAAATATAAAATTACACAATAAATTATATCACAAAAATAAAAATTGTCAAATAAATACATAATTATCATCTCTTATTTATATATATACTAAAAGAAAAGTGTATAGATATAAATAAACTTTTAGAAAAAATAATGATGTAAAAGTAGTAAAACTTATTAAGACAATTATCGACTTTTTCATTTCTTTAATCCAAAAAAATTGTTAAATAAATAATAGCTACTTAATTAAAAATAATACACTTTAAATAAAATATGTGAATAAAATTTTTTATCAAACAAAATAGAAGTCATATAAATAGTATGAGAGAAGCTTTCCTTTTTATATATATTAACAGTTATTAAAAAATCAACTCTCTCTACTTTTTCATTTTTTATTTTTAAATTTATTTTTAAAAAATTGTCAAATAAATAGTAGCCACCTAATAAAAAAATATCATCTTTATGTAATAGTAATAGATAAAATGAATAAATAAAAAAAATTATCAAGAAAAATAAAAATCAAATAAATACTACGAGGAAAAACTGCCCTTTTTATATATATAAATAATAGATATATAGATAAAATATAATAGAATAGAGTAGAAAATATATACTAATTTTAAAGTAATTTTATCAAATAAAAAATATCAAACAAAATAAAAATAAAATAAATGTTGATTGATATGGGAGAGCAACTCGATCTCTTTTGTTATATAGATAATAGATTTATCAAATAAAATAAAAATTAAATAAATACTATAAAGACAAACTCTTTCTTTTATATATAGTAATAGAAACACAACCTTACATAATATTACATATTTAAATAATAAAAATAATATCTAATAATATTAAACAAAATTTAACTAAATAATTTTTTATATTTAACATATTTAAGTAATTATAATTTAATTTAAACAACATATAATTAAACCATATTTAATATCAAATAACAAGCTGAAATTGTTTTTTAATAGCAAGAATATAACAAGGGAAATGAAATTCATATTTTGACCTTATTTACGCTGTGCTAGTCAAATACAAGAAAATATCATGTTAGACTGATAATTCCTAATTAGTGACGTACATATAAGAGAAACTAGCATGATCATAATTCATATTTCATAGCTAATATAAAACGCATCAAAATTCTCTAATAATATATATGGTGAATAAAACCTTGTTTTTTCGATTTAAATTACATTTACACATTTAGCCTCATTTCCTATATCTTTGAGGTGGAATAGTAGATTGTATTATGTTAATCTCTAATCTTTATTTCAAAATAAAATTTAGTCTCTTTTAATTTAAAATGGATAATTTAGTCTTTAAGATTTTAAAATTTAACAGTTTTTATAAAAAGATAAGAGACCAAATTATGTTTTCGAGAAAATTTTAAGAAGTAAATTATATTAAATTGTAATAAATTTATTAAATTTTAAAATATTATGGACTAAATTGTTTATTTTAAAATATTAGTGACTAAATTATTTTTTGAAGTAAAGGACAAGGACGAACACAACAAAAATCTTATAAATTTATTCAACTAATAATGGCAATTTTAGAAATCTTTTGCTTATTTCCATAAGCTAAATTTTTAGTAAACATGAGTAATTTTGATTTAAAAAACATACATATCGAACAGGTTCGATACTTTTAGAGTATTTTTGATACGAATCATTTGCTGTTACAATCATTATCCATCCCAAATGGGTCAATCATTAGGTCGAAGGCTAAACAACTCAAGAAAGCTTTGAATGGACTTATTCAAGAGTTGATATAAGGCCAAGGGATGGTGAGGAGTGATCATAAAGCTTGTGAAAAACTAAGCAATGTATTGAAGGCAGAATTTGGAAAAGAAGCTCTGCGCTGCGACATAGATTTATAGCCATCGTGGCGAGCAACACCCTGTTTTGGCTGGAGATTTTTGCCAGGCATGTGCGCCTCGGTATGCATTTGGGGTGCCGCGGCACAAAACTTCCTGTTTGGCTGGGAGTGCTAGGAAGACTCACGCGCAGAGGTGGGAGGACATGCGTGCCGCAGCATGAATTTTGGCCGTAGTGGCACAAACCACTCAGATTGGATTTTCCAAGTTCCTTGCCACAACATGAATATTGATCCACTGCAGCACGCCTATTTTAATTGTAATCCAAGCTTCCTCGCTGCTACACACATAATTTACCCATTGCGACACAGTTAGATTTTATGTAATTTTGGACCATTGGATCAAAATCAATGGCTATGATCTTTTCCAATTTTAGGTTTTTGTTTGTATGCTATAAAAGGACAAAGTGTGGCAGTTGAAATGTAACTTTTGACATAAATGATAATTTTGATTCACAAGTCAAATTTGAGAGCACAAAAGCTTCTTGTCTCTTTCAACCCAAATTTATCAAAGGATTTGCAAACTTTTGTGGCGTTTCTTCTCATCTTATTACGTGGTGCATAATATCCATGTGTTAAGGTGAGTATTTGCCACCAAAAATCTAGACTTATGCTTAGAAATTGTATGCTAATTTTGTGTTGGGTCTTAGACATAATTTTCTTATGGTTCTCAAACCATTGTCATTTGTGGGTCGTAGAAATCATGTATTTTGGTTCGCATCAATTCTAATTTTTACTTTGGTACATTTAATAACTCTAATTTTCAACAAGGACCTTTCATGTACTCTAATGACATGTTTGGTGCACTATATCGGATATGTTAAGTATAGTAGTATTGGACTGAATTGTATTAAATGTTGGAGAAATTTTCTTGAACTTGTTGTTGAATGTTGATCTCCAGGATTTTTAAGTCAAGTCTTCATAAGCTTTAATTTTGATACTGCAAAACCACTATAAATAATACAACATTTGAATTTGACTTCAAGGCACGACTTTAAGTCGCTGTTCTTAAGACACTATTTACCCCCACTAATTTAGTGATGCACTAGAGTTTAGTAAATACGCTTTCATGATACAATGAAGCCTCTTGTTATCTGTTATATGTATTCACGAATACAACCTAAGAATACCTTTGATTTTGAATAACAATTAAGATAATTAATGTTCTAAATTTGCAGTATTTAGAACACTAATTTTATTTGTATATAAATTATGGTGAAAAATATTATAGAATATTTATTATACATCTTGAACTTTCTTTTCTTGTTCTCTCAAAATTTCTCCAATGGCCTAAATAAATGACCTATTATCTCTTACCAAAAGGCATTTGTCTAACCATTGCAACCTTTTAACCAAAGGCTATGTTTTTTCATTTTAGAAAATGCTCTAACATTGAATTGTATTATAATTAAATTATACAGTGTTTGATGAAAAATTGTATAATATAATCGAATTAAATTGATTATATATATTTTATTAAAATAATTTATATTTAAAATATTTTTTATTATAAAATTTATTTAAATTAATATTTAATTTATTATATATTTTTATTATATTTTTAACAATAAAAAATATTATTTTTAATTTGAGATAAAAGAAAAAATTAAGATATATAATTTTATAATTAAAAATTTAGATAAATTAAGTTGATTGTCCAGTACGATTTAGACCCATATTCTCTGGTCGTACAAATTTTTTACATAATCATACTATTTTTGTGCTATATAATACTGTTTGATTTTACAGCCAAAAGCATGACTGTATATAAATTATAAATCTAGGATATTTAGTACGGTGTAACAAACATGCCGTAATTTTAGTCATTAATACCTTTATGTCTAAGTTATACAATTTTTTTTAATTAATTATAAATTTTGAAATATTAATATCAATTTATAATTTTTAAAAGAATATTTTTGTTTTTTCATATTTAAAATATTTTTATCAATTTTTTTCTTTACTAATAATCTTTTTTTAATTATGTTAAGAAGTTATTTAAGTAAAAATTATTTTATTTTTTTATAATTCAAGTTAGTTACTTTGAAGCTTATATTTTGTAAAGATTTATATGCAATTCATTTTGGATTTTAAATTGTGATTCAATATTGCTACTTTAATTGATATATTATATATCTTTATGCTCAACGAACTAATATCAAGCATTTTGATTTGATAAAAAAAATTATAGTAGTTGTAGACATAAAACAAAAAAAAATCTTGATATAAATAGCTTAAAACATGTCTTCAAATAATTTAAATAATTAAAAAAAGATAGTTTGTAAAAAAAAAAAAAAGTTAATAAAAAACTTTTAATATAATAAACAATTTTTTTTATGTAAATAACTTAAGAAATGCCATTAAATAATTAAAAAAAAGAGTATTCGTAAAAAAAAATTTAATAAAAAAGGACTTTTTTATGACCTCCTTATTTATCTTGTTTAAAAAATAATCCTTCATCTCACCCCATCTCATCCCACCTTTGTCTTTTTAGGTAAACGACATATATGTTCTTTTTTAGAATATAATACATATATATTTTTTTATAAAGTGGTATATACAATGTCACATTTTTTTTATTACGCAACATATAATTTTTTCTTGATATGACACATATGTCTTTTTTTTGAACAATTTTTATTTTTTATAAAGTATAAATGATTGAATTATATAAAAAAATACATATATTTAATTAAACATAAAAAAAAATATATTATTATATACCAAAAAAATAGAAAAAAAAAAAAAAAGAAAAAGCACCAAAAGAATAGATGAAAAAAAGAAGGGAAAAAGGCCGAAAAAAAAAAGATGAAAAGGTGCTGAAAAAAAAAAAGAAAAAAAAAAGGAGTGACCGGGTTATTATCTGCATTCAAACTTAAAAAAAAAAATTAATATAGAAAGATAAAATATTTTTTTAAAAATGATAAATTAATATTAATATTTAAAAATTAATAATTAATTAAAAAATTTATATAATTTAAAAAAAAATACTGACTAAAATTTAAATATATAAAAAAAAATCAATTAAAAATTAAAATTATTTAAGTATTAAAGTCAAATTTGAAGTACTTGTATCTTGTACCGAATCCATATTGAACAATTATTTGTTTAATAAAAAATAATAATATTCTGCGTATCAGTTGCTTCCGGGCTTTCAAGTCAAAATCTTGTTGAATAATGATTTGTTGTCCAGTACCCAAAAACATATATATAATGATTGTCGTTCTGAAATTTTCATTTATTTCTTAACTTATTTTTTTTAATTTATTTATTAACTTTATTCACTAAAAAAGTATCAAATTTTTCTTCAAATTTTTTATACTTTTAAGTAATAAAATTGTTAATTCGTCTACTAAAAATTTAAATTTAAATATCATCTAAATATATAAATATATATATTTTTAATAAAAATAAATAAATTTAGTACCGCTTAAAAAAAAAAAAAAAAAATTATCAAACTTTTCTTCACTCGATTGATTCTCTTAATTTTCGTTTGAGAGTCTCGTAGGAATAAATTAGTTATAAACTTGGAGCTGTGGTTCATACAAGTATTTTTTGTTTCCTTCTAGATAATTGAAATAGTTGTTTCAATTTAGTGTGCTCATTTATAATTAAATGATTTTTGAATTTCTTTATTTCTAAATTAAATATTAATAATATTGCTTATTTATTAATGTATTTGTTTAATAGGGAACCGAAAAACTATAATTTTTTATACAATTTTTTTTTTAATTTAATAAAAAAAATATTTTATATTGTGTTATGTAGAATTATAAATATGAGAAAATTTTATCAAATGCAATATTTAATGTTAAAATTTGTTGCAAAGGCAAACAAAGTTACATTATTTACATTTGAAATTATTATAGAGGGGAAATTTTCATCCTAAATTTTTATGCAGTATTTTAATTATATAATTTATAATATATACAATCATGTGGTCACCTTGTGCAATTAGATCGAATTGTACATAGTAATAAAATTTTGAAAAGAATTAAATAGTATTTTAATAATAAATTTTTAAATTTCAAACTAAATTAGATATTGGATTGATGTTTTGATAACTAATTTTCAATTTAAATTTTTTTTTTTACTTATATAGCTCTAAATTCAATCTTAAACTTATTTTGATAATTTGTTTAATTAAACTTTTATTCCTTTAACTTTTTTGGACTAATTTAAATTGAGTTATTGATATTAAATGTTATAAAAGAAAAAAAAATTAATTTCATAAGTTATATTTTTTTAAAATTTCAAATTTTGGTCTAATTTTCATCTTGAATTTAAAAAATTTAAGAAACTAAAATTAAAAATGAGCTATTGAACATACTCAATTTTAAATTTAGGAATTGAAATAATAAATTGAAACTTAAAATATTATAAAAAGCCCTATACAACTTTTACTAAGTATAGTTTATATGTTATTTGACGTACAATAAAGTTATTAAAATCCACACACAAAAAAAAAAAAAATAAAAAACAATTCCAACGTAAGTTTATAGTAATATGCAAGTACGTATTAGTTTACTCATCAAAATTTTCTCAATTAATGTACCTGAATAGTTTAGTAGAAGGTTATTCGTTTTATTTTTGAATTTGCATAAACTCCAATTATTAGATACTAATAATGGAGCTAGCCATTTTTGTCTCCTCTTGAATATTATTGTTATTATTAATTATTTTGACGACAGAGTAAAAAAAAAAAAAAAAAAGATCGGTATAATGATACAGTGAGGAAACAACGTGGTAAGATGCTGTTGATGCTGATTAGTCCAAGTTTTGTTTTTGACTGGATATCTCACACTCACACTCACACCACCCCTTTTTTAGTGCCACCAGTATTTATTTATTTATTTTTTCCTACCCAACCGAAAGGAAAACATATACTTTGTGCCGGTAAACACCAGGTACCAATTGGACTACTTAAGTGTTACTAATTTTCCCATTAACAATAATCAATTGAGGGCATACATGTACGGCTTATAATAGAGATGAGCAAATACTGTGCCTAATTTAAAAAATTCGTTTAAATTCACCAAATTTAGATCATCGGTTAATTTAATAGTTAGATTTGGATTAAAAGATATACAATTTATTTTGATTTAGATTAATTAATTTTATAATCCGTTGCATAATTATTATTAAAATTATAAATAAATGCATATTTTATTTTTAGTGTGTTATATTTAAATATTATACATATCACGATTACTTTAAATTACTATTTTAATTTGAAAATAAATATAAATGCTAAATTATTTGTAATAATTTGATAGTATTTAAGAATATACTTTTTTATTATTTTCATTCTCTTAGTAATGACAATAAATAATTAATTTTTTAAAGATATATTAATTTAAAATTTAAATATTCATATATATTATGTTTTATATATAATAATAATTTAAAAATAAATTATAATTTCAATTCGGCTTTATCTGATATGATATGCTCGAATTCGAATTGATTTTATTATCAAATTAAATTCGAATTATAAATCTTCAAATTTGTTTCGAATTTGATCGAAATCGAATCGATGAAAAATAGTCGATTTTAATTCGCTATTCACCCCTAATTTATACATACGCAAATAAATTTTAAATAATATAATAATTATTCATAGCATATACATATATTATAATGAAAGCAACATATATATATATATATATATATATATATATATATATATATTTTTTTTTTTGCAATTTTGAGATTTTAAATTTAATGAATTGATCAAATATTTATGATTAGGATGTGCATATAAACAAATATTTGATGCTAATTCTCTCTCAGCTCTTCTTTTTTATTTTTATTTTTTATAATGGATTAATTTTGTTATAGTATAATAATTATCAGGACCACTTCCTATTAAATTCAACTGAAAAAAAATTAGTGTGTTACATTTTTTACAAATTTGGTGACTCAATTAAGCTAGTATCACAAAATTAACTTTAATGGATACATAAGTCATGTTTAATTGGGGGAATGAAAATGAAAATAAAATTATTGCACATATTTTTATATTTAATTGTGTCATTATTAAGTAATAAAAATGAAAAAATTACCAATAGATAAGAAAACATCATTCAACCTCTCCTCCCTTTAGAAAAGTTATTCCTTTCCTATATTCTATAAAAAAATTTATTATTCAATTTTACCCTCAAATACAATTCTACCCTCAAATACAATTCAACAAAATAAAACATAACCTACTTACTTTTTTCATTTCAACTCTCAAAATTTTTATTGCAAATTTTTTTTTTGGCTGCTTTGAGGGTATATTATTATATTGTGATTTTTTTTAATACTGTTTCCAAAAGAAGTAATATAAAATTAATTTATCATAAAATAATAAATGATGCACATATCATAAAATAATAAAATTGATTTATGTTAACATATTTTTTAGTTATTGCAAATAACATGGAAGAAAAAAATTATCAAAAATATTTTTTTCTTGCTTTTAATTTTTTTTTTAAAATTAAGTAATATTTTTAAGTTATAATTTTTAATAATATATTTTATTTGAAGGAGACAATAACAATTAAATGACATTATTTAAGTTTTATTGAATATAGGAATATTAAAGTAATATGTAATGTTTTTTATTCTATTCTATTTCAGTTGTAAATTAAATAATGCAATACTGATTTATTCTTTGAAATATTTCAAAGGTTAAACTAAACATTGTAATAATAATATCGTTTTATTTACATTTAATTCCATTATTATTAGCATTCACATAATTTTTTAATTATGCCGACCAAACTTATCCTTAGTTTAAATTATACCTTATATAATTTCTCAATCTTAATCAAATATTTATATTAGTTAAATTAGAATAAATGGAGCAATTTTTTTTAACACTTTATATATATATATATTTCAAGAGGTAATATCTAATGAATATCTTTGTATTTTTGAACTAAGACACAAAAACAAAATATTTTCAAACATATTTAAAAGTACTCGTAAGAAGTAAAAAATGAAAGCATGCCTGAATTAAAAAAAAAAAAAAAACATATCAGTCGAATTATGAGAAGTTGACATCAAATTAGTCAAATTTTCTCAATTTATTAGCTAAACTCAGTTATACATATCAAGAGATCTGTGTTTTTTTTTTTTTTTTTTTGAATCATATTCATTTTAAACACATAAAACTTATCTATACATACCAATTGTCTTAATAACGATGTATGCTCTGTGTGGGTCTGAATCCATGAATTTGACATATATATATATTAAAAAAAAACCTTATCACTATGTATTTTAATTATGGTGATGGCTTGGACGTACATTAAAAAGAAAAAGTGATAAGGTCATATTAAAGCCGCCAAGATTTGAAACAAATAAAATAACAATTCATTATTTTGGAACCACAATTAGCACATTCGTTGTCAAAAGTTCTTCTTCACCTACCGTTTAATAACGACACAGTATCTGTCTTCACATAATAATTAAAATTATATGAGCTAGCTAGCTAGTCTGTTAAGGTACCTTTTGAATTTGAATAAAGAAATGTATAATCCGTTGAATAATCAAAATCGGTTGGAGAAAATTTTCATCTATATAAGAGAAGGGTATGCATTAAACTTTTATCACAATTAAGTTTGAGTACTACTTAGGCCATACATATGATCTAAAAAGTACTAGCTCTCTACCTAGCTAAAGTCTTTAATTAAACAAACAATTATATATTATACATTGATGGCTTCCTCTTTCTGGGTTTATAGACTAGTACTTGTTTTGCTACTAGTTTTAAATGTTAGAGCTTTTCAATCTTCTTCTTCAAAAACGACTCGTCGTTATGACTTCAATGTAAGCTAACCAGCTCGTGATGATATTGATAAACTCCTCATTAGTAGTACTTTTAAGATTATATTTGTTTTATATTTAATATTATGTGCAATTAACAAATTGGTTTTAATTAATTTGTTGGTTAATTATTATCAGATTAAGTGGAAGAAAGTTACACGTTTGTGTAAAACAAAGCAACTATTAACAGTGAATGGGGAGTATCCGGGACCAACTATTGTAGCACATGAAGGAGACAATGTTGAAATTAAGGTCACTAATAGAGTTGATGAGAATACTACCATCCATTGGTGAGTTTAATTATTACATCACATTCATGCATGTTACATATTTATAATGATACCATGTGTGTAGAATGTATACTAGCTATTTTGGATTTACGTGTATACTGCACTGCTTATTGATTACTCATACAGTAACAAACTTAAAAATAGCAAATGATAATTGAACCAGTAAACATATGATTTTGCAGCAATTCCCCTTTTCCTTTCTTCCTTTTTTGTTAGTTTGATTGAAAACATGGCTATAGGTTTGGTGTACAAGAATTCCAATTGTGGTGACAAATGTATGTAAGTCAACTATAACTAAAAAAGAGTAAACTAGACAAGTATTCTTAAATATTTCTATAAAAAAAAAGAAAAAAGAAAATGAATAGTTGAAGCTTGAGTATAGTATGTAAAAAAGAATTTATATATATATAAAAATCACGTCAATAACATTAAACTGGGTTTAATTATTTTCAATTCAACTTTAACAATCTATTGAGTGCAGAATGTTTGGACTGAGCTTTTTCTTTCTAGTTAATATATGAGCTAGACATAAATGTATTATTTTTATGGTCACAAGTTTTAAAGAGTTATAAATATTGTTTTCTTTGTAGTTAGTAAATAAGCTAAACATAAATGTACTAATTTTGTGGTTACAAAGTTTCAAAGAATTATAAATGTTATTTTTCGTAAAGAATTTAAAAGATATAGTGTTATTATTAAATATTGAAAGAAGTAACTAAAGGTAGTTTTGAAATAATATTTGGTGTAGGCATGGAATAAGACAGTTAAGAACAGGATGGGCAGATGGTCCAGCATATGTAACACAATGCCCAATAAGGTCAGGAAGGTCATACACTTACAAGTTCACAATAATTGACCAAAGAGGCACTCTTTGGTGGCATGCTCATTATTCTTGGCAAAGAGCTTCCATTTATGGTGCTATTGTTATCTACCCTCGTATGCCATATCCTTTTTCTACCAAAATTCAACAAGAAATCCCTATTTTACTTGGTAATTATTATTCTTAGCTTCTATCTCTCTCTCTCTTTTTGATTAAGTATATATGATAACTATTTCATGCCCTTTAATTTTCTTAATTGATTTCGATAAATAGGGGAATGGTGGCATAGAGATGTAGATGTTATGGAAAAGGAAATGATAATGTATGGAGGAGGACCTGATATTTCTGATGCTTATACTATTAATGGTTTACCTGGTCCCCTCTATCCTTGTTCTAACCAAGGTATTTCATCAACATCTCTTTTTTTTTTTTTATCACATTCATTTCCTTTGTATCGTACAATCCAAACTTTTAATTCTTTATATTTTAATTTTTGAGAAGTCAAGTTCAAAAAGAAGAAGGGATTAATTTGGTCAAATTTAAAAAGGTTTGGAGTCAAAATAGTCCACTTAAAAAAGGTTTTTGCTTCTGAAACTTTATAAAGCCCTTATGATAACAACAAAAGGCTTAAGTACCATGCAAGAAACAATTTGTCAATAATGTTTTTAGAGCTCATAATCATATTTTTGTACGTGCTTAAGCACAAATTTTTGAAACTGCTTTTTTCTGAAATATTTTTTAACAGAAGCGCAAACAAATATATCCTAAATTGGTTCAATCAAAAAATGATATGAACCAAATTGATAATTTAAAAATTGGCTCATGGGTCGACAAAAAAATTAAAGATTTCAACATTAAGTGTCAATTTGAAAGTTTTAAAATTTGGAAACTTATTTGAAGATCCAAATAAAAGTCTGATCAATCATTTATTTATTTTTATTGGGATACTCTCGAATGATTTTAGTCCACAACAAAAAAATAATAATAATAAAAAGAACATTGATAGAATTAATTAAATTTTTTGTTTTTATAATTTTGCAGATACATTTATTCAAACAGTGGAGAGGGGCAAAACCTACATGCTAAGGATAATCAATGCAGCTCCAAGACATGAACTTTTCTTTGCAATAGCTAATCACACATTAACAGTTGTGGAGATTGATGCAACTTATACAAAACCCTTCACAACCAAAGCCATTATGATAACCCCTGGACAAACCACCAATGTTCTCATTACTACAGATCAAGTAAATAATGGCATGTTTGCAATAGCAGCTAGACCTTATCTCACTTCTGGTTTTCCTTCTGACAATTCTACAGCAGTTGGTTTCTTGCATTACAAGAACACAAGAAAAAATCTCAACCTACCAATATTGCCTAAAACACTTGGTCTTGACAATATACTTCCACAATTAAAAGACACCAAATTTGCCACTCAATTTACAAACTCACTCAAGAGTCTTGAAACTCCTCAGTACCCGTGTAAAGTACCGAAAATTATTGACAAGCGCATCATAACAACGGTAGGTCTTAACCTTCAAGATTGTCCACCAAACAAAACTTGTAAAGGTTATAATGGGAAAAGATATTTTGCTTCAATGAACAACCAATCATTTGTTAGACCAGCCTTGTCAATGTTAGAATATCATTACAAGAACCTAGAGACCGGTTTGGTGCTCAATGATTTCCCAGAGAAACCGCCGAAAGAGTTTAATTTTACCGGTGTGAATCCGTTTACCGAGAACATGAACACAGAGTTTGGGACCAAGCTTTTGGTAGTTCCTTATGGTACCAATTTGGAAATTGTGTTACAAGGGACTGGTTTTTTAAATGTGGAAAATCATCCAATTCATTTTCATGGTTATAACTTTTTTATAGTAGGCAAAGGTTTTGGGAATTTTGATGTTAAGAAAGATCCAAAAAATTACAATTTAGTTGATCCACCAGAGAGAAACACAGTGGGAGTTCCAATTGGAGGATGGGCTGCTATTAGATTCAAGACAGATAATCCAGGAGTTTGGTTTGTACATTGTCATCTTGAAGAGCATACAACATGGGGCCTAGCAACGGCTATTGTTGTCAAAAATGGCCCAGGCCCATTTCAAACTATGCTTCCTCCTCCTCAAGATTATCCCTCTTGTTAGACTTTTCTAAATATAATGTAGAGCTGCTAGTCAAAAGTATTGTATGTATATTCTATGTATGTATATTATATTCCATAGTTATATTCTATGGGAATCTCTTGTGGTCCAGTGGTAAGACTCCCCCTCCCTCCACTAAGGACCCAAGTTCGAATCCCACCACAGGTGTGAGTTGTTTTCTCTTTATTAATAAAAAAAAAAGGGGCTTTAGAGCTCTTTTTAAAAAGTTAAAAAAAAAAAAAAATTAGACACCTTTTTGTTAGACCAATGCTATTCAACTTAGTGATGGGTTTGGTGGGTACTTGTATTCTATAATGTGAGTTAATATAATTATGTAATGAGTCTTGTAATTTTGTACAATGTTACTTGGGTATGTCGTATTTTTGTAAAATGTTGCTTGGAAAAAGTATAATGATGTTAATTTATGGAAGAAAAGAAAAGGGTTTTAGAATTATGTTAACTATGATCAAATAGCACAAAAATTCATTAATTTTAAATAAGATATTAAAAATTTAATAACTATTAAAAATGGTACTAAAAGTTCAAATTTATAAAATTGTCAGAATTTTCTACACGTGGCTGTAGACAAAATTCTAACAATTTTACAAGTTTTAAACTTTTAGTATCATTTTTAATAATTATTGGACTTCTAATATCCTACATAATTATTAATAGATTTTTGTGCAATTTTATTATAATTAATAGATTTTTGGTACCTTTATTCTTATGGAAATATAGTTCTACAATTTCACCGGCTTTTATAATAATAAAATTAGTAGTATTTAATCTAAAAATTACTAAATTAAAATACATTTTTTAAAAATGACCTGTTGTCCCCTCACTTATCAAATATATGTTTTATTTTAAAAATGGGATGATAAAATTATGGATAATATTTTTTTTTGGTCCCAATTTCATATATGTATTAGTTTTATGTTATAATATAAGGAAAATATTAAAAATGTATAATTTTATATTTATTTTAATTATAATGTAATATATGTCGGTAACTTTACACCCCAATTATTCTCCCCGTCTCTGCTGAGGCTTTTTTCGAAGAAAAAAAAATGTATAATTTTCTTATAAAGTTGTGGTTCTTTCTTTTTCCAAGAGTTGCTATTGGCAATGAAAAATTGATTCCGATGATCTCGCATAGTGTTTAGCTCCACTCTCGCGCTTTTTGTTCGTTCTGCTTGTCGACACACGTAGTCACACTCACCTTCTATCTCTCTATGTGTTTTCACTGACTGAGAACAACAACTTTTTCTGGAACCTTCATATTAAGATCGGAAAACTAGAAAGAAGCAAAAGAAGACGGACTGAGATTAAACTTTTGGGATTTTGGAAATCGAAAATGGGATCTGGAGCTGGAAGTTTCCTTAAGGTGGTTCTCAAGAACTTCGATGTTCTTGCTGGGTAATGTTAATTTTTCACTATTTCTGTAGTCCACTATGGCTCTATCTCTTTTCCACATTGGATATTTTTCTCTCTTTATTTTTTTTTTTCCCTATTTGCTAGTAAAAGATTTGCATTTTTCTGTAGTTTAATTCATGCGTTTTGATTTATGCAGGCCGTTCCTTAGTCTTGTTTATCCTCTGTAAGTACAATCTTATGCTTTGTTTCATTATTATTATTTTTTTCTTTCTTTTTTGGGGTTTTTTATTCGTATTAAATGTTACTGTAATTTGTTAGCCTTGATCTGGGTAATATTTATAAAGGGTTTGTTGTGCAGATATGCTTCAATTAGGGCAATTGAAACCAAATCCCCTGTGGACGATCAGCAATGGCTTACTTATTGGGTTCTCTATTCTCTGATTACTCTTTTCGAGCTTACCTTTGCCAAAATTATTGAATGGTAAAATTAAATTTGGCAATATGGTTTAATTTTCCTTCAAACGTCATTACTGATATCATTAGTTGCTCCTCTGGTATGTGATCATATGATATCTCGGCTAAATTATAAACATAAAGAGAGCAAGTAATATGATCAATGGAACTATAGTAATGAGGACACTGAGCTTTGTTAATATTTGGATACGTATTCTGTGACACCAATTTTTCTAAATTTATATTAACCATAAACTAAAAAAATGCACTTGAAACGCATGTATTTTTTTTTTTCAAAATTTTATAATATAATATAATAAATTAAAATAATAATCTATTTTATTATTTGTTATCTTGAACTTATACAAGTTGTTTATTATATATATAAATATAATAATAATAATTATTATATATATTTTAGATTTTTTTGCGATTCAAACAAAAAATTATATATTACTTTATACGTTGAAATTTTAATTTTAGAACATATCTTTTCTTTTAAACATCATTATAAATATAGTATAGGTAGCGTACTTTGTTAATAAAAAAACAATTGTCACGATGGTTAATTATTGATTCCACAAAATCAAATATAGAACTTAAATGTTATCAAAAGATAAAATAAAAAAGATTACCCTGGACAGTGGACATAAATCATTGTAATTGGATAGCACTTTTTTTTTTTTTACAAAAAATTTCCTCGGTAGGGAGACCATGTAATGCCGGCATTTCTTCATTTACCGTATGAAGGTACCGAAGTAAATTAGCAACAAAGCCTGTCGTCAAGAGACCTCGTTAATAATTATGTATCTTTTTACTACTCAAATTTATGATTTCATGTATGTAACTTAAATGCATTAGCAGTTGGGCCCATAGCACATGAGATGAACAAATTAGAATAGAATTATTATCAACATATGTTATCAATATATATAATACAAAAATATATATTATAATAAGATAATATTTACACCAAATTATAGTATCTTAGAAACCACGTCATATTTATGTAATGTCACTTTGAGGCATGTGTTTTATAAAAAAATAAAAAAAATGAAGAGTGCAGCCCAGGTAAATTTATTCTGCTAAGAGCTCTATGCTAAGAATACTATCACTCTCACTCACCGTCATTTGCATTCTTGTTCTCACTGGAGTGATAGTGGTATTTAACATTTTTAACGCAAAATGAATAGCCATATGAAGAAAGTACAATAAAAAAAACTTTGATTCCGCGTGTCATTACACTGATGGTGAGAATGCAAATGAAGAGAGTAAGTTTTGTTAGCATAGCTCATTCTTCTAACAGGAATGCTGAAATACACAAATTCTCACTTGTATGAATTTAACATTTCTCTTTTCTTAATTACCTCCTTTGCCAGTGTTATTGAATATTACAAGCTATGAACTATTTAGCACTAAATATTGTTGGATCGGCTTTGCTCTGTCTTTTTCTTGAACTGACATTTTAACCAATATTTACTTCATTCATAAAAACACATAGCACTATAGCAGTCTCATTAGTTCTTATATCAAGTTCCACATTTTTTTTACTGATAAATGGTAGAACTTCTCAAATACTTGACAATTATATTAAGTTCAATACTGTTTGGTTCAGTTTGGTATTCTCATGAGTGGGTTACGAGTGAATTGACTTATGAGCACACAAGTTTCTTGTACCTTCAAGTCCATTTGGAACTGCTTCAATTTTTGGTTGAATATGGTTTCAAATGGCTTAAAGCGCTTTCAAATGTGTTTGATAATTTTCATGAGAAGTTCTCAAAATTTTGTAAAACATTATTTATACTTTTGAAAATAGTAAGTAGTCCTTATACTTTAGAAAGTGTACCCATCTCTTAACTTAATTATTAAAGTGTCACTTAAATCACTTCTAGCAATTTTATGCCAAATACCTTAATATTTTTCCTTAAACTACTTTTAACCAAATTACTTCTATAAGAAGTTCATATGGTTTAATATGGTCTTTGTTTCTTCATCTCAATTATACATGCTACTTATAAAAGTTAGGTTATTTTATATCCTTATTGCAGGGTCCTCATCTGGCCATATGTTAAGCTTATAGTAACCTGCTGGTTGGTTGTCCCCTACTTCAGCGGTGCCGCATATGTTTATGAACATTATGTCAGACCTTTCTTCGTCAACCCACAGACTGTTAATATTTGGTATGTTCCGAAGAAGAAGGATGTTTTCACCGAGCCAGATGACATTTTAACAGCTGCAGAGAAATACATAGAACATAACGGCACTCAAGCATTTGAAAAACTTATTCATAAGGTATGCTCTTCAACTATATATATTACATTCTAGGACAATTCTGTTTTTCTTAAACAGTATTATCTAGTAAAAATTTGCTGCTGCTAAACGTACCTAGATTATAGGGTTCCGAACTTATTGGTATCCATTTGTTGCCCCATTTCTTGATTGGTATTTTAAAAGTACACAAATTCTCAAAAATGAATTATGTGCACCAAAAAGAAGGTTAATTTAATCCTTTTAAATTTTGTATTATTTTCTTTTATCTTTTTTTCTCTTTTTCTCCTCTTCATTTCGCTCTTTCTCTATTTCTTCTTTTCTCTCCTTTCTTCTCTTTGACTCTCTCAAGGAGAGAGTTTGTAGAATAAACGTGAGAGGATTTTGATGCAAACATAGAGGTGTGAGAGTGAGAAGAGAAGGGAGAAGAGAGAAAAGGAGAGGAGAAGAGAGAAGGAGAAACAGAGAAAAGGATGAAGAAACAAAATAGAAAGACTAAATTACCATATTTTTTGTGCGCGTAATTCATTTTTAACCATATGGATATGTTTTTATGAATTTGTATACGTTTAAGGTATCACTTAAAGAATAATATGAGTACCAATATGATATCATACCTAGACATCAAGCAAGGCATTTTATGTAGAAGTAGTGCTTTTTGCATGCCAGCTTGCTTCATGGATCTTATCTTGTTTCGCAGGCTGACAAGTCCCAAAGAAATGGTGGTCGCAAAAGTCTTTGATCAGGACTACAGCTATTGAATGTGATGTCCGTTATGTTTTACTGCTAATTACATGTGAAGGAAAGATGAAAATAAAATAATGTTGTCTGCTTTTAACCCTTGTATCTATTAGTTAACTTTTATGTTACTTGCTTGATGTAAGTATGGTGTTTGCCTCAACTTTTAAATATTGATGTGTCCAATTTTGGTACCAAATTTTGCAAACTCCGTTGTTTGTAAATAAAACTCAAAATGAGAACATTTTGTAGGCTCGTTCGAGGAAAGTTGGAGCCATAATTAGAGAAAATTTAATCACATGATATTTTATGTACATTTTTTATTCATTATTGCCCATTCTTAAATAGAGGTGGTTTCAAGTAAAATAGAACAAATAAAAATTTTAAGTAATTTATATATAAAAGAACAATCAAAAAAATCCAAAACAGAAAATTTTAAAAAATTAATACAAGTATATTTATAAAGTCTGTTATATGAGGATGAAGATTTATACAAATTCATATATAGCAATAACTTTAAGCTCCTTAAATGATATATATATATACATATGACAAAATAAATTAATATATTGTTAGGTTTTTTACTTGTACTTAAGAAAAATAATTTAAAATTATCATTACTAAGAGATGAAATTTGAAGACATTCTGTAACTTAAAAAAAAAAAATGAATGTTGTTAGTGAAATGTGTAGTTAAAAGTCATTTGATAAGTAAAGAAAGAGTCTTCAGAAATTGTTAAAAAATGTTGATGGACCCAAATATATTTTGAAGAGATGAATACGTGGGTACGATTGTATTGGATATAAACATAACAAAATGGAAGCTAAGATGATTTAGGGATGTAATTTCAAATGAGTGATCCAAAGCTTTTTGGTAACATTATGAACTTAGAAAACAATTACAAATATATTTTACTAACTCTCAATAAACTTGACTGGTTTATATTCTAAAAAAATTCTTTACATAATCCTATTTATATATAACTCTAAAGACTCTCTCTACTTATAAGGAGACTATTTACTAACATTCATTTTATACACTACTCCACTAACTACATTCGTTTTCCTTCAAATATAAAATCTTTTGAAATTTCATAACTCTACTAATAATGATAACTAAGAATTTTGAATGTTAAGTTATTATATATTTTTTTGGTTGACCTATTTATTAAGTTACAAAATTAATTATATTTTAAAATATAAATTAAGAACAAATAATTTTAGCAAGCAATTTTTATGATAAAATTGTAAGACTGTGGCACACTATTTATTATTTATTGTTTTAGATAAATGAGTATTATATATCTTTATGGATAATATTGGTTAATATAATAGTTGAGAAAATAAATAAATATGCTTTTTGAAGGAACAGTTAAACTTAAAATGAGTAAATTTTCTTATTTTTCTCACCCACCGACATACATGAGATTGAGGGAAAAATCTGTGCCTATATAAAACCACATAATATATTATTCATCCCAAGCTAGTAAGGTTAGGAGAGAGAAACTAATTTAATTATTCTTTTCAGGTTTAATTATTAAGGCAACAAGCAAGAATTAAAGTGATGACTTACTCTAAAATTTTATTTAATTATGTAAAAATCAAGAAGTTTAAAATTCATGTTTAATATATATATTAATTGTTTACATGTAAAAGTAAAACCATTATTTATTTACAAAAATCTCATTAAATTAATAATATGTATTTATTATTTATAAAAATAAAAATAATAATTATAATTAAATAATAAAATAAAAAAAAATCACAAAAAGAAATATTAAATGCCAAAAAGATTGCAAAATGATGATGGTATTAGTAAATTAGTTGGCAGTTAGTATTTTAAACATTAACATATTAATGTTCTTACAAATTAAAAGCAGAAAAATGAAGTGTATTTTACATCTATTTAATGAATGTAATCCCAAGATTTATGTTAAGAGAAAATAAAAGGTTTGAAAAAATATCAAAATATTGTATTATTTTTAATAAATAGATAGTTGAATTATATTATATAAAAAATAAATAGATAATTAACTTATACCTTACCAATTATTTTTTAACATGTAATTTTTGGGGGGTAAAATGATATTTTACACATGAAAATACAAACTTATTTTTTTATAAAAGTTATATATATATATATATATAATACGGGCTATGCGTTTAAGAAGTATAGAAGTTTTAAAAACTTTAATCATACATTTTTAAGGAGCATCATTTTATTTTTCATCTTGTGCAAACTTTAATAGTACAATTTTAATAAACAACCTTTTATTATTCATCTTGTAAGTTAGTTAATAATAAATTAATAATTAATAGTTTATATAATGTATAATTATAATTAATTAAAATTTTAAATTATGTCAAAAAGATAATATATTTAATACTTAAATAATTGGATTAATTTTTATGAAAAAATACATTAATAATTAGGTCTTGTCAATTAAATTTTAACATGTCATTTTTAAGATTAAAATAGTTATTTTCCTAAAAAACTCAAATTAACTCCTTTATAACAATTATAATATAATATTTTATCACCACGTTTTGGGCTGGCTGCTGTCTTTGTACGTGATTTTGTGAGTTGTAAATTTCACAGGGTTAGCTTTATTTTATTTTTCTCATACATAAAGTTACACGAAAATATTATTTTTATATTACATTTTTTTTAAATAATTTTTTTTCAAACTAGCAAATACTTAACACAATATTCATAACTTCATACATATAAATATCAAAATATTCTTATCACAAAAAATTAATAAAATAAAAATAAAATTAGATTTTATGAGATCTCTGTGACTCATTGGAGTTTCGACAACCCATCGAAATTTCAGCGATATACTATGTATATTATATTCACATGTATTTTTGTATGTAACATGTTACATATACTTATATTTTTGTAATATATTACATCTATCTCTACAAGTTGGTTACTTTACAATTTATAAATATAACTCTATTTTTGTATTTAACAGGTTATATGTACATTTACATTTGAATTAATATGTTACGTTTATCTCTAGTAGGATTATCAGAGCTCTAATGATGATATAATATGTTACATTAAATTCTATTTTTGAATGTAACATATTACATTTACTTCAAACGAATTTGCCAGTAATAGCTGCCAAAGCTCTAATGAGGTCACCAACAAACCTACCAGAGCTCTGGTGGTACAGTGGTCAGAGCTTTAGTAAAGTCACTAAAAATATGGTAGGGTCTTGTAATGTTTCATTTTATTGAAGTTATAAAATGAGATATTTGATCTATTTATTGAATTGTTTGATATAAAATTATTAATTTTGAGATAAAATATTGCTATTTAGAAAAAAATAATATTATTTAGGCAAAAAACTATTCTTTTAGCACCCTGCCTAAAATTTCATATGGAACCCATTAAACACGCCTAGGGTTCTTAAGCAACGATATCCCAACCATCGTGTGGTAACTTTTTAAAGTCCAAAGGTAACCAGTGAATTACGTAAATAAACAACTTTATCAGTTAAGTGCTTTTATACATAAATAGTAAATATATAAATCTAAATGCAAAGTTTGAATATTAGTTATATTTTAAAATTACAGTCTTACCTTTGCCTACAAGTACAATATGAGTCCATTTCTTGTCGTGCTCACACCTCATGTTCAGCTTCTTCTCTAGTGCCTCCCTCACGTTTAGCTTCTTTTCTCATGCTCATGTCTCACGTTCAGCTAAACTCGTCCCTCTAACAAAAACCTTAATCAGTGCAAACCAAAATCGCCTCCATTAATATGTACATTAGCATAATCAAAATCTTATTTTATAATTGAATTTGGATGTACAGCTTACATGAAAAATATATATGAATATATGCATTACATTAAAATATGTCAATACATGAACATTCTAATATAATATAAGAGACAAAAAAATCCACTACAATGTGATTCTTGATCAACTCCAATGTACGTTCTAATCCAAGGTAAATAATACATAAAACATCAAAATAATCAGAATAAAAAAAAATACAGCAAAATTTGAATGTATATTCTACATGCAAAAATAAATGTGAATGTATGCATTACATTAATAAATTTTAAGTCAACCTACTATAAAAACAGCAGCAGTAATCAGTAATCAGTAATCAGAATAAAAAATTTGAATGTACAGCTTACATGCAAAAATAAATGTGAACGTACGCATTATATTAAGAAATTTTAAGTCAACCTACTATAAAAACAGCAACAATAATCAGTAATCAGAATAAAAAATTTGAATTTACAACTTACATGCAAAGCAAGCTAATAAAAATACTGGTTCACGAAGTTAAGGAAATAGTAGAATGATATAAATGACCTATAAACAAAATTGTAAAATTAATATTGATAAAAATCTGCCATTTAGTTGTACAAGTTAAAAAACTAATTTACCTCAAAATCTCGTTAATTCAAATAAATAATACCAAAGGTAACAGAGGTTTGCAAAAATTATACACCCCAACGAATCTAAATAAATACAACTTTTTTTTTGTTGTTGTCAGTTTTGAAAGATTATTGGATTGATTTAGTTTTATATTTTGGAGAAGCCATTAAGTATGAGTTTCGTTCCATAGTTTAAAAAATTAATCAAAATCCAACTAACCTATATAATATTTAATTTATTTTCTCTTTTTATTTTTTTGCTTTTACATTAATCTTTTTCTTTATTTAGAAATTCAAAATCCTAATATATAATTTTAGTCATCCACAATCTTAAATTTTTTTTTTTTTTTTTTTATGTAGTTGTGTAGTTGTGTGTATTATATAAATAAAAATATTTAAATTAGCAATTTAAAAGTTCAGAATTATCTAATTTAAATATTAACAATTATGATGTTTTAAACATAATAAAATTGAAGAGCTTAAAACTTGTGGAATCAAATTTATTTTTAAGGAAAAAAATTATAGTCACAATTTAAAGAAAAAAAAAAAACTTCAAAAAATGATCAATCCAACCCAAATTAATCCAATCAAAAATGCAGTTGATATTATTCTACTAGAATCAAAAACAAAAGGATAAACATGTCTAAAACATGCACTAGAACATTTTATACGAACAAACGTACAATTAAAAATGCGGTTGACATTATTCTACTAAAAAAAAAAAAAAAAATCCTAAGACAAAGAGCTAATTCCTAAATAAAAAGCTTACTGCAAATAGGCAAGAACTAAAAGAGTAGAGAAGAAATCAAAGGGAGTGAATAGGGTTTAGATTTTAGTTGCATATGTGATGTGAAAAATCTCGTATATATTTTATTTATATTAATTATAGTGTGTTATATGTTAAGTTATTTTAAAAATTAGATAAATTTTTATACAAATATATTTTTAAATTTATGTGTCATTAACATAGAAGTATTGGAAAGCAAATAGCCCCTCTTACTTTTAGACAAAGGAAATTTTAGGTGTAAAATCTAAAAAAAATTTAGACAAGTTACATGTGTAAAATTAAAATTTTCTTCATAAATTTTAAATTTTAGTCTTTTACTACTTAAAAACTCATTACAAATTTAAAAAATTTATATATATTTATAATTAAATGAGATATATATAAAACAAATTTTTATTTTATTTTATAATAAAAAGGATTAGTTCTTAAATGGTGACCTCGTGTGTACAAAACCTAAGTCCATGATCCAGTGTCCACCACTGACCCATAGCATTCCTAAAGCTAACAAAGCAAATAGATCCAACTTCTCACCACAGGCCACAGCTGCATCAAAATTCCGTAACCCCACCGTATTACCTTTTACTCCTTTTTACTTTTAATTTCATCAACATCCACCACCAAACCACTTGCTCTCTTGCTCTATTTGATTCAACACTTATCTGTCCCTCAATCCAAATCCTAATACAGACCCAAAAACAAAAAAAGCAAAGAACAATGTTCTTTACCTTCTTTACTCTCTTCTTTACTTTAATTCCTACTTTCCTTGGTCTAGCCAACCCCAACCCAGCCTCAATTCAATCATTCCTCCCAAACCCATCTCCACTAGCAACAATTCCTGCATTCCCAGAACAATCTAATGTAATTGGGTGTCCATTGGATCTTTCTGACCAGCTCTTTCATGGTATTAAGACAGCTTGTGGAGACTCATCATCCTCAGACCATCTTAAGCGAACCAGGTGTTGTCCAGTATTAGCTGCGTGGCTGTACTCAGCTTACTCCGCCACTGCTCTTGGAAGAGCTGGCAAAGAAGTCGTGGGTCGTGGCTCATCATCGTATGACCTTCCATTGTTACCAGATGACTCTGAAACTTGTGTGGCTAATTTGGATAAGGCAACGAAAGCTAGAGGAATAGAATTGGTTAAGCCCAATGAGACTTGTAATTTGGTTTATTGTTATTGTGGTATAAGCTTGCGTCCTCTTAGTTGTCCTGAGGCATTTTCGATTAACCAAAAGGGGAAACTTGTTGGAGGTAAAAATGTGAAGAGATTAGAGAGGAATTGCCTTAGTAGCAGTAGAGATGTGAATGGGTTTCCTGGTCTTGGTGGGTGTTCAAAGTGCTTGAATAGTCTTAGTCTGGTGAGTTTGTTTCTTGAAATTCGTTTTCCTTTTATTTCTTAAACTATTTGTTGCATTGCGCATTTGATTTGCCGTTTAGTGGGTGATGGAGAAGAATTAACAGCAACTTCAATTTTGGTAAGATTTGTTTGGGGTTTTGAGTTTTTCTTTCCTTCCATGCCTGGTAATTGGGAAAGTTTTGTTTTTTTGTTTTCTTTTTTCGCTTTTACTTTTAACTCTCTTTTGTTTATATTATAATCTTAATATGATTTAATCATAATGGAATGTAAATAACGGAATTTTATGTTTTTTGGTAGATGAGTGTCGTAAAATTTTTTTAGATACATATTCTTGTAACGAACAAGCCTTATTTTCTCAATTAAAGTTTTACCAAATTAGAATGTCGAACACTTGTAGCCAATTCCGTCTCGTGTCTGTTGCATGCGCGCACTTCACGCAAATTGAAGATTTCATATCATGCTTTTATCAGTATGAATCTGGATTCAGTGCGAACCAGTGTCCAAGAACTAGCTTCTCACGCATCAAAAGCTGGGAATATTCCCCTTGAATAATAGGTCATAAATTTTCTTTATGTAATTGCTTTTGGTAAGTCCTGGACTTTTTTACTCTCTTTTTTTTATTACCATTTTTGGCCGTGGTCCTAATTGGTGGTGTTATTATTCCACAGATCACTTTTCGTGTCTTTTTCCAAGCACATGAAATTTTCAATGGCTCGTGATATTCTTGAATGGCAGTATTCTTTCTTTCACCTCTTTTTTGTTGTTAGTGGAACCGTGGAATCAAATAAATTTTGAAGTGCAATATACCAATACTATATGTTACAAGTACTCTTTTAGGATACAAGAGTCATAAATTTTTGGACATGTATGTGGTGTTGAACACTCCCATTTTTCTAAATTTCCTGTAAATTTACACCAAATTAGAGTGTCATAATACTCACGCTCATTTCCATATCACGTTGCTTGTACACAAATAGTTTAATAATAAAAAAAAGCTTCAAATTAAAGCTAGTTATATTTTCCTTGCCAGGCTTTTATTTTCTAGTGAAATAGACATCTTAGGATCTTCCCAAATTTGTTAATGTTTTTGGTGACATTAGTTGGTTAGTTTGGGATTGCTGAGCATTGAAGATTTTTCTTTGCAAATTAGTTCACATATTGAATTGACGATGCAACAACTAAAAGTGTGAACTTAATAAAGCTCATTCACCAAACTAGTAGTGCTTGTGCAGTGAATGTTGTTGTCTCTTATAATTTGGAATAATTTAATACTGCAGCTTACCAAGAAGTCTTTGAACTCAAGCAAAATAGAGGACAGGACCACCAAAATGCATCAAAAAGATTGTCAACTAATGGGTCTAACATGGCTTCTTGCCAAAAATCGAACGGCTTATATCCACACAGTTTCAGCTGTTCTACGGGCAATTATGTTGAGCTCCGATGGCTCTGATCCTCAGTCTTGCACCCTCAGTAGCGACGGAATGCCTTTGGCTGTCGATTCTTCCGAATTCTTTGATGATTCTTCATCAACTAACCTTGGAGTCACAGTTTCTTTCTGCATGGTATCACTTTCTTTGTTATTCATGCATTTCACCCTGTGGTCAATGTTCCAAAATTAGCTAAGAATTAAAGAATGTTGCAATTAGGAATATTTTGAAACAATGACCTTGTGTAGCTTTGTAATGTGTTTCTTGTCTGTGTTATGACATGCCCAATTGTTAATTTCCAATGGTTACTTTGAATTTGTAAGATCTGTTGGCTAGATTCATGAGACTTGAGAGTAGCTTTACTATGTTCTGTTAGAGTAATAAAAAAATCATTCGTTGTGTTAATCTTTTGGGATTGGGAGGGGGAGGTGGGTTTAGAGCGTTTTTGGTACCCGTGTTTTAATTCTAGTACCCCAAAATGTCTCATGTTTTAAAACAAAGTTTAAATCTAGTACTCATATTGGTTTAAAAGTTTCAGTTTTCTCTACTTTGATGATCAGTAATGTCAAATTAATTAGGGATTTTGTCACGTGAGTCTCCATGGGTCTTAAGTCCTTTTACCGAAAAGAAAAAAAATTACAAATCTAGTCCTTCACTTGCCATTTTTACCGCTTAAAAAGATCCAGAGAATGAGACAAGCTGAAACTGTAAATCTTACCTCTGATGCTTATGAACTAAAAAAATTAACACGGTATCATACCCAATACAATTATAATATAATAATAGTTGAAATTACAAAAGTATTTAGCTAGTATAAAAGAAAATGTTTAGCTATGTTATGAGTAGAACGATCCTGTGGCCAGTGGAGCTAAGCTAAGATGGCTGAACAAACTTATTCTGCAAAATGAATAGACAAGTTTCTATCAGATGGTGACATGTTTGATGGCATCTTCTTCTAGACAGCTATGATGTGTGTAACATCAATATCATCATCTTATACGGGATCTCCTCAGTGGTTCTGGATCCATAAACATTATACTATTGGATAAGTGTATGTCAATGGTAGATTCACATTGAAAATCTCTCTCTAAAAAATTTGACAAGAAAAACGTTAAACAAGAACAACTCAATCCAAAATGGCTTAATCTTATTGGCTCCTACGGGCTAACTAATTCTATTTTTAAGTTCTAGTTTTTAAACTTAAGTTTTCAAATTAAGTGTTGTTCGGTAATTAATTCATTTTCTGGTTGGAACTCAGTTCTATGTTTACACAAGTTTTATAATTTTTAAACTTAAAAAATAAAGGTTTTGAAAACCATATTCTAATTCTAATTTTAATTTTTATTTCGTTAGTTAATTTGTTTATTTATTATTATTATTATTATTTTGTGATTTGAGAGGAAACGAAATAAGAAACTAGAATTTTTTACCAAAAGAGTTTTTGTTAATTTTTCAATTAAAAAATAGAAAGCTTAGTTAAAAAAAAAAACTCGTTACAAAACTAACCTTACATTGTCAGGTTTGCATCTTTAAAATTTGACCTTACATTTCTATCATTTTAACCGAGTAATTTTATATAAATCTAGTGGAGTATCAAAATCACTAACGTGGATACATAAGTAACCATAAAATAAATTTTATTAAAATACACTTAATCGTTAGATCAATAATAAATGGTTTTAAGTAGCTATACCAAGGATTTTCCAGTTTAACCCCTTTTTAACTACATCATTCAACTCATTCCAAGTCGGGGGAACTTGAGAAATTTAGCATTTCCCATTTGAGCAAACACAACATAAATGAGCACACTTTTATAGTTTTATGTTAGATAGATAGAAAGAGCTCATTTGTGATTTGTGTCTATTTCTATTTCATTTATAGTAATTCATGCGGTCCCAAACAATTTAACCTATAAAAGTGACAACAATGGTGAAAGAAAGAGAGAACAATAGAAGAGTGAACTGAGATTTCATTAAAACCTAATTAACATGCGATATGAGTGTATACAAGTTTATATAATAAGCTGCTGGACATGAACTTTAACAAAATGGAATGACATGGAATAACAGACTTGCATGTGTGTATAACAAACTCATAGCTACAATCAGCTACACTCATGTGTATCTTAATAGCCTCGCAAAACTCATGGTCTTGGAAAGACTGTGAGCTTAGTTCTCAATTCTTGGAACCTTGGTCCTGACAGTGCCTTTGTCATAATGTTTGCAGTTTGTTCTTGTGTGGGTGTGTACTCAATTTGTAAAGTTTCAACTAAGACTTTCTCACATATGAAATGAAAAACGATTTCAACATGCTCAGTTCTTGCATGAAAAATAGGATGTTTAGCAAGGTATCCTACACTAATGTTATCACAAAAAACTATTGGTTTTGTAATAAGTTCAACTCTTAACTCAGTTAGCACCTTTTGTATCCATATCATTTCAAAAACAGTATGTGCTAAGGCCCTAAATTCTGCCTCAGTCGAGGACCTTGACACTACTTTCTACTTTCCTAAGTACCATGATACTAAAGAATGTCTTAAGTAAACACAATATCCTCTTGTAGACCGGTGATCATTACTACAAGTTGCCCAATTTGCATCTATGTAGGTAGCCATAGCAAGACTCTGTGAACTATAGAACATTAGTCCATGATTCTTACTACCTCTTAGATATCTTGACAGTTTCTTAGCTGTAACCCAGTGAACTTGAGTAGGCTGTTGCAGAAATTGACACAACTTATTCACAATGAAGCTAATCTCAAGTCTAGTCAAAGTACAATATTGTAAAGCACTTATGACAGATCTATACAATGTTGCATCTTCAAAAGGTTCTCCACTAGTTTTAGTAAGCTATTTACTCACCATCATAGGTGTAGTAACTGCCTTGGATTCATTCAACTGCACGTTATCAAGCAAGTCTTGGACACATTTAGTTTGACTCAAGTGAAGACCTTCATTAGCCTTAGTAACTTCAATTCCTAGGAAGTAACTCAATTCTCTAAGATCTTTTAGAGAAAACACCTTATTTAGCCTATCAATGAGTGATTGAATAAACACAACATCATTTCCAGTTATCAATATGTCATCGATATAGATCAAAAACACAAAAAACACTCCTTTGTTGTCATACACCATCATAGAAGCATCTAAGTTGGACCCTTTAAATCCCCAATTCAACAAGCAACCACTTAACTTCAGATACCAGGCCCTTGGTGCCTGTTTGAGACCATAAATGGCCTATTTTAGGTGACACACATGATGTGGATACATAGGATCAACAAAATCCTTAGGTTGAGTCCTGTATACTTCCTCTAAAATATCTCATTTAAGAAATGTTGTATTGACATATAATGTCTCACTGACCACTTTTGAGAGAGAGAAAGTGCAAGCACAATCTTGATTGTGGTAGGTCTCACTACTGGGCTAAAGGTTTCTATATAATTGACACATTCTATTTACTGAAATCCCTTAGCAACCATTCTAGCCTTATACTTGTCCAAAGTTCTGTCAGCTTTGAGTTTAGCTCTGAAGACCAACTTGTGGCTAATGACCTTACTTCCTTTAGGTAGAGAGACAAGTTCCCAAGTTCCATTCTGAATTAATGAGGTGTATTCACACTGCATGGCTAACTTCTACTAAGGAAATTGCAAAGCTTTTATGATTGAGGTAGGCTCTGGAAGAATGGTGGTAGCAATATACACTTTGGTCCTAATAATGCCATTCTTGGCACATGTGACCATAGAATGAGAGTTCAAAGGAGTAGAAGTTATCACAAGTGACTGAGAAGGAAGTTGAACAGAAAGTTCAATACCAGAAGGATTAAACACCTGCACATGCGGGAGAGGTGAGGCAGACAAGGAAGGTTGGGAAGATAAATGAGAAGAAGTACTAAGTGGAGTTACTGGACAGATAGGAGACTCACTTGGACTACTTGTATCACGGGTAGTAGTAGGAGTGTGGTGGATATTAGGAAGAGTTACTATTGACACAAGTAAAGTGGCAAGAGTAGACTGAGTAGTATGAGGTATACGAACAGGTAAAGTTCCAACAGTGAGAGGGACAGGACAAGCAGGGTCAGGTAAAGTAGGAGAGACAAACATTGGAGCAAACATAGAAGTAGGGAGACAAAATTAGACTGTTAAGGTTCAGAAGGAGCAGATTCTAAAAAAGGAAACTTTGTCTAACTAAGCCTCACATGAGTGGAGATGTAAAAGTGTTTGGTTTTGGGCTCAAGGAACCAAAAACTTTGTATTTAGTAGCATACCCCAAGAAAATACATTGTACTTAGTAGCATACCCCAAGAAAATACAAGGTAAAGGCCTTGGCTCAAGTTTATGCTTATTGTAGGGCCTTAGAAATGGATAGCACAAAGATCCAAAGACTCTGAAATGGTCATAGGAAGGTTGACTTTGAAACAATAACTCATAAGGGCTATGAAATTGAAGAGTTTTGGATGGAAGTCTATTAATGAGGTACACAGTAGTGTTAAACCATATTCCCAATATTACATAGGCATACCAGCCCTCAACATCAAAGCAAGTCCAGTCTTAACTACATGCTTAATTTTTCTTTCCACAACACCATTTTGAGAAGGTGTATATGGACATGATATTCTCCTAACATATCCACCTTGAAACAAATGCTCTTCAAGAGAAGTAAGCTAAGTACCTCCATCACTTTGTAATTGTTTAATATTTGCATTAAACTGTCTAGACACAAGTGCTTCAAAATGTGAAAAAATGAGCTACTTGACTCTTCTTACGAAGCACATAAATCCATTGATACTGAAAATAATCATCAACAAACAATAGAAAATACTTCATATTATGAGTGGAATCAATAGGAGATGGTCCTCACAAATCAACATGCACAATGTCGAAAGGATGAGTAAACCTAGTATGTACATGTGCAAGAGACAACCTATGTGACTTGCCTAATTGACAAGCCTTACACAAATTAGTATTAGTAAGCTTCATAGTTTTATTCATACTAGTAGCTATATGCTGTAAAACAAAAATATGTGAATGTCCAAGTCTATCATGCCACAAAGAATGACACAGTTCAGCTTTACAACACTCCACCTTATTACTTGCACTAGTTCCATCACATTTAGTATGCTTTGAAGATTGAATAGGCACTTGATACAATCCATCCTTAGTGGTCCCCATTAAAATGATAGTCCTAGTGGCAATGTCCTTCACATAAAATGTGTTAGGGAAAAACTCCATATAAACATTGTGGTCTCTACAAAGCTTCTTTATTGATATCAAATTTTTTGCCAATTGAGGAACACAAAGTAAATTATGCAACTGTAGTGGCTGTACAGAATTGGACAGAACAGCATGACCAAAAAGTGTAATAGATATAGTAGAAACGTTACCTAGCATCACTAATTCACAATCATAAGTAGTAGCTTGTTGAAGCATACTTTAGTCAGCAGTCAAGTGGTATGTAGCACCTGTATCAAGAAACCAACTATGAATATCTTGAACTGATGCTAAAGGTTTGGCCAAAAGAGCCTGAGGTTAACATGAAGCTTGAGGATAGACCACAAGTGACTCTAGATCATCTTGAGATGCTATATCAGTGTTTTGTGTTTGTGATAAGTGAGCTTGAGGATAAGGTTCTTGAGACCTTTGAAAATTTTGAGAGTTAGATGATGGTCCACTGTTCTTGGATTGAGAGTATCTCAAATGACACCTAGCAGTTGTGTGACCAAGCTTCGTACAAATATGGCACTCCACATTCTCATACTTGTAGTTTCGTGATTTTTCTTTATTGTTATTGCCTTTGTTTGAAGTGAATCCTCGTGATGTATTCTACTTATACTAAGAAGAGCCAAAACTACCAGACTTAGACTTAGCATATTTGCTTGTATCACTTGAGCATCAGAGAGATTCATACGCTCTCTTTGCCTCTCATGCATTCAAAGTCTTGTAAAGACTTCATCAAGTGCAAGAACTCATTTCTTATTAGTGATATTAGTAATCATTGACTGATAGTTTGCATCCAAATCACCAAGCACGTATAGAATTTGCTCCCTATCACTGATTGACTTACCAGTAGCCAACAAATGATCAATCAATTTTTGACAACACCAATGTATTGCTCAATAGTAAGTGTACCTTTTTTGAGTGTTTGTAATCTCCAATGCAAGTCCATGAGTCTTGCTTGAGAAGCATCATTGAATGCCTTGGCTAAGGCAGTCCAATACTCCTATGCAATTCTCTTTCCAATAAGATACTTTAAGAAACTTACTAAAATTGAGGAGTAGATCCAATTCTTCACTACATTATCTTGTCGAGCCCACAAAGTATATGCAAAATTTTCTTCAAGCACTTCTTGTGCAACATTTACACCATCAATTCCAAGAATTGAAACTATTTTCTTGATAAATCTTTCAGGTATTATCTGAGATGCATCAACCAAAGATTGAAGACCAAAGACAGCAATCACTTGTTTTAGTTGTTGTTTCCATACTAAGTAGTTTGACTCATCAAGCTTTACTGAAAAACTTGGATTTATTGGATAAGTAGGAAAGTACTGACAACAGTAGAAACCGAGGCAATTGTTATAGTTGTTGTATTAGGAAGTGTTTGTAATGTAGATGCCATGTCCACATTTGTTGCATTTTGTTGTGTAGCAGCGGAAGGAGAAACAAAATCCATAGCTATGGCTCTAATACCGTAACAACAATGGTGAAAGAAAGAGAGAAAAATGGAAAAGAGATGAGATAAAGAGTGAACTAAGATTTTATTAAAAACTAATTAACATGTGATATGAGAGAATACAAGTTTATATAATAAGTTGTTGGATATAAACTCTAACAAACTGAGTGACATGGCATAACAGACTTGCATGTGTGTATAACAAACTCATATCTACAATTAGCTACACTCATATGTATCTTAACAAAAGGGCATCCTAAAACAAAGAAGAGATATTATTTGCATGAAAATTTATTCATTATTTTGGAAATAATTGATGACTAGTACTCAACCACACCAGTCACATATTGTTCAATACAAATATTGTCATACACCTATAGCTTCAAAAATATTATTAATATGATTAGTTAGAAGCGTACATGTCACTCTCTCCAAAGCAATCAATAATTCCTCTTACTTACACAACATGAATAGACTTCATATATGAACATCATTTGTATTTTTTTTTTTTCAGCATGAACACCATGTGTGTGCTACTCTACTTGTTTTTCTTTAGAAAGTTCTAAGAGTAGATTCCAAACTAGACTGCTTAAAGGAAATCGAGTGGTAAGTTGGCAGTTTTTATAGTATTGTTACTTGTAATTGTAAAATTGAAAAAAGTTACGCTATATCTTATGATCTATTACTATAAGAATCAAATTTTTATATGATTTATTTATTCACGTTATATCCAAATTTTTATATGATCTATTTATTCACCTAATATCGCTTTTAACCTCTTAAAAATATATATTTTATATTATAAAAAAATATTTGCACTAAATTTTTGAATATGCTAAAAGCGTATATTTTCTTATAAAATAAATTAAATATAAATATAAATAGTGATAAACTTGTTTCATTGATATAACATAAAAAATACACATATCATTAGACATATTTGGTGTGAGAGCCAATGATCTCTTCTTGTATCTCTTACGAACATAAACTTTCATAAAAGGTTAGTGTGCATGTAGCTTTATGGGAACGGCCGCACTGACTCTGTGGAAAGAATTGGTTATTAGTCTAGCATCAACATATTGTATTTATAGTTCACAATCACAGAGTTCTAAACCTAATTTAAGTAAGGCGAGTCCATGGGTCTATTACACATATTTAAAATATTTGGCCCATCCTATTATGGCCCTATTACAAATATATGCTTATTAATATGTTCAAACATGCTTTAACATATTACATGATATATGAAAGAGTTGCTAATGATTATGATAGTCCATTTAAATAATTCCAACATTCTCTCACTTGGACATTATAATCATACATTAGATATTCATAAACACAATCATGTCATGTAATACATCATACATTACAGCCTAACTATTATGTACAATATTATACCAATAGGGTACAAATACTACACATAACCAGGCATTTGAAACATGGCAACAATAATTTATTTATGCACAAACACGAGAGGTGTCTTTATAAAAAATGTGCATACATGAGACTTGAGAACACAATGTCTCCTTCTCGATCTGTCAACATAATTATTATTGTGAGCACAATTCATAAATACAATGACAGTAAATAAGAAAAGCATGCATTGTGTGTGTATATATATATTTCAATATGAGCACAAAAACTGAAACTAATACCACATAAAACAAACTCCCACTAATTTAATATAGCTTTGGGCTTTGCCAAACCCACGTAGGAAACATGTTCTTGATACACTTGTAATGCTAGACCTTTAGTGAGTGGATTAGCCAACATATTACCAGTAGGAGTGCATTTAATTCTCTCTTACAAACAAGTACTTAATATCAATATGCTTAGAGTGAGATGAGCTCCTAGTGTTTTGAGAGAAAGATATGGCTGCAGAATTGTCATAATACAACAGCAGTGGTCTAGATATGGAGTTAACAACTCCTAAACCTAAAATAAAATTCTGCAACTATATTGCTTGACAAGTAGCCTTATAGCACGCCACATACTCTACCTCTATAGTCGAGGATGTTGTAAGTGATTGTTTAATACTTTTTCATGAAACAACACCTCCTACCATCATAAAAATATATCCAATGATGGACTTCTATCATCCATGTAGCCAGCATGATCGATGTCACTGAAGCCAAATATATTTAGAGTGTTAGTTCGTCGATATGACAACATGACATCTTTTGTACCATGTAGATATCTCGGGACTTTCTTAACATCTTTCCAGTGGCCAAATCCTGGATCACTCAATTACCTACCCAGCACACCCACAATAAACGTTATATCTGGTCATGTGCATACTTGAGCATACATAAGGTTGCCCACTGCCGATGCATAAGGAATGAATTTCATTTGATTTCTTTCATCATCATTTTGAGGACATTGAGCCTTAGAGAGTTTATCACCTTTTACAATTGGAGCCTTTATAGGGGAATAAGATCCCATATTAAACCTTTTGAGAACACGATCTATGTACATTCTTTGTGACAACCCAATACACCCTTAGATCTTTTACGAAAAATTTGTATACCTAAAACGCACGATGCTTCCCCAAGGTCTTTCATGTTAAAGTGATCAGACGACATTTGTTTTGTTTCATGTAATAGGCCAGTATAACTAGATGCGAGCAATATATCATCCACATATAGGACAAGAAAAATGAAATTACTCCCACTGACCCTTAAATATATGCACTGATCAACATCGTTATCCTTGAAACCATTTGAAACAACAATCTTATCAAATTTGAGATACGACTGCCTTGATGCCTGCTTGAGCCCATAGATTGACTTCTTCAGTTTGCAAACCAAATGCTCTTTTCATGGTGCCTCAAAACCTTTAGGTTGAGCCATGAATACATCTTCATATAAGTCTCCATTAAGAAATGCAGTTTTTACATCCATTTAATGAAGCACCAATCAAAATGAGCTATTATGGCCATTATGATATGAAAAGAATCTTTGGTGGATACGGGAGAGAAGGTTTCTACATAATCAATACCTTCCTTCTGGTTATAACCTTGTGCAACAAGTATAGACTTATACTTTTCACTATCATCATTGGAATCACATTTGGCTTTATAAACCCATCGACTTCCAATCTCCTTGCAACCTACGGGTAACTCCATCAAATCCCATTTTTCATTATTTCATATAATTTATTTTGTCAATCATGGCTTCCAACCACAATGAAGACTGTGGATTAGTCATGGTCTCTTCAAAGGTAACAAGATCTAAAGAGCCTCTTGCACTATATTCATGTTCTTGTAAGTACACAACATAATTATCCAGAATGGCCTTTTTTTTAGTTCTCAATGATTGTCTTAATAAACATCTCCTACTAATGCATCATTAACCATAATATTTGTTGGAACAACATGATCATCATTTGTCTCTACTAGTTCATAACTAACATGATGAACCAATGTGGGAGTAGGAGCAATAGGTATTGTAGCCAATGGTTGTTCTTCTTGCAACGTAACGTCACGTCGCACATTGTTACTACTACAATGCTCATCCTTAAAATAGACAGCTCGATCAAATTCAGTTACCCTGGTTGTATGAGATGGGAAATAGAATCTTGAACCTCTTGATTCAATACAATAACCAATGAAATGTCCACTAATTATTTTTGGATCCAGTTTCTTAGATTGAGGATTATAAGGTCTTACTTCAACCTTACAACCCCATAGGGTGCAAGCTCGGCTTCTTTCCAGACCACAACTCATATGGTGTCTTAGGGATTGACTTACTAGGATCTTGATTCAAAATATATGCTGCATTCCTAAGGGCTTCTTCCCATAAAAATTCAAGTAGAGTGGAATCAACAAGCATATATCGAACCATATCCATAAGTATACGATTTCTTCTTTCAGTAACCCCATTTTGTTCTAGTGTTCATGGCATTATATATAATTCTTTAATGCCACATTCCTCTAAATACTTGGCAAAAGGTCCAAGATTTTGTCCAGTCTCATCATACCTACCATAGTACTCACCACCTCTATTAGATTTAACTGCTTTAATTTTCTTCCTCTTTTGAAGTTTGGTTGAGGCCTTGAAAACTTTAAAAGCTTCTAGTAAATTTGACTTATCTTGAATAAGCTCAATATGACCAAATCGAGAATAATCATTAATAAAAGTGATAAAATACTTGTAATTTCCTAAAGCAACAAGAGTAAAAGGCCTACTAATATATGTATGTATCAATTCAAGAACACAACCACTTCTGTCACTTTTATATTTTTTGGGCTTAGCAATCATTTTTTCTTTAATGCACTCTATGCAAGTGCCAAAATATGAAAAATCTATTTCACATAAGGACACCATTATTTACAAGTCTTTCCATTCTTTGTTTTGATATATGACCTAAATGTCTATGTCATAGTATCGATGATCTTTCATCTAGTCTACCGTGTTTTAGTTTAACAATAGCATTTTTGAAAGGAACAATAACAGTGGAAGATATATCAAGCAAATCAACTTTATATAAACTAGAATCCAAAATTTCAAAACCAATCAAAATAGAGTTAAATAAAATATTAACTTTTCCTGAACCAAATGAAAAGGTAAAACCAATATCGTCTAAAACATAAATAAAAATTAAATTTCTCCTAATAGAAGAAACATAAGTAATATCTTTAAGTTCCAAAAAATGTCGGTCACCAAATGCAACATTGACAGCTCCAAAACATTCAACTTCAAGTCTAGCTACATTGCCAACAATAATGTACTTCTCCAAATCATTTGGTTTCCTTCTATTTTTGACTTCTTGCAACATATTTGTAACATGAATTATTGCACCACTATCCAACGACCAAGTGTTAGTTGGCACATCAATTAAATTTGATTCAAAACAAACTAGTACAGAAGGATTATCTCTCATTTCTAGGATTGTCTTCAGGTTTTTACAATCATTCCTTTTATGCCCATATTTGCAACAAAAGTTACATCTACCTTTGAAAAACTCAATCTTAGTGGAAAAAAAATTAGCACTCTTCCTTTTAAAAAAACCTACTAGTAGGAGCAATTTTTGAGAAAATTTTCTTCTAGACATTACTCTCATTTTGTAAATTATTAGTCACCATTAAAACAGCACTTAACTTTCCACTCTTCATATCATCTTCCTCCTTAGTAACAATCTTAATACAATCCTCTAGATTCCAATATTCCTTTTGAGCATTGAAGCTGGACTTCAAAGTATTGAATTGAGAAGGAAGTGACCTCATGATTTGATAAACCAAAACTTCTTTATCAAGGTTTATTTTAAGTGTCTTTAACTTATTGTAATAAGATATGAGCTTGTTGATATGATCCCTCACTCCATCTACACTATCATAAGTAGTAGAAAATAACATGCTCAAATAAGTTTACTTTTCATGTTTGTCAAACTTGGTATATTTTTCAGTAATAACATCTAAGAAATCTCTACCAATCTTGAATTTTGGAAAACTTTCCAGCAAAGTCTCTTCCATATGGTTACAAATCCACATGATACAACATCTATTCGAATGCTCTCATTCTTCATAATGGGCTTTAATTTCAGTAGAACTCAAGGCAGTGGGTTTAGTAGGTTCAAGAACTCTCAATGCTAAATCGATATGCATAAGAGCGAGGTTCGTCTTCAAAGACTTGTTCCACTGTTTATAGATTGTCTCATTCAATATTGGCATAGCAGATAATTGCAGTGACACATCAATGCTCATAGTTGAAGAAATAATAACAATCATAAATTTCATGTAAAATCAAGATCATGCTTTTAATTATTTCTTCATTTTCATGCTAGAGCCTATTTATTAATAGGCTCTTACGCATTATAAAGAAAAATAATTAAATATCACAACCAAATGCGTTAATCTATCACCAAGAGGGTTAATTAGATTTTGCAATTCATGACACTTAACTATTTTCTTTATCTTCGTAAGCATCCTTGCTGACTAACAAACAATGAGAGGATATTTAAGAATAGTAAGAATCTTAATAATTTGTGACCGCATACCACATAAAAAAAAGGTACTTTCAAGATTGCAAAATGTTATGAAACATGACATGCTTAGTCTTACGAGAGGCAAGTACATAAGCATTCGATTGCTAATTTAAATCGCACATTTACATTTAAATTACAATATGTTCGTATATATTCATTTCAAAATATCCAAAATTATAATTTATCACATTGAATTCAAATTTTGGTTTAACAAATATTGACATAAAAATGTGGATTATAAAAGAGAATGTACGAAAAATCACATTCTTTTCCCAAAAAAAAAAAAAAATCTTGTAATTTTTTTTAAGTGAGTAGGAGAAAAGGACAATATAGGGAAAAAAAATGCTTAATGAACAGTAATCGTACTCATTTTCCTTTTTTTTTTTTAAGTGAGTACGATGCTTAGTTGTATTTTAAAATGAATAAGAAAAAAGAAGAAGAGAAAAAGACGAAATAATGATAGAAAGTTATTTTTTTTTTAAATATCAAAACTAATGATTACAGTATTTTTGCATTTGTTCGTGTAAACACGCACTTTATCTCCTATCTCCAGCTAAAAATTACAAAACAATGAGTATATACAAAAATCTGACTCGATCAATTTTGCAGCATCCAATGACAAAGATTATCAAATTCTATATCAAAATCATCAAAAAAATACGAATAAGATAGATATAATATTATTTGATGAAAGAAACGTGTTTTCAAAATACCTAAAATTTTATTTATTGACTTTTCGATACAATCAATTCAAAATTTGCCAACAAATTAAAAATTAAATATATCAAAATGATCCTTTGATCATGAACAACATTATTACAACATCAATTAATCCTTTTTAAAAAAAATCATATACAATTAATATACAGATTAATTAATCATGGAAAAAAAACGATATATGAAAAAGAAAACTGATACTGTAATATGAATCAACGACAGAAGAATTCAATATAGTCATATTGTGAAAACAAGTAGCTCTGCTTCTAATTGATAAAAATAAATTAAATATAAATAGTGATAAACTTGTTTCATCCATATAACATAAAAAATACACATTCCATTAGACATATTTGGTGTGGGAGCTATTGATATCTTCTTGTATTTCTTACGAACATAAACCTACATAAAGGGTTAGTGTGTATGTAGCTTTATAGGAACAGTCACACTGACTTTGTAAAAAGATTAGGTTGTTAGTCTAGCATCAACATATTGTATTTATAGTACACAACCACAAAGCTCTAAACTTAATGGGCCAGTTTAGACTTTAAGTGAGGCAAGCTGATGGACCTATCAAATAGATTTAAAACATTTGATTCATCTCATTATGGGCCCATTACAAATACATGCTTGTTAATATGTTCAAACATGCTTTAACATTTTACATGATATATGAAAGAGTTACCAATGATTATGACAATCTATCTAAATAATTCCAACATTTTCTACTTTATATATATTAAAAAATATATGTGTGCAATGCATAGGGTTAAAAAAAATTTAATTTATAAAACGAGTTATGTTATACAATTAAGAGCAAAATATCAGTAGTGTCTCATGCTTATTACAAAAATGACACTCAGGTCTTATATTTATTTTTTGTAATTGTTTAGTCCTAATGTTATTAAATAGTGACCGCATAAGATTAAAGTCAATTTTTTTGTTATTTTGGTTTTTTATTTATTTTTAATTGTGTTAGATAGATATTATTTTAATTTAAATAAATTATAATTAAAATAATTAAAGAAAAAATTAACTAAAACAGGGAGGGGGGGGGGGGCGGGGAAAAAGTTACTTATTCTTATCCAGTTATTTTTAATAATAATAATAAGATTAAATTATTATAAAAAAAAAATTAAATATAGGAATTAAGTATCATTTTATAGTAATCTACTCTACTCTGCAATTAAACCTATTCCTATCGATGAATTAATTGGCATCATTATTAGCAAATTAGGGAAAACAAAAGTAATGGACATCATCACGTTATAAAAAGGTGTAACAACATTCAAAATTGCTAATTGTGAATCAATTAGCAAGCGTGATGGGAACTTTCGAAGTAATAACATTGTCACAATTTTTTTTATTATTAAAATAATAAAAATATATAAAATATCTATTTTATTTTATTCTTAATTATATCATAATATTATTGTTATTTAATAAAATGATAATTAATAAATTATTATTTTAACATTAATGATTTGAATTTAGATAATATTGCATCCATTTCAATGCTTAATTATAATTTTCTGAAAGCCAAGATTCTCAAAAGACCCACTTCCAATTAGAGATTATTGCTTCCCATCTAGTCTATGGGAAGAAACTTCTAAATGTATGAGGTGAATAATTTCTTTATTATTTTATGGTGTATTTATTTGAATATAGATGATTTATTTTAATATAAATATTAATTATATTTTTTTTGAAATTAGCAAGATACCACATATTCATGCATTAGGCTCACACAAAAAATTTTCTAGAACTCTGGACGAAGTTCTAGCCCTTATCGCCAGAAGTACTTCAATTTTCATATTGTATATGTAAGAGATAGATAAAAAAAATATTTGATTTTTTTTCTTCATATAATTACCATAAATAAAAAATAAATTAGTAGCAGAATGAAAGTAAAAAGTATGACCATTTTATTCTTTTTATTGGACATATTCATGCATTAATTTATAATGTGATTGATAATAATTTATGTTGAAACAATGAAGTTTATTTCAACACATTCAACATCATGTCCATGATCCAAAACTTTATTTGAAGATGTCCCATGATTCGCGGAACTCTGATCTTTGTTCTTTCGAACATGTGTATAAAAATAAAGAACATAAGCTCAAAAGTAGTGTGAGGATTCAAAACGAACATGTGTTAAAAAATAAACTTTATTTGAACATATTCAATTAGCGTCCATAGTTTAAAACTTTACTTAAAAGCATAAAAAAATAATTCCTTAGAGCTTCAACTACTATTCTTGACTATAGTTGTCAAAGATGTGATAATTACAAAAATTAAAGCACCTTAAAGAACATTATCTTAAACAATTTTCTCATAATTAAATCCTTAAAAAAATTATAATTAAAATTGTTGCCAAATGTCCTCTAAATCATAAGACCATCTATATGAGTAATGCTATTAATCTCAACTTGAGATATATCTCAAGTGATAAATTAGCATTTTACTATAATATTAAGATCGATGGAAGTTGAGAGATTCTGTAGGGCCACTAATTTTGTGGAGCCAATGAGATTTATCCATTTAGATTATTACATATCTCAAGTTGAGGATATTTTCTCTTAACCTTTTGCATACATTCAAGAATGTCCCTAACCTTTGTAGTGACTCTCATGCCCCCGAGGTTTATATCTAATGTTAAGAATGCCTTTGATTATTAATAGTGTTAAATTTTTCGTCTATAAAAAAATTGTTTTAATTTTTTCTAAAATAATTTCTAGAAATATTTTAAATTCCTCTTAGTATTTTAAATAATTTATTTCTCTTGTTATATTAGACTGAATAACTTTTATTTTAAACATTATTTAATTTTCTAGTCAAGCTCTGATACCAATTTTCATGATGAATTTCAAGAATTTTAAGTTTTAGTTAACTTATCTTCCTATATGTTATTTAAATAAATAAAATTCAAAAATTAGGTTATTCAATTTTTCTTCAATTATCTTGACAAATTTATGTATAAAATAATTCCTTAAAATTTTTTCTACGGGATGATCTATTAGATATAAAATACTAGAAATATAATCTGTTATAAAAAACTAAAAGAGTGTCAAATCTTTTAAAATTTTTAAAACAAATTTCTTAACTTTCGTTATCAAAATTTTGTTCTAAGAATTCCAAATATTTCCTTTCGAAATCTTTGATTTTAATCATATATATACATTTTTTTTCATTTTACTTTTATTTATACAAATTTTTTCATGTTCATCTTACTGTTTATTAATTTGTAAATGATATAAACAAAGGATTTATATCATTGATACACCTAAGGTTTTCTTTAATATTACCAATACACCTGAGATTAAAAAAAATTAGTAATATGTTTCTATTATGTTAACTAACAGAGTGGAGTGATATTTTTGCAAATTTGAAAAAAAAAATGACAGACGTACTAATCACTATGTATCACACAAATCAATAAGCCAAATACCCCTTTCTTCCCACTTGGTTATCACTCTTTGTATTCTCATCTCTCTCTTGCAACACTAAAACCCATTTTTTTCTTCATCAATATAACAAAGCAAATGAATCTTTATAAAGGAGAAGATATTGAGATCATTCGGGATAAAGTGTTTATTTTTCCATCTTCCAGTCATAGAAAAGCTGAGTTTAAAGGTTGGATAAAAGATCTTTTATGATACCAGTAATTAGTATATTGTTAAACCCTAAACTTCATGAACTATGTATGCCGAATGATATCAGGTTATATTATTTATAGGGCTTTTTAATAATAGACCAAATGTAACATTTTTCTTTTAAAAGGGCTATATAGTCCTCTTCTTTTTATTAATAAAACACACTCACACACTTAGGTGAGATTCGAACTTTGGTTCCTAGTGAGAAATTGGGAGTCTTACCACCTGAACCACAAGAGATTATCGTTCATTTTAATATAAATATTAATTATATTTTTCTTGAAATTAGCAAGATACCACATATTCATGCACCATGCTCACACAAAAAATTTTCTAGGACTTTGGATGGAGTTCTAGCCCTTATCGCTAGAAGTACTTCAATTTCCTTTTTTAAAAGGGTGCAACTAAGTTTTCGCATATTTAGCGTAAAAATTTTGAAATTTCATTCATTTGAAGTTATATTTATACGAGTTTTTTTTTTTTTTACTTTGACTAAGTATGATTTGTTTAGGGATTATGAGTATATGAAAGGATTTGTTATTAACAAGAAAATATCTTTTAACATTGAATATTTGGTTAGATTGAAATCATTTTTTTTTTTTTTATAAAAATAAACCTCTATTATATGCTATTTTGAATTCATGTGTATGTCTTGATTATGTTTTTTTTCTTTTCTTTTTTCTTTTCATTACTAGGTCAGTTATAATGGAATGGTCTAACGTTTATTTGCATTTATTTGGGATCAGTAGTTATGTTGGTATGATACCGAGCGATACATACTATCTGATTGAGTGTTACAATGATACTCTTCGAAGTATATTGGGTTTAAGGTTGAAATTAATGAATGAACCATTCAAAATTGAAGCTTTGGACCCTAAGGTGAAAGAGATGAAAGAAATTAAAACTGACTTTGAACTTATGACTTTGATGGATTTATATAGGAAGATGAGGATTGAGTGGCTTGACTTGTATGTTACCATGTTACCATTAGTTGTGGAACCGCCCTTGTTATTAGTTTATGTTTTATGTTAAACAGGATGAAAGGGTGTATAAATGTAGTTAAAAAGTTGTTTTACAACGTGAACTTTGATGCTATTTTGTATGTAAGATACACATAGTGACCCTTTTATTATTAATGCAAAGCAATATACTAGTACTTAAATTGAATTAGGTTGGATGTATTTTCACAATCACATGTGTTAAGTGATGTTTTTGTAATAAGAATATATCTTATTATTCTGAACTAGGTTGGATGTATTTGAGCTTTCACAATGTATTCTAATTTGTTTAGTTGTGAAACATGCATTATTGGATTAAGGGAATAATTGAAATGCATATTGGTTCCATTGTGGCTAAATTTTTCTAGTTTAAACATAGCATACATTCTAGTTATCATAGCACGTAGAAATAAACATGATAAGGATAAGCATTCTACTTGTTACGTAAACATTATTTCATCTCATTACAACATGTAGAAATATAACTACAATTATTATAACAAAAAAAGTACAAATTTACCAACATCACATTTTTCAAACCATTTTGCAGTTTTATTTTCATATTTTGAATTCTTGCACCAACCGCTGCTATTTCTAATCTAACTTCACATATATTATTTTGTACACCCGAATTTACATTACATAAATCAAGAGCACCTGCATACTTATCATGATCAGGATTCCAAAATGAATAATATCTGCATCTTTCATTTGCACAATAAAAGTATAGTTTAGATGGATTTGTTCTTGATTCAGAAATTTTCACTGTTGCCTTTTAACACATAAGCAGGTTTTATTTTTAAATTTTATTACTCCTCTATTAATTCTAAAAATGCTGCTGATATCCATGAAAACCATTATGCAAGGAGTTGTTCTAATGGTTTTTAAGTTTATATAACTTTAAGTGTACTAATGATATATATATATATATATATATATATATATATATATATATATATATATATATATATAAAAGGATATTTAAGAATGACCGTTGCTTCCATTGGTCATTTGTTCAATATATTAATATAAATCTGACCTTTTGTCACAATAGTAGATGAAAGAGAAAATTTAACGTCTCTAAATTAACAGTGTTAATTTTCAGGTGTATTTGTGATAATAGTCTAATCGTTGAACAAAGTCACTAATATAACATAAAACCTAAAGTGTATCTATGATATAATAACAAACTCTAGGTGGTTATGTGTAATTTACCCAATAAACAAATATTAAATCATTCAAGATTCTTAGTTAACTTAGGGTTATAATTATCATACATGAATTTAATAGGTCATTTACGATCTTTCCTTCCTTGTTTGTCTTCTCTTATTATACCTAGTACGCCTCAGTTTGCTTCAATTCTTGGTACTTACTTGGTAATAGAGAATCTCTTGCATCCGTACATATTATGGTGTATAAAATTGAACTTATAAAGAAGTAAGAAAATAGTAAGTTCACTCAATTTTATTCATAATATAATAATTATTACAACCATAAAGTCAACTAAGAACCTTGAAGAGATCCTTAACCACTCATTTCTTGAAAATACATAATTCTTAAATTATTCATGAAGTAGAAATAGATTTGTGTTTTTTCGTTCCAAATCTCTTTGTCTCTCCCTCTGTATTCTGTGTCCTCAAATGAAAATAAGAGTTCTTTTTATAACATAAAGAATCCCTTTTTTACAAAATAAAAGGTCACTATTTTAATAATTCTTCTTCTTTTACTATTTTGGCTTTTATTCTCAGCCATTTCTTTTCCTTGGCATATGTTGCTGACTAAAGATATGAGTTCTACATCTTTATTTTTCTTTATTTTTTATTGACGTTTCTCCTTTTTCCTTTTTCATTTTTCTTCGTCATTTTCTGCCGACAGTTTTGATGATACAGATGATAACGTATCTTCATCTTTTCAATCCTTGAAGCAAAGAATGCATTTGTAATTCTTAGTGATTTTTTTTGGCATAAAAGCAAAAAATCTTGTTTCTTGACAAATTTTCAAGTTATTGCTATTGAAATTTGCTTCAAATTTGGTGATTTTTTTACCATCTTCTTCGATGAGCTGTATTATTATAGAAAATAATAATGACTTTATTAGTTGAATAATTTACTTTAATTTCAGTATAATTATCAATCTTCTTGATTTCATAGTAAATTTGACCTAATATTTGTCCTCTTAACACACAGAGTCCATCTGTATTGAATTCTTTTTTTTTTTTTAAGAGCCCTTGGCTTGGGAACTCATCTATTGGTGTTGGAAATCCCCAACTTGATAAAATGATAGGGACTGATACAACTTTTCTCATTCTAGTCCATTAATGAACTGAAAAATCTAAGATAAATAAGCTTATCTCCTACCCTAATTTTCTTTCTGAAATTCTTGATGGCTTTCTTGAAATTTTCAAGAAATAATTTAATTTACTTAAATTAATTCATGGATAGATGTTTTCAATTAAACTTATGTAGTAAGCTCTGTATATAAAAATTGGATTTGTTCCTTCAAAAATATTAAATTTATTTCCTGCAAGGTATTCTTTTTTTGTGGTGTAGATTTTCATATCTTCTATATGCTCTTGAGTAGATTTTTTAGTCAAGTTGTAGAGACTCAACCATTATGTTTTACTGAGATTCCTGTATTAGTCTTTTTCTTCTTCAATTTTTGATGTATTCTTGTAGTATGCTTCTCTAAATAAAATTGGTGGTAGTACTATCTTTCCTAAAGTTCTTAACCAACTTGTTGATACTGGTTACTATTGTAGTGCTGCAGAGTAATTTTTTATAATTTCTTTTGGAGTTATTAATTTTAGTGTTTAGTAATTGGTATAACTACATTCAACTTATATTCTATTGGTGAAGGTTTTATGAGTAACTCCATTAAACCCAAAAATAACTTTAATTACTTCTGCCCAACTGTTGTAGATTCTTAGTTTTGGGCAGTTGTAGACTACATAAGTCTTTTTCTGCTTCTTTAGCCCAACTAAGCTTTCTCTTTTTTATTTAAGAGGTTTTACCCTCTTTTGAATTATTAAGTTCTTCCATTTTGTTTTGAATCTTTTCCTCAGAAGTTTTATCTTCTATATTTTCAATTTTATATGAGGATTCTTCTCTAAATTTTTTCGATTCTAAGAGTTATTTGAACAATTAAATTCTTTCTATTTATTTCCTATCTCCATAAGAGACTTCTCGAGGTATAAAAGCTCGAGTTGTTCCTTAAGAAATTTTGTCTTATTTTCTTTTATCTTGATTTTAATCTCAAGTTGTTCCATTCCTGTAATTATAAAAATAGTTAGAAGTGCTAGTTCTTTAATTAATGCAACTGCTAAGCTTTTTTAGTTCTTGGTAAATGTTCTACATCAAACTTATAATTGTTAAATCACTGTTGCCAGCTAATGAGTCTTCTTTGCTTATAATCATCTTTTATGTTAGTTCTTAAAAAATGTTCAAAATTTTTATTATCTTTCTAATAATAAATTTGGTACTAATAACATAAATAACAAATTTATTTATTGCTTTCTTAACTGCTAAATATTCCTTTTCATTGCTATGATAATTTAATTTAGGACCTTGAAATAATCATTAAGTAAATCTAAATATATTTATCTTTATTATCTACTATTACTTTTAGAACTGCTCCCCAATATTTATGAGAAACACCTGTTTCTATAATCATTTGGTCCTGGATGGTATAAGGCGGATAACTTTTTAACTTGTAACTTTACCTTATCCATATATTTTTGAAAAATATCTGGTGCTTATTTTAATCCAAATGAAATAACTATCCATTAGAATTATCCCTGTGGGCAACTAAATATTGTTAATTTTTTAGATTTCTCATCAAGTCTTATTTTTCAAAATTTATTTTTGCAATCAAAACTTGAAAAATATTTCTTTCCTTTTATTAGGAATAAAGTATCCATCATCTATTGTTTCTTTGTTTAAAGCTTTAAAATTTATGATCATTCTTTTCTTTCCTCTTCATTTTTTAGCTTCTTTTTCTACTAAAAAAGCTGAACTTGAATGGAGTGAATTGAGATTGATTACTTTTAATTTCAAAAGTTCTTAAATTTATTTTTCAAATTTCTCTTGATCTTTTGAATTATAAATCATTAGTTTTACTCTTATGATCTTTGAAAGATCTTTTAATGTTATACTTGTTATTTCATTAGATTTATTAATATTTGGATCCAATGAATTTTTTGAACACATTTTTCTTAATAATTTTCTAATTCCTGTTAGAGCTTTATCTTCTTGTATGTCATTTAGAAATGAGCTTTTGTTGATCTCTATTTTTAAGGGTATCTTTTCTATTTGTGATTTTTCTGATTTTATATCCTCACCAAGTTTTCACTTTTTATATTATAATTTTTGATACATAAATGGTTCCACTATCTAAGATTGTCAATATGATTTTATCTAAATATAGAGTAAATGGTTGATATAAGTTTAGAAAGTTATTTTCTAATAAAATATCAACTCATATTTCTTGTTGATATATTGTATGAATGTGAAAGATTTTTCCTCTCATTAATATATTTATATCTTTTAAGACTTTATTTAAATTTATGATAGTATTGTTTGCTATTCTTACCGCTATTCCTTTGGAGCTAGTTTCCAAAATTCTTCTAAAAATATATATTTATTGGCTATACACATATTTGCATAAGTGTCAATATATACATGTAAATGGTTATTTTTATATCCCTTAAATTTTAAACCTTTTATATATATATATATATTGTTTGGATTTGTTATACTTAATAATTTATCCATCCATCAGAATTAAAATCAGAATTTGAATCAAATATTTTTGAGTCTGTTATTTCTTTCACTTTTTTCTAATAGATAGATACTATTTGTATCATCTATATCATATTTATTTATTAGTTTTAGTTCCATATTAAAAGCTTCTTTAAATATTTTTGTTTTTGAGGAGTTTTTTTTAAATTTTTCTTATGTTGAAGTCTATTAGGGTATTTATTTACATAATGTTCTTTATTACATATCTAACATTTATATTTTTTTTCCTGATAGGCAATAATTTTTCTTTTCTTATGCATTATATTTTATTCTTCTAAAATATTTTTATTTATAAAGTTCTCTATTATATCTTCTTTTATACTTTTAAAAATTTTATTTTTTAAATTTATATGTTCTAAATTTTCTAAATTTCTTATAATTTTTATTGTAAGGCCTTATGTTAAATCCATATTTTTCTGGCATTTTAAAATCTCTTGAATTACAACAAATTTTATCATTTTCTCTAACTTGTATATATTATTTTCTTTCTTGACAATTTATTATTATTTAACTATTAAGACTTCTTATTCTTCCTCCAATGTATCAAGTATGGTTTATCTATTTCTATTATTTCATCATTCTGTTATAGTTTTATGCAACGTTACAGGTAATTTTTGAAAAAAAAATATGTTTTCTAATAAATTTCTTACATAGAATGTGATAACTTATGATAGTACATTTTATACTCACATATAAAATAACATATGTAACACATCACATATTTTCATGTTTGCTAAATGCCACTTAGCTTTATTTATTTCGATTTTACTAGATTCAGTAATGTTCCTACATTTTTCTTCTCCAATGAATTCCGTATATATGTCATTTACTACAGTGTTTAAGTATATTTTTTTCATGTAGTTACATTTCCTTGCATTACTAAATGTTGTTTTTCTGTTAAATTTGCAAACCAAAATTTTACATTTTTTGTCATTTTATAAGTTACTAATATCCTACAAGTTAAGGGATTTGTTTGTATGATTACGCTCATTCCACTAGCTCATTTACCTAAAATTTTCTTTCTATCTCTTATGCAATTTAAATCTAAAATATTTGTTTTATAACTTTCATAAAGTATGAATTCTGGTATAATACTACCTTTAGTATCCCAATATAATTCTTCTATTTTAGAATGTTATATTCTCCAATTAAAAAGTTTAGGTTCTACTTGTCTGTCTTTCTTTATTCTCTGTGTAGATTAAATGTTTCTCTTCTCTATGGGGTTAATAATATAGATTCCATATGAAATCTTGATCCTTGTTCATATTCACTATAATAAATTATCGTCATATCATCCTCTTCTTTATTTATACAAAAATTTTCTTCATAATATCTTTCTAATTCTTCATTTATTACGGTTAATAAACTAATTAATTTTCCTATATCCTAATTTTCAGAATTTATAAATGGTTCTTTCAATTCTTTCCTATAGTCTATTATACTAAGATTATATCTTTGAATTTTTTTTCATCATTTATTATATCATTCTTAAGTATTAAGGCATCAGATCTCCTATAAAGTTCTTTAAATTCTCTTAACGGTCTTAATTCATTTCTTTTTAGTGTATTATCAATATATTTTCTTGATTCTAAAAATTCTTGATTCTAAATTTTTTTTATGCATGTTTAGTTGTAATTTTTTAATACATTTTATTCTCTTATTTCTCATTAGATTTATTTTTGTATTGCATTTAGATTTTACAGATATAAAAATTACATAATATTTTATAACTATCGATGCTATCCCATTTATGTGTGTTGGCTTGCTTGTCACTTCACCCTACCAGGAAGTAAAATAATCAATAATATAATTTGACATCCGAAAGCGTTAAAAAAGGGTACATAAATCAGCAATAAAATTGCTAATATTTTTTTGCACTTGTTAAATATGAGAAAACCTAGACCTAGAGAGCAGCACAAGTTCTTTGCAGCAAACCCAATGTAAGAGAAATACTTTAAATGGAGATGCAACATTTGTTCGCTTGCGTTTTTATGAGATTGACGTGTTTGAATAAAGAAGAGTGAAAAAAAGTTCCACTTCTGATAAGCTTCTAATAATTTGGATGAAATGGTCTCTTCTTGGCCCTTCAAGAACTGCAGGGCTCATTTGAGCAACTCGAGGCACTAACCTGGCCAATTGCATTCCTGATGCCAGACTGCCTCCTCCTCTTGATTGTGCCTCCATATCTTTAACCAGTGTGTCTACCACAGCTTTCAATGCTATCTCAGCAATGCTCCCAAATTCAGAACTGCAAACAAAATTCTAATTTCAATTCATAGATCTGGCAGTAACCGTCGATTTTCCAGTTTTAACTCCAGCAAAGCAGGAATTCTATAAATTGGTAATTTGACTTCATTTTTCATGAAGTATCTGTGTCAAACCGACACACCATAAACATGGGTGTAAATACTCAACACTCTAAATGGTAGAAATTTACAAAAATCGAGCAAAATGAGAATGTCTCACACGTGTATCTGTGTCCAAAAATTTAGGACACCTGTGTCCTTAAAGAGTCAGAAAACAATCCTGTAAGATGTTTTGATCTATATATTAACCAAATTCAATCTTTATATTGATCCCTTATTGCTGCAATAGGAATTGAATACAAAGAAAGCAAGTATGTGAAAGCAGAGTAAAATCCAGAACAAAAAATAAAGGGGTGTCACAATCCAGAGCGAAAGTAGTATTTTACTATTCAGAGATGGAAAATATGTCATGGTGCAGGAAATAAAACACTGCCAAACTTTACCTTTAATTGCTTATGTACATCAGAGCAAAACCTTCTTCCTAAACTTCTTATAGACTCTTAAATCGAAAACAGTTTATACAAAAAGTATACACATCACATCTTAGCAAAAACAAATTCGCATAATCTTAGTAAATTCTTCAATACTAAAGAAATTGTCAAATACCTAGCTTTAGCAACATACCTATACAACACTGCCCTAGTCTCCATCATCAGTTGGTCAAATTTTGAAAAATCTGAAAGATCTCCATTGTTTCTGCTGGAGGGTGTGGCTAGTGTATCAGAATGACCATTCTGAGGCATCAAGTAGTCTACCCAATGATGAGGACTTCTTCTGCTCATGAAGTTGTCAAGAATTTGCAAGACTGATTCTTGAAGAGTTGTACTGTAGAAAAAATCCCTCAATTGCTTTCTGCATGTGTAAGAAAAATCTAATTATACTTTGCATGCTGCCTTGACATTGTTTAGGTTACAATAATTCACAAGGTCTTGATCTACAAGGTGAATTAAACAGTTTTGATTAATATAAACTTGTTCACTGTGTTCAGCCCCAAAGTTTCTTAAGATCCCTACATTCCTAGTGTACAAGCCGTTTCAAAATATCTCAAGCCTGAACATTGATTTATGCATAAGGCATCGCAGCAGCAGCAGACTAATATATATAGCCGCAAATACACTTCATAAAAATGCATATTAACCTATTTTATGTTTATCTCATTGTACAACCTTACCCTATGAGAACTTCTGTTGTTGCTTCCTGCATATCTGATATCAAATCAGGCATGGCATGAGCAGATAGATAATCAGCACTTGCAAGAAACTTCTGCTGGTCATCCCTGTCAATTGGATCAGCATTCTCCTGAAAACATGGCAGTAAAAAACTATCAGGACCAACAGAGCATGTAAGAGTCAACATGTGGCATATCTAGTATGAGTTAAAACAATCAAGCTGCGTCTAATAACAAAGTTGGTCAAGAAATTACGAGAAATTTACATACAAGTTACCTGTAAGTTGATCGCAAATCAATATGCGTAAGTATATAGAACAATAATGTTTGTTAACAATATGATGATTACATGACATTATTATTATGAGATTAAATTTGAAATTTGTGAAATAACATGTATGCACACTTTTACAATAAAAACTTTCAAAGCAAATACATTTAAACTGATCACAGTAGTTCAAGAAAAGCGTCTCAATTGAAAATTTTCTGAACGTGGTGCATATAGCATATATATATTTACCACAATAGATACAAGTTTTGCTTGCGTGGTTCAAAAAAATTAATATTTAGTGAAATTTCTACCGGAAGCTCCAATCATATCTATTCTTTCTGAAACATCAAAACTATCAATCTTAGCTGTTCCCATATTGATACCGAAAACAAACACCAAAATAAAAGAGGAAGTTCAGAAGTTTTGAACAGTAGCCCAAAAGTGTAGGACAGCAGAAATCCTGTAGATTACCAAGCATAAAAATAAATCCAATACTCCTAATAAGGACAATAAATGGACAATGAAATGGTCAAAGCAGAGAATAAGATTGATCAAAGAAGTGCTCTCTAGAGCTAAGCTTTACCCGACAAGAGCTTCATGTGCCAAGAAAGTGAGAACGGGTTATAAATGGTTGTTGAGAATTGAACCCAAACCCGAAAAATCAGCTTAAAACCCAGTTAGGATTCTAGACAAACAAAACCCAGAACATTATAGTGGTCATTGATAGAATATCTCCCGAATCTAGTGAGATCGATAACTGCCAAAGAGAATAGGATGAACAGACCATAGTGGCTGAATAACTGGTGTCGAGTAAGAACTTTTTGGCCACGACTTGTGATGAAAACATATGATATGGCCTTGACAAGTCATAACTTTCAAATTCAATAATGCCAGTGATGAATACCCAACTGCAATAGACAACGGATGGAAAAGAGTTGGAACAAAAAAAATTCGCAGTGGTGTGTCAATAAATAGGTTAGCCTTTGGTGGTGAGACCAACAAAGGCCAATGGTGTCACTGGTAGTCATACGTCAGTTTTTGAACAGTCGAAACATTTAGTTTCATGATTCATTACTTTTTCTTTCATGCAAAACTGAATATAAAACCAGAGACCGAACAACAGTCACAAGGGAGAGAGTGAAGAGAAGCTTGAAAGCTAAATTAGGGTTCTCTACCCGCACTCTAAAAAAATGTTAGAATTTAGGAAATATAAAACAGCAGGGAGTGAAAGAGAAAGCTAAAGAGTTTTGTTATTATTATCTTGCATTAATCGAGCTAACACAACATTTTGTAGGGTTAAGACACAAAAACCTAGAGCAATCAAATTCATAATAATCTAAGAAGCTTAATCCATGAGCAAGTTGGTCCTCAAGTGATAAGAGTTATACATAACACAAATCTTATCTACAATTCTAAGACATAACATTATCATTATCTCCAACAACAAGTAACAAGCTAAATATGTACCAATATTAAACTCCACTAATTTGGGAGGCATATATTTCCTTTATCTAACAATGGAAGCTTTAGTACAAGCTAATCATCCACAACCCAAGAACAATGTCCCAATGGGAACCCACATTCTTCTGGCATCTGAACTCCAAAATGAAGCAAAATGGAAAAGAAATTCCATATCAGTCCCACAATACCTCCTTTAAAGGTAAATCCTACCTGCAAACCTTACGGAGAATAGCCCACTAATGTTCTGGGAGGAAATCAACCAAGTCCAAGCTATAACAAAAGCTCTGTATCATTTAGTTCCACAATTGCCACACAAGACTCCTACGGTTGGTCTTAAGATAGAAGACTAAATAAAGTTAAAAATTGTATATAAATTCCAAATGCATTACCACCATCTTTTTCTCTCTCTCAACAAAAGTTACAAAATTTGAGAATGTGTTGGAAAAGTCTATCTCAAATTATATCGGGCTCACATAACTGTATCCAACGAGAAATTATCATGTGATTGTGATATACAATAGTGCTCAATTGTATTAACTCTTCCTTTTTCACTTTTCCTGATGAATTTCAGATGATGCCAACTAACCATTATTTATAATTAATCCTATTATCACATGAAGATAGGTAACCAAATACTTGTAGTCAAAGACTCAAATTACTACTTAAATGCATCCTTAAAAAAATCTGTTTAATTGGATTAAGAGATTCTCCCCTACAACAACGAATAAGTTAGCCAATTATACATAAACGTAGACTTTTATGCACGCCTTCAAGCATATGATATATGGGTACCAGGACCTAGTATACTCAACAAATAACCAAAAAAAAAAAAAAAATACTTACAATAATTAACCATCAATATCTAATGTACCACTACCTACAAACATCTTTAAGGAACCCATGGATGAAAATTAAAATTCAGTTTTACTAACTCGGTGCTTCATAAACATATAAAAAGCTACAGGTTCGTTATTGTTAACATAAAAATAGGCAAATAGCATCTGATTTATACAAGACAAATAAAAAGAGCATGATGCAAATGGTTAGAGCCGGAACATGGATAATTACATTTAAAACTACTGGATGGGATAAGAAAGCATTTATCATTGTTCGTACCAGTAAATGAGAGCTTCCAAAATCACGTGCAGTATCAAGATATAAATGTCTCCCTAATATATTGACCTGAACTCTAATATACAAGCTAAGTATAGTCATTGCCCATAACGCTGTCACCAATCTTGTGAAACCTGGAGGTCAGCAGGTAAGATATTAAAATTACCTCAGCTAAGCCAGACTTATGGTACACATACATACACAACAATTTTCAAAGAGTAAGTTCATAAGCAGAAGATAACATGATTTTCATACTTAAAATTTTGAGTTCTTCCCATAGCTCAAGCTTATCTGATGATTGCTGACCCTTCCCTTTCATTAGCCTCTCAGTAAGGTGAGAAAGATCTAGCTCCTCCGCTATCCGACTACTTAAAGAATGCATTATATGAGGCAATGTAGTGGAATCAGCTATCCTTTGAATGTACTCAAAATGAGCTTGCATTCTATCATTATATCAATATAAGCACATATATTAGTTACAATTAGTAAACACCCAAGATACAATATACAAAAATATTTGGGTGAAGCTTCTCTTAACTGTGCCTTGATGAGTTCATCATTTTGTCGCTCAATAGCAAGTTCTCTTTCCAGATCGGCAAGACTCTGCCTGTGAGCATTATATAGTTTATACAGAAAATACCCACCTCCTAAAACTCCAACAGTAACAAAAGCCTTCTTCCTATGTCTTCTCCAAAAATCCCTATTATCATTATGGCCTAAGAAAAGATTAATAACAAGCAATTGGAAGACAAATAAAAGAGTTAATGATGAAGAATTCAGTCATAAGACAAATGACAAGGAACTGAAAATAGAGGAATAGTTCTCATTCTTCTTAGGAATTAACAAAAAATAGAACATAGAACAAGAAACAAACTTTCTCAGCAGTAAGAAAAGAGAAACAAACAAATAAATCAAGAACTGAAATATTGAATAAAACCCAGACGAAAAAAAGGAAAAGTAGAACAAAGACTGACCTTAAAGACAGCATTTTGCTGCTAGGGTAAGAGAACCCAGAATAACATTACTTGAGTTTGCAAATAAATGAGAATTTTTCAGAACAATGGAGACAAAGCTTATGTCTCGAACACCCCTTTATCGATAGAAACGAGAAAAAGGAATTTTCGGGTTTAATAGCCACTTACTACAACTACAAAAACGCGAAGTTCATGAATCGAAAACAGTCTTTGGAAAAACCGCCCACAATGAAATAGTACAAAGCTTCAACTCAAGGTTGTAACCGGTCTGATTAGAGACATCAGATTGCAGCGAGACGAGAAACGTAATTAAAGAGGTCCCTTACCCCTAAGGGATTTTGTCTAAAATAGGCAAAATCCTTAATATAGTTTAAAAAAGAGCAACCTTGTGTAAAAGTTTAAAAATGGGCTTTTTTTAACCGCCCACCCAAAGACCCATTTGGTAGCCGGTAACTCTTTAAACCGTTTGAAATAAAGAAATCGAACAGTTCAAACAAACCCACAACTAGCATTACTCTACCTCTCAAGAATCCCTCGTCACTATCTGGTATTAGCGAAGCTCTCCCATTTTCGATTGAGGAAGAAGACGAACAGTATCAACGCAGAAAACACTCGACCATTACTATCAACTTTTGAAGCTCTGCATTATTCGGTAAGTATTTTAAACAAATTTGTCTTCCTTGCACGAAAACACTCGACCATTACTCACCTTTTGAAGCTATGCAGTTTGGTTTTTAATTGGGTTTTCGTTGAAACTCAACGAAAACCCCTTATTTTTGTATGGTTTTTTGTAAAATGTTGGTTTAAGGTTAAATGTTTATGTAAAATGTAGGTTTTGTAATATTGGGATTTTGTAATTATGGATGGATAATCTGATTTCTGGTATATCTGGTTGTTAATCATGAATAACATTATCTGGGGGTATATCAGTGGTATATCTGGTATATCTCATAGTATATCTGGTATATCTCAGGGTATATCTGGTATATCTCACGGTATATCTGGTATATCTGGTATATCTGAGGGTATATCTGGTATATCTCAGGGTATATCTGGTATATCTCAGGGTATATCTGGTATATCTCACGGTATATCTGGTATATCTGGTATATCTGAGGGTATATCTGGTATATCTCAGGGTATATCTGGTATATCTCAGGGTATATCTGGTATATCTCATGGTATATCTGGTATATCTCGGGGTATATCTGGTATATCTCATGGTATATCTGGTATATCTGGTATATCTCAGGGTATATCTGGTATATCTGGTATATCTCAGGGTATATCTGGTATATATGAGGTATATCTCACGGTATATCTGGTATATCTCATGGTATATCTGGTATATCTCAGGGTATATCTGGTATATCTTGTATATCTCAGGGTATATCTGGTATATATGAGGTATATCTCACGGTATATCTGGTATATCTCATGGTATATCTGGTATATCTCGGGATATATCTGGTATATCTCATGGTATATCTGGTATATCTCATGGTATATCTGGTATATCTGGTATATCTGGTATATTTTGTGTTATGTCTGGTATATTTGGGGGTATATCTGGTATATCTCACGGTATATCTGGTATATCTCATGGTATATCTGGTATATTTTGTGTTATATCTGGTATATCTGGGGGTATATCTGGTATATCTCACGGTATATCTCATGGTATATCTGGTATATCTGGGGGTATTTCTGGTATATCCCACGGTATATCTGGTATATCTGGTATATCTCATGGTATATCTGGTATATCTCAGTGAAATTATGGTATATCTCACGGTATATCTGGTATATCTGAGGGTATATCTGGTATATCTCAGTGAAATTATGGTATATCTCAGGGTATATCTGGTATATCTGGTATATCTCAGTGAAATTATGGTATATCTCAGGGTATATCTGGTATATCTCACGGTATATCTGGTATATCTGGTATATCTCAGGGTATATCTGGTATATCTCACGGTATATCTGGTATATCTGGTATATCTCATGGTATATCTGGTATATCTCAGTGAATATCTGGTATATCTCATGGTATATCTGGTATATCTCAGGGTATATCTGGTATATCTGGTATATTTTGTGTTGTGTCTGGTATATCTGGGGGTATATCTGGTATATCTGGTATATCTCATGGTATATCTGGTATATCCCACGGTATATCTGGTATATCTGGTATATCTCATGGTATATCTGGTATATCTCAGTGAATATCTGGTATATCTCATGGTATATCTGGTATATCTCAGGGTATATCTGGTATATCTGGGGGTATATCTGGTATATCTCAGGGTATATCTGGTATATCTCAGGGTATATCTGGTATATCTCACGGTATATCTGGTATATCTGGTATATCTCAGGGTATATCTGATATATCTCAGGGTATATCTGGTATATCTGGTATATCTCAGTGAAATTATGGTATATCTCAGGGTATATCTGGTATATCTCAGGGTATATCTGGTATATCTCAGTGAAATTATGGTATATCTCACGGTATATCTGGTATATCTGGTATATCTCCTGGTATATCTGGTATATCTCCTGGTATATCTCATGGTATATCTGGTATATCTGGTATATTTCATGGTATATCTGGTATATTTCATGGTATATCTGGTATATCTCGGAGTATATCTGGTATATGTCAAGGTATATGTGGTATATATTGGTCTATTTCTATAAGTTTCATTTATATGAACCTAAATTTGATGTATTTTTATGTTGGTTTAATGTGATTGATGTTTTTCGCATATATATTGTAATTTTTGTATACCTGTTCACAAGTATTAATGAAATTGTTTTCCGTAAATGTTAAATATGCAGGAAATGGCAGGAAAAATCTCATTCGTGCCTTATGTCTCCTCATCCGATTATTATGTTGGTAAAATAACCAACATATCACGTCTTCAAAATTTTGCAACATTGAAGACGACCCTACAAGGATTTGGGTTACTGAATAGATTTCAGGGCTTATGTTTTGGTTTCATCACAAGGATGAAACATATAGAGTTTACAGCTGGATTCTTGCATCATATATTATTGATGCAAGATAGAGATCAATCGGGGAAAGAACTCCGAGTTATTGTAAATGGTGCACCCCACCTCTTTGGATACGAAGAGTTTAGCCTAATCACCGGTATGATGTTTATCGGTGACGAAGGAAGTCCAGCTCAAAGTGGCCGTTTGCGTAAAAATTTCTTCAAGACCGATAGGCCAATAAAGAAAGTGGAGTTGGAGAAGGTATTTGCAAACCTTCCATTGTCCACAGAGCCTGAAGATGTTTTGAGGTTGGCTCTGATATATACTCTGGAAATAATTCTTTTGGCCGATCATAATTTGAGGGCCATTAATGATGAATATTTGGATTTAGTTGAAGACGTTGACAAGTTTAATATCTACCCCTGGGGTAAGATAGTCTATGACTTCACCGTAAGGAGGTTGAAGAATATTAATCTTCAAAAAGTTGGAGGGGTCGCTTCAACTTACAGTGTCTATGGTTTTTCTTGGGCACTGCAAGTTTGGGCCTACGAGGCCATACAAGTGCCTATTACTGATTTAGCAACTTGTACGTCTCCAGATGCATTGCCCAGGATATTACGCTGGGAGAATCCAAAGAAGGGGCACTATTTGAAGTTTTGGGACATAAACCATAAAATATTCCAGGCTTCAGATGTAAGTTTGTTGCCTATATGTTTTTGTTATTAAATTTATTTTATTTATATTTTCGATTGTACTTAACTAACTGGTATATGTTTCCGTTGTATATGATACAGTTTCATATGCTGACGAGACTCACTCCTAATGAATCGGAGATAAAGAGTCCGTACTTAATTTCGGCACAACAATATGCGAGGCTGCAACCTGGCCTTGGTGTGCCAAACGTTAGTGGCTTATCTCATGAGTTGCCTTCCAAAGGCGATGAAGATCAACACACATCTGGTCACAGTGGTGATAAAAGTGACCCTATCCCTGAAGTCCAAAAAGATGAACCTTCATCTCATTCATCAACTTCCATTATGGAGGTAATATAATACGGCACATATAAAACCCTTGGACTTTTAATTAGTTTATGTCATTAATTGCAACCTTGTACGAATAAATTTTTATGCTTTGTAATTTTAGGTGTTGCAAGAGCTTCGAGAATTGAAGAAGGAGGTCATCTCAATAAAAGAAAACCAAAATTGGATGAAGGATGTGTTGAATCAGTTGTTGAGACAACAACAAAAGACTGCAACAGATATAGATGCAGTGAAACCTGGTGGGAACTCGTCCAGGAAAAAAAGTGTCCCACTTACTGACCCACGTAAGGTGGCCTCTGTACATATTTTAGTGGACGAAGATGATGTGACGTCCACGGAAGAAGAGCCAGTAGTGGGTACTGATACATGCAGAGAAATGATTCTGTTGAGCACAGAAGAAATTGGGGAGGAAACAACCAAGGTTCATTCTGATCATCAGGAAGAATCAGTGGGTGTGACTGAAGAATGTCCCACTGAACTGAACCTTGGAAAGCAGCCAGTCCATGCAACCGAAGTAGATGATAACTTGGCAGGTCTGGATTTTTCTACTTTGGAATATATTTTAGAGGCTGCCCCTATCCGCACCGGTACCACCTCAGTGCGATTAGGTTCGATACCATCAAAGGGCGTTAGTTCGACTGGCACGTCCGCACCCTTTGGTAATATATATAGTAGGAGGAAGAGAAAAGTTGGTCCCTCCCTAAAATCCCCATATGTGCAGCCGAAGAGGAAATCAGGTATATCAATAAAGTCCCACCAATCGGACCAAGCACAACAAGCTGGTGTGTATGATCCGATGAGAGGGTTTGATGAATCCAGATATACCTACTTCTTGGAATGGTTATATCAACATTATAACGACAACCAGTATGTATTTCCTACTACTTATTGTCTTATTTATTCATCCAATTTGAGGGTATTTTTTTTAACCCACGTAATATGGTTAATTACTGATGTCTTTGTTATTCTTCAAAATGTAGGGAAAGTATTATTGTTGGTTGCCCAAGTAAGGGTATGGCTAACTCTACTTGGTTTCATCGTATATTGAAACCACAATCATCTTTACTCAATGAGGTACATGTTTTGGTTATGTTCATTTATGGATATATCTGGTTATATGTTGTTATTTGGTTTATGGATTGTTATTCAATATATTTGGTATTCTAAAGTGAAACTAACAACACATATATCTCATATGTCTGGTATCAACGATGCGTAATTTTAAATTGGCAAAATAACTTCAGCACATAGATTGCGGACTATGGCTGTTGAGGAAGAAAGAGGAACTTCATCCGCACTTGTTCCTAAATAACAATTGGACAACTGTAGACTCGTCGTTTTGGGTAAGACTTTTACTTAGTATATCTGAGGGTAAATTTAAAAATATGTTGTATATATCGTACTTTTCCATGTCATATCTGGTCAATTTGCAGATGATGTAACAAATTTTCTTTAAAATTACTATATTTTAAAATGTAGGCTTACATCGATGCAAGTGGAAGTGAATGGAAGAAGTTGAAGAAGAATGACCACTTGTCTTTTTGGTTGAATGATAAGAAGTGGTTTGATTACGTGACTGGTAAAATACTTTTAAACTTATGATTCTGTGTTGCATATCTGGGAAAACTTGAACATTTTATCGTTTCATATGATAATATAAATTTCTTGTTTGTTTTGAAACAGGTGTCCGGCCTGATATAGGTAAACCATGGATTCGTGTCTCCAATATATATGGTGTTATATTGGAGAAGGGTCATTGGATCGCTATCGGACTTGACATCAGACAACAACAAATTAACGTATATGATTCACTTCCTAAACACATAAGAGATGGAGCTCTCAAGAAAAGGTTACATAATTTATCTGTCATGATCCCAAACTTGATTCATAACTTGGATGTGGTTGAACATGACAAAATCATAGAGAAGTGGCCCATATATCGTAATGCAATAGCTGTTCCACAGCAAGTTCAAGTGTAAGTATATTTTATTATTTGGTTAGTGACATCGATTTAAGTGAGATATACCATAAGTTATATTGCATTACTTATACGGACTTATTGTTTACTTCAATATATTACACAGGGGTGACTGTGGCATATATGCACTGAAGTTCATTGAGTATTTAGTAAATGAGAAGCCACTGACTGACATCAAAGACGAGGCTATAGGTTTCTTCAGAAAGAAACTTTGTTGTGAACTTTTCTTTGCGGACGATGAATACATAATTGTTTAATCTGGTATGCAATAAAGATTATATTTTTATATAATTGATCAACTACTTGATTATGATTCTGTGTTGCAGAACATTTATGTATTATACCGTATGGACTTTATGTGTTAAGGTATTTTTGTGCATTTTACAACTTAACGGGTATGGCATATATATAAACTTATCAGTTTTATTTTTTATGGCCCATATTTGGTATATCTGTTATCTGGTTATTTTTCTGTTGGCTTATCTGATAATATAACACTTTTTTGGTAGGTTGTAAGCAACTTCCAAATGGTATCTGATGTTGCTTCATTCTTGTAAAGACTAACTGGTATATCACTCAACAGAGGCAACAACAATGCCTATTTAGGCTTTCTCTGGAGTGCTTTGTTGTGAACTTTTATGCAGCTTGACATAGGCTTAGTATCATGGATTACGTGCTTTAAATATTGTAAATCGGTTACTATCTGTAAATGTAATGGTTATGAGAACATTTATGTAATGTTTGTAATTATATATGTGATCAATTTATGTAAAATTGTACTCATACATTACTTTGGTGTAATAATGAAATGAAGGAAATCGGTTTTGGTTATGATTTATTCCATCTGTTACTGAAATTGTAATATCCAAATTCTGGGATAAATTTTTTGTAGTTCTGGAACTCATTCATAGTGAAATTTTTTGGTATATCTGGTATATCTGAGGGTATATCTGGTATATCTGAGGGTATATCTGGTATATCTGGTATATCTGAGGGTATATCTGGTATATCTCAGGGTATATCTGGTATATCTCAGGGTATATCTGGTATATCTGGGGGTATATCTGAGGGTATATCTGGTATATCTCAGGGTATATCTGGTATATCTCAGGGTATATCTGGTATATCTGGTATATCTCAGTGAAATTATGGTATATCTGAGGGTATATCTGGTATATCTGGTATATCTCAGTGAAATTATGGTATATCTCACGGTATATCTGGTATATCTGGTATATCTCAGTGAAATTATGGTATATCTCACGGTATATCTGGTATATCTGGTATATCTGAGGGTATATCTGGTATATCTGAGGGTATATCTGGTATATCTCAGGGTATATCTGGTATATCTCAGGGTATATCTGGTATATCTGGTATATCTCAGTTAAATATCTGGTATATCTGAGGGTATATCTGGTATATCTGGTATATCTCAGTGAAATTATGGTATATCTCACGGTATATCTGGTATATCTGGTATATCTGAGGGTATATCTGGTATATCTCAGGGTATATCTGGTATATCTGAGGGTATATCTGGTATATCTCAGTGAAATTATGGTATATCTCACGGTAATTATGGTATATCTCATGGTATATGGGGTTATATCTCATGGTATATCTTATAAAATAATATAACAACACATATCTCATATACGTGGTACATGAAATTATGGTATATCTCACGGTATATCTGGTATATCTGGTATATCTGAGGGTATATCTGGTATATCTCAGGGTATATCTGGTATATCTCAGGGTATATCTGGTATATCTGGGGGTATATCTGGTATATCTGAGGGTATATCTGGTATATCTCAGTGAAATTATGGTATATCTCACGGTAATTATGGTATATCTCATGGTATATGGGGTTATATCTCATGGTATATCTTATAAAATAATATAACAACACATATCTCATATACGTGGTACATGAAAATTTAGAGACAGGGCATAATATAACACTATCATTAATGCAAAATTCAGATACATAAATGTTCAACTTGAAATCAGCATAAAATATTACAGGGTACATGAAAATCTTCATTCTTGAGAAGGTAGGGAAGGTTCTACAATCATCTGACGAAAAACATTACAAGTCCTTCTGTTATGACCACTAATTCCACAACGACTGCACAACATTAACTTCTTTATTACTTCCCCATGTGAACGTATGCGTCGCTTTCGTAGTCTGCCAGATTTTCTCTTTGTGTTAGGAGGAAGTTCAACTAGGTCCATGATTTCTTCTGGAATGTCCCACTGACCATTGTCAGTTGCTGGAAAAATTGCCTCCGCATATGCGATAATATAACAATTGACTGTGTATAATCGGTCAACCAAGGACTGGACATCAACATCTTGAAAACGGGCCGCTGCAATGGCATGACAACAGGGGATTTTGTGAACATCAAATTCCCTGCAGCTACAACTTCTGTTCAGTAGATCAACATCTTGACTAGTATCACCGTGTACAACCTGACATCATATAAATGAACTAGTTAAATAGATGGTTTAAACATTAGAAGTAATTAAAACACATGCGCTATTAAATTGACATATTTAAAAATTCAATAACAATATAATGATGTACGATCCCATACCTGGAAAACATGTGCATTAATTCTGAAAACCCTGTACCTTAAGGACTTATTGTGATTTGCACGCATAATTGAGTCGACCTCATCGGTAAGTAATCGAGTTCCCCATCTCATCCCAACCTCCCTACGTTCGACAAACCAATGTTGTATTTTGCTACGGTAGTACTCAGCAAGCATGGTTATAGGCAACTCACGAGCAGATTTCATGACATTATTAAATGACTCTGAACCATTTGTGGTCATTATACCGTATCTGTTCCCAGGAAAATGAAATCTTGACCACTTGTCTTTACCTGCTTCCAATAAGTACTTCTCTATATCAGGATCGATCAGTCTCAAATCCCCCATGTATTTGTCAAATTCACGCTTCGTATATGCCCTTGCGCAACATCTGAACAAAGGTGTGATATCAGGATTCTTAAATTTGTGGTTCAAATTCATCTCCATGTGAAATGCACAATATCCATGCAAAGCATTGGGGAATGCCTTAGGAACAGATTGTATAATGCTTTGGTGTCTATCTGAAACAATAACAAGATCATCAATGTGCCCAAATATACCGGATAGTTTTAACAAAAACCATTCCCAGGCTTCATTATTCTCAGAATTTCCAACACCAATGGCCAATGGATATATGTTGTTATTTCCATCTGAAGCATTTGCTACGAATAATGTCCCAGCATACCTACCTGATAGGAATGCACCGTCGACTGTAATTACATGTCTTATACAAGATAAAAAACCTCTGATACATGGACCTAGTGCCAAAAAAAAGTACTTAAATCTTCCGGACTGGTCAACTTCAATATGTGTCACGCTACCAGGATTTCTTTCCTTCAAAACATGACAGTAGGAAGGAAGCTTCAGGAATGATTCCTCTTCACTGCCACGTAGCAAATAAAGAGCCTTCTCTTTCGATCTGTATGCTGTGGTGTAACCAATCTCAATCCCAAACTCATTTTGACAATCATCAATAATATCTTTGGGCTTATAAATTCTTCCTGGTCGGACCAACTTCATTTTTATGGCATTTCCTATCACTCTTGAGGTTGCAGTCCTATTCTTCCTCATGTAATTGTTAGGATCACAAGTATGTCTTGATTCGTATTCTTTTACCCTGAACCTATCAGATCCAGTGATCCTATTACATCTAATCATCCAACTACAAGTAGATTGAATGCAACGTATTAGAACACGGTCTTTCCTACTAGTCAGTGTCCTCGTCTCAAATCTGTTTCTTATGGCATAAAGACCGACATGTGTTGTGAAATCTATCTTATTGTCAAACACTTGATCAACTTTCAAATCAAGCTCAACATGTGCCACAGACGACGAAACGTCACCATTAGAAATAATCTCTGTGGGTGTACTGGATGGACCGATACCTAATTCATTATTGTTTCTAATTACAGTTCTTCCTTCAGACTGGGATAAACCATAATTCTCATGATTTCTAACAATGACCCTTTCTGTTTCAACTTGTGTCCTTTCATTATGAATTGCATGCAAACCTCCCATTGAGGACATATCACGATCAACGTTTTCGTTGACAGGTATATCTGGTAATTCATATTCTCTAATCATATCAATATCTCCTTCATCACCCATTTGCGGCGGAACTAAATTGTGATCTACATCATCTGGTATACTATCAAGTACATTATCGCAACCACCATTTGGATTTTGAGATCCTTCTTGCATATTAGTATCGCTCAAGAAATTTACATTACGGCCTCCGGTATTAAAAACTTGCTCATGGCAAATAGAATTACTTGTACCTACAGATCTTATCACATTTTTTGTGACATATAGAACAGCCTTCCTTTCATTATCTTCAACGTGAAGGTCAAAAAACTCTTCCAATTCTTCATCATCACCTATTAAAACAGATGGTAATGTCAAATCATTCTTATAGAAGTATCTCACTTCAAGTTCATACTTGAACTTATCCATCTTTAACTTGAGAAACAACTTTTCTTTAAGTTCATTATACAACCATCCTTTTTTTATCTTCATCACCAAACCTTCACCTCCTTGATATACTTTTTTACCATCCTTCAATGACCATTTACCATTGTGAATGATTAGAATACTAAGGCTATCCATTCTGTAAAATGTTTATAAATAATTAGGTCTATCTCATTCAAAAATACGTAAAGTTTAATTGATATATCAAATAATATACAACATATTGAACTGCGTTATTAGTATATAACATATATACCTGATTAAATGTGTAATAGATGGAGATATACCAACATATACATAGATATACCAGATATACCGTGAGATATACCAGATATATCCTGAGATATACCAGATATACCGTGAGATATACCATAATTTCACTGAGATATACCAGATATACCGTGAGATATACCAGATATACCGTGAGATATACCAGATATACCCTGAGATATACCAGATATACCCTGAGATATACCAGATATACCAGATATACCCTGAGATATACCAGATATACCTCATATATACCAGATATACCCTGAGATATACCAGATATACCGTGAGATATACCAGATATACCCTGAGATATACCAGATATACCGTGAGATATACCAGATATACCCTCAGATATACCAGATATACCAGATATACCCTGAGATATACCAGATATACCCTGAGATATACCAGATATACCCCCAGAAATACCAGATATACCGTGAGATATACCAGATATACCCTGAGATATACCAGATATACCAGATATACCGTGAGATATACCAGATATACCCTGAGATATACCAGATATACCTCATATATACCAGATATACCCTGAGATATACCAGATATACCCTGAGATATACCAGATATACCCTCAGATATACCAGATATACCCTGAGATATACCAGATATACCCTGAGATATACCAGATATACCCCCAGAAATACCAGATATACCGTGAGATATACCAGATATACCCTGAGATATACCAGATATACCAGATATACCGTGAGATATACCAGATATACCCTGAGATATACCAGATATACCCCAGATATACCAGATATACCCTGAGATATACCAGATATACCCTGAGATATACCAGATATACCTCATATATACCAGATATACCCTGAGATATACCAGATATACCCTGAGATATACCAGATATACCCTCAGATATACCAGATATACCCTGAGATATACCAGATATACCCTGAGATATACCAGATATACCCCCAGAAATACCAGATATACCGTGAGATATACCAGATATACCCTGAGATATACCAGATATACCAGATATACCGTGAGATATACCAGATATACCCTGAGATATACCAGATATACCTCAGATATACCAGATATACCCTGAGATATACCAGATATACCCTGAGATATACCAGATATACCCTCAGATATACCAGATATACCAGATATACCCTGAGATATACCAGATATACCCCCAGAAATACCAGATATACCGTGAGATATACCAGATATACCCTGAGATATACCAGATATACCCTGAGATATACCAGATATACCAGATATACCCTGAGATATACCAGATATACCTCATATATACCAGATATACCCTGAGATATACCAGATATACCCTGAGATATACCATGAGATATACCAGATATACCCCCAGAAATACCGAATATACCAGATATACCCTGAGATATACCAGATATACCCCCAGAAATACCGGATATACCAGATATACCCCCAGATATACCGGATATACCAGATATACCCTCAGATATACCACATATACCCCCACATATAAAAAACTGAATATAGCATTTCATAAATGTTTCGATTACACGCGGCCAAAAATATATGTTTCTATTAATTATTATTGAATTGGGGTAACAGTTTAATACGGTTTTTCAACCAAAAATCTGTTTAAATAATACCCATATCAGTTCCTCGCGAAAGTATGAAGCAAATTGTTGGAAATTTTCCGAAAATATATCAGTCCCAATCGCATTTTTCTGGTAGTTATTATTTAAAAATCCTGGTACAAATTGCAACATTTACATCTTAATAAAAATTGCAAATATTGTTGGAAGATATTACTAACCTCATTTTTATAATTTTTCCACGATGACACGCAACAATGGTGAGAAGATCAGTGAAGAGAAAAAGAGAGGGTGCGTAGTTGGAGGGAGAAGAAGAAAGAAAATTATTTTGGTGGGAAACTAAATGACCCAACCAAACCGGCTACCGGGAGAGTAAATAGAATTTTGCCTATTTCTAAACTTTTACACAAGGTTGCTCTTTTTTAAACTATATTAAGGATTTTGCCTATTTTAGACAAAATCCCTACCCCTAAAGATGTTTTTTCGAAAGTTTAGAGCATGGAGTGACTTACATCTTACTAATTATGAATTTCGTTTTTTTTTTTTTTATCTCATGAATTTCGTTTTCTTATATTTGTGTTTGTTGTTTATTTAAAAATAATAATATGATTTCATTTCTATAAAAAAAAAATATTAATATATAATTTAATCAATATACGAGCTAATAAATTTCCAGCCTTTTAAAAAAGTAAAATCCAAACCATTAATATTTAATGACTCAAACTATTATTTGAATTAAAAAAATATACGATAAATTATGAAAATAAAATTGTTAATTTACATGATAAATTGGATAATGGGTCATCAAACTATTAATTTTTTTTAAAACACTATTAACCATTTGAGATGACAATATCGTTGTCCTAATAGAAGAGACTAGGTTTACAAAATTGAACAAAAATTTATCCTCATTACACTTATAAAAATTGAGACTAGTTTTTTTTTTTTACAAAAAAATATTGAGAAATTCTATAATTTATTTGGCAAATCTTCTAAATTTTCAACAACAAAAAAATCAAATTATATTATATTAAAAATTGGTGAACTTAATAACTTTTAGACATTCATCCTCAAATATCCCACCTATGAGAGTTCCGGTTATGCCTTACCTAACTTTCTTAAAACATATTGTCGTAGAAGGCTCAAAAAGGCGTATGAAACCTTTTTGCAATTTGCAGAAGGAAAGAGAAAAGATAGATTATAACGTACATGTTCTGCACCATTTTTTACTACATCTTTTTCATTATTTTAATCTTCTTTCATATATTTGAGGTATACATATATTGCATTTTGAGTATTAAAAGTTCTTGAAATCAACATGTAGGTCATGTTAGTGATAGATAGTAGAGATGGTAGAGAATAAAGATATCTTAAGTAAGAAAAAAAATAATGTTTTAAAATTTTAAGAAAACTATTGGGCATTGTATGTATATATGGGCTTATATGTAGTAGATAATAAAGCACATGTGTCTCTCTTTGAGATATATATAGTCTTTCTATTAATAGATATTTTTGTAATAATTTTTGTATTCATTTTCTTGCAGTTTCAATAACAATAAATCATTTTTTCTCTATCTTTCTCACTCTTTGTTTGTTTTGTTGAATGGTATTAGAGCTACAGCTTCAAGGCTCGAGCATGGCAAACAATAATGGTGGTCAGTTAGGTTCTCCATCCTCCTAATCCCAATCGAAAGAGCGTGTGAATCAGAATGGTGTCTCCTGTTTCAATTCCAAATAAGCCATATTGTGTCTCTGGGCTTGGGGTTCCGAATCGTTTCCAAGGGTGTGGCGCTAGTGTAAGTTTGATTGATATACTTGCCCAAAGTTTGTCGTCATCCCCACCTATGAATGTGTCCTTACCAATCGAGTTAGGTGATCATAACTATTTAATTTGGAAGGATCAAATTCTTACATATGTTACTGCATTTGGGTTAGAGGGTATAATTGATGGTTTTTTTTATTACTCCTCAAAACTTTCTTGAAGGATCTTTATGTCCAAACCCTACTTTCTTGAATTGGAGTAGATTGAATTCTATAGTGAAAGGATGGATTTATGGATCTGTTTCTGCTTCGATATTGGGTTATTTGAGCAGTGGTATGTTTGCTCGTGAGCAGTGGGTGGCGTTTGAGGAGTCCTACTAGGTGAATGTTCAAGTAAAAGTCATGGTGCTTTGTGGTCAATCACATAGTTTACATAAGGGTAAATTGTTTGTTTCACAATATATGATTAAGGCAAAAACCATTTATGGTTAGTTAGCTTCAATTGGTTCTCCTATTTGTGAGAGAGATTTAATTCATTATGTGTTGGAGGGTCTTGGACCTCGCTATCTATCTTTTGTTTTGAATATGAATATGCGTGAGGTTCAACCATCTATTAACACGCTTCATAATCTTCTTGAGGGATATGAAAGAACTTTGCAAAAGCAGTATTCTTCTTTTGATCAAAATTCTGTGTTTCTTGCACATGTGGCTTGGTTTCATCCCAAGAATTCTTTCAAGTCTTCGGTTAGTAAAATTGGTGGTAATAGAACAAGTGGGCAGCCTTCAAGATGGAATCTTAAACAATTTATGCAAGCTTCTAGTGTACAGAAGTCAAATGGTGAATCTAGACAGAATAGTGTAAATTTTAAGAAGCCTACTAAAGATCGACCAATTTGTCAAATTTGTGAAAAGGTGGGACATAATGCGCAGTCTTGTTTTGTTTTAAGAGATTTTCTCTTAAACAAATCCAATCCTTCGACTATGGTGGCTCAACATGATACTTCTTCTGCTGTGGATGGCTCTAACTCAACTTCTTGGATTCTTGATACTAGGGCCAATCATCATGTCACATCTGATTCTAATCAAATATCCTCTTCTGTGCCATACTCCGGATCAAAGGGAGTTATGATAGGTAATGGTCAAAAAATTCCTATTATTGGTATCGGTTTTGCTGTTTTAGATGTTCATTCTCAGTGTAATTTGCCTTTACATGAAATGCTTCATACACCCACTGATGTTGTTAATTTGATTTCAGTGAATAAATTGTGCACTGATAATAAGGTTTCGATTGAATTTGATCCATACGGTTTTTGTGTTAAGGATCTGAAGTCGAAGGAAGTGAAGGTTCAAGGGCCCAATGTGCATGGTTTGTGTAAACTGGAAGGTTCTGTTGCTCGGACTGTGAATGGTGGTGATTACTTGGATCCATGTTCGTTTCATGTCTCACTTGAGAAATGGCATGAGAGGTTAGGGCATCCCTCCTTTTCAATTGTACAAAGTGTTGTTAGGAAATATGCTTATGATGTTTCTGTGATAACTAAGGATAGTAATAACGCTCCTTTTTGTTTTGTGTGCCAATTGTCTAAGTATTATAAGCAACCGTTTGGGTCTTCTCATGTTCATTCAAATACTCCCTTTGCTTTGTTGTAATTAGATTTGTGGACTGTTTCACGTATTGTTAATACTACTTACAAGTATTTTTTGTCCATTTGTGATGATCATTCTTGGTTTACATGGATTTTTTTGTTAACTTCTAAAAATCAAACTGCTTCTGTTTTTCTTAAGTTTAAAGCTTATGTGGAAAGGCAATTTGAATTTAAGCTTAAAGCTATTCAAACAGATGGTGGTACCGAATTTAAACCATTAACGACAGTTCTTGCTAAGGATGGTATCTTGCATAGACTTACATGTTCTCATACATCCGAGCAGAATGGTGTAGTGGAGTGTCGTCATAGACGTATAGTTGAGCGTGGTTTGGCTCTTTTGTACACTGCACATATGCCTTTTGAATATTGGACGTATGCAGTTAGCACAGCTACTATTTGCTCAATCACTTATCTTCTAAAGTTTTGTCTAGTTTGTCACCCTTTGAGGTGTTATTCAAGAAGCAGCCACATTATAGTTCCCTTAAGGTTTTTGGTTGTCAGTGTTTCCCATGCCTTAGGTCTTATAATACTTATAAGCTTGAGCCAAGATCTTCTGAGTGTGTATTTTTGGGATATGGAATGGATCATAAAGGATTTTTATGCCTTGACAAAGCTATATGGAAAATTTTGGTGAGTAGACATGTTTTTCATGAACAAAACTTTCCTTTTAATATAGATGGGTAAGAGGTTTTATCACCTAGTTTTGCTAGTGAAAGTGAAGTAAATGTGGTTTTACCCTCAAAATTTTTCGTTGCTACATCTATTAAACCTGTCACATGTGACAAGTCAACATCGCCAACTGTTCCTCTGTCCTATTGCCTACTTTATCTACTGTTCTTGTGGTGCCAACAACTACTTTGTCTCATTCTCCATTTTCTAGTTGTTTTGAGCACTCTTTCAACTCAGTTCCTAAACCTACTGTAGTAGAGTCAACAACAATGTTTGATGATGATGGTACTATGGGTTGTTATGTACCAAGAAATAAGCTGTTAGCTCTACCCGAGGACTACAATGTTGGGTGTTAATGTTCCACCTCTGCCAAGTAATGATTTGTCTCTTACTACTGCATTACCTACTCTACCAATTGACAAATCTATGCTACCAATTTTGCCTACCAATAGTCATCCCCTGACTACTCGAGCAAAAGTAGGTACATCGAAGCCCAAATTACTTGTTGCTTCTTTCTCTTCTAGTGCTCACCTTTCTGAACCAAGAAATTACAAGGAAGGTCTTAAATGTCCTGAGTGGCACAAAGCAATGCAGAAGGAGATAAATGCACTTTTAGCAAATGATACATGGGAAATGGTTGAGTTGCCCTCTGATCACACTCTAATTACATGTAAGTGGGTTTTTCGGGTAAAATTACTTGCTGATGGATCTTTGGATAAATATAAGGCACGGTTGGTGGCGAAGGGTTTTTTACAAGAGTTTGGTGTGGATTTTTCAAAAACTTTTAGTCCGATTGTAAAAACAACTACAATTCGTGTTGTTATGGTTCTTACTTTGTCCAAAGGATGGGGTGTGCGCCAGGTTAATGTTAATAATGCATTTTTGCATGGTAATTTGCTTGAGGATGTGTATATGATACAGCCCCCTGGGTTTGAGAATTCTAATAAGCAGCTTGTTTGCAAGCTCAATAAGGTGCTTTATGGTCTTAAACAAGTTCCAAGAGCTTGGTATCAAAAGTTGTGTACTGCTTTGGTTGGTATGGGTTTTACTAGTGTTAAATCTGATAGTTCCCTATTTATTAAGTCCACTGCTTCTTCTATGTTGGTGGTTCTTGTATATGTTGATGATATTTTAATAACAGATTCTAATGGAGATCAGATTGATGCTCTAGTGTCTCAACTTGACTTAAAGTTTTCTTTGAAGGACCTTGGCTTATTAAAGTATTTTTTGGGTGTTGAGGTGACTTATTCTAAGGGTTGTATGCATTTTTTTTAGCATAAGTATGTGTTAGATTTGCTGCATAGTATTGGTCTTGATGATGCTAAGGCATCTACTACTCCAATGGTTTTTGATAAACTGTTGAGTAAGGTTGATGGAGTTCCTCTAAGTGATGTTACTGTTGGTTTTCTTCAGTACCTCACTCTTACACGTCCTGATATATCGTTTTTAGTCAACAAGTTATCTAAAGGGGACTTCTCAGTTTGGTTTGTGTTTGTCGAAGTCACTCATTCTTGATTTAGTTGCCTATTGTGATGCTGATTGGGTGAGTTGTCCTAACGATCGTCGTAGTACTAGTGCTTACTGTGTTTTTCTTGGTGATTCACTGATTTCTTAGTATTCTTCTAAACATAAGGTTGTCTCTCGTAATAGTACTGAGAGTGAGTACCGAGCTATAGTGCTAGCTGCTGCAGAGATTACTTGGTTGAAGTCTTTGTTATCTAACTTGTCTGTTTCAAATTCTATTCCTCCAATATGGCTGACTGATAATGTTATTGCTCAAGCATTGGCTCATAATTCTGTATTTCATGCTCGTACCAAACACATTAAAATTAATCATTATTTTATTTGTGATTAAGTGGTTAAAGGTGATTTAAGTATTGCTCATGTGGCATCTTCTAATAAGATTACTAATGCTCTTACCAAACCATTACCAATTGCTTCTTTTCTATTTTTCAAACCTAAACTGATGGTCTTACCAAAACCATTAGTTTAAAGGGGGTATTGAGCGTTGTATGTGTATATGGGTTGAGATGTAGTAGATAATAAAGCGCACGTGTCTCTCTTTAAGATATATATAATCTTTATATTAATAGATATTTTTGTAACAGTTTCTGTATTCATTTTCTTGCAATTTTAATAACAGTAAATCATTTCTTTTCTATCTCTCTCGCTCTTTGTTTGTTTTGTTGAAAAAACAAGTATATGCAATGACAGATCTTTTAAGAGGTAGGGCGAGACTGTGCCCTGGCCATTTTTTTTTTACAAAAAACTAATTACATGTATATTTTAACATTAAATAAATATTTTATTTGTAGTAGTATATTGTGTCTAATTTTTATATACATATTTTGGCATATATTAATAATATTTAATAAATACGTAGATAAAATGATATAAATTGTAAATAAAGTAGTTAAATATACATACATTTCTATGTATTTGGTATCTATTAACAACAGAAATAAAATTGTAGTCATATATTATGTAAAAATTCTTCTTAAATGTGATAATCTAAAAAAAAAATTTAAATATTTAAATTTAGACTTAATATTATAAAAATAAAATTAAAAAATAAATATATGATAAGCTTAATATTAAAACTATTAAGTTTATATTTATCATATTTTATTTCAATCTAAATTTTAACTTTATCAAATATTTGACATTTTATTTTAATAATATTTTTAAAAAAATTATATAAAAATTTTATTATTTTTAGTCAGTTTTATATTGTTTATAAATATATATTTTTAAATATGATATCAAGATTAAAATTTTAAATCATATTTTAATTTTTACATTTTCATATGTTTATTTTAGTTTTAGTTTTTTAACAACTATAAATTTTGATGTGTTTGATTGAGTTTTCTATTTGCTTAGATTTTTTAGTTAATAAATTTATTTTATTCATGAATGATACTAATATTTACTAACTTATTATATTTTTGTTTAATTTTTATTATAAGTTAATTATAATGTGTTAACTATATGTTTTTTGAGTGTTAACTCTCTATGTCTTTATTATAATATGATATGAAAAATTCAATGTTGGTTTAAATATAATTTATTATAATTTTCTACTAATTTTTTATTTTGTATAAAAAAAATTAGTCTCTCTTAAATTTTTTTTTTTTTAGCTCTGTTCCTGAGTCTTTGTTAGTGAAATTTTGAAGATGTGATAGTCTAATGAAGAGACCATTATATATAATGGAGAATTGACATCTTATATAACATATTCATTTTAGTTCTTCATTTTTACAGAAAAATATAAGGTACAAAAAGTGTAGATTAAATCAATAATTACTATTAACAAGATGTGTGAAACAAGTAATATATAAGGTATTATCTTCATATTTTAGAGTAATAATTATTACCAGTCCTTAATTATTCTACTATTTATCAAAAATTCTTATTTTTTTTTGTGTGAATTAAGTAATAAATGTTTTTTTATTAAATAATATTTAAAATATTACCATGCTCAACTTTTTTAGATTATAATAATAATATTATAATTTTAAATAAATAAAAGTAGCATGATATTTTAGACACTTTATTTTTATAAATTAAATAGATTGATCATTTTTTTTTAAATTTATACACATTTGTCACCTAATTATTACAATTGTGAAAATTTTAATCATTTCTTGCCAATTTTGGTTTTCTAAGTCATTTTTTTTTTATGAAAATACTTAAATTAGGTTAAATTAAACCTTGTTGAAAAATGTAATTTTTTATTTTTTTTTTCAACTTTTTTAAATATAATTTTTTCTAATTATAACACAGCTGAAAAATGTAACTATACAAAACATATCTATAAGTACGTAAACGAGTTATTTGGTAAACTTGGTCAAGGATATTATTGTTAAAATAACTTTTTTTTAATATGATAAGACAACTAATAGATTTAAAATTGAGACACAAATTCTAAATGTTTAAATATTAAATGAGCTTCGTGGTCACGAGTTTCGTTGCCTAATTGTAAAAAGGATAAATATTTTATTTCTTATTATAAATTTTAAGTTCCTTTTAATTTATTATCTCATATTTTTTTATTAATTTAATATTTTATGTTGTTTTTTTTAACATATATTTTTAATTAGTATTTACATTAAATTTAGGATAAGTGTTGTATTCCTTATCATAAGTTTTAAATTAGTTTCAATTTACTATTTTTTATATCTCTTAAACATTTTTAATTGATATTAACATTAAATCTTAATGAATAAATCACTTTGAACAATTGGTTTAAAAGGTTAAGAATCTTTTATTAAATAGGAGGTAAGTGGTTTAATTCATATAACAATCTTGTACTTCATGCTATTATTTTTATATCAATTAAGTACTTTTAGTTTATACTTGCAGACAAGCCCAAGCTTTGCACGTATTAGCTATAAAATAAAGCTTTTTTTTAATAAGAAAAAAAAACTTAAAATTTTGTAAAATTAGGTGAAATATTTTTAAAATTTATTATTATGATTATATTAATTATTGTAACTTATAATAAAGTAATTCTTGTAGCTTATTATTAGCTTTATTTTTAATAAATATGTGACACTTCGATAAATTGATTATTAAATTAATCCAAAAATTATATTTATCACCAATAATAAATTGAAATAATATAATCCATAAACTTAATTATTCACCAAAACATCTGGAACAAAAACCACCTGATTGAATCTTAAATCTAAGAGTCGCAGTTGCTCAATATTTAATTAAATAAAAACCTGATAATAAAAGTTTAACTTCCTAAGGGGACCCTTAAAGACTAGAAGATGTGTCAAATCCTCCTCATGTATTACCTGAAAGATGGTAAGTAAATATTGGGGTGAGTGATACCACTCAGTAAACAAACTTCATCATACATGAAATAATAAGCATACATATCAACAACCATTTAACATCATATCATACTCTAGTTATACATGAACATGAAAATGAATATGTAAAAAGTGGTCATTACCCAATCAAAACTTTATTTTTCTCAATGCAATTTATCTTTTTATAGAATGCCTTGACTTCTCGTAACAATTGTGAAGCCAAAATAATACGTCACCCGTCAGTGACCCAATCCAAATAAATCACCCGTCGGTGATTGGCACGCATGAAGGGTAAGTACAAGTGAGCCAAATATCGAAGGGACATAATTGGAATTCCATAACAAATTCTCACATACACAAATACGTCCATACCCAATGGTAAGGAACCAAATGCCCCCGAATATCCTAAGTAGGTTAGGGACACGTCCCTCATACGGCTCAAACAAATACAATATGCTCCCATTCAAAGTCAAATCATAACGATCGTCAAAGGCATTCTATCAAAACACTTTTCACAAAAACGTGTTTGCTTTAATAAAATAAAGCCTTTTTGATATATAAAAAAAAACTTTAACATTCATGTATGCAAATATGCACATGACAAACACATGTTTATGCAATTGACCTTACACACATGAACCATTAATATGAATTATATCTATAATAACAAGCTTAGCATGTAATAAAGTCATACAAACATACAAACAAAATAATTGGACCACTTAATATTTCAAGTATAATGAGTTTACTTACCTCAACGTAGCAACTCAAGCAAAAGTCTAGACCAGCAAAGAAAGTATTTTTCTGTACTCTTAGCCTATTTCAAAATCAAAGAACAATTCAATTATTATTGTTTATTTATTTATTTATTATTATTATTTTTTTTTTCTAATTCTTTAAAAAATATAATTTCCAATTTATATATATATATATTTTAAAAACTAGTACACAAAACGCGTACTTGCTGCGCTTAACATTTTTTATAAAAATATTTAAAATTAATTTTTAAAAACTGATTTTAGTACATACAAAAAAAACATATATGGAATTACACACAAAAATTTTCAAATAATTTGGAGATCAAATTCATACGTAAAATTGAGTTCAAATTAAATTACAACAATCTGTCTTTTAGATTTTCAACACTGAACACATTGAATTATAAAATCAATTAAAATTCAAATAATTATCCAAAAATTACGAAATTTTATCAGATCAATACTAACACATATATAATCGTTTCATAAAAATATTAATCGATTATGGAGTCCCAATCACTATTAACAAAACCAGAATTTCCGAGGAATATTGTCACTAGTTTCATTTTCAGCATAAAACTTTAAACTTCGTAAAACCATAAAAAATTAAATAAAAAATATTTATCAATGATTAAAAAGCCAAAATTTTCCTTATCATGTCTAATTATTTAAATAAAATTTTCAGGTTCCAATTTCAATCGTAGAATATAGAAAATAGTTTAGGAACTCGAGTTGTTCAGAATCTGACAGATTTAAAGTATGAACTTCAAAATTTCATATAAAAATAAATATGTGAAAATTTTTGACAAACGAATATGCGTTAGAATCGTTGAGATGTCTAGTTTAATATAAAAATAAATTTGGATTTAAAAATCACAAAACTAATACAGAAAACGTTCGTTTTATCCACTGCTATTGAAAATTCAATAAACTGTAATACAAAAATTTATTATAAAACATCCCAAAAATCATCATCAAACATAACTTTAAGAATACAACCCTCCAAGATCATATTTTTATCAAATTCTTATCTTAAATATAAATTATTTAATAAAAATATTAAAAGAAATTAAAGAATAATGATGAAGAAGAATTATCTTTATGGATCAATGAGAGTCTAACAACAATTTTTTTTTTCAACGATATGATTTAAGAGTATTTAACCTAATTGTTTTGTTGTTGTTTTGAAGAAAAAGAAGAAGAAAAAGAACGTAAGAATTTAGGTTTCATAACCTAAATATGTTACTACTATTCAAAATAAGATAATAGCTTATTATTATAATTATTATCTTTATTGTTATTATTTAATAAAACCTTAAATGCATTATTTTTTTTTGTAGAGTTTATCCATACATGATCTGCCAAATCTTTTTATTTAATTAATTATTTTTATTTTTAAAACTCATACTTATCCTTAACACTGTTTTAATATAACAATAATCATTTTTTTTTTTTTTTTTTTATTTTAGGATATTACAAAATAAATAATTATTTATTTATTTATTTATAAAGCTTCAAGTGATATTTTTTAATTTTTTTTGGATTTTTTAGAAAAATATTACACTCTATCTATATAAAGATAAAAGTGGATAATAAGAGCAAAGTAAAAAAAAAAAAATGGAAAGTTTAGATATTTTCTTTGCTTGCTTTATAAGTTTGAGAAAAATACGATTAATCTCCTATATTTTTTAATGTCATTTTTTTAAAAAAATATTTTAATTTTAAAATATTAAAAGTGACAAAAATATTAAAATGATTGGCTCTTTTATGTCATCATTCAAATTAATGAAAAAAAAATATATAATTGCTAAATGTTTGTAATAATTTAAATTAATCAAGTAAAAATATTAGTCATCTAAAGAATATAAATTAAAAAATTTATTAAAATAAATTAAGTTAAATTCACCTAATATTATGATAGTAAGATTCATATTTCTTTCATTTCAAGTCACAAATTTAAATAACATAAATACCGTTTGATCTATTTAAAAAAGAATTAAGTTCATTTCAACCACATTAATTAATCTTTAAAATTAATTTAATTTAATAAACTAAATAAAAGAAATAGTACTTTTTGTTAAATTAACAAAAGATCAAAACAATTAAATTTCACCTCCTTTTATAAAAAATAAAAAAAATTCCTAAAAAATAAATGCAAGGTCAAGAGCTACGGTAATAGGTTATAAGATAATTATTTTTATTGCTATGGGAGTAAATAATGTATATCTCATAAATTCATAATTATTCACATTAGAAATAAACTTGAGTATATTATAACTCATTTCAAGAAAATGCTTACACGAAACATGCATATAATTAATTGATCTAAAATATCACATCATTTATATTCTATTAATAAAATTTTTCCATATTATAGTTTTAAATAATTATTGGATATCATAAAATCTTAAATATTAAAATCTTTTTTTATTGATATCTAATTGTATTTGAGAAAAAATTATTTTTATTTCTTCTTTTTATTCTCTGGCTTTAATAAATTTCACTTAAAAAAAACAAAAAAGCTTGATAATTGATTAAAATTTTATATTAATCAATATTCGTAAAATTAAGACTACAAAAGTGAGAAATTAAATTTGTTAACTTTAATAGAAAATTATTTTAACATAAAGAAAATATTTAAGCAGCATCAATACTTACAACCAAAATATCAAAACAAACACTTTCAAACTTAGCATTTTGAATAGCACATTTGGCTTATTGGCTAGTTGATGACCTACAATATGAGCCTCTATATAGTATATAAAATTTCAATACATCTCATTTTGTCAAAATCTATCAAATTAATTTATAGAACATGAAAATAAAATAACTAATTAATCTATGGATAATTTTAGCATATTTTAAAATATTTATAAAAGAAAATATAAATAATTTTAAGAGTAAACAAAAAAGAATGCCAAAAAAAATCATAATGAGTCAAAGTACGTGTAATAATTTAACTTTAACATATAAAAAGAAAGCGAAACAAAAAAATAAAATCTTAAAGCATTGGACAAAAAATACCAAGGGTTGAAGTCAAAAATACAATATCTTTTGTTATATAAATGACTTGATTATTTAATTAATTTTATTTTTAAACTACTTTAGTTAAAAAATATATATATATGTTCATTTTCTTATAATGTTAAAAAAAATATGATTATTTACGTAACAAAAATGAATATATACATTTTTTAAATAAAGTTAATTAAAAATAAAACTCTACATATAAAGGGATGTTATGTCATGTAATTAGTCCAATATAAAAATTGTGTACTATACATTAAAAAACCATTTCATGCCCCGATGAATAGGTGTATAGATTAGATAAAAATTCAATGTACATTTTACTTTAGCACATGATTCAACACCAAAGTAAAAAAAAAGAACAAAATAGTTAAAGATTCAAAATAGTTGAAGATTTATAAAAATAGGTAACGATTCAAAAAAGTAATTTAAAAGTAATATTTAACATAAAGTAATCTATAATCAAGAATTACATATAATTCAAATCAACATCGTGAACCTATTTAAATACTATGGAAAGAAAAAAAAAATACTAAGCTTTACTGTATAATGCTAAAATCTCATTAACGTTATAAGAGAATATGTAAAAGAAGCAATTTTAATAAAAAGAGGAGTAAAAAATATTTTGTTTGAAGGACATGAAGATGGAGCATTATATTATTCTTGCCTAATATCAACTTCAAGTCTCATAATTATTTTTATGAGAAAAAAAAAAGAATGAATTACATAACAAAGTAACAAAATCAATGAAACATTTCACCTTTTCCTTTTTATTTTATTTGTTTCATCTTTTTCTATTGACTATAAATGAATTACATATAAATGCCATACATTATAAATGACAAGTTATGAAACCGGTAGTAATTTCTTTTTATAACTTATATGTATTAATATTTAGCTTTTAAAAAAATTAATTAATTTTATCATCATGACTAATTAGTAGTTAAAAGCAAATGAAATTGCAATTAAATAATAACATTTAACTGATTTTAAATAACGGTCATTTTTTCATTCAATAATGATTATTATTTTAATAGCCTCAAATAAATAAATTAGGAAACAATTTTCCAACATAAATTTTATCAATTACATTCTTTCAATTAATAATATTTACCAAATAATTAAGAAAAAATAACATGAATATTGGTATTGTAATAGACATGAATATTCAAGCCGAAATATTAAGTTTGCTTTAAAATAAAAGATAATTAATGACATTATTTTTAATATTTATTAATTTTTAAATTCTTATATTATTTATTTTTAATTTTACAATATTTTTAGGTAACCCTATTGCCCGAGCTAATTTTGCTAATGACAAAGCAAAGTTTCTTAAAAACACTTAAATATTAAATTAATAGATAAAATATTAAATTATTTTAATATATACTAGGTTGTTATAATTGTTCTATGTATAACCCCTCTTATATTAATAACCATAATTTTTTAAATAGAAATTTTATTTGTCAAATAAAAATAAAAGTTGACTATGATTATTTACATATATATGCATTATTATAGACTATAATTAATTATGATAAAAAGAAATTAAAGATTTTGTTTTTACAAGTTCTAGAGAAAGCGGTCTTTGTTGAAAGATTGCATTTATTTATCATAAAATAATAAAAAAGAAAAAATAATTACAAATGTTAAATATAGGAAGGTTTTTTCAAATAAGAAAGAAAATATTATTAGTAATAGTAACAGCAGTGTGTGTATTTACAATAAAAAAAAAGTTTATGTTCATTTAATAAAATAAGATAAATTAAAATTATAGAGGATAAAATATCACTATAAAAATAAATAAATATAGAGAGTAAAGTTTTTCTTTTAAGCCAATATAAAAGGTAAACTTATATAATAATATATTTATAACGAAAAATATTACTCTAAAATATGGTTAAAAAAAATTCCAATAAAAAACTCTCACTTTTATAATAGATATAAAATACATATAGATATATATAAATTAATATTGATATAAAGTCTTAATGAAATAAATATCTTTAATCGATTCAATTAAAGGGTTAAAAAAATTTATTGACCTAGGCAGGAAGAGGTTGATCTTATATGACAATTTTATAATTTATTTAGTTTAAATTTAACATAAATATTAATTAAAATATATAATTGAATATATAAATTATTAAATTAAAAATAATTTAAAGTAATAGAAAATAAGACGTTTCCCTTCTAAAAGTTAAATATTTCGAGCGTTTTGTGAGGAATTATGGTGTGCGTGAATAGAAACACTCGTTCACAAATGGATTTTTGTTTAAAATGGGCAAATTTTATAGAATAATTTAAAAAAATGCTCATTTGTGTTAAAGCCTAGAAATGTGCAAATTTCAATTTACTATCCCAGTTGCTGGTTCTGTAGATTTAATTTCCCACCAAACTCATTTTTTTTCTTCTTATCTCTTCTTCTCTACGCACCCCCTATTTTCTCTTCTCTGATTTTCTCTACATTTTTGCATCTCATCACGCAAAACTTTTAAATTTGAGGTTAGTGATATTAATTATTTTGATTGGGTAGAATATTTGCACTTTTATTAGCATGTAAATGGTGAAATTTGTACCATAAATAATATAATACCGAAATATGCGAAGCTATTGTTAGTTTTGGGAGTGATTAACTTTTGAAAAATTGCCGACCATTTGAGTGATTCTTTGGTGAGAAACTGATTTGGGTGTTATTTAAAGAGATTTTTGGTTGACAAATCATATTAAACTGTTACCCCAAATGAATCATCTTTAATCGAAGTGTACCAGTGGTCGCGTGTAATGAACTCTGCTATATTCAGTCATTAATTTGGTATATGTTCGGTTGATAACTCTATGAAAATAGAGTTATTATATCATTTTTATGCTTAATATTTCTTATTTTATTTTATTATTTTCGTGTTTTGGAAGGTATTTCATTGTTTTGTAGGTTAAAGTAGATTTGGGAAGAAATGTGGAAAAAGAGAGCAAAAGTGAAGCAAAAGTGCTTAAAAATGTAAGCCTTACATTGGATGTCATTCATTATGTAAGGGGGACAAACAAGGGCTTAGCAACGTAAGCCTTACATCGAGAATCAACATACTATGTAAGGGCATTTACAGCGCAAGAAAACAAGGCGCGCCGCGGCGGGAAAAACCTGTGCCGCGGCGAGAGGCTCTCGGGTTGCATCCTGGGAAATCAGAAATTCAACGTGCGCCGCGGCGGGCAAAACCTGCGCCGCGGCGGGGAGGTTTCTGTTTTGAACCAACGAGCCAACAATTCAACGCGCGCCGCGGCGAAAAAACCTGCGCCGCGGCGGGAGGTGCCAAAATTGCCCAGAAACCCTAAAACGCGTCTTCCATTTCTTTCCCCCTATATATACCACATTATACCTCTCCAAAACACAATTTTTCAGCCTCCATTTTCTCCTCTCCATTTTAGAAGCTAGAAGTAAGGTGGAAGCACTTTGGAGCATTCAAGAAGCAATTTTTAGAGGAATTCTCTCAAGGGTTAATAAATTTCTCTCTTAATTGTATTTCTTTATGTTTTGATTTTGTTTTTACTCTTGAATTTCTAGTTTCTAAAATGTTGATTATGGAGTAGTAATTTGTTCTAGGGATTTTAATGGAACCCATTTTATGAACATGATTGTTTAATTTTTACTTAATATTATTATTATGCTTGAATTATCCAATTTGATGTGATTAATGCTCTTAATTAAATTGGCCATTTAATTAGGTGATATGTTAATTTTGTGTGCAATTGAAAAATTGATATGAAATTATGAACATGTATTAAATTGGCATATATGTAATGAGGAAGAAATTTCCATTATTTTGTATGTGATCATTTTTAAACTCTAGGTACTTAATGACCCATGTATGCTTAGATGACCATAGACATGTGGGCTAGGTTTATATGGATTAGAATTACATGACCATAGACATGTGGGTGATAATTAATTGAGTAGAGTTAATTAATATTTTTTGCATTTTAATTCAATATTAATGTGATATAAAAACAATCATGGAAGTAAAATGGGGGAAATTGAATTCCTAGAATTTTATTTATTTAATTAGTTTAGTTTATTTATTTTAATATATCACCAAATTTTCGATAGTTCAAATAGAAAGGGAAAGTATATATTTCGGTACTTAATTCTAGTACACGCCATAATAAGTTCCTCGTGGGTACGACAACCCCGTTCTTAAAAATACTTATCACTTGTACACGACCCGTGCGCTTGCGGATTTCGTGCAACAAGTTTTTGGCGCTGTTGCCGGGGAACTTGATAGTGTATTAGGATTAATATTGATACAAGGCTTTCTCCTCTAATTTGAACAAATTTTTTTTTTTTTATTAATTTATTGTTTAATTAGGTTTTTCTATATTTTCTTTTACTTTTTGCATTTTATGTTTTGTTTTTCTTGAGTTTTGTTTGTTAGGTGATGGACCCATTTGAATATCAAAGTCTCAAGGATGCACGGATGACATTTGAGGAGGCTACAAACCTCACAGCTAGTATTGATCAGAATAGTACCTTGAAGGATCTTACAATACAAGAACATTACAATCTTTCGTTGTGGAGGTCTTTCATAGATACTAGAGCCGTACAAAGTCCGTTGCAAACTTATGGATGGAATGAAGAGGGACACACCTACAATAACTTTTACACCAATCCGGAGCAGTCACACTCCTACCACCAATATCCGGATTGGGGGAGTCAACATAGTTACTCTTGGAGCTATAATCAAGAGGATGATTATTCTACTTGGTCTTCGAATTTCATGAATACTTATATGCAACCACCACCATCACCTCCCCCACAAGAAAAGAAGCCTTCTATGAAGGAGTTAATCAAGAACTATATAGCCGAGCATGGCTATGAGATTTTTGTTAGGAAGGATGAAGAAGAGGTGTGTGAAAATCAAGAACTTGAAAAGGAATTTGATCACGAAGTGGAAGAAAATCTAAATGATGACATAGAGAATCATGAAGTAGCTCAAGAGAAGCAAAATGAGACTCCTAAGGAAGATGAGCTTGAGGAGTGCAAGTTCACAATGGAAGTTCCAACCGATCCCTTTTATTTGGATTTTGTGCAAGACTTGGGTATTGGAAACTTCCACTTCTTCAAGATGGGTCTAGGTGCCTCGAAAAGGAGGAAGAGGGCATGGGACCCTAAGAGCAACATTGATAACCTTGATCCAACCAACATGAAAACCGTTAAGCGGTTATTCATGGAATATTTTTTATACCATTCACCTTGATATGGTCAAGGAAGGTCTAGTCAAGGACCTAAAACGTGACGCTTCTTGGGAGGCAACCCAAGTTTTTAAAGTACTACTGATAGATTTTGTGTGATTTTTGTAGGGTAATAATAAGGAGCCTTGAAGCTTGGAGGTGACACAAATCAAAATGTTAAAGCTTCAAGTTTTAAGGGAGTTTTTCTCATCCTTTCTTTCCTTTATGTCATTAGTTGCTTCATTTTGAGTTTTTATGTTTACATTTCATTTCATGTTACCTATGTGATTAGCCTAACTCGAATAAAAAATTTTACTTACCCATAACATCCTTAGTTAATTATGTATTGTTAATTATGTATTGTGTTATCTGTTGTTAAGAATTTAAAAAAAAAAAAAAAAAAAAAAATTTCAAAAACATTGTGCGCCGCGGCGGGTAATATTTTGTGCCACAGCGCAGGACTTTCTGCCTAACGAGCCAAATTTTGAAAAAATGTGCGCGCCGCGGCGGGTAAAATGTATGCCGCGGCGAGGGACTTTCTGTTTCACGCACATTTTAAAAATTTTAACCGCGCCGCGGCGGGGAAATTGTATGCCGCGGCGCGAACATGAAAACTGGGCAGAAAAACACTCGGGCATGAATGAATTTCTTCACTTTCTCATTTTCTTTCACTTTCTCTCATTTTCTCTCATTTTCTCTCTACTTCTCTCTTCAATTTCTCCCAAAAATCTTCACCAAAAATCAAAATTTTTTATCACCATTTCATCATTACATCATTGCTAACACCTATTTAAGTTCAATTTCATCAGAATCTCATCAAAAATCAACACTTCAAAGCTAGGGTTTCAAGAGCAAATTTGGGGCTTTTTGCTCCAACACTTCAATTGCTCTCTACAAGGTAAAATTCGTCACTTTTCTTCTTCAATTCAGTATTTATTTCCTGGAAATTGTGAAATTTTTCTGAATTTTGGAATTAAGTGAATATTTTGGAGAAGAGAGGAACCAATTTTGGGATTTTTGTGAAATTTCTGGATTTTATTGATTGATTGATTGAATTTAGTGGGTTTAAAAATTGAAATGGCTCCAAAAAGAAAGGTTGGTGAAAGTAGTAAGTCCAAAGGGAAAGGGAAAGTAGTGGAAGATCGGACATACGATGCTTCTCGGTTTGTAAGCCGAGAAGCACAAGAGCGGTACGAGGGTGCCGCCAAAAGAAACAAAGGTTTCATAAATGAGAGGGGAATGGACTTTGGACAAGTGGGAGTAATGGGAATCTCTGACATAGTTGAGAGACTAGGTTGGAGGAAATTTGCTTATGCCCCGGAGGCGGATGTTAGTTCGCTGGTTAGAGAGTTTTATGCTAATGTGCCGGAGGCACGTGAAGGAATGGTTTGGGTGAGGGGCATTGAGGTCCCTTTCAATAGGACGGTGATCAACTCGTACTATGGGTTGAGGGATGTACAGAACAGTGAGTATGAAACCTACTTAACGCAGGTTGATTACGAAGAGGTCATTAACACCCTAACCAATGGATACGGTGAGTGGGAATACAAAGGGGATTTGGTAAATATTTTTCAGGCGAAGCACTTAAGGACTCATTCCCGAATCTGGCAATACTTTGTTTGCTCAAGATTAATGCCGACTCGGCATTACAGCTCAGTGGATCGGGAAAGAGTTGTTTTACAGTTTGCTATAGAGACCGAGCGGTCAATTGACGTGGGATTGGTAATACAACAAAGGGTTGTGTACTCAGCTGAGCATCACAACATCAGTTATTTCTTTCCCCAGCTCATAACCGCCTTATGTGTCAAACATGGAGTAAAATACGACACAGTGATGCACAAAAACTTGATAGTCAAATTTTGTATATTTATAAAAAGCTCGCAAGTGCACGAATCACTTGTAATAAGTGATAAGTATACTCCCAAGATCGTCTCTCAAAGGAATTGCGGTGGTTCTAAAACGTTATTTATTTTCTTATTTAGTCGAACAAACAATCCTAAACATTCTAACAATTGTCACTTTGCAGAAAAGACTGTAAATTCGGAATTAAATTATGTAACTAAAATAAAGTGCAAATAAAAGTAATCACAACCAAAGGGGGGATGATGGATGTAAATGGGATTATTAGTTTGCTATCCATTCATGGCAAAAACAAATTAAGCATTCAATTAAAAGTTGGATTTAATGATTTTTCCGCTAAACCTAGAAAATCCCAAATCAATGGCGATTTTCACTACGATCAACTAATTAACGTCTTTGGTCCGGATCATTAACTAATCAATCGGAATTAGCTCAAGGAAATAATTCTAACCACCTAAACTAACACAAATCAATGCAATCAATTTAGGCTCTTGTTCATAATGCACAATTAAGCAAAGATGACGTTTCTAATGCCTAATTCTTAAATATTCTTTCTAACCACAAACTAAGGTTTGGTCCACCATTAATTCACAATCAGAAACTAATAAGAACATGAACAAGAAATAAATCCAAATCATATATAATTAAATTACAAAATTGTTCTTCCAATCATTGGAAGCAATACTAACATCCCAATATACATATATTAGCCAACCATAACTAAATTGGTGTCAATCAATTTAGCCATGGAGGCAAACCACAAAATCAGAGAAGAGAAAGATATTACAATAAAAATACCCCAATGAATCTTCTAGCTCCAAATCCTTGAACTTGATTGATCCTCTTTCTCAAATCCTTGGAGTAGCTTCAACAATGGAGGTTCTTCTCTTGATTTTGGGTTGGTTTTTGGGTGGAAAACCCTTGCTGCAGTAGCAGCTAAGGGGAGGCAGAAAATGGGTGTGAAAACTTGTGTTTTGGGAGAGTATAATGTTGTATTTATAGGGGGAGAGAAGTTGAAGACGCGTTTTAGGGTTTCTGGGCAATTTTGGCACCTCCCGCCGCGGCACAGGTTTTTCCCGCCGCGGCGCGCATTGAATTTCAAATCTTCGAGCCAAAGCAGAACCATCCCCGCCGCGGCGCACAATATTCATGCCGTGGCGCGCAACGTTTTCTTGATTTCCCAGATACAACCCGAGAGCCTCTCGCCGCGGCACACAATTTCCCCGCCGCGGCGCGCCATGTTTTCTTGCGCTGTAAATGCCCTTACATAGTATGTTGATTCTCGATGTAAGGCTTACGTTGATAAGATTTTGTTTGTCCCCCTTACATAGTGAACGACATCCAATGTAAGGCTTACATTTTTAAACACTTTTGCTCACTTTTGCTCTCTTTTTCCACATTTCTTCCCAAACCTACAAAACACAAAAATACCTTCCAAAACACGAAAATAATAAAATAAAAGATAAAATGAATGCTTAAAAACATAACAAAATATAGGTCAAAAATGTGTTCATCAAATACCCCCAAACCTACATTTTGCGAGTCCTCTAGCAAAACTAAAATTAAACTATACTAACCTAAATCACTTCCGTAGATTGTCACGGTTGCATTTAGCATATGCAACAAGCCTTTAAACCCCTAGGTTGCCCTAGTGGACGAGTTAAAGTCTCGTGAGGGTTTTCAGTGATGATTCCCACAAACATCCAACTAAAAGAAAAACTAAAATGACAAATAACAATACTACAAATAAAAACTACAAACTTATTTCAACAAAATTTCTCATGCTTCAGTTTATTCTTAGTTTATAATCGAAACTCCTACATAAATTCATCCAATTATCTTAACACATAAAGGATTCATCATGCAAATCAGTTTCGTATCATAAGTGCATACTCCAATACTAAAAAAAATATATATCAATATTAATTCCCCCAAATCAAGTGTTAAGAATCTAAATTCGTTTCAACTCTACTCCTCACAAGATAAAAAAAATTCACTCTTCATAACACTCTGATCCTATGGGTTCAAACACTCAACAAAGTATATGCGAATAGAAGTTATGTAAAGAAATGAGCTAATAGATTCGCATATGATTAAACAAGAAAGGCTCAAGAGTGTATAACATTGATCTCATGAAAGGAATCAAATGATAAGATTTATGAAGAAATCACATTACTAATCTCATGCATCAATTAAAATCTTTAAGCAAAAATTTCAAGTGTGCCCTAGAATGAAAATGCTTTGACTTTAAGGGAACTTATTTTTTTTTTTATGTATTAACCATTCATACTTGAAGAACTTAGGGTCATAAGAAACTTATTATCTTTTCTTTTTTTTTTTTTTTTTTTTATTATTATTATTATTTTTTATTTTTTATACAATGACCCAAATACATATGTATTTTGTGAATGGATATAGGAATTTCCTCATATTTTTTTTTAAAGTCAAACATGGATGAGATAGGCAAACACTCCAAATTTTACTCAAATCATTTAATCTTAAGCAATTCAATTAAGCACATGATTCTTCATTAGATGTTTAAAATCTTATCATTCAATGCAAAAACCTATAGAGATCTTCTAACAATTTGAAATAATAAGAAAAGTGTTTATTAGAGTAGAATAATGATTAACTCTCAGAATGAAACGTTAATGGCTCAACAATCATCTCACAAGGTAGTCTCCACTATTTGATTCTTAAACACAAAATTTGGGTTCATCTCAATTTCAATATTAAAAAGCATGGAGTATGAACTATGAACAAAAACCAACTTTTATAACTAACCTTGAATATGTACAAGAAATCAAACAAAACATGTATAAAGATTCAATTACTCACTTTAAATTAACAAGAAGGCATGATAGTTTTATATCAAAAAGTTTTTATTGTACCTATTTGTACCCCCAAACCTAAACTAAACATTGTCCTCAATGTTTTCAACTACGCACATGTTCAGAAAAGCATTTAAAAGGAACAAATAGAAAATTAACTAAACTATAAGAAAAAGAAAAATATTACCTAAAATAGTGGGTTGCCTCCCACCAAGCGCTTTCTTTAACGTCTTAGCAAGACGTTGTTAATCCACTCCTATCCACCATCATCAAAAATCTTGAAGTGTGTGATATTGATTTTCCGAGCTAGTATGTCATTTAGTATGTCCTTCCATCTCGGTAGTTGTTTCTGATGAAGCTTAGCACACACTTTTTGGTGGAAGTAGTAGGGAGAAGGATTTGGGGACGTACAAGTCTTAGATAAATGAGGTGAAGATGATTCCTCTTTGTTCTCCATAGAAGGTTGTAGAATGTGATGATCCGCAACTTGACCTTCTCGGAGAATTGCTTGTTCCCCATCTATATTTTCTGCACAAAGTGGTAAATCATCAAAACATTCAGGAAAATGAATATCATTAAAAACCTTACCACTTTGAAGGATTATGTCATCCTTTACTTGCTCATCTTGATTGGGCAACTCTTCTTGTGCTAGAAGTTGTTCCGCTAGTTGCCCAATTTTCATTTCAATCCTTATCATAGAGTCTTCTAAGGAATCCAACCTTTGATTACGTTTCTCTTGGTTTTCTACACTAACTTGAATAAAAGTATTCAAGGTATCCTCCAAGGTTGGTTTCTTAGGGTGAATGGGTTGGTCATAAAGATTAAAAACTTGATGATCTTGATTGGGCAACTCTTCTTGTGGTAGAAGTTGTTCCGCTAGTTGCCCAATTTGCATTGCAATCCTTATCATAGAATCCTCTAAGAAATCCATCCTTTGATTACGTTTCTCTTGGTTTTCTAAACTAACTTGAATAAAAGTATTCAAGGTATCCTCCAAGGTTGGTCTCTTAGGGTGAATGGGTAGGTCATAAGGATTGAAATATGGGTATGAGGCATAGGGTGGGTTAGTGTTTGCTTCCCAATAAAAATTTTGGTGATTTTCCAACTCGGGAATATAAGTGTAGGAATCATTCCAAGGTGGGTGATCATTCCAAGGTGGATGACATCCTTCATTAAGATCGATATCCTGGTTGGTAGAGGTATAAAAATCACCTGCAAAAGTGCAAACATTAGCATCATGTCCATGTAAACCGCAAATACCACATACCTCCATAATTGCTAGCTCTTGGATATTAGTATCCAGCCTGATTAAGTGCTCTTTTGAATATGTTGATGTAGTCTATGAACGGTACCTTTCATATACTAACAAAAACAACAAAGAAATCAAAGCACCACAATATATATCCAGAAAAAAAAAATAACGAAAGAAATAAAGAAAATAAAACAAACAACTAAAACAAATGACTCAAACAAATAAAAACATTTAAGAAACTAAAAATAACAAAGCAAAACACAAATATTAACAAAAATCACAAAACTAAAAAGAAATCACAAAAATAAAGAAATACGAAAAACAAACTAAACAGAAAATAAATAAACACTTTAAAACGCCAATTCCCCGGCAACGGTGCCAAAAACTTGATGCACAAAAACTTGATAGTCAAATTTTGTATATTTATAAAAAGCTCGCAAGTGCACGAATCACTTGTAATAAGTGATAAGTATACTCCCAAGATCGTCTCTCAAAGGAATTGCGGTGGTTCTAAAACGTTATTTATTTTCTTATTTAGTCGAACAAACAATCCTAAACATTCTAACAATTGTCACTTTGCAGAAAAGACTGTAAATTCGGAATTAAATTATGTAACTAAAATAAAGTGCAAATAAAAGTAATCACAACCAAAGGGGGGATGATGGATGTAAATGGGATTATTAGTTTGCTATCCATTCATGGCAAAAACAAATTAAGCATTCAATTAAAAGTTGGATTTAATGATTTTTCCGCTAAACCTAGAAAATCCCAAATCAATGGCGATTTTCACTACGATCAACTAATTAACGTCTTTGGTCCGGATCATTAACTAATCAATCGGAATTAGCTCAAGGAAATAATTCTAACCACCTAAACTAACACAAATCAATGCAATCAATTTAGGCTCTTGTTCATAATGCACAATTAAGCAAAGATGGCGTTTCTAATGCCTAATTCTTAAATATTCTTTCTAACCACAAACTAAGGTTTGGTCCACCATTAATTCACAATCAGAAACTAATAAGAACATGAACAAGAAATAAATCCAAATCATATATAATTAAATTACAAAATTGTTCTTCCAATCATTGGAAGCAATACTAACATCCCAATATACATATATTAGCCAACCATAACTAAATTGGTGTCAATCAATTTAGCCATGGAGGCAAACCACAAAATCAGAGAAGAGAAAGATATTACAATAAAAATACCCCAATGAATCTTCTAGCTCCAAATCCTTGAACTTGATTGATCCTCTTTCTCAAATCCTTGGAGTAGCTTCAACAATGGAGGTTCTTCTCTTGATTTTGGGTTGGTTTTTGGGTGGAAAACCCTTGCTGCAGTAGCAGCTAAGGGGAGGCAGAAAATGGGTGTGAAAACTTGTGTTTTGGGAGAGTATAATGTTGTATTTATAGGGGGAGAGAAGTTGAAGACGCGTTTTAGGATTTCTGGGCAATTTTGGCACCTCCCGCCGCGGCACAGGTTTTTCCCGCCGCGGCGCGCATTGAATTTCAAATCTTCGAGCCAAAGCAGAACCATCCCCGCCGCGGCGCACAATATTCATGCCGTGGCGCGCAACGTTTTCTTGATTTCCCAGATACAACCCCAGAGCCTCTCGCCGCGGCACACAATTTCCCCGCCGCGGCGCGCCATGTTTTCTTGCGCTGTAAATGCCCTTACATAGTATGTTGATTCTCGATGTAAGGCTTACGTTGATAAGATTTTGTTTGTCCCCCTTACATAGTGAACGACATCCAATGTAAGGCTTACATTTTTAAACACTTTTGCTCACTTTTGCTCTCTTTTTTCACATTTCTTCCCAAACCTACAAAACACAAAAATACCTTCCAAAACACGAAAATAATAAAATAAAAGATAAAATGAATGCTTAAAAACATAACAAAATATAGGTCAAAAATGTGTTCATCACACAGGCGAGGTCCTATTGCAACCGGCTGAGACATTGACTTTTGCCTACATGCAACACCTGACTAGTGGGTCAAAGGCTGGGCAAGGAAGCAGAAAGGGTGAATCTTCAAGGACAACTTCCGCCAAAGATAGGATGATAAATATAGAGGCAAAAGTCAATGAGATGCATCAATGTCAACAAGAGATGCGTCATTACCAAATCCAACAACAAGCATGGCTCAGTGATCACATGAGATATCAACATGACTACCATGCCCTACTCCACAATATGATGAGTTGCCAACTGACACAAAGTGGAGTAGACCTCACCCAATTTCAACCACCTCCACAATATCCCGGGCATGATTTCACATTTGTACCGCCAGCGAGTCAACCCGAGGAAGACAATGAACAACAAGAAGATATGGAGGACTGAGCCTCCCAATTGTAATTTTTATTTGGTTTTATTTTATTTAATTTTGGACTAATTTTCATTTTCTTTATTTTCTTTTATTTTCCTTTATTTTTATCTTTATTTTTATTTTTCTTTTGGATTGTTTAACTTTGTGTGATGTTTTTGTATTTTCATTTAACTTAGTTATAATTAATAATTGGGTTTGAATGTGAATTGTGTTGTATACATTTTGAGGTTCAAATTAGGTTCATACACATAAAATCTTCATGAGAAAAGCAAGGAACAGTGAACCGGAGCACAACGAATAACGACACAATCTCATACGAAAGAGAGGCAACCCGCTATTTTAGGTAATATTTTTCTTTTTCTTATAGTTTAGTTAATTTTTCTATTTGTTCCTTTTAAATGCTTTTCTGAACATGTGCGTAGTTGAAAACATTGAGGACAATGTTTAGTTTAGGTTTGGGGGTACAAATAGGTCGTCCAATAAAAACTTTTTGATATAAAACTATCATGTTTTCTTGTTAATTTAAAGTGAGTAACTGAATCTTTATACATGTTTTGTTTGATTTCTTGTACATATTCAAGGTTAGTTATAAAAGTTGGTTTTTGTTCATAGTTCATACTTCATGCTTTTTAATATTGAAATTGAGATGAGCCCAAATTTTGTGTTTAAGAATCAAATAGTGGAGACTACCTTGTGAGTTGATTGTTGAGCCATTAACGTTTTATTTTGAGAGTTAATCATTATTCTACTCTTTTAAACACTTTTCTTATTATTTCAAATTGTTAGAAGATCTCTATAGGTTTTTGCATTGAATGTTAGGATTTTAAACATCTAATGAAGAATCATATGCTTAATTGTATTGCTTAGATTAAATGATTTGAGTAAAATGTAGAGTGTTTGCCTATCTCATCCATGTTTGACTTTAAAAGATATGAGGGAATTCCTATATCCATTCACTAAATACATATGTATTTGGGTCTTTGTATATAAAAAAAAAATAAAATAAAATAAATAATAATAATAAGTTTCTTATGACCCTAAGTTCTTCAAGTATGAATGGTTAATACATAAAAAAAATAAAAACTAAAAATAAAAATAAAAATAAATTCCCTTAAAGTCAAAGCATTTTCATTCTAGGGCACACTTGAAATTTTTGCTTAAAGATTTTAATTGATGCATGAGATTAGTAATATGATTTCTTCATAAATCCTATCATTTGATTCCTTTCATGAGATCAATGTTATACACTTTTTGAGCCTTTCTTGTTTAATCATATGCGAATCTATTAGCTCATTTCTTTACATAACTTTTATTCGCATATACTTTGTTGAGTGTTTGAACCCATAGGATCAGTGTGATATGAAGAGTGAATTTTTATCTTGTGAGGAGTAGAGTTGAAACGAATTTAGATTCTTAACACTAGGTTTGGGAGAATCAATGTTGATATATTTTTTTTAGTATTGGAGTATGCACTTGTGATGCAAAACTGATTTGCATGATGAATCCTTAATATGTTAAGATGATTAGATAAAATTATGTATGAGTTTCAATTATAAACTGAAAATAACTGAAGCATGAGAAATTTTATTGACTTAAGTTTGTAGTTTTTATTTTTAGTTTTGTTATTTGTCGTTTTAGTTTTTCTTTTAGTTGGATGTTTGTGGGAATCATCACTGAAAACCCTCACGAGACTTTAACTCGTCCACTAGGGCAACCTAGGGGTTTAAAGGCTTGTTGCATATGCTAAATGCAACCGTGATAATCTACGGAAGTGATTTAGGTTAGTATAGTTTAATTTTGGTTTTGCTTGGGACAAGCAAAATATTAAGTTTGGGGGTGTGATAACTCTATGAAAATAGAGTTATTATATCATTTTTATGCTTAATATTTCTTATTTTATTTTATTATTTTCATGTTTTGGAAGGTATTTCATTGTTTTGTAGGTTAAAGTAGATTTGGGAAGAAATGTGGAAAAAGAGAGCAAAAGTGAAGCAAAAGTGCTTAAAAATGTAAGCCTTACATTGGATGTCATTCATTATGTAAGGGGGACAAACAAGGGCTTAGCAACGTAAGCCTTACATCGAGAATCAACATACTATGTAAGGGCATTTACAGCGCAAGAAAACAAGGCGCGCAGCGGCGGGAAAAACCTGTGCCTCGGCGAGAGGCTCTCGGGTTGCATCCTGGGAAATCAGAAATTCAACGTGCGCCGCGGCGGGCAAAACCTGCGCCGCGGCGGGGAGGTTTCTGTTTTGAACCAACGAGCCAACAATTCAACGCGCGCCGCGGCGGGAAAAACCTGCGCCGCGGCGGGAGGTGCCAAAATTGCCCAGAAACCCTAAAACGCGTCTTCCATTTCTTTCCCCCTATATATACCACATTATACCTCTCCAAAACACAATTTTTCAGCCTCCATTTTCTCCTCTCCATTTTAGAAGCTAGAAGCAAGGTGGAAGCACTTTTGGAGCATTCAAGAAGCAATTTTTAGAGGAATTCTCTCAAGGGTTAATAAATTTCTCTCTTAATTATATTTCTTTATGTTTTGATTTTGTTTTTACTCTTGAATTTCTAGTTTCTAAAATGTTGATTATGGAGTAGTAATTTGTTCTAGGGATTTTAATGGAACCCATTTTATGAACATGATTGTTTAATTTTTACTTAATATTATTATTATGCTTGAATTATCCAATTTGATGTGATTAATGCTCTTAATTAAATTGGCCATTTAATTAGGTGATATGTTAATTTTGTGTGCAATTGAAAAATTGATATGAAATTATGAACATGTATTAAATTGGCATATATGTAATGAGGAAGAAATTTCCATTATTTTGTATGTGATCATTTTTAAACTCTAGGTACTTAATGACCCATGTATGCTTAGATGACCATAGACATGTGGGCTAGGTTTATATGGATTAGAATTACATGACCATAGACATGTGGGTGATAATTAATTGAGTAGAGTTAATTAATAATTTTTGCATTTTAATTCAATATTAATGTGATATAAAAACAATCATGGAAGTAAAATGGGGGAAATTGAATTCCTAGAATTTTATTTATTTAATTAGTTTAGTTTATTTATTTTAATATATCACCAAATTTTCGATAGTTCAAATAGAAAAGGAAAGTATATATTTCGGTACTTAATTCTAGTACACGCCATAATAAGTTCCTCGTGGGTACGACAACCCCGTTCTTAAAAATACTTATCACTTGTACACGACCCGTGCGCTTGCGGATTTCGTGCAACATCGGTATATGTTTGTTATATTTGGGTATATCTTGGTATATCTTAATATATCTTGGTATATATATCTTGGTATATCTTGATATATATATCTCGGTATATCTTGGTATATATATCTTGATATATCTCGGTATATCTCGATATATCTTAGTGTATCTCGGTATATTTTCATCTATTCAGCATTTAATTTGGTATATATGTTATATGCTGATATAGTTATTCAATGTTTTGTATATTATTTCATATATCAATTAAATTTTAGGTATTTTTGAATTAATACTGCCTAATTATTTTTAAACATTTTACAAAATGGGTGACTTTAGTATTCTAATCATTCATAATGGTAAGTGGTCGAAGAAAGATGATAAAGAAGTATATCGAGGAGATAGAGGTGAAGGTTCGGTGATGAGGATAAAGAAGGGATTTAAGTATAATGAACTTAAAGAAAAGTTATTTATGAAGTTAAAGCTCGAGAAGTTTAAGTATGAACTTTCAGTGAGATACTTCTATAAGAATGATTTGACATTACCTATTGTTTTAATCGGTGATGATGAGATTTGGATGAGTTTTTTAACCTTCATGTTGAAAATAATGAAAGGAAGGCTGTTGTATATGTCACAAAAAATTAGATAAGATCAGTAGATACAAGTCATTCTATCTTTCATGAACAACTTCTTAATACTAGAGGTCATCTTGTAAAACTATTTTAAATTTCGAGGACGAAATTTATTTTTAAGGGGGTGGGATTGTGAGACCCTGATTTGAATTTAATATTTTAAGGAAATAATTAAAAAGTTTATTTATTAAATTTAGTTTTATTTTAAAATGTTAAAATATTTAATTGTGCCTTTCTTTAACAAACAAAAATTAATATTTTGAAGTTAAAAATTTGAATTGTAAATAATATATAATAGATTAAAAAAAATTTCTTTAATTTTTACACATTTTTAGAAATTTGAGAAAATTTATGTGAAATTATCGAAATGCCCTTAAAAGTTTTCCAAGGGGTAGGGGCAATTTGGTCATTTACCACCCAAACCCTATATATCCAATATCTCCCCTTTCTCTTCCATGCTAAACTAGTTTTCTTGAGACTCCTGACGGCGTGCGAGAGAGAGGGAGGCGTTGCCCTCATCGACGCCATCGCCAACGTCGTCGCCCTCAACGGTCGGTCTTCCCCCCCGACGGAGCACCTCGCTCGACAAACAACCCAGCTGCTAACTCCGTTCGTTACCCTAGCGGCCGTCAGCTCTCTTTTCTCCAACGCAAGCTCATTGACGCCATGCTTCATTGTCGTCGTCCTCCTTGCCGTGGCCTTATTTCCACCAACAAGCTCAACGCCCAAACACCGAGAAGAAGCCAGCGTTAAACAGCCTAGTCGCCGTTCATGGCACACCAACATTTGACCGTCGTTCCTCCATCGTCAGTTTCCTTTTCCTCCATTGTCACTGGTAATGTAAATCAAACTCGTCTTCAACATACATTATTCACTCTCTTGCCGGTAATAGAATTGAAAATGGATTCGCTGAAAATGAAGGTTGTAAGTCGGTATAAAGACAAACTTGTCTAAATATATTTCTTGTTTACATACTGTGTTGTTTTTGGTTAGAGATTAATTCTGGGAGTAATGGGATCAATGTGTTATGAGTGGTTTGCTTAATTAGTTTGTTGAAAAATTGATTACCTTGTGAATTTTCCTATATATGAATCTCAGTAGCTAATATATGTAAATATATTGAATACTAAGAAATTACGTTCAATCTTCATCTCTTTTGCTGCTAAATGCCCACCATGAACAAATGCTTGAGTGAGTACATGTTAAGAATACCGAATATGTGGTTCAATGAAGCCATATAATAAAACTTTTTGTTTGTGGTCAGACAAGTTTTCAAGCTGTAATAGGCCTTTTCCCACTCTGTATTTCTGTATATGAAATGCCAAAACAATTAATAGTCTGTTTTCCAAAGCAAATTAAGTACTTGGAGATGGTTCTTGAGGTGGTACAAAGTGAGTCCATATGGAAAACTTGAATGCATAAGAAAGAGACATTTTCGCAAGTTTGAGGGTGATGTTGGTTTGCGAGCGGACTTTTGAGGTAGGGGTTATTACTCCACTTTTTCTTCATGCATTATTTTTTTATGAAAATATCATGCATCATTATGGATAATTGAATGACTGAAATTGATGCCATGTTTATAAATATTTTTTTATAAAAGTGTTAATAATAATATTATAATTAACATACCCGTTTGGAAACATTTTATATGTATATATGAGATTATGAAATACGGGTATTAAAATATTTTATATGGCATTTGAGTTTTATGCATGCATCATGAAATTATTTTATGGGGAGTATTACCTGTATGATGTCTTGCAGAGATATGGTATCCCGGGGCTACTGGATGCAGCAAACTACTTTTCAATGGACTACAGGTACGCATTACATCTCACATATATCTCGGAGTTGTCCATACACGGGTCTTGATATTAGACCGCACATGGGCCTCAAAGTTGGACCCCCCATTGTGTTTTGGAGTTGTCTGTCTTGGGTCTTGGTATTTGTTTCCGTCTATGGGTCTCGGAGTTGGACTGCCCATATGACGAGGAACCTTAAGGCGAGGACCCATGTACGTTGGAGTTGACCAATACATGTTCCATATGTATTTCGGAGTATGACCATACATGGGGTTGGAGGTGGACCCACGTGCATCTCGGAGGTTGACCGCGCACGTGCCCATGTATTTCGGAGTTGACCAATACATATAGATTTGGCATAGCATACATGAGTATTTTATCTTAAACATTTCATATTTGATTATGATTGTATGAGCATGCATGGGGTACCTGGAATGTACACTCCTCTTGGTTTCGGAAGTGAGGAAGTACAGGTATGCCCGGGTTTAAAAAAATGAAATCTTCCCATTACTGATATACTGATGATTTATTACTGGACATGCATGAAATATTTTTAAATGTAGCTTGCATCATTGATTTCATTGAAAACTGTGCATGGAGTATTCTCCTACTGAGCTAGTTGTAGCTCATCCCATTCCCCTTTCTCTGTTCAGATTAGATAATGGTTTTTTTTCGTAATTATTGTGACTTGATGGGAGGTGCGTACTTGTAAGGAGTTCAATGAAAAGGTTTTTCCTTTACCCTCATTACTTTAATTAGTTATTCTGTATATTGAGTAGACAGGCTGAGATCAATCTGATTTATTATAAAATCAAATATTCGTTATCATTTGGTTTATAAGTGTTTTTGAAGGTTTTATTGTGTTTTTATAAATATTAATTTATTTCATGGGTACCCAAATTATATTTAATTGATTTGTTTCATTTTAAATTGATATTTTATAATCAATGATCTAAACTAAAAATTTTCTTTCAAATTTTATCTATTTTCTTAATTTTTTTTTCACGTACTAAAATTTAGGACGTGACAGTTTGGTATCAGAGCATGGTTCTGATCTCCCGGGAACAAAAGTGATTTATGATGGTTTTTGATTATTTTTAAAGTGATTTTTGTCTCAGCTTACCTACTCATAGAAGAATAACTAGTATAACTGAAGTGCAAAGTTTGCACTATGAGGGTTTAATCTTGTGTAGTGCCCTAGGAAAAAGGGTATAAGCATTTACCGCAGAGAATAGGAAGACTTGTTTTCTCTACCTCGTTACAAATTTAAATTGACATCATTAAATAATGATTTCGAGAGGTAACAATTAGGAGAAGTTGAATTTTTCTCTAAGGACTCGTCAGTAGTGCTACCAAGTTTATTGTGTGTCTAAGTGAAAATATTTCTATTTAACTTTTGAGTTAAGAGATGGTGACTATGATGGTGATGGGACCTTAGTCTCATTATTACGATCAGTTGTACTACTCCAACTTTTAACATTTTCTGATTTGCTAAGCGACGAGTCGTAGTTTGTTATCTTTTCCTCATCTTCAGGTCCAGCAAAGCTTCTTTTTGTTCTCTTTTTGTATGATCCTCTATTCAACAAAAAGTCATTCAAATCTACTCTCTTTTCTTGTGAATTTTTACATTTCTAATCTTTTGTTTCAAAATGGTCATTTGAGTATGCCTTCTTGTATTTGATATCAAAATGTTAAATAGTATGCTGAATGAGATGGGATTGTACCATTTAGACATGGTAGAAGGCTGTGACAATTTCTCTTTCTTTTAAAGCATTAAACCTACATGTGATACAATTACAGTATCAAGTAGTAACATAGTAATGAACACATACATAAAATGCTTAATACCCAACACTCTGTTATCGCTTGCTCGAAATTCATGGAAATCGGAAACTATGTTCTCTTCCTTCTCTAGTTCTTGCTTTGCGTTGCATTTTCATCCACCTATGGAAAAGTTTCAGGCGCATTAACAATCTTTGTATTTGCAAATGCTTTTGGTAAGGCATGCTACTTATATTGGACAACATCAATCCAAACAATTGAACAGATGCATTTCATCTGGGAAACTGTCCAAAGGTGTTGGTTTTGTTGAAAGGAAAATGGCTTCAAAGATCATAATGGTTTGTAGGCCTACCAAAAAGTGTGAATGGAAAGATGTTGAGTCTACGACGGACGTTTTTGCCGGTATTCTCTTAAGGCTTCCTGTTAAGTGCCTCAGACTTTTTTAGACTGTTTCCAAGTTCTGGCATGAAGTGATAAAGAGTCCAAATTTCTTGAGGTTGCAGTTAAGCTGGTCAAAAGATCATCTTGTTTACATATATTATCCTTACGTAGATGAAATGCCCGTTGTGTAATTAATCAACACCAATTGGGAGGTCATCGAAAGAATCACTCTATCAGGCTTTGAACGCCGTCTTTTTCTTACCATGTGTTGCTCACATGATGGCTTGGTATGTTTCACCAATCATTCCCGTGTTCAAGGCTGCTATAACGATATTGTTTTTCTCTGACTTGGTAATCTATATGTGCAATCCTGCTACCTGTGAAGTCCAATTATTACAAAAAGGTAGCAGCTCTGAAGAAGAAATTTTTATTTGGAGTTTACTTTGGTCCTGATATTGGGGAGTACAAAATTTATCGTTTTTTCGATAAAAATATGAATCTAAAGATGTGCGTCCTTGGTGTGAGATATACTCATTAATCAGTAGAACTTGGAGAGCCATAGATTGTGTTCCACAAATTCCCAGGGGTTATCATCATGTATGTATTAATGGAAAAGTTTACTGGTTTATTACTTCAGAAGCAAATAAGGATGCTCCTGAATCAATTCTTACTGTGACATGGAAGAAACTAATGAAATTCCTTATTATATGTAGGAGTTGGGGCATATTTTACCTTGTTTTTACTTTGGTCAATAACTACATATATTTGATACCGATTCGTGAAGTGAGTTGAATGTTTTAAGTATCAAATGCTTTGGCCAATTGATTACTTAACAAGTCTAGTTTGGCTGTTCGGCTAATTTTTATTGTCTTTTAATTCACAGTATATTTAGCCTTATTCTTCTTTGTCCTTCTCTAAATTTTTATTTTATTTTATTGCGTCTATTCAAACTATCTTGCGAGGTTTATATCCTTCCTTTTAATCGTTATCTCTTCACCAGAAAATATTGGGAAAACTAAATTGCTATTTTTGGCATTACTGTTGTTACAGTGTTGCCCTTATCAATTTTAGAAGGTGTGGTTTACTTGCTCTCTCCCTTTAAGTGTTGAGGATTTTATGTCTTTTACATTTCGGTATTTGAGATTTTACAAATTCACGTGAAGCCAAATCCTGATTGGTCTAAATTATTAGGCCTTTAGTTTCTGCACTTTGATGATTTGGAGTTTTCATCTAACTTTGCTACAGGTTGTAGCTGTGGCAGTTGTAATTATAAAGGATCAGATAGAAAACTTTTAATTTGCAAATGTTTTATTTTTATTTAATTATTTATCACCATGAAATCATTTGAAATTGTTTGACTTTCTCAATGCAAGGACTTGTAGTTTCCTTTTCAGTTATTTTTTTCAGGTTAATAAATAGCAATTTTCAGTTATTTTTTTCAGGTTAATAAATAGCAAAATGTTTGACAATGACTTTTATTCTATAATGCTGGTAGTCCCCTTTTTCATTAATTCTGATTTTATTTCTATTATTTTGTTGACCATTAAATGAAATGCGTGAGTGTCTTGGTAATTTTGATGTTAAAGTGCTTGGTTTATTCATTTTCTATTGACGATGTACATTAGCATCATGTATGCTGCTTTTCTTTCACATATTATGTTTAATATATTGCGTGAACCCAAGAATAGTTTTCCACTTTTTGCACCAGAGTGTGCACAGTTAGCAATTTCTTTTTCTTTAGAACTAAAAGAATATTTCTTTAAATTTATTAAATCATACTTTATAAGAAAAATTGTGGAGAAATTTCTGTTTTATCATAACTTTTAATTGTCAACATCTATTTTGATTTTATCCTTGATTAATCATTCCTTTGAATAAACATTTTGAACGAGTATTCTTTTTAACTTTTCTATTATTGAAAGAGTTACTGTATAAATTTAACAGCTAGAGAATACAAAGGTTTTTAGACTCTTCTTTTCTCCTTGGTTTACTCAAGAAATATTTTATTATTTATCTTACTGAATTAATAATACTACTTTGAGAGTTAACTTGTACGACAATGAATTTTTATTTTCCTTTTATTTATTTTTTATTTTTTTGGAATTATATGTTTACTTATAATTTTAAAATGGTTTGAGTTCCTTGATGATTTTCAATTATTACGAACTACACAAAAATAAGATTTTATGTAGCATATCTTTAAATGTTCTTTATATGTAAATCAAACTCGTCTTCAACATACATTATTCACTCTCTTGCCGGTAATAGAATTGAAAATGGATTCGCTGAAAATGAAGGTCGTAAGTCGGTATAAAGACAAACTTGTCTAAATATATTTTCTTGTTTACAAACTGTGTTGTTCTTGGTTAGAGATTAATTCTGGGAGTAATGGGATCAATGTGTTTTGAGTGGTTTGCTTAATTAGTTTGTTGAAAAATTAATTACCTTGTGAATTTTCCTATATATGAATCTCAGTAGCTAATATATGTAAATATATTGAATACTACTAAATTACATTCAATCTTCATCTCTTTTGCTGCCAAATGCCCACTATATGTTTGAACAAATGCTTGAGTGAGTACATGTTAAGAATACTGAATATGGGGTTCAATGAAGCCATATAATAAAACTTTTTGTTTGTGGTCAGACAAGTTTTCAAGCTGTAATAGGCCTTTTCCCACTCTGTATTTCTGTATATGAAATGCCAAAACAATTAATAGTCTGCTTTCCAAAGCAAATTAAGTACTTGGAGATGGTTCTTGAGGTGGTACAAAGTGAGTCCAGATGGAAAACTTGGATGCATAAGAAAGAGACATTTTCGCAAGTTTGAGGGTGATGTTGGTTTGCTAGCGGACTTTTGAGGTAGGGGTTATTACTCCACTTTTTCTTCATGCATTATTTTTATGAAAATGCATGCATCATTATGGACAATTGAATGACTGAAATTGATGCCATGTTTATAAATATTTTTTTATAAAAGTGTTGATAATAATGTTATAATTAACATACCCGTTTGGAAACATTTTATATGTATATATGAGATTATGATATACGGGTATTAAAATATTTTATATGGCATTTGAGTTTTATGCATGCATCATAAAATTATTTTATGAGGAGTATTACCAGTATGATGTCTTGCAGAGATATGGTACCCCAGGGCTACTGGATGCAGCAGACTACTTTTCGATGGACTACAGGTACGCATTACATCTCACATGTATCTCGGAGTGTTCCATACATGGGTCTTGGTATTAGACCGCACATGGGCCTCGGAGTTGGACCCTCCATTGTGTTTCGGAGTTGTTCGTCTTGGGTCTTGGTATTTGTTTCCTTCTATGGGTCTCGGAGTTGGACCGCCCATATGACGAGGAACCTTAAGGCAAGGACCCATGTACGTTGGAGTTGACCAATACATGTTCCATATGTATTTCAGAGTATGACTATACATGGGGTCGAAGGTGAACCCACGTGCGTCTCGGAGGTTGATCGCGCACGTGCCCATGTATTTCGGAGTTGACCAATACATATGGATTTGGCATAGCATACATGAGTATTTTATCTTAAACATTTCATATTTGATTATGATTGTATGAGCATGCATGGGGTACCTGGAATGTACACTCCACCTGGTTTCGAAAGTGAGGAAGTATAGGTATGCTTGGGTTTAAAAAAACGAAATCTCCCCATTACTGATATACTGATGATTTATTATTGGACATGCATGAAATATTTTTAAATGTAGCTTGCATCATTGATTTCATTGAAAACTGTGCATGGAGTATTCTCCTACTGAGCTAGTTGTAGCTCATCCCATTTTCCCTTTCTCTTTTCAGATTAGATAATGGTTTTTTTTTTTCGTAATTGTTGTGACTTGATGGGAGGTGCGTACTTGCAAGGAGTTCAATGAAAAGGTTTTTCCTTTACCCTCATTACTTTAATTAGTTATTTTGTATATTGAGTAGACAGGCTGAGATCAATCTGATTTATTATAAAATCAAATATTCGTTATCATTTGGTTTATAAGTTTTTTTTTAAGGTTTTATTGTGTTTTTATAAATATTAATTTATTTTATGAGTACCCAAATTATATTTAATTGATTTGTTTCATTTTAAATTGATATTTTATAATAAATGATCTAAACTAATAATTTTCTTTCAAGTTTTATCTATTTTCTTAATTTTTTTTTCACGTACTAAAATTTAGGACGTGACACATACGTTCACATGGGGAAGTAATAAAGAAGATGATATTATGCAGTAGGTGTGAAAATAGTGGTCATGACATAAGAACTTGTAATTTGTTCCGTCAGATGATTGTAGAACCTTCCGTATCTTCTCACCCATAAACATTTTTATGTACTGCATAATTTTAGTTCACATGAAGTGTTATATTCTTTGTATCAGACTTTTGTATTAATTCAATGAATACCATATATGTCATCTTTATTTAACCAGTCATGTGTATCATCATGTATTTTTGGAATAATATGAATACCAACAACTTTTATTGTTACTTGTACTATTCGGTATATTCTAGTGTTTTATTGGTACATTTCAGTAATATATCTAAAATATATTAATAAAATATTGAAATTTACCTAGATATATACCGAAATATACCAAGATATACCGAGATATACCTAAATATTACCAAAAATATACCAAAATATACTAAGATATACCCCAGATATACCAAGATATACCTCAGATATACCAAAATATACCCCATATATATCGAGATATGTCCCAGATATACCAAGATATACCCAAATATACTCCAGATATACCCTAAATATACCCAGATATACTGAGATATACCCAAATATATCAAGATATACCCAAATATACCCATATATACCCCAGATATACCAAAAAATATAGAAATAACGAGCACCCTGCATACCCCTCGCACAAAAATAAAAGAATTTCATACTTTATTTGCTGAAATATAGTTCACACCAATACAATGAAAAGTCTAACCAAATTATACATTTAAATTAACAGATCTAGTTTAACAGTGTTATCTGAATTTCGACTTAACCAAATATACTGAGATACAATACAAACAACAAAACAAATTCAACTTTGGAAAATGTATAAAAATGATACAAATAAACATTCCACTACACTTATACAATAATGTAATCATCATCGGCAAAGAAAAGTTCACAACAAAGTTTATTCCTAAAGAAACCAACTACTTCGTCTTTGATGTTAATCAGGGCCTTGTCATTTACTATGTATTCGATGAACTTCAGAGCGTAAATGTCACAGTCTTCCCTATGTAATACATGTAAGATAAAATATGTTATTTATATACCAAGAATCATAATTGACTATATCAATGATGATTAGATGTTACTGAAAGAATTAAATATACTTACACTTCAACTTGTTGTGGAATAGGTATCGCATTACGATAAATAGGCCACCGGTCTTTGATTTCATATTCAAATAATTCCAAGCTTTTAATTAAGCTTGGGATCATTACAAATAAGTTATGTAACCTTTTCTTAAGAGTTCCATCTCTTATGTGTTTCGGAAGTGAATCATAGACATAATATGTTATTGTCTAATGTCAAATCTAAAAGCGATCCAATGACCCTTCTCCAATAAAACTCCATATATGTTATCCACACGAGTTCAAGGTTTACCAAAATCAGGACGTACACTTGGTTCAAAAGATTTAATACAATTATTAATATATGCGAGATATACAGAAAGTATTGTTACTATATGCGAGATATACCGAAAGTATTGTTACTATGTTTTACCTGTGACATAATCCAACCACTTCTTGTTTGCATTCTAAAATTGAAATTGCTCGTTCTTTTTAACTTTCTTCAATTCACCTGCACTTGACTCCACGTAAGCCTATATTTTCATAACAAATAAAATATAATAGTTAGATATACATAAGGAATATGACATACAACATACTGTCATAACAATCTATGATGAACGTTTGTACTAAGGTTGGTTCTTACCAAAAACGTTGAGTCTAATGTTGTCCAATTGTTCTTAGGGAATAAGTGCGGGTGAATTTTCTTTTTCTTCCTCAACAACCATAGTCCACAATTTATGTGCTGCATAATTTTGGTTCACATCAAGTAGTGACCAACATATATCATTTAGTTGTTAGTTTATAACAATATGAAATGATTAAAAAGTATTGTATACACCAAAGTTCACATCATTTGTATACAAGAAATGGTAAATACCAAAAACACTTACCTCGTTGAGTAAAGATGATTGGGGTTTCAATATACGATGAAACAAGGAAGAATTAGCCATACCCTTACTTGGGCAACCAACATTAATATTTTCCCTAAATTTTGGCAATAACAATTAAATCAATAAGTAACGCTATTAATATAAAAAAACAAATAAACAAAAATGAATTAAATGTAAGTATATATAATAGAATATAGGTACTGGTTGTTGGAGAAATTCTTGTATAGCTACTCCAAGAAGAATCTATATCTAGCTTCATCAAAGCTTCTCATCGGGTCATAAATGCTTGGCATATGTCCTTCATTCGACTGTTCAAACCCAATTGATCTTCTTGGGACGTATGGAGATTTGAGGGAGGGACCAAGCTTTCGCTTCCTCTGATTGTATGAAGTACCAAATGGAGTGGATGTTTCAGTTAATCTAACGCCCTTGGATGTTAGCAATCCTAATCGCATTGACGATGGACCACTTATAACTGGGGAACCTCCAAAATCTCTTACAAAGTAGACAACTCCACATTTGTCAAGTTTTCCTCTACTTGGGAGACATCAACTGACTATTTTTCAAGGTTAACCTCAGTGAGACATTCTTCGCTGACACCCACGAATGTTTCGGCCTTATTTATATTAGGCATGGTAGTTTCCTCACCAATTTGTTCTGTAAACACAATTATTTCTTTGCCTATATAACTTGCCACTACTGGCACTTTGATGTGCAAATTATAGTACTCGTAAGTGTACGAATCACTCGTAGAAAGTGACAAGCAAACCTCCGAGGTAGGTCTCTCAAGGAATTGCAATGGTTTTAAACAACCTTTTTCTTAAACTAATTAGAGTCCTAACTTAACTAAAAGTACTAATTCAATAGAGTTCTAGTAAAACTAAAATTCTAAGTAACTAGAGTCCTAAACCTAGTAAAATTGTAAAAAGAGTTCGATTTGTAGCAAGATCAATGGTAGGAACAATTAAACGAAAATAATATCGCAAATTCGCAATCAATTCAAGTAGATTTGAAAATCAATGGAAGATGTATGGACGTTTAGTTTTGTTGGCCATGCTTGCATCAAAAAGTAATAGTGAAATAGCATGAACGTTCTAATAAACAATGTTACCGGCTTTCCTTTTTATTACGAGAATGTCTACAGTCGAGTAAATTCTCTTTGTTGATGAACTAATTAACATCCTACAATCGGGTATATCAAATAGTAATCAAATTATGCGCAAGAAAATTTATGCCAATCAAACTAACGCTATGACTAAGTCACTAATTTGAAGCTTCGATTAAGTGTTTCGGAATAAAGTAAAGGTGACATTCCTAAAACTATATTCTTAGATTTTTCAACCAAACTATGAATATCAAATTGGCCAATGAAAATTCATAATTAAATATCTAAACATGCTCTTAATCAAAAGGTAATTTATTTATATTAAATCAATAAAACATTCACCAAAAATAATTCTAGCAAACATGTCAACACAAACTAAACATTCATAATGAAATTAGCCGCTCATGTTCATATTAAAATTTATAGACAAATATAATATGATCATACACTCAAAGAAAGAAGAAGAAAGATAGAATTCTATAACAACAAGGAAATCCTAGATCTAAATACCGCTAATGGATGGGATGGCGTTCTTCTCCAAAAGGTTGATCTTAAATCATCAATGGCTTCCTTGGATTCTTAGAATGGATTCTCTCGCTTCGTTGAGTGTGGCAAAGCTCCTAAAAACTGATTGAATACCTTGCTTGTTCGTAAAATTGTAGTGTGTAAAAGTTGTATGTAAGTTGGAGTCTAGAAGGGGTATTTATAGATGTAAGGGTTTATACAATTCTTGATTGCAATAGGAATAGGCCCGTTGCGGCATACATTTTTCCCGTTGCGGCGCAACACAAAAATTGAAAATATTGGTAAAAACCCGAGAGCTCCCCGCCGCGGCATACATTTTTCTCGTCGGGGCACGCTTCGCCTTTCCTTTCTTCACATTTACTCCCTTACATATGTGCTTGCTTGTTATGTAAGACTTACATATTTTGTCTCGTTTTGCCCGTAACTTGTGATCCGAGTGCAGTAAGTGTTTCGTCTTTGAGTGTTTGCATTATTCAAATCATTTTGACGCTAAAAATACCTAAAATACACTAAAACATACCCGTGATTCTGAATTGATAGATTTATGAAAAATAGTCAAATAAACAATAATAACAAATCTATTTTTAAACAATTAAGCGCAATAAATCACGAAATATTACTGCTTTTCAAGCATTTATCACAACCTCCAACCAACTGACTAGCAAGAGGAAAAATTAAAATAAAACAAATAAAATAAACTAACCTAAATCACTTCCGTAAATTGTCATGGTTGCATTTAGCATATGCAACAAGCCTTTAAATCCCTAGGTGGCCCTAGTGGACTAGTTATAGTCTCGTGAGGGTTTCCAGTGATGATGCCCTCAAACATCGTAACTAACAAAACTAATAAAGACTCTAAACATACTTCAATCAATCCATGCATATGTCTCAAAAATTGTCAACAACGAATGGCATACGAAATAGTTAAAAATTACTTAAGCTCAAAAACAGTCCAAATATCAAACCCATCTTAGTAATCGACTTTTGAACAACCAATCAAACCACAAGCCCGTTAGTTACACTATCTGATCGTGTCATGCATGATATTCATAGATTACATTTTAATATCTCATAAATGTGCAAGTAAAATATGAATGAGAATTTTGCACTTACAAACTCTATATGCTCACTTTCAAATCCATCTCCACTAATATAAAAATCAAACTACCTAGAATAAATAGGACTTCATTAAGCTTGTAAAGTTGTGATTAGGTGTGTAATTATGAAAGTACGGAAATGATATTTTCACTAGGATAAGAGTACTTTTTATTTCATAAACTTATTTTCAACTTTTTTCACCAAGTTTTATTTTTCATCCTCCTATAAATTCCATATGTCCCTTGAATCTTTTTGCTTGATTTTCTTTCTTTACTTTTCTTGCTTATTATTTCAATCAATTTCAAATTTTTTTTTATTAATTCAAGCAAGATAAATACAACATAATTGCTAATGAAAATTAAATATTACATTGAATACTCTCGTCACTAAGGGTAGTACAATGTATATCAATGTTGAGTTTACGGGTGTCACTATGGATAAAATAATACGGGGAGGTTTGAAAAGTCCAAACGGTCCAAAGATAGCCTAAATCACTTTCTAATTGGCATTTGATTCTATCATTTCGCTTTAATGGGTTTTCAAATGAGTTCTAAAGTTTATTGAGACTTAAAATATATCACGAACATACACACATTACACAAACCAAAAATAATCATACTAACCATACAAACTACCACATATACTACAAAATCCTCAAATTAGATGAATCTAACATTTATGTGCTTTGTTGCTTAGGTAAAAATTTAATTTCTTTCATATATCATCATCATTACAATCATGTTAATATCATGGACTTTCGGATTGACTCAAGTGGACACGACACTATCATAACAAAATTCAAGTGACAAAAGTTAAAAATTAAAACGTGCAAAATGTGCAACGCATCCACCCCCAACCAAGACTTAGGAATGTCCTCATTGCCTTGAAAAACTTTTAAAAACAAAAATATGATAAAAAGAATAAAAGAAATAAAAACAACGAAAGAAATACAATACCGAATGGGTGCCTCCCATTAAGGGCTTAGTTTTACGTCTTAGCAAGATGTGGCCGCTCTCATGTTTATGAATCAAGGAGACGTATTGTTTCGATATTTTTCAAATTATTGTCTCCTTTCAAGTATGGCTTGACACGATGTCCGTTTACCTTGAACGATTCTTGCGTTTTGGGACTGAGCAACTCGATTACTCCGTGTGGAAGTACATTTGCAATTGTGTACGGTCCTCTCCACCTAGAATGAAGTTTTCCTGAAAACAAACTCAAACATGAATTATATAATAGAACTTTCATTCCAGGAACGAAATACTTATCGAGGAGCCCTTTGTCGTGATAACGCGTAGTACGCTCCTTGTAGATTTTGGCATTTTCGTAAGCTTCGTCCCAAATTTCTTCAAGTTCGCTTAGTTGGAGTAGTCGTTTTTTCCCAACTTTTGTCATGTCCATGTTGAGCTCTTTAATAGCCCAATAAGCCCTATGCTCTAGCTCAACAGGTAAGTGACATGCTTTACCAAAAATTAATTGGTAGGGACTCATACCAATTGGAGTTTTGTACGCTATACGATATGCCCATAAGGCATCATTCAACTTAACTGACCAATCCCTCCTTGAGGGGCGCACTGTGCGTTCTAATATTCCCTTGATCTGTCGGTTGCTCACTTCCACTTGCCCCGAAGTTTGAGGATGGTATGGGGTAGTCACTCTATGAGAAATGTTGTACCTTTTCAAAAGCCCATTGAAGAGCCTATTACAAAAGTGGCTGCCTCCATCACTAATGATCCCTCTCAGTGTTCCAAACCTGCTAAAAATGTTATCCTTCAAGAATTTAACAACAATGTTAGCGTTATTAGTTCTAGTGAGTGATGGGTGCTCGAAAAGCACTAATATTTCGTGATTAATTGTGCTTAATAGTTTAAAATATAGATTTGTTATGATTGTTTATTTGATTATTTTCATAAATCTATCCATTCGAAGTCACGGGTATATTTTAGTGTATTTCAGGTGTTTTTAGCGTCAAATGAGTCAAATAATGAAAACACGCAAAGACGGAACACTTACGGCGCTCGGATCACGAGTTACGGGCTAAAAGAGACAAATATGTAACCTTACATAACGAGCCATCACATATGTAAAGGGGTAAACGTGAAGAACCTGAAGACAACGCGCGCCGCAGTGAGGAAAAGTCATGCCGCGGCGGGGACCTCTCGAGTTTTTACATTATTTCCAGAATTTGTGTTGCACCGCGGCGGGAAAAAATGCATGCCGCGGCGCGCCTATTCCTATGGAAATTAGGATTTGTGTAAACCCTTACATCTATAAATACCCCCTTAGAGTCCCCCTTACAAAAAACTCGAAGACAACTCTTACACACAATAATTTTGCGACCAAACAAGCAATTCAATCAGTTTTCGGAGCTTTGCTACACTCAAACGAAGCGAGAGAAACCATTCTAAGGATCCAAGGAAGCCGTCGACAATCGAAGATAAAGCTTTTAGAGAAGAACGCTATCCAATCCATAAGCGGTATTTAGATCTAGGTTTCCTTGTTGTTTTAGAATTCTATTTTCTTCTTCTTTCGTTGGAGTGTATGATCATATTTTATTTGTTTATAAATATTAATATGAACATGAGCGGCTAATTTCATTATGGATGTTTAGTTTGTGTTGCCATGTTTGCTAGGATTGTGTATGGTGTATATTTTATTGATTTAATATAAATGAATTACTTTTTGATTAAGAGCATGTTTAGATATTTAATTATGAATTATCATGGGCCAATTTGAGATTCGTAGTTAGGTTGAAAGATCTTAGAATCTAGTTATAGGAACGTCACCTTAACTTTATTCCGAAACACTTAATCAAAGCTTCAAATTAGTGACTTAGTCATAGCATTAGTTTGATTGACATTTATTTCCTTGCGCATAATTTGATTACTATTTGATTTACCCCGACCGAAAGCAGTTAATTAGTTAATCAACAAAGAGATTTACCCCGATCGCAGGCAGTCTCGTAATTAAAAGGAAAGCCGATAATATTGTTTATATAGAACGTTCATGTTATTTCACCATACCTTTTCGATGCAAGCATGACCAACCAAACTAAACGTCCATACATCCTCCATTGATTTTTGATCCATTCGAATTGATTGTTAACTTGCGTCTTGTTTTCGTTTAATTGTTCGTATGATTGTTCCCGTCACAAAACAAACACCTTTTTACAGTTTTACTAGCTTTAGGATTCTAGTTGCTTAGAGTTTTAGTTTCACTAGAACTCTATTTAATTAGTGTTTTATTTTTATTGGAACTCTATTTAGATTAAGAAGATAGTTATTTAAGACCACTGCAATTCCTTGAGAGACTGACCTTGGAAGTTGCTTATCACTTTTCTACGAGTGATTCGTACACTTGCGAGTACTAAATTTATTACATCAAGTTTTTGGCGCTGTTGCTGGGGAATTGGTGTTTTAAATAATTTTCTTTTTATATTTTCAGAGTTTCTGATTTATTTTTATTTTTATTTATTTATTTTGTTTATTTATTTTTATTTTTATTCAAAAAAAAATCAAAAAAATCAAATAATAGTGCTTAATTTTCCAATTTCACTGCTGCCATGATCTTTGTTTGCTTTTTATTTGTGCATGTAGGGTAGGAGATCACTTAACAAGGAACTCTCTCCTTTCATTGACAACATTCATAGAATCAAACACCGATCAAAGAAACTGGATAATCAATTTCAAGAGGAAGAAGTCCAACAACAATTACAAGCAGCAATGGGTGACAACGTAGCTAGGCAGATGATGAACAAAGAGTTTGCAAGACCTATCATTGGGACCGCCACATCGTGCATTTGACTTACAGAGGCGGCTAGGAATTATGAATTGAAAAATATTCATTATTCCATGCTTCCCTCCTTTTACGGTATCCTTAATGAAGATCCTTTAAATTTTATGCGTGAATTATATGCTACTGTGCAAACCTTTCCACTGCATGGACTTAGTGAAGATCAACTACGCATGAGGTGTTTTCCATACACTCTCAAGGATAGAGCTAAGTCTTGGCTAATGACATTGGCACCTGGTTCTTTGGCCACTTGGGACGATGTTTACAACAAATTTATGGGTAAGTTCTATTCCCATCAAAAGACATCTGACCTAAGAACAAAAATTGCTACTTTTTTGCTGATGGACGGAGAACCCTTCCACGAGGCTTGGGACAGATTCAAATTGCTTTTGATACAGTGTCCACATCACCACTTCCCGTTGCAGTTACAGAATCAGTTTTTCTATGACGGATTGATGCTACAGTGTCAATTCACAGTTGATAATGCTGCAGGAGGAGCAATGGGTGAGAAAACAGTGGATGAAACTTACGAACTATTCGAGATGTTGGGAACTAATTCCCAACAAAAGAGTGCTAGAGGAAGAAGAGCTGGAGTCCACGAATTAGGCTCATGGCCATGCAACTTGCTGAATTGACGAAACAAGTGCAACTTCTCACTACCTCCAACATGAATCAATTGCCAAAACATGAGGTATGTGGAGTTTGTGGTTCATATGGACATGGAGTTAATGTTTGTTCTTTTGCAGGTGATCCTTATGCAAGTACTATTGAAGAGACAAATTTAATGCAAGGGTACCAACCTAGACCTAGGAACGACCCTTATTCAAATACCTACAACCCTGGATGGAGGAATCACCCTAACTTTTCTTGGAAACAAAACAATAGCCAACCGTTTTTCCAAAACCAAACACAAGGCCAAGATGTAAACCGACAATTTTCACAAAATAAACCAACCGTAGAGGAAACCCTAAATAATTTCATACACTCCTGCAGTGGAAGGATGGACTCTATGGAAGCTTCATTGAAAAGAGTGGAATGCAAGTGGGGCAGCTAGCTGAACAAATGCACAAACAAGAGACAAGAAGGCTGCCTAGTCAACCTGAACAAGCGAATGCTATCACAGTTCTTCAGAGTGGTAAGGTCATTACTAAAAATTTACCTGAACTTTCTAATGATTTATCTTATAGCGCAGGTAACATGGAAGATGACAACAATATTTCTAAGGAATTGGAGGAAAGCGGTGACAAGCATGAAAAGCCTTCAAAGGCGACAATTGGAGAGTCATCTAATCCACCTAAATTACACAAGTCATCAAAGTCATACAGACCACCAATACCATTTCCAAACCGTTTAAAGGACAGTAAGCAAGATAAGCAGTTTTCTAATTTATTTAACATGCTTTCAAAAGTAAATATTAACTTACCTCTGTTAGATATAATTAGAAACATACCTTCTTATACAAAATTTTTCAAAGAATTAATCACAAAAAAAAGAAGTTATGAGGTTAATGAAAGAGTCATGGTGTCTCAAATTGCTAGTGCAATGCTTCAACGGAACCTACCCCCTAAGTTAAAAGATCCAGGTAGTTTTATCATTAATATTACTATGGGGGATAGGAAAGTAGCTAAGGCTATGCTTGATTTAGGTGCTAATATCAATTTGATGCCTTACTCGATTTTCTTGCAGTTAGGTTTGGGAGAGCTAAAATCAACAACCATGTCCCCTCAACTTGCGGACAGATCTATTAAATATCCGAAGGGAATGGTTGAGGACTTACTTGTACAGGTAGATAAGTTTATCATACCTGTTGATTTTGTGGTTTTAGATATGCAGGATAATCCATCTTTGGATAAAGAGCATACAATTCTTTTGGGTAGACCATTTATGGCCACTACTCGAACCATCATTGATGTCCAAAGTGGGAAGTTGACAATGACAGTCTTAAGAGAGACTGTCAATTTTAAGATTTTTGATTCATCTACTTACCCCTCTATATCTGCTATTGATGAATGCTCATTTATTAAAAGTTTAGATCCTATCATTCATGATACATTTGTGCAGGATAAATTAGATGATAAGTTAGAGGTAACACTTACAGTTGGAGAGGGAAATGACATCTTAGACTATGAGGATAGGGAGTACAGTGATTTATTAGACAATGCCATATCATTTGATGACATTAGTACACCCTTGGATTTATTGGATGTCCCATATGATGATGAGATTGCTCCACCTAATTTGGAACTTAAGAAACTACCTAAGCAGCTAAAATATGTATTTTTGGGAGATAGCGAGACTTATCCGGTTATTATTTCATTTATACTCACCCAAAAATAAGAGGATAAACTAGTGAGAGAGCTTAGGAAGTATAGAAAAGTAACAGGAAGGAGTATTGGGGACATAAGAGGCATTAATCTAGAGACGTGTATGCATAAGATCAATTTGGAGGACAATGTTGAACCTGTTAAAGAAGCAATGAGGACACTACCCCAATCTTGGTTGGAGGTGAATGCATTACCCATTTTCAAAAATCCCAAAGAAATAAAAAAATTTAAAATTTTGTGTGTGCCGCGGCAGGGAAAAATTGTGCCGCGGCGAGGACGTTTCTGTTTTAGAATGATTTGTAAAAAAAATTTTGGGCCGCGGCGAGTGTGGTTCTGTTTCACGCATTATTTTTCAAAATTGATCTGTGCCACGGCGCGCCTCTAAATTTTTCTAGAACATGGGCAGCTCGTGGATTCAAAACTTTCTTCCCCAAATTTCCTTCACCTTTTCTCACTTTCTCTCAAACACTCTCTAATTTTCTCTCCAATTTTCTCACCACTTTTCTCCTATTTTCTCACAAAAATCAACTTGAGAACGACAACGAACAGAATGATGATATGGAGGACTGAGCCTCCCATTTGTAATTTTTCTTTTATTTCTTTTATTAATTTATTTTGGGAGTAATTTTCTTTTTCTTTTATTCTCTTTTATTTAGTTTTATTTTTATTTGATTTTATTTGGATTTCTAACTTTGTTTAATGTCTTTGCTTTTCATTTGATTTAGTTATAATTTAAATTTGGATTTGAGTTGTGATGCATATACTTTGAGGTTTCATACATGTTTCTTACACAATAAATGCTTCATCATGAGAAAAGCGAGGAATAATGAACCGGAGCGTACGTGTAGTGCACACAAACTCATACGAAAGGGGGGTAACTTCTCTCACTTTTCTCTTAATTTCTTTTGTTTCTCTTTTTAACATTGAGGACAATGTAGGAGTTAGGTTGGGGGGTGGGAAAAATACTCCATGAGCATGAAATTGACCAAATTTAAATTTTTAACTTTTGTCACTTGAATTGTGTTAAGTTAGTGTCGTGTCTACTTGAGTCAATCTGGAAGTCTATGATATTAACATGATTGTAATGACGGTGACATATGAGAGAAATTAGATTTTTACCTAAGCAACGAAGCACATAAATATTAGATTCATCTAATTTGAGGATTTTGTGGTTTATGTGGCAGTTTGCATGGTTAGTATGACTATTTTGATTTGTATAATGTATGCATGTTCATGATATATTTTAAGTATCAAAAAGCTTTAGAACTCATTTGAAAACCTATTGAAGCGAAATAATAGAATCAAATGCCACTTAGAAAGTGATTTAGGCCATCTTTGGACCGTTTGGACTTTTCATGCCTTCCCGTATTATTTTATCCATAGTACACCCTTGAACTCAACATTGATATACGTTGTACTACCTTTAGTGATAAGAGTACTCAATGTAATATTTAATTTTCATGAGAAAATTATGTTGTATTTATCTTGCTTCATCACAATAAAAAAAATGATGATGATGATGATTGAAATAATAAGCAAGAAAAGTAAAGAAAGAAAATCAAGCAAAAAGATCCAAGGGACATGTGGAATTTATAGGAGGATGAAAAAGAACATTTGGTGGATAAAGTTGAAAATAAGTTTGTGAGATAAGAAGTACTCTTATCCTAGTTGAAAACATCATTTCCGTACTTTCATAATCACATACCTAACCACAACTTTACAAGCTTAATGAAGTCCTATTGATTCTAGGTAGTTTGATTTCTATATTAGTGGAGATAGATTTGAAAAGTGAGCATATGGAGGTTGGAAGTGCAAAATTCTCATTCATATTTTACTTGCACATTTGTGAGATATTAAAATGTAATATATGAATATCATGCATGACACGATCAGATAGTGTAACTAACGGGCTTGTGGTTTGATTGGTTGTTCAAAATTCGATTACTAAGATGGGTTTGATGTTTGGACTGTTTTTGAGCTTAAGTGATTTTTAATTATTTCATATGCCATTTGTTGTTAACAATTTTTGAGACATATGCATGGATTGATTCAAGTATGTTTTGAGTCTTTATTTAGTTTTGTTAGTTACGATGTTTGCGGGTATCATCACTGGAAACCCTCACGAGACTATAACTCGTCCATTAGGGCCACCTAGGGGTTTAAAGGCTTGTTGCATATGCTAAATGCAACCGTGACAATCTACGGAAGTGATTCTAGTTAGTTTAGTTTATTCGTTTTATTTTAATCTTTAGATCGCTCCTCTTGCTAGAGACTAGCAAGAAGCTGGTTGGGGGTTGTGATGAGTGCTCGAAAAGCACTAATATTTCGTGATTAATTGTGCTTAATTGTTTAAAATATAGATTTGTTATGATTGTTTATTTGATTATTTTCATAAATTTATCCATTTGAAGTCACGGGTATGTTTTAGTGTATTTCAGGTGTTTTTAGCGTCAAATGAGTCAAATAATGAAAACACGCAAAGACGGAACACTTACGACGCTCGGATCATGAGTTACGGGCTAAACGAGACAAATATGTAAGCCTTACATAATGAGCCATCACATATGTAAGGGGATAAACGTGAAAAAACTGAAGACAACGCGCGCCGCGGCGAGGAAAAGTCATGCCGCGGCGGGGAGCTCTCGGGTTTTTACATTATTTCCAGAATTTGTGTTGCGCCGCGGCGGGAAAAATGCATGCCGCGGCGCACCTATTCCTATGGCAATCAGGATTTGTGTAAACCCTTACATCTATAAATACCCCCTTAGAGTCCCCCTTACAAAAAACTCGAAGACAACTCTTACACACAATAATTTTGCGACCAAACAAGCAATTCAATCAGTTTTCGGAGCTTTGCTACACTCAAACGAAGCGAGAGAAACCATTCTAAGGATCCAAGGAAGCCGTCGACAATCGAAGATAAAGCTTTTGGAGAAGAACGCTATCCAATCCATAAGCGGTATTTAGATCTAGGTTTCCTTGTTGTTCTAGAATTATATTTTCTTCTTCTTTTGTTGGAGTGTATGATCATATTTTATTTGTTTATAAATATTAATATGAACATGAGCGGCTAATTTCATTATGGATGTTTAGTTTGTGTTGCCATGTTTGCTAGGATTGTGTATGGTGTATATTTTATTAATTTAATATAAATGAATTACTTTTTGATTAAGAGCATGTTTAGATATTTAATTATGAATTATCATGGGCTAATTTGAGATTCGTAGTTAGGTTGAAAGATCTTAGAATCTAGTTATAGGAACGTCACCTTAACTTTATTCCGAAACACTTAATCAAAGCTTCAAATTAGTGACTTAGTCATAGCATTAGTTTGATTGGCATTTATTTCCTTGCGCATAATTTGATTACTATTTGATTTACCCCGACCGAAAGCAGTTAATTAGTTAATCAACAAAGAGATTTACCCCGATCGCAGGCAGTCTCGTAATTAAAAGGAAAGCCGATAATATTATTTATATAGAACGTTCATGTTATTTCACCATACTTTTCGATGCAAGCATGGCCAACCAAACTAAACGTCCATACATCCTCCATTGATTTTTGATCCATTCGAATTGATTGTTAACTTGCGATCTTGTTTTCGTTTAATTGTTCGTATGATTGTTCCCGTCATAAAACAAACACTTTTTTACAGTTTTACTAGCTTTAGGATTCTAGTTGCTTAGAGTTTTAGTTTCACTAGAACTCTATTTAATTAGTGTTTTATTTTTATTGGAACTCTATTTAGATTAAGAAGATAGTTATTTAAGACCACTGCAATTCCTTGAGAGACCGACCTTGGAAGTTGCTTATCACTTTTCTGCGAGTGGTTCGTACACTTGCGAGTACTAAATTTATCACATCAGTGGGTATCGCTTCTACCCACTTTGAAACATAGTCGACTTCGACTAATATGTAAGTGTAGCCAAAAGATGGGGAAAACGGACCCATGAACTCAATTCCCCACACATCAAATAATTCTACTACGAGATTAGACGTCGAAGGCATTTCGTTTTACTTACCTATGGTACCGGTCCTTTAACATCTATCACATCTCATGCAAAACATGTTAGCATCTTTAAATAAAGTAGGCCAATAAAAACCAGATTGTAATACCTTCAGAGCCATTTTCTTACCACCAAAATGGCCCTCGCAATGTAGCTCATGGCAAAAGGTTAAGATGCTCTCATGTTTCTCTTCGGACACACACCTCCGGATGACTTGATCTTGACATAACTTGAACAAATACGGGTCATCCCAAAAGTATTGCCTGCAAACACTGAAAAACCTTTTCTTTTCCTGAAAAGTAATGTTATGTCTCAAAATGCCACTAGCTAGATAATTAACAATGTCAGCATACCATGGATTTAGACCTATTGTGAACAATTGTTCATCAGGGAAGGTTTCAATGATTGTATCCTTACTTTCACCTTCAACATGTTCATACTCAGTAATTAACCTAGACAGATGATCAACTACTACATTTTCAGTTCCTTTTTTGTCTTTGATCTTTAGGTCAAATTCTTGTAAAAGTAGGATCCACCTAATGAGTCTAGGCTTAGCATTCGATTTAGTCAATAAATATCTCAAAGCGGCATGGTCCGAATGAACAATAACTTTAGTTCCTACCAAGTAAGACCTAAATTTATCAAGTAAAAATACAACAGCCAATAACTCTTTTTCAATGGTGATGTAGTTACACTACTACAAATTTGGCTTTATAGGACGGTCACTGGCCGTCCTATAAGGCTTATAGGACGGCCAGTGGCTGTCTTATAAAGTCCTGTCCTAAAAGAATAGAAAAAAATAGGACATTCACGGAGCGTCTTATAAAAAAAATTTATAGGACGGTCATTGGCCGTTCTATAAAATTCTTTTAAGACGGCCACTGACCGTCCTATTTTTTCCGTAATAGCCGTCCTATATTTCTTTCTACGAATCACTCATAGAAAGTGACAAGCAAACCTCCAAGGTCGGTCTCTCAAGGAATTGCAATGGTTTTAAACAACCTTTTTCTTAAACTAATTAGAGTCCTAACTTAACTAAAAGTACTAATTAAATAGAGTTCTAGTGAAACTAAAACTCTAAGTAACTAGAGTCCTAAACCTAGTAAAACTGTAAAAAGAGTTCGGTTTGTAGCAAGATCAATGGTACAAACAATTAAACGAAAACAATATCGCAAATTTGTAATCAATTCAAGTAGATTTGAAAATCAGTGGAGAATGTATGGACGTTTAGTTTGGTTGGCCATGCTTGCATCGAAAAGTAATGGTGAAATAGCATGAACGTTCTAATAAACAATTTTACCGGCTTTCCTTTTTATTACAAGAATGCCTACGGTCGGGTAAATTCTCTTTGTTGATTAACTAATTAACATCCTACAATCGGGTATATCAAATGCAATCAAATTATGCGCAAGAAAATTTATACCAATCAAACTAATGCAATGACTAAGTTACTAATTTGAAGCTCCGATTAAGTGTTTCAGAATAAAGTCAAGGTGACGTTTCTAAAACTATATTCTCAAATTTTTCAACCTAACTATGAATATCAAATTAGCCCATGAAAATTCATAATTAAATATCTAAACCTGCTCTTAATCAAAAGGTAATCTATTTATATTAAATCAATAAAACATTCACCAAAAACAATTCTAGCAAACATGGCAACACAAACTAAACATCCATAATGAAATTAGCCACTCATGTTCATATTAAAATTTATAGACAAATATAATATGATCATACACTCAAAGAAAGAAGAAGAAAGATAGAATTCTATAACAACAAGGAAATCCTAGATCTAAATATCGCTAATGAATGGGATGGCGTTCTTCTCCAAAAGCTTGATCTTCGATCGTCAATGACTTCCTTGGATTCTTAGAATGGATTCTCTCACTTCGTTGAGTGTGGCAAAGCTCCTAAAAACTGATTGAATACCTTGCTTGTTCGCAAAATTGTAGTGTGTAAAAGTTGTATGTAAGTTGGAGTCTAGAGGGGGTATTTATAGATGTAAGGGTTTACACAATTCTTGATTGCAATAGGAGTAGGCGCGCTACGGCATACATTTTTGTCGCCGCGGCATAACACAAAAATTGAAAATATTGGTGAAAACCCGAGAGCTCCCCGCCGTGGCATACATTTTTCTCGCTGCGGCGCGCTTTGCCTTTCCTTTCTTCACATTTACCCCCTCACATATCTGCTTGCTTGTTATGTAAGACTTACATATTTTGTCTCGTTTTGCACGTAACTCGTGATTCGAGCGCCGTAAGTGTTCCGTCTTTGCGTGTTTGCATTATTCAACTCATTTTGGCGCGAAAAATACCTGAAATATACTAAAACATACCCATGATTCCGAATTGATAGATTTATAAAAAATAGTCAAATAAGCAATAATAGCAAATTTATTTTTAAACAATTAAGCGCAATAAATCACGAAATATTAGTGCTTTTCGAGCACTTATCACTCTTCATCCATGGGCATCACTACTTCTTCATCCACAGATAATTGTTTATTTTAAACCTTATGTTGGTGAAAAAGTGGGACACTTTTGACCCTGGACGATTTTTGTGATCTTAACAACTTCTTTAAAGCATCCTTAATCCACATTTGGTTTTCTTTTATTGTTATCACCTCCTTTTTCAAATCTCTTAATTTTTGCAACACTTGAAATACGATAAAAATATATACGTTAGGTTGCAACAATTAAGTACATTTGAATTAAGAATTATACGTGCCATAGTATATTACCTCTATAATGGAAGTTGATGAATGAGCTGAAACTTGATCCTTTTGGACTTTCAGGATAGGGTCACTCTTATCATCCATGTGACCAGATGGATGATGATGTTCATCACCTTTTGAAGGCAATTCATCATCCATTCCACCGACGTTGGGCACATTCGGCACACCCATACTTACTTCGCTCGCATATATTTGTGCCGAAATGTAGTAAGGACTATATCTCTCCTTTTCATTAGGAATGAGTCTCTTCAGCATATGAAACTGTACAATATCCCACAAAACATTTAAAATTAGTTAAGTACATTCAAAAATCAAAGAATAATTAATAACAACATATAAATGAAACAAACTTACATCCGAATGTTGGAAGATTTTCTGGTTCAAGTCCCAGAACTTTAAATTTTGTCCCTTTCTTAGGTTCTCCCAACGTAGTATCTTGGGCATTGCATCAGGGGATGTATTGATTGCTAAATCAGTGACACCCACCTGTATGGCCTCATAGGCCCAAAATTGCAGTGCCCAACAAAAACCGTAGATACTGTAAGTGGTCGTGTGTTTTTGTCCTTCTTCAGACACGACCCCCCAACATGGGCAACATCAACCTTATGCAGAATAACACTTTTCAATCTTCTTACAGTGAAGCCATAAACTATCTTACCCCATGGATAGATATTAAATTTGTGAAAATCTTCAACTACCTCTAAGTAATCATTATTAATGGCCCTTAGATTATGATCAGACAAAAGAATTATTTCCAAAGTATAAATGAGGGTCAACCTCAAAACATCGTCAGGCTCGGTGGACATAGGAAGGTTTACTAATACCTTCTCCAACTCGCCTTTTTTTATTGACTTGTTGGTCTCTTGAAGTATGTTTTCCGTAACTGACCAGTTCGCGATGAACATTCTTTCTCACTGCTAAACATCAAACCAGTAAGTAGACTAAATTCTTCATATCCAAAATATGTGGAGTGTGCCATTCACAATTATTCGCAACTCTTTCCCCGCTTGATCTTTATTTTGCATCAGTAAGATGTGATGCAACAATCCCACTGTGAACTCTATATGGTTCATTCTTGTGATGAAACCAAAACAGAATTCCTCAAACCTCTCAAGTAACCCAAATTCTTCTAAGGTCGTCTTCAATGTCTTAAAATTTTAAAGGCGTGATATGTTAGTTATTTTACCAACATAATATTCAGAAGGAGAGATAGAAGGACTAAAGGTTGATTTGTCTGCCACATCCTACATATATAACATATAAGAAAACCAAAATAATTAATATTTATGAATAATTTGTTCAAAATAACATAAATACAAGTCAATATATACTGCAAAAAACATCAATCAAATTAAAGCAACATAAATATACTTCAATTTTAGCTTCATATGAGAGAAACTAACATAAATAAATTGAAATATACCCAAAATATACCCAGATATACCAAGATATATCTGAGATATACTCCAGATATACCAAAATATATAAAAATATACCCAAATATACCAAAAATATACTGAGATATACCCAAGATATACCGAGATATACTCAAGATATACAGAGATATACCCAAATATACCTAACATGGTGACACAACGAAAATTTTGTTCAATGCTCATACAGTTATTCATGATTAACAAACGATATACTAGAAATCAGATTATCTATAATTACAAAAGCCCAATATAAAAAAATAATATTTTACAAAATTCGAATACCTTAAACCAACATTTCACAAAAATCCATAAAAGAAGAAGAAAGAATTTTTGTTGAGTTTCAACATGGACCATACCGTAAGCTCCAACCATCACCAAAACCATATACTAAACGAAAACGAAGTGATGGAGAAGACATTTATTGAAAAAACTTACCAAAAAATGCAAAGCTAAAAAATGGAGAAGTTTCGTGTGTTGTCTTTCTCAAGTTACTTAGTGAGAAAGTGTAGAATGTTTCGTGCTAACGTAGGAACTGTTCGAGTTCTTCCAAAAAGCACTTTTTTTTAAAATTTTTAAATACCGACTAAAACACTCATATTAAATCACAGTTAAAAAAAAAATCTCTTTAAAGTTAACACAACTTTATCCTTTTTTAAACTATCAAATTATCCGAAGATCAAAACCCTAGTCGCTGCAAAATAATCCCCATTATATAAATAAAATCAAACCTCTTTGATGTCGCTCCCTTCTCTGAAACCCTAGCCGAAGCATTGACGGAAAGGGGAGAGAGAGAGAGCTCCGTAAAGCTCAGCAACAATGGCGGCCGAGGGACTCGTACTCCGTGGTACCATGAGGGCACATACTGACATGGTTACCGCCATAGCTGCACCCATTGATAACTCCGACATGATCGTCACCGCCTCACGGGACAAATCAATCATCTTGTGGAATCTTACCAAGGAAGAGAAGACCTACGGTGTTCCTCGACGTAGGCTTACTGGCCATTCTCACTTCGTTCAAGACGTCGTCCTCTCTTCCGACGGTCAGTTCGCTCTTTCCGGCTCATGGGATGGCGAGCTTCGTCTCTGGGACTTAGCCACTGGTTTATCTGCTCGTAGGTTCGTGGGTCACACCAAAGACGTTCTCTCAGTTGCCTTCTCGATCGACAACCGTCAGATCGTTTCGGCCTCTCGTGACCGTACTATCAAGCTCTGGAACACCCTCGGTGAGTGTAAATACACCATTACTGATGGTGATGCCCATAATGATTGGGTTAGCTGTGTTCGATTTAGCCCCAATGCTTTGCAACCCACTATTGTTTCCGCTTCGTGGGATAGGACTGTCAAAGTTTGGAACTTGACCAATTGCAAGTTGAGGTCTACTCTTGCTGGGCATGCTGGGTATGTCAACACGGTCGCTGTTTCTCCTGATGGCTCTCTTTGTGCTAGTGGTGGAAAAGATGGTGTGATTTTACTTTGGGATTTGGCTGAAGGAAAGAGGCTCTATTCTCTGGATGCTGGTTCTATTATTCATGCTCTGTGCTTTAGCCCTAATAGGTATTGGCTCTGTGCTGCTACTGAGAACAGTATTAAGATCTGGGATTTGGAGAGCAAGAGCATTGTTGAGGATTTGAAGGTTGATTTGAAAACCGAGGCTGAGAAAACTGATGACACCCATGCTGCTACTGCTAACAAGAAAAAGGTACATTACTTCTATTTTTTTAACTTCATTTTTACTATTTTTATAATGATTATGTTGTACTTTTGGCTTCGTTGTATGCTAATTATAGAAAATTTACATTCTGCAATTTTATATGTTGGTGTTAATTTCATTTGGGACTGTAATGTTTTTGTATTGACGTTTAACTGTTGATTTTCGTTAGATGTCTAACTCATTCTTTATATAATGTAAGAAGTTTATATGATTTGCCCTATATTCAGAGTTCTTTTATCTTAGTTTCCGGTTTACAATTGCCCTTTATTTTAAGGAAAATTTTCGAGAAATCCTGAACATTCTATTAAATAATTAAATATTTAAAATATAATAAAATGACAAATTTATCCTATTACTTAAAATTAAATAATATATCCCACCTTCCTAAAAACAATACTTCTTTAAAAAATTCTCATATATATCACCATTTCTTCCTTACTCACTTCCATATTTAACATCAACAACTCCAAACTCTAACTCAAAATATTAAAAATAGAGTATAGATATATGAAAGATACAAAAGAAGTGAATTTTTTTGAAAAAAATGGAGACCAAAAACAATTAAAACAAGTATATAAATTTTTTTCATGCAAATCGCGCAGTAGTTCGGTAAGCATTATCGAACGTTTTATATAGATTTGGCAACCCCTACCGAGCCCTTTTAAAATTAGGGATAGTTTTGTCATTTTAAGTATTATTAATTTTTTTATAAAATTTTTGTATTTAATGAGATGTTTAAGACTAAATTTTGGGATTTCTTCATAAATTTCCCTTATATGAATTTTACTTTATTGTGTTTTTGTGCAAGTAAATTACCTGGTGTGTTCATTCAATAGTTACAACTTGTAGAGCAATGTTGCATTTCTCATGTTCCTAGCAATTAACATGAACTTGAGATGGTAACTGGCCTCATATTTTGAGAATTGAAATTAATGTTTCTGTTATATTGTTATTTATTTAAAAATTTTAAAACAGTTTTCATAGTTCTCAATCATTTATCATTTTCCTCTCTTAAAGAAAAAGATCTTTATCATTTTATTTTTCCAATTTTTGTGAAACTTTGCTTCTACATTGTGTGGTTGAATCTTATTGCCCTCGTTTGGTGGACTTCACTTACACCAGTTCCTTAGATCTACAATTTATATGAAATGAAAGCAATTTACAAATAATGATACTGATACTATGCGGTTTGTCTGGCAGGTTATATACTGTACAAGCTTGAGCTGGACTGCAGATGGAAGTACTTTGTTTAGTGGATACACTGATGGTGTGATCAGAGTTTGGGGTATTGGCCGCTATTAGGGAAGTTTCTGATAATTATTGCTACAAGCCCTTAAAGTTTTATAGTATTTGAAGGTTATTTATTTAGGGTGTTGGAAACTTTAAATTTTTTGTTCCCTTGTGTGTTGACTTTATTTTTTATGCCAGTTTCATCTAGTTTTGTTTTACTTGTGGGATTTCATATTAGGTTTTCATAAACATGAAGTTTCTTAATGTGAGGTTAAATTTCAATTTGGCATTCTTCTATTTTTTTTATCTTTGTTTGCAAATAGTGGATTGTATCTGAAGCTGTTGGTGGAATTTTTTGTGGTGCATTGCATGTCTAATATTGAAGACATTGTGCAGCAATGCTCTATGAAACATTCTTAATTATTCGTTTCGGTATTCTTCATTATTAGTTTATGGGAAGTGTGTTTTTTTGAGTCTTAACGACTAGATTATCGTAGTTTTCCAAGGACAAATTTGAAGTGAAGTAGTTGGAAATGGTTAAAGCGTAGAGAAGCTTTTAGAGGTCACCTCATCCCAATTGTATGTAAAGGTGCTAATCCTGACATGCTAACATGGCACGGAGACAAACACAATAGGATCAGAGGTCATGTTATTCCTCTCTATCCATACTAGAGGTCAATTTTTTAGTGTGTTAATATGTGAATTGATCAAGTTGTGTTTCAACAACATGAGCTAACAACATGCTCATGTAGACAAAGTTTTATGGGTTGAATTCCAATTATGGGTATGTGAGTAATGTAGTTATTTTAAAAGTAAATAATGTCACAAAGCTATCATGTAAGTGATGCTACATGATTGCTACTCCTAACAGAAGTCATCCGATCAAACTTTTATAACCAAGAATGTCAATTTTGAGTTGAATCTTACCTCACACAACACAGCCATCAAGGAATGCTTATTTCCAACGTTGATAAAATTTTGGTTACCATTAAATGTGGGTAACACTTATGTTTTATTTTCTAATTTTTGAATGTAATGAATTCTTTATAATCTTATGGCCTATGCTCTGTCTTACTAACCTTTCTCAATTCTCAGCATGTAAATTTAGCCTGGTTTGATTGACGTTCAAAAGATTTGTCTGATTCAATTTGCCTCAAAGCTGATTGAGGTTGGATTTAGAGCCAAATATATATTATGAGTTCGGACTAAACCTAACTTGAAGAGCAAGTTAAATTTAAATTTTATAAAATATATATACATACATTTGAATATAGTTTTATAATTTTTGATATTGTCGAAATTTGGATGCTAAATCAATTTAAAGGATAGAAAAGTCATGCTTGAACTTACCAAATGTTATAAGGCCAAGGTTTGAATTTGCAATTAATTTGAAAATTTGAGCCGGTTTGGCTCGACAAATTACTATGTTTCGAGTTAATGACTTAAAATAGTAGAATTTAAAACCCAAATGTATTTATGTAAAAATAGTTTATACAAGTATTAGTAAAACAAGATAAATTTATGAAGTCATTGTTAGGTCTCACGTACAATTTACATATACACACAAGAAAAGAAGAGCAGCTGGAGAGGAATGAAAATAAAGATGAAGAAAGTTTGTTATGCTTGGATGGGAGAAAAGACCATGATATCCTTTTTGTTTGTTATGCTTTTCCTTTATTAGTAGTTTGTTATTTTGTTATTGTTTTTAGAAGAGGGACCACAGAATATTTGTGGCAGAGAATATATATATGGGAGAAATGCTAGAAGGTGGACATTGAAAATCTGTTACGAGCTCATGCTTTGTGGAGAGAACAAGCCTCTCGAAAGCTTGTGATATCAATTTTCTTTAAGTCTAATATAATATCAATATTTTTCATTCTTGAATCTAAGAAAATCCAACTTAATTTCACTGATAGAGTTCTGGTTTCTATCAAATTGGTATCAAAGCAGCTCGATACTGAATGGCGAAGACACAGAATCAGAGGATAGAAGCTATGAAAGATGCCATGAATTCCATACATGGAGAACAAAATAAAATAACAAATGAGGCGGGAGGATTAAAAGAAGAGATACATACCTTGGCACACCAACTTAATCAGAGGTTTGAACACCTGTTTAAACTACACGAAGAAGCCCAGAAGTATGCTTCATCTTCTTCGACTGGAAAGGAAAAAGAAGCAATGGTTGTCAGCCCAATAGCTGGAAATCACCATGGGGGATCAACTGCGATGGGAGAATACAGTGGAGCTTCGAACCCAAAGCATGATTTCAGGTTTCGAAGACTAGATATGCCTTTGTTCGATGGGAACAATCCAGACGGTTGGATCTTACGGGCTAAGCGCTACTACAATTTTCACCGGATGTCTGATGATGAGCGGTTGGAAGCAGCGATAGTGAGCTTTGAAGGAGACGTACTCTTGTGGTACCAGTGGGAAAGTAAGAAGAAAAGCTTTCGGACTTGGGAGGAGATGAAGCTGATGCTTCTGCGACAGTTCAGGACCACCCAAAATGGCTCACTGTACGAGCAATGGTTGGCGCTACAGCAGACCAGCACGGTGAGAGGTTACCGAAGAAGCTTTATAGAACTATTGGCGCCTCTGGACAATATTTCAGAAGAGATAGCTCTGGGTACCTTCATAAATGGGTTGCGACCCGAAATTCGAGTGGAGCTCCGAATTCAAGGACCCACAACTTTGGGTCGGGCTATGGATTTAGCCCAAATGATTGAAGAAAAAAATGTATGGGCTCATAGGGTCTCGAAGAACTAGGGGCTTCGAATTCCAAATCAGTTCCAACGGCTAAGCCCAGCCCCGTTCAACCCTCAATTTCCATCGAAGGAAGGAAGTACACCGGCGTGGAAGAACCCCAACAATGTTCGCCGGCTAACTGACGCAGAAATGCAAAAGAAAAGAGAGAAAAGATTGTGCTACCGTTGTGATGACAAATGGGTTCCCGGACATATATGCAAACGAAAAGAATTAAGTGTGCTAATTATGAATGAAGAAGAAGAAGAAGAAGAAAGGGACGCAGAGGAGGAAACTGAGAAGGAACTAGTCACTACTGAACTTGATCAAGGAGTCAAAATCTCTTTGAATTCGGTTGTGGGATTTACAGCTCCAAAAACCATGAAAATGTTGGGAGTCATTGGAGATAGAGAAGTGGTTATTTTAATAGACCCTGGAGCGACACACAACTTTATCGCCACCAAAGTGGTGGAAATTCTGGGACTCCCAGTTTGTAAAACGAGAGCATATGGTGTGACCCTTGGTGCTGGCAATTCTATTCGTGGAGAAGGAATATGTAAGGGAATTAAGTTAGAATTGCAGGGAATCAAAATTGTAACTGATTTTTTGCCAATTGAGTTAGGAAATACAGAAGTGATTTTGGGAATCCATTGGTTGGAAACTCTTGGCATGACACATACAAACTGGAAGACACAGATTATGAATTTTTTTGTGGGTGACAGGACTATAACATTGCAAGGAGATCCTGCACTTAGGAGGACTAAAGTGTCCCTCAAATCCATGATGAAAATTCTCAGGCAGGAGGGACAAGGATTCTTGATTGAGATGAACCAATTGGAGGTACCTACCCATAAACCTTTGGAGGTCAGAGAAGATAGAGAACCAAAATTCTTGAAACGACTCCTACAAAATTATGAGGCAATTTTTAATTTACCAAATGGATTACCACCACTAAGGGGAAAAGAGCACGCTATTGTATTGCAAGAAGGTTGTGGGCCTGTTAGTGTAAGGCCTTACAGGTATCCTCATGTGCAGAAGGATGAAATAGAGAAGTTTATCAAGGAAATGCTGGAAACAGGGATAATCAAAAATAGTTCAAGCCCCTTTTCAAGTCCGGTTTTGTTGGTTAAGAAGAAGGATGGGTCCTGGAGATTTTGTGTGGATTATAGAGCCCTTAACAAAGTTACCATTCTTGATAAATACCCTATACCTGTCATTGAGGAACTCTTGGATGAATTACACAATGCAACCATTTTTACCAAATTGGACCTCAAATCAGGATATCATCAAATCTGTGTGAGGGAAGAAGATGTACCAAAAACGGCATTTAGAACTCATGAAGGACACTATGAGTTTATGGTCATGCCATTCGGTCTCACGAATGCCCCAGCAACCTTCCAGTCACTAATGAACGAGGTATTTAAACCTTTCCTACGAAAATTTGTACTTGTTTTCTTTGATGATATTTTGATATACAGTATAGATGAGATAGTTCATCAGGAGCATGTCAGATTGGTTCTGGAATTGTTATAGAAACATCAGTTGTTTGCTAACAAAAAGAAATGTGAATTTAGGAAGGATAAGGTGGCTTATTTGGGCCATATGATTTCTGGAGAAGGGGTTTCAGCAGACCTAGAAAAGATACAATCAATGGTTGCCTGGCCACAACCAACAGATTTGAAAGGACTACGTGGTTTTCTTGGTTTAACAGGGTATTATCGGAAGTTCGTGGCCAATTATGCTCATATAGCCCAACCCTTAACAGAACAGTTCAAGAAAGACAAATTCAATTGGCAAGAGGACACCACTCAAGCATTCAACACTTTGAAGCAAGCCATGACAGAACTACCAGTTCTAGCTATGCCTGATTTCACCAAGAGCTTCTCTGTGGAAACTGATGCTTTAGGATATGGCTTAGGAGCAGTTCTCGTACAAGAGAATAGGCCTGTGGCTTATTACAGTCAAGTACTGGGACCTAGGGCTAAGTTGAAATCCATTTATGAAAAGGAATTAATGGCCATTGTTCTTGCAGTACAAAAGTGGAGACCCTATTTATTGGGCAGGCATTTCGTGGTCAAAACTGATCAACAGAGTTTGAAGTTCCTACTTGAACAGAGAATTATCAATTCCGATTATCAAAAGTGGGTGGCTAAGCTTATGGGGTACAATTTCGAGATTCAATATCGAACAGGCACCAGTAATAGGGTAGCAGATGCCTTATCCAGGCTTCCAGGCTCCATGGAATTAGGAGAGATGAGTGTGCCACAGTGGAAGCATTGGCAAGCCCTTCAAATGGAAATTGCCCAGGATCCATTCATACAAAAATTGAAGGAAAATCTATCATCTGGTGCCTCTTATCCAGTTGGCTTTACTCTCGACGAAGGAAAGGTATTGTATAAAGGGAGACTCGTGGTCCCGAAGAATACCAAATTGATGGAAGAGATTCTAAGTGAATTCCATAATTCTCCTATGGGAGGTCATTCAGGGGAAACCAAAACATATAAAAGGGTAGCTGCAGAGTTCTTTTGGGAAGGCATGCATAAGGATATAATCAAGTTTGTCCAACAATGCCTTGTTTGTCAGAAAAATAAATATAGTGCAACAACACCAGCAGGATTACTACAACCCCTCCCTATTCCTAATCAAATTTGGGAAGATATCAGCATGGACTTCATAGAAGGTCTTCCAAAATCCGAGGGAATTGACACTATTTTTGTGGTGGTTGACCGGTTAAGCAAATATGCTCACTTTATTGGGCTCAGACATCCTTTCACAGCTCAATCAGTAGCTTTAAGGTTTCTACAGGAAATAGTGAAGTTGCATGGATTACCACTTTCCATAGTTTCTGACCGAGACAGGATATTTCTCAGTCACTTTTGGGATGAATTGTTCAAGCTGCAAGGGACAACCCTTAAACGAAGCACAGCTTATCACCCTCAGACAGATGGTCAAACCGAAGTGGTGAATCGAACCTTGGAAACATATTTAAGATGTTTTGCTTCAGAGAAACCAAGGCTGTGGGCCAAATGGTTACCTTGGGCAGAATATTGGTATAATACTTCCCATCATACCTCCCTTGGTGCTTCTCCTTTCAAAGTTGTGTACGGGAGAGAGCCCCCTAAGCTCATCCGTTTTGAAAAACAACTTGCAACCGTGGCTGCTGTGGATCAATTGCTAGCTGACAGGGATGACCAATTAGACGATTTGAAAATGCATCTGTTGAGAGCCCAGCAAAGAATGAAATTCTATGCAGATCAGAAGCGACACCTAGAAGAATTCAAGGAGGGAGATTTCGTTTTCTTGAAGCTACGGCCTTATAGGGAGCAATCCTTGGCTAAAAGAAAACATGAAAAGTTGGCGGCAAGGTATTATGGTCCTTATCAAATCCTCCAAAGAATTGGGACGGTAGCTTATAAATTGAAACTGCCCCTTACCACTTCCATTCACCCTGTTTTTCATGTATCTCAACTGAGATCAACCAAGGGGGGGTCTTATTCCTTGTTATTCAAGATTGAATAGGATTAATTCACTCAATTCCATTGAAAGATAATACACATATATATACACAAAGCTAAGATTCTAATTTAGGAAAGTTATTAAATAGGATCCTATAATTAAGCTAATTAGTTATATATACCTAATATACAGTTAATCACAATTAATATATATATATATCTAACACTCCCCCTCAAGTTGGAGCATAGATATTAATCATGCCCAACTTGTTACAAAGATAATCAACCCGAACCCTATTTAAAGCTTTCGTGAAGATATCTCCTAGTTGTTCTCTAGTCTTCACATATCCTGTAGAAATCAAACCTTCCTGAATTTTCTTGCGGACGAAATGACAATCAATTTCAATGTGTTTAGTTCGCTCATGAAACACAGGATTAGAAGCAATATGAAGAGCAGCTTGGTTATCACACCACAATTTTGCTGGTACTGAAGTTTTAAGACCTACTTCATTCAAGAGTTGGTATATCCACATTATCTCACATGTAGACTGTGCCATAGCCCTATATTCTGACTCTGCACTCGATCGTGACACAACATTCTGCTTCTTACTCTTCCATGTGACCAACTACCTTACCTGAACAATTGTCAGCAGATTTGGAGATGTTAGTTGAACCGGAACAGTTGATGGGAGTTCGTCCAAAAGTTCATGGACAAGCTAGGGAATTAGAAGTGTTGCTGAAATGGAAAAATCTACCTGACTTTGAAGCTACATGGGAGGATTACTACAAAATTCAAGAACAGTTTCCCCACTTTTACCTTGAGGACAAGGTGAAATTTTGGGAGGGGGGTATTGTTAGACCTCACGTACAATTTACATATGCACGCAAGAAAAGAAGAGCAGTAGGAGAGGAATGAAAATAAAGCTGAAGAAAGTTTGTTATGCTTGGATGGGAGTAAAGACCATGATATCCTTTTTGTTTGTTATGCTTTTCCTTTATTAGTAGTTTGTTATTTTGTTATTGTTTTTAGAAGAGGGACCACAGAATATTTGTGGCAGAGAATATATATATGGGAGAAATGCTAGAAGGTGGGCATTGAAAATCTGTTACGAGCTCATGCTTTGTGCAGAGAACAAGCCTCTCGAAAGCTTGTAATATCAATTTCCTTTAAGTCTAATATAATATCAGTATTTTTCATTCTTGAATCTAAGAAAACCCAACTTAATTTCACTGATAGAGTTCTGGTTTCTATCAGTCATTTTTTCGTTGTAAAATAAAGCTGTGTTCTTGCTTCTTGTGTCATATTGTATGCATTAGCATGCTATATTAGTAATTAACTTCTTAACTTTCTCGAATAGTAACAAATAGATTCTCTGTATTCTGTAATGCTGAACTGACTAACCAAATTTTATGTTAGATTATTGATTTCATTTTGGCCCTGAACGGAAATTACATTTTCCACCTTGATTGCTTTCGTTTCAGTATTTTTCTATTGCTTTGCTGCTGACGTTTCTGACAAATACTTCCCTTCTATGCTTCGAAGTTGTACACGTCCTAAATCCTAATCCTATGGTTAGTTTTTGTTACTAAAGACTGAATATGTTTTTTGTTACTTAAGACTGAATATTATATCTTTCATTTTGATAGATACGAAAGAGTTCCCTAATTTTTCCAAATCAAATGAAAGAACACATGAACGTATTCACTTACATATATACCTGGGAACCACAAGGATGCATTAAGATCTTTGCCTCCAAATATTGGTGGAAGACTAACATCGTTTTATACGTTGAGATATACAAGCTTGATGCAACCAACAAACAAGACATGCAAGTGGTTGTTGCAATTTATTAGACTATAAAAAAGCATCTACAGTTTCTTAAGTTATAACTGTAAAGTTTATACCAAAATTTTAGAACTCAATTGTGTCGTGTTAATCGTGTTCGTGTTATTCATATCGTATTTTCGCGTTGGTTGGCACGTTAAAAAATTTACTTGAATTTTTTTGTGTTATTTATAATAATAAAAAATAACAAAACCTTTAAAAACATAAAAAAATTATTAATCAATTCTTGCTAAAATAAAATTCGTATCATGTGCTATAATATCGTGTTATCGTGTCAGAAATTGCTAACCTGAAGTATAGATATATTAAAAGGGAGGTGGTGGCTCAGTTTCGAAGCTATAGGCGAAGAAATTCTTCAGTCTTGTAGGTTTATTCTGACGCATACGCATTTAAGTGCCCTAAATTTGGAAGAAAAAAAATTGCAATTTAATCCTAAAATCGAAACTAAGACCCAAAGCTAACCTCCTCCCGCTCCATAAAAGTAATTGTAGTACCTTTGCTGTCATTTTCCTTAATTTCTTCTAGTTCATTCCAGGACGTGACATGAGCACAGCAACAGCTTTAATGCATCAATCATATTTGCGCCCAGCAAGAACTAATTTTATACCCCAATTTTTCCCATTTCTCAAAAGGTCATGTCATACATATGAAACATATCGATCGAAGAATGCCAAATAAAAATGTAACTATTTATGAAAACAGAATAAGGGAGATAAAGGAAGAAGATAAAATCAGGCCTCAAAACCAAAGTCCAAAAGCAGGGAACCAAAAAAAGAAAAATACAATTAGCAGCAGTACGAAGTTTTTTTCTAGAATGTAAAAAATATTGAAAGTGTATTTGGCAATAACTTTCCTAATAGCGACCAATGCCCCAAACTCGGATCACTCCATCAGTATATCCACTAAACAAAGTGCTTCCATCTGCACTCCAGCTCAAGCTTGTACAGTAAATAACCTGCAGCATCATATCAGTAACAGAAAATGGTTAAACCTACTAAAAATGCCGATATTAATATAAATTTAAAGCCTAACATTGCTTGTAAATGTTGTTCTCAGTTCATCAATTGTATATTTAAGAAACTTGCAATCAAACAAGTACATTATCCAAATCAATTTTTACAATATAATCTGCCTCCCTCCAACAACCCCCACTAAAAGAGAGTAGCTAAATTCAACCAAACGAATGTGTCAGCAATGTTCACAAACATTGAAAAATGATGAAAGATTGAGAATACCCAAGAAATTATTTTAAATGTTTATACCAAAAACTATTAGAAGAAACAAAAAGGATAAATCACACTTATGGTTCGTTTACTTTTTATTGACCCTCGTACGAACTGGGACACATTAGTGATTGGTCCTTTATATTCTTAAATTAGGGCAACATGATTACAAACCATTAAAAAATTATGCTCCATCCCTAATGAATTTTCTCACTATGCCAACAGAGCCAACCCCAATTGGGTTCATTGTATTTCTCTTCTACAATGGGTAATGGATCATAGATGAGCCTCCAATTGAGCCCTTTGGATAAGATAGATGGTATTAAACCCCAGCATATGAGGATCAATCTCCAAGAAAATCCACATTGTATATTGGTCTCTCTTTATAACAATTGTGCCAATCTTCAACATTATGAAACTTTATTGGACGGTAAGGTCGAGATAAATTTCATATATGAACTGCCACACCAAGTGAAGAAATTATGGTGTTTTTGAAAACCAAAATGAGGACAATTTTATGGATGCACTTGTTGGTTCAGAAAAAGGAAAGTTGGGTTTATATTCAAGCAAACAATTGGTTGGAAAAAAGGGATTATACAATGTCAAATTAGGAGGCACTTCAGGGTATAGAGTTATTTTGAAAGCAACTGGAAAAAGTGGGTGATTGTGGTGAACTTGGATACATATACGAGTGATATCTGTGTGACACTGTTTAAGGAGCGGGTGATTTGAGATTGAGATAAAGAATGTAGATCTTAAGATGTCTTTGATGAAGATGAACGTTACTGTTGGAGTCATGGACGATGATTTCTTATTGGTGATGGTCAAGATCTTTGATCATGAGGTGCACTTAACTATTCTATCCTATTTATTTAATTTTTGTGATCATGTAGATATGAGAAGGCTTCTTTCATTTGTTAGGTCTCAATATTTTATTGACTAGATTGAGAAGATTAATTCATTACATATCACATTTAGCCTTATGCAAGTAGCAACTCAGCAGCACTACGACATTAGCATTAGCAAGAAAACATATATTTTATACTATATTTGTTCTTGGATTATAACAAAAATGATGAAGAGATTAGCAAAACATGAAGATGAGGAATGCAGAGAGAAAAATCTGAGGGTTTTATGGTAGGAAAGGGGAAAAAATTGGAGAGAAAAGTTATAGGACAATAATGCCCCTAGTTGCAGAAATCTGACCCTACTTGTAAAGGGACTCTAATGTAGTCCAAAAGCAAAGTGACCAAACCGTCGCACCATCCTAAACAAAGCACAATCATCAAAATACGAGCCCAGTTACCAAATCAAGTTCATGCTAATTGCTAGCAACATCAGAAATGCAACATTGTTCTACATGCTATGATCATTGAACACACCAAGTACTTGCACAAAACACAAGTCAAATACATATAAAGGAAAATTTTAGACTGGAACCTAAGATAAAGAAATCTGAATGCAAGGAAAACTACATCACTTGAAACATTCTATATTGCATAAATTAAACAACGAAAAAAGCTCAAAACTTTCAACATCAATACAAAAATAATTAAAGATTAGATAAAACCCACACCAACTAGGCACGAAGTAATTGAAGCGATACAAATTTGCAAAATATAAAATTTCAATAATTAACATACAACGAAGCTAAAATTACAACATAACCACTATAACCACCGCCAAAATAAAAGATAAGTAAAGTAACATACCTTTTTCTTATTAGCAGTAGCAGCATGGGTATCATCAGTTTTCTCAGCCTCGGTTTTCAAATCAACCTTCAAATCCTCTACAATGCTCTTGCTCTCCAAATCCCAGATCTTAATACTGTTCTCAGTAGCAGCACAGAGCCAATACCTATTAGGGCTAAAGCACAGAGCATGAATAATAGAACCAGCATCCAGAGAATAGAGCTTCTTTCCTTCAGCCAAATCCCAAAGTAAAATCACACCATCTTTTCCACCACTAGCACAAAGAGAGCCATCAGGCGAAACAGCGACCGTGTTGACATACCCAGCATGCCCAGCAAGAGTAGACCTCAACTTGCAATTAGTCAAGTTCCAAACTTTGACAGTTCTATCCCACGAAGCGGAAACAATAGTGGGTTGCAGAGCATTGGGGCTAAATCGAACACAGCTAACCCAATCATTATGGGCATCACCATCAGAAATGGTGTATTTACACTCACCGAGGGTGTTCCAGAGCTTGATAGTACGGTCACGAGAGGCCGAAACGATCTGACGGTTGTCGATCGAGAAGGCAACTGAGAGAACGTCTTTGGTGTGACCCACGAACCTACGAGCAGATAAACCAGTGGCTAAGTCCCAGAGACGAAGCTCGCCATCCCATGAGCCGGAAAGAGCGAACTGACCGTCGGAAGAGAGGACGACGTCTTGAACGAAGTGAGAATGGCCAGTAAGCCTACGTCGAGGAACACCGTAGGTCTTCTCTTCCTTGGTAAGATTCCACAAGATGATTGATTTGTCACGTGAGGCGGTGACGATCATGTCGGAGTTATCAATGGGTGCAGCTATGGCGGTAACCATGTCAGTATGTGCCCTCATGGTACCACGGAGTACGAGTCCCTCAGACGCCATTGCAATTCAGCTTTACTGAGCTCTCTCTTCTTCTCGCGTAAGGCTTCGGCTAGGGTTTCTGAGAAGGGAACGATAAAAGAAATGTGTGATTGTTTTTATATATGATATATGATATTTAGTTTAAAGGAATTAGGGTTTTTGTTTAGGGGATAATTTGGGAACCCTAGAGAGTAGAGTTGTGTTTGGCTATTTGGACTAGTCGTGTGGATGTTCCGTATCCAGTTAAAATAGTTTTTTTAATTTTTTAAATAACGAGTTAAAGAGCAAAATCTACGACCCAAGCGTAGTGTTTTGAGTTTTCCGTACTGGGGTTGGTAATTATAGATAATACCTATTTTTTCACAGATGAGATAATTCTCTAGAAAAAATGTCTTCCGGTTGAAGTTCACTCTCTTGAGTGTCCATTTTTGGAAACCAAAAATTTTACAAGTTTATACAAATTTTATATACCTTTCTATAAATTAAAATCATTTTTACTTTAAAATAAAATTTATTTTATTTATTTAACAACAAAACAAAACAAAACAAATATATATATATATATATATATTAAATGTAAATTATTATATCTTATATTAAAAAAAATAATTAATTTTTAGTATATAAACGATAAAGAAATTTAAAAACCCTGGATTTAGAGCCCACGAACTTTATGAATGAAAATGCATAGTAACCATAGCCATTAACAAAATTAAACAAAGTACTGGAATAGAAAGCAACATACTTACTCGAAACCCCACAATGAACTGAAAGTGAAAAAAAGAAGAAGATTGTATGGCATATTTCAAATACAACATCTTCATGGTTAAATTCCTCTATCCAGCATACCACACTATCACCTATTTTGCTCAACTCCAAAAAAAAAAAAAAAAAACAATAGCCAAAGCCGCAGCTTTATTATTCCATCAGTTTGAAGAACGAAAAATGAATATGAAGTACATCTGTACCAGCATATTGCTGCGTACAAGTACAATGTCAAACAAGAAAAAAAAAATTACTCCGTAACTTCTGGTAACACACTAATTGTCAAGGGGCATAACGTTTCCAACTTCTCAACTCAGCCAATATGATAATGAAAACCGACAGCATCATTAACAGAATTCTTCTTCTTGATGTTCAAGTCCCCCAAGCAGGCTTCTGATGTTTCTTCACTGTGGAGTTAATCTCCAAACACGTACACAAGCATCCTCCCCAGAGCTTACCACAGAATGGTCATCAGTGAAGGCTAGCCCATAAACCCCACCCAAATGAGCACCTTTGATGGTCGTACGGCTTGCTGCTGGCTTGTCAACTTCATATATGATGACACAGGTATCAAGTGACCCAGTAGCAACCATGCTACTATCAGGAGACCAAGCAAGACAATTAATGCGAGCAGTGTGGTACAACATGTTCTTGAGCTTCACCTAAAAAACATTTTGTGTCAAAAGAAGTCGCAAGGAACTTGTAAAGAAATATATTAAAAGTCTAAACCAGCAAGCAGGCTCTAGAAATTTATATCATCCAATTAACCAAAGGAAAGAAAATAATCATATAATCCTCAATAATATGGTTAGCTTCTTTTTCAGAAAAGACTTGCAGTGGGATAATTTATACTCACAGACCAGGGAACATATCTTTCCCATTTGATTTTCCTCCTTAAACCAGACAAATACTCTCATTCATTCAAAATCCTTGTTATACAAATCATTGCCATCAAAGATTGTTTATAAAAATATTATTATTATTGAAAAGCTTTGGTGCTAAAAATAGCATTGCTATTAGAAAAATCAGTTTGGTAGCGTTTAGTAAATAGACAAGCTAAAACAAAATGAGTTTGTTCTCACAGCTAGGAACATGATCAGAATCAAGCTGATAGACTCACTTACTGAACTTGCAAAATGTGGTTGATAAAATTTTGGTATCATCAGCAAGTTAGAGTCATCAAGCAGTAAGTTAGTGAACAAAAATTTCAAGAGACTCACTTACAGCCTAACCTATTCGTAAGTGCTCCATCAATAGATGGATCAGAATGTGAATAAATGAATTATGCCAAAGGTTCACCATGCTTTCTAAACAACAAGAAAACCAATAATAAGCCTTGCAGTACTAAGTAATCAATATTTGGACCTTGTTAGATATGTATATATTAATTGTGATTAGCTGTATATTAGGTATATATATATTTAGTTTAATTATAGGGATCCTATTTAATAACTTTCCTAAGTTAGAACCTAAGTTTTGTATATATATATGTGTATTACCTTTCAATGGAATTACAAGAAATTATTCAATTCAATCTTGAATAACATAGTATCAGAGCATTAGGGTTACAAAATTGGAATTTTTTCGTCCAAATTAGAGTTTGGTTTTGGGTAACACGAATCAGGTGTTAGTGTATTTTTGGGACCCAAGTTGGAACACTTTTTTCGAGTCAACATTTATTCTCACCGCCGGCACAGGGAGGAAGCCCAGCCGCCGATCAGCAAAACCCCAGAATCCGGCCACCAGACGAGCCGCGAGTGGCCCCCACGCGCCACCGCGAGTTTCTGCGTTCTTTCCACGCGTCGGCCATTTACCTCACCGCCGGCACAGGGAGGAAGCCCAGCCGCCGATCGGCAAAACCCCAGAATCCGGTGACCAGACGAGCCGCGAGTGGCCCCCACGCGCCACCGCGAGTTTTCGCGTTCTTCCCACGCGTCGGCGCGTGAAGGAGCGTTTCTGCCTGAAATTTTCTCCGGTCGACCTCGAGCGGCTCGCCGGCGTTCCCTTGTGTCATCTGTGGTGGTTCGGCACTCATTGGTTCAGGTTTGGGTTCTTCCAATTCGGGTTTTGGCCAATTTTGCGTTCTTGTTCGCTACCTTTTCTGTTCGCTGCTTTGTTGGATTTTGTTTGTTCGCTTGTCCGCTGTCTTGTTGTTTGTAGGAGTTATGACTGAAAAGAAATCTAGTGTTGTGACGGATATGGTGCCTGTAATGTCTAAAATCACGGACCATAAGCTCAATGGCTCGAATTATTTGGATTGGAGCAAGACCATTCGACTTTATTTGAGGAGTATTGATAAAGATAATCATTTGACTGACGATCCTCCTAACGATGATTCAAAGCAGACATGGCTTCGAGAAGATGCTCGTTTATTTCTGCAGATTCGAAACTCTATTGAGAGCGAGGTAATTGGCTTGATCAATCATTGTGAATTTGTTAAGGAATTGGTGGATTATTTGGATTTCTTATATTCTGGTAAAGGAAACCTTTCTCGCATGTATGAGGTATGCAAGGCATTTTACCGTGCAGACAAGCAAGATCAATCTCTTACGAGTTATTTTATGGAATTTAAGAAGACTTATGAGGAACTCAATAGTTTGATACCTTTTAGTCCTGATGTGAAGGTTCAGCAACGCCAACGAGAGCAAATGGCTGTCATGAGTTTTCTTGCTGGTCTTCCCTCTGACTTTGAGACTGCTAAGTCACAGGTTCTTTCTGGTTCTGAGATCTCCTCTTTACAAGAAGTGTTTAGTCGAGTACTTCGTACAGAAGGCACTCCACCTGCTCAATTAAATGGTGCTTTGGTCAGCCGAAATAATAACTATGAGCCTGGAAGGTCAACCTATATGAGTGGAAACAAAGGAGGCGGCTCGCCAGGGTTTGAAACTCGACCACAAGATCCGAGAGGAATTATGTGTTACTATTGTCGCAAACCAGGACATACGAAACGTGACTGTAGAAAACTTCAGTACAGAAATCAGAAAGGTCAATCGGCTCATATTGCATCCACCCATGATACCTCTGAAAAATCGGTTCTTATCTCTGCAGATGAATTTATCAAATTCTCACAGTATCAAGAATCACTAAAGTCTTCATCACCTTCTATCACTGCTATTGCTGATTCAGGTAAACCAAATGCGTGTCTTCTTTCTTCATCTTCCAAATGGGTTATTGATTCTGGTGCCACAGATCACATGACAGGTAATTCTAGTCTCTTTTCTACTCTTCAGCCACACACTTCCACCTCTACTATTACCTTAGCCGATGGTTCACCATCTCGTGTTCTTGGATCTGGCACAATCACTTCTACTTCTTTGCTTCCTCTGTCGTCTGTCTTACATTTACCTAACTTATCATTTAATTTGATTTCTGTAAGTCAACTTACTCGCAATCTTAACTGTTGTATCTCATTCTTTCCTACTCATTGCTTATTTCAGGATCTTATGACGAAGAAGATTATTGGTAAAGGACATGAATTTGGAGGCCTCTACATTCTTGACACACCAATACCGAAATCTGTTGCTTGCTCTGGTGTAACCTCTCCCTTCGAGGCACATTGTAGACTGGGTCATCCATCTCTTCCTTTACTCAAGAAGCTTTGTCCTCAGTTTAGTAAGGTGTCTTCATTAGATTGTGAGTCTTGTCAGTTTGCAAAACATCATCGTCTTAGTTCGAGTCCAAGAGTTAATAAACGTGCTAGTGTTCCTTTTGAATTAGTTCATTCTGATGTTTGGGGTCCTTGCCCTATTTTGTCTAAACCTGGATTTAAGTATTTTGTTACTTTTGTGGATGATTATTCTCGTGTAACTTGGTTATATTTAATGAAGAGTCGTTCTGAGTTGTTTTCTATTTTTTGTGCATTTTGTGCTGAGATTAAAACTCAATTTAATGTTTCAATTCGTACTTTGCGAAGTGATAATGCTAAAGAATATACATCTGCTTTGTTTCAATCTTATATGGTTCAAAATGGCATGCTTCATGAAACTTCTTGTGTTGATACTCCATCTCAAAATGGAGTGGCTGAACGTAAGAACAGACATCTTCTTGAAACTGCACGTGCCTTGTTATTTCAAATGAATGTTTCTAAACCTTTTTGGGCTGATGCAGTTTCAACAGCATGTTTTCTTATTAATCGCATGCCCTCATCTGTTCTTCATGGTGAGATTCCTTACAACATCCTGTTTCCTAATAAGTCACTATTTTCGGTTGACCCTAAGATATTTGGTAGCACCTGTTTTGTTCGGGATGTTCGTCCGCATGTTACTAAATTAGATCCCAAGTCTTTGAAGTGTATCTTCCTTGGTTATTCTCGTCTTCAAAAAGGTTATAGATGTTATTGTCCTAGTCTTAACAAATATCTTGTCTCAATTGATGTTACTTTCATGGAAGACACACCCTATTTTTCGTCTTCTTTGCCTTCCGCACGTCAGGGGGAGGATGATAATTTGTTAGTCTATTCTATCACTTCATTTGAACCTGTCTCGGATCCAGCTCCTGTCAAGCCTCCCATTATTCACGTCTACTCCAGACATAGACCTTCTGATTCATGTCCTGCACCTGCTCCTTCGTCTTCAGATCCAGTTATGAGCGATGATCTTCCTATTGTGTTACGCAAAGGTAAACGTCAATGTACTTATCCTATTTCCTCTTTTGTTTCTTATAACTGCTTGTCATCTTCCTCTTGCTCTTTTATTGCCTCTCTTGATTCTATTTATATCCCTAAAACTGTTCACGAAGCCATATCTCACCCTGATTGGCATCATGCAATGATAGAGGAAATGAATGCTTTAGATGACAATGGTACTTGGGACTTTGTTGATTTACCTTCGAGAAAACGAGCTATAGGATGCAAATGGGTGTTCACAGTTAAGGTTAATCCGGATGGATCAGTTGCTCGATTAAAGGCCCGTCTTGTTGCTAAAGGATATGCTCAAACCTATGGAGTGGACTATTCTGACACTTTCTCTCCTGTTGCTAAATTGACTTCTGTTCGGTTGTTTATTTCTATGGCAGCTACTCATAATTGGCCTTTGCATCAACTAGATATCAAGAACGCTTTTCTTCATGGTGATCTTCAAGAGGAGGTGTATATGGAGCAACCTCCTGGTTTTGTTGCTCAGGGGAAGTCTGGGCGAGTTTGTCGTCTCCGCAAATCTCTGTATGGTTTGAAACAGAGTCCTCGTGCTTGGTTTGGAAAATTTAGTCAAGCTATAGAAACGTTTGGTATGATGAAAAGCAAGTCTGATCATTCTGTGTTCTACAAACAATCAGAAGCTGGTATCATTCTTTTAGTTGTGTATGTGGATGACATTGTTATTACTGGAAGTGATAGTACGGGAATTTCATCTCTTAAGTCTTTCTTGCATACTCAATTTCACACGAAAGATTTGGGAATGCTAAAGTATTTCTTGGGTGTTGAAGTCACAAGGAGTAAAAAATGTATCTTTCTATCTCAGAGAAAATACGTTCTTGACTTATTAACTGAGACAGGAAAATTAGGAGCAAAGCCTTGTAGTGCTCCAATGAATCCGAACATCCACCTTACAGGAGATGGGCAACTATTTAAAGATGCTGAGAGATATCGAAGGTTGGTTGGAAAGCTGAATTACCTTACCGTGACTCGTCCAGACATTGCATATTCAGTCAGTGTTGTTAGTCAATTTATGTCATCTCCAACAGTTCACCATTGGGCAGCGTTAGAGCAAATTTTGTGTTACTTGAAAGGAGCACCTGGACGTGGTATCTTGTATGCAAATCATGGGCACACTCATATTGAATGCTTTTCAGATGCAGATTGGGCAGGTTCCAAAGTGGATAGAAGATCCACATCAGGCTATTGTATTTTTGTTGGAGGAAATTTGGTCTCATGGAAGAGTAAGAAGCAGAATGTGGTGTCACGATCGAGTGCAGAGTCAGAATATAGAGCTATGGCACAGTCTACGTGTGAGATAATGTGGATATACCAGCTTTTGAATGAAGTAGGTCTTAAAACTTCAGTACCAGCAAGATTGTGGTGTGATAACCAAGCTGCTCTTCATATTGCTTCTAATCCTGTATTTCATGAGCGAACTAAACACATTGAAATTGATTGTCATTTCGTTCGCGAGAAAATTCAACAAGGTTTAATTTCTACAGGATATGTGAAGACTGGAGAACAACTAGGAGATATCTTCACGAAAGCTTTAAATGGGGTTCGGGTTGATTATCTTTGTAACAAGTTAGGCATGATTAATATCTATGCTCCAACTTGAGGGGGAGTGTTAGATATGTATATATTAATTGTGATTAGCTGTATATTAGGTATATATATATTTAGTTTAATTATAGGGATCCTATTTAATAACTTTCCTAAGTTAGAACCTAAGTTTTGTATATATATATGTGTATTACCTTTCAATGGAATTACAAGAAATTATTCAATTCAATCTTGAATAACAGACCTAAATACATGGGAAAGGGAAAACATCTGCATTTTGACAAAAATCAACTTTCAACGAGTTGTTAAGTCTTACAACACAACTTATGTCAAAAATAATTTTTGGTTCTGTCAATCTTTGTCCCTTGATACTATTTCATCAACCAGTAATAGGTTATATTTTAGGTTAAGTGTCATATTTGGTCCTTATACTTTGCCTTCTTATGCAAAGATATCCATGAATAAAAGATTTAATCATTTCTATCTTACAGACTAACAACTGATATCTAACGGTCACATGCAGTCAAAGGTTACAAAATGCATGTGCACATTATGAGATTATCTTACTAGAGAATTTTCAAGATATATCATAAATAACATGTAATGGTTGAATTTAGGGCTTTACATAGGATCGTAATGGGAAAAGGAAAGAACAAAAGAGAGTCAACTGGGCTTAATTGTTAACAAAATGAATGTTAGCAATTGGACCAGTGTTGGCTCCAATATGATAGTATTGGGAAATAATTTACTAAATTTTTTGTTCAAGGATAACTTTGTACAAGTGGGTACAGAAACCAAATATGGAATTTACTCTAAGTTTGAAGAAAGGACTTTAATACAAATTCCATCACAATATGAGAAACTTGTACAGATTGAAGGCTTACCTTCTATCTCCACGAGCAGAAAGACAAATGTGTTTTGTGCAGACTGATACATAAATTGCTAAACAGATATGTTTCCACTTTTCATTTTGTCACTAAATGTAATTAATTCTAAAACAAACAAAAGATAGACAACACTTTAGGAAAGTAATCAAGTTACCTCTCTTGATGCACGAACCCAAATAACAGCTTCTCGGTTTAAATCCGCTGAGGCAAACATCGACACATCAGGAGAATAATGTAAGACACTGATAGCACCACGATGTTTCTCAAGGACTATCTCTTCTATGAGTGTGTCCCCAGAAATAGAGTATATATGCAATTTACCATCTTGCCCTCCAATAATGGCCTCATTGCCATCAGGTGCAATGGCAGATGCTGTTGCAGCAAACCCAAGGTTGATATTTGACACTATTTTTGTCCCACGAAGTATGACAACTCCTGAGTCAGTTGACACAATTGCAAGATCAGAAGAGTTAAGAGCAAGGCTCAAGTCCTTTGGTTGACTGCCAATATCAACAGACTCTGCATCTCCACATTGATCACCATGCAAAGGAACTCGCCAAACCTAGAGAATCACAACCAAAAACAAGAGCAATCAAGTGAGATTGGTCAAACTCCTACGATTCAGGTTCAACTACATTGCTATTTGAACATTCATGAAAAGTTGTTCTCTCTTTCTTGCTTCTTTTTTTCCCCAGAAGTTACAATCTCTCTCTTCAGATTTGTTTTTATCTTATCTTACCAAATAATAAAACATAAACTTGGATGGATAGTTAATTATTACATGTGTAAATAATTATTTCTACATGAATAAATATTGCTGATAAATGAGGAAGAATACCTAAATCTAACAAAAAGCCAAGGAGGTATAGGAAAAGAAGATTGGATTATAGAAAAGGGGATGATTATGATATGAAAGATAATTCAAAAGATATACAACAAAATCATTAATAAGAACGAAAGTGCAACAAGTTGCACCAATATCCTGTGAGTTTGTAAAGGAGGACTACATGTATAGTTCTTAAATTGTCTTTTAGTTTTTTTTTCTCATAGTCTTTAACTTTCAGGGTCAAAACCAAGGTGAAAAACGCATATCATTTAGCACTGAATAGGATAATCCGCAACAGATGCAATTCAGAAGGAAACTGCGTTTGTACTAGTTAAGCAATTATGGAAATACATGGGTCAAATTTCAAATTACATCGTAAACAATTTTGAAAGTTGTGGTTCATCTAGTGGTCAAGCAGATAAGACTCCCTTCTTGTTTTCCAATCATAGGTTCAAATATGTAAAAAAATCAGAAGGTACCCATGTCACTCACCATATTGTCAAACCCAGATGTAATAATTTCCTCGTTGACAGCTGCAAAACATTTTATGTTAGTGTTTTCTTTTCTTTGCAACCTCCCACTATATCCAATGCCCTGGGTCCATTTCACTATGAGACCATCGTAGCTACTGGACAGTATGACTTTTGGGTCATTTTTCAGAACAGATAATGAAGTTACATTCTTCATGTGTCCGGATATAGATAGTGGGGCATTATCTAAATCATTAGCTGAGAATATGTTAGTAGTTCCTCCAAGTGAAACAGTGACAAGAAGATCATTATGCCACAAACAACCAACTAGCATGTCATCCACTCCACCAGAACCGGGACAAGACAAAGTTTTGTTGACTTTTCCACTTCCATCCTCAGATACATCCCATACTTTTGCTGACTTGTCAGCAGACACTGTCAACACCTAAGATTAGATCGAATATGAGATATTAATACATTCAAGCAAAAAAGTAATGTGAACTAATTTGATGATACAAAGGGGAAAGACAAACAATATGGAGGAAGATTTGAAAATATGTTTGCACATGACAAGTGCATTCCGTTGACAAATTTGGTAAATCAATCATATATCAATTTTTTATATTTTACAAGTTAAATCCAATATCTTTTCAAAATGTATGGCATATTATCTAATATATTATGAATCTTGCTAAAAATAAACAGATTTATATTATAAAAAAAGATGAGGGAAATTACATGAAACACGTGTCCCATTCTTAGAATGGAGTAGCTACACCAAACATATTCATTTATTATGTCTTAAAACTTGCCATTGTTGAGATTTAAGGCTTGAAGACAAAAAAAAAAATCAAAACATCTGTTCACTATAATAAGGCATAGCAAATCTTATTAGTTCCCAAACTTTGAGACTTTCACACAAATCTCTAAACTTTTAAAACGTTTGACTTCCTCAAACTTTCAAAACTTTACAATAGGTCCTTAACATTAAACCATATGATCTACTTTCTTCTTACTCATGTTTAATAGCAACTAAATATCTGTATTTTATCATTCCCTTGTTCATATAAATGTTAAAACTCCGACATTTCTGTGGGAGTGCTTCCAAATGTGAGAGCAAAATTGATCAAATGAGCATAGGCCTAGATTGGTCTGAGGTTTGTCTCATCTATGGTCTTCTTCTGGGATCTAAGCTACGTGCTTGTCTGGTAAGGAAGAACATACAATTTAATCTCAACAAACCCAAGGAACATAGCTTTCCTACCACACACAAGTACACCAAATGCATTAGATATTTTGTAGTATTATTTCTTTCACAATTTGTCTTGATTTTTCTCTTTGTGCATCTCCACTTAAATATTTACATCTGTCATCAATCAGAATCTGCAATCCAAGCTGGTGTACCAACTTTCTATCAACCTAAAAGTTAAAAGGACCACTAGAAGACCACTTTTTTCCTTGTAATCCAGCTCCTTGTGAGTATAATTTAAGATCTACTTAGAGATTTGTGCATACATGTAATTATGAGGAACATGAGAATCATTTAACCATTACAATGACACATATTAAACATAAAATTTACGAGCAACCAAAAAAAATAAACCCATAGAGAACATTAAAAGGATATATATGACTAACCAAGAAAATTAAACTAATATAGAAACACAATAACAAAGAAGCAAAACAAAGCAAAAACAAGAAACATCATATTTCTGGGGAAAAAAAATATTATACATATATTTCGAAAACCCAGTAAGCTGTTGGGACCTTGAGGAATCTACCATTTCTTTTGTCGCAGGTTGAAAATTATACAAGTATAAATACCTTTGTGTTTTTTTATTAAATATTTTGAGAGCATATTTCAATGATTCAAAAATTAACTGATGCATGTACCTGTTTTCCATCAGGACTCCAGCTTACAGCATAAATACTTCCTTTATGACCATCTTCGGAAGAAAGCTCACCAATCTTCTCCCCACTCTTTGCATCATACAAGAGACCCTTTTTATCAGAGCTTACAGTGATGAACTTACTCCCATCTGGAGAAAATCTCACACAATTGACAAAATTTGAATGATCCCTGCAATCAGTTAGGAAACCATTCTCTTTTTGACTAGTGCTTGTAATGATATAAAAGCGAAACAATACACCCAAAGAAAGGTATCTGAATGATCCCAGCAATCACAATTAGGAAACCATTCTCTTTTTTATTACGACCTGTAATGATACAAAAGCGAAACATACCCCCAAAAGAAAGGTATTTGAACAAGCATTTGCCAGTTCCATTTACTGCAGTTCCTTAGTCTGTTAGAAGCCTACTAATCAACCATAGTTCTTTAGGGGAAAAAAAGGGATCAATTAAAATAAGGGGTGACAATTATTGACACGACATAGAACACAACACAAACACTGTACAAACACAATGACACAATCAAAACACGATTGAATTAGAATTTATTAATAACTATTTTATAAATGGAAAGGCTTTATTGCTCCTTATTATTATAAATAATTGACTTGACAAAATATTTTATTATCAAAACGCCAACACAAACATGCACGGGCGGAGCTATGTGAGGGGCTGTAATCCGGCCAACTTTTTTACAAAAAATTAATTACATGTATATTTTTAATATTAAATAAATATTTTATTTGTAGTAATATATTGTGTCTAATTAGTATGTACATATTTTGATATATATTAACAATATTTAATAAATACGTAGATACAAATGACATCAATTGGAAATAAAGTGGTTAAGTATATATATATTTTTCATGTATTTAGTAACTATTAATAACAAAAATAAAATTATAGTCATATACTATGTAAAAATTCTTCTTAAACGTGATAATCCAAAAAAAAATTAAATATTTAACTTTAGATTCAACATTATAAAAATAAAATTAAAAAAATAAGTATATGATAAGTTTCAAATTAAAGCTTTTAAATTTATTTTTATCATATTTTAATGTGTTAACTCTATATTTTTTAAATGCTAACTGTATATTTTTATTATAACATGACATGAAAAATTTAGTGTTAAATTGAGTATAGTTTACTGTAACTCTTACTAAATTTCTACTTTGTATAAAAAAAAAAATTAGTCCCCTCGAAAAACAATTCTGGCTCCACCCCTGCAAACATGACATGAATCTAGCACGCAAAGACAAAACATACACGTGCCACCCCTAAATTCAATCAAGATCTGTATGGCCCTATTTGATATTTGCACCACATGTTTGAAGCTAGAAAATCTACGAACATAATCAAACATTACACAATCACCTAACTGTTGGTTGTTTTGATTCCACCTTATGTAGTATATGCAAAACTTACAAGTACTCAACATTCAATAACCATGCTTTCAAACCAGATATGGAGCAAAACAGCACAAAGGCTGTAGGCAATTAGAATATGTAAAATATTTCATACCCCAAAGCTCACAATATCTGACCTTTGAGATAGCTTAAATTTAAATGGCGGTCCTTCATAAAAATTCACAAGAAAATCCTCTCCACAAGTGACAATGCGGAATGGCCTTGTTGGCTTAAACGCACAGCTTAAAACTCGCCTTGAATGGCCATCAAACTCGCCCACATTTGTTCCTGAATCCCACCTATTTATGACATTAAAAAAAAAAGATTAATTCAAATGCCAACTCATAACTCTAATTTATTAAAGTAATATTAGCTTTTATATCTTGAAAACTTGCTTGATTACTTAAGAAAAATTACATATTATGCTTGATTAGACATTGTTTGTGCTTTTTGAAATTGAGTGAACCATTTTATAAAAACCTAAATTTATCTTGTATTTTATTAAAACGGTTTATATTTTATAGTTCACACGTCAAAATTACATATGCTACTATCGCAAGAAACAAAACGAGCAAAAATTAGCATTGTCTACAGTTTATCATAGCTTTGCTACAGCAAACCTACCCAGAAATTCCAAAGCGTAAAATAAAAGAGTTAAAACAATTGACAGTTGTACTCGAGTTAGTTAAAGGACAAAAATGAACAGTTAAAGACTCACTTTTTAAAAGGCAAACTTGAAAATTAGTAGAATATCTCACCACACATTAATTAAATCTAGGATGAACATATAAAAGGAAGAAATATATTCAATTCAGAGGGCAGGGAAGAACAGAAGCTGCCTGGAGATTCATTCATTTTAATTGTCTCATGTCTCGAAGGGATCAATTCAGGGGGCTAAAGAAAAATATTCTTAAGTTGAGGAAAGCAAGAGAGAATCAAAGCTTTTACAGCCATTTGATCGAGAACATTGAAAAAAAGGGGTTTCGTGTTGAATTTTCTCCTCTTACTTTTTTTGATTTCCTATCTCAGTAAACTCAATTTAAACATGGTTTTTCATATCTATGAATTTATATTTGATTTCGCGAACTTGACGAACTAAATATTTTTTAGCTAGGATTGTAGATGAACATGATAATATAGTCTCTGTTTCTATTTATAAAAGTCTATGCTTTGCTTTGGTAAAAAAGGTGCTAGTTATTCAAGTTTATTTTATTGTTAAATTCTTATTTGTTGCTTAATCACTAATTGATAGGATAATAGAATTGAGATTATGCTGGAAAGATTAGTTGACGTTTGATGAAACTGTTAATAATGTAGGTTTAATTTATATCTAATGATAAAATTTAAAGTTGCAACTAATATAAAAATATATAATTGTTTCATATAATTCGAAAGAATTGATGCATAAAATGATGTTCTTAAACTGAATTTTGCATAGGAATGTATTTTATTAAGATTTAGGATGTATAAACATTGCAAATTCGGAAGAGTCCATTGTAATTCTCAAATTCATGTTACTGGTGCATTTTGTCATAGCATCATTTATGATCTGACTGCATTACTTATTACATTTGCAATCCTAGCTAATTTATTCACTTGAAATCTTTGATGTTTTTCTTGTTGAACCTCACTTTAGTATTAGTACTCTTGTCAACTCGTTCTTACTAATTTCCTTCTTGTTAATTTATTTTATTTTATTATGTAAAACACCCAAAATGATTGATACTTTGTTAATTTTTACATTATTTTTTAATATTCAATTTTCATGAAGACAATCTTTCTCATCATTATATTACTTATTTGTGACAAGTATACTTGCGTAGCATCTTTACACACTTTTTAAGCAACACTGACATTCATATTTTATGAAAACATTTTTATCCTTTCAAGTGACACTTTATGATCCATAAACACAATTATGACAAAAAAATGTTTGTTTTCCAATAAATGATTAATCATTTTGTATCTTAAAAGCTGCTACTATTATTTACTGTTATAAAATAAAATAAGTTTTTTAGCGTTACCAAACCTTCACTAGATCATTTATTTCCAAAACGTAACCTCACAGAGGTGAGTTATCAATATTATGCATCCAGAGGACTAGAAGTTATTAACTCTGAGATGCTTTTGAAAACACTACTATTCTTCGGGGTAGTTTCAGAGATGGGTTGTGCAGAGCCCCTTCTTCAACTTTTGCGTATAAATTTTATAAATTGTAATATTTCTCTAAGATTGATTTAATGCCCCTCTTAAAAAATATCTTTCATCTTGAGTTTGTCCATATATTTTAAACTTTACTAAGATTTTTATTGATTTTTATTTCCAATTATATATTATAAGTAAGCTAATAAAATTAGAGATGTCAAATGATTTGTCCTGTCCCATCCCATGTCTTATTTTATATCTCTAATGGATTCATAGGTTAAATTGTCCCATACGATTTAAAGTTGTTTTTAATTGGCTCATGATTATTATAAATAATCATATTTTCTTTTTCCACTATTTTTGTAATTTTATTTGTCTCAATTAGACTCATTTGAGATCCATTACCATCCTAACCCATACAAAAAATAAACAAACCAAGATGGGATGAACTCATAAAAATATCATGAGTTACCATAGGTTAATGTGACATTTCATTCCATTTAACACCTCTAAATAGAATTGTATCACATCACTCAAAAGCAAATTATATTGTTTTTTTTTTTTTTTACTTTGGGTTCTATTTTAGAACGGCATGCTTAGATGATATATCATCTAAAATTCTAAATTCTCTTTTCCACATTTAATTAAAATACTACTTTCTTATTATATGATATCAATGAATCAATTTTTTATTCAAAATTATATTGTGTTGTAAATGTTTCTTTTTTCCTTTTGTAAAGGAACTTACTTTACATTGTTCACTTTAATTTTTTATATTTTACTCTTATTCTCTTCTTGATAAATTTAATATTGAATCCATAAAAAATATTGATTTTAGCATCATTGTTTCGTCATATGTATGATGTGTTTCATATATTTTACTTTGATAACATACATTTCATAAAGATTTACAAGATAACAACCATTTATTTAAATTTTAATGTATTTGAAGCATTGGATTTTCTACTTCATACATTGTACCCATATTTTTTTTTAAAAAGTTAACATTACAGAATTAAAATTAATACAAAATTATAATGGTAATTTATACGGTACCCCTCTGAGAAGTTCTAGCCCAGTCATGTCACTGGAGATGGTCATGTAGCTATTTTGTCATGTTTATATGGTATAGTCAATCAAAAACTCTATTTATAGACATATATTTATCGGTTACAAGAAGGGTCCAGCTAGTCTTATCCAATAAATGGTTGTCAATTGTGGCATTATAGTAAATTGGTCCAGCTAGTCTTATTAATTGTGGCATTATAATAAATTGTTATAAATAAAAGTGCTTATAATCAATCTGATGCAAAGCTAAGTGTTAACCACTATTTTCCATAAATCTTGGTCAATACGTTGGTTGCATGTCGTAGAAATATACTAGATTCATTGTTTGGACATTGACCACGAACATTCATACGATAGATTGGTGTGAAGGTCGAGCTCCTTAAACAGACCAGAACATTCCTGCTCGACATTTATGATTTATTAGGTCTTGAAATTCATTTCTAGTTGATGTAATAAGGTCCTATGTGACACACCATGTAAATGACAAGTATACATCATCCCTTATATATATGAGCAATAAATTGCCTAGAGCCACTTCATTCATCATTTATTACTTCCTCTCTCTACTTTATCTCTCTCAGATTATCCCACAACATTCATAACACCCGATGATTCAGCACTTAATCATATACATCAAAATTCAAGTTAATGAATCGTCCTAACGAAAAAATCAAGTTCATATGCAACAAGGAAAAAAAGGAAAATCATGTTTTTTTGACACATAAAAAAATCGTTTTTTTCAAAAGTCCAAGGTAGCAACAATAAATAACCTTTTCTTTTTGGGGAATTTATCAAAAGTAACGTTCATAAAATTTATAATAAGAAAACTTATATTTCAACAACTACTCACATAAAGGCACGAACCAAAGATTTTCCCTTGCCTTCACCACATGCGACGATCCTCATCCCATCAGGAGACCACTGTAGATCATCAATCCGACCGGAGAGAACCTTGAACTCATTCTTCAAAACAAAGTCATTGCGAGTCCCCCAAATCCTGACAATTCCAGAGATATCAGCCGAGGCTATCCACTCGCCATTGGGAGAATACCTAGCGACGGTGGCAGGGTAAGCGTGTTCGGTATAAACGGAGATGTCAAGTGGGTTATCGAGGTTGAGAATAATGACGGATCGGCCATTGGTGTAAAGGATTATGTTGGATTTGGGGTGTCCGGATATCAGAATCCCACGGCCACGCTCCGTCGACGGGACGCAAGCGTAAGTCTCCGAGAGTTGTGCTTGCATAATTTCTTCTCTTTACGAGGAAATTTTGTGTGGGAAATGAAGCAGCATATGCCAGAGGGGCTCGAAATCTTTTGCATTTTATAGCCAACTGTTGGTACTCATTTCGTGCTGTGTACTTTAAATGTGACACGTGGACCTCTGAAGCAGCGAGTGCGATTGCTTTTATCTTTTACGTAGGAATCAGGCGCTTGTAGACCATGCATGTTTTCTATCTATCTCTATCAATATAAAAATCATAATCATGCATAAAATTTTGTTTTATAAAATTATACCAATAATTTAAACTATTAACTTTAATTTTTCTTTAAAATTATATAAACATTATAAACAAATATTAAAATAAAAATCATATTTAATAAGTATTTTAATTATATGATGATTAACATACTCAATAAATACTATAAATATTATTTTATTTTTATAATTAATTTTGAATCAAAAAAAATTAATTTTATATTTATTTCAAATATATTGTGGTAAGGCATGTGTTTATATATTTTGTAAAATAAATTCAAATGTGTAGTGGCAAGCCACGTGTTTATGTTGTGAAAGACATATTTATTTTATAGTTAAAATAAGTAAAATAATTCACATGTAAGATACGCATTTTTAACTAATAATATTAAATACTAAAGTATACAGTTTATATACAATCTTGTGTTTGATTGTGAAATTGAACTGTATTATAAAATATAAAAATAGTATATTTATGTAGTGTATTTGTACCATTAAAAGTATGAGTGTAAATAACATTGAATACTTAACTTAATATGTCAATGTGAGGAATAATTTGTACACATTAGTTATGATGTGTTATGTGGTAGAAATATTTATAAAAAAGATTATTTTTTCCATTTTTCAAAATTATTTTACTTATATTATAATTTATGTGTGCAAATTTATGGGTCATTAATATTTATTACACTATACATATGAGTCAAGAATTTTTTATGAATTGTTTTGATTTTTCTTTATGTTATTTATCAAAAATGAGGTCGGATATCAAAGGTTATACAAATTTATATTAGCATTATAACTTTTATATAGCATTAATTTTTAGTAATATGCATTGCACATCTTTATTATTTTGGTTGTGCTTGAATACATGGCAAAATATGTTATTATTTATAATTTGGAATAAAAATAAACACTTTTAATGTGGATTAATTTATAAATCAAATAAGTTGTATTTTGATTTACTAAGATACCAAATAACCTCAACATTTGAATAAATTTATTTCATTGTTGTGCAACCATTTCTTAATATTCTCGTACAAATGAGTGCTATTTAAATATAGTTCAGTAGCTCATGATGTGAGTGTGAAATTTAGTTTCCTTTAATAAGCATAAAGTAAGAAAATTTAAAAGGACAACTCAATCATTTATATTAGTCAATGACATATGTATATAGTAGTACATGAGTACAAACCATTGTATAACCACAAGTTGCAGCATTAAATGTAACACTATTTGCTCTATCAAATTCTTTAATAACAAGCATTAGTGCAATATTTGAAACATACCCTCTCAACTCTTTGTATAATTATTATAGCTTAAAATGGAGTTATACTGTAATTAAGCTCATCTTAAGAAAAGCTTGAGCCCACATATGTTGATGTTTAAGTAACTGGTAAATATTATTCTAGTTTGATACTAAGTTTTGTTGTGATGTCTTCAATTGTCTTTTTAACAATGCATGTGCACTATTTGCCTTATTTGTTGTTAAAATTTTCAAATACATATGCAAGTATGTCCGCTATAACACATTTTTCTTTGTACAAATTAAACCATACATTATTGATATAATTAATTGCTTACTAGCATTCAAAAAGTTTATTCTCAAGATAAATTTTATTCAAATTATATTTATCAATAGTTTTGGATAATACAACAGTATGCCAAAAATTGATAAAAAAAAATTATATTTGAATAATTTATTCGTATTTGTTAATACATTATTGAAAATGTTTCACCTACAAAGAAAGTAAACATATTTTAGAAACACTTATGTGATTGGACTCATAATAGTCTTATCTCTATTTATTATGACAATATTAGGCATAATATATTCATCCATCAAAGGTTTCAACATTCTCAAAATTCAATGATAATTATCTTCATTTTTAAATTATTGATATGCACATGCAATAAAGATATCATATTTGTATAAGTAATTCCGACAATCTCCAAAAGTGACAACTGGTATGTATTAGTGTTATAGGTGCTATTTATGATAATCACATGAAGAAAAGCTCTTAACAAATCAATGTAATATAAATGAGCAAATAATATATATGTAATGACATCATTAACATCATTACTCCTATGACCCTATACATACTTGTGAACTATTAATAAATTCATCCATTGTTGGAAAATTGATATTTCATCTTGTTCTTTGAGTCTATACATTTTTCGAATATTGTAAATATATTTTACTGTACTACAATTTTTCTTGTTATGTTGCTTCGTCGTGTATAAAATGTGCTTATGCCTAATGTTGCAATTTGTCATATAAACTAGCAAATTAATCTCTTTGTATTTTTATTAGTGAGTTTTCACGTATGTGAATAACCCTTTGTTGTGTCAACTGGTAATTATGTGTAACACATTTAACTATTGACGTTTATTAAAAACTATTTATACCATTATTCATTTTTTTTTTAAAATGGACAATTACATTTTATTATTTCGATTCACTTTTCATTTTCATCTTTTTCATCTTTCTGATTTTTTTGGTTTTGCTTTAGAACAATAAATCCTACTTCTTTCACATGCAAAATTAATCATAAGTCTTCTATCATCAAAACACGTGTCAGACTTGTTCATTGCAATCACCATTTCATATTTTTCCAGTATACTTCACTTTATACATTCCAATAAAGTAATACGTATTATTACAATAAATTACTACACCTAAAATATATCACTTTATCTATCTCAAATAAATTATTATTGTCAATACTTTGTACATCATGTAATTCTTGTGTTGCATCATGTAAAAAATTGGCATAAAAAAGCTCAACAATAAAGTGTATTCAGTAAAGAGAATGGAATATAATCACCAATTTTTTACTAAAATTTCTCTCAATATTACATAATTCAAAGGTTTAATAACTTCTATTAAACCTCATATTAATATTTAGTAGTGTCTATAGAACCAACTGGCAATCTATAAAAAAAATTAAATAACATATTCATTTATCTTATTTTTGGCACAATATTTTTTGAGTTATTATTCTTATTTTGTATCTTTGATATATATCTCCTCAATTTTTTCTATTAGAAGTTTTTGAGTATCTTATTATGTAATGGAAGTGATAATAAAGATGCATGTTGAGATTGAGATGATAGAAGAAGGGTGTGATATATTGGATATTTTTTATGAAAAGTTTTTTTGTTTGAGTAAAATGTATTTACAGTAATGTCACAAAATTATAATAATTTGTTATTAACTATTTTACAAATTATCTAATGTCTTGAATGAAAAAAAAAAAAACCAATTTTAAAATGCGAGATAAAATTTGTTGTGAGTTCCCATTGTGTCTTCGTCTATACTTTTATTTTCCGACTTTAAAATGTTTAGCACCACCAAAGAAAATTTATCTTAAATAGGCTCTTTGAGTGACAAAACTGCACTTTTGTACCATATGTGTGTTTTTTTGTCAAAATGAGTCCTTAAGCTATTTATTAACCCTCAACAGCCGGTTGAGGAAATTAAAAAAAAAAAAAGAAGAAGAAAAAGAAACAAAGAAAAGAAAGAGAGAAGAGATGCAAGAACAGAAAGAAAGGTAAAAATCCATAAACCCACTTCTCCACCTCTTCGTAGTTACCATGCGAAGGTCTCTCTCAAAATGCTTGAAGCTAATATCCAGCATGCTAATAATTTGTGAGTTGAAAATTTCAATTTGAAATGGGTCAAGTTCTGGGATTTTATGCTTAATCTTTTGTAAAATTAGAGCTTTTCTATTTTGTTCGTATTTTGATATTATTTTTCTACATAAAGTTGATTGATTATGGTAAATTTTTACGGCCTTTTTTTTATCCTGTGTTATTTGATTCTATTTTTTTGTGACAATTTTGCTCTTTTATTTATTTATTTTTTCCATATTGATTTTGAAAGATATGGTGTTTTCATTGATATTTAAGAACTAAAGGAGAATAGGAAGCTTAATGATCAATCTCTTGATAACACTTCAACTCTATTTTCTCACAAATTGTAGTGAGATTGTTTCACTCTTATTTTCATTTGTGCCCTATTTGACTTTTACTAACCTCACAAGTTATTTTGATATCTAGGATGCTAATAATCTGGGAGTTGTATAAGAAAAAGCAACTCGTTCAATTGTCCTTACACCATCTAGTGTAATGTCATGTAAACCTTTTTTATTTATTTATATTATATAATTCTATGCCTTTGAATTCAAATTCTTTTCAAGATCCTTGGTTTGTTTTATCTTTATTGAATCATTTGGTGGTTAAATCCTACAACGAGGGTGCTTCTATTTTAAACTGCTATTATATTTTGAGTTATTTGCTATTAAGTTATAGTCTTCTAAGATCACATAATTTAGTCACTTTTTGTGCCTTGCTGTTAGAACCTTCAAGCATATTTACATATTTACTTTTAGAATCTAGATAACACAACTAATATATTAATGTATCCGTAATGTAGCTTATATGAACTTTAATACTTTTTTTGTCTACTTGTGTTTAATAAAATCTAATTGAAACTAAAAATATTTTGATTATTTTCACCACAAAAGCTTGATTAAGTGACATTCAGTATATGGAACCCCTTAAACTTAAACATTATTCATTATTGTTAAATATGGTGTTGGTTTTTGTAATTCATCTATGCTTCTATTTCATGTGATAGGCGAATAAAATTCAAAGAGTCTAGGTAATTGATTTGATTATTGTTTTTCATGTTCCAGGACGTCCCTATCTTAAAATGATGGTGTTTGTCTTCAGATGAGACCTATAGTCTTGCTGCCTATGTATTTCTTTGTAGGTGCAGTGGACTGACTGCCACCTTGCAGGAGCCTTGAGACCATTAAGAGTTCTTATTACAACATTTAAGCCTCATCTTCCCAACATTGTATTTCTTTAAATGTATTTAACGAAAAATCTTGACAATATTATTTGTTAATGTCATATTACCATTATCTTAAGTCTCTAAAGTGTACTTGCATGTTTATCGATTATTTTCTATCATAGTTTGACTTCATATCGACTTATCTATTTTATATACATATGTATTATTGTAAGAATGTTTAATTGAAGTTGAATGTATTTAATAAAAAAATTTGACAATATTTTTTTAATGTCATAGTACTACTATTTTTTACTATAGTTCGACTTTATATCGACCTATTTATTTTACAAGTAACTGTGTTATTATAATAGTGTTTAACTGAAGTTGAATATATTTTAAAGATAAATTTTGATAACATTGTTTGTTAGTGCGATACTACTACTATCTTAAGTTTCTAATGTATACTTGCATATTTATCAACCATTTTCTACTATAGTTCGACTTTATATCGACTTATTTATATTACATTGCATATGTGTTATTGTAAGAGTGTGAATTGCTTTTATTACATGTGATGAAAGACATATGTTGGAAAAAGCAAAACTAAACCACAAATCTATACAACTTACATGGCACCACAAGAAGTAACAAACTTGTAACATTTTTTATAACTATTTATATTTATTTTATCTATCAACTAATCACTAACAAATATTAACTATTGAAATTGTTTCATATACAAAAAAAGCTTAAGTTCAAATGGATATATCTCAGTCATGACTCAACAAAGTAAAGTGGATTCAAGTGAAGTTCACGCTGTAGGTGTGAGAGAATCAAAGATAAAGAGGTGCCAGACGTGTTAAGTAGCACTGTGATGTGTAAATTATAATACTCGCAAGTGTACGAATCACTTGTAGCAAGTGATAAGCAACTCCGAGGTCGATCTCTCAAGAAATTGCGATGATTTTTAAAACGTGTCAATTGTTTCCCAAAAATTATTTGCAAAAGTAAATCCTAAACACTCTAACAAAATTTGTTGATTGGATGAATGTTAAAATTGTAAAAGTTTCACAAGAATTAAAATAAACAAGCGAAAAGATTAGCCGAAGTGATATGATGGAAAGGCTAACCAATCGTAGATATAATATTTTACGAAAGTTTCACAATTAAGCACGAAAAGTTGGATTTATTGACTTTTCCTAATAAACCTTAGAAATTTTCAAATCAATGGAAAATTTCTCTTAATTCATTAACTAACCTCTTTGATCCAGAACATTAATTATTCAATTAGCATAAACCCTTAGGAAATCAAATTAGTCACCTAATCTAAGACAAATTAATGTACTTCAATTAGGTTATTGTTCAAGATTTCTAAATTAAGCAAAGATGATAATTCCAATACTTAATTCTAATTTATTCTCTAATGTTCATAAATTAACATGATCAAGATTAATCATGAACAAATATATTAACAACAATGAACAAGACATAAATCACTTTAATTTAGATTAAATCATAAAAATATTCATCCACTCTTGGGAGCATCACTAAATCTCACATAATAAGTTTAATTACTCATAATAAAATTTAAATCAATATTTTCTATTACAACTATAATTCTTAAAATTCAAGAGAGAAAAGAAATTACAAATAATGAGATATCCATATTTTCACTCTTGCAATGCCCTTCTTGGAGTTGGATGATCACCTCTTCCAATTTGGTTCTTGAAAGAGCTTTAGTGGAGCATCAATGATGGTTTCTCTCTCTAAAAAAATAGAGAGGAAGGGCTGTGGGTGAAGAATTTCGGCTACTGTTCACGCGTGGGTTTTGAGAGGATTTTTGTAATGTATTTATAGGTTAGGTTAGGAGCATGTGTTAGTGTGTGGGCTAGTTGATGTGTAAGTGAAATTTGAGTACGCGGGACGCAACGCATATTTTCTTCTGGACAACCCGAGGGTCTTCTGCTGCGGCTCGCACTAAAAATCTGGACTGCAAAGCAAAACAGGAACTCCTCGCCACGGCGCACAATTTCTTCTGCCACGGCACAACTCGTTATCCATTCCTTGTAAGGCCCCTTACAGAATTATTAAATCCTAACGTAAGGCTTACATTCTTTTGCTCTAGTTCACCCCATTTACATCGTAAATGGAATACGATATAAGGCTTATGTTCTTTAGCTCTTTTTGAACATTTAACTCCACTATTCATCTCACACTTCAACCTACAAAACATGAAAATATCCTCCAAATTAAAGTAATACCGAAATTAATCACGAAATAAATATTTAAAAATTAACAAATAATATGTTCAAAATAATGTTCATCACACTGTGTCAAATGTGTGATCAACCCATCAAAATCATCTAAGACTATTTGATGCAATTATTTGTATGTAGATGTAGATGTAAACTTTTTTTAGTAGACTGTAAACAGTTTGATGCAATTTATTTATTTCATTTCTCAAGTAGTTTGTTATGAACGCAATAAATATCTTTTTTTATTATCAATATAATGAAATGTCTTTTGATGTTTATTTTGTATCTCTAAATAGATGAAAATTTAATTTAGTTTGGTCATATTATTCATATTGTCCTGTTTTTACAAAGCCTAATATGATTAATTAAAGAAATAAAATTTATGTATGATGAAATAAAAAAAAATCTTATTTATACTTAAATTATATTTGAATTATTTTTAAAATGTTCAACAAAGTCTGCATTAAAAATACCATTTAAATTGCAGAATTTGCTTAAATATATTATTTTTGATATACATACAACCTATTTACATCCATTAAATAAAAAATAAACAGTTTACAATATACTCAACAATTTGTTCTTAACAGATTTACAATAGAATCTGTTTACATCTATTAATTACACTATTTTGCAATAATCATTGAACATATTTATAAAATACCAACACTATCTAAAATAATTTACATCCAAAACAATTTATAATTTGCTTAACACTATTTAAAACAATTTACAATCTAATGAAACATTTCATCTACATAAAAATATAAATAAATTACATCAAATAGTCCAAGGTGATTATGATGGGTTTGTCACATATTTGACATGACACTTAACACATCTAGCATTCTTTTTTATTTTTGTTCCTCTCATACTTGCAATGTGAATTTTACTTGAATCCAACTAATAAATAAGTCGATATGAAGTTAAACTATGGTAGAAAAAATTCAATAAGCATGCAAGTATACATTAGAGACCTAAGATATCACACTAACAAATAATGTTGTCAAAATTTATTCTTAAAATACATTCAACTTTAATTAAACATTCTTACAATAACACAATTACTTGTAAAATAAATAAGTCGATATGAAGTCAAAGTATAGTAAAAAATAGTCGATAAGCATACAAGTTTACATCTGAGACCTACGATGGTAATAATATGATATTAAGAAATAATATTGTCAAAATGACATTATTATTTGAAACACTAACACGGAGTCTCATTGTTCTCAATTTTTATCTTTTGAGAATTTCATATATAATCATAGTATTGAATTTAAGCTTTGTATGGATTGTATTGCAACCTTCAAATGACAAATGAAATATGCAAGTACATGATTAGAGTCAAGAGAGCTCTTAATTTTGCTGCTAAGTGATAACCAATTATTTCATACTGACATGTACAAAAGTAGAGGTAGGGGTGAGCAGCGGATCGAAACTGCCTGTTTTTCACCAATTCGAATCCGATCCGATCTGAAGCGAATTTGAAAATTTCTAATCCGAATTCGATCCGATAATGTAGTCGATCCGAACTAATCCGAATCCGAGCAGATCGGATTTTTCGGATCGGATAGGTCGGATTGAAATTATAATTTATTTTTTATTATTATCATATATAAAACACAATATATACTAATATTTAAATTTTAAATTAATATTTTTTTAGTAAAATTTATTTATTTATAGTCACAAATTAGATAATCAAAATAATAAAAAGTATACTGTTAAATATTATTAAATTATCATAGAGAATTTAACATTTTTATTTTTTAAAAAATTAAAATAATAATTTAATGTAATTGTGGTATGTATAATATTTAAATATAACACATTAAAAATAAATATGCATTTATTTATAATTTTAATAGTAATTCAGTCTGGATCGGATTACAGCGGATTATAAAATCTGTCAATCCGAATCCGAACGGATTGTATACTTTTCGATCTGAATCCGATCCAACTACAAAATATATCAATCCAATCCGATCTGAATCCGACGGATCGGATCGAATTTATTAATTTAAGCGGATTGATCGGATTATTTGCTCACCCCTAAGTAGAGGTACTAAAATAGTACATTTATGTTTGAATAAAGAACAAAGAAAGCAAGCGAGGAATGAAGATATATAGTTGAAATTAATATATTTTAGTAGTTCAATGTTCACTCAAACTGAATATAATATTTTATATGTATATATGTATATTCAACATATAATGTCTATATGAAGTCAATATATGGTAGAAAAATTTCGATAACTAAACATTTATACGACTTTTACTTTATTTGTCTAATACTACTTTCTTTATTATTCGTAATTATTTGTTATCTGTTAATTATTTTCTATTGCTTGTATAAAAGGAGTGAGCCCTTAGGTACTGTATCACCCTTCCTTGGTCGTGTAACTAGGTTAATACTCTCTCAAATTCAATTTACAACAACTTGACAAAACAAAGTAAATACAAACTAAAGTATCTGATTTAGAGTATGTTTCCTTGCTTGCCTCAATTAAGGGCATATTATATGGCAAGAGAACTCTGATACAGTTTCTTATAACTTTAATAATGATTTTACTTTTTAAGAATTTAATATCTTCCTTTTTTTTTAAAATATTTTTTTAAAGAATAATTGGCATTTTGGGTTAATAGGCCAAACATTTTAATTCATGAAAAACATGTGTACTTCTAATGGGAAGTGTATTATGGAGGAGAAGGATTTGGAATGAGGAAACCATAGAAATACAATAATGTGTAGTAAATTACTCATATGGTAAACAAAAGATTAACTAGTACATAAATTCATATGATGAATCCTCAAATTTTTCCTCCTTATATATGACAGTTTGTGATTAGCTCCCAATACAATAATATGAATAAAATATTTAAAACAATGATACAAATTAACCACAACTCCAAAGAGAAAGATGAATTGAAATTGCTAAAAAAAAAAACGACTTACCATAAGGGTACATGTCAAACCAACAGTCAAGTATGTGGTAAAGCCATAAAACCTATGGTGGTTAGAAAAACATGAACAATATTGTAGTAAAAGAAAATTCAAATATAGCAAATCTTTACTAGCAGTGACAACTAGATACTTTTTCTGTTATATCCATCAAAGTGCTGTTGGTAGTGCAATTTATTTCACTTTCAGAGAAATCAAAATTCATAATAAGTAAAAGAACACATTGTTTGGATGAAACCAAAACAATTTCCACAGTTTACTATTTGATTAGTTAGAGATTGCTAAGCTTTATTCCAAAATAAAGATAAATAAGTTGATTCTAATAAAGCATAACATAGACCTAAATTTGAAGAATTACAAGCGAGAGAGAGAACAATAAAATGTGAAACATGTTTGGAGGATAAAGTGCAATTGCGGTTGATTTCAATTCTAAATGTGCTTAAACTCACAAAATAAATGGCCTTCATATCATCTATTCTCAAAGCCTCTTCATCTCTTCATGCATATTAGTAATAATAATGGCTTTGACATCATCTCTTCTTAGAGCCTCTTCATAACTCTATTTTAAGCTGTAAAATACTGAAACAAATAACAGGAACATCAAATAAAAAATCTCATAAAGTCAAAACTCAATAAAATAGGATAAGACACTTTTAAGCCTATATTTGTAACCCCAAAAGAGTCCATAGAACATGCTTTGGTTATTTTCAAAATAGTATACGAAAAAATGTGAAAAAATTTAATGTGATAATCCTCATAAACACAAGTCTAGAATAACATTCAAAGCCATGTAAAATCCTTATAAAAATTCACAAAAGATAAGGCAAGATTCAATCTTTTTTTTTTTTTCCTTAAACAACATATCCTTTGAAACTTCCAAATCTCAATAATTTAGCAAATTTCAAACAATCAAAATTCAAAAATGTAATTGGCAAGAAAATTGATTAGTAAGAACTAGTGAAAAAAATTTCGTATAAAACGTATTCAAACCTAAGATCCAAAATTGAATTAACAAAAAAGCAAAACGCAAAGGAAAAAACCAAAATCCAAAACCTCAAGCACAAAATTACGATAAAAAAACAAAATAGGCTGATAAAGAAATAAGAAAAAAAAAAAAAAAAGATCTAAGGGGTTAAAAGGACATGAAAGAATACCATCAAAGGAAAGGGAATTAACAGGAAGATTGATAATGGTGATGAGAGCCACCCCATCAGTTCTAACTTCTATAGTTCTACGACCCTTTGCGTTGCTACCCATTCTCTATCTCTCTCTCTTTGAAATTCTTTATGTGAAGGATCAAATAACACAGAATAAAAAAAGGCCATAAAAATTTACAATAATCAATCAACTTTATGTAGAAAAACAATATCAAAATACGAACAAAATAGAAAAGTTTTAGTTTTACAAAATATCAAGCATAAAATCCAAAAACTTGACCCATTTCAAATTGAAATTTTCAACTCACAGATTATTGGCATGCTGGATATCAACTTCAAGCATTTTGAGAGAGACCTTCGCATGGTAACTACGAAGCGGTGGAGAAGTGGGTTTATGGTTTTTCACCATTCTTTCTGTTCTTGCATCTCTTCTCTCTTTCTTTTCATTGTTTCTTTTTTTTTTTTCCTTTTCTTTTTTTTTTCTCAACTGGCTGTTGAGGGTTAAAAAATAGCTTAAGAACTCATTTTGACAAAAAACACACATAGGGTACAAAAGTACAATTTTTTAAAAGGTTTGTGAATCTTAGAAGTGATCAAGAAACAAAAACCATTCTGAGGATACAACCTCAGTATCGTAACAAGAAGAAGAAAGAGAGAAATGAATCTAGAAAGTTGTATTAAATGCTCTGATTTACAAAATGGTCAATGAGTATTTTATATACATTTAGTCAACAACCTAACAAATAGGTTGGTACACTCTAACAAACTTTATTAAGTATAGGTTGTATAGGCTGAGCTGTCATTGGCTCTTCCTAACATCCCCCCTTAAACTCAGTGGGGGTGAAACAATACTGAGTTTGCGTTGAAGTTTAACAAAAGTAGGTTCTGGTAAAGCTTTAATAAGCACATTAGCTAATTGTTCATAACCAAGTAAGTGTTGTACACTTAGTGCTTTAGCCATAACCTTTTCCCGAACAAAATGAAGATCAAGCTCAATGTGTTTGGTACGGGCATGCTGAATGGGATATGAAGCAAGAGCAACAGAACTTAGATTATCACACCAAATGACAAGCATGTAATCAAAATCATAGGATAACTCTTCTAATAAAGATTGAATCCACACCACTTCATAAGCGGTATTTGCAATACTCCAATACTCAGTCTCAATACTCGAAAGAGATACGGTAGGCTGTTTTTTAGAAGACCAACAAATGGGATTAGCACCCATGAACACATAATAACCTATTGTAGATCTCCGATCATTAGGAAAAGAAGTCCAATCAGCATCAGCAAAAGTCGTAAGTTGCAAGGAAGTGGACTTTTGAAACAATAAGCCATAATCTTTAGTACCTTGAAGATACCTAAGAATTCTCTTAACAGCACCCCCAATGAACCTCAATAGGAGATGACATGAATTGACACACCTTATTCACGAAGAATGCTAAATCAGGACGTGTTAAGATAACATATTGTAAGCTACCAACAATGCTCAGTGATGAACACTATTTTGATCTACTATTTGTTATGTTTTTGAGTGTTTATTTTGCAATTAATCTCGTTATAATCTTGTTTTGGAGGGTATTATATTGTTTTGCAGGTCAAAGTGGATTTGGAAAGAAATGTAGAAAAGAGAGCAAAAATTAAGTTAAAATGTCTAAATATGTAAGCCTTACATTAGGTGCCATTCATTCTGTAAGCCTTACATCGATAACCAACTGAGTATGTACAACGTATGTACATAAATGTACATACTATGTACAATGTTACATGCAAGGCGCGCCGCGGCGAAGGAATTGTGCGCCGCGGCGAGGGGCTCTCGGGTTGCAATTTGGAGATCATGAAAACATCGCGCGCCGCGGCATGGAAAATGTGCGCCGCGGCGAGGAAGTTTCTGTTTTGGCTCGTAAATTGTAAAAACATTGTGCGCCGCGGCATGGGAAATGTGCGCCGCGGCGCGCGCGCGCGTACTGGAATCCTTTTAGGGCACGAGACTTACATCAATTATGGAAACCCTTACATATACACGAGACCTAATGCAACCCTGGGATGAATCATCACACTTTCAGCCTCCAACCAACACAGATCTGAGCCTCCAAGCAAATACTAACACACCAAGGGGTATCCACCCAAAATCAAGAGGAGACCCTCCATTGTTGAAGCTTCTCCAAGGATTTGAGAAAGAGGATCAATCAAGTTCAAAGAATTGGAGCTAGAACATTCATTGGGGTACTTTTAATGTATTATCTTTTTCTCCTCTGATTTTGTGGTTTGCCTCCATGACTGAATTGATTGACACCAATTTAGTTATGGTTGGCTTAATTATGTATTTGGGATGTTAGTCTTGCTTCCAATGATTAAAAGAACAGTTTTGTAATTTGATTATATATATGAATTGGATTTATTTCTTGTTCATGTTTTTAATATTTTTTTATTATGAATTAATGGTAGGCCAAACCTTAGTTTGTAGTAAGAAAGAATATTTTAGAATTAGGCATTAGAAACGCCATCTTTGCTTAATTGTGCATTATGAATAAGAGCCTAAATTGATTGCATTGATTTGTGTTAGTTTAGGTGGTTATAATGTTTCCTTGAGCTAATTCCAATTGATTAGTTAATGATCCGGGCCAAAGACGTTAATTAGTTGATCGTAGTGAAAATCGCCATTGATTTGGGATTTTCTAGGTTTAGCGGAAAAATCATTAAATCCAACATTTAATTGAATGCTCAATTTGTTCTTGCCATGAATGGATAGCGAACTAATAGATTCCCATTTACATCCATCATCCTCCCCTTGGTTGTGACTACTTTTATTTGCATTCTATTTTAGCTTTCCATTTAATTTCCGAATTTACGATCTTTTCTACAAACGTGACAATTGTTAGAATGTTTAGGATTGTTTGTTCGACTAAATAGGAAAATAAATAACGTTTTAGAACCACCGCAATTCCTTGAGAGACGATCTTGGGAGTATACTTGTTGCTTACTATAAGTGACTCGTGCACTTGCGAGCTTTTTACAAATATATAAAATTTGACTATCAAGTATTTGTGCATCAAGTTTTTGGCGCCGTTGCCGGGGAATTGGCGTTTTAAAGTGTTTATTTATTTTCTATTTAGTTATTTTTCGTATTTCTTTATTTTTTGTGATTTCTTTTTAGTTTTGTGATTTTTTTTAGTATTTGTGTTTTGCTTTGTTGTTTTTAGTTTCTTAAATGTTTTTATTTGTTTGAGTCATTTGTTTTAGTTGTTTGTTTTATTTATTTATTTCTTTTGTTTTTATTTGCTTTTTCTGTGGTATATATTGTGGTGCTTTGACCTCTTTGTTGTTTTTGTTAGTATATGAAAGGTACCGTTCGTACACTACATTAACATATTCAAAAGAGCACTTAATCAAGCTGGATATTGATATCCAAGAGCTAGCAAACATGGAGGTATGTGATATTTGTGGTTTATATGGACATAATGCTAATGTTTGCGCTTTTGCAGGTGATCACCATACATCTACCAACCAGGACTTCGATTTTAATGAGGGATATCACCCACCTTGGAATGATCACCCACCTTGGAATGACCCCTATACTTATACTCCCGAGTTGGAAAATCACCAAAATTTTTCTTGGGAAGCAAACACTAACCCATCTTATGCCCCATACCCCATACAAAACCCATATTTCATTCCTTATGACCTACCCATTCAACCTAAGAAACCAACCTTGGAGGAGACCTTGAATACTTTTATTCAAGTTAGTGTAGAAAACCAAGAGAAACGTAATCAAAGGATGGATTTCTTAGAGGATTCTATGATGAGGATTGAGGTGCAAATTGGGCGACTAGCGGAACAAATTCTAGCACAAGAAGAGTTGCCCACTCAAATTGAGGAAGAGAAGGATGACATAATCCTTCAAAGTGGTAACAATTATGAAAATATTTATTTTCCTGAAACTTTTGACGATTTACCACTTTGTGCAGAAAATGCAAATGGGGAGCAAGCAATTCTCAAAGAATGTCAAGCTGAGGACTATCAAATTTTGCAAACTTCTATAGAGAATAAGGAGGAATTATTTTCACCTCCCATGCCACAAAAAGCACTCAAGACTTGCTCATTCCCAAAGTTTTTTCCACACCACCTCAAGAAAGTGTGTTCTGTGCTTCATAGGAAACAACTACCGAGATGGAAGGATACGCTTAATGACATACTAGCTCGGAAGATTGATGTCACACACTTCAAGATTTTTGATGATGGTGGATAGGAGTGGATTAGCAACGTCTTGCTAAGACGTTAAACTAGGCGCTTGGTGGGAGGCAACCCACCGTTTTAGGTACTATCTATCTTTTCTTTTACCTTCGTTAAGTTTAATTTAATTTTCTGTTTGCCCTTTCTAAATTCTTTTCTGAACATGTGTGTAGTTGAAAACCTTGAGGACAATGTTTAGTTTAGGTTTGGGGGTGCATTTTGCACTTTTGATTGGTAACAATACTTTCATGCTTTGGTCAATGTTTGATGAATAACTAGTCTTTGTGCATTGTTTATCTGATTTTTAAAATATTTGAGGTTTGTTGTAAGGATCGGTTTTAATTTGCAATCTGTTTTTCATGCTTTTGATGTTGAAACTGAGATGCACCCAAATCTTGTGTATAGGAATTGAATAGTGGAGACTACCTTGTGAGAATATTGTTGAGCCCCTAACGTTTTATTCGGAGAGATAAATATTCTTCTACTCTTTTAAACACCTTTCATATCATTTCAAATTGCTAGATGATCTCTATAGGTTTTTGCATTGAATGTTAGGATTTTAAACATTTAATGAGGGATCATGTGCTTAATTGAATTGCTTAGATTAAATGACTTAAGTAAAGTTTGAAGTGTTTGCCTATTTCATTCGTGTTTGACTTTAAAAAAAAATAAAATATAAAAGGGAATTCCTATATCAAACACAAAAAGAGCTAAGAAGTAGCCATTCACAAATTACATATGTATGTGGGTCTAAAAAAAAAGAGAAGAAGAGATAATAAGTTTATTATGACCCTAAGTTCTTCAAGTATGAATGGTTAATACAATACAAAAAAAAGAGAGAGAAAAATAGGAAATAAGTTCCCCTAAAGTCAAAACATTTTCATTCTATGGCACACTTGAAGTTTTTGCTTGAGGATTTTAATTGAAGCATGAGATTAGTAATGTGATTCCTTCATAAATCCTATCATTTGATTCCTTTCATGAGATCAATGTTATGCACTTTTGAGCCTTTCTTGTTTAATCATATGCGAACCTATTAGCTCGTTTCTTTACATAACTTCTATTCGCATATACATTGTTGAGTGCTTGAACCCATAGGATCGGTGTGATTTAGAGAGTAATTATTGTGAGGATTAGAGTTGAAACGAATTCATATTCTTAACACTAGGTTTGGGGGAGTCAATGTTGATACGCTTTTAGTATTGGAATTTAGATTTGTGAAGCAAAATTGATCTAAATGGTGAACCTTGATGTGCTTGATTGTCGGATAAATTTGTGCATGAATTTCTGGTTATGATTTGGAAAGAAATTAAAGCATGACAAGTTTTGTTAACTTCAATTTTAGTTTTGTTATTTGGCTTTTTAATTTTAGTTTTGCTTGAGGACTAGCAAAATGTAGGTTTGGGGGTATTTGATGAACACTATTTTGATCTACTATTTGTTATGTTTTTGAGTGTTTATTTTGCAATTAATCTCGTTATAATCTTGTTTTGGAGGGTATTATATTGTTTTGCAGGTCAAAGTGGATTTGGAAAGAAATGTAGAAAAGAGAGCAAAAATTAAGTTAAAATGTCTAAATATGTAAGCCTTACATTAGGTGCCATTCATTCTGTAAGCCTTACATCGATAACCAACTGAGTATGTACAACGTATGTACATAAATGTACATACTATGTACAATGTTACATGCAAGGCGCGCCGCGGCGAAGGAATTGTGCGCCGCGGCGAGGGGCTCTCGGGTTGCAATTTGGAGATCATGAAAACATCGCGCGCCGCGGCATGGAAAATGTGCGCCGCGGCGAGGAAGTTTCTGTTTTGGCTCGTAAATTGTAAAAACATTGTGCGCCGCGGCATGGGAAATGTGCGCCGCGGCGCGCGCGCGCGTACTGGAATCCTTTTAGGGCACGAGACTTACATCAATTATGGAAACCCTTACATATACACGAGACCTAATGCAACCCTGGGATGAATCATCACACTTTCAGCCTCCAACCAACACAGATCTGAGCCTCCAAGCAAATACTAACACACCAAGGGGTATCCACCCAAAATCAAGAGGAGACCCTCCATTGTTGAAGCTTCTCCAAGGATTTGAGAAAGAGGATCAATCAAGTTCAAAGAATTGGAGCTAGAACATTCATTGGGGTACTTTTAATGTATTATCTTTTTCTCCTCTGATTTTGTGGTTTGCCTCCATGACTGAATTGATTGACACCAATTTAGTTATGGTTGGCTTAATTATGTATTTGGGATGTTAGTCTTGCTTCCAATGATTAAAAGAACAGTTTTGTAATTTGATTATATATATGAATTGGATTTATTTCTTGTTCATGTTTTTAATATTTTTTTATTATGAATTAATGGTAGGCCAAACCTTAGTTTGTAGTAAGAAAGAATATTTTAGAATTAGGCATTAGAAACGCCATCTTTGCTTAATTGTGCATTATGAATAAGAGCCTAAATTGATTGCATTGATTTGTGTTAGTTTAGGTGGTTATAATGTTTCCTTGAGCTAATTCCAATTGATTAGTTAATGATCCGGGCCAAAGACGTTAATTAGTTGATCGTAGTGAAAATCGCCATTGATTTGGGATTTTCTAGGTTTAGCGGAAAAATCATTAAATCCAACATTTAATTGAATGCTCAATTTGTTCTTGCCATGAATGGATAGCGAACTAATAGATTCCCATTTACATCCATCATCCTCCCCTTGGTTGTGACTACTTTTATTTGCATTCTATTTTAGCTTTCCATTTAATTTCCGAATTTACGATCTTTTCTACAAACGTGACAATTGTTAGAATGTTTAGGATTGTTTGTTCGACTAAATAGGAAAATAAATAACGTTTTAGAACCACCGCAATTCCTTGAGAGACGATCTTGGGAGTATACTTGTTGCTTACTATAAGTGACTCGTGCACTTGCGAGCTTTTTACAAATATATAAAATTTGACTATCAAGTATTTGTGCATCACTCAGATAAAGAGAAGAATTAGATAAGGGAGATCCATCATAACTTGAAAATCGCGCAAATGCACTCATAGGAGAAAAGTTGGGTTTGCACTGACTCATGTTAACCTTGCCCAATAGATCATCAATATACTTCCTTTGATTTAAAAGAAGACTGCCATCAACAAGAGTATGAACAGCAACACCAAGAAAGTAGTGCAAAGGTCCAAGATCCTTGAAGCAAACTCATTGTGAAGATCACTAATAAGACTTTGAATGGCTTTTGGATCTGATAATGTGAGAATGACATCATCAACATAAACAAGGAGAAACATTTACAAGGATCCAGATTTAAAAATAAAAAAAGCAGAGTCTGCTTTGCTTTGAACAAACCCAAACTTAAGTAATGCACCACTTAATCTCTCAAACTAGGCACGAGGAGCCTGTTTAAGACCATTTAACGCCTTATTCAATTTGCAAACATAGTCGGGATGGTAAGAATCAACAAAACCCTCAGGTTACTCCATAAATAGCTCCTCCTCTAACACACCATGCAAAAATGCATTAATTACATCAATCTGCCACAAACTCTAGCCATTAGAAAGTGCAATAGTGAGTTCGAATAGTAACAAACTTGATCACTGGACTGAATGTTTCACTAAAATCAAACCTATCAACTTGATTGTGGCCCTTGGCAACCAAATGTGCCTTTAACCTTTCAACCATATCATCCATCATCCTTTTGATTATAAATACCCATTTGTTTCCAATCACATTCCTTCCTTTGGGATGGGGAACTAGCATCCAGGTATTATTTCTGTGAAGAGCATCAAACTTCTCTTGTATTGCCTTATGCCAAGCTAAAGATTGAAGAGCATCCTTAGTGGAGATAGGTTCTTGAATATCAGATAGAGTGGCCAAAGTATTAAAAACTTTGGGTTTTCTAATATTTTTTTTGGCACAGGTAACCATGGGATGAGTTTTTTTAATACAAGAATTGGATGTGGAACTAGGCTCAACAAGTAAGGAAGTTAGAATGTTAGGCTGAGGAATAGACTGGGCAGCTGCAAGTTCAATAGAAAAAGAAATGTTGTCACCATCAGTTGGTGATAAAGTAGAGGCTAAAGAACTAAATTGATTTTAGACTGGCAAAGGAGTGGTAATGGGTAAAGCTGAAGCAACATTTAAAAAAGACTGAGTACTAAAACTAGCCTTAGATTGAACACTACTTTCAACCGGCAGATTAGGTACAAAAATAGTCTGAGATGGATGAAAGATAGAAGACACGGGTTTAGACAAAACTGACAAAAAAGTACGAGATAATTGTAGCTTAGGTTTTGAGACAGCAAACAACTCGGTATGAGTAGAAAAAGGAAAATAAAACTCATCAAAAACAACATTTCTAGACACAAATATCCTTCCATCTTTGCTTAGACACTTATACCCTTTGTGATAAGGACTATATCCAATAAAAGTACAAGGAATGGAACGAAATTCAAGCTTGTGATTATTATATGGTTTGATGTGAGGGTAATAGAGACAACCGTTTGTTTTAAGAATGGAATAATTTGGTTTGAGACTAAGAAATAACTCCAAAGAACTCTTATTATGCAGTAAAGAAGAAGGTAAACGATTTATAAGAAAAATAAAAGAAAAAAAGGCTTCCTCCCAAAAGTTAGTGGGTAAATGACCCTGAGCAAGTAAAGATAGTCCTTTTTCCACAATATGACGATGTTTTCTCTCAGCTAAACTATTTTACTGAGGTGTGTAAGGATAAAAGACTTGTTTAAGAATGCCAAAAGAATCAAGAAAAGGAGAAAGTGACTCATACTCACCTCCCCCATCACATTGCAGCACCTAAATGGACTTGTTAGCCTCTAATTCTACCTGAGCTTTGAACAGCAAGAAAGCTCGTGAAACTGCACTCTTTTCTTTCAAAAACTACACCCATGTAAATATGAAAAATTCATCTACTGTTGAATCAAGATCAGATTATCACCAGCACACTTGCAGAAATATAATGCACAACAATAACAAGATTTACACACAAAGATTTATAGTGGTTCTTCTCTACAATGTGTAAAGCTTACATTCACTTTGGAACCAATCAGTTCCACCTCACTATATTGATTGAAACAGATACAATATATGTCTTCTTGTTCCTTCTCTCACAGCCTACATGCAAGAGCCTTAATTCCTCTTACAACAAGTGCTATTACAAGAGAATCTAAACACACTACAAGCTTATTCACCAAGAAAGCAATAGATCATGTGTATAAAATGATATTCAATACCCTACATGCATTAAACTGGCTCTATATATAAAAGGCCTCAAGTCAGTTACACTTGCATATTGGTGTAGACGATCAAGACTTGCTATCTTGCACTTGTACTCATTTTCCTGATGTAGATGTAACCCTTACAATGACTTCAGTCTTCCATTGTAACCCTTACATATACATCCTCTAGTTCCAATCATGCATATACGTATTAATATTTGGGCTCACAGTTCTTCAAATCTCCACCATGAGACCATAATTAAGTGAGATGGTTGACTGTTTGGCTCCACTACAGTCTTGACCCTAGGTTTTTAAGACCCTAAGCAAGTCAAGACAGTGCTTGAACTTGTTAGGTGTGACTTTTTTTGTTAGCATGTCTGCAGGGTTTTCTTCAGTAGGTACTTTCACTATGTCAACTCCCTCAGTTCTGATTACATCTCTGATAAAGTGATACTTAACATCAATATGTTTTGTACGCTCATGGAAGACTGGGTTCTTGGTTAGATATATTGCACTTTGGTTATCACACATTACTTTTATTGCACCCTGACACACTTCTAGCCTGCTTGCTATCCTCTTCAACCACAGAGCTTCTTTTACAGCCTTTGCACACGCCATATATTCAGCTTCAGTGGTGGATAGTGACACTACAGGCTAGAGATTGCTTTTCTAGCTTACCACATTTCCAAATAGAGTAAAAATATACCCTGTCATTGACCTTTTTCTGTCAATATCACCAGCAAAATCAGCATCTACATATCCCAGTAAACATGCTGGTTTTGTCTTGTTTCTCTCGTATACCATCCCAAGGTTTGAGGTTCCTTTAAGGTACCTAAAAATCCATTTTACTCCTTCCCAGTGCTGCTTTCCAGGGCAAGCCATATACCTGCTCACAACACTCACTGAATGGGCCAAATCTGGCCTTGTTCCTACCATTGCATACATTAAGCTCCCCACAACATTTGAGTAGGGTATATTCTTCATTTCAACTTTTTCTTCTTCTGTTTTTGGGGATTGTGACATACTGAACTTGAAATGAGCAGCCAATGGTGTTGACACTATTTTGCTATCCCACATACCAAACATGTTTAAATCTTCTGAATATAGCTTGTTTGTGAAATAAACAGCTTGCCATGTTCTCTATCTCTTCTTATTTCCATGCCTAAGATTTTCTTTGCTCTTCCTAAGTCTTTCATCTCAAATTCTCCCTTAAGAAGATCTTTAAAATGCCTTACCTCAGACATGTCTTTACAAGCTAGTAACATATCATCTACATATAACAACAAGTAGATCATGTTACCTGATGTTTCCTTTTTGAAGTAAACGCATGCATCAAATTCGCATCTCTGGAATTTCAGTTTGTGCATAAAGGTATCAAACCTTTTGTACCATTGTCTGGGAGACTGTTTAAGTCCATACAATGATCTCTTAAGCAGGCAGACATGATCTTCCTTTCCTGTAACCTCAAATCCCTCTGGTTGTCTCATGAAAATTGTCTCTTCCAACTCTCCATGGAGGAAAGCTGTCTTGACATCCATTTGTTCTAAGTGCAGGTCAAACTGAGTCACAATGGATAATAGAATTCTTATTGATGTGTACTTAGCCACTGGAGAGAACACTTCATTATAATCAATTCCCTCTCTCTGAGAATACCCTTGAGCTACAACCCTGGCTTTGAATCTTGCTGGTTCCACACCCTCAATGCCATCTTTCTGTTTGAATACCCATTTACTTCCCACCACCCTTGCCTTATGAGGCTTTGAAAGTAGTTTCCAGGTTCTATTCTTCAAGAGTGAGTCTATTTCCTCATTCATTGCTTGCTTCCATTTATGAGCATTTGATCTTGCCATAGCCTCCTTATAAGTTTTTGGTTCTGAACTATCTAACTCCTCACTGATCTGAAGTGCATATGCTATTAAATCAGCATGCCCATATCTCAGCACAGGTTTAGAGATTCTTTTGGCTCTATCTCTGACTAAGGTGTAGTCAGTGGGGCCAGATTCACTTGTGGTAGTTACAGTAAGAGTTTCTTCTTGCTGTAAGGTATCTACTTCTGGAATTGGATCACCAACTCCACCATGATCTGAAGTTCTGGTTTCTTCAGAGTCTAAGGCATCCATTTCATCACCTTCTACCTCAATTTCATTTCTTGGCTTTTTCTTAAAGTCCTTGAAGTCTTCATAGGTTGCATCTTCGATGAAGTTCACATTTCTACTGTTAAAGCATTTCCTCCTTTCAGGATCCCAAATCCTATAACCTTTAACACCATATGTGTATCCAATGAGTATACATTTTCTTGCTCTTGGTTCTAGTTTGCCTTCATTCACATGTGAGAAAGCCAAACACCCAAATACTCTTAAGACACCATAGTCTGCAGGTCTTCCTCCCCACATTTCTTCAGGTGTTCTAAAATTGATGGCTGATGATGGTGACCTGTTGATAATGTATGTGGCTGTTTGAACAGCTTCTGCCCAAAAAATCTTAGATAACTTTGAGTTTGACAGCATGCATCTAACCTTGTCTAAAATGGTTCTGTTCATCCTTTCCACTAGCCCATTCTGTTGAAGGTACCGATATGGTTTGATGCCTTTGAATTCCACTGATCTTGCACAGTTCATCAAAGTCTTGATTGTAGAATTCCAACCCATTATCAATTCTCAATACTTTCAGCTTTCTACATGTTTGAGTTTCCACTAAGTTTTTCCAAGACTTAAACCTATCAAAGGTTTCATTCTTGCTTTTAAGGATGTATGTCCACACCTTCCTTGAGTAGTCATCAACTATGCCTAAGTAGTACCTGTTTCCACCCTTAGATTCTATTGGAGAAGGGCCCCATAAGTCAGCATGTACATAGTCCAAGATTCCTTTAGTTGTGTGTTTTCCTACACCAAACTTTACTTTTGTCTTTTTCTCATAGAAGCAGTGTTCACACACACCTAAAGTGACAGTATTTTCAATCTTGATTAAGCCTTGCTTGCTTAATTCTGTTAGCCCCTTCTGACTGATATGCCTAATCTCTTATGCCAGAGATCAGTGTTGCTGTTTGAGGAGGTTACCATGACATCTCCATTACTGGGCAAAGTCTTACCTTCCAGTACATACAATCCATTGTTTTTATTCCTTTAAGAACAACTATGGAACCTTTGATAACTTTTAGGACCCCTTGGTCTATTTTGATTGCATAACCTGCAGAATCCAGAGTTCCCAAGGAGATTAGGTTCCTTCTTAGGTCAGGAACATACCTAACTTCAGCCAAAGTCTTCATAGTTCCATCTGATAGAGTCAGTTTTACCTCACCAATGCCCCTGACTTTACACTCATGGTTATTTCCTAGCAACACTCTCCCACCTTCAATGATATTCAATCTGTGAAACCAATTTTTGTTTGGACACATATGGAAACTGCACCCTGAGTCTAGTACCCACTCAATTTTTGTCTTATTTGCACTTACTGCAAGAACATCTGAACTTTCATAGTCCTCGAATACCATTCCTGCATCACCAGTGTTGCTGTTTCCATTTCCTTCAAAGTTCTTGCCTTTTCTCATTGGATAATCACGCTTGAAATGTCCCTCCTTATGGCATATAAAGCACCTTAAGTTTTTCTTGGTTTTGGATTTCGATCTTGATGTTCTTTTTCCCTTGTAAGTGTTATTTCTTTTTTCTGATCTTCCTCTTACAAACAATCCTTCTGTTGTCTCTGAATTCTTTTTCCAACTCTTGTGTTCCATCTCCCATGATTTCAGTGATGATATCACAAAATCAAGCTTCAATTCTTCCCTGCCATACTTTATTGCAGTTTTCAGTTCACTATAAGTTTCTGGTAATGCATTCAGAAGGATGATAGCCTGATCTTCCTCATCTACCTTCTTATCCAAGTTTGCTAACTATGCATTAATCATCTTGAACTGATCGATGTTATAATCCAGAGATTTTGACTGATCCAACTTGAATCCGAACAATCTTTCTTTCAAGAAGATTTTATTTGAGAGAGTTTTGCGATCATACAGTTTGCTCAGCCTTTCCCATATCTACTTTGCTGTTTCAAGGTCCTGAATTTGCCAAAGAACATTATCAGCCAGGTAGAGTTCTATGCAGCTACTTGCCTTTTTCATTTTTGTAATCCTTGTCATTTCCTTCATGTCGGATGGAAACACTTCATCTAAGGCTGCATCAACTTCTTGTTGTATCAATATGTTCTTCATTTTTCTCTTCCATAATGAGTAATCCCCAATTCCATCGAACTTTTCAATTTCATATTTCATTGTTGCCATTCTTGCAAGATTTCCAGTGGCTGCTTTGATAACAGATCTTCCTAATCGAGTCTTGATCTTCGACTATCCTAAGATTCCTTCTTGATCAGATTAAGAACTCAGCACTGATACCAGTTTTGTTGAATCAAGATCAGATTATCACCAGCACACTTGCAAAAATATAATGCACAACAATAACAAGATTCACACACAAAGATTTATAGTGGTTCTTCTCTACAATGTGTAGAGCTTACATTCACTTTGGAACCAAATCAATTCCACCTCACTATATTGATTGAAATAGATACAATATATGTCTTATTGTTCCCTCTCTCACAGCCTACATGCAAGAGCCTTAATTCCTCTTACAACAAGTGCTATTACAAGAGAATCTAAACACACTACAAGCTTATTCACCAAGAAAGCAATAGATCACGTGTATAAAATGATATTCAGTACCCTACATGCATTAAACTGGCTCTATATATAAGAGGCCTCAAGTCAGTTACACATGCATATTGGTGTAGACGATCAAGACTTGCTATCTTGCACTTGTACTCATTTTCCTGATATAGATGTAACCCTTACAATGACTTCAATCTTCCATTGTAACCCTTACATACACACCCTCTAGTTCCAATCATGCATATACGTATTAATATTTGGGCTCATAGTTCTTCATTTACAAATCTAACATACCATTTATAACCATTATTAGAGAGTACAGGCACTGGACCCCAAACATCAATATACACAACCTTCAAGGGCTCAATAGCTTTAACAAAATTAGAAGGAAAAAGTAAACAATGACTTTTGGACAATTGACACACTTGACATAAAATAGGTAAAGAGGCTTCATTATTAGACAAAAAAGTAATTACATTGATTGAGTACAGTAGCTACAATTTTAGAAGTAGGATGGCCTAATCTTCTATGCCACAACAGAACATCAGTGGACTTAGCAATTTTCTTTGAAATTTGCACAAAACTTGTGTATGCACTATTTACAAAACTAGGTGACTTATTCATAGTAGTATTTCCTTGCAAATCACAATTAATTACTTCCTTGTAAGTGGATTTCCTTGTTGAGTAACAATCATGAACTTGATTAGCACACCTCAAGTCCAAATCAAACTTGTAAAGACCTTTGTCACACTTCCCTTGGAGCAAAATCTGGTTTGTCGCCTTGTCCTTCACAAGACAGTGATGAGGGTGAAACTCAAAGTAAACATTATTATCCATAGCAAATTTAGAGACACTCAATAAATTTTTAGATATATGAGACACATGCAACATATTTTTCAGATAAAACATCTTGTTGGAATCAATTTGTGAGGCGAACAAACTAGCACCAATATGATGAATAAAAAGACCTGAACCATTACCTATAGGATGAGCTGTCATTGGCCTTTTTCCTAATAGTTTTGCCACTCAAATAGCCTCCACCAAAGCAGTAACAATGGCGAACAAAAACCCAAATGGAGACATCCTTATGCTAGAAGCTCCACCAGCTGAACCTTCGTATTGTTCATGGTGAGCCTCAGCCACATCTGAAACTATCTATGCTTTGCCGTATATGGACGAAGACTACAATAATCCCCTTGTAAAGAACGAAGTAGATCGGTTAATAGCGAGACAGATGCGACGAAGTTCTAAGAAGCCTTCGAATTTTCTCAAGGACTTGCCATAATTTCGGTTCTTTTTTAGGATTATATTTTGGACGATTGTTTGATTGTTAGGATAATAGTTTTGGTAGTTAATGGACTTTTTGGGATTTTCAGGACCACCCTATGCTTGCAAAACCTCCTGTTGTTCTTGATTTCTCTAGAGACAGGCTATAGATTCCATCTTTGAATAAAAGAAAGGATGAAACTGCTTGGGAACATGCCCTTCAGAGATCTCAGTGTTATTTGCAGCACCAATTGTTTAGGTAATGCTCATTTCACATGTGCTCATTAGAGATATATAGATATATAATGGATCAGTGAAACTAAATAGAGGAAATATTTACTTGAAATATATGAACTGCGTGTATCTATGAAATGTATGCATAAACTGTGTGTTTGATGTGGTGGTTGATTTGTAGGTTAGAGAATTTGGAGCTACGTTTTAAGTACGGTCTTGAAGCATGGAAGCAACATAACCAAAGATTGGAAGGTCTATTGTCGAGGTTGTCCCTTTCAATTCAAATAAACTCGGTACCGACAGTGAGATAGCAGAGTGGGTAACGCTACTAGTCTACATGTACCAGGTCGTCCGTTCGAGGGGTGAAAAAGCCGTAATTGTGCAAAAAAGACTTCTTATGACCTGAGGTGCTAGCTCTTGTTGGTACTCTCAATATAGACGTTGATCCGGGTGAATGGAGAATAGCAAGCGTTACCTCATCTTCCCCAGGAGTCTATTTTTGTTCAAAAAAAAATCAAATAAACTCGGTAAAGTTAGTTTATTTATTTATTTATTTACATCTAGTTTGAGGGGAGAAAATGATAATGGTCACCATATTCTATGGTTATGTTATGATGCTTCTTGTTTTTGTACATATATACTCATAAAGTTAGAAGTATGAATGACAATTTGATTCGACGGTTTGGGTACTCTCGAGCCCGTTCGGGTCAGATCAGGTCGGGGCGAAACGGTTCAAAAACGGATCAGGACATTATCCATTTTATTTAAAACAGTTCAGTATGGAATAAAAATTCGTTCGGTTCGGATACTCTTTTATTTACTAAAAAATTTAATTACAAAAAAAATTATAATATTTTTTCCCACAATTTTTTTGACCCGCAGATATTACCCGAATCGAACACATTTTGTTTGAAATGGTTCAGTTCAGTTCAATTTAAACTGCGGGCTAAACGGATCGAATCTAGTCCGAACCGACCCGTTACCATCTCTAATCAGAAGAATCTTATAGCTCAAATGCATGTGGTAGAATAAGGAAACTTGGGCGTTATGTGATATCCTATTTATATGATATAATGTCTATTGTATGGTGCAAGATTCAAATTTTGACCATTTTGTTTCTCATCATGTGATGCCCTGATGATTGGTCTTCTTTTATTTATTATTATCAATTATTTAAGCGAATTAGTTTTTACATGAAAAATAGGTCATGACAACAATAGGCATTTTCACATTTTGCTTTGTTTAGCATCAAATTCTTTTTGGACAGGGCTTTTAAAATTCTATCATTAGTGTCACTGTTTTAACTGGGCTTTTTCTTTACTCCTTTAGTTAGTAAAATTTTTGCAAATTGATTGAAAAATATGGATAAAAAATGAGCTGCACATTTCATTATTGTAATCCTGCTTTGGTACTTTAAAGCTGTAACGTCAGGACATTGAACTGGGACAAATAACATCTAATGACCAATCGTTGGCAGAATGGAGGGCTCTTAAAATTCTATCATTGATCTCAGTTTGGTTTTGTCTTAAACTCTCACAAATGTGAAAAATGTTTGACTGAAAAAACATGGAAAAAAAAAAAGAGCTGCACTTTTCATTTTTGTAATCCTGCTTGGATACTTTGAAGTTGTAAATTAAGAACATTTAACTGGGATAAGTAACATCTAAGACTTAAATAGGAATGAAATTCTATAGAAACAATAATCCTAATACTATTTTGAGAAATGAAATCAAAATAAGTGGATAATTAGAAATAAAATTTACAATCCTCAAAATGAAGAAAAATAGAAAATAAAACCTTTTATTTTCTAAGTTCTAAATGAGGAAAAATGAGAGTAAGAATAAATAATGAAACAATAAGTGAAGAAAATAGAGCATTTTAAGGTAAGTTGAAGGTGTGGGAGGAACGAATTTTATTGTTAGTGGTGGCATGCATTCCATTCTATTCCAACTTCTAAGTTAGCAATTAAACCAAACATAAAAATATATGGAATTATGCAATTGTGCAAGACAAAGGCTTAGAGAAGAAAACTATGCTATTTTTATTTACTAGATATGGTAAGGGAAACAGTGAAGCGAAGAAGAACCTTTATTCATACTGATAATTGCTACGTATTATATTCGATGTGCAAACCCTTAGTTAATGTTAACTGCATGCGAAAGGAATATATTACTCTCATGTTTAGCTTGCTCCTTTACTTATTTTTCATTTATATTTTCAGAATGCAGAAGTTAGCACAGGAACAATTCGAAAAAATTGAGACCGTGCATCGTGAAAGGAAATATCATCAGGTGATCTAAATCATTTCCAGTGGCCATCTTCTAAATTATTTAGCTTCCTAGATCGTTATATTCTTTTCATCAATAAAACAGCAAAACATTGCGTACGAGCTTAATGCCTTTTCTGTACAATGGAAGGAGCTTTGTCAGAAAAATATAGAAATTGAAGCTGCATGTGCTAAGCTTGAAAATCAAATGTCAGAATTGGTCATATGCCTTTTTCCATTGGTCTCTTTTCTTTGGTATGTATCGTTGTAGTTCTGGTGCTGATTAGTTCTTCCATACAAAGGCTGGAACTTGGAAACAGCTGCACGGAATGGTTCTCCAGAGCTTTCAAAATGGGGTGTTTTCTTTTGGTTGATGAATTTGCCAATTTTTGCTATTAGAACTGTCATTATTTATGAGACAAGGAGATATCAAAAAAATATTTTAGTGTAAAAGGGCATCACTGGTCCTACTTAGGGCTACTGGAGCACTTTAGTCCCTTACTTTTCAAGCGAACCTTTAGTCCATTTTTCCTTCAAGGTGGAGCACATAAGTGCTATATTGGCCATCAACAAATTTTATTTTTTTGGGAAAAAGAATCATGTGTGGTCACGACTTAATTTTAAAAGGGCCAAACAAGATTAACATATAACTCAATTAGTTAGGATTTAATATGATATATTTTTTCTCCTTAAAATTGAGTCATGTGTGCTCATGTTTCTCAATTTTTGTCAATGGTCAATATATGACTTGGTGCTCCATCGACTAAAGGTTTTCACTTGAGAAGTAAGGTACTAATGTGCTCCATGTAAGGGACAAGTGGGCACTTCATCTGTTTTATTCCTTAATTACTGATTTGGCATATGAGATTGAAAATATTGATTTTCAATATTTTTATTCCCTGCAAAAAAGATCAAACTGATATGTATAGTTTTATACATTCCTAGACATGGATATTCTAATGCTTTTATTATATTTTTTTTATACTTCATGAGCATTTAGATATTATGATGTGGAATAAGATAGCTAAAAGTTCATAATATTTAGAATTCTATTTAAATTAGTAGTAGCAAAGTTTATAAAATTCATTCAAAATAAAACTTATGATAAATATATCTATGTGGTTTACCCTGTATGACTTGCAGAATAAACCCTATTGGTCTGATTTGTTTTAACCATACCTTCATTATTTTCGCTCATGAGTCATGACCATATGTCAGCTACATAAACACCAAGTTTGGTAATGCTGAACCTTTTGAAATATGAGACATGATGCCAACTACAGAGTCGGTATCTATTTTAATTTTATGTTGTGTTTATTTTGAAATTGTAGATTATGGTAGCTTGTTAAGTTCAAAATTTATCTACTTTCCATAAATTATTTACATTTTTTTTAAGTTACTACCATTGTTGTCTTAACACATAATGGCTGGATGCTAGCTTTGATCTCTGATAAATCTAAAAAATGCATCCAACTATATGTGCTATTGATTAAAATAAAAATTCATGAATTATGGATTAGAGATTTACAGTACAGAAAATGAAGCCATTGTTTTTGTAACAGCTTCCGTAAGAATATCTTGCTTCAATAATGATGTTTATGTTGTAAAAATGCTAATATGGTAGAAATTATTATATTTAATTAATATCATTTTCTGTCATTTCTAATTCTATTATAAATTCATGTAATCTGTACAAAGCAAATCAATCAAGTGAAATATTCCAACCAAATATTGCATTATTCTTTTCACATGATATCAGAGCCGATTAGGGTTCTGTGAATAAAAGAAAAAATCAAAAGTCACCCAAATCAGCCACTACCACCATCAAAACAACCAGCATCAAATCAGCCACTACCACCATCAAAACAACCAACACCAAATCAGCCACTACCACCATCAAAACAACCAGCCAAATCAACCACCACCCAAAATTGTCCACCCAATACCAACCAGTCACCAACCAACAGCACAACCCATAAAACCAAAATAGTGGCTGATTTGGTGTTGGTTGTTTTGATGGTGGTAGTGGCTGATTTGGTGCTGGTTGTTTTGATGGTGGTAGTGGCTGATTTGGGTGACTTTTGATTTTTTCTTTTATTCACAGAACCATAATCGGCTCTGATATCATGTGAAAAGAACCAACCAAATCAACCACCACCCAAAATTGACCCAAAACCCCCAAAACCAACCAGTCACCAACCAACGGCACAACCCATAAAACCCAAAAAAAAAAAAAAAACAGATCCACCACAAGCAACCACCCCTGAAAACCCAAACACCCACCGCCCCCAAACAGACCTCATCCCACCACCATCGCGCCACCCACAACCCCTAAATCCACCATACCATCACTAAAACTGACCACTCCAAACAGACCTACATCACGCACCACATTGCGCCACCCAACCCCCACATCGCGACCAAACAGATCGCACCATACTACCGCCCAACCTCGCGAAGCAGATCCTACAGCTACGCCTAGCTCTCTTCGCCACCAGCGCCGCGCCACGCTCTCATTGCCACCAACGCCCAGCTCAGCTTTCGTCGCCACCAACGTCCTTGTGCCTAGCTCCATATAATTCCTTTTCTGTTTGTCTCTAAATTGAATCTTTAGCATCAACAATACAAAAAAAAAAAAGGAAAGCAAAAAAAAAAACAGAGAGAGAGAGAAAGAGAGAAAAAAAAAATGAGTGAACCCATTGAATCATCCAGAACCAAATTAGTTCTAATTTTTGTTCAGTCTGAGGGTCCCTTTAATGCAGGCATTTTACTTACTGAAACAAATTACGATGTATGGTCTCAATTAATGGAGATGCATATCGCTGAACGAGAAAAAAATTCTTACATCATAAGCACCTCTGTTCCACCTGCTGTGTCAGACAAGGGATATGATAAATGGTATGCTGAAAATCAAAAAGTGAAGCCCTGGCTTCTGATGTCTATGTCTCATGACATCATGAAGCGATATCTCAGTATACCCACTGCACGTGAAATCTGGAATCTCTCCACAACTTTTTATGATGGTAATGATGAAATGCATGTCTATTCTTTGCATCAGCAAGCTTTTTCTGCCAAATAAGGTGCAAAATCATTTTCTGTCTACTATGGGGAATTAACCAAAATTTTTCGGGAATTGGATCATCGTGATAAAGTGGTTATGAGGGATCCTTATGATCTTACAGTATATCGACAGTCCATTGAGCGTACCCAAGTACACATATTCCTTGTTGGTTTGGATACTATTTTTTATCAACTTCGACGAGAAATTTTGCGTCGTGAACGCCTCCTCAGTCTAGAAGAGTGTTATTCCTTAGTTCGCCGTGAGGCCATACGATCTGCAACTTTAAATGCGGACATTGCAAAACCGAAGCTTCTGCTATGATTTCTCGCCATCGACCTAGTCAGATGTCACAAGACCGGCCGAAATTCACAAATCCAAAGAATTCCAATAGTTCAGACAAACCTTCATACAAATGCACCCACTGTAATCAAACAGGCCATTCGAAAAGTCGTTGCTTTGAACTTATTGGATATCCAGATTGGTAGGATCCAGCACGACATCGAAATTCCAAGCGACCTTCTACTACAGCAGTTGCTCAAACACAGGGTGACGATGACACTCCTACATCATCAACATTGGTAACTACTACAAACACTGGAGGTAAGATCTTAAACATTTCTACACCTATTTTGAATAGTGCATGGATAATTGATTCTGGTGCTACTGATCATATGACCTTTAATGTTAGACAAGTCTCAACCCTTAATCCATCTTCTCAAAATTGTGTCTCCACAGCCAAAGGTAATACCGCCCCATTCATTAGGGAAGGTTCCTCATATCTTACTAATACTTTACATCTTGATTCTATTTTAGTTGTTCCCTCTTTAGATTTTAACCTTCTATCAATCTCTCAAATCATTACTACTTTATCTTGTATTGTAATTTTTTGGCCTGATTATTGTGTGTTTAAGGATATTGAGACTCGACAAACGATTGGTTATGGTGTTAAGAGAGGGAAGCTATATTATTTGGACTTGGAGTCCGACACTTCCAACAGGTTACAGCCTACTTTCGCAATAGCAAGCACTGGTTCATCAAAGAAGATAACTGAGATATGGCTCCAGCATTGACGTTTGAGACATGCCTCTTTTAGTTATCTAAAAAGGTTGTTTCCTAGTTTATTTACAAATTTGGATATTTTTGTTTTCAAATGTGATGAGTGTGAACTTGCAAAAAGCTATCGTGCTTCATTTCCTTTGATTTTAAATAAAAGTCCAACTCCTTTTATGGTTATTCATTCTGATGTTTGGGGACCATCTAACGTTCCTACATTGGGGGGGTCAAAGTAGTTTGTTACCTTTATAGATGATTGTACGAGAATGACTTGGTTATGTTTGATGAAGTCCAAATCCGAAGTTACATTACTATTTCAAAAGTTTTATAACAACATTCGCACACAGTACAATGCACGAATTCTAGTGTTACACAGTGATAATGGTGGGGAATTCCTTAGTTTTGAGCTTCAGAAGTTTTTGGACTCTCATGGCTTAGTCCATCAAACCAGTTGTTCAAATACACCTCAACAGAATGGTGTGGCCGAACGAAAGAATAAACATTTATTGGAAGTTGTTCGTGCTTCCCTAATCGCGGCTCATATACCCTTATGCTATTGGGGTGAAGCTCTCCTCTCTACTACCTATCTCATCAATCGTGTTCCATCTTGTACTCTCAACTTCAAAACACCCTTCCAAACATTTGTAGAAGCTATTGTTGCTCCAACAGTCCCAAACCTACCCTCGCGTGTCTTTGGATGTGTAGCCTATGTTCATCTTCACAAACACCAACACAGTAAGTTACTTCTTCGTGCCTTGAAATGTGTCTTTGTTGGATATGTTGTTCATAAAAAAGGATACAGATGTTATCATCCCCCTAGTCAACGCATGTTTATCACTATGGATCTTGTCTTTCATGAAGACATTATGTATTTCTCTGCGTCTAACTTTCAAGGGGAGTCTCTTGAGGAAATTCAAACTCTTGTATATAACCTTGAGGAAAATGTGGTGGAAGTTTCTGATCAAAATGTAGGTGACTTGAATCCTAATGTACAAAACTTGGATGTGAGTGGTGATACCCTACATAATGACATAATAATGTAGAAGTGAATGAGTTGATATCTAGTGGTCCAAACTTAAATCCAAGTGGGAATGAACACCCAAAAAGTCAGGAAACTTCTGAAGCTGAGCTTGAATCTCTCCCAATCGATACACCAAACCAATCGTTGTTTGAGGATATTCCTTATACAGTGCCTGATTCGTCCAGGAGACAGTTACTACAACATTTCACTAGAGGTATTCCAAAGCCCACATATGAACCTCAATTGTCTAGTAAAGTAAGATATCCCATGAATCATTATATGTCTACACATCGCTTGTCAAAATCAAATCAGTCATTTGTCAATCAATTATCTATTGTATCTATACCTAACAGTGTGCAGGAAGCATTAAATGTTCCAAGATGGAAAGCTGCAATGAGTGAAGAGATGGCCTCCTTACAGAAGAACCAAACTTGGGAGCTCGTTAACCGACCCACAGAAAAAAAGTCAGTTGGGTGTCGATGGATCTTTACTGTGAAATACAAAGTTGATGGAACTATCGAACGATTTAAGGCAAGATTGGTGGCAAAAGGTTACACTCAAACTTATGGAATTGACTACACTGAAATGTTTGCACCAGTAGCCAAAATCAACACAGTGCGAATCTTGTTATCCTTAGCTGCAAATTTTGATTGGCCGTTACAGCAGTTTGATATGAAGAACGCATTCCTACATGGTGAATTATCTGAAGAGGTATACATAGATCTTCTGCCAGGGTGCATGGTAACAGAAAGACAAGATAAAAAGGTGTGCAGGTTGAAGAAATTGCTATATGGATTAAAACAGTCCCCTAGAGCTTGGTTCGGGAGATTCACCAAATCCATGACAATTTTTGGTTATAGACAAAGCAATTCAGATCACACATTATTTTTAAAAAAGAAACATGGGAAGATTACTGCACTCATTGTATATGTGGATAACATGATCGTCACAGGCAACGATCCAAAAGAAATTAGAGCTTTGTAAGAATACTTGTCCAAGGAATTTGAAATGAAAGACTTAGGTCCCTTAAAATACTTTTTGGGAATTGAAGTATCTCGATCAAATAAAGGAATCTTTTTATCTCAGAGAAAGTATGTCTTAGATCTATTACATGAAACTGGTATGTCAGCTTGCCAACCAGCTGACTCTTCAATGGAAGAGGGTCTGAAATTATGTATTGAGACAAATCAGGTACCGGTGGACAGGGGGAGATACCAGAGACTTGTTGGAAGCTTGATGTACTTAGCTCACATAAGACCAAATCTTGCCTATACTCTAAGTATTGTTAGCCAGTTCATGCATAATCCTGGTGAGCAACATATGAATGCAGTCATGCTCATTTTGAGGTATCTAAAATCTACTCCAGGAAAGGGAATTTTATTTTCTAAAAGCACAGACAAGGAAAACATCAAAGTGTATACCGGTGCTGATTGGGTCGGAGCAGTTGACGATAGGCGATCAACTTCAAGATACTTTACTTTTGTAGGTAGGAACTTAGTTACATGGAGAAGCAAGAAACAAAATGTTGTTGCACGATCTAGTTCAGAAGCTGAATACAGAGGAATGGCCTTAGGAATTTGTGAAGCACTGTGGTTGAAATTTCTCTTACATGATCTAGGCTACTCTTCAGAACAACCAATTCAACTGTATTGTGACAACAAAACAGCATGTGATATAGCTCATAATTCAATTCAACATGACCGTACAAAGCATGTCGAGGTAGATAGGTTTTTCATTAAGAAAAAACTAGATGAAAAGGTTGTAGAATTACCAAAGATTCGGTCAGAAGATCAGTTAGCTGATATCCTTACTAAAGGAATGTCTAGTCGGGTGCTCTCAAAGTTCTTAGACAAGTTGGACATGTGTGACATCTATGCACCAATTTGAGGGAGAGTGTTGTAAAAATGCTAATATGGTAAGAATCACTGTATTTAATTAATATTTTTTTCTATCGTTTCAAATTCTATTATAAATTCATGTAATCTGTACAAAACAAATCAATCAAGTGAAATATTCAAATCAAATATTGCATTCTTCTTTTCACAGTTTATTCTACAGATGCTATATCATTGGTTGAAGATTCCTGTGGCAAGAGCAAATATTCAAGTTGTACTTCTCATCGGAAATGTTGGTGACATAAATTATTCTATTAATGTCTTCACCAAAGTGGGAAAAAGAAAGATGTAAATTATTTAGATAATCATTTTGGGTTCACTTTAAACGTTTTATAATCACACGGTTTGTAGTTTTAGTTTAATCGCATCTGGATTAAGCCAGTTTCATATGTGTTGTACACAGTTTCATTTAGTGCTTGATCTCAAAATATGTTACCATGTCTCTCTCTTCCTTGTTGAATGTGATGTTGAACAGGGCAATTATTTTGATGTTGCTTATTTTCTCGTCAAGTATTGGAGAATTCTTTTATATGGATGGATTGTATTCCGATGATTTGGCTTGAAATTTCTAAGAGCATGTAATTGTTTTACGAAATTGTGTTGTTTTATCCAAAGCTTGAACAGTTCAGAAATTTTGCAAGGTTATGCATGTAAGATCCCCAACAAAACTCAACAAAAGCCTATTTAATTTTGAGGTTTTGATTTACTGGTTGATGTTAGTCATGTATTTACTTCAATTGTCATTATAATTTTGCTAAACTACTTAAATTCTCTTTTACTACAATTGGAAGAGCTTTTAGGTGAATTACTCAAATGGTCCTTATATTTTTATATATTCTACACTTTTGTCCTTTTTTTATTTTATAATTTGGTCTTTTTACTTTTTAATTTTTATACTTTCGTTCTCGTTACTTACAAATTAGTCCCTTTATTTTATAATTTTATACATACTTCACATCTTTTCAATCGAAGATATGCATTATTTTTGCATTTACACTAAATCCAATTCCTCCACAGAAGAAGATGCATCTTATCTTCAAGCTTTAGTCTAGCTTCCATCAATAGAATATACATCTTATCTTTCAGCTTTACTCTGTATTTTAGCTCATTCACACAAAATATATCCCACGTTGAGCCTCAAGTTAATGTAAATGGAGTTCACAAAGAGCCTTAGGTTAATCACATATATGAAGCTCTATGCAATTGTAAGATTCAAGTAAGTGCTCACAATAATTAAGTTTGAAATTGATTTTGATACCACTCGTAAGAAACTTGAGGTTCTATCTTATAAATCACTAAAGTTTTTATAAACTCGTGAATCTTCAAAGTTTTTATAAATTCATGAATTACCAAAGTTCATAAAAATATATGAACCATTCAAGTTAAGGTAAAGTGGGACTTTGTATATTCCCAACAAATTTTAAGTCAATCTTGGATTAAATGTGTGAAAATTACTTAATAAATTGACTACATTATAAAAAATAAAAATACGAGAATTAAAGTACAAAAAATAAAAATAAATAAATTACATGTAGTAGGTGATTAACGAGGACATTTATTGTCTTTTTAATTGTCTCTCATGCCAAATAAACATGCCATACATTTCTCTCGCTATTTTTGTACCTTAAAGGCCAAGGAAAACATAGCATAACTTATTCTTGCTTCATAACTAGTCCCTTTTCTCTTCTACTAACACACATTGTCGTCCTCCTTTTCTAATTTTCTCACATATGATGCAACGACTGCCAGTTTTATATTGCTGAAATGCAAGAGATTTATGTAGTAAGAGATGGTGGGAAATCTACCATAATGATAACTTCATGGACATGGACTAACCCCGAAACAAGATTCTTTAAATGGAGTGGGTTTAAAACTGATGATATTTGCTTTTAATAAAACTATGAAAATATATATATATACACGAGGGGGGAGTTTTCTATTATTATTTATATAAAGTATGTTACTTTTAGTTAGGTTGTTAAAATTTATTATAATTTTTTGTTTAAAATTTTTAAAAAAATTAAAAAATATATAACTTTTTTTTGAAAATTACAAAAAATAACGTCTTTAAAATTTATAATAATAAAAATAGCACTCAAATAACATTAAACTTTCACGGATATAAATTATTGCAGTTCAATTTGAAGGATATTAAAAAATGATGTAACAATGATTTTTTAATTATGAAAATATATGATTTGAACATAAAAAATGTTACTTTTGTTATTATAAGTTTTAAATGTTTTTTTTTTCAATTTTTTAAGGTATATTTTTATTATTAGTAAAAATTTATATATATCTATATACTTTTATTTTATTTTTAATATATACAATTTTTTTTTATTATTTATTATTGTCTTTGTTATCTGTATTCAACTATACTTTATACTTAAAAAAGAAGTTTACTCCTCATTTATTTGACAAATATTTTATTTAACATTTTTTTACTCTTTTTTTTTTTAACTTATTTGTTTTTTTTTTCCTTTTATATCAAAATACCCATAAATTCTACATGCAATTAATGCATATTTAGAGATTATTCTAATTAAATTTTTTTTGACAATTTTATTGTTTTGATATATTCTATACTAAAATAAGGAGTTGACTTGTTATATATTTGGCAAATATTTTATTTAACATTTTAAAAAAATTGAAACTTATTTTTTAGTTTTTTTTCCCATATATATAAAAAAAATACTTATAGGCAATATAGAATTAGAATTCATACGTACTATTTTTTTTTTTTTTTTGATAATTTTATTATTGTTGAAACTCATTTATTTTTTAATGTTATATTTATTTTATTACAAATTAATACATGCATTAATTAACATGTTATAATATAATTGATTATATCTTACAATTATTCAACATCTTCAATCTCTCACATTCCTAATTTAATATCCAATTTAATATTGACATATCCATTGATGCATATAATATTATTCTTTCTTATATCAAGAGAATTAATAAAGCACTTTAATTATGTAAAAAAAATTGATATTATCTTTATTTTATTTTTTTGTTATGCATAAAAATTTATAGGTTTTATAAATAAAAATATAAATAAACACATGTAAATCTAAAAAAGAAAAATATATCTTATCACGGTTTGATATATGCATTGATCTACATGTTACAATATAATTAAATTTTGTTACTAAATAGTTTGATAATTACTTCAACATCTCATAATTTAAATTTAACATTCAATTTAATATGAATATGACATATATACAACAATTTAATATATATAACATTATTTAAAAATAAAAATAAAAACTAAATTAAGGGAGCACGACGGATTAGTGTTTTCTACAAACCATTATAAAAACAATATTTTTTTATTTGATTTATTATTAGGAATTAAATATAAAATATTAAAATGTCCTCATTAATCATCCACGTCGCACTGGGTGCACTAGCAGGGCCAAACTTCAATTAAAATGAGAAATTGAATTAAAAAAAAAGTATCTTTTATTTAAATAACTTGCACGTGCTCCGTATGTATTTTTTATATAATTTATATTCATATAATTATTATTAAAATTTGAATCACAAATTTTTTATATTTTTAAATAAGATTTATATTATATATATATTTTTAAAATACAAGAGATTATGCATAATAAATTAAGATATTAAAAAATATTTTCTATTTAAATTGTTCAAATTTTGATGTTAAACAAATTCTACTATTCAACAAATTGTTTCTAAAATAGATAATATCATTATAAAAATACCTAATTAAACTGTTATATATCATTTCAAATTGAACAATAAAAAAATCATGAACTAATACTAATATATATACTTATTTTTAATGTAACAAATAATGATCTGATAGAAAAAGAGTGTTTTTTTTTTTAGAGGTAGAAGTGTAATGCTAAGACACATAAATTCACACTCATATTAATTATGGTGTGACAATTGATCAAGTAATTTTGAAAATGAAAAAGGTTATTCACTTTTAAAGAATTTTTTTTAAAGAAATCATATTATAATTAATATGGGTACAAATGTAAGTACAAATTTATGTTATCTTTGTATTTTTATTTGGTACAAAATGAACTAACTCAATCATATATAGAGACCAAATAAAGTTCATTAGGTCTGATATTATTTCCTTATACAATTAGAAGTATATCATTTAACATAAACTTCAAAACAACATTATAAAAAAATAACGAATTAGATATAATAATTATTTTTAAATTTGTATAATTTAGTTACATTTTCATTATATGTTATTTAATATATACTACAACTTGATATATATAGCACTACTAAAAATATAAAATCTATTCACCAATATGCTGTCAAATTATATAGGTTACCAAATACTTTTTTTAAGGCCTCTACTTTTTATTTCAAATAAAATAAAATAAAATATAAATATCAAATACAAAGAAATACGAAATATGAAATAAAATAAAAGAAATAGAAATAGAAATATCAAACACAAATAAATAGGAGAAAGTAAACTCTCTCTTCACTTCACCCACTTCTGTCATTATTTATTTACAAATTATATTTATTTGATAAAAAAATTCACAATTTCTTATTTAAAAACTTTTTTACTATTCAAAAAATCGTAAAAATATATAATTGTTAAAAAAAATTGCAATAAAAATTATTTCAAGATCCAATTATCCCGTAAAAGCCTCATTTTTATAAGAAAAGTTTATTGTATTCTTATAAAAAGTACTTTCTTGAAGATAATATGATACTTAATTTTTTTTATTTGTATAAATTAGATATAATAATCATTTTTTAAATTGATATAATTTAGTTACATTTTTCTTATATGTTACTTAATATATACAACAACTTAATACATATAATATTACTAAAAAATAACACCTATCTATCAATATGTTGTTAGATTATATAAATTACCAACTATATTTTTTAGCCATCTACTTTTTATTTCAAACAAAATAAAAAAAAATATAAATATCAAATATTAATAAATAGGAAATAAAATAAAATAAAATAAAGAGAAATATCAAACGCAAATAAATAGAAGAAAGTAAACTCTTCTTTATATATAGATAGATAAATAAATAAATAGGAAATAAAAAAAATAAAAATATCAAACACAAATAAATAAAAAAATGTAAACTCTTGTTTTATATATATATATATATATATATATATAAACATATTTTTTATGAATATTTAAAATAAAAATAAAAACTAAAAATAAGGGAGATATGAATGTGATTAATTATGGGCCACTCAATATATTTTTTATGTATTTATAAAAAAAATTAAACAAAATAACTATCAAATAAATTTGGTTTTATTTGAAGGGACAAACTCCCTCCTTTATGTAGATAAATTCAAACAAAATAATTATTAAATAAATTTGGCTTTATTTGAAGTGACAAACTCTTATTTCTATTTAGATAGATAGATAGATATTTACTCACTCATATATATATATATATATATGTATGTATGTATGTACGAAATTAAAATGCACATCCTAACATAATGGTAGATTTAGAATTTGCATAGAAAAAGTGCACTATATAAACATTAAAAACTAATACTAGTTATTTATAAGTTATTGCTTATTTTTAATTCAAAAATATGTCATGTGTATCTCATTTTAATAAAAATAAGTTTAAATTATTGAATTTGTAATGAGTTATTAAGTGTTAAAAGCTTAATATTTAAAATCTAGGTGTGATAGTTTTATTTTATTTATGTAATTTGTCTATAATTATATAAATATTACAATTCAAATTTTACTTGTAGTGAGTTAAGATTATAAATTGTTACTTATTTTTAATTGAAAAATATGTTATGTGTATATCATTTTAATAAATATATGTTCAATTTATTGAATTTTTAGTGAGTTATTATGAAAAGCCTAATATTTAAAATCTAGGTGTGTCACATTTTTATTTTGTTCACATATCATCAATAATAAAAACATATCTTTCAATTTTGGTGAGCTTGAACTTGAATATGGAAATTGTAAGAGGAAATGGAGAAGATGATATTGATGATGAGGATGATGATGGCGATAAATATATATATCATATATGATTATAAAAGAGGTATGTAATAAACTTTTAAAGATATTGCAGAATATTATTATTGTGGGCTTGAAGCTTATTATCTCAAGTTTCGCTGGTATGTTGTTCATTTGGTTTTATGTAACATCATTTCTCACTTGTAACATACTTTTCTTATTGTTTTAATTAGTTTTGTTTAATTTATTTGCAATAACTTGTTATAAGTTTTAGTTTCTTTTTGTATGAAGTCACTTTTTGCTTGCAAAATGTTTAAAAATTGCATTTGCAATCAAAGTTGCAGAAGTTTTGGATTAAAAAAAAATGAGCACTTTTTTGAATGAAATGAACGTGTGGTTTGAGTGCCAAAAAGTAGAGTTAAAAAATACTATATTATCAATGGATATAGAGTTAAATGACTTCTATTTCTATCTACGTATAATATTATTGTTTTGTAATTATTAAATGATTATTATAAATGAATTATGTAATTATAAAAAATTATTATGAATTCATAGATATAGTTATAAAATGAAGTTGTTATGTTAATAGTTGTATTATATGTTTTGTTATTATAATATAATATAACATGAATTTATTAGAAAAATAAGGCAATTGGTAAGAAGTAAAAGTGTTTTAAAATATGATAGGAAATGAATGATACTTCACACTTCATTCAATGACAGTAAAGATGTATGGTTCACGCTCAAAATTATTACCTTTGGCTAAGCAGTTATTGCAGTATGGTTTTAGATGTCGAATCTACAGAGAAACTAATTAAACCAACAAAATAAAAATTATCACAAAATAAATAGAAGAAATAATTTTATAATTGAAAAAAGAAATTGACAATAATTAAATATAGCAATCTTGGTAGAAAATAAAATCAATATGCAAATAACAAGGCTTCGAGATTCACTTAATTATTTTGTTTTAATATTACCAACTTTTATTCCTATTTACTACTCAATTGCATGTTTCACATCCCAAACAAACAATTGAAAAATTTAGAATTGAAGATCTAAGATGAAATTTAAAGGTATTTGATTGGAGAAAAATAATGTTGTCATGGTAGAACAATTTAATTTATTCTTACAAGCTATCTAACATCGACAATATGTCAAATTGACAATATCGTAGTAGAAGATTAACTCATAAAATAAATAAAATAATTATAAACTAAAAGTTGCACATAAAGAAAGCATGACTAAATTTATATGAAACTGAAGAATATAATTTATTGAATGTAGCAAGAAGATGAACAAAATAATTTCTCAAAACAAATTTATAAACTATAAAGCACTCATAGGAATAAAAGATTGAATAAAAAAACTACATAATTAAGCTCCTCTCTAGCCTTGCTCTAAATTTAGCCTAGCTTACAAATCATTCCCATAAATTCTAGAGAGAAAGAATGAGAATAAAAGTAAGAACTCTTTGCAATTTTCTTCATGCTTCCAAGTGTTGAATGTCTATCTATTTATAGTGTTGGAGTAGGAAGATTTGTTGAATCTTAATAATATCATGTCATTTTCTCTTTGAAGATAATTGATATTCAAAATATTTTCTAAATATGAATCGTAGATAAATATCTTATCTTTCCAGAGAATTAAAAATCATTTAATTTGGAGCTGTACACAGAAAGTTATATCAAATATACTAACAACTGTCCAATTGCAAGATATTTCAGATTGCATCTCATTTTTGGCCTTGAAATAATCCTATTTTGATATTCTTCGTCAAATGCAAAATCATGCGTCATTGAATTATATTTTCATATCATCTTGAATCACTTCATTTGAATATTTGAGTCCAAAGTTATCCCTAAAATACAGCAGCAGGTTGTTGAGATCTTGAGAATAAATATTGCACAAATCCAATCTTGATTTCTTTGCTCCATTTTGGTTGATTTCATTGATTCTACAAGCATAAAATCATCATAATAAATATAAATAACATTTATAGAATTAATATAGATAACGATTAATTTTAAACCAATTAAATCATAAATGTTAATTAATTAACATATTTAAATACGTATTTTTATACTATTATTATTACCCCCAACTAACTTATTGTTAGTCCTTAGCAATTGAAGCGCAAATAAGAAAACAACACATGATGATTAGTCCAAGTAAATATCCAGAAAAATTACCCAAGTGTTTCAAACAAAAAGTTAGTTAAAGATCACAATTCCCATGTAAATTAGTTTAATTATAACTTCCAAAATTGTGTGTGTGTGAACTAAGCTAAAACCTTCTTGTCACAAACCAAAACTTATATAGCCTTGAGATTTTATCCATGCAAAAGCCTCAACTCCATATCCTCAGGGATAAATTGTTTTTAAAGGTTAGGAATTTCTCTCATGGAGTTGGAAAACATATAAGCATTCATGAAAGGAATTTTTAAGGACAAATAAATAAACAATCATTGATCCAAAGATAGAAAAATATATTGCTTTAAATTCAACTTTTCTTACCACAAACTAGCTTCAGGATTTCAATTAGTTTATATGATAACCAAATATTTGATGAGAAAAATTGCATATTATAGACTTTATATCAAAGATTTTTTTTTTAATATTCTAAAATAAAGAACATAAACTTTATTGAACTGAATAACATATTTTTTTTCTTTATTTCTCTTTTTTTTTCTTTTTTATATGAAACTAATAATATTAAGACGACAAAGAACAATTACTACAATATTTTCTCATAAAAAAAAAGTATCTCATTTTTTTATAACTAATATCATCCTTTAGCTTTTCAACCAAATCATTACACCAACCAAGAAATGGTATTTTAAACATTAACCAACCAATTCAAAAGATCAATGAAAGTTTATAAACTGTTTTCTCAATTCTCTCTACTCATTCACAAAAGATGTGTGAGATCATAAAAATATATATACTTAAACATGAAAATTCTCTTAGCTATATAAGTTTACCTTCCATCTTACCACAAGGCTTAGTAATGTGCTTAAGTATAATTTTTGAAGTTATTATTTAGTAATCAAAATAGAAAAAGTGACTTAAACCAAATAATTTGAAATCAACACCTAGACAACAATGCAAAAATTTCTACTTGAACATTTCAAACATGTAATGAAAACTTATTTGGGTAAAAATTACTAAGTTCAAGCAATAAACAATTTTTTTTTTATGTGTTTCAACACAATTAATATTTACTAAAAGTGCTCCCAGGAAAGAATGGTGGGGCGAAACCTCCTTAAAAACCACCCTCCTAGACAGAGCAACATTCCTAGGATAGACTAGTGGTACTAAGGCATTCAAGAACTAGCCTCCTAAACAGAACTCCCTTAGATCATATTATTTAATGTAGTTACACAATTGTTCTTTTTTTTTTTTTTTGTTTCTTTCAAACTCTTGAAAAGGCATCAAAACAATCTATAGATAATGTGCATAAAAATTGTGCATAAAGTGCTACTACCCCCAACCTAAATCAAACAGTGTCCTTACTGTCACAAAAATAATATATTAAATGACAGAGCAAAGGATAGAAGACACTTGAGCAATGAAATTTAACATGAAAATTGCCTCCAAGTAGGTTGCTAGGGAGAAGAAAAAATAAAGTAAAGTAACAAAATAAAAATAAACCAGAAACAAAGAAACTAAAATAAAATAAATGTACGAGAAAGAAAAAAAAATCTAAATAAATAAAACCTGATCAATGAAGGTAGATGGGATTTACAAGATGAATCTCCTCAAAACACATAGAATGATCTATCCTCTCCACATAATTTTTCAACCATTGTCCATTAACTTTTAAAAATTCTCCCATCAGTTGGATCCTCAATCTCAATAACACCGTTGGGAAAAACTTGTTTCACAACAAATGGACCGATCCATCGCGATCTCAGCTTTCCAGGGTAGAGATGCAATCGGGAATCATAAAGATGAACCCGTTGGTTTGGCTCAAAGTTCTTCCTCAAGATCTGCTTGTCATGAGCCACTTTCAATTTTGCCTTGTAAATCCTAGAGTTATCATATGCGTCATTCCTCAATTCCTCTATCTCTGATAACTGTAACTTCCTATGAAGCCCTGCAACATTCAAATCAAAGTTAAGGGCTTTAACAACCCAATAAGCCTTATGTTCCAATTCAACAGGTAAATGACATGATTTTCCATAGACAAGCCTGTAAGGAGACATTCCAAGGATGGTCTTGTAAGCAGTGCGATATGCCCACGGTGCATCAGAAAGTCTTAAGGACCAATCTTTACGGTTTGGATTAACCGTCTTCTCTAGAATTTGCTTAACCTCCCTATTAGCTAACTCAGCCTGTCCATTGGTTTGGGGATGGTATGCTGTAGAAACCTTATGTAGAACACCATACCTGCGCATCAAAGCCTCAAAAGAATGGTTACAAAAATGGGTTCCTTGGTCACTGATGATGACACGTGGAGTACCGTACCTAGATAACACATTTTCTTTTAAGAATTTTACCACAATTGCATTATCATTAGTGCGACAAGCCACGGCCTCCACCCATCTGGACACATAATAACAGCTAGAAGAATATAAAGATAACCAAAAGATGAGGGAAAAGGTCCCATAAAATCAATACCCCAATAGTCAAATATCTCAATATTAAGTATAGGGTTAAGAGGCATCATATGACGTCGAGTAAGCGCACCCAACTTTTGGCATCCATCACAAGAACGACAAAAAGAGTTAGTATCCTTAAACAAAGTGGGCCAATAAAGGCCACATTGCAAAATCTTAGCTGCAGTTTTTTTCATAGAAAAATGACCACCACATGCCTCAGAATGACAAAAGTTTAGGACACTATAAATCTCACCTTCAGGAATGCAACGTCTCATAAGTTGGTCTGGGCAATACTTAAACAAATATGGATCATCCCAATAAAAATTTCTTACCTCAACTAGGAACTTTCGTTTGTCTTGTGCACTCCAGTTAGATGGAATTTCACCAGAAACCAAGTAATTAACAATATGTGCATACCAAGGTACTTGGCTAACGGCAAACAGATGTTCATCAGGGAAGTCATCTTGGATGGGTGGATTATCTTTAGAATCATTAAACTCTAGATGAGACAAATGATCCGCTACAACATTTTCAACACCTTTCTTATCTTTGATGGTTAGATCAAATTTCTACAAAAGAAGAATCCACCTAATCAAACGAGCCTTAGCATCATTCTTAGAAAGAAGGTACTTAAGAGCTGCATGGTCAGTAAACACCACACTAGATGAACCAATCAAGTAAGCATGAAATTTATCTAAAGCAAATACAACAGCTATTAGTTCTTTTTCAGTCGTAGAATAATTCATTTGAGCACTATTCAAAGTTCTACTAGCATAGTAAACAACAAAAGGCTTCCCTTCCCTTCGTTGTCCAAGGACAGCTCCCACTGCATAATTACTTGCATCACACATAATTTCAAAAGGTAAGTTCCAATCAGGTGATTGCATGACAGAAGCAGAAGTGAGTTTGGTAATGAGTGTTCGAAAAGCTTCTTCTATTCAAAGTTCTACTAGTATAGTAAACAACAAAAGGCTTCCCTTCCCTTCGTTGTCCAAGGACAGCTCCCACTGCATAATTACTTGCATCACACATAATTTCAAAAGGTAAGTTCCAATCAGGTGATTGCATGACAGAAGCAGAAGTGAGTTTGGTAATGAGTGTTCGAAAAGCTTCTTCACATTTTGGAGTCCAATTAAATTCAGTATTTTTGACTAAGAGGTTACATAATGGGAGAGATATGGTAGAAAAATTTTGTATAAACCTCCTATAAAAACCAGCATGTCCAAGAAAAGAACGAACATCTTTTATTGTTTTAGGGGTGGGTAATTTAGAGATTAATTCAATTTTTGCTTTATCTACCTCTATTCCTTTTTTAGACACAATATGACCCAAAATAATACCAAAAGACACCATAAAATGACATTTTTTCCAATTTAAAACAAGTCCTTTTTCCTCACACCTACTCAATACAGCTTCTAAATTACTTAGACATGAATCAAAGGAATTACCAAAAACAGTCAAATCATCCATAAAAATTTCCATACATTTTTCAACCATATCAGAGAAAATACTAAGTATACAACGTTGGAAAGTAGCCGGTGCATTACATAAACCAAAAGGCATCTTACGGAAAGCATAAGTACCAAAAGGGCATGTAAAGGTAGTCTTTTCTTGATCCTCTAAAGCTATCTCTATTTGATAATAACCAGAATATCCATCAAGAAAGCAATAAAAAGGATGGCCAGCTACACGTTCTAAGATTTGGTCAATAAAGGGCAAAGGAAAATGGTCTTTTCGGGTTACTAAGTTTAATTTCCTAAAGTCAATGCACATACGCCACCTAGTTATTAACCTATTTGGGATAAGATCTCCATTGTTATTTTCTACTACAGTTACCCCAGATTTCTTTGGAACTACTTGTGTTGGACTCACCCATTTACTGTCAGATATGGGATATATTATACCTAAGTCTAACAATTTTAAGACTTCTTTTCTAACTACTTCTTTCATTGTAGGATTAAGTCCTCTTTGTGGGTCTCTTCGGGGGTTAGCTCCTTCCTCTAAATGTATTCTATGGGAACAAATTAATGGAGAAATACCTTTTATGTTAGCTATAGTCCAACCTAGTGCATTTTTATGTTCTTTTAACATATTTATCAACTTTTCTTCTTGCTCAACACTAAGTTCAGAAGATATAACAACAGGAAAAGTATCACCTGAACCCAAGAATGCATGTTTTAAACCTTTAGGTAATGGAGAGAGTTCAATTTTTGGTGTCTCTATGGTTGAGGGTTTCGGCTTCTCTCTTTTATTTGGCAACTCCTCAAAGCATGGTTGCTAGTATCTTGATTGTTTATCCTGCTTATCATTAGAAACAAAAGAAACATTAAATGTATCTGGAAAAAGCAATTGTTCAGAATTATGATTTAAAAGGAGATACTCTAAGGATTCAAACTCATCATATATGTGTACTTCCTCTTGAAAAAGTGTGTCTATCATGAAGGTTTGATAGCACTCATCGTCATCTCGTGGTTGCTTCCCAACATGGAAAATATTCACCTCTAATGTCATGTTCCCAAAAGATAGCTTCATAAGACCATTCCTACAATTGATAAGCGCATTTGCTGTAGCAAGGAAAGGCCTTCCTAGAATGAGTGGGATTTTTGACTCTGTGTCGACTACAGATTGAGTATCTAAAACTAGAAAGTCAACAGGGTAGTAGAATTTATCAATTTGAAGTAAAACATCTTCAATTATCCCCCTTGGTTTTCGTACAGAGCGATCTGCCAACTGCAGCACCACAGATGTGGGTTTGATCTCTCCAAGTCCAAGTTGCAAGTATACAGAATAGGGCATCAAATTGACACTTGCTCCTAAGTCTAGAAGGGCTTGACCAAATTCATGTGTCCCAATTTGGCAAGAGATTGTGGGACAACCTTGATCTTTGTACTTCGGTGGTGTCTTCTGTTCTATCGCCGCACTAGCCTACTTTGTCAAGAATGCAGTCTTCTTGACATGGTGTCTTCGTTTCATGGTGCATAGATCCTTGATTACTTTAGCATAAGCAGGTATCTACTTGATCACATGTAACAAGGGAAGATTAATCTTAACTTGTTTCAAGTGTTCTAGGATCTTGCATTGGTTATCCGGATTTTTCCCTCCAGATATTAGGGCTTGAAGAAAGGGTACTTGAATCGAAATCTTCATTTTCCCATCCATTGAAGAGGGATCATCAACATTACTCATGGTGGTTTTTGTGCTTGTGTTGGTTGGTGGATTGGGTATAGTTGGTCCATCTAAAATTTTACCACTACGTGTTGAAATAGCATTGACCTCTTTGACATTGTTTGAATCGATAGTCGAGGTTTGAGCCATATGTTGGCCATTTGGGTTGGATTGGGGTTGGGAGGGGAACTTTCCTCGCTCTTGTATAGTGAGAGCACTTGTTAACTTGGTTATATGACTTTTTATCTCCTTGTTCTCCTCCACCACTTGTGTAAGTACAGCCTCAAACTTCTGGTTAGTTTTACCTTGTGCCTTCATAAATGAATGAAGTGTTTCCTCTAAAGAATTTCTATTTGATCGCGCATTAAATTGAGGTGTTGGGTAATTTCTTGGTGGTTGTGTCTCAATTTTTCAGTTTTCATTAGGTAGTATGGGTTGGTCAGATTTCCAGTTAAAGTTTGGATGGTTTCTCCAGCCAGGATTGTAAGTTTCAGAGTAAGGTGAGTAAGGTTTTCTAAACATTCCTACAGCATTACATTGTTCTTCGTAAACCCCTTTCATCTCACTAAAAGTTGGGCAATTCTGAGCTAGATGTTCTACTGTCCCACAAATGAAGCATGTATCCTGAGTTTCGACCCTAGCAATTGTATGATTTGTTCTACCTTTCATTTTTAGGGCCTCTAATTCCCTAGTCAATACTTCTAATTGGGCTTTAAGGCTATCTTCTTCCCTTAGTTGGTAGATTCCAGTTGATCGTGATCTATTGGTGCTATCAGTGGTGCTAGGTCCTGTCCATGTATGGGCTTTCTCAGCTAACTCATTAAGGTAATCTATGGCTTCACCAGGATCTTTTTGGAGAAACTCACCATTACACATCATTTCTATAAATTGGCGCTCCCTAATCGTAAGTCCCTCATAAAAGTAACTAACTAACCTCCAATTTTCGTACCCATGATATGGGCACATGTTTAATAACTCTTTAAACCTCTCCCAAGCTTGGTATAAGGTCTCACTATCTTTTTGAGAAAAGATTGAGATCTGTCTCTTAAGATTGTTGGTCTTATGATGAGGAAAGTATTTGTTAAAGAAGGATTTGGTCATTTCTGCCCATGTACCTATGGATCTTGGTCTCAAAGAGTATAGCCAACTCTTTGCTTTGTCTTTTAGAGAGAAAGGGAAAATTTTCAACCTGACAGAGTCTATGGCATTGGGTTGGCTATGAAAGGTGGCCACTGCCTCTTCAAATTCCCTAATATGTAAATAAGGATTTTCACTATCTAAACCATGAAAAGTGGGCAAGAGTTGTATCATTCCAGGTTTAAAATCAAGTTGTGGTGTATTAGGGGGGAGCATGATGCATGATGGTGTAGCTGTACGGGTAGGGTGAAGGTAATCTTTAAGAGTTCTAACGGGGTTGTCCTCATGGTCACTCATGTTTTCAGAACTAGAAGATGGGTTTGAAGAAGAAGATTGAATTAATGGTAATTCTAATTCTATTCTTTTTAAAAATCTACCTCTTGCGTCTCTAGATTGATTCATACACCCTATAACCTTTTTTTTGTTTATTTTTTTGTTTTTAAATTTTTATTTGTATTTTTTTTTTAAATTTTTAAACTTTTATTTGATATTTTTTTCTTAAAGAAAAAGATAACTAAAACTAACAACCAAAGAAAATATAATAATAAAGCTAGAGATTTTTTTTTTTTAGAAAAAGGAAAAAAAATAACAATAATGTATCAACACAATTAATATTTACTAAGAGTGCTCCCAGGAAAGAATGGTGGGGCGACGCCTCCTTAAAAACCACCCTCCTAGACAGAGCAACGTTCTCAGGATAGACTAGTGGCACTAAGGCATTCAAGAACTAGCCTCCTAGACAGAACTCTCTTAGATCATATTATTTAATGTAGTTACACAATTGTTTTTTTTTAACTTTAAAAGAAAATTGAAACAATAATAATGAAGAATAAATAAATAAATAAAAAATCAGATCATAATGTTTAAACCTCAATTGTTGATTTTGGCTTTCCTGGCAATGGCGCCAAATTTTGGTTCACGCTCAAAATTATTACCTTTGGCTAAGCGGTTATTGCAGTATAGCTTTAGGTGTCGAATTCATAAAGAAGCTAATTAAACCAACAAAATAAAAGTTATCACAAAATAAATAGAAGAAATAATTTTATAATTGAAAAAAGAAATTGACAATAATTAAATATAGCAATCTTGGTAGAAAATAAAATCAATATGCAAATAACAAGGCTTCGAGATTCACTTAATTATTTTATTTTAATATTACAAACTTTTATTCCTATTTACTACTCAATTGCATGTTTCACATCCCAAACAAACAATTGAAAAATTTAGAATTGAAGATCTAAGATGAAATTTAAAGGTATTTGATTGGAGAAAAATAATGTTGTCATGGTAGAACAATTTAATTTATTCTTACAAGCTATCTAACATCGACAATATATGAAATTGACAATATCGCAGTAGAAGATTAACTCATAAAATAAATAAAATAATTATAAACTAAAAGTTGCACATAAAGAAAGCATGACTGAATTTATATGAAACTGAAGAATATAATTTATTGAATGTAGCAAGAAGATGAACAAAATAATTTCTCAAAATAAATTTATAAACTATAAAGCACTCATAGGAATAAAAGATTGAATAAAAAAACTACATAATTAAGCTCCTCTCTAGCCTTGCTCTAAATTTAGCCTAGCTTACAAATCATTCCCATAAATTCTAGAGAGAAAGAATGAGAATAAAAGTAAGAACTCTTTGCAATTTTCTTCATGCTTCCAAGTGTTGAATGTCTATCTATTTATAGTGTTGGAGTAGGAAGATTTGTTGAATCTTAATAATATCATGTCATTTTCTCTTTGAATATAATTGATATTCAAAATATTTTCTAAATATGAATCGTAGATAAATATCTTATCTTTCCAGAGAATTAAAAATCATTTAATTTGGAGCTGTACACAGAAAGTTATATCAAATATACTAACAACTGTCCAATTGCAAGATATTTCAGATTGCATCTCATTTTTGGCCTTGAAATAATCCTATTTTGATAATCTTCGTGAAATGTAAAATCATGCGTCATTGAATTATCTTTTCATATCATCTTGAATCATTTCATTTGAATATTTGAGTCTAAAGTTATCCCTAAAATATAGCAGCAGGTTGTTGAGATCTTGAGAATAAATATTGCACAAATCCAATTTTGATTTCTTTGCTCTATTTTGGTTGATTTTATTGATTCTACAAGCATAAAATCATCATAATAAATATAAATAACATTTATAGAATTAATATAGATAATGATTAATTTTAAACCAATTAAATTATAAATGTTAATTAATTAACATATTTAAATACGCATTTTTATACTATTATCAATGTATTTATACAACTATAATATGAATAATAACTTTAATTATCTCATGACAGAGAATGAAAGCTCCTAACTAATTCAGATAGCTACTATAGGCAATATTACAATACACACACAAAGTAAGCACATAAGTCCAACACTCCCTTCAAGCTGTTGGTGGTGGCAACACCATGAGCTTTGTCTTTGATACCAATAACCTTAGACTCCAATAAAAACCTTTTTGATGTTGACCTCCTTCTATAACAATTAAATCTAAACCATGGTATATAGTGGGTGTAGCAAGATTTACTGCATTATTAGTAAGATTGTGATTTAATAGGCTTAATAGCTCCTATGAGTTTCTACAAAGTAATAAGCTCACATATCAAAAAGTTGACTCATTAATAGGGTCTACTCATGTACTTATAAATCCATACTACCTTTATTATTTTATCAATGTGGGACTTATTTGCTCTCACTTCTCAATAATTTCTCCCTCAAATAAGACCATTAGGCTCCCTAGGTTTACACTCCGACTTAAGCCAATCCAAATTGTCTTCCATGATTTGCACTTGAACTTTAATCTTAACCCACCTTATTTGCTCAATGTTTTAGAATCTTCTCAAGGTCTACAAAATTCACCTTTTGCACCTACACCACTATGATGTTAAGAGAATTTTATTTCAAGCTCACCAAACCCATATTTCACCAATTGGCCCAAGACAACAACCATTAGCTTTGATACCATATTAAAATTGTTAGTATTTTAACAACTTCTAACCTATGGTATACAATATATGTAACAATATTAACTACATTATTAGTAAGATTGTAAGTGAAAGTTAAATCTCTGTAGCATAATTTTTTTGAACCAAACTTGACCAACCTCTATTAACTAAACAAAAAATATTGCCATCAACCAAACCATAAAGAAAATAGAATGAACCTATAAGATTTGAATCTATTAACTCTTCCAAATTTCCATAACTGCAACAATTCGCAAATATCACTAGCGTTGAACCATGTCTTGAATAGCAATTAGCAGATGAAAAGAAAACAAAAACTTAATTAGTAAATTTTATGAATCTAGCTGAGCCTCTTATAACTTCAAAAATTGGGATCAAAACAAAACCAATATAGATACTTCCTAATAATTTCTTTACTATTTGTCTTAGTGCCTCAATTGTATCCATTTCAGCCCATTATAGAAGTTCATAAACTTGACTGTTGAGACTACAACTATCAATATGTTTCTTATTACAATCATAACCCAAACCAAACTTGCCAAGATTCGTAAAAGGAACATAGGTTGTAACTTTATTCTGTCGGTTTTGGTTCTTCTAATCCCGACCACTAAGAAACAAGAATATATAATATAGGGTTTAAAATGGTTATTGTGATTCGTAAAAATAAGACCATAGAGTGTGATAAAGATTGGCATAAATGTGATCAAGATTACGTGTGGGTAGAAAAAAATACTGCTAACAAATGATGGCTCAAAAAACATACAATTCATCTTGGCTATATTAGGATGAAGTAATTTAGCAATACTACCTTAAGATTTTTGAGACACAATTATGTGCTCATAGGTATGTAATTTACTATGAAATTATTCAAAAGAAACACAATTTGCTCCTATCATTGTATTCATAGAATAAACAAAAGACTTATAATCTTAGTCCAAGCCTTCCAAACCATAGAGAAAAATGTATTTATTAGCCATTGTTTCTCCAATTGCAGTAGGATTTCTGCAATGGACTCTAACAGTAAAGTATAACTCTCAACACTTAAATCATTCATGTGCAATGTTTGTAGTGCCAAACAAAAATTCATAATTATGAGAATTGGCTGAGAAAACTATCTCCAAAGATTGCCATTGCTTAGCTACAGTGGCACCACAAGAAAGATGAAGATACATGAATTGAAAAACAGATTAATAGAGCTAGTTTTTTACCATGTTATTCACTCAATTACCAAGAAATTGAGAAGATAAAGTAATAGAAGGATCATTATATCTTCTAAACTATATGTGATGATTGCATAAAAAATATGGATATGCCCAAAGAGATAATTGAAGTTATCCAATCTGATGGAAAAATTCATGTTCATAGATGGTGTAGCAATGGCTGAGTATGTCAATTGATAAACATCTGGCTCATTGGATGTAGTATCAATTCCTTTGTTTGCAATACATTGTTGTTCAATAGAGATATAATCATTTCTTGAAGTAGTTGTTGGAGAAGCTTGAAGAACTTCAAAAAATGTTTTCATGGGCTTTGACATCATAAAAATGTTTTAAAGTATAATAGGAAAGGAATAATACTTCATATTTTATTCAATGATAATACAATTGTATTTATACAATTATAGTACAAATAATAACTTCAACTATCTTATGAGAGAATGTGAAAGCTCTTAACTAATTTAATTAGCTATTATAGGTAACATTACACACGCACATAGCAAGCACATAAGTCCAACAAGAAGTACCCTTTTTTAAATTGGGTAACATTATTGTTCGAGTTTTTATTTTATTTTAATAATATCATTATATTAAGATAATATTGATTACAATATAATAGAATGATTAACCAAGAGCAAAAGGTAAACTCTAACTCAAAATGAATTAAAGTCCTTAAAATTTTAATACATTTATGATCAATCCCTTCAAACAAAGTAAATTAAACAATACAACCATAAACTATTTATTCGAATTTCCTTAGGTATAATAGTTAAAATTTAAACAAGAGTTTCCACCAAACATAATAAACTAATATTATTATTGGTCCAATGTCACCAATTAAGTGTCTATCATTCGTATTCATAAGAATTATCATAATCCTAATCATGAAAACTTCCCATTGGTGTGGTATTGTAATGAAAAGGAATTGCCAAGCCTTTGATTTTTTTTTTTTTTGACAATACTCAAGAAATTGAAGAGACCTATGATTGGAAGGGGCAAAAAAAAAACTATAATGGTTAAGTAATTACTAAACACAAGCCATGAAAGAAGAACAACTCCATAAAGGTTTCCTATTAGAAGGAAATATTTTCTAATCTAGTCGTAACAAAATCGTACTAAAAAAATATGGTATTTATTTCTAAACACAATAAATGCCAAAGAACAATTAGGTAAAACATAATATTGCATAAATCTCAAATATTTGGTATCAATTAAAAATATACTACTAATTAATATAATGATAGAAAGTGCATCATTCATATATAAATATATATTATTCTTGAAGAAGAAGAAGTTTTGGTCATCACCTTCTGATTCTTCCAATTGCATCCCCATGTAGAAAGAAAATATTTTGATTTTGTGAGTAGTTTCAAAACTTAAAAGAACAAAAAGAAAGAATATTGAGTTTGGATCATATAAGCAAGAAAATTTAGAGGATCAAATTAAAGGACAAGCATCTTACAAGAGATAGAAGAGGCGACAGAAGAAATGACTCACTCTTAACTGTAAGACTAATAGAGAAATTGAGTAGAGATGATTTTCTCTCTCTTACCAACAGAGAGAAACCTCTATTGTTCGAGTTTTATAATACGAGTAGAAATTGATATAAGTGCAACTCATTTTAGATAAGGTATTTTAGTATTGGGTTGGGTTGGCTGGGCTTCGGCAACAAGGCATTATTTATTAATTTTAGAATATATTCCACATCAATTACATAACTTTCTCTCTTTATTAAACATTGATTATCGTATTTTTCTAAAAAAATATTTATAATAACATTTTATTTCATTGGTCTGAAGTACCAAATCATTACTTAGTTTAGAAGCAATTAATAATTTATGTACATTTGCACTAATCTTTCATTTCATTAATCTAAAGTACCAAATTAACGTTTAGTCCAAAATAAAAAATTCTTGAGAAATCTCGTTAAATAATAAAATATTTAAAATATAATGAAATGACAATTTTATCATTTTTACTTAAAACTAAATAATACATCCTGACCCTCACACTCCACCCTCTTAAAAACCACTTTTTAAAAAATCTCATACATTTTACCCTTTCTTCCTTATTGACTCCATCTCCGTATTCACTATCAACAACTTTAAACCTTAATTCAAAATATTAAAAATGGAAGATAGATATAAGAAAGATGTAAAATAAGTAATTTTTTTAAAGAATATGGAGATAAAACGCAATTAAAACAGGTATATAATTTTTTTTATGCAAATCGTGTAGTGGTTCGATAGGTATTACCGAACGTTTCATATATGTTCGGTAACCCCTACCGAACATTTTGTAAATTTTTCATACTTCCTTACTGAACCTTTGTGGAAAAAGTTAATTTTAATTTTTTTTTATGATTTAGCATACGAGTTACTAGATTGACAAAATATCGACTACACTAATTTATTTGAGACAAATCGAGTGAGATATCTTATATATTTTTAATAAATACTATTTATTATGTAATTTAAATATATTAATTTATGTTATTTTACTATATGTGTTTATTTCAAAAGAATAATTGATCTCATAGATAAAGTCTAATGGGATAAGTAATGAGATATGACACATGTTATTGTGATGAAAAGGTCCGACACGGGTTTAGATGGTAGGAGACTTAGGATTGATTTTGAATGTAAAAGAAGTTGAGTCTATCGTTCTAAAGTAAAACTGAAAGATCCCAAGGATAAAAAAGAGGATGAGAAGGAGAAACAAATTGGAACAAAAAAATGTAATTGTCCATTTTCTTTAAAAGGAATGGTGATCGAAAATAGCTCTCATTCGAAGTTGATAGTTAGTTGTGGTACATTTAATTACCGATTGACACGATATTTTGAAGGTCATCTACATGCCGAAAACTCAATAGTGAAGATATGTGTTTGTTAGTTGATATGACAAAGTGCAACGTTAGGCCAAATCACATTTTATATAGGATGAAGCAAAACAATGAGCAAAATTGTAGTATAATGAAACATATATGCAATGCTCATAAAAAAACATAGACTTAAAAAACAACATAAAAGGTTAATTTTCCAATAATTGATATATTTATTGATTGTTTACAGTTATATGAAGTGACATAAGAGCAATGATGTTGATGAGGTTATTACAAACTTATTTTTTGCTCATTCAATCTCTATTATGTTGTTAAAAGTTTTTCCTTATGTGATTATTATGAATTGCACATACAATAAATTAGTTGAGATTGTTTACTCATATACAAGTCGTTCTGTTTCATACAATTGTTTACCAAACATAGGCTGTACTGACACGTTGATGTTCGGTAGGAACTACTGAACCAAACTGTTATGTTTAGTAAGGCCATCTGAACATAACAGTGAGGTTCAGTGACCCCTATAGAATCTATTATTCATTTTCTTTCTCACCAAACGTAAAATATATGACACCCAAATCACCATATTATAAGTTTTTTCTCCCTTTAATCACCACAATTATAAATTCTACAACCCTCCATTTAAACCATTAAATATCTAATATATTCATATAATCTAAATCAAATTAAAAACAATACCTAAATTTTGAAATTTTAGAATCTAAAATCGAAGTGTGTTCAATAAAAACTCACGATCATTAACCCAAATGGTGCTCGGATGATGGCATTGTGGTTGTTGGTGGTGGATGTATTAGCTAGTAAGAATCTATGAATGTTCGCTAAAGATGTGTGGGTTGTTTTGGGTGGAATATGTAAGAGGGATTCTTGAGAGTAGTTTCGTCAATTTAATTAGGGAAATTCTGAAGAAATCCCAAAAATTACTCAAAGACATCCCACTAAATAAGAAAAAATTTACAAAATAAATAATAAAATGGAAAATTACAAAATTACCCTTAGTGTTTCTTAGCCATCCCACCCCCACCACACCACCACCACCCACACATCCCACTCTCTTAAAAATTTCTCATACATCCCACTCCTTCTTCTTCACTCATTTTCACCTCCACCTTCACCTCCACACCCACATTTACCTCCAAAATTTAACTTAAGAAATTAAAAATGGAAGATACATACATGAATAATGTAGAAGAAGTGGATTTTTATGAAAAAAATGGAATAAAAAAGCAAATCAAACTGGTAAAAAATTTTTTTTTTCTGCAAATCGCGCAGTGGTTCGGTAAGGACCACCGAACGTTTATGATATATTCGGTAGGCCCTACCGAACATGTCTAAAATGTTCGGTAACCCTACCGAACATGTCTAAAATGTTCGGTAACCCCTACCGAACATGTCTAAAATGTTCGGTAACCCCTACCGAACCTCTGTGAGTGAGGGATGTCCGGAATGTGTAAAATATACTAAGGGTAATTTTGTAATTTCTCATTTTATTAAATTTTTTCTCATTTAGTGGGATGTCCATGAGTAATAATTGGGATTTCTTCAGAATTTAATTTTTTTTATAAAATTTTTACTATTTAGTAGGATGTCTTAGAATAAATAATAAGATTTCTTCCGCAATTTTCCTTTAAGAATTTCTAGTCGGTAACCTGCGGTGTCAAAAGAGGGAGGCCTCTTAAGGGTTTTTTGTTTTTATCGTCGTAGTAATTCTTTTTAGGTTTTTTTTTTTTAGTAGGATTTATAGTGAAACTAACCGATAAAGAACATACGCGCTAGTCCCAGACGCCTCATTTCTCATTCTATCGCTCCTCTATCATCAAAACCCTAACTATCCGTACATAATACCGGTGTAGATAATACCTGGTCTCGCAAACCATGGGTAAGTCGCCGTTTTGCATCTTAGTGCTACAAGATTTAGTCGATTTTTTTTTTTTTTAAATTAACCTAAATTCTCTATCGCTATAGATCTGCTACCACGAATTTGAATTATCGATTTGACTTTCACCTAAACTCAATTATGGATCGATATAAGATAATTGTTTTTATGCATGCCGAATTTGATTTATTATTAATTAGTTATTCGCTTTGCGTATTTAGCTTTCGTCACAGCTTCATTTATTTCCTTTTTATTTATAGTTAGTAAAGCATTAGGTTTATTTTTATTGTAGAATCTGAAAACGAAATAAATTCAAATGTTCATGCTTGTGTATGTCTATGTAAAATTTTCGCATTAGCGAAGGCTTCTTCATCGTAATGTTACATTCTTATACTTCTATGTTGTATTAAGTGTTGTATGGCTTGTTTAGGACTGATTGATAAGTTAGTGTATGGAAATAAGCTAAGTTGATTGCATATTTTGATATTTACGCTGCTTTGGAATGTAAATAGTGAAAGTTCAAATATACAGTTTCTAGGTAACACTCTATTGTGTCACTCGCCAGAAATTGGATGTTATGTATATGTATATGTATATATATATGTCTATGATGTTTTGAATCTAAAGCTTTTTTGCGTCCTCTTTCTGGCAACTCATTTCACGAAATGTTGGTGATGTAGCCGTTATGGTACTTTCAAAGTCATTAAATGGAAATAACTTACTTGGCAATTTGAATTTCTTATAATGTTAGATATTGAGGAAGAGATTCGATCATTACAGCTTGACTCAGCAGGTACAATGAAAGAATGCAATTACTTTTTTTTTTTAATCTCTTTCTTTGGAGTTTAAATCTGTTGTTCGTTGTTGCATTTGCATCTGTTGAATGTTCAAACATTGTTTTTGATGTTATAAATGGTACTTATCAGAGGACAATGGAGTTGTTAATCCAGAGGAAGCTAAGCCAGAAGAAGTTGATAAGTCTGATAGAGTGGAGGAAGGTTGGTATTTGTAGTGATGCTGTATTTGAGTTCACCTTCACTGTTTTTTTGGTTTTAGGGTGGAACTGACATTTCGGTTTGAGGGAATCATATGCTACATGCTTCACTTGAATCTTATATGCATAAATTTGTCATAGATAATTTCTCATTAACTATAAGAAATGTCATATTTAGAAATTATATGTTGTTTTCTGTAAATGAGGTGTTATACAGTATATGAGTGAGTGAGGGAGGTTGGTATAGATTACTCTTCCGGAGGATTAATTTCCTTTTTAGAGATAGTTGTACATTTAGCTTTGGCTCTAGGTTTCAAGGATTATTATGAGCAACGTTTTAAAAGGCGTGTTGTAGCCTCAATGCGTTCCTCTTTCACTAGGGCGAGGCTTAATCCTAGAGGTGGTATGAGGCTTAAGCCTCAAATTAAAATGTAGGCTTAAGCTTCAAATTAAAATGAAATTAAAAATAACTTTTAAATAAACAATAAAAACGAAAAATTATAACAAAATAATATGATAATAACCATAACAACATCAAATAGTTCATAATATAGCAATTCGACTACCACTAAAATATAAAAAAGACATTAATAAAGTTTATAAAAAATTTAGCTGCCTAACATTGAACTGAGACACTCTTGTGTTTAGAGCCTATCATCATCATCATATTCTTCATTCTCATTTCTATCATCACAAGCATTATTATTATTCTCATTTCAATCATCACAAAAATGATAGTTCCCATAATAACTAAAAGAATTATCATTATCATTGTCATTGTCATTGTCATGACCACTATATTCATCAAGTAATTAATTCTTTCTTCAAGTTCAATATCATCTACTTCAACCAATTTTCTTTGTGATTCGATTTTCTTCCTTCAGCAAAGAAGAATATACCTGTATGTATTTTTTCGAAAATTGCTTGTTGAAGGGAACATGAGGTTGTTAAAAAATGAAGAAACTGAGAAGAACATGACTAGAGGAAGAGGAAGAAATGAGATGTTAAGAAATTTCACAGTAAAAATTAGGGATTTTTTACTTTTACTTTCACTTTGTCAGTAATTTTATTAGTTTTTTAGCATTTATTTTCCTTTCTTGGGTTGTAATGTTAATGGACTTTATCTAGGAGTCCAAGTGGATCTTAATTTTACATTATAGTCCACCAATTTTTCTTTTCTTGGTACTAAATAGAGGCTATATGTCTTGATAGCCTTAGTGCGTGAAAAAAGGCTTAAGCTTCAACAATGAAAGGCGTATAATTTTTTCAGCTCCTAATAAGCTAGCCTCAAGGCTGCTTAGGTAGAAACGTAGCCCTAAGGCGAGCCTTTGAGGCTAACCTCGCAACGTTTTTTGAAATCATGATTATGAGTGCATTTAATGGACTGCTTTATGTACATTTTTACCAATAGATAAGTTAAGGGGGAGACGGAGTGAGCAGATTTAAAACACCATGTCTTACCATATAACATAAGGAGGGAATATTTGCTACATTTGTCTTGGAAGAGGGCGAAGTATCTACATGCGTTTAGCACTTGAACATGCTAAGTTATTTGAACTTGTTCTGCTGCTTTTGATCTCTTAATAAATAGGGTTAGTGTGATCAATAACTATGGAAGTCTTGTTCCTATTATGAAACAGTAATTTGTCTATTATTTTTTGTGGATATCTGAGGATAAGGGATTTGGATTTTTGCATTTTTGGGTTGGTTTTGTTAATAGTAAGGTTAGTATGAGAAATTTCTCGTACTTGCTTAGTGTTGGGTTAGTACGAGAAATTGGCCCCACTCCACTTTATTAAAAGCAAGGACCTATGGAAGTTGGGGATCTTCCCCAGTCAATATTGGATCAAACAATAGGGGGCCATAGTACTGATCTCTCTTTTTATTGATTCAATACAATAGGGAATATTATTCTTTGTGCTAGTCGTTCAATTTACAACTTACATTTAAGTTAATATACTCGATCCATTTTGCCTGTTTGTGATAGAGGTTAAGGAAAATGGGAATGTGTTGAGGGTATACTACCATTAGGTACCTGACCAAAAACTAAGACATTGTATTGGACCCAGGCTGCCACAAGTAAAGAGTATGCTACCAATACTTTTTACTATCAAACCTTCAAAATAGAGTGTAATTTACTTTTCTATCTTCGTAATCCAACCTATGTTTTCTTGAAATAAGGGAGGGAATGGGAAACAATGAATTGTTTTTGGTCTTAGCAACACTTTCCTTGAGCTTTTAACTACTTTTCATCAGTGAGCATTGTGAACATGCTTGCCTAAGTGCCTGTGTGTGTTGATTTATAATATAATTGGATACAAGTCCTACGATTCATGTTGTACAGATTAACATTAGATGATAACAGCCAATGTTCTATTTCTTAGTTTCAGACCACCAAGAAGAAGTTAAAGCACATCCTGTCCAGACTGTGCAAGCTGATCGAAAGGGTACTTTAGAAAGCATGTTTCACTTTTGCGAAACATTTTTTTTCTTTGGCCCTCTTAGTTTACTTATTTTGTCGAGTAGTTCTTATTATAAGGGCTTACCCATTACCTATGATGTCATGGTACTGACTTTTGGTTTCCAATTACAGCAAAAGAAAATGATATTCCATGTGCAGAAGATGAGTCGGATGATATGGAATTAAATAAGAAGCGACACTTGAATGTGGTGTTTATTGGCCATGTTGGTAAGCTTCTATTAACTATGTGAGGCGGTTTAAATATACCTGGCCTTTTTTGCAAACTGGTTTGCAGTTGCTTAATTTATATTGGTTTTGGTATTGTGAATTGGTGTGTGTTACAACAAACTGAATTCTGCTGATATCGCATTGATTCCATGGAGCATTCAATGAATAATTCCTAAGAATTTGTAGTAAAAATCATTATAGTATGTAGAATATAGTTATATGTTCCAAACTACATGATGTTGATTTTTCATTTTTTAATCCATAACAATCCTTTATTATCCCTTTCATCTGTTATGTAGTCTAAATGATTAATATGTTGTGTGGTTGCAGATGCTGGTAAATCCACAACTGGAGGCCAAATACTTTTTCTTAGTGGTCAGGTTGATGACCGCACGATCCAAAAATATGAAAAAGAAGCTAAGGATAAAAGTAGAGAAAGCTGGTATGATGACAATATTGTCTCTTTTCTCATAGACATAATTTTCTAGCTTTTAGGTAAACTACAGGTTCAGTAACAAAATTGGTGTATGTAGCATGAATTCTCCTTTGGGCTGTCCCTGCCTTATCTACGGGTGTATAGGTTTTTGATTAACAAAATATTTTGTTTCATTATATAAATATTTTTGATTTAACAAAAATATTTTGTTTGATCATATAAATACAAGAGAATAGGACAAAGGAGAGAACAATTGGAAAAAAAAAACCCTTTTGAATAATACCCCTAATTGACTGATGTGTGTTGGTAGTATTTTCTTTTTGGTTTTTTATTCTGTACTGAAGGAAAACACAACACATTGAATAATACCCCTAATTGACTGATGGGGTTTTCTTTTGTTTATTTAGCAAGTGGGAAAGCACGCCACTTGTTGAATAATACACCTATGTGGCCGATCAGTGCTCTTTTATTTAATTAAACTGAAGAAAGCATGCAGAAAGTTCAAAATAAAAGAAATTGCAATAGATTGCCAAAAAGAAAGTGTCAGTATGCAAGGCTAAGTGCTATGCCAATTGTCCTTGTTTCAAATTTTATGTATCTCTTTAAGCATACACATTCTAAATAATTTAGTAGCTAGAATTGAATTGAAGAAACTTGAATTATTTTTTAGTTTTTAAAATATTGAAAGTTATAACTTAGAAGCTGGGTTTAGTAGTGGGCATTGGATATTGTGGTGAAATGGTAATAATTGCCTCGGAAGCTGAAGCCTTTCTTCATATTATTTTGACAAGTTTTATTCTTCTGACCAATGTCATTCTATCCCATTTGTTTGAATTTTAAAATTATTGTGTCGATGGCTTTGGTAATATGCAACATTAACCTCAACTGTTCGCAGAAGTCCAAAATGATCCACTACATTTACGAGGCATTGTTCTATTTGCTTGTGTTTTTGTTGATTATTTCCAGGAAGTCTGATTATTTAACTAACTTGTTGGACAGGCTTTTGGATAGTCTTTCTGTTATTGAAGTATTAGTAACAGTTATAGTTCTCCAACTTTTTTATTTAACGAAAATGTTCTCTATTTTGCAATGTATTTTGGTTTAGTTGCTTTACTGAGCCTGACTTTTTATTGGTGGCAGGTATATGGCCTATATTATGGACACAAATGAGGAGGAGAGAGTTAAGGTATGATCAGATATGATGTGTTATCTGATATCATTATTATCAATTCATTATTGTAAGTGATATTCACACATTTCTATACTAGATTAGATAGATTGACATTGTGATTCTGGCTGTAGGGGAAAACAGTTGAAGTTGGAAGGGCTTATTTTGAAACAGAGACGACAAGGTTTACTATTCTTGATGCTCCGGTGCGTAAATTTTAGTTTGTATTTTTTTCATATATATTCAAAATTACTTATTATGTTTAGGAATTAGAATGGTTTATCATGTTTCATAACATATGCAATGTGGCATTTCATCATAGAAAAGATGAACGATTTTGTTGTTTTTAAAAGCTCAAAGCTTTATTGGGTGATTTTAGAGCTTTGAGTAGCTGTTTCCTTGGTATTTCATTAAAGATGTGGCATATTTTTTGGTGCATCCTATTGTAAGTGGACTACTAATCCATCTTATAATTATCACATATGTTAATATAATATATTGATTCTTACAAAAAAAGAAAGAAAGATGTGGCATACTTCTTCCATCATGTTAGCTTCAAGGTTTTTTTTTTTTTTTTGGGCTAAAGGAGCCTTTGTACATAAGGTTTCTATTTTGTCTTAATAATTTATTGGCATTAACAATAGTCCAGTCTTCTGATGAGAGAGTTTTGTTGTAAAAATCGAGAGTGGGTGGGAAGTTGGTAGTATTGCATTGAGTAACAAGGCTTTATTGTTGGCTTTTGTTGTTTCATTTTGCAATTTTTAATTTGGCACAAAGTCGCCTTAACTAGTATAGGATGGATGAGAACATGTTTCATTCTAGTTTGGAGGGATGTTGGTTGGATTATGATTGGTTTTCATAATGCTTTAGAAAATTTTCTGGTATTTGGTCTTTTAACATTAGGAGGAGCTTAAATAGTTGGGAGATTCAAAATTTTGCTTGGTTGTTATGTTGAGGTATAGAATTCATCTTTGTCCTTGTCAGATTCATAGGTGTTCAGAGATGTGTTCTTTGTGTTTTCCTGCTGGTCCTACTTTGAATATCTGGTTGATAATCATACCGGACCAGATTTTGAGCATCTATTCAGTTACATAATTCTTCTTCCCAATAAGGTTAGGGTTTTCCAGTGGTTGGTGTTCTGTTTTTGTGAAATAAGCTGTTGGAAAGCTTGATGTTCATTTGGCAGCTCCACCTGATTGCAAAACTTTTATACTGGAAACATTAAACTGGGGTGGTTGCAAAGATGTTGATGTAACAGACTAACTGCAGCGCTTTGGGTTGTTTGAACTGAGTTGCAGCACTTTCTGGTACAACTTTTCATATCTGATTTCCTTGTGGGCTGCTGCCTCCAAAGATTTGCAGATCTCATGTAATATAATATGTCATTTGGAAGCATGTGCAGTGTAATGTTTTTGGACTAGAAGGTTTTGGCTTTAGTTGTGCTCTTTGTTTCCTAGCTGCTGGTTTCTTTAGTTCAGTAGTGTGGCATATTGGCTTGCTTTTTATAATTTGTTAATTTTGTATTTGTACTGACGTTTCTTGTTTGTAATATAGGGGAAGCAATTTTGGTTCCTTGTATTGACTTCTTGCCTCCTTTTGACATTCGTTTTGATTATCTGATTTGACAGATTGCCTTTTTTGGTTAATGTTGGTATCATATGTTTATTGTTAGCTATTCTATTTGGTACAGGGTCACAAGAGTTATGTACCAAATATGATAAGTGGTGCATCTCAGGCTGACATTGGAGTTCTTGTAAGTATATTCTTTTTCTTCAGTCTCTTGGTTTGATATGAAATATAAGTGTTCTACAAATATCTGAAGTTCAATTTCTAATGTTCGCATATAATTTTATGGAAAAACATTGATGGTTTTGTATACATATTGTCTTCTTTTAATAAGGTTATTTCTGCTCGGAAAGGAGAGTTTGAAACTGGATATGAGAGAGGTGGGCAGACCCGTGAACATGTTCAACTTGCAAAAACATTAGGTGTTACAAAGCTCATTGTTGTTGTGAACAAGATGGACGATCCAACTGTTAATTGGTCTAAAGAAAGGTGTTTTGTCTAATCTCTGGTATGGTTTACTTGCAGCTGCTTACTTGTAATACAACATACTCATGCTATTATTATTGCTCAGATATGATGAAATCGAGTCTAAAATGGTTCCGTTTTTGAAGTCATCAGGATACAATGTGAAAAAAGGTAACCAATTATTTTTGAATTTTTTTTCTTTTGTTTAGTTTTACTTGATAATTCTAAAATTTTCACCTTTTTTGGCTTCTCGAGGGGATGCTAGACACCTGTGTATCTTTATATGTTGTGATATTAATTATTAAAAGCAATTTGTTTCGGTTCTCAATTAGCTAAACCCGATTTCCCTTAAGTTGTCCGCTTGCAAGCCTGTTGACATGAGCAGCTTGTGATTAGGATGGATTATCTTTGTATATCAGGAATTGTATATTTTTCTCAATTGTAATGTGGAATTGCATTGATATGGCATGAGTGTAGTGGATTTGATTGTTTGATTGTTTGGTAAGGATCTCAACAACAATCTTCCATCTTATTTTGTTGAAAAGCTTGCGATCATTTTGATGTCCAGAAAGTTTATTATTTACCGTCTTTTAATAGGAAAGTTAAAATAGACTACTTGGTATTGCATTAGTTGGCAACTTTTTAAGCCATACAACTTGGTGATGAAGCTATCTTTTAGTATATTTTAGTAATTGCTCAGCTGTACTATCTTAATATAAGATATAACTACATTTGTTAAGTCTTACACGCTTGTTTTATTAATTATGCTTTGGTTATAGATGTTTTGTTCCTGCCCATCTCTGGTCTTCTTGGTGCAAACATGAAAACCAGAGTGGATAAGAAAAAATGCTCTTGGTGGAATGGTCCCTGTCTTTTTGAAGCTCTTGATTCTATCGAAGTTCCACCACGTGATCCTAAAGCTCCATTCAGGTATATTTTGTTATATTTCTTCTGAAATTGTATTCATTATTTGCTTGTTTTTTTCTTTAACCTCTACTTCTCTCCACATGTTTTTTGAACTTGTTTTTTGTTACGGTACCTCACGTCCATGCTTTCTTTTGTAGTCCAGTTTGTTCTGATTTCAAATAATGTACCTTGTGGATTATGCTTTACCTTTAATTTTTTTATGAAGATTGTTTTCATTATTTGTAGAACTGGGACCTGCTGTTTTTGTTCTCCCTTTTCATTTTATTATGAACTATGAATTTGGCACTTTAACTGTGACGACCTCAGTTTTGAATCTGAAATTGTTTTTGTTAACGTGCATCAGGCAATGAATTTTCTATTGGTTACTTTATGCTACTTTTCTTATTTGCTCTGAGACCTTTGGAATGGTGTAGCTTCTGTAGCACTTTCGGCTTATCTTTTCTGCTTCTAATCCCTAGCACCTGTAAACTTTTTTTGTGTTCTGACGGTTTATTAGATGTTCCATGTACCACATATATTGCCAGAGGAAATCCCCAGATGTATCCTATATATACCTGCACCATTTTTCATTGAAGTTTATTCTTCCATAGTTAAAATTACATGATAAACTGATAATTAACATTGAAAATTTGATTTGTAGGATGCCTATTATAGACAAATTCAAAGACATGGGAACTGTTGTAATGGGAAAAGTAGAATCTGGCAGTGTGCGTGAAGGTGACTCATTTCTGGTCATGCCAAACAAGGTTTTATTCTATTCCTCTTCTTTCTTATATATATGCATAATATTTTCTTTGTTACAGAGATTGATATTTTAGATGCTATTTGCCAGGATCCTGTTAAAGTTCTTGCTATATTTGTCGATGATGATAGAGTCAAGCGTGCTGGGCCTGGTGAAAATCTACGGATTAGATTATCAGGGGTTGAGGAAGAGGATATTATGTCTGGTTTTGTTTTATCAAGTGTTGGTATGTACTTTTGGTATTTGTGAAAATCTACTAATCTTGTGCCCTGATTATACCATCATGACTTATTATCTTGTATGTTATATATGTTTGTTTTGTGTATTAAATTTGTGGCTTGGAAATTTTCTCTTCATGCAGCAAATACGATACCTGCCGTCACTGAGTTCGTTGCTCAGTTGCAGATCCTCGAATTGTTGGATAATGTACGAACATATAAGCTTTTTTGCCATATTATGGCATTTATGAAATATGTAATGTTTTATTGATTTATTTACCTAAATACTGCACATGGTGGTTTGTGTAGGCAATTTTTACAGCTGGTTATAAGGCTGTCTTGCACATACATTCCGTTGTTGAAGAGTGTGAGATTGTTGAACTGCTTCAGCAAATTGATCCCAAGACAAAGAAACCTATGAAAAAGAAAATATTATTTGTAAAAAATGGTGCTGTTGTTGTTTGCCGTATTCAGGTTAGCTTCAATTTAGTTCTGAACATCCCAGTGTTCTGTTTGTTTTGTCATGAAGACATAAATGCCCGAAATGGGTTTTTAACCAACCTCTAAGTCCGAGGAAATGTAGGAGCAGGTTTATTGAACAAGTTTTTCTACGTAGTAAATTATCTGCCGACATGTACTTGACAGCAACTGCAGATATTTGCAAAGTTTTATTGATGTGCTATGCTGTCTGTCCCTCTGCTTTCTGGCACATAATAGTGAATACTCTTTCTGTCTTACTACTACTTGAGCTTGAGTTTTAAAATTTTGACTGATTTGGTCCACATCTACATACTGCAGACATGTTTTGCATGCTGCCAGCACATATGGAATAAAGTTTTATTAAAGTACTTGTATGTTTCCATTCTGTCTATTTGGATCTCCTTATGTTATTTTTCTCACAGGTGAGCAACACGATATGCATTGAGAAGTTCTCAGATTTTCCACAACTGGGAAGGTTTACCCTTCGTACTGAAGGTGGTAAAACAGACTGCCATTTCTTTTTCTGATGTGTTTTATAACATATGGTCTCTCATGTTGAGTATATAAATTTTTTACAGGAAAAACGATAGCTGTGGGCAAAGTTACTGATCTTTCTTCGTTGAGCACCTAGAATCGTTTTTGTTGAGTAGGTTAGAATCTCTATATGCTTCAGTTTTGGTTTTTTCTTTTAAATTAATTTTCTTGATATTATTTTTGTCACCTATGCTGGGTTGGCTGTATTATATTTTTGTTGGTGGCCTTTTCCCAGGAAGCTTGAACTTCAATAGAATTTCTTCTTTAAAGTTTGTGTTAATTATACTATTAATTGCAGGAGTCTGTTTCTGGCATGAGCACTTTTACAACTTGTAATTTTTAAAGGGTTTTAATTTTATAATGCTATTAAAAAGTAACTCTGGATGAGATGCTCGATTGCCATTAATCTAACCATTACAATTGCCTTTTGTTTTGATGGATCTAGTTTAGCCTTGTGGTAAATCTTAAGAAATATCGGTATGTTGTTTACAAGGAATCTGGCATGTTGTTTTATTGCAAAATTTCCCATACTATGATATAATAGTGAAAGCTTTCATCTACTAGGCTACCAACTATGATCCTATAGTTTTCAAGTGTACTCGTGTTAAAGATGGGACTACTAGCTGAAATAGAAGCATCTTCGGGTCCTAGAATCACACAGCTTTTGTTGATATATTAATTTAGCTAGTAATTAGCAGGCGGTCATCATTTTCTGCATGACAAATGCGTACTCCAAATACGTGACATTTAAAGATAGTTTTATGCCTTTTATTGTAATTTGTGATTCGATTTTGTATTTTATGCAAAATTTTGTTAATGCTTCTTATGTCTCTCATTAATTTTCTGGCAGACGAGAAATATCAGGACATTTTATTTGAGGGAAATTCCAGTGGCAGCATTAGGTTTGTTGTAGTGGAAGATTTCTTGTTCATGGAGCTGTATTGATTCTCATATTTGCGTGGAGTACATTGTAACTATTCCTGCTGCTAGTGTGTTTAGGAATGGGCCTTGTTTATCAGTATTATTTTCGTCAGGTTATGGTTATTGAGAGCTCTTAAATCACCCATTCTCACCTTGATTTTGTTCGAGTTATCTGATGGGTTTTGTTAAATCTACTTAATTGTAGTGAATGCCCACTGGTTTAGCCATATGAATTGCACTATGAGTACTGATAAGTTAAATGGGAAACAAATTAGTAATATGTGCTCATACTTATTACCCAAGGTTCATCTTTACAACTATGGTTATACAACTTGAGCATATTACTTGTACATTTGGGCAATAAGCATATAAAAAAGGTTGTTTGTGCTTAAAGTGGGTATATAAATCAATTTTCACAATAATATTGCATATTGCAATTATCACAAAGAACAGCAATTATCGTCCCCTTTTTTTTGTTCTTCAAGTGATTATCTCACTATAAAGTGAGGAATTAATTTTAGTTAACTCCATGTACTAGGAGTGACATATTTCCAGTTCATGTGTAACTTAAAATTTTTAATTTCATAGAACTGGTTTCTGTTTTGCCAAAAGTAAAGAATGAAGTAAGATAGGTGACGACTTGCATAGAGTTCTTAAAATAATGCAACCTAGATCATACTGTGCTCAATTGCTCATAATAAAAATTGAAATTCAACCAGAATGAATTTAGTCAGTCTTATGTGAAATACATTTCTTTTAGTTTTCTCTTTAATATTAATGTTAAATATGTCAACGTATTGGATCAGACGTGTGTTTGTGTGATCAATAAAAAGGTAATAATGGAATTCGAATTTTTTCCACTCCCTTTGTTTTATGTAGTTCTTGCACTTGAAAAGAAATAAAGGTTGATTTACGTATACCATTTTCATTCTCCCATTATACACCTATAAACTTTTTTTGAAGTAACAATTTCACGTTTTCCATTTTATTTCTCTCTCTTTTTTTTTTTTTTATAACCTAATTACAAATGTGGTGTTTTAATAATTGTGTTTTTTAACCCGGGCATGTGTAGCCAATGGTTTATCATCCAAAAAATATTGCTTTGTTTTCACAAAATTAGTTACAAAAGTATTTATTATGTTATGATTAATCATTAATTACTATTGTTATTGCACTGCATAAATAAATCAATATTTTAATTGCTTATTATTTATCTAACCCCGAATTCTATGTTAAATGGATAGTAAAGTAAAAAGTTATCATTCTACTTGGTAATCCCATTAGATTGTTAATTCTTTTTAACAAATGTCAATAAATTCCACCGGCAAGATAGAATCCATCATATTTGTGTTAGAAAATTAATATAACTTTTTACTTTTATATAAATAGGAAAACACACTCAATAAATTTTGAATGACTTTTTCCCACATTTTAATTAACTTAAAAATGTATACATATTATTAATTTAATAATAAATTTTTGTTAAGAGTGAATATAATAATTGATAAACTAACGACCGAAATTGAGTTAAGCTGAATTGATTTTTATATTTTATAGGTCCAAATAGATTAATTTCGGTTTTCAAAATATAAAAACTGACTTATGTTGGATCGATTATGATTTTAAAGTTTGTAAATCGACATATAACTGAACCGACCTATATATTACCAATATATAGTTATTTTTTAGTTTTGTAAATATATAGTACATATGTAATATATTTATGGTCATCAAGTTAATCTTTTATATCAATTTAAAAGATGAAGTAACTTATTTTTTTTTTTTCTAATGTTAATTTTTTATAAATATTTAATAAAATTAATAAATCTAAATTATTTTTTTCTCCAATTTTAGATCTTTACCTATTTTAAAGAGTTATTCTTTACCTGAGATTGATATACAATTTTAGTTTAAATGCTAATGTATAACTTTTTTGAATTAAATTGTTAATTAAATGTTTTTGATTTTTTAATTGAAAATTTAATAAATACTTAATAAATATAAGACATTACCTGTATAAAACATGTACTTTTGCATGTGTTGTCTAAAGTAGGGGTGAGCAGCGGATCGAAACTGCCTGTTTTTCACTAATCCGAATCCGATCCGATCCGAAGCAGATTTGAAGATTTCTAATCCGAATCCGATCCGATAATGTAGTCAATTCGAACCAATCCGAATCCGAGCAGATCGAATTTTTCGGATCGGATAGATCGGATTGAGATTATAATTTATTTTTTATTATTATCATTTATAAAACACAATATATACTAATATTTAAATTTTAAATTGATATATTTTTTAGTAAAATTTATTTATTTATAGTCACAACTTATATAATTAAAATAATAAAAAGTATACTGTTAAATATTATTAAATTATTATAGAGAATTTAACATTTTTATTTTTTTTAAAATTAAAATAATAATTTAATGTAATTGTGGTATATATAATATTTAAATATAATACATTAAAAATAAATATGCATTTATTTATAATTTTAATAGTAATTCAGTCCGGATCGGATTGCAGCGGATTATAAAATTTGTCAATCCGAATCCGATCCGAATCCGAACGGATTGTATACTTTTCAATCCGAATTCGATCCGATCATAAAATATGTCAATTCAATCCGATCCGAATCTGACGGATCGGATCGGATTTATTAATTTAAGCAGATTGATCGGATTATTTGCTCACCCCTAGTCTAAAGTATCATTTTCTATTTTGAAAAATTTTATTTTTGATAATTTTATTCAATTATTCAATAATAAATCAATTATTTTATTAATATATATGTGCTTATATGTAATTTTATCTTTAATAATTTTTATTTAATATAAGTTTATCTAATTGTTCAATAATAATCCATTATTATCGAATGTTGTGGATCTTGTGCGAATTTGGACTTCACTTTAAGAAGCTATTATTATTAATTTAATATTTAATAATAATAAATAGTGATATAAATTATATTATTATATATATTTTTTTATATTTCATTTTTTATTTTAGACAATCTTTGATTATTTTTTTTAGAGAAAATTTTATTCAATTATCTAATTTGTTGGAGTCCACGTTACGAAACCATTATTACTAATTTAATATTTATTAATAATAAATATAATCTAAAATCATAAAATTTACATTAATTATAAAGAATTTTTTATAACAAATATTAATAAATTCATGTTTATAATTAAATAATATAAAATACATGCATTTGATTAAAATAGGGTTAGCAAATCATGCCTATGATTAATATAATATATATATATTTTTAAATCTATTCCCTCTTTAGTTGTTTTTTACCCTATGTATTTTATTCTTGGATTAATAAAATTATGAGTAAATAAAATTTTTGACCACCGAACTTATGAGAGTTGTTACAAATATATCAGCGAACTTTTTTTGTTACTTTCATACCACCAAATTTTTCGATTGCAATAAACTTATTATTGATGTTAAAAACCTAATGAGGTTTAACGGAAAAGTCACATATGCATCTAATATTCCTAAGTGTAATGTCGTTTGTTACTCCAAAGGTTAATCTCCTAAATCAGAGCTCTAAACCTGCTTTAATCTCTCCATCGATCAATCCCATTTTCAAGAACAACATTTTCGTTAACGAGTTACAAGAAAATGAAAATAATTAGTAATACTCTTAAGCTGCTTGAAATTGCTATCAAACTGAGCTCTGCCAATCTTAAGAAACTTGAAGACTTGATCACCAGCTTCTGCTGCCTTATCAAAATTGTCCTTAATGGCATCTACTAACTCCTTGAGATCCTTGTGCCTCACCACTCATCTTCATATCTGAGATCTCATGGTTCTTGTAACTCGTTGTCGAATCATACCATTTCTCCGACTTGCTCGTACCATTGCATCCTTTGGTGGAGCTAGATAAGGTGGCAAGGAAGCTACAGTTTTAGTTGTAGCAATTGATTCTGCTCGAACAAATGATCCAAAATTTGACCTGACATCTATATAGGTTATGGAACCCTTTTCAAGCTGCTCATCATCATCAGAGGAAGAGATGTTGGGGCTGTAATGGTCACCTCACTTGCTACAATAGACCTCTTCTCTCTCAATCTTGATGAAGTCGTGTTTAGGATGGTGATGGTTTTCGCATTTCGATTAAAAGAAATCGTACTCTGATGTCTCGATTTCGATCTCGTCGAGTTACAAGAGTGACTTTGAACAAGTATAGTGTGAGAACATGATTATTATTGTGGTAAGATACATTGGTTAATGTTTAGTGAGAATAGCATAAGAACGTGACACATTATTGTTGAGAAATTTTATGAATATTTGAGAAAGATTTATAAATATATTAGTGCGTGTAACCAAACAGTTATGTTAATGAGTGAATTAAGTAATTGAGATAAAAACATGTCAAAGATTAAGTGGACCCTAAATCCTAGATTGTCTCCGTTGTATTGATTTTGAGTGAAAATTGTGTTAGTTATTTTAGCTCAGCTCTTAGTAACTAGTTTTTAAATAATTGAACGGTGGTTTTTGTGTTTATCTAAATAGTATAAATTGTGCAAAATTAGTAGTCTTTTATAAAGTTTATAAATACTACTTGTGGAAAAGATAATTACTTGTCAATTTATTACTCGAATGATCTATTATGTACTTATGGGTTTGCATAAATATCAAAGGTAAAATCAGTAAAAGTTACATGAATATTTGTATTATTTAGAGAGTTGTTTTCAATTAAGATTTTAATCATTTTAATAGACTTTTAAAATCCAAGTGTTTTTAGTTACGATTTTTAAAATCTCATTTTGAATTTTATAGAACTTAAAAAAAAAAAAAAAAAAATCGCATGTATTTAAAAAGTTATTAAAATTATTTTAAAAATTTATGAATTTTGATAATTTTTTTAAGTTAAAATTATATTTAGAAAAAATACAACTCATTTTCTTCAACTTGCAAAATTTCTAGAGATTTATAATGATTTTGATTATTATTACTTCTTTAACATTCTCTATTATTGGTTTAACTATTATCAACAAAATTTATGAAATAAATCTATTACAATTCACAATACTTGAGAATTTAAAAGAATTATTAAAATTTCATTAAAAAAACCTTAAAATTTATAATTTTTTTTTAAAATAACATTGCACACCTTTCATTTACATATCTTACAAAATTTTGGTATTACTGAGTTATAACCAATAAGACTAAAATTTATAGCTCTTTAAAATTGTATTAAAATTCTATATTAATACATCATATTTAGGGAACATTCATTCATAAAATTAAAAATATTAATTGATTAATAAAAACAATTACTTGAAATATAAATTAGGAATATGAATAATATTTATTATTATTTTATTCGCTAATTTTTACGGAATAAAAAATGAATGAGTGAATAAATTTTTTTTCTTTTCAAAATACTCTCCATTTAGCAATATTTTTTTTTATTAGTAATTGAGAAGGTTTTTTTTCCAGTAAATATATATTAAATATTATTCTTTTAGAGTAAAAATAATTACTCTACTCCAATGATTGCTTATTTAAAGGAAATAAGTAGCCAAATGATTTACAATTTTTAACTTTAAAACTTCAAACAATAGAAAAATAAAAAATACCTATTTCTTAAGTCTATTTTAAGGTATTAATTTTTATGGGTTGGTCTAGTTCGAATTGGCTTAAATTTAATGTGTATTATGAACTGTCAATCTTAATTCAAAACGAATTTAATTTGTGTCATGAACTGTCAATCCTAACTCAAATAAAAAAAAATTGGGTTGGCCCAAACTAACTCGAGTTGACCCAAACTTTTATTTACGTCTATTAATTTATCTTTTTTACCTTATTAAACTTGATGTTAATTGAAAATATTATAAATTTTTTTATAATTTTTAATCTGATTAGAATAATAAAAGCTTTGAACCAAATTTAATGCATTATAATAACATTTAATATATAAATAAAAATTTTGTTATAAGTTTTTACAAAATTAAAAAGTAAAAGTTTTAAATTCATGATTATACTATAAAATAACTCAAGAAACTATTACATAAAATTAAAGTAAATAAATATTTTATATTTAAACTTCATATAATTATGATTAGTAATAACATAATATATTTGCACATATATTAGTAAGAGAAATACAACAAATTTTTTATGACACAAATTAACAAATTTAATTTATAAAAAATAATAGTAATAATATATAACAATAATTATAATTATTTTTTTTTTGTATTATCGAACTCAATTTTAATTTTTTTGTGTTTTTTCATGTTGAATTCATATTTTTTTTAATTTGTGTTTGATTTGAAAAATCAGACTACAGCATGAAATTTTGTCTAAAATGGGCATATCTCTTATAATAGTTTAAAAAAAGGCTCATTTGTATTTTTGTTTAAAAATTGGCAAATTTTAATTCTCCAAACCAATTGCCGGTTAAAGGCGGTCCTTTAAAGGCTTTATTTCATTTCTCACCAAAGAACCTATTTTTTTTTCCTTGTCTTTCATTCTCTGTGCTACCCCTGATTTTTCTTCTCTGATTTTCTCTCTATTTCTTCATTACATTAGGCGAAACTTTCAAATTTCAGATTAATGATATTAATTATTTGGATTGGGTAGATTAATGTTGATTTTATTGGCATGCAAATGCTGAAATTTTTTCGTATATTTGTAGACTATTTGGGAAGCCATTGTTGGTTTCGAGATTGATAAATTTTTGAAAAATTGCCAACTATTTTGATTGTTTGTTGAGAAACTGATTTGGGTGTTATTTAATGAGATTTCTGGTTGAGAAATTGTATTGGCTTTTACCTCAATGAATCATCTTAAATCGAAATCTACCTACTAGTAATTAATGTAATGAACTCTGCTATTGTTTATATCCATACACAAAATTTCAAAGAAAGGCAAACTAAATTAAAACGTCCCTAAAATACGTTGGTATATTTTCTGTATATTTCAATATATTTTAGTGAATTTTGTTCTATTTTCTAAATGTTGATATTGTTATTATATTTTGAAATATTTTAATTTAATTTTGGTACTTTTGGAATATTTTGGTATATTTTTTTATATATTTTGGTATATTTTAGTGAATTTTGTTATATTTCTTAAATGTTGATATTGTCATTATATTTTGTTATATTTTGATTAAATTTTAGTACTTTTGGTATATTTTGATATAATTTAGTATATTTTAGTGAATTTTATTATATTTCTTAAATGTTGATATTGTTATTATATTTTGGTATATTTTAATTTAATTTTATTACTTTTGGTATACTTTGGTATATTTGGTGATTTATGTTATATTTCATAAATGTTGATATTATTATTATATTTTGGTATATTTTCATGTGATTAATATAGAAAATTTTGCTATATTTTAGTATATTTTGGTATATAAGTTATATGCTGATATAGTTATTAAATAATTTATATATTACTTTTGGTATATCACTTCATATATTAATTAAATTTTAAGTATATTTGAATTAATAGTTGCTGATTCTTTTTATACATTTTACATAATGAAAAGCCTTAGTATTCTAATCATTCATAGTTGTAAGTGATTGAAGAAAGATGACAAAAAAGTATATCGAGAAGGTGAAGGTTCAGTGATAAGGATAAGAAAAGGATTTAAGTATAATGACATTAAATATAAGTATTTTCTAAAGTTGAAGATCGATAAGTACAAGTATGAAATTTCAATGAGATACATCTATAAAAATGATCTGACACTACCTACTGTTTTAATAGGTGATGATAAAGATCTTGATCAGTTTTTTAACCTTCAAAGCAAGGTTGTTATATATGTCACAAAAAATGAGATAAAATCTGTAGATATAAGTCACTCTATTTGCTATGAACAACTTCTTAATGCTAGAGGTCGTCCTTTAAATTACTTGAGTATAATCATACACACGATAGATCTTCAAATCTCAATACAAATTGTGATAATATTTTTCGTAGTATTGGTGATGATGGAAGTGTTGATCGCTCTTCAATTCTTAGGTAGATGGGTGATGATAGACATCTTCATATATTAGAGAGTATGAATTAGAAGTTGGTCTTGTTAACAAAAATGTGGATCATGACATGACCTCAATGCCATCAATACAATCAATTCAGAATTGTACAACCACATTAGTTCAACTTTTAGGGTCATTGTAGGAGCTCAATCTGAAAATGGTTTATCCCAATCTAAAGGAAGAACTGTACTTGGGGGGCATTAATGAAGTACATTCTGGTCCACCAAGTACACACATAGAGATTATTTCAAATGGTGATGTTTGCTCGTCTGTGCCACATGTAGAGCTTGATTTGAAAGTTGATCAAGTCTTTGACAGTAAGATAGATTTCACTACACATGTCGGGCTTCATGCCATAAGAAACAGATTTGAGGACATTGACAAGCAAGAAAGACTGTGTTGTGATAAAATGCATTCAATCTAGTTGTACTTGGATGATTATATGTAATAGAATTACTGGCTCAGATTGATTCAGGGTAAAACAGTTTGAATCAAGACATACTTGTGATTCTAACAAGTATATGAGAAAAAATAAGACAGCGACCTCAAGAGTGATAGCAAATGCCATTAAAATGAAGTTGGTGCGACTCGAAAGAATTTATAAGCCGAAAGACATTATTGATGATTGTCAGAATGAGTTTGAGATTGAGATTAGTTACACCACAACATACAGGTCACGTTTGGTTGGTTGTAATGGAAAAGGGAATGTAATTGATTCAGCACATTATAATATTTAGTTGTATTAAATACATGTAATGTAATCAATTACATAAAGAGAAGGAAAAGTCATTACACAATCTAATACAAGGAAAAGTCATTACATTATGCCTCTGCCTCTTGCGTCTCCCTCCTCCGTGCCCCTCTACCATCCGTGCGCGTTCGTGCCGTTCGTCGCATTCAGCCTTCCGTTCGCCTCTACCTTCCGTCACGTTCAGCCGTCCGTCACGTTCGTGCGCCTCTACTGTCCGTCATGTTCAACCGTCCCTGCGTGTTTGTGCACCTTTGCCTCTGCCTCTCGCGTCCATGCGCCCTTGCCTTTGTCCGTCGCGTTCTGCCGTCCGTGCACATCTGCCTCTCGCGTTCTGCACATAATAAGGTTACTTTTTTTATCAACATTTTTTTGCTGAAATTGTTGTGATTAAATTTTATTAGTTGTTGTTATGAATTGCTGAAATTGTATATGCTGAATTTTTTTTTGTTATGATTAATTTTTTTGCTGAATTGCTGAATTTAAAATAATTATATAATTTTAAAGAATATATTTTATTTAATTTAGGAAATAATAGTAAAATGAAATTATTTAAACTTCATTGAACATGGAGGTATTAATGTAATATTATTGTATTTTTCATTCCATTACAATGGTCAAACCAAACACTGTAATACTGATTTCTTTTTTTATTACAATGGCTAAACCAAATACTGTAATAGTAATACTATTTTCTTTACATTACATTCCATTACAATTACAATTACAATTACGATTACATTCAGTGAACCAAACGTGACCACAGGTCTAAAGAGAAGGCTCTCAGGTTGCTATGGGGCATTGAAAGGGTTTCTTTTCTCAAGCTTCCTTCCTATTGTCATGTTCTGAAGGAAAAAAATCATGATAGCTTCACAAAGATTTAAGTATTTTTTCATGGCACTAGGTCCATCTATTGGAGGATTCTTATCTTGTATAAGACATGTCATTACAGTTGATGGTGCATTTCTATCTGGTAGGTATGCTAGGACATTGTTTGTAACAAATGGTTCTGATGAAAATAACAACATATATCCAATTGCCATTAGAGTTGGAGATTCAGAGAATAATGAAGCCTGGGAATGGTTTTTGTTAAAACTATCTCACATAGTTGGGCACATTCACGACCTTGTTATTGTTTCGGATAGACACCAAAGTATTATTCAAGCTGTTCCGAAAGCATTTCTCAATGCATTGCATGGTTATTGTGCATTTCACATGGAGATGAATTTAAACCACAAATTAAGAAACCTGACATTATACCTTTGTTCAGATGTTGCACAATGGCATATACAAAGCGTGAATTTGACAAGTACATGGGAGATTTGAGAGAGATCGATCCTTTGATAGAAAAGTACCTATTGGAAGCAGGTATAGAGAAGTGGTCAAGATATCATTTCTCAGGAAATAGATAAGAGATAATGACCACGAATGGTTCAGAATCATTTAATAATGTCATGAAATCAACTCGTGAATTGCCCATAACTATACTTGTTGAGTATTACCGTAGCTAAATACAACAGTAGTTTGTGAAACATAGGGACATTGGAAGAAAATGGGGAACTCGATTCCTTATCGATGAGGTTGAAGCAATTATGTGTGCAAATCACATTAAGTCCTTAAGGTACATGATTTTCAGGATTAATGCACATGTTTTTCAGGTAATTCATTCGTTCACCACTTCAAGTGACTATATGTTTATCTATTTTCATTTAAATTAATGTAGATACATGTAATCTAAGATGTTATTCGTTATATAATGTAGTAAGCTTTGATTTATATGAAATTAGGTTATACATGATGACACTAGCGACGAAGTTGATCTACTCAACAAAAGTTGTAGTTGTAGGGAGTTTGATGTTCACAAGATCTCACGTTGTCATGCCATAGCAGCCGCACGGTTTCAAGATGTTGATGTCCATTCCTTTGTTGATCTGAAATACACCATAAATTGTAATATTATTGCATATGCAGAGTCCATATTCCCTACAACTGACAATGGTGAGTGGGACATTCCACTAGAGATAATAAAGCTAGTTGAACTTCCTCCTAACACTAAGAAGAAGTCTGGCAGATCACGAAAACGACGCATACATTCACATGGGAAAGTAATTAAAAATGTCATCTTATGCAGTAGGCGTGGAAAGAATGGTCATAATTTGAGGACTTGTAATGTGTTCTTTCAGATGATTGTAGAACTTTCACTATCTTCTCATCCTTAAACGTACAGATAAGACAATTGATATTATGCGAAGTGTAGACAAGGCTATATAGACAAAGGTATGTTTAGGGTGTACTCTTTCGTATATTTTAATTTAATATTCAGAATTTTTGTATATTATACCAAGGTATACTTTTGATTTTGTATTTTGGTATATTAGGTTAATTTATAGATATAATTATTATATTTATTATATAAGATAATGACTGATATAATTATTCTGATTTATTTTTGAACGGTACAATTATTCAAGCTTACTGAAATGTCAAGCCAGAAAGGGATCATCTACTACAATATGACATCGCTGTAGGAACATCAATTGAAGTTTAAGTTGTAGTAAATTTGCAACTGTCATTATAGTTTTGAATTTCATCCTTCATTTATGAAATTTGATGTTTCAGACATTTGTATTAATCCAATGTATACTAAGATGATGACTTAGACCTGCCATAATTTGCTAATTATTATTATAGTTATTTACCTGATATAAGTATTGTCAAAATATTCGTTATAATATGTTTTCTAAAGAAATAAAATGTACATTTTAGTATATTTAGGTATATTTTGAAATACTCATATAATACTTGTATCAATTTTTATGTAATATACTGAGTGTTTACGTAATTATATCAAAATATATTAAAATATGTCAAAATATACTGAAATATATCGAAATGTATCAAAAAATACCAATTGATATATTTTGGTATATTCATATAATACTTGTATCAAATTTTGTGTAATATACCGAATTATACTCGTCGACATACCGAAATATATCAATTGATATATTTCGATATATTCATACAATACTTGTATCAATATACATAAATATACTGAAATATATTAAAAAATGTCAAAATATACCAAAGTGTATATTTAGTATATTTCGATATATTTATACAATATTCGTCCAATCCCTAAATCAGCTATATTTAAATATATTTTATGTATACTAAATGTATATTTTATGTTAAATTTCCATAAATTTAAGTTACATTTTTGGCTTATTGCAGCCACAATGTTTTATGTTTTATTAACTGCTATGATGAATTAAACATATGTATCATAATTGATATATCGAATGAGATACAAAATAAATCAGTATCCATATCAATAAACATATAATTTCATAATATTGAGATAAAAAAAAGTTCACCAAATAGGATAAATTTGACATCAGTTTTCAAATGTACTAAAATATAAAAACAGGGCATATGTTCTGTACTTATAGTACAATATAGTTGTTGTCTGCAAAGAAAAGATCACAATACAATTTCTTCTAGAAGAATTCAATACACTCGTCGTTAATGTCAGATAAGAGCTTGTCATTAACCATGTACTCGATGAACTTTAATGCATATATACCACAATCTCTCTAGTATAATGTGAAAGAAATTATAACATTGAACTTCAATAAGAGTCATAATGAAATAATGCACAATTATAGATTTTTTTTTCTCATAAAAATATATTTACATTTCAACTTGTTGTGGAACATTTATTGCGTTACTAGAAATAGGCCATCGATCAATGATTGGATATCTACAAATATTTATGTGTTTTAATAATTTAGGGATCATTACACATAAGTTTTGGAATCTTGTCTTAAGAGATCCATCCCTTATGTGTTTCGGAAGTGAATCGTACACATGAATATGTTGTTGTCTTAAGTCTAAGTTTAATCCAATCCAATGTCCATTTTCCAATAATATTTCATATATGTAGTCCCCCCGAGTCCATGGCTTTCCAAAATTAGGACGCAAGCCTAATTCAAAACAAAAGCATGTACATAAATTAACTTATATACAGATAAGTCCATTAATGTAATGAATTCAGAAAGTTTTAGTTAACCTGTCACGAAATTCAACCATTTTTTTCCAGAGTTCCAAAATGTATGTTGATTTTGTATAGAAAATTTCTTCCATTCAACTGCACTGAAGTCAATGTATGCCTCCATTTTCATAAAATTTTTAGGAGCAACATGGCAAAAAATTCAACAGCAGGACATTTAAACGCAATTAAATTTAGAACAATTAATCTAATATGTGAACAAGAATACAATATAAATTTTTACTAAGAACGTTTGGTCCAATGTTGTCTAATAGGGGTGAATATGTTTCTTTTTTCGCAACAACCAAAGACCACAACTATGTGCTATATATTGGAATATATTTTGTAGTGATTGGACACAAACAAAAAAGGTTTAGTTAGTTTATAGTATAGAAGGTTATTAAGCATATAGCATGTATGTACTAATATACGACAAACCAAATCGTTATCAAATGACTTACCTCATTGTTTTAGGATGAATGGGGCTTCAAAAGACGATGAAACCAATTGTTATTGGCCATCCCCTTAGTTGGGAATCCAACATTAATACTCTCCCTAATGAAATAATGCACAATAAAAAATCAGAATATAATTTATGGTTTTGGAGCGTGTACTTGAGTTCATGATATACATACTCATTGTTGGACCAATTTTTATATAGCCATTCCAAAAAGAACCTATATCTAGCTTCATCGAAGCTTCTCATGGGATCATAACAGCCTGTCAACTGTCCTTCATGACACTTCTCTGAACCAATTGATAGAGAACTTTTCTTCTTGGGATTAACATATGAAATTTTTAGAGAGGAACCAGGCTTTTGCTTCCTTCGAGCGTAACATGTTACATTCGGATCAGACGTATGGGTGGAACTATCGCCCTTCGATGCTAAGGATCCTAATCGTAAAGACGCTGGACCAGTGATAATTGGGGCATTCTCCAAGATGTGTTCCAAAGTAGACAATGCCACATCTGGTGGTATATCATGGGTAACTTGAGTGGGATGCTTGTCATTAACCACCATTGTTTCTTCCTCTAGAATATCAGGCATTGAATTTTCCTTACCAATTGTTTATGGTAAGATTATTATCTCTTTGCATATATGGATTGACACGTATGCCTCTTCATCCATGGGCAAGACGTCTTCTTCGTCATCCACTTGTTCATTTGATGCATCTTTTTTTCGTACATCAAAATGTGGGATAACTTTAACTCTGGACCCTTTCCTTTTCCTCTCAGTTTTACTGGAATGATACTCTGTTGAAGATGTACCCCCATGTTGTTTGCCTTTTTGGTCAGTACGTATTCTAGAGGCCTGTTGTGATGCTAATATTTTCTTTAAATCATTCTTCATCCACATTTGGTTCTTTTTTATTATATTCATATCATTTCTCATCAAATCTCTCAACTCTTGTAAAACCAACAAATATTAATCATTCAAACGTAAGTATTATTAAATAATTTCTGGAATAAAAATGACAAGGTGTTGTATTATATCTCCAAAAAGGAAGTTGATGTACAAGCTGAAAAACCCTCTTTTTTGTGGACTTCGACCTTAGGCTCACTGTTATCGTCCATACGACCAGAGTGATGATCATGCTCATCGCTTCTTGTTGGCAATTCATCTTCGTTCCCACCAATTTCAACATCAGCCACACCCTTTAGTCTTTTACTTGCATTTTATGCCAAAATGTAATAAGGACTTTGTCTTTCTTCTTCATTGGGAGTTAGTGTCTTTAACATAGAAACATATAAAATGGTATATCGAAGATTTAAAAACATAGATACATTATAAAATTTTAGTTATTAAACAATCATTAATAACAAGATATCAATGCAATAAACTTACATCATTCAGTTGGAAGATTCTCTAATTAAAGTCCTAAAACTTCAATAGTTGTCCCTTAGTTTGGTTCTCCCAACATACTATCATGAGCAATGCATTAGGAGCTCTATTGATGGTTACATCATTCATACCCATCTATATTGTCTTGTAGGCCCAAACTTGCAATGCCCAACAGAAACCATAGACACTATATGTGGTTGAGTATTTTTTTACTTTCTTCACATTCGCCAACATTGTCCTCGTGATCATTCTTTGTGGCTCATCCCTTGATTCTTTTGCCTTAGAGTGTGATTTGGGTTTTCTTTCAACCTTATTGAAGATTACACTCTTGCATCTTCTTACTGTGAAATCATAAACAATCTTATCCCATGGGTAGATATTAAATTTTTGGAAGTCCTCTACTAGCTTCAAGTAATCATCATTAATAGTCATTTGATTATTATCGGTCAAAAGAATCATTTTCAATGTGTATATGAGGGCCAATCTCAAAACATCGTCAATATCGGTGGAAATTGGAAGGTTAACTAATACATTCTCTAGCTAAGCTTTCCTTATTGGCTTGTCGGTGTTGAAATATATTTTTCTCAACCTATCACTTGCGGTGGACATTCTTCTTCATCGCTAAACATTAAACCAGTTATTAAATTGAATTCTTCATATCCAAACCTGTTTGGTTTGCCATGAACAACTATCCGCAACTCTTTTTCTTTTCCTATCTGATCTTTATCTTGCATCATTAAGATGTGATGCAATAACCCACCAGTGAACTCCATATGGTTCATTTTTGTAATGAAACTAAAACATAACTATTGAAACCTCTCGACTATATCAAATCGTTCTAATGTTGTCGTCAAAGTGGTAAAATTTTGAAGTTGTAAAAAGTTGGTTATTTTACCAACATAATATTTGGTGGGGAAAACACAATGAATAATGCCATATCCTGCTATATAAGATATAAGAAAACCAAATAATTAATACTTGTTAAAATTTTGTTAAAAATATCAGAATATAATGAAAACAACAAAAATATACATGAATATACAGATCTATAACAAAATATACTAAAATGTTACGTGAATATACTGAAATAAACATGAATACAATGAAAGCAATAGAAATATACTTCAATTTTATAGAATGAAACTGAAATATAATAGAATATAGTAAAATATACAGAAATCTACCACAAATATAGGGAAATATAGCAAAATATACTTAGATAAACTGAAATATACTACAAGACAATGAATGCAACACAAATTTATCCAAAATTTGTGTGGAAGACAGAAAATATAATATATTAACAAAAACAAGAATAAAATATAACACAATATATTTAAATACAGTAAAATATACCGAAATACCACAAAAATATACTGAAATATAGGGGTGAGCAGCGGATCGAAACTGCCTGTTTTTCACCAATTCGAATCCGATCCGATCCGAAGCAGATTTGAAGATTTCTAATCCGAATCCGATCCGATAATATAGTCAATCCGAACCAATCCGAATCCGAACAGATCGAATTTTTCGGATTGGATAGGTTGGATTGAGATTATAATTTATTTTTTATTATTATCATATATAAAACACAATATATACTAACATTTAAATTTTAAATTGATATATTTTTTAGTAAAATTTATTTATTTATAGTCACAACTTATATAATCAAAATAATAAAAAGTATACTGTTGAATATTATTAAATTATTATAGAAAATTTAACATTTTTATTTTTTTAAAAACTAAAATAATAATTTAATGTAATTATGGTACGTATAATATTTAAATATAACATATTAAAAATAAATATGCATTTATTTATAATTTTAATAGTAATTCAGTACGGATCGGATTGCAGCGGATTATAAAATCTGTCAATCCGAATCCGATCCGAATCCGAACGGATTATATACTTCCGAATCCGAACGGATTATATACTTTTCAATCCGAATCCGATCCGACTATAAAATATGTCAATTCAATCCGATCCGAATCCGACGGATTGGATCGGATTTATTAATATAAGTGGATTGATCAGATTATTTGCTCACCCCTACTGAAATATACCACAACACAATGCATGTAATATAAATTTATCCAAAAATACAGAAGAAGACATAGAATACAATATATTAAAAAAAAGACTAAAATAATCTTAAATATAACATAAAATACTAAAATTTGATAGAAATATACTAAAATATACCAATATAATCAATGCAACAGAATTTAATCCACAAACACAAAGGATGATGTACAATACAATATATTAACAAAAATAAGACTAAAATATAACAAATTTAACATAAATATACCAAAATATAACAGAAGATACTGAAATTTGACAGAAATATACCAAAATATACCAATACAATCAATACAATAGAATTTAACGCACAAACACAGAGGATGATGTACAATACAATATATTAACAAAAATAAGACTAAAATATAACGAATTAAACTTGAATATACAAAAATATAACAAAAAATACTAAAATTTGACAGAAATATATCAATACAATTAATGCAACAGAATTTAACCCAAAAACACAAAGAATAATATACAATACAATATATTAACAAAAAAAAGACTAAAATAAACTGAAATATACAAAAATATAACAAAAAATACTAAAATTTGACAAAAATATACTAAAATATACCAATACAATCAATGCAACAAAATTTAACCCATAAATATCTCACATGATGTACAATACAATATATTAACAAAAATAAGATTAAAATATAATGAATTGAACTTGAATATATCAAAATATAATCAAAAATACTGAAATTTGACATAAATATATAGAAATATACCAATACAATCAATGCAACAAAATTTAATCCAAATATATAGATGAAGACGGCAATACAATATATTAACAAAAAAAATACTAAAATATAATGAATTTAACTTGAATATACCAAAATATAACAGAAAATATTAAAATTTGACTTAAATAAACTGAAATATACCGAACGCATATACAGGCAAAAATGTGTTCAAAGGTCATTCAGACTTCATGAATAACCATAAAACAAAACAACGATATACCAGAAATAAAATTTTTCATATCAATGTTTATGGTGTATTTCAAACATACTTACAAAATTCTAATATAAAAAATCAACATTTTATAAAAGTTGGATACCAAAAACTAACATTTTACAAAAACTCATAAAAAAGGAACGGGTTTTCGTTGAGAAGAAATGATCATTCATAAAGGCAAAATAATATGGAGCAGGGATGGGTTTCAACCATCACTACACCCATCGTAAAAAAAGTGAAAGAGAACATATTTATTTAAAAAACTTATTAAAAAATGTAGAGTTAAAAATGGAAAAATTTCGTGCGTTTCAGAGTTAAAAATAGCTAAATCATAACTGTCGTCTTCCTCAAGTTAGTTTAAGAGTTTGTTTCGTGCGTTACTTATGGGAACTGAGTTCGTTCGATAAGTTTACAAGACTAACCGGCTAATATTTTGAGTTAAAATATGCCCATTTTTAAAGAAAGAAAAAAAAAAAGCCTTTTTCTAAACTTAGAAATATATCTTTTTTCTAAACTATTATAAGAAATATATCTCTTTAGACATAATCCCCTGCAGGCTGCAGCATCCGCCCCCAACATACCGAACTTGTATTATCCTAAAGCAGAATTTTTACAAAAAAGATAGAAAATGGTTGCTTCAAAAAGGACGAAGATAATATCATATACAACGACTGTGGTCTCACACAAACATTCAAACTTGCAGATGTTCTCCTTCAACTTTTCCAACCGAATAGCCCTACATGCGTCTCAAACTTCCTTCAAACACTCTAAATCGAATTGCTCCCTTCAGATTCAGAACACACATAATCCCTATGTCTCAACCACACACCTCAATCTTCGTAAACTTCACATAACAAGAACAGCCGCAACTCTCGATGAAAAGGACCAAAGTGTCACAACCTCTCCTCTTGTTGAAAAAGCTGTTCCCAGTAAAGTAAGTAATTTTGGGTTTACAGTAACGTTAGAAACAGTAATGTATAGAAGAGAACAATATTGAGAAAATGAATTTCTTGATAGATACTGCATGATTACAATCTTATAAATATACATCCTTAACTAGCCTACTTTGCATTCTGTTATAACTAACTCTTATCCACCTCACTAATCATAACTTACCACCCGTATAAACACACACCTCACAACACTCCTTACATGCATTTTTGCCAATACTCCCCCTCAAACTTATGGTCTGTTTAGAACCATAAGTTTGCTTCTAAATCTTAAGAAGGAGCGACTAGCTAGTGGTTTGGTTAGCACATCTGCTAACTGATTTTCAGAGGCACATACAAAATTTCTAATTGCTTTTGTAGAACCAAATCTCTAACAAAATGTAAGTCTATTTCAATATGTTTAGTCCTAGCATGTTGTAATGTATTTTTTGCTATATGCTGAGCACTCATATTGTCACACAACAACTTGGACTTTCCTGTATGAGAAAAACCAATTTACTTTAGCGAAGATAAGATCCTTAGTATTTCAGCTGCAACACCAGCTAGTGCTTTATACTTTGATTCGGCATATGAGCGTGAAACAACTCTATGCTTGGAAGAAGACCAGCTTACTAAATTCCCACCAAAATACATGCAACATTCTTCTATCATCATGGAAACTTGCCCAGTCGGCATCCATGTATCCTATCAAACTTAAGTCTTTAGGCTTCTTAAGCATTGAACCACTGCTCACAGAACCATTTAGGTATCTCAAAATACATTTGGCTGTTTTTAAATGCACATCAGTTGGACACCTTAAGAACTTACATAGCTTACTCATAGCAAAACTTAGTTCAGGCCTTGTAACAACACAGTATTGAAGTGCCCCAACCATGGTCCTATAAACAAAGGATCTTTAAGAGTAACTCCATCTTGTTTACTTAGTGCTCCCCTTGAGGCCATAGGAGTGAGGGCTGGGTTAGCATAAGCCAATCCAAAGAGATCCAACAGTGGTATGATATACTTAGCTTGACTCAGGTGCAAACCTTGAGAAGCAAGGTGACCTCATAACCAAGGAAAAAACTTAGACAACCATGTCTTTTAATGCAAATTGCTGATGCATATCAAGAACAAATTGTTTGAGTTGAGCAGAACTAGAGCCTGTGAAAACCACATCATCAACATATACCAAAACTAGCATAACATGACCAATTGCACGTTTAACAAAGAGACTGATATTACTATTGGTTCCAGCAAAGTCACACTGAAACAACCATAGTTGAAGTTTATGGAACCAGGCCTTGGGAGCCCGTTTTAAAGCCTAGAGGGCTTTTTGAAGCAAACACACTTTGTGAGGTTGTATAGGATGCACAAAACCAGGGGGCTGTCTCATATAGACAGGCTCTTCAAGGTCCCCATTTAGGAACGCATTGTTCACGTCCAGTTGGCTAACTTCCCAACCAAAACGTAGTGCAATGGACAACACAAGCATGGTAGAAGTAAGCTTAACAACAGGGCTGAAAGTTTCAATATAGTCCAAATCAGGAGTCTGGAGATACGCTTGGGCCACTTGTTAAACCTTGTATTTGTCAAGAGTTCCATATGGTTTTTCTTTAGTCTTATAAACCCATAGTGCCAATGACCTTTGACTTAGGAGGGTCAACAAGAAAGTGTGATTCTTAACCAATGAAGAAAATTTACACTCCATGGCAGCTTTCTACTCAGGTACATGAATAGCATCTTTGAAATGCTTAGGGACAGTGAGCAAATAAGAGATAAAATTTTAGGTTTAGAATGTCCAATCTTAGACCTTGTCTACATACTATGTGTATTTGTGGTACAAGGAATAGGAGAACCACCTCCAAATCAATGTTAGGCACACTAGGTAAACCAAGAGATGCACCACTAGATTGAGAAGCAAAAGAAGGAATATGCAGAGAAGAAGACTGAGTGGAGGACTCTAAAGAAACACAAGACAACGATTGAGAAGCACTAAACATAGGTGAATGAGAACTAGTTGACTGAGAGCTAGATTGATCAGTTGATAGGGATAGAACAAATGAAGGAGACAACCTTGAAGAAACAAAAGGCTAATAGATAGGACTAGAGCCTGAGTAAAATAAAGAAGAGGCCTGAGCTGAAATAGGAGAGCGAGAAGTGTCAAACTGAGTTGACTGATGTTGAGCAAAAGGAATCTAAGTCTAACTAAAGACTACATGTTTACTAGTGATGATTTTCTTTGACTCTATGTTAAGACAATAATACCTCCATTGACTAGGAACATAACCAAGAAAAGTACAAACAGCAAACTTGGCTTCCATTTATGCTTTTTAAAAGGTCTCAACCATAGGAAACTGAGACACCCAAAAACATTCAAAAATTGTAGTAAGGCATGCGACCAAAGAGTTTTTCATATTGTTAAGCAAAATGCAACATCTTCGACGGAACACGATTAATAGTGTAGACGGTTGATCTAAAGGCATATGGCCAATTAATCTGAACAACAAAGCTAAACCTGCATCAAGTACACATCTATGCTTACACTCCTCCATACCATTTTGAGACGAAGTATATGAACATGTTAAGCGATAACCAATGCCATAGTTCTCAAGAGTCTTTGCCAAGGGTTTAAATTCAGTTGCTCCGTCACTTGGAATATGTTTTGTTGTCAAATCAAGAAATTAATTCCCTGATTTCTAGGAAATCTTGCTGTAAATTTTATATATTGTAGATTTGTATTTTACCAATTATAGAGCTGTAATTCAATGTTTTTTCTAGCTGTAGTTTACAGTTTTCTAGCATTAGTTGGTTTCCTTTTTTATAGGCTGTATTGTATCTATTTAAGGTTGTATTTTTCCTTTGCCTTTTAGATTAATAATATACTATATTTTCCTCCATGTAAATCTTCATTGTATCAGAGCCAACATAATTGGCTGTTGTTCCTCTCTGTTGTCAACTTTTTTTTTGTTCTCTCTATTTATGTTTTTCAGTCCATTATCATGTCAGAAATTTCAAAATCAACCCCTACCACTGCTGCCAATACCAACCCCAAAACCCACTTTGAATCTCTCTCCCACTCTGCCCAGATTACTACAATTCGTCTCAATGGGAACAATTTTCTCAAGTGATCTTAGTTCGTTCAAATGTATATTAGAGGGAGAGGGAAAATCAGGTACTTGATGGGCAATACTGTAGAACCAAAGGAAATAGATGCTAGCCATGCTGTTTCGGATGCTGAAAGCTCTATTATAATGGCCTGGTTAGTAAATTCCATGGAGGAGGAAATAAGTTCAAATTACATATGTTATCCTATTGCCAAAGCCCTTTGGTATAACATCACCTTGATGTATTTTGACATTGGGAATCAATCCCAAGTATATGAGTTGCAACTCAAGCTGGGGGAAAATCCATCAAGGTGAGAATTCTTTTACCAAATACTTCAATATTCTTAAAGGTCTATGGCAGCATCTAGCCTTATTCAACGATGATTATGAATGGAAGAACAAGGATGATTGCAATCATTTTAAGGAGGAGAACTCACGGATTTTCAAATTTTTGGCTAGGCTCAATGTTGATTTTGATGAAGTTCAAGGGAGGATTATTGGGCATCAACATCTCCCTTCCTTAAGAGAAGTTTTTTCTAAGGTTCGACGTGAAGAAAGTAAGAGAATGTCATGCTTGGCAAAAATATCACTACTGGACAGGTTGAAAACTCAGCTTTAGTAGGAACTGCTGCTGCTGCCCATCGTACACCTAACCCTCAATGATGTCAAGAGGACAAACCAAAGGTCTGGTGTGATTTTTTCAACAAACTGCGACATACTCATGAAACTTGCTAGAAATACATGGAAAACTTGCTGATTGGAAACTTGTCAAATGGAAAAACAATAAACAAAATGAGCTGAATCCTGCCCTAGCCAAGGCACATACTACTTAGACAACCTCCTTGAGCGAAGAACAGATAGAGCAACTTTTGCAGTTGCCGAAGTCTTCTTCGCCAAGTCCTGGTAATCCTGTAGTGTCCTTAGCTCAAACAAGTAGTACTTTGGGTGCCTATTCTTCATTATCTGCATCTCATCATATAACCAATCTGTCTCAATTATTTATAACTTATGAACCTCTTCCTGGAAATAAAAAAGTAAGTATTGCAGATGGAAGATTATCTCCCATTGCAGGCCATGGTTCAATTTAATTGTTAGAAAAAAATATTCTGAAATCTAGTTTACATGTCCCTAAACTCTCTTGTAATCTTTTATTAGTGAGTCGTTTATCTAAGGATTATAATTGTCGTGTTATTTTTTATGTCAATCACTGTGAATTTCAAGATTAGAATACAGGCATGATGATTGACAGTGCTAGAATGCGAAAAGACCTCTACTATTTTGATGACAACCATGCTAAGAATAAACTAGCTCAGGTTTTATTGGTAGTGTATGTTCAAACCTTGTTCATGATCAAATAATACTATGGCATAATAGCCTAGGACATCCTAGTTTTTCCTATTTAAAGTATTTACTTCCAAGTTTGTTTAAAAGAGTGGATTATAACTCTTTGGTTTGTAAAACGTGTTTTTTTTTTTTGGCTAAAAGCCACCGTAATTCCTATAAAATTAAACGTTATTGTCCTTCAAAGCCTTTTTATCTAATACATAGTGATGTTTGGGGTTTTTCTAGGATTACAACTTTAACTAGAAAAAAATAATTTGTGACATTCATTCATGATCATACACGACTATGCTGGCTTTATTTTGTAAACTCGAAAAATGAAGTTGCAAAAGTCTTCAAAGATTTTTATTTATTGATTGAAAACCAATTTCAAGCCAAAACAAGTATACTACGAAGTGACAATGGAACATAATTTTTTAATGAATGTTTAGGCAATTTTCTTGAAATAAAAGGCATTGTACATCAATCAACTTGTAGAGATACTCCTTAACAAAATGGAATGATAGAATGTAAAAACAGACACTTGCTTGAGCTAGCTAGAGCTCTTATGTTTCATATGAATGTTCCTAAATATCTTTGGGGGAGGCAATATTAACAAGTTGCTATTTGATTAATAGAATGCCAAGTGAGGTTTTGAATTATCAAACTCCTTTACAAAATCTTCAAAAAAAAAAAAAAAAAAAAAAATAGAAAAGCTTTTTTCACCGATGATATTCCTTTGAAACTCTTTGGCTGTATGGTATTTGTCCATGTTCCATCCCATATTCAATCCAAATTTGATCCATGGGTAGAGATATGTATTTTTTTAGGATATTGTTCTAATAAGAAAAGATATAAATGTTTTAATCCTGTAACTAAAAAATTCCATGTTAGTATGGATTTTCATTTTCTTGAAGAAATTCTATTTTATACCAAAAATTCTGTTCAAGGGGAGAGTCTAAATGAAGATAATTTATAGCAACAACAAGACCAAAACCAATTGCTTTTTTCCCAAAAATAAATCAAGAAATCAATACTTTAACTAGGAAAAATGGGGATAATACTGAGGGTTAACTACTCTATTTGTCTCTAACCTTTACCCAATAATAGATTGTGATCCTCAACCTTTTTTTCCATACAAAATGGTCCCTAATATTTTAGAATTTCATATTTTAGTCCAATTTTATATAAAATAGTCCCTAATCTTTTAGAATTTTACACTTTTAGTCAAATTTCATACAAAATATTACATACAAAATGGTCTATTTTATGCAAAATGGACTAAATGTGTGAAATTTTTAAAAATTATAGACCATTTTATATGAAAAAAAAGGTTGAGGATTAAAGTCTATTTTTGAGTAAAGGTTAAGGGACCAACAGAGTAGTTAACCTTAATACTAATCAAATTATGCCAAGTCAAAATGATTCTCAAATAAGGGGAGAAATTTGCTACTTATGTCCAGTGAGCTTCGTGTTTACACTAGACCTAGGTTTAATCATAACATTGAGAATCTTCCAATCAATCTTGAGCATGGTCAATCATCACCTCCTAGTTCTCCATATTCAGGTAATCTCCCTATAGATTCTACCCTTTTTTCTGATCTTGATATTCCTATTGCTCTTCATAAAAGAGTTAGGAATTGTACCAAACATCCCATTGCCAAATATTTGTCCTACCATAGACTTTTAGAAAAATGCAGAGCCTTTACCACAAATGTTTCTCATCTGTTTGTGCCTAGAACTATATATGAAGCATTAGGACACTCGGGGTGGAAATTCACAATATATGAGAAGATGAGAGCACTTCAAAAAAATAAAACTTGGGAAATTGTTGACCTACCAAAGGAGAAAAAGACGGTAGGATGCAAATGGATTTTCACATTCAAATGCAACTCTGATGGGACCATTGAAAGATACAAGGCAATGTTAGTTGTTAAAGGCTTCATACAATCATATGGAATTGACTACCAATAAACCTTTGCACCTATTGCAAAAATCAATTCCATTCAAGTTTTATTGTCTCTTGCGATACATTTTAATTGGGTTCTACAACAATTAAATGTTAAAAATGCTTTCTTAAATGAAGATTTGGAAGAAGAGATGTTTATGGACTTACCACCAGGCTTCGAAGATAAATTTGAAGAAAAGAAAGCTTGTCAACTAAAAAAGTCATTGTATGACCTTAAGCAATTTCCTAGAACTCGGTTCGACAGATTTGGAAAGGTTGTCAAGCTTTAAGGGTATGCTCAAAGCAGGCTAATCATACAATGTTTTATAAACACTCGGGAGATGGGAGAGTAGCAGTGCTAATAGTTTATGTGGATGATATCATCCCAACTGGAGATGATGTTTCTAAACTTGATAAATTGAAGGAAGTCTTAGCTCATGAATTTGAGATTAAAGATTTGGGTCTTCTAAAATATTTTCTGAGAATAGAGTTTGCAAGCTCTAAAACATGTATTTTTATCTTTCAAAGGAAGTATATACTTGATTTGTTGGAGGAAACATGTTTACTTGGTTGCAAGGCAGCATAAACCTTTATAGAACCAAACTTGAAATTTCAGCCTGCTAGTCTAAAAGAGTAATGTCTAGTAGGAAGATTGATTTATCTCTCTCATACATGTCCTGATATTGTATTTGCGGTGAGTATGGTAAGTCAATTCATGCATTCACCTAACCAAAGACATTTTGATGTTGTAAACAGAATTTTAAGATGCTTGATGGGGACACTAGAAAAAGGATTTTTATATGAAAAAAGGAGACATCTCAAGTTGATGTGTTTATTGATGCAGATTTTGCAGGAAGTAAAACAGACAAAAGATCAACATTGGGGTATTGCACCTTTGTTGGAGAAAATCTTGTGAATTGGCATAGTAAAAAATAAAATATGGTAGCTAGAAGTAGTGTTAAAGCAGAATTTAGGGCAGTGGCATATGGTATTTGCGAAATTTTGTGGATCAAACAGTTATTTGAAGAACTTAAAGCTTCTAGTCCCTTGCCTATGAAGGTCTTTTGTGATAACAAAGTCGCTATTGTAATTGCTCATAACCCAATACTTAATGATAGAACGGAACATGTAGAAGTCAACAAACACTTTATCAAGAAAAAATTAGAAAATGGACTAATTATTATGCCCTACATCCCACGTCTGAACAAATAGCAGGTATGCTCACTAAAGGTCTACCAAAGAAGCAATTCGATCGCTTGGTGAGCAAGCTGGCTATGAACGAAATCTTTCAGCTAACTTGAGGGAGAGTGTTGAGAACTTCAGTCAAATCAGGAAAGTCTAATTAGGAAATTAATTCCCTGATTTCTAGGAAATCTTGCTATAAATTTTGTGTATTGTATAACTATATTTTAGCAATTATAGGCTATAATTCACTGTTTTTTTCGGCTGTAGTATACAGTTTTCTAGTTGTAGTATTCAGTTTTTCAACATTAGATGGTTTCCTTTTTTCTCTGCCTTTCATATCAATGATATACCATATTTTCCTCCATCTAAATCTTCATGTTTAATTTTCTTTCTAAATTGACGTTCAACCATTTGCTTAAACTTGAGGAAAATGGAAATAACTTGATCTCTGGTTTGAAGAAAAAATATCCAAGAGAATTGAGCATAGTCATCAACAATAAGCAAAAAATAACTCCATATGGTAAAGGAGTTTTGTTGTTTGCGAGGTCTTGATCATTTACATGGGCCCACTTCTCATTCCATATGTAGGAATTTGATGATCTATAAACCGTTCCATTATTAATATTTGTATAAGGAGCTGGTCCCCAAATAGGAAAGTCTAATTAGGAAATTAATTCCCTGATTTCTAGGAAGTCTAATTAGGAAATTAATTCCCTGATTTTTAGGAAATCTTGCTATAAATTTTGTGTATTGTATAAGTATATTTTAGCAATTATAGAGCTATAATTCACTGTTTTTTTTTGCTATAGTATACAGTTTTCTAGTTGTAGTATTCAGTTTTCCAGCATTAGATGGTTTCCTTTTTCCTCTGCCTTTCAGATCAATGATATACCATATTTTCCTCCATCTAAATCTTCATGTTTAATTTTCTTTCTAAATTGACATTCAACTATTTGCTTAAACTTGAGGAAAATGGAAATGGAAGTAACTTGATCTCTAGTTTGAAGAAAAAATATCCAAGAGAATTGAGTATAGTCATCAACAATAAGCAAAAAATAACTCCATATGGTAAAGGAGTTTTGTTGTTTGCGAGGTCTCGATCGTTTACATGGGCCCACTTCTCATTCCATATGTAGGAATTTGATGATCTATAAACCGTTCCATTATTAATATTTGTATGAGGAGCTGGTCCCCAAACATCAAAATACAATAGTTCAAAAGGAAAAGAAGCATTTACAAGAGTAGACACAAAAGGCAACCTATGTGATTTAGCAAGAACACAATTAGTGCATGTGCTGTCTAAATCACTAAAGGGTGTCATGCTAATTCCTTGGCTAGTTAATGCCTGATTGACAACATTAGAAGCATGAGCTAAACATTCATGCCAAACAGAACTCTTAGTAAGAAAGGCAGCATGGTTGATGAGATTAGGCTTGACATGTTTGAAAGCAAGCTTGTATAAACCTTGTTCAGCAAGCCTTGAAGAAGAACTTTCTTCGAAAGAGTGTCATTGACAAGAAAATAATAATCATGAATTTCAACGAAAACATGATTATCATGGCATAGTTTTTGAAAAGAAATCAATTGAGCAGACATAAAAGGTGCATGTAAAACATGGTTAAGATTTAAATGCTTATGATCATTAGTAGGTAAATGTGCTAAGTCAGTGTGAGCAATAGATAACATACCACCATTGCCAATTACACCACCATCAAACCCAACGTAGGCAATGACATTTAGAAACATCATTTGTGATATGCTGACTAGCTCCACTATCAAGAACCCAAGCACTGTCCTGACTCTCTGAATTAGAACCTGAGTTTGCAACAAATGCAGAAGTTGGAACTTTGCCACCACCTTGAGACTTGTTACCGAGTAAGTTCCTCAAAGCATATTAAACAGTGGCCACATGACCCATTTTGGTGCAAAATTGACATTGCGCATTACTATTTCTATCTCTACCACCACCATCACCGTTTTTACCACCACGACCTCATCCACCAGAACTGAGATCATTATTACCAACATTAGCACCAGAAGTAATAGAACCACCCCAACCGCTATTCTTCTTGCTTGCGTTTGCATAATTTACTTGAAAAACATGACTCTCATCAACCTTGTCTTGCTGAAGAAGCAAGTTCTCATAAGCTAACAGTTCACTCTTGGCTTGTTCAAGACACACTTCACAATGATTCAAAGATCATATGTAAGGATTGAACCTAGGGCCAAGACCACCAAGAATCAAGATATGTAGATCTTGATTATCAACGGGACGGCCAGTGGTTGACAATTCATCGAAAAACTCTTCATCTTGTCAAAATAATCAAGTACACTAAGATTTTCCTTCTTACAGGTTTGAAGTTGCAGCTTTATCTCCATCACAAGAGTTCTTGAAATAGAAATAAAATTCTTCTCCAAACTGTGCCACACCTTGTACGTTGTGTCCTTGCCATAAACATTACTAGACATAGTGGTTGAGATTGAGGCATAAATCCAACTCTTTATGACTCCATGGTTACAAGTCCATAAAGCATGTTTAGGATTTGGCTTCATCGAGCCTTCAAGATACTTCTATGGTTCAGACTTATCGCCATTGACATAACCTTCTACACCATAGGCAGTGATCATACTGATCATCTGCTCTTTCCAAATCAGAAAATTGCTTTGATCGAGTTTAACTCCAATAGAAACATTAGTAGGAGGAATCGTTACAGCTAATTGCGCAAGCTGTTTTGCAAGAAGATCTTGATTTGAAACTTGATCTCTGATTGAGATCTGTGTATCACCAGTCACTTGATTTCTGCTCATGATGAGCAATTCTTGAATCTTGAGGAAGAAAAATTTCTTATTCCCAAATTAGTGCTCTGATACCATACAGAACTTTAGAAACAGTAATGTACGGAAGAGAACAATATTGAGAAAATGAATTTCTTGATTGATACTGTATGGTTACAATCTTATATATATACATCCTTAACTAGCCTCCTTTGCATTCTGTTATAACTAACTTTTATCCACCTCACTAATCATAACTTACCACCTGTGTAACACACACCTCGCAACACTCATTTACATGCATTATTACCAATAGGGTTATTACCCCTTTATTTTCTTTTTTCTTTCTCACTTGACAAAAAAGATTATTTCTGAAAAAGTTTCAGAAACATGTTTTGATTGATTTTTCTTGTTATTAATTGGTCAAGGAAGTAAAGGACAGTGTGAGAGTGCTTAAAAATGCTGCAAAAACAAGAAAGGTTGCGAAAGAGGAGGTTCTGTCTGCTTTGTCTGTCATTGAAAAGGCCAAAATAGATCCTTCAGGTTTTCTGGAAACCCTTGGTGGTTCTCAATCCCCAGGAAGAACTTGGATGCTCATTTTCACTGCTGAGGTTTGATATACATTTCTTTACCACTTTTTATGCATTTAGAAGCTATGTTATTTGGAATCTTCATTTTTCATGAAATACCCATGTTCATGCGATATGACATGAGTATTGTTGTTGGTAGTTAGACACTCTAAAAGATTCTGTTTAACATAGTTTAGAAGTTTAACTTTACTGTTTTGTTTCATATTATTTTGTTGATCTTTATTGGTTGTCTGTGCCATCAATTTCAGAAGAAATTGAAGGATGGTCGCTATTTCCCAATTACTGCTGTTCAGAGGTTTGATGCTCCTGTAAGAATTTGCGTCTCTCCTTTATATTATTCATATTTTCTTCAGAATTTCATCCATTAATTTGTGCTCACTTCATAAGATTTGTACTCCACAATCATATTACTCCCATAATAACTTGTTAGCTGACTGCATAGCAACACCTGCACATATCATCACTTGTTAGTTCCTTTTGAAATTACATTGCAAACAACGATAACAGAGGACTCTCTGACTGTTTCTATCAGAAGAGTGTGGATTTCCTTAACAATTAAATGGATGTAAAATTTAGAATCTTTTCCTTAATGGATATAACAAAGATGTGAATGTCTAGGTTCTTTTGTTTTGGTTGCTTAATATTACTCAAATCACACTATTCACATGGAAAATTGTGATTGGTCAAATGATATAGGTTCTACCAACCAAGTAATAAATACAGAGAAACTATACATTGGTCTTGATATATTGGTTTAGATCAATAACAATCTAGAGATGCAAATTCAAATGGGGTCATTGTGAACTCTTCTTATTCTCTCCCTTCCATGATAAAGACATGCTATTGATTCTAGTCTAAGACCAATGAATAATTCCTCATAAATACAACATGAATTTCAATAATATATATACAATCACTTGGTTTTTTAAATGGTGGCATAAATGGTGGCAGTCACTACTCTGGTGAGTAGCAATAAATGTTTCAGTTGCTTTTGTATTGGTTTCTTAAAATTTCAGAGAGTCACTAATTAGTGTATCTTGGCAGGGAAAGAGAATTGAGAATGGCGTGTATCTTGGGCCACTAGGGTTCTTAACGTTTGAAGGAAGACTTTCATGGAAAAACCGAATATTGGCATTCATTTTTGAGCTAATTCGGGTTAAAATTGGACCTTTGAACCCTCTGGAGATCAGTCTTGGTCAAAACGACAACAGAGAGCCCAACACCAAAGATCCTTTCTTTAATTGGTTTTATGTTGACGAGGAAATAGCAGTTGCTCGAGGCAAAAGTGGAGGAACTGCTTTCTGGTGCCGGTGTCGATGTGTTTCCAATTGACTTTTCTTTTTTAATCCCATAAAACTGCCTGTCATGTAAAAGAAGTATCCATCTATTATGTCAAACCTAAATTTTACTTGTACATAGCAGTACCAAGTGTATATTTATTGGACTCTTTATATGTCCTCATGATCATAACATTTGTTATATTATTTTGTTGATAATAGTTGAAATTGTATCGTTGCAATTGATGTTTAATCCATAAGAGGTCAGAGATCTTCGAAAAAAATCAATTCCAAAAATGTTCTTTCCATTCTATGTTCTATTGAAAAAGGCCTTAGGCCTATAAGAACTGCTCATGGTCTTTCAAAGAGGGGTGATAATTTGTTCTTATCATGTTTGTTCATGTTATGTCTGATCGTGGTGCGTTTGCATTGTGCGTGTCTTTGTTTTTTTTTTGGCCCAAATTCAAATATTTTTTTTATATTATAAAATATATATTTTTAGTCAATTTATTTATTTATAATTTAAAGAAAATGTTTCAAGTATGTGAGAATTAATAATTAATTTTTATTAAAAATAATTTGTGGTATCGTATTAGGTTCGTGTTTTTTATTTGTCAGAATTGTTACAAAGTAGGAGTTTTTATTGACTTTTTTCTTAATGACAAAACAAAATTCAATTAAATTAAGGGTGAAGTGTATGAATAGTCATTTTATTTAGATCAAATATGTGGTTTAATCATCTAACTTCAAAAGTGTGTTTTTAAGTTCTTTTATTTGAAAAAATGTGCCAAAAAAGGACAAAATTAACTTTTCATCTAATTTTTCGTTAAATTTAACTGAACATAATACGTGTTGCATGCATGTTTATATTTTCAATCAATATATACGTAAAAAATTAAAATTTAATTAAAAAATTTACTCAATGTCTAATATCTTAAATCACACATCAGCCAATGAATATTTTTTTTTTTTTAGTTTGAAAGAAACAAATTTCTTCAAAAATTTGAGTAATTATTTTAATTAAATATTTAGGTATGTATCTATCAAAAAATATACACATATATGACATATATGCTATTCCATTAGATTTAACTAAAAATTAAATAGAAAGTTAATTTTGTCCTTCCTTAGCACATATTTCACAAACAAAAGGACTTAAAAACACTTTTTTTAGTTTAAAAGACTAAATAATACATCTGACCTAAACAAAATGACATTCGTTACACTTTTTCCTTAAATTAATGAATTTGGCATGAAATAGCAACATCGAAAAATAGGTGTAAATGAATTGAATATAAAGGGACACAAGTTGTGAGTTCAAGAAAATATTTTATCAACTTGAAAGTTTGGACCTTGAGTTAAAGCTTAGAAAGAGAGTGAGGCTCCAACCTGGAGAGAGGGGTGGGGGGAACTTTGTTTTCTCCTCTCCATCTCTCGTGCAGTTCTCTAAATATAGAAAGAGAGAGCATTATTGCTTCAGATATGTAAGGCTTACACTTACAGAAGAGATCATTAGTGTATTATCATCTGTACTCACTTTTAGAATAAGTTGCTCTAAATTATCAGCAGAACTACATATAAATAAATAAGCTTGCTCTACATTTATCACTCTAAAAAACTGAGCAGCCACCGTAGCCAGCAAAAAGCATGGACAGAATTAATTTGAACTATGTGCTAACGTCAACACAACACACTCACATCTCACAATCATTAGTGAGACTTGCAGAAGTTGTCTCAATCCGCCATCTCTAAGAATGCTATGAATATCCCCTTTTACAAAATAGGGTCTACCACCTTCAAGCAATGACATCTATATTTTCATCTCGCTGTTAAACACAACAATCTCCCTCGCAAATCAATTCCCAAAACTGTAGGTATAGTTAACTTTGTAGAGGTCTTCCTGAACAACTGAACTCCACTTAGCACCACTAGAAGAGGGTGTTTTTCTCATAGTCTCTCTTACTCGGTTTAAGAAGCATGGACATATGGTCAATATTTGTCAAAGATGAATGGCTCTCACCCTGCATCCAAAGCAGAGCCTCTCTAGCTGCTTCCCTTTCTGCAAGTTTCTTGCTGCAGCAACGCTGCCCCACAAACTCCAACCCATTAAAGGTGATAGTGGAGCAGAACCGGTTATTTTCAAGTCGTATCGTCTTGTAAACGGCTCCTTTATGTCCAGCTCTGGCAAGCAATGTTTGCAACTGAATTTTAGGGTTAACACCTCCACCGTTGTAAACTTTTAGAGATTTCTCAGGTAGCATCATTTTTGAGGGTGCTAGCGCATGACGACCAAAGACAAATCTACCTTCACACTGGTCTCCTGAGACCAGTAGCCTCACTGCAGACAGGAACTCTGTCCGGGATTGAACATCCAATTTGGGATTTAGAAGCTGCATAAAAGAAAAGATCAAAATATGCCAGCACAAAGCTGCAGATTCCTTTGAGATAATGCTATGAATAGAAAAAGAATATGTTTTTGAAATAAATAATCGAACACCGATAACAAAATGAATTTAAAACTTACCTTCTCTTGAATAAGTTCATCGAGCTCTTTCTTCAAGCTAACATAAATATTTGCTAATTCAGGTTTCATGAAAAACTCCAAGTAGCCTCCCAACATTTTCAGGTGTCCATCCTATAAAACCAAATACAATGTTAGTCTCAAGTCTTGATATGGAAAGGGGGGAGAGTATTCATTAGTTCCATCAAACACAAAAAGACTTACAAGTCCACCCCTAGAAATGTTTCCTCCAAATAAAAGAATCACAGAGTCGGATACACCTGTTGAATCACGCAGGAACACAGAGTTTACTTTAACCTTTTCATTGAATACTAGCCACGGATAGGGAATTCTCGACACTCCACCATTAACAGAATTCTGTATAGTGCAAAACATCATTGAAGGTGAAATCAAGACCATTACCATAACAATGCATTTAATACACATGTAAAACATGAACGCAGAGACTGCTTGAGACCTAAAGCTAACAAAGAATCAACAGTACAAGAACTTACAGAGTATAGAAGTACTTGGCCATCTTCCATCGTTTTGAGAGTTATAGATTTTTCTTTGTTCTGAGGAACAGAATTACTACTCCATTAAAGGCTTAAAGTGACTGGAATATTGTGTAATGCCATATATATAAAATGAACCAAAAAAGGAAACTAAAATAGATAAAACAGAAAACGGGTAGACCATAATGTAAATGAAAGCAGCCCAACCTACCACAACAGAGCAAACTGCAGGGAACAAACCGGCGCAGATAATGGCTCGGATAAGTTGTTCATCGTTGCTCCATGTGTTGCAACTCTCTGTACTTTGATCAACCAAAGCGGTATCTTTGAGCAACCCAAAAAATTGCTTTCGAAGAGAGTCAATAGCTTTTAAAGTTTGTGCAGAAAGAAAATTTCTCCAACAGTACTCATAACCAGATTGGCCTCTCTCAGCATCTTTCCAACCCTCATAAGTTCTGACAAGAGCAAGATGATCACTGTAAGCATTCCCTGCGAATTGTGCTTTTGCTGACTCTGCAAGCTGCAGGAGGGAGGAAGCACTTATTTTAAAAACGCTTTCATGTTAACACAAAAATCAAATTCCCTTTTCCTTTTATTCAATTTTTTTTATTCCAACTCTGCACTGCAACAATCATACTGAGAAATAAATGAAAACTTGACAAAAGTGACCGAATTTAAGCTGTTAATATCATACCGGACAAAAGAGACTTGTATAAAACTGTTCAATATTGTGTTGTCTTATAATAGGTTTAAATAGAATCTGTTGGTCCCAAAACTTTAAGCCATTTAGAACATAGCTCGCTCTATTTTTTACCATCTGATTCTGTCCCAAACTAGTTCTAGTTAATTTTAGCATGCAAGACAAAAAGTCTTGCAATTACAACAAAATATTTAACTTTCTTTGACACATCTAGTTAAGAATTAACTATACAAAGTAAGCCATCTGACCTAAAAGTTCCTTCATCTCCAACCCATGTTAAGGTTTTGACCCCAATAATTTTCCTGGTCAGATGTTGAGAAGAAATTACATTGGGTTATGACTTCATTCGATATTCATGTCACCCACATGCGAATAGTCCAGGGTTAATTAAATGACTTGTCCAGAGAAAATCAGAAATTTAGCTATTATGGCAAAATTGGGTCTTATGTGTTAAAAATTTGGGGACAAAATTCATGGAAAAAAATGTTTAGGAACCTATCTGTTAAAAAGGAGAAAGTTTGGGTACTCACAGTGTTGTTAAACCTATACAGAAAGAAGTTGTATTAAAATTCAGTACATTTAACTCACATCCTTCTTGTCATAGGGCATTAAGAATGGATCTCTGACACTGAGTCCAGCGACAACGGTCATGATTGGATCAAGACAGTTGAAGATAGCACCTAATATGAGCATTTTTCCAAGTTTAGGTTCGACTGGAAGCATTGACAGGTTCCTTCCTGCAAACCATCAAGTCAAGGTTTATGGTTTTACTCCACCTTTTAAAACCAGAAAATATTAATAAACCTATTTACATAAAAAATTCTTCACCCAACACCGTTAGATTTTCATCTTCATCTAATGCCCCAATCATCTTCAAATATTCTACAGCATTTTTTACCTACAAAGAAAACACCATTAAAGGAATTACAAAACCTCCAAGGGTATACCACTAAACTTCACACACACACCCAAAAAAAAAATATATATATATATATATAAAAGATGTATTACTTCCAAGGAGATAAAAGCTAAGGTCACCTAAAATCAAAGTCAATAAACCATAAGTATAATTTACCGACAGCGGTTCTGGTGGCTGCAATGCCTTAGATAAGAATTCTGAAATGCTTCCGAGTTGTAAGCTTTTGATTTGCAAGCACAAGGACTGTAACGGTGTTCTTAAGAGCTCTGGCAGTTGATAATCAGAAAAGGCCTCATATACAGTTCTGGGATAGAGATGGTAACACTCGCCAGTTTGAACACGACCAGCTCTTCCTCTCCTCTATAAAACAGTACCATCAAACTACACGTGGTAAATACATGTTCTAGCGATTGATAGAAAAGCTATTTCGTTGATGAAACTCTTAAAGCCTTTGCAGAGTAAGAAATCCGCTATGGCAGGACAAAAAAAATAATTGGACAATCGGTTCAATCCACACATTCTAAAATTTGACACAGTGATCAAAAGCTGAAAGTAAAAGAACAAGGAAATAAAAAAAAATTCTCAAACAAATATAAACGGTTTTCACGGTGCTGGGAAATTGATTCAGAGGTACATATAATGTTTCTTGCGCTAATTTTTGAAGTGCAATTCATGAACCAGAGAACTCTTATATGGTATATTTACCATAGAAAGAGTGTATTTCAATTAAAGAAATCTTAATTCTTAAACATTTTTGGATTACCAAAAGGGCATGCAATTCCATACCCATAGTTCCATCTGATCCAGTAGACTATACATATCAATGAGACACCATGTATGATACATGAATTATATTTCCAGGCAAATATACATCTACATCTCCAACTAACTCCTATTGAGTTGTTTATCAAAACCTTCATGAAGATATTTGGGGTTTCAATTAAAATATTCACAGAGACCACCACCACAATTTAGACAATATAACTTCTCTAGTCCAAAAGAAAGAGAATACACCAACAAAAGTCGTGAAGAGAGAAAGGAAGAGAGAGAGCTTAGCATGACCATCATTACTTCCTAGATCAACCTCCCTCGGTGAAAAATAAGGTTCCTAAAGACTGAAATAAGCTTCTTAGCCAAAAAAAAATTTTGATACATGTACATACAAGTTCCAATATAGTGAAACAATTTTTTCTTGAATGCTATACTTATAACTTGAGCTGACTTTTGCAATTAACGACACCTATTATGCATGATTTCCATTGGATCCTTGGCAATTTCTTTAAAAATTTCCTCTCATTCTTTCACCAAAACATATAAAACTTCAAAACTAAAAGGAAATAAGACTGGCATTGGGGAGAAGGAAAAAAAATAAAAATTAATAACAAAGAGTAAATAAAGAAGTGAATGGACCGAAGATCCAAATTAACAGCATAAATAAGTAAAATATATGACTGGTTTCCAAAAAAAAATTAAAATATTGATGGAAGGAAACAAAAGATCAAAACACTAGAGCAATTCCCCAAACAAGACAAACTTAAATGTACTCAAGCTATAGGTTCCCCTAATGGAAAAGTATTTTCACTTGATAGTGGGGATGGCAAAAAAAAATCCATTGGATTGGAGCTCTGCGGATCAGCTTCTGATTGGATAAAAACTAATCAGATTCACATCAAACCATGCAAAAAACGGATTGAATCTTTGGCAGATGGGCAAGCCAAGAGATTTATATTTGTAAAAAAAAAAAAAAAAAAGATTAAAAGAAAGTAGTGAACAACAGTCAAGTATTGGATATCCATTGATTAAATTTTAGGTCCCATCAGTTTTGATCCACAGGTCAAATTGGATTGGGTCAGACTGGATCTAATCCACTGTCATCCCTAATTGAGACAAAGTTCAATGATGAAATCCATCTCAACTTATTTGCTCTTTCACATTTGCCTCCTGTAGGAAGTGGGGAAGATGAAGAAGATTTTTCCAACTGATGCACCAATTACCAAGGTACAAATGCAGCAGAGAATAAGTTTTAAGTATCAGGCTACCAGAAGGTGAAACCTACAAATATTTTAACCGATGTAAAATACACATGGAAATAGAAGAAAACAGAAAAGATCTTTTCAACTATTAGTGGCCCATTATCATATAAGCCTATGAACTAGTAAACAAATAATCCAATTATTATCATCAAACTCTTACTTGCCGAGCAGCAGCCTTTGAGATCCAAGATGGAAGCAGACAGGGAGTGTTATTTAGTGCATCATATGCTGTCTCCTTTGCTTTTCCACAGTCAATCACAAATACCACGTCATTGATAGTGATACTGGTCTCAGCCATGTTTGTAGCAAGAACTACTTTCCGCACTCCATCTTCGGTTTTATCAAATATCAATCTCTATTCACAAAATAGTACAACATGGAGTCAATAGTTCTGGAACTTGTATCCTCTCAAGTCTCAAAAATGGTGTCAACGCATAGTATCACAAAAAATCATAAAATGACGCTAGCAAATGGTGCAATGAATCATAAATTATTAGCAAATTCTTCTATTTGGACAAATTTATTGCTTCCATGTTAGAAGTGAGGAACATTTACACAAAAATCAAGTTCAAGGAAAATAAGCACTTGTTTCTTCTCCAAAGGTTTGATCAAATATATTTGTATCCAACAGGGTCAAATTTCTACTAATTGTCTTGTGTCAAGAAACCTAATTTAATATGTTCTCCCCAATCATACCCATGTAAAAATATGCATTTTAATCTTGTAGCTTTAATTAGAGATATCAAATGGTTGTCTCCTCTTATCTCATGTCCTATTTAATGTCGCTAGGCTCATGGATAAAAGTTAGAGATATCAAATGGTTGTCTCCTCTTATCTCATGTCCTATTTAATGTCGCTAGGCTCATGGATAAAAGTTATCTCATCCTATTTAAATATTATCCCATCCCATTGAAATTGTCCCTAATGAACTCATGATTATTATAGATAATTCATACGGCAAAATGGACGAGTTAAGCCAAATTCATGGCAAACAAAGGAAAACTGGAAAATGGGAGAAAACTCTCAATTCTAAAATATGATATTCAAAGTCCTCTAACACAATACTATCCATCCCAAATACAGATACGACATCATAATAAAAATAACAATAAAAATAAGAAAACAATCAATTAGATTAGTCTAGATCATTTTATACAAAGTATTATTTGACCTACATCAAGTCACCCCCTCTAAGAAAAAGAACTTGTCCTTAAGTTCAGGTTGAAGTATACAAAGAAATCTTTTATTTGTCTTGTGAGAGTGATAAACTCCCGCTGAAAAATTCCTTCGAACCTCATCCAAAATTCAAAGTGGTAGAACACAATCTTGCAAATGAGTGTAGCAAATTTCCACCCAATCTTAGTTTTGGTCTTGATCCTTTGATTTTGAACTTTTTCACACCAATTTTCAGCAAATTAACAAACATAAAAATAGTAGAAACTTGTAGTGTCACTTCAAAATCTTCAAAAATTGGATCAACATTAGCACTTTTCACAAGCATATTTTGAGCACCATTTTCACAAATATATAACCCATCTCCAAATTTATCACAAAAAGCATTTTCACATTCTAAAAAGAGTTGAGGATCCACCTTGAGGTAACATTGGCTTGCACTTTGAATTAAGATTGGGTTGGACTTCATGAAGTAAATGGGGCTTCAAAATGGACTAAAAGAAGCAAATTAGGCCAACTGTTTTTTCACTTTGTTACGGGTCAGCTTTCTATTGGGCTTGGTTCAAATATCCTAGGCCCATTGCAATTTCTAACTACAAATGAGCAGTGTCGACTTTTCACAGGGGAGAGGCACTTCTTGAAGCGTCCACAATGGCCGCTTGCAGACTACAACCAATACTGCCTTTGTCTCCTACAATTCCTGATGTTGTTGTTGGTGGCTCCTAAGTGTTAACACCATGAACGTTGTTGAAATCAATGTTCCAAAAAACGCCTTGAGACTACGCCTTGAAGGCCGCCTTAAGGGGAGGAGGTTGATGAGAGCCTTGAGGCTAGAGCCTCATCTTTTTAATTTGAGGCTTACGCCTTTTACAGTGAGTCGTACGCATTTAGGCTATGTCCCTTGATGTAGTATGAGGCTTATGCCTCTTTCATGAAACTATAAAGGACAAAATTGTACTTTTTTAAGTTATGTCCAAAAAATTTATATAAATCCCAATAGTTCATTAAATGAAAAAAAGAAAAAAGAAACAAAAAATCTCCTAGACTCGAGAGATGAAGAGGAAGAAACAAAAATAAACATCATATTAAAACATTTTTTGTAACTTATTTGTGGTTCATTTTCAAACTTACTTTATGACTTTAATCTTGACTTGTAATTTAGACGTTTATCTATATAGTTAATGACTTTATATATAAACTATTTATACTATTCTTACATTTTCTAATTTGTCTTGAGTTTAGTGTATTTGTACTCTACATAATAAATTACTAATAATTTTATGCATTTTTTTTATTTTAAGTGAGGCTTATGCCTCACACTGCCTTGAGGCATGCGCCTTGCCTCATTCGGGGCAACTGCCTCGACACCAATTTTCGCCTTTTAGAACCTTGGTTGAAATTGAAAATTGTTGTTGACTCTAAATGTTTCTTGTGGCTACCCTTATTGAAATCAAAGGAGAAAGCACCTTCGTGCTTCTTCAACAGATTTGGCCAAGCAATTCTGAGTAGCAATAAGTTCTAATTGGTTGTGGGTGGTAAGAGGTAGTGAAAGGTGGGTAGGCATCGTTAGGGTTTCTGACTCTATGAATCACATTTTTACAATGAAATTATTCCAAAGAGTTTTAAATCACCATAAATTGATTAAATTTGACATGTAACCTTTGTTCTTGCTCTAACAACAATTTTCGCATCGCCTCCACAATGGGATTGTCTGATAGATGATTGCTTGGATCTTGGGAATGGATGAAAATGGGTTCATCTCTCTATTAACTTTTCTTTGCAAGTATTTTGGGTTTCACAAAATGGCTATGGTGGTTTAATGATGGAAGGTTGTGGAATATTAGGTCATGATTTTCTTGATAATAAAAGGTGTGGGTATCGAGTTCAAAGTCATGGTTAAGGTTTTGAGGAGGGATTTTGATTTGGGATAGAATGTGGGAAATGGTCAATTGTTGAACAACAGATTTATGTGTACTTTGGGTGTTGGGTGGATAACGATGATATAGAGAATATGAAGGTGGATAATGGGTGTGGGTGTAGTATCTATGAGATGGATGGAGAAGACAATTGTTGGTGGGCACTCCACCTACAATAATCGTTCCTCCGATCGAATGAATCTCCAACTCCATTTCCACGAAGCTTTTGATCCACCCTAAAGACCTGCACTCCATGTTCTTAAATAATAAAGCAATTCTTATTGCCATCCATGGCTATCATACCTTCCCAAAAATAACCGAGACTTTGATATCAATTTGATGTAGAAGAATGGACGAGTTAAACTAAGTTCATGAAAAACAAGGAAAAAGCCCAAAAATGGGAGAAAACTAGGGAAATTATTAATGATACCACTGAAGTTTTTCTTTTTTTCAAGAATACCCATAATGTTTGTAAAAATTACTCGAATACTACAAAGGTTAGCCCATTTATCAAAAATACCCCCAACTCTTAATGGACGTTGATAAAATTAGTTAAAAATTGTAAGTCAGTGGTGAAATTACATTTTTGCCCTCTTAATTAAAAAAATTAAAAAATAAAGACTCTTTGTCCCTTATTGTCTTCTCTCCCAACTAGTCATTCATTTCTTTTTCTGCAAATCCATGACAAAAACTCAACTCAAACTTAAAATAAGAATACAATCACAAAACTCCATTCTATTCTCAGCAAAATTACAACCTTTTGGAGATAAACAGAAATAAGTATGATTATTTATCCAAAACTAAGGTTAATGGGCAATACCTCTATTCAACGTATGCATTTGATTTTGGGTTGTTCTTAATTAGAAGATACTATATGCCATGATGAGATTTCATCCCTAAGATATTTGGTATTTTGGTGCGAGCATCAGTGCCTAAGTTTAAATATAATTTGTGCGTTAAACATCATAATCAACATCCTCAAACATCTGGACCATAAAAACAGCAAAAATAAGAGTTTGCTTTAGGAAAAAAAATCGATCAAATGTATTACCTTTTCTACAATCATCAATAATAAGAATTAACAAGCATTGTAATAGCAATACCCTTAATTTCAATAGCTTTAACATCAGGTTTTTCACATCTTTTGGTACAGTCACAAAACCCCATTTTTCATGGCAACTTTAATCTGATCACAAAACCCCATTTTTCTCTCGCTAATCCAAACCACCATGTCATCTTTAACCTCCATTTTTACTTCTTTCTTCTTTTAGCCTCCACCATATTCTTTTACTTTCTTTACTTTTCTGAGCAAGCAGATGCCGCCATTTCCAAAAATCACCAAAACTCAAAAAATGCCATTGATCATAAAGCTAATAGAAACAAGACCAAAAATCTGGGAAAATTTCAACAATACCCCCATGATTTTGCTTATCTTCATTAATATCCTCAACCTTTTAAAAATGGGCACTAATAATACCTCCAATTTTTAATGAATTTTCAAAAATACCCCCAACTCTAAATGAAAATTAATCAAAACTGTTAAAAATTATGAACCAGTTATGAAATACCTAAATTACCCCCACAGTTGGGAAAAATTTCAATAATACCTCCAAAGTTTTATTTAGCTTCACTAATACCCTCATCAACCTTTTAAAAATAGGTGCTAATATCCCTAACATTTAATGAATCTTCGCAAATACCTCTGACTCTCAACCAAAGTTAATCAAAACTGTTAAAAATTGTGAGTCATATATAAAATACCTAAATTACCCCAAAGCTAAAGTTCAAATAACAAAATTACCCCTAATCCTGCCAAACACACCAAAATTGCTACAATTTCTAACATCCATTTCCTGCAATTTTTTAGTTTGTTACGTTCTTATATGAAGTCCATATTTGTATGGTTAAAAAATAAAAATCTACGCTAATTAAATACATGTTTAAAAATATTAAGGCTCATTTAAATTACAAAACAATTCTAAAAAATTAATCTAATGTTCTTAATTTATTTTCTCGCTCGTATTCATTTATCTCTTTCACCATTAATTAAAAAAAAAAAAAAAAAAACTTTCTATATTTTCTACATTGTCAAAAAATTTCTTGTATTGTTGATACTTTTTATGAGAAAATGGATTAATTAGTTAGTTAAATTCACAAAACAGTTTTAAATTTTTTTAATGCCTTATAATAAATTAAAATTTTAACTTTTGATATATTTAAAGTAAACAAAAAATTACTTAATATATTCAAGAAATAGAATGTGTTCACAAATATTATCACATCCATGAAAAATTATTATTATACCCTTGTATTTAACACTTAACTCTATTAATATATGAGGATATCATCGACATTATTCAAATATTAGGGTTATTGTTGAAGATATCTAAAAAATCAGGGATATTACTAAAATTTTCCCATAGTTGGATAATTTACTCTTATACCTTTATATTTAACATGTCCTTAACTCTGTTAAAATTTGAGGATATCATTAATATTATTCAAGCGTTAGGAGTATTGTTGAAGATACCTAAAATTTCAAAGGTATTAATGGAATTTTTCCCAAAAATATCTCCCAAGAACGAACTCTTAGCCTTTGAACAAAAGATGAATCAGCAATGGGTTGGGTGGAAAACAACCTCTTAAACATAGTCCCTGCAAGAGATGGTCTTTTCTTCATAAAGCTCCATACGGAGGCCATTGATGGAGGATTTTGAGGTGAGATTGTTGGGCTTTGCAAAGAACGTGATACCACTTTGATGTGGGTTGACTAAGCGAGGTTGAGGATTTGAAAAGTGTAAAAAAAAAAATTAGGTATCGCGATGAAGATTATGGGTCGGCTAGGGAAGAACAACAATGAAGACAAGAATGGTTGTGTACACTAACAAAGGTGGATCTGGGTTTGACGGAAGAGGTAGCGAGTAAGGTTATTGAGGAAGAAGAATGGGTATGCAATGGTTCTGGTAAAGGGTTGTCGATGGCTAAGTTTTGATTTCAACATGATAAGATTTAAAAAAAATCATTTTTTATGGAAAAATATATTTTTAGAATTCTTTTAAGAATGTAACACTGAAATTGTAGCAAAAAAAAAAAAAAAATGTAACTAAAAATACAATTTTATCCTTTAAAATTACTATTTAACTAATTCTGTTAAACAGTAAGGATATTTGGGACATTTTACAAACATTAGGAATATCCATGAAGAAAAGAAAAACCTCTAGAGTATCATTGATAATTTCCTAAAAAATTCTCTCAATTCTAAAATATGATATTCAAAGGCCTCATATACAATACCTCAAGTTGATTTTGAATGGCTATCCCAAATTTAAGTTGTTTATGTTTCGCCTTTCTCAGAGAAAGACAACAAATAATTCCCAATCGGAGTCCTTGTGGCTCAAATCATCCATATATTATACAAAAAGAAACTCCAAATATTTGATATCTTTCTCTTTGAATGAGATCTCAATTCTAGCGACGGTTTCATTAGGTATCTTACAACCAAAATTCCTCTTTTTTTCGATCCAGTTCCTCCACCACCGCAAACCTCAATTCGATTCGAGCATTGTACACTTTTTAGTTATTGAGAGAATTCAAGTACTCTATTTCGGATCCAGGATACAGCTTTCCGATATCTCTTTCCCTTTTGGAAGATCCAGGAGCAAAACAATCAAGTTATTGATATTGGAAGACCCAAAAGATTCTTCCAATGTCTTATTTTTGGGTCCAATGAAATTCATAAGTAAAAGAAAAAGCCCTGTCAAATAGAGATTTTATCTTTCAACCATCTTTCGATTGTTAATACGATATAAAAGGACCGCTACTCCAAATAATACTACACCTTTGATCGTGAAATATCGATTACTTGTTGAAAATACATCACTTATATATAGTCTACTACAAATATCACACTATAACAGAAATAACAATAAGAAAATAATCAACCAGACTATTCTATACTAATAGTGTTATTTGGACTACATCAAGTCATGGTCGTAAGCCCACTGAACTCATAATTATGTACAAAAGCAAACAATATTGTGCCAGTGGAGTGGATCTAACCCAGTTGTATGCAGAAAGATTAACCCTCCTGTATCAGTTGGTATTAGTCATGACCCAATTAGGTCATGTGGACTTGAGTTCTTACGAGGACATAAGACTCCCTAAGTGAGGGGGTGTGATATAGTGTACTTGCATATATCCTACATCGCTTAGAAAGTTAAGTGGTAATGTACTAATAAGGGGTGAGCATTCTTTAAATGATACGTGTTTTAAGGTTTCTTCCTAAAAGCAAAGCCATGAGATCCACTGAACTGTCAAGTCATGGCCGTGGGCCTCCTGGACTCACAAATATGGACAAAAATGAACAATATCGTGCCACGTTGAGTGGGATAATCTCACTCTCCTGCTTGCATGCTCCTATGCAACGATTAACCTTCCTGCATCAATAATTATGGTCCCTTTTTGCATTATTTTTGTAATTTTACTTATCTCATTTATAGGTTCATTTAAGACAAATGAAATATCTCATCATGTACCATCCTAACCCACCAAAAAATAAGTGAGACGAGATAAGATGAACTTACAAAATTCATGGGTTGTACCATGAATTAATAGGACATTACATCCCAATTAATAGCTCTTGATTTGATTTAATTTAAAAGATGCACTTTAGTCTTATATTTAAGACCAAAGTGCACATTTTTACAAATGCAAGGAATTAAAGTACACCAATTAAAAGGTATATGATTAAAGTGCTCTTTTTGCAAAATATGGTACAACTAGCCAGTGCCCTTTTCCTTAGAATAAAACTCATCAACAGCATCTGTGAAAAATATACAAAAATATATAGAACTTGTATCTAGTATGGGTTTTCTATCATATTTTTTATTGGGGTTTTCTATTAATTAGAAAGACTAACAAAACGACTTTTATCAAGAACCTAAAGACAAGAAAATAGCGAAATCACCTGCTCAGCACTGGGCATGGAACCATGGCATGCAAGCAGCAATACCCTACTAGGATCCCCCAAGAAAGGATGAGATTGGAGCTGACCCTTTAAACAATTTATATCATCCCAACCAGTCATAAAAATCAAAACAGCACCAGGTCTTTCTTTCCTCACTATGTGGCAAAGCACATGCTCAATGAGATTAAATCCAATTGAGTCCGGATTCCAACAGGATAAAGACTCTCGGGTCCTTAGACTATACTCATTATAGTCAGCAGTTTCAAGTGCATCCTGATCATAAAGGAAGAGACAATTTCTAATAGAACCAACGGATCACAATAAAAGGTAGCTGGACTCTAATTCACACACCTCAACGGAAGAAGCAATCTGGCTCTTTCTCTTTTTGAAAGCTTGAGCTTGCTTCTGCATTTTCCAAGAATTTTCTTTACCATAATCATCAAACTGATTATATGGAGTCAACCGATACCCAGTCATTTCCAGAATGTTCTCCAGAAAATGCGACCGCACAGGATATGTAAAACCCTGTTATCACAATAAAGCAAGAACAGCTACAGCATAAGTGACCTCAGTATATCTCATATTAACATATATTATTTCATTCACTCTTGCCAATAACATCAAAATTATCAACAGAATGAAACTAGAAAATTGGGAACTTCAGTAATGAAACTACAAAAACTGGGAACTTCAGTTGCTCCTTGAGGATGCAGTATGAACTTGGAAAATGTAATGTGAAAAACAGAAGAAACGGGGGAATAGTAAAAAATAATTTGTCAAAAGGCAAGAGAACAAAATTGAAAATTTATCTTAAAAAATACTCATAAGACAGGAACAGAATTCGTAAAGATCAAGAAAAAATGACCACAATAACCTCTAATTTTAATCATCTTGCCCTTATGCACATGCAATTGCTGAGGATTAACAGTTGAAAAGGTTGCTATGAAACTGGTTAACAAATAGAAATTATAGGTGATTGTTGAAGGAATCCAAGGAGAATCCATTAAATTAGATGAAATCTCAGCCATACAATTGCAATATTTTGGTCTAGCTGAACTTCACCTCTTATATCATACATTCAAGTCACAAGGAATCTTTAAGCTCATGCATCTCTTTGGTCGAGGATAAATAAGGTAAGCCTTCTGGACATAAATATGTGCAGCAAGAGATAGTCTTTGGATTCTCTTTAGAGAAAGGAATGAAAGGCTGCTGAGCGTTACCAAGCAACCTAACCGTTTGAGCTTAAAGTGATGGAATAGCATTTCTATATTCTTATTCTGATTTTAAGCTTTTCATCTCTTTATAATTTTGTTCAATAGCACCCAGAGTTTGCATGATTCATTAGCTATTTATGAATATTTCCTACTTTACAGCACCATTTTTTCTTGGCAAAGAAGAACAATAAGTTGCTCTGCTTTTAACTTGACTTTCAGATTGAGTATAGTTACACAGTAGAGATGAAATAGCTTTATCTAACACCTTAGTACTATGTGAAGGCATGAGACTTCTTTGAAAATGTTATAATGTACCAAGAAGCAGCAACCCAAAATAGAAAGGCATTAAAAAAGATTAAAAAAAAAAGAATACAATTATACAAACAACCTTTTAAATACTACGGGTATAGCACTGAGGGCCACTGCAACATGGGAATTCAACATTTTTTTTCCTCGCTTTTTAAGCTCAACAGACATTTGATCGGCCACAAGTCCATTTTACCTATTCTAGGAGGAAGGGTAAAGTGGGGAAAGCTGAGGTGTAATTCTGTTATGTTTTTGTTATGAATAGCTTTCCTGACTGTTTTCCTTGAGGTTGCTATATTTGTGGGTGAATTGTTATAGGTTCTATGAGCACTACCAACTGAATTTCAGGGCTTATCAACATTCAACAAAAAATGATAGAATATAAATTAGAAAATAGCATCCCAAACTCACAGGAATATGAAACATTGGAGCACCACCAAAATAGGACGAGAAGAGCTCAGCATTTAGCGTGGCACTCATCAAAATTAATCTCAACTCCGGCCGAAGAGGAAGAAGTTCTTTCAGGATAATAAGAAGAAAATCTGGCACAAATTGCAAAATTATTTTAAAAATCATATCTAAATTAGCAGCCAAATTACCTAAAATGAATATCAAGGTTACCTTCATTCATTCCACGTTCATGAATCTCGTCAACAATAATATGTGTAATGCCTCTCAAGTTTCTGTCAAGAAGTAATCTCCTCTAATAAAATGCCAGTGGTGCAAAATAAAAGACGGGTGTCCCTCCCTCTCATTCCTTCCAGCCGGACTTTATAACCGACCTTTTTCAAACAGGAAGATATTTTATTACTCTTTTTACTAGAGAAGACATACATTAGAGCAACACTAAACCTCATTATACAGAATAATTAATGATCAACCTTCCATCATAACAAAACTTTGATATTGTAAGCTGAAATTCAGAAGGAATAGTAACTCACAGATTCCCCCAGTTGCTCTCCTCGCTCTGCAGCAACTCTTTCAGAAACAGCTATAGCTGATATCCGTCTAGGTTGAGTGCAAATAATGCTACAGGCGGCCCCACAAGCAGCTTCAATCTCAGATTCTAATATATACTGAGGAAGTTGTGTGGTTTTGCCGCAACCAGTTTCACCAGAGACCACAACAACCTGCTAGAAATAAAAAATAAATGCTTAGTCTATGCATCTACCATATGTCATACAAACCAACATGCATATATAACCACACATAAAAGAGTATATAAAAGGTACTGCTCATATCAATTTATGATATTAAGCAGAAACTCAAGACTTAGACGGGATGACGGGTCAAATCAAGAGCTATATCAGGGAGTGAGATACTTGTTAGGGTCTTTTATTTTATTTTATAGGAATACTTATTAGGGTCTTCATTGCTATTTCCTGCCTTGTTGATAGACTCCAAAATCCATACATACCCATATTATACTTTTACATCCATATGGGGCCACTGAAGTCAAATATATATTTACATCTTACTGATAACATATTTAAACTAATTGTATTCCAAATTCTGTTGTGTGGTAGTGTGACGACCGCCCCTGTGATGATGGTTTTACGGGGGGACAGACTCCGAGGCCCGTCTTACCGACACATCCACAGGCGTCGATTTTTACAACTCACAAGAATATCCTCTCTGGCCTAGAGAGTTCCTTTCGCCTACCCAACTGCTCGAACCCATGACCTGGCCAATAGTCAAATGGATTCCTCAAGCAAAGCTGGTACCAATTGGACTACTAGTCCAGATGGTACCAGCTTCGTTGGCCTTTGGTACTTATGGCCAGGTCCAAGGTTCGAGGCTGGGGAGATGAAAGGAATGCACTTGGCCAGAGAGAATATTCCTGTGAGTTGTAAAAATCGACGCCTGTGGATGTATCAATAAGACGGGCCTCGGAGTCTGTCCTCCCGTAAGACCACCATCACAAGGGCGATCGTCACAGGTAGAGATATAGACTTTAGTTTCAAGAGTACTTTTAAGAAGTTGCTTCAACTTAATTAAACCTACTTTAGCTTCACTCCCAGTTATCACCATCAAATGGATGGTGAAGGTGAGATCACCAGTAGGACCTTGGATATGTATTTAAGGTGCTATGTCATGCCACACCAAGAAGACTGGATGCAGTGGTTAGCAGCAATGGAGAAGAGTATTGTTGTAATAGAAGATAAAAATAAATAAGACCCCATAAAAATTGTTGGAAAATTATCAAAAATAACACCCTTAGAACTTAGAATAACAAAAATAGCACCCCAATAACATTAAACAATATCCAATTGGACGACGTTCAACATTAAACGGGTATAAATTGCCGCAGCTTAATTTGAATAACGTCCAATTGGACAGCATTAAAAAAAATGATGTAACTGTCATTTTTTAATTATAAAAATATATTATTTGAACACAAGAGGTGCTATTTTTGTTATTACAAGTTTTGAGGGTGCTACTTTTTTTGTTTTTCCGAAATTATTTACTGTAGAAACCTTCCTTGCTTTGCTGACTTATAGTCCAGCAACATCTTGATCAGCTGAGGTAAGCAAAAGATAGTAGCATGAAATGGAGTCCTCAAATAAGTAAAATAAGAAATCCAGAATCCCAAGTCAAAATGAAAAAAAATATGATTAAAAAAACATAGAGAAGAAACTTCATCCATTTGGAGATTTGATGTACGTCAAGATATAACCTTCAACAAAAAACTATTGCTGCTGGGAAGAAGAAAAGGATGAAGCTATGCATCAATCATTATGGGCCTTATGATGTTCTGAAAAGGGTGACAAAAGGTAGCCTACAAGTTAAAGTTACCATCTGCATCCAAAATTGATCCCACTTTTCTTAAGGAACACATTCAAAAAGACTAAGCAGTACAAGAAAGGCTTACTGATTTCCTACTATAGCTAAAGAGAAAGTTGTGCCTATTCTTTAAAGATTATTTAGATCTGATGATGACGAAGTAGTTATTCACCACAGGGGACAGGAACTTTCCCTGGATCAATTAGATAAATTATCTAAAGAGCAAATAATAATAAAATTACCTGATTTTCAGATATGGCTTTTAGCAATGCATCCCTCTCTTTATATGCAGGAAGACTTCTTCGGAACTCAAGCATTTTTTTACCTTCAGGAGATTTCTGTAGATAAATCAATTCACAGTTACACATATTTGCAGCAAAAATTAAAAATAAAAATAAGGACATTGAAGGTGCATTAGCATCTTCACAAAATATAATACTGTGTGACATAGGAAATAAGAGGAGTGAAACCTCAAATACTATGATCAAAGGGCGAAAGGACACTAAGGTCCCTTTGTTTTGTTCAAGAGAATACATTAGCCCCTTAGTTTTAAACTAATACACAGTAATCCCTTGGAATTAACAAATTAGAACACTTGAGTCCAATTGGCACTATGCTGGCAAAAATCTCATGGATATATCACGAGTAACATGTGATCATCAAATAAAGGGTACTGTTTGCCTTTTTAACCGTGTCCTACCATTTCTGGTCAAACAGACCCAACCGTGACACATTTCTTGCACTAAAAACAAAGATTTTTGCACCATTTTTTTCTCCCTCAACAGAAATAACGAGGAATGTCTTATGTAAGAGACAAATTTGATAACTTTATTAATGAAACCTATATGAACACCAATGCATAAAACTTCAAAAATCTCTGACCCAAACATTTCCGAAGGCAACTCACACATGGCACACATAATTCAAGTCAGAGGGAAGAAAGTAAGAATCAAAAGAAAAGTAAACTCAAGCTCCCAACAGCAGCAAGATACGAAGTCACTCCAAATACCATTCCCTTTACATATCTATTATTGTGACCAATTTCCTAAGCTAACTTCACTGCAGAGAAGTGGGCTTAAAGATATGCTCTTGATTCCCCCAACAAATAAAAAAACAACCCAAATTCGAGTCATTGTATAACTTTAGACTTGCACTCTTCATTTTTCATAAAGTACCAGTGTCCAAGAAATATGACATGGAAAAGAAAGTGAGTACTCAAATACTCCAATTTGGTATAAATTTACATAAAATTTAGAAAAATGGCTATGTTTGACTCCCGAATATATATCCAAATATTTAGGACTCTCAATGTCATAAAAGAGTGTGTAACATAGCTTTAGACCCAGACCAACATTACCCCAGATGCAAAGACCAAGAAACTTTGTTGATGATAGAATTCATACAGCAAATAAGACAAGAGAAACTTGCAATTTTAGAGCCCAGTCCAAAACTTCCTGGATCTCAATTCCTAAGACCCATAATCCGAAAGCTTCAAATCAGAAATTAAATTCATCAAAACTCTAGTACAAATATGACAAGTTAACTCCAAATCAGAACCCATATCAACCCATAAGACTATAAGATTATGCTCAATTCATCAAAATCCCAAGGACAGCTGAAACCCCCATTCCATGCTTATTTTGGAAGTTATATAAGCCCAATAAGCAACCATCTTGGCATCATTTGATACAAACACAACAGCCTACATGAAAAGGGTGTTTAACTCCAAGAAAACTAACAGCAAATTTCAAGATAGTGAAGCCAAAAGGGAGGAAAAGAAAAGGGGAGAGAGAAACAATCAGTGATAAATAGAGCAACTAAATATGTTACTCGGCAACTTCAAAGAGAGAAAAAGAATGAATGGGAAAAAGGAGACACTAAAGAATTGAAAGAAAAAGATAACGTTACTATATTGGTCACATGACTAACTCGTGGCTTTGCTATGAAATTTAACGTGTATTTCTAACCACATTGTATGAATTGGACATATGTGTCTCAATTTGTTGAAACAAAGGTACTAATGTGTACCATTTCGAAATTAAGGAACTAATGTGACCCATGGACAACACAAAGGAACTGCTGGGGCATTTTTCCATGGTCTCAAAACTAAATTAGTATAAGAACGACAGAGAAATCACTTTCATCTCACACTACAAATACAAAAGAAATAGAAAAGGTAGTAACTTAGTAAGAGGATCCACATCAAAATGATACCATCTAAGAAACAACCATCAAACTCAGGAAGGATATCATTTTTACCCGTGCTACTGAGAAAATGGAGTAATTACAAAAATCTACCTTGAATAAGATAATATAAATATACAAAGGCATTAGTTAGGGTGTTTCTGAAGAGAATAATGATAGTGACACATATAGGTGCAACTGGTTTTTGAAAAGAAAAAAAAAACTTGAAATTTTAGTCTCATGTATCCACAAATGAGGTGGGAAAAGCTGACCGATCCATAAGAAGCTTTAATTGTAGCAGCCTCGCGGGCCTCAGTCATATCACAGAATCAAGGGAAAAAATATCTAAGGATATAATGAATATTGTGTTATAAAATAAAATCATTGCAAATGATATAAACATTCCAAGATTCAGAGAGCTAAAAAAATACAAAGGTAATCATGGGTCCATAAGTGTAAAAAAAAAAAAAAAAAAGTGTAGAAAAATAATCATCATATAAGTAGTATGTGCAGTTAGTATTCTATGAATTACACCACCAGCACAACTACAATGACAACGATAACAAAGAAAAAAATTAGTAAACCTGCCAATCTTGTTGCTTATCACGTAGCTGTAAGCTCTTCCTCCGAAGGACTTTCTCCATGAAAATACTCTTCTGTATTAATGGCTTCTGCTCATAAAGTCCCTCATCAGAAGCAGTACTCCCACTACTGCTTGTTCTCAAGAAGGAACCAGTTAAAGAGCTTTCCCTGCTCATTGCCTTCTGAGAAAGATGGGCTTTAAGATGAGCATTTACTTCTCTTTGGAGTCCAAAAGGCAAGATCACCTGCATATGCTTAAAAAGTCAGTAATTCAACTGGATGCATATAGCAAAATAGAAAGCAAGACTCATCAACAACACGGGCAGCTTACAATGGTATACCGTGCCACAAACAGAGTTAATTAAGAAGAGGTTGGGGCTCACACTCGGCAAAGTGTTTAACAATAAGCAAGCCATCCTCTTTTTCTCATCCAAAAAAACAAAACGAAAAAAATAAGGATAAATGTTGAAGATACTACAAAAACTAAGGGTCCTATTTCAATTTACTACTTTTAGTTATTTCTTTCAATACGACACTGTTTATTTTCATTTTGTTTCGATCAACTTTTGAAGTAAATTCTGGAAAAATTGACTGGATTTAGATTATATTTAAGACTTTTGATCCTGTATTTAGCATATAATTATTTTTAGGCGTATATTAGTCAAAACAATGAGGTTTAATTCACTTGATACAAGTGAGAGAATATTTTATTAAACTTTTTCCTTAAATGTAACTAAAATATATTTATCCTACTAATTAAGATCTAAGTTACTTGACCTTGGAGTCGGGTGTCAAATTGGTGCATATTCGAAGATCGGACTCTTAAGTTTTAAAATTTTAGGACACAGAGACATAGACAATAATGTTCAATTTCTAGACAAGGGTACTTAAACACGATAAATTATTTATATAAAATGTTTATTATACAATACTTTTGTATGAATATTTGTTTATATAAGTGTTAATTAAAATTTAGATTATTCTTAATCATAATTGTTAGATTATTATTTTCATTTTTCTATGAGATATTTGTTTTAAGTATTCTTAATAATATTAAATATATTCATATTAGTAGTTATTAAAAGGAGAAATGGCACTAGCAGTCCCATAGGTTTTTAGCAAATGAGCAATTTAATATCATAACTCTCAACTGGAGCATTTTAGTGTCATAGCTTTCAACTAGAGCATTTTAGTCTCATATATATTTGTAATAAGGTGTAGTTTACTACCAAAAAAAATTTTATGGACTAAATTACACCTTTTACATAAAAGATATAGGACTAAAGTATACATTTCACAACAATATGAGACTAGAATTGCTCATTTGCCTAAAGTTCTAGGATTGTTAATGCCCTTCACCCTTATTAAAATTAAAAGAGCTTTTGATTTTTATATGTTGAGCCCATATGGAAATCAACTAGGATTTGATAAAACCCACAATACTCCACACCCTAAATTGCATAGTTTTTCAAGTCAACACAAACATATTTGTTCAAGTCAGAGCTCAATTGCATAATGAAATGAAAAATACATGTGATAGGTTATGCCCTAATTTTTTAGACTAATCAACATGCGACGCTTCGCCTCTTGTTCTTCTTCTATGTCTTCTTTGTTTATTTTTCGACGTGTCTAATTGTCTTGCCCCCAAGTCCAAGGCAAACCATACACCCATGTCAGTGTCATGTCGTGTATAAACAGGTGTGGCAGCCAAAAGTGCCGAGTCCAAGTAACATAAATAAGATCCATGTTTAAACAAAAGTACCCTTAAAATAATCATGTGGTAGTTATGTGATCATATGTCCCAAAATTTACTCCTTATATCAATCCCGAGCTTATTGCCAGAAAAGATAATAGAAACAAAGTGAAAAGAAGAAGCAGTAAATTGAAACAAATAACACTAATAGTAAATTGAAATTGGACCTATAGTTTTAGTAGTATATAGAATGTTTACCCAACAAATAAATAACTATACACAATAGGCAAAATGCCCAAGCATACAATTACCTCTCTTTGTGGACGCTTATCATCCAAATCAGACCTATAATTTGGTATAGGGACTTTGCTAAAGACCACAACTTTTGTAAACTGGCGGCTGCAAAAGTTAATTACATCATAAAGACGTCATGCAAACACAAAATAAAGAAAACAAATGGATTAATACAGGATATTAAAGCTAAAGTATCATAATACCTATATAGACCCATTCTGGATGCCAGTGCAGAAAGTTGGTCAAAATCGCGTAGATCCTTTCTCTCCCTCGACACCACTTCATGCTCTTCTTTGTTGCGGAGCAGCATAGTTAACTTCAATCTCCACTCGTCAGTGTTACCAATGGTTGAACCACACTAAAAATCATGATCAAACATCGCATAAAGACCAGTATATCCACATTAGAGTCACCAACCATTCATCTAACATATATCCAAATTACAACAAAAGAAAGCCTACTGGGGGAAATAAATGAAGAGCCTGCACAACTTAGCATCAAGAATGCAAATCCTGAGAACCAAAATCCCAACAGTAGTTTGATAACTAGTTTTAAAGGGAAAAAAAATATCATGTTTAGCCCCCAATATTAGAACATGGATCATGTAGATAACATCAAGAAGAAAACTACTTAAGACATAATATATCTGCATCATATTCATAATTCATAGATGCATAAAAAATAAGAACATCTTAATTAAGAGCTTCAAGAACCAATATTGAAGGTGATACTGTTAAAGAAGGGTGCCTTTCAATAATTCCAAAGTTCACGGCATCTGCAGAGTCTGCATTAAAATCATAACATTGCAGTTTGGAAATACCAATACCCACAAGATTAAGTTCAACTGACTATTAAAATATTAGCTGGCGAAGTTAAATTATAGCTAAAATTGCAGGCTGTCAGCACTTAAAGTTTGAAAAAAACTGCATAAGGCATATATTGGTTCTAGAAGTCAAGGTACACAAAAATAGCTGATAAATATTACTAAAAATAAGTTATTCTCCTATTCTTTACAATAGTAGAAATATAATGTGTTTACTTATGGTAAAAAGAAGCACAATAAAGATAGCAGATAACATCAACAGTGGGCAATACCACTTTGAGTTGTTACCTTTCTCGCTAAATTTACCACCAGGCTCATCTAATGTAGTAACGTTAACATGATCTTGCATTTATTTAAGATACTTGAACTTAAATGTATACCAAGCAAATATTCACATTTGAAGATTACTAAATATTGCAATCTTATCACAAATTCGAAGTTATCGAATCAAATTAATCAACCAATGGCAACAATGAAGAAAACTCAACCATAAATCAAAAAAATTCATAAACATATCAAATTCCAAAAAAATACCAAAACAACTCATGGAGAGGGTCCCTACCACTGATCAATAAAGTTTTAAAAAAATTGTAAGGCTTAGTTCACAAAAATCCTGCTTTGTTCTCAAAATAGCAATTTTCTCTCTCTCAAATTCTGGCATGTTAGCTTAAATTGAAGTCAATATTAGAAGACCCAAATGATTCATCTAGCTACAGTTTTCCAAATAAGTAATGAATGTGCCACACATTTCAGACATCAGACATATAAACTTTTTCTTCTCCAAATGATTAGAAAGGAGTTCGAACATGATAAGATACACCCAGCCCTCGGTATGACCTTCAGTCTCTTCATCTTATTTGCTTTCTATCTTCCAACTACTAATTTGAAGTTCATCCCTATTTGGTTCTCTCTGAAGAGAGGTTTTTTATTTTTTATTTTTAAAGATCAACATTAATAACACCCTTAAAACTTGTGATAATTAGCATACTTATGTCCAACTTGTATATTTCCATTACAAGAAGAAAACATTTCCAATTAGATGCCATTCAAGTTGACCTCACATTCAATGTTAAACTCTGGCCAGTAAGACCCACTCAATGTTATGGTGTTCAATGTTATGGGACGTCATTAAGGGGTGTTACTTTTGTTGTAAGTTTACTTACATAATTTCCCTTTTTAGGTCCACTACCATCCAGAATTTAACTGTCCCACTTCCCGGTATTTCAACCTGACATGTAATCTCACCATGCACATTTTTGCCTAAAAAATACCAATAATCTCCAACTGCAATAACAAACCAAATCATCAACTGAATTTGAACCCAAAAACACCAACAACAAAAAACTCAATACATATACATTTCAACGAGATGGGCACAACAGAAACCAACCAATTGCTGTCGAGAAGAGCCAACTTCCATGTCCGAATCCTCACTGCTGCTTGACTCTTCGCTGTAGGCATACCTCCCATAATTTAAACTATGCTGCTGCAAAAACATAATAGCCATACTCCTCTGCTTGACCCTCTGCATCTGCCTCATCATCCAATCCGACTCAACTGCTCCGGACGAAGCCCGGCACATTACATCCGCACGACCCAAGTGACGCGGCACGTAGCGGACTCTCCGGAAGCAATGGTTGTGGGAATTGTCATAGTGAGTTCTCGTAGTAAACCCCAATAAAGATGGTGGATTTAGGGTCTTCTGGGTATTGCGTAGAACAAAAGAAGTGGGTCTGCAAGACATGGTTTTTATATAGCCCCGAAACTGGGACGAACATGGCATGGTTTGAGGTCAAAAGAGACAGACCAAAGAAAGTAGGATCGTGGGCGTCTTTTCAGTTGCAGAAGGTAAGTGGCATGCTGAATTAGGGTTTTTGACAGAGATACATTAGGGAGATGAGAAGTGAGTGAGGTTTATTCTCAAGACAATATAATGTCTGTTCGTTGCAAAGACGGGTTTGCTTTTCAAGAATTTGTACATAATTGGGTTTTTGTCTAAAATAGGCAAAATTCTTAAGATAGTTTAAAAAAGGGCAATTTTGTGTAAAAGTTTAGAAATGGGTAAAATACTATTTACTCTCCCAGTAACCGGTTTAGTTAGAAAAAGGGCATTAGTTTCCCACCAATTTCTTTCTTCTTCTCCCTCCTTCTCTACGCATTCTCTCTTTTTCTCTTCACTGATTTTCTTCTTTGTTAGCTTTCATGATTCTCGCAAATAAACAAAACCTCTCTAAGTTTCATTCCGTTTAATGTTATATTTTGGTCGTTAGCTTGTAATTTCAGTATCTTGTTTGGCTGGCTTTTGGTAATATATATGTAATATGTTTAACTGGGCTCTCTCGGATTATGAAGCTTTTGATTTAATGTAATGGTTTCAATACATTTCAAGTTTTTTTCCTTAGAATTTTAGGGCCTAATTTTTAATTACGGCCTATGGCCTCGCAAATTCTTAAACCGCACCTTATAATTGCTTGAATTATAATACCACTGCATGCTAACTGCCTCACATGAATAAACAAGTGAAATGCTGATTAAACTTAAGTGATATACTCTGAGATATACCAGATATACCCTGAGATATACCAGATATACCCTGAGATATACCAGATATACCCTGAGATATACCAGATATACCAGATATACCAGATATACCCTGAGATATACCAGATATACCAGATATACCCTGAGATATACCAAATATACCAGATATACCCTGAGATATACCAGATATACCCTGAGATATACCAGATATACCCTGAGATATACCAGATATACCAGATATACCAGATATACTAGATATACCAGATATACCAGATATACTAGATATACCAGATATACCCTGAGATATACCAGATATACCAGATATACCAGATATACCCTGAGATATACCAGATATACCAGATATACCTTGAGATATACTAGATATACCCTAAGATATACCAGATATACCAGATATACTAGATATACCAGATATACCCTGAGATATACCAGATATACCAGATATACCCTGAGATATACCAGATATACCCTGAGATATACCAGATATACCAGATATATCCTGAGATATACCAGATATACCCTGAGATATACCAGATATACCAAATATACCCTGAGATATACCAGATATACCCTAAGATATACCAGATATACCAGATATACTAGATATACCAGATATACCAGATATACCCTGAGATATACCAGATATACCAGATATACCCTGAGATATACCAGATATACCCTGAGATATACCAGATATACCAGATATACCAGATATACCCTGAGATATACCAGATATACCCCCAGATATACCAGATATACCCTGAGATATACCAGATATACCAGATATACCAAATATACCCTGAGATATACCAGATATACCAGATATACCCTGAGATATACCAGATATACCCTGAGATATACCAGATATACCAGATATACCAGATATACTAGATATACCAGATATACCAGATATACCAGATATACCCTGAGATATACCAGATATACCCTGAGATATACCAGATATACCAGATATACCCTGAGATATACCAGATATACCCCCAGATATACCAGATATACCCTGAGATATACCAGATATACCAGATATACCCTGAGATATACCAGATATACCCTGAGATATACCAGATATACCAGATATACTAGATATACCAGATATACCAGATATACCCTGAGATATACCAGATATACCAGATATACTAGATATACCAGATATACCAGATATACTAGATATACCCTGAGATATACCAGATATACCCCCAGATATACCAGATATACCAGATATACCCTGAGATATACCAGATATACCAAATATACCAAATATACCCTGAGATATACCAGATATACCCTGAGATGTACCAGATATACCCTGAGATGTACCAGATATACCCTGAGATATACCAGATATACCACACTGTTCATCTTCTTCCTCAACAATGAGATAATGCAGAGCTTCACAATGAGATAGTAATGGTCGAGTGTTTTGTGCGTCCTCACTGTTCGTCTTTTTTCTCAACAAAATTTGTGGGAGATTCGATAACAGAGAGTGGAGAGAGAGAGAGAGGGAGAGTCGTGCAAACGTTTGGAACTGTTCGAATTCTTCCAAACGATTTACAAATGAATTACCGGCTAGTAAGTGGGGTATTGGGTGGGCGGTTAAAAAAAGCCCATTTTTAAAAAATAACACAATTCTGCTCTTTTTTAAACTATCTTAAAGATTTTGCCTATTTTAGACAAAAACCCTACATAATTCTTAAATAATAAGGGAGATTCTCTAAAAATTTGGAACTTTAGTTTGAAATATTATTAAATAATTAAATATTTAAAATATAATAAAAAAATAAATTTATTCTTTTTACTTAAATTAAATAATATATCTCAAATTTCACTCTCTTAAAAATAATATTTATTTAAAAAAAAATTATACATCCTATCATTTTTCTCTCACTTACCTCTGCTTTCATATTTACCATCAATAACTTCAATTCTAACTTAAAATATTAAAAATGAAGGATAAATATATGAAATATGCAAAAGAAGTGAAATTTTTTTAAGAAAATAGAAACAAAAAGTAATTTAAATATATATTTTTTTCTACAAATTGCGCAGTAGTTCGGTAAGTATTATCGAACATTTCATATAAGTTCGACAACACTTACTTAACGTATCATATATGTTCAGCACCCTCCTATCGAACCTATTTAAACTGTCCATAAATTTGTACCAAACATTTTGCTTGTATTCGACATCCCATACTGAACTTTTTTAAATTTTCCATATTTCCCATTCTGAACCTCTGTGAAAAAAAAATTCTATTTTTTTTACAGGTTTAACATACGAGTTATAAGATAGATAAAGTATCGACTGTACTAAATTATTCGAAAGAAGAAGAAAATATAATTCTATAACAAAGAAAACCTAGATCTAAATACCGCTAAATGGATGGAATGACATTCTTCTCCAAAAGCTTTATCTTCGATCGTCGTCGGCTTCCTTGGATCCTTAGAATGGTTTCTCTTTGCTTCATTGAGTGTGACAAAGCTCCTAAAAACTGAGTGAATTGCTTGTTTGGTCGCAAAATTATTGTGTATAAAAGTTGTATTCGAGTTGTTGTAAGGGGGAGTTTAAGGGGGTATTTATAGATGTAAGGGTTTACACAAATCCTGATTGCAATAGGAATAGGTGAGTCGCGACATACATTTTTCCTGCCGCAGCGCAACATAAATTATGGAAATAATGTCAAAACACGAGAGCTCCCTGCCACGGCATGACTTTTCCTCGCCGCGGCGCGTGTTGCCTTCATTTTCTTCATGTTTACCCCCTTACATATGCAATGGCTCGTTATATAAGGCTTACATATTTGTCTCGTTTAGCAAGTAACTCGTGATCCGAGCGCCGTAAGTGTTCCGTCTTTGCGTGTTTTCATTATTTGACTTATTTGACGCTAAAAATACCTGAGATGCACTAAAACATACTCGTGATTCCGAATAGATAGATTTATGAAATTAACCGAATAAACAACAAATAATAAATCTATTTCTAAATAATTAAGTGCAATAAACTACGAAATATTAGTGCTTTTCGAGCACTCATCACAACCCCCAACCAGCTTCTTGCTAGTCTCTAGCAAGAGGAGCGATCTAAAGATTAAAATAAAATGAATAAACTAAACTAACTAGAATCACTTTCGTAGATTGTCACAGTTGTATTTAGCGTATGCAACAAGCCTTTAAACCCCTAGGTGGCCCTAGTGGACGAGTTATAGTCTCGTGAGGGTTTCCAGTGATGATACCCGCAAACATCGTAACAAACAAAGCTAATAAGGACTCAAAACATACTTGAATCAATTCATGCATACGTCTCAAAAATTGTGAACAATGAATGGCACACAAAATAGTTAAAAATCACTTAAGCTCAAAAACAGTCCAAACATCAAACCCATCTTAGTAATCAAATTTTGAACAACCAATCAAACCACAAGCCCGTTAGTTACACTATCTGATCGTGTCATGCATGATATTCATAGATTACATTTTAATATCTCATAAATGTGTAATTAAAATATGAATGAGAATTTTGCACTTACAACCTTCATATGATCACTTTTCAAATCCATCTCCACTAATATAGAAATCAAACTACCTAGAATCAATAGGACTTCATTAAGCTTGTAAAGTTGTGGTTAGGTGTGTGATTATGAAAGTACGGAAATAATATTTTTACTAGGATAAGAGTACTTTTTATTTCACAAACTTATTTTCAACTTTTTCCACCAAGTGTTCTTTTTCATCTTCCTATAAATTCTATATGTCCCTTGAATCTTTTTGCTTGATTTTCTTTTTTTATTTTTCTTGCTTATTATTTCAATTATCATCATTTTTTTTATTGTTGTGATGAAGCAAGATAAATACAACATAATTGCTCATGAAAATCAAATATTACATTGAGTACTCTTATCACTAAGGGTAGTACAACGTATTTCAATGTTGAGTTCAAGGGTGTACTAAGGATAAAATAATACGGGAAGGCTTGAAAAGTCCAAGTGGTCCAAAGATGACCTAAATCACTTTCTAAGTGGCATTTGATTTTATTATTTCGCTTCAATGGGTTTTCAAAGGAGTTCTAGAGCTTGTTGAGACTTAAAATATATCATAAACATGCATACATTACACAAACCAAAATAGTCATACTAACCATGCAAACTACCACATATACCACAAAATTCTCAAACTAGATAAATCTAACATTTATGTGCCTTTTTACTTAGGTAAAAATCTAGTTTCTTTCATATATCACCGTTATTACAATCATGTTAATATCATAGACTTTCGGATTGACTCAAGTAGACACGACACTAACCTAACACAATTCATGTGACAAAAGTTAAAAATTTAAAATTTGGTCATATTTTATGCTCATGGAGTATTTTTTCCACCCCCAACCTAATTTCTACATTGTCCTCAATGTTAAAAAGAAAAACAAAAGAAATTAAGAGAAAAGTGAGAGAGGTTACCTCCTTTCGTATGAGATTGTGTACACTACATGTACGCTCTTGTTCATTATTCCTCGCTTTTCTCATGATGAAGCAATTAGTGTGCAAGAAACATGTACGAAACCTCTTTAGAATTCAATTGAAGTCTTGAAGGAAAACCCCCAAATTTTTGCTTGAAACCCTAATTCTTGAATTGGAGAAAATCTTAATCCTTGAAGCAAATCGAATGGGTGCCTCCCATTAAGGGCCTAGTTTAATGTCTTAGCAAGACGTGGCTACTCTCGTGTCTATTCATTGAGGAGATGTATTATTTCGATACTTTGCAAATTGTCTACTTCCAAGTATGGCTTGACACGATGCCCGTTTACCTTAAACGGTTCTTGCGTTTTCGGATTGAGCAACTCGATTACTCTGTGTGGAAGTACGTTTGCAATTGTGTACGATTCGCTCCACCTAGAATGAAGTTTTTCGAGGAGCCCTTTGTAGTGATAGCGCTTAGTGCGCTCCTTGTAGATTTTGGCATTTTCGTAAGCTTCGTCTCAAATTTCCTCAAGTTCGCTCAGTTGGAGTAGTCATTTTTCCCCAGCTTTTTCCCATGTCCATGTTGAGCTTCTTAATAGCTCAATAAGCCCTATGTTCTAGCTCAACTGGTAAGTGACATGCTTTACCAAAAATTAACCTGTAGGGACTCATGCCAATTGGAGTTTTGTACACTGTACGATATGCCCACAAGACATCATTCAACTTAACTGACCAATCTCTCCTTGAGGGGCGCACTGTGCATTCCAATATCCCTTTGATCTGTCGGTTGCTCACTTCCACTTGCCCCGAAGTTTGGGGATGGTGTGGGGTAGCCACTCTATGAGAAATGTTGTACCTTTTTAACAGTCCATCGAAGAGTCTATTGCAAAAGTGGCTTCCTCCTTCACTAATGATCGCTCTCGGTGTGCCAAATCTGCTAAAAATGTTATCCTTCAAAAATTTAACAACAACGTTAGCGTCATTAGTTCTAATGGGTATCGCTTCTACCCAATTTGAAACATAGTCAACAGCGACTAATATGTAAATGTAGCCAAAAGATGGGAGGAAAAGACCCATGAAGTCAATCCCCTATACGTCAAATAATTCCACTACAAGATTAGACGTCAAAGGCATTTTGTTACGCTTACCTATGTTACCGGTCCTTTGACATCTATCATATCTCACACAAAACATGTTAGCATCTTTAAATAATGTAGGCCAATAAAAACCAGATTGTAATGCCTTTAGGGCCGTTTTCTTACCACCAAAATGGCCCCCGTAATGTAGCTCATGGCAAAAGGTTAAGATGCTCTCATGTTCCTCTTCGGGCACGCACCTCCGGATGACTTGATCTTGACATAACTTGAACAAATACGGGTCATCCCAAAAGTATTGCCTGCAAACACTGAAAAACCTTTTCTTTTCCTGAAAAGTAATGTTAGGTCTCAAAATACCACTAGCTAAATAATTGACGATGTCAGCATATCATGGATTTGGACCTATTGTAAACAATTGTTCATCAGGGAAGGTTTCAATGATTGTATCCTTACTTTCACCTTTAACATGTTCATACTCAGTAATTAACCTAGACAGATGATCAGCTACTACATTTTTAGTTCCTTTCTTGTCTTTGATCTCTAGGTCAAACTCTTGTAAAAGTAGGATCCACCTAATGAGTCTAGGCTTAGCCTTCGGTTTAGTCAATAAATATCTTAAAGCAGCATGATTCGAATAAACTATAGCTTTAGTTCCTACCAAGTAAGACCTAAATTTATCAAGTGAAAAGATAACAGCCAATAGCTCTTTTTCAGTGGTGGTGTAATTAATTTGGGCGTCATTGAGTGTTTTGCTAGCATAATATATAACATGTAATCTTTTATCCACTTTTTGCCCTAAAACAGCTCCTACAGCATAATCAGATGCATCACACATGATTTCAAATGGTAAAGACCAATTAGGAGATACAATTATAGGTGCGGAAGTAAGCCTATTCTTTAAAGCATTAAAAGCAACAAGGCATTCATCATAAAAATCAAACAAAGTATCTTTGGATAATAGATTACATAATGGATGATTAATTTTGGAAAAATTCTTAATAAACTGTCTATAGAAACCTGCATGTCCTAGGAAACTCCATATACCCTTAACAGATATAGGTGGAGGCAATTTTGCAATTAAATCTACCTTAGCCTTATCTACTTCAATTCCTTTGCTAGATATGACATGTCCTAGCACTATCCCCTGTTGGACCATAAAATGACTTTTCTCCTAACTAAGTGTCAAATTGCATTCAATGAATCGTTCTAAAACTAAAGTCAATTTATGCAAGCAATCATCAAAGGAATTACCGAAAACTAACAAGTCATCCATAAATACCTCAATGAATTTCTCCACCATGTCTGAAAATATCGACATCATACATCTCTGAAAGGTGGCAGGTGCATTGCATAGTCCAAATGACATTCTCCTAAAAGCGAAAGTTCTGAATGGGCATGTGAATGTGGTTTTCTCTTGATCCTTCGGAGTGATGGGTACCTAATAATAACCTGAAAGACCATCTAAAAAGCAATAGAAATCATGCCCAGCTAGTCTTTCTAACATTTGATCAATGAAGGGGAGGGGAAAGTGATCATTTTTGGTGTACAAATTCAGCTTTCGAAAATCAATACACATCATCCAACCCGTAATTATCCTAGTGGGCACTAATTCATCTTTTTCATTTTTAACCATGGTTATTCCAGATTTCTTTGGTACCACATAAACGGGACTAACCCATTTACTATCAGCAATTGGATAAATCACCCATACTGTTAGGAGTTTCAAAACTTCTTTCTTAACTACCTCTTGCATAATTGGGTTTAGTAACTGGTTTGACATCGTCCTCTAAATTAATCTTATGCATACACATTGCCGGACTAATGCCTCTAATGTCCCCAATACTCCATCCTATTGCCTTTTTATACTTCCTAAGCTCTCCAATCAATTTTTCCTCTTGGTTTTGGGTGAGTGTAGATGAAATAATAATAGGGTAGGTCTCATTCTCTCCCAAAAAGACATATTTAAGATGCTTAGGTAGTTCCTTAAGTTCCAATTCAGGTGGAGCAATCTCGTCGTCATGTGGGACATCCAATAAATCTAAGGGTGTACTAGTGTCATCTAATGATATGGCACTTGTCTAATAAATCACTGTACTCCTTAGTCTCATGGTCTAAGATGTCATTTACCTCTCCAACTGTAAGTGCTACCTCCAATTTATCATCTAATCTAGCATGCATAAAAGTATCATGAATTATTGGATCTAAACATTCTACAAAAGAGTATTCATCAATAGTAGATATAGAAGGGTAAGAAGATGAATCAAAAACCTTAAAATGAATAGTTTCTCCCAAGACCATCGTTGTCAACTTTCCACTTTGGACATCAATGATGGTTTGAGTAGTGGCCATAAATGGTCTACCCAAAAGAATGGTATGCTCCTTGTCCAAAGATGGATTATCCTGCATGTCTAAAACCACAAAGTCAACAGGTATGATTAGCTTATCTACCTGTACAAGTAAGTCCTCAACCATGCCCTTCGGATATTTAACAGATTTGTCCGCAAGTTGAAGGGACATGGTTGTTGGTTTTAGTTCTCCCAAACCTAGCTGCAAGAAGATAGAGTAAGGCATCAAATTGATACTAGCACCTAAATCAAGCATAGCCTTAGTTACTTTCCTATCCCCCATAGTAATATCAATTATAAAACTACCTGGATCTTTTAACTTAGGGGGTAAGTTGCATTGAAGCACCGCACTAACAATTTCAGATACGATTACTCTCTCATTAAGCTCATATTTTCTTTTCTTAGTGTTTAATTCTTTGAAAAATTTAGCATACGAAGGCACATTTCTAATTACATCTAACAATGGCAAATTAATATTAACCTTAGAAAGCATGTTAAATAAATCAAAAAACTGTTTATCTTACTTACTGTCCTTTAAACGGTGTGTGAATGGTATCGGTGGTCGGTATGACTCCGATGACTTGTGTAGAGTAGGTGGATTAGATGACTCTCCAATTCTCACATTTGAAGGCTCTTCATGCTTGTCACCTCTTTTCTCCAATTCCTTAGAAGCATTGTTGTCATCTTCCATGTTACTTGCATTATAAGATAAATCATTAGAAAGTTCAGGTAAATTTTTAGTAACGACCTTACTACTCCGAAGAACTGTGACAGCTTTGGCTTGTTCAAGTTGACTGAGTAGCTTTCCCATCTCTTGTTTGTGCATTTGTTCTGCTAGCTGCCCCATTTGCATTTCCACTTTTTTCATTGAAGCTTCCATAGAGTCCATCCTTCCACTACAGGAGTGTATGAAATTGTTTAGGGTTTCCTCTACGGTTGGTTTATTTTTGTAGAAATTGTCGGTTTACATTTTGGCCTTGTGTTTGGTTTTGGACAAAAGGTTGGCTATTATTTTATTTTGTTTCCAAGCGAAGTTAGGGTGATTCCTCCATCCAGGGTTATAGGTATTTGAATAAGGGTCATTTCTAGGTCTAGGTTGGTACCCTTGAATTAAATTCGCCTCTTCAATAGTACCTGTATAAGGATCACCTGCAAAAGAACAAACATTAGCACCATGTCCATATGAACCACAAACTCCACATACCTCATGTTTTGGCATTTGATTAACGTTGGAGGTTGTGAGAAGTTGCACTTGTTTCGTCAATTCAGCAAGTTGCATGGCCATTTCATTGTTGGAGCCTAATTCGTGGACTCCAGCTCTTCTTCCTCTAGCGCTCTTTTGTTGGGAATTGGCTCCCAACATCTCGAATAGTTCGTAAGTTTCATCCACTGTTTTCTCACCCATAACTCCTCCTACAACATTGTCAACTATGAATTGACATTGTAGTGTCAATCCGTCGTAGAAAAACTGATTATGTAGCTGCAACGGGAAGTGATGATGTGGACACTGTATCAAAAGCAATTTGAATTTGTCCCAAGCCTCATGGAAGGGTTCTCTGTCCATCTGCGAAAAAGTAGCAATTTTTGTTCTTAGGTCAGACGTTTTTTGATGGGAATTGAACTTACCCATAAATTTGTTGTAAACATCGTCCTAAGTGGCCAAAGAACCGGATGCCAATGTCATTAGCCAAGCCTTAGCTCTATCCATGAGAGTGTATGAAAAATACATCATGCGTAGTTGATCTTCACTAAGTCCCTGCACTGGAAAAGTTTGCACAGTTGTATATAATTCACGCATAAAATTTAAAGGATCTTCATTAGGGATACCGTAAAAGGAAGGAAGCATGGAATAATGAATATTTTTCAACTCATAATTCCTAGCTGCCTCTGTAAGTCGAATGCACGATGTGGCAGTCCCAATGATAGGTCTTGCAAACTCTTTGTTCATCATCTGCCTAGCTACGTTGTCACCCATTGCTGCTTGCAATTGTTGTTGGATTTCTTCCTCTTGAAATTGATTATCCAGTTTCTTTGATCGGTGTTTGACTCTATGTATGTTGTCAATGAAAGGAGAGAGTTCCTTGTTAAGTGATCTCCTACCCTGCATGCACAAATAAAAAGCAAACAAAGATCAAGGCAGCTGTGAAATTGGAAATTAAGTACTATTTTTTGATTTTTTTGTATTTTTTGAATAAAAGATAACAAATAAAATAAATAAATAAAACTAATTTAGAAACTCTAAAAAGTTAAAAAGAAGATTATTTAAAATGCCAATTCCCCGGCAACGGCCCCAAAAACTTGATGTGATAAATTTAGTACTCGCAAGTGTACGAATCACTCGTAGAAAAGTGACAAGCAACTTCCAAGGTCGGTCTCTCAAGGAATTGCAGTGGTTCTAAATAACCGTCTTCTTAAACTAAATAGAGTTCTAATGCAAATAAAACACTAATTAAATAGAATTCTAGTGAAACTAAAACTCTAAGCAACTAGAATCCTAATAAAATTGTAAAAAGGTGTTTGTTTTGTGACTAGATCAATGATATGAACAATTAAACGAAAACAATATTGCAGATTAATAATTAATTCAAATGGATTAAAAATCAATGGAGGATGTATGGACGTTTAGTTTGGTTGGCCATGCTTGCATCGAAAAGTGATGGTGAAATAACATGAACGTTCTATATAAACAATATTACCGGCTTTCCTTTTAATTACGAGACTGCCTTCGGTTGGGGTAAATCTCTTTGTTGATTAACTAATTAACTGTCTTTGGTCGGGGTAAATCAAATAGCAATCAAATTATGCGCAAGGAAATAAATGTCAATCAAACTAATTCTATGACTAAGTCACTAATTTGAAGCTTTGATTAAGTGTTTCGGAATAAAGTTAAGGTGACGTTCCTATAACTAAATTCTCAAATTTTTCAACCTAACTACGAATCTCAAATTGGCCCATGATAATTCATAATTAAATATCTAAATATGCTCTTAATCAAAAGGTAATTTATTTATGTTAAATCAATAAAATATTTACCATACACAATTCTAGCAAAAATGGCAACGCAAACTAAACATCCATAATGAAACTAGCTGCTCATGTTCATATTAATATTCATAGACAAATAAAATATGATCATACACTTCAACGAAAGAAGAAGAAAATATAATTCTATAACAACAAGGAAAACCTAGATCTAAATACCGCTAAATGGATGGGATGGCGTTCTTCTCCAAAAGCTTTATCTTTGATCGTCGTCGGCTTCCTTGGATCCTTAGAATGGTTTCTCTTGCTTCATTGAGTGTAGCAAAGCTCCTAAAAACTGAGTGAATTGCTTGTTTGGTCACAAAATTATTGTGTGTAAAAGTTGTATTCGAGTTGTTGTAAGGGGGAGTTTAAGGGGGTATTTATAGATGTAAGGGTTTACACAAATCCTGATTGCAATAGGAATAGGTGTGCCGCGACATACATTTTCCCCAGCGCAACACAAATTTTGGAAATAATGTCAAAACCCGAGAGCTCCCCGCCGCGGCATGACTTTTCCTCGCCGCGGCGCGTGTTGCCTTCCTTTTCTTCATGTTTACCCCCTTACATATGTGATGGCTCATTATGTAAGGCTTACATATTTGTCTTGTTTAGCCTGTAACTCGTGATCCGAGTGCCGTAAGTGTTCCGTCTTTGCGTGTTTTCATTATTTGACTCATTTGACGCTAAAAACACCTGAAATGCACTAAAACATACCCGTGATTCCGAATAGATAGATTTATGAAATTAATCGAATAAACAACAAATAATAAATCTATTTCTAAACAATTAAGTGCAACAAATCATGAAATATTAGTGCTTTTCGAGCACTCATCAGGCATGCGCCTAGAACTCCCGAATCTTGCAAAATATCAAGTGCGTACTTTCTTTGAGACATGAAAATACCTTTATTAGAACGAGAGAATTCAATGCCCAAAAAATATTTCAAATCCCCAAGGTCTTTGATGCGAAAGCGATTGAGAAGGAACTTTTTGAGACGTTCCATTTCTTGAAGATTATTTCCAGTTAGAAGTATGTTTTCAACATAGATAAGAACTGCAGTAATTGAAGTGCCTTGAGCCTTGGTAAAAAGAGAATAACCAGCTTTAGACTGTTGATAACTGGCCTTTTGAATAGTATCTGAAAAAGTGAAAAACCAATTTTTGGAAGCCTGTTTGAGGCCATAGAGGGACTTGTTGAGCCGACATACAACGTTCTCCCCTTATCGGTGAAGACCAGGAGAAGGCTCCATATACACCACCTCATTAAATCGCCATAGAGAAAAGCATTATGAACGTCTAATTGGTGGATGAACCAATGGCGGGCAGCAACAACAGTAAGAAGACAATGGAGTCTAGTGAGTTTGGCTGTAGGGGAGAAAGTCTCTTGATAATCAATGCCCTCAATTTGAGTTTGGTTTTGGACAAAAGGTTGGCTATTATTTTATTTTGTTTCCAAGCGAAGTTAGGGTGATTCCTCCATCCAGGGTTATAGGTATTTGAATAAGGGTCATTTCTAGGTCTAGGTTGGTACCCTTGAATTAAATTCGCCTCTTCAGTAGTACCTGTATAAGGATCACCTGCAAAAGAACAAACATTAGCACCATGTCCATATGAACCACAAACTCCACATACCTCATGTTTTGGCATTTGATTAACGTTGGAGGTTGTGAGAAGTTGCACTTGTTTCGTCAATTCAGCAAGTTGCATGGCCATTTCATTGTTGGAGCCTAATTCGTGGACTCCAGCTCTTCTTCCTCTAGCGCTCTTTTGTTGGGAATTGGCTCCCAACATCTCGAATAGTTCGTAAGTTTCATCCACTGTTTTCTCACCCATAACTCCTCCTACAACATTGTCAACTATGAATTGACATTGTAGTGTCAATCCGTCGTAGAAAAACTGATTATGTAGCTGCAACGGGAAGTGATGATGTGGACACTGTATCAAAAGCAATTTGAATTTGTCCCAAGCCTCATGGAAGGGTTCTCTGTCCATCTGCGAAAAAGTAGCAATTTTTGTTCTTAGGTCAGACGTTTTTTGATGGGAATTGAACTTACCCATAAATTTGTTGTAAACATCGTCCTAAGTGGCCAAAGAACCGGATGCCAATGTCATTAGCCAAGCCTTAGCTCTATCCATGAGAGTGTATGAAAAATACATCATGCGTAGTTGATCTTCACTAAGTCCCTGCACTGGAAAAGTTTGCACAGTTGTATATAATTCACGCATAAAATTTAAAGGATCTTCATTAGGGATACCGTAAAAGGAAGGAAGCATGGAATAATGAATATTTTTCAACTCATAATTCCTAGCTGCCTCTGTAAGTCGAATGCACGATGTGGCAGTCCCAATGATAGGTCTTGCAAACTCTTTGTTCATCATCTGCCTAGCTACGTTGTCACCCATTGCTGCTTGCAATTGTTGTTGGATTTCTTCCTCTTGAAATTGATTATCCAGTTTCTTTGATCGGTGTTTGACTCTATGTATGTTGTCAATGAAAGGAGAGAGTTCCTTGTTAAGTGATCTCCTACCCTGCATGCACAAATAAAAAGCAAACAAAGATCAAGGCAGCTGTGAAATTGGAAATTAAGTACTATTTTTTGATTTTTTTGTATTTTTTGAATAAAAGATAACAAATAAAATAAATAAATAAAACTAATTTAGAAACTCTAAAAAGTTAAAAAGAAGATTATTTAAAATGCCAATTCCCCGGCAACGGCCCCAAAAACTTGATGTGATAAATTTAGTACTCGCAAGTGTACGAATCACTCGTAGAAAAGTGACAAGCAACTTCCAAGGTCGGTCTCTCAAGGAATTGCAGTGGTTCTAAATAACCGTCTTCTTAAACTAAATAGAGTTCTAATGCAAATAAAACACTAATTAAATAGAATTCTAGTGAAACTAAAACTCTAAGCAACTAGAATCCTAATAAAATTGTAAAAAGGTGTTTGTTTTGTGACTAGATTAATGATATGAACAATTAAATGAAAACAATATTGCAGATTAATAATTAATTCAAATGGATTAAAAATCAATGGAGGATGTATGGACGTTTAGTTTGGTTGGCCATGCTTGCATCGAAAAGTGATGGTGAAATAACATGAACGTTCTATATAAACAATATTACCGGCTTTCCTTTTAATTACGAGACTGCCTTCGGTTGGGGTAAATCTCTTTGTTGATTAACTAATTAACTGTCTTTGGTCGGGGTAAATCAAATAGCAATCAAATTATGCGCAAGGAAATAAATGTCAATCAAACTAATTCTATGACTAAGTCACTAATTTGAAGCTTTGATTAAGTGTTTCGGAATAAAGTTAAGGTGACGTTCCTATAACTAAATTCTCAAATTTTTCAACCTAACTACGAATCTCAAATTGGCCCATGATAATTCATAATTAAATATCTAAATATGCTCTTAATCAAAAGGTAATTTATTTATGTTAAATCAATAAAATATTTACCATACACAATTCTAGCAAAAATGGCAACGCAAACTAAACATCCATAATGAAACTAGCTGCTCATGTTCATATTAATATTCATAGACAAATAAAATATGATCATACACTTCAACGAAAGAAGAAGAAAATATAATTCTATAACAACAAGGAAAACCTAGATCTAAATACCGCTAAATGGATGGGATGGCGTTCTTCTCCAAAAGCTTTATCTTTGATCGTCGTCGGCTTCCTTGGATCCTTAGAATGGTTTCTCTTGCTTCATTGAGTGTAGCAAAGCTCCTAAAAACTGAGTGAATTGCTTGTTTGGTCACAAAATTATTGTGTGTAAAAGTTGTATTCGAGTTGTTGTAAGGGGGAGTTTAAGGGGGTATTTATAGATGTAAGGGTTTACACAAATCCTGATTGCAATAGGAATAGGTGTGCCGCGACATACATTTTCCCCAGCGCAACACAAATTTTGGAAATAATGTCAAAACCCGAGAGCTCTCCGCCGCGGCATGACTTTTCCTCGCCGCGGCGCGTGTTGCCTTCCTTTTCTTCATGTTTACCCCCTTACATATGTGATGGCTCATTATGTAAGGCTTACATATTTGTCTTGTTTAGCCTGTAACTCGTGATCCGAGTGCCGTAAGTGTTCCGTCTTTGCGTGTTTTCATTCTTTGACTCATTTGACGCTAAAAACACCTGAAATGCACTAAAACATACCCGTAATTCCGAATAGATAGATTTATGAAATTAATCGAATAAACAACAAATAATAAATCTATTTCTAAACAATTAAGTGCAACAAATCATGAAATATTAGTGCTTTTCGAGCACTCATCAGGCATGCGCCTAGAACTCCCGAATCTTGCAAAATATCAAGTGCGTACTTTCTTTGAGACATGAAAATACCTTTATTAGAACGAGAGAATTCAATGCCCAAAAAATATTTCAAATCCCCAAGGTCTTTGATGCGAAAGCGATTGAGAAGGAACTTTTTGAGACGTTCCATTTCTTGAAGATTATTTCCAGTTAGAAGTATGTTTTCAACATAGATAAGAACTGCAGTAATTGAAGTGCCTTGAGCCTTGGTAAAAAGAGAATAACCAGCTTTAGACTGTTGATAACTGGCCTTTTGAATAGTATCTGAAAAAGTGAAAAACCAATTTTTGGAAGCCTGTTTGAGGCCATAGAGGGACTTGTTGAGCCGACATACAACGTTCTCCCCTTATCGGTGAAGACCAGGAGAAGGCTCCATATACACCACCTCATTAAATCGCCATAGAGAAAAGCATTATGAACGTCTAATTGGTGGATGAACCAATGGCGGGCAGCAACAACAGTAAGAAGACAATGGAGTCTAGTGAGTTTGGCTGTAGGGGAGAAAGTCTCTTGATAATCAATGCCCTCAATTTGAGTGTAGCCTTTAGCAATAAGCCTAACCTTGTAACGCTCAATGGTGCCGTCGGATCGGTATTTGATTTTGTATACCCATTTACAACCAATTGGTTTATGACCAACAAGTAATGGAACCAAACTCCAAGTGTTATTGTGCTGTAAAGCATCTAGTTCTGCAGTCATGGCTTGGCACCAATGTGGATCAAAAATAGCCTGAGCATAGGATGTGGGTTCTGTGTGACCTGTAATGTTAGCAAGAAAAGCACAATGTGCATAAGATAAATGAGAGTAGGTAAGGAAGTGGGAAATAGGATAATGAGTACCTGATGTAGAATGAGGCCTGAGGTTGAGTGATTGACGTGGTTGGACATGTGTTAGTTTGTATGCCATGGTGGAGGATGTTTAGAGCGAGTGGACTGTCGAGGAGGGGGAATGAGAGTAATGGGATTATCAATTTGTGGAGGAGTGGGGTCGATGAATGGGGTCAAAGGTGGGATGGGAGAGGTGAGGTTGTCATGCACGTCATGTGCATCAGAGAGGATAGAGTGGGTAGGTGCTTATGGTGGGTTATTTGAAGGTTGTGGCATATCGATTGGTGGGGTCCAGCTATTAAGGAAATCAATGCAAAGGTAGTGTTGGGGAGTATGTGAAGTAGGTGATGCCGAAGATTGAGAGAAAGGGAAGAGATGTTCACAGAATCGAACATCACGACTTACAAAGAATTTGTTGGTCTCCAAATTGTAGAGTTTGTAACCCTTTTGGCCAGTAGGATATCCAACAAAGACACAACGTGTGGCACGGGGATCAAATTTATGAATAGGATGGACAACAGTTGCATAACAGAGACAACCGAAGACTTTTCAAGTGGTCAAGTGATGGGGGACAGTTGTATAACAATTCAAAAGGTGATTTAGTGGAAAGTAATGGTGAAGGTAATCAGTTAATAAGATAGAAAGCGGTCAGGACGCATTCATCCCAGAAAATAATGGGTAAGTGGGATTGAAAAAGTAATGTACGTGCGACAGTAAGAATGTGGCAATGTTTGTGTTCAATGACTCCATTTTATTGTGGAGTGTAAACACAAGTGCAATGATATTCAATGCCTTTATTTTGAAAGAAATGCCTCATGGAAAAAAATTTAGACTTGTTGTCTACCCGAATGGTTTTAATGTTGGCATGGAATTGAGAGTGGACAAAAGTCATAAAAGACTTGAGAAGGTTTTGGGTTTCAGATTTATGTTGCATCAAAAATATTCATGTACACCTAGTAAAGTCATCCATAATAGTAAGAAAGAAACGTGCCCCTGAATGTGTGGGAATTTTGTGCGGGCACCAAATATCATAATGTAACAAATCAAATAGAGCTTTAGTTGATATTAAACTTAGAGGAAATGGAAGCCTTGTTTGTTTGGCCATTGGACAAACACTACAATTATTATCAAAAGAAATATTATTGGAAGGCAATAATGGGGAAGCTAATCGAAGACAAGCAGGGGAAGGGTGTCCAAGTCGCATGTGCCATAAATTGGATGAGAGTGAAACTTGATATGAGACAGGTGTCTTTTGTAACGGAGACATGTAATAGAGACCACCACGCTATTCACTCGAGTCAATCATCTTCCTCGTAGCCAAGTCCTGCAAGACACAGAAGGTAGGAAACAAAATGACACAACAATTTAGAGAAGTAGTGAGTTTGCTGGCAAACATTAAATTTAAGAGAAAAGATGAAACACACAAAACTTTGTCTAATGTGATATTTGAATTGAATGGTATAGTGCCAGTGGATGTGATTGGGGCATGAGAACTAGTACGTAAATTAACAATGGGCATTTGTGACGATTCAGTTTTGGTAAAAAGTGTGTGGTCATAAGTGATGTGATCAGTAGCTTCGCTATCTAAAATCCAAAGTTTAGTGAACACAGAATTTATAAAAGAAACATAAAAAGGAGCCAGACCTGTAGCATTTACATAAACATTGCTATTACCAGAGGAATGAGTCGAACTCATCGTAGAAATTGCATATGCTAATTGTTGGAGTTGCTCTGCCGAGAACCCATGTAAAGGGTTGGAATGAGAGGCTGGCTAGGTTGGTGCATTGGAACCATATGATTGGGCTCCTAGCGCTGGAGATGTGTTTGTTGCATGGGCAGTAGGAAAGGGCCCACGTGCATGGATGCTCCCTTTAGACCCTTGACGTTGTTGCTTAGATTGATTGTGCCTATTGCCTGTGTCATTGGGAACCCATGTCCCATTTTTAAGTTTACATATTTCTTCAGTGTGACCTCTTCTATCACAATACTTGCAATGGAATTTGAGGGTCTTACATTCTTCAATTGTATGACCGTTTTTATCATAGTGGTCATAGTGTTTGTTTGTAGAATTATTCAACATATTGTTCGATCGGCTGTGAATCACAGCGGCAATGAAAAAATTATCTGTTGGTCCTGATGTTATCTGTCGCTGTGTTTCGTCTTGAACGACCAATGAATAGGTTTGACGAACATTAGGCAATGGTGACATCATGAGAATATTTCCACGAACACTGTTGTAGGTGTCGTTGAGGCCCATAAGAAATTGCATCATCCGATCTTCTTCCTTTTGTGTATTGTATGCTTTCACCTCGTTACATGTAAGAGGGGTTTGATATGTTTCTAATTCATCCTAGAGATCTTTGAGTTTCTTGTAGTAATCTGAAACCGTCATGGTTCCTTGTGAGAGAGAGGCGATGGATTTCTGCATCTGATATGGTGGGTGCATTCTTTTGTGAGAATTGATCTTTGAAATCTTGCCACACTTGATGGACAGTCTTGGCATGAACGACTGCTTTGGCTAGATCGGGTTCCACCGAGTAAGCAAGCCATGATAAAATCATACTATTGCATTGATTCCAGAGAGCATATTCAGTTGGTTGTTCAGTTTCTGAAGGAGGTTGAATGGATCCATTGACAAAGCCGATTTTGTTCTTGGCCGTGAGAGCATGGATCATGGATTTACTCCAAGATGGGTAATTGGTGTCGTTCAAATTTATCAGAATGAGCATGAGACCGGGATGATCTGATTGATGAACAAAAAATGGCTGTGATGAATCAATACCAGTATTTTTGGCGTTTGAGTTTTTGGAGTTATTATTTTTGGTGGTGCTTGATCTGACATGGTGTTTGAGGGTGGTGGGTGGCGGCGAGTAAATATTACTGGCAATGGGTGGCGTTTTTTGTGTGTGGAAGCTTTTGGTATGCAAGTTTCCCTTCCTTTTTTTTAAGCTTGCTTTGATACCATCTTATGAAAATAAATTGTTGAATGTAATGTGTATATAACAAACGTTACATAGTACAATATATATACAAAGAATAGCTAGCCCTACCATTAAGGCTGAAGTTGTGATCCAATTTTAATTGGATTTGATATACTTTAATTTGGCAAGTAAAGATATTATGAATATTTACAAAGATATTATGACAAGTAAAGATATTATAAATATTTACAAAGATATTTCTTAATATATAGTTATTAAGCACTGCCGGCCAATAGGATATACGGTGGCTCGATTCAATAATCTCAAGTTTAAATATCACCAACTGAATTGAACCAACCTTGTTGATGCCCATTTACCTCTCTTACTTCTTGTAGTTAGAGGAAAAACATGTTTCTAGCTTCCTTAGTTTATTATCCATTTCTTTCACATTACTATTTTATTTCTTCTCATGTCTTTGACATATAATACGTTGACAAGCTAGAAAACTACAATTAATGCAAAAAGTTGATGGCTAATATCAGAAAAAATGTCCCAAATGTAGAAAAGTTGGGTCTTTCCAATTTTTTTTTTTCGTTTCACCAACTCTACTCAATGGGCTACGTCAGAGAGAACAACTTTTCTTGTTATGCCATACCTCTATATATCCATCAAATAAATCCTTACTCTTATATCTCTATATGGTACTGTCAATTTCTGAAAAAAAAGACTTATTGTGGCTGTGAGTCGAGTCGGTAAGACAGCAACTCAAAAGCTGACCTTAAGCAAATATGTGGTCATAAAATTGGAAAAAAAAAATGGAAATTTTATTGTGAATAACTGAATATGGGGATCATAAATTATAAAATTAAAGAAAAGTTATTTTGTGCAAGTGTTTTTTGCTTTGAAATTTTTTAAACATTAGAAATGATTTAGTGAGTTTATGTTTTGAGAGTCGATTATTACTATTGGTGGTGGTAGGGGGCTCAGTATCCTATGTCGGTCATTCCGTTCAAGCCACTCACCATCTCTATTGCCCAATGTTTTCTTCGCATACCATCATTAGTATGATCTATTTGGTCTTTTCCAACTATTTGGGTGTGCAATCTATTTTGGAGGGTTTTGAGATTGTTGGGGCTTCCTACTTACGGATATTCCAATGGCTCATTCATATCCTTTTCCATGTATTGTTGGGGCTACCTACTTTTCTGGCTGTTCTTGACTTGAATTTGGCAGTATATAATTTTTTTTTATTTTGAATAAATATCATAATAAATTATTTTGTGATTTGTTTTTCATCTCACATAGATTTAGATATAGTATGATTTTTCTTCACTTAAATTTAATTTGATTTATGGTGATATCAGATATGTTTTGATAAGTTTTTTTTTTTTTTCATATCTGACTATATATCTACTATCCTTATGTTAATCTCGTTATGGTTTACAATTAAAAAACTCAAGGCTTTAAAAGTCAAAGTGTGTGAAAGATTTATTATATTGTCGGTTATAAGAGTCAAGCTCAAGTGAAGACCATAAAAAGATAAAGAAAGTGCTTGAATAATAGTCTTGTAGGTGGATCTGTTATTACAACTTTTAGGATAATTTCAATAATTTGATGTATTTTTTATATTTTGTTTAGAGATTATTGATGTATTTTTATGTTAAATCAATGAAATCCACTTTTCTTAAAATAAAATAAAAAAATTAAGCAAACTAGGGATGAACATTTTTTTTTTTCAAAAATTGACTAACTAACTCGAATACAAGCCTAAATTGATCCTATATATTTTTCATTTGAGGTTGGTTAGTCCAAGTTAATCCAAAAAATTACAAAATCGACAAGGTTGGTTCGATTGTAAGTCCTAAAAAATGAAAACTGACACAATTGAAATGATCTACACTTTAATATATATTAATTTTAATATTTTTAATTATATTACATAATATAATATATTGAATAGTTTTAAGCAATTTCACCGATGGATTAAAAGAATACTCTTAAACTTTCTATAAATATTTTTTGGCAATTTTCTGATCTGATTATGTTATTGTAAAAATTACACAAAGGTTAGAGATATTTCTCTTCTCCAACCATATTTTATTGACTATAGTATCACTCTTGAATATGTGAATGTTTATTTGTTTTAGTTCAAAAGAGAAAACAAATCGCCGCTGTCGACATGAATGATTCCAATCTATTTTTTATGGGAGTGACTAGTTGCTCTTATATGTTTATATCATTGATAAACATAATAATTTTCAAATAAAATTGTTATATCAATTTCTCTAAACTAACTTATTAGATTGACTTAAGTGTTAGTTTTTTAAGGATTCATTCGATTAAAATTTTAGATTTTTTAAAACAATATCAAATTGTAAAAGACTTAATAATCAACCTAATTAATTTATGTCCACCCCTAAAGCAAACCTACGACAATTTTTGTTTTAGTTCAAAGCAAACCTATGTTGATTGGGTTAGCAATTTATACATAACCGAGCCTAACCGAAATGCTCATACCTCGGTATTCCAGAACCTACCTACAGCTTTGTTGCTCTTGCTTATTCCCACTTCCCTTCATTTCAACCAGCCTCCCATTATTCTTGCTCGTCAGTCCTCTCCACCAAAACTAAAAGCTCTCTCTCTCCATTAGACTTAACCTTCCTCTATATTTACATTTACAAAACCGCCACTCTCTTTCTATAAAGTCTAATATCAAATTCTTAGGGTTTCCAGCTATAAATTAACATCAATGGCGGCAGTCGCATCACAACCCCGTTCCTCATCAAAGACTGAATCCTATATCGACAACAAGCGCAAGGACGACATTCGCCAATCCAACATCGTCGTAGCTCGAGCAGTAGCCGATGCGGTTCGGACCAGTCTCGGACCCAAAGGCATGGACAAGATGATATCCACCGCCAATGGCGAGGTCATCATCACCAATGACGGAGCCACCATCCTCAACAAAATGGAGGTCCTTCAACCTGCTGCCAAGATGCTCGTAGAGCTCTCCAAATCCCAAGATGCTGCCGCTGGTGACGGAACCACAACTGTCGTCGTCATTGCTGGTTCCCTTCTAAAGCAGTGTCTTTCTCTCTTATCTCACGGTATTCATCCCACTGTTATTTCTGATTCTCTTCACAAGGCTGCGATTAAAGCTGTTGATGTTCTTACTGCTATGGCTGTACCTGTTGAGTTAACTGATCGTGATTCGCTTGTTAAATCTGCGAGCACTTCCTTGAATAGTAAAGTTGTGAGCCAGTACTCGACTTTGTTAGCTCCTCTTGCTGTTGATGCAGTTCTTTCTGTTGTTGATCCGGCTAAGCCGGACTTGGTTGATTTAAGGGATATTAAAATTGTGAAGAAACTGGGTGGAACTGTTGATGATACCGAGCTTGTTAAGGGTTTGGTATTCGATAAGAAGGTGAGTCATGCTGCTGGTGGACCAACTAGAATGGAGAATGCAAAGATTGCTGTGATTCAGTTTCAGATTTCGCCTCCGAAGACTGACATTGAGCAGAGTATTGTGGTTTCTGACTACACACAAATGGATAGGATACTGAAGGAGGAGAGGAATTACATTTTGGGTATAATTAAGAAGATTAAGGCTGCAGGTTGTAATGTGTTGCTGATTCAAAAGAGTATTTTGAGGGATGCTGTAACTGATTTGTCGTTGCATTATCTTGCCAAAGCTAAGATTTTGGTTATTAAGGATGTGGAGCGTGATGATATTGAGTTTATCACTAAGACATTGAACTGTTTGCCTATCGCTAATATTGAGCATTTCCGTGCTGAGAAGCTGGGATACGCAGACCTTGTTGAGGAGGTTTCTTTGGGAGATGGGAAGATTGTTAAGATTACAGGGATTAAGGATATCGGACGAACTACAACTGTGGTCGTTCGTGGGTCGAACCAGTTGGTGCTTGATGAGGCAGAGAGGAGCTTACATGATGCTTTGTGTGTTATTAGATGTCTGGTGAACAAGAAGTTTTTGATTGCTGGTGGTGGTGCTCCGGAAATTGAGTTGTCTAGGCAATTGGGTGCATGGGCAAAGGTATTGCACGGGATGGAAGGGTATTGTGTCCGGTCTTTTGCTGAGGCTCTTGAAGTTATTCCCTATACTTTGGCTGAGAATGCGGGATTAAACCCAATTACGATTGTGACCGAGCTCAGGAACCGCCATGCACAGGGTGAAATTAATGCCGGGATTAATGTGAGGAAGGGGCAAATCACAAACATCTTGGAGGAGAATGTGGTGCAGCCATTGCTTGTGAGCACAAGTGCAATCACCCTGGCGACAGAATGTGTGCGGATGATTCTGAAGATTGATGACATTGTTACTGTTAGGTAGTTTTGTTACAATGCAACAGGTTTTGCATGCCAAGAAACTATTTTATGAACTGTCTTTTGTTATCCTTTTGCTTGTAGAACTAGTAGTCTCTATGTGGTATTTGTTGACTGAATTTTGTTGCTGGATTTTATGCTTGAATTGGGATGTTAGTGGACCTTTTTTCTAAAGGAATTTTCGCTGCTATTTTCTATTTGTGTGCTACTAGGCATTATCATGTACTTGGTTAGATCTGATTAGTTAATGCCATATATTTTGTGCTCCGAACTATTATTCAATAGCTTTATTTACTAATAACTAGCTGGCTAATAGATAAGATGGTGATTGGGAACTAGACAACTGCTTTCTAAAATCACTAAGTTTCTGAGTCGGTCTACTTTCGAACAGCTTCTAGTTCTAGCTTGTGTCTAGGCATTACTGCGTTTCTCATCATGTGTCCTTTGAAATATTTGTGGCGTGTGGAGGATTGGTTTGAGGCTTAATCGAATATTTCTCATCATGTGTCTCTCACGACATGCACGAGCTACAAATTACAAGGCATTCTTTTCTCTTTATTATGATAGCTTCATGCATCACAATGTTTATCAATCTTAATATATATTGTTTTGAGTTGGAGTTCAACTATCTTATGCGTTTAGGCATCTTATTATACAACTTTATGCTCATCCTAAATAAAGACGCACTATGCAAAGGATAATGATAATGAGACCTAGAACTAGATACCCCTTTTCTTTTTGATAATACAACTTTATGTTTTTAGTAGAATTTATTGACATACCATTATATTTCTCATTCGGCCTATGTGACGATACAACGTGCATGGATTGATGGAATTGTCAAGAATTGTGTATATATATATATATATATATATATATATTTGTCCATTAATGTTCTGAATAGGTTTTTTTTTTGGGTTATTAGTTATTTGTTAAATTCATATTCTAGAAAATACTTCAATTTATTTTAGTAAATATATTTTTACTTTTTTTCACGAACTGTCTTATCACATTTGATAAAAAAAATAGGGTGAAGGGTGATATATTGATGCATTAATTCTCTACTTGATAAAAAAAATGAACTAGAAGTTCAAATGACCATTTTTTATCAAATTTGTATGGGTAAAATTGTTATTCTGAAATATATATATATATATATTTTAAAAACAACGCAATAAATATTTTTTTTTTTACAAAAATGGTAGGTCGTTTACGTCACATCATAGTCTATCTTCCTTATATCGACTACTAGCAAAATATAATTTATAAAATTATTTAATTATTTACTTAATATTTTAAATAATAGATAATATATTTCATTAAAATTTAAATTTAAAAAAAATAAATTTTATTACTATTATATATTGTTTGCTTTTGTACAAAAGTCTTATGTGTGATACTAATCCTAGTATAACCTCTCCTTATTGGTTGTTTTTGTGGAGAATTTTTTTATATATAATATTTTATATTTTTTATAAATTTAAATAATTAATATTGTTTATATATTTAATATGATTGTGATTTATATAATAATTGTATACAAGGTTTTCGGGTTTTTATGGGTATACGACAATGTTTATATATTAATATTGATTAAACAGTTTATTGTACATATTATAGTCTATATATATATATATATATATATATTTATTTATTTATTTTGCTGTTGCAACTTGTACAAGAATATTTTTTGAAAAGTTGGCATAAATTTAAAACATGCAGGACATGAACAAAAAATGATATTTTTAATAAAAAGTGGGGTATGTATGTCTATCTTTGTTTATTTAATTTATTTATTTTAAAATTTAATTTCATGAAATAATTCATTTTATATATAAAAATTTATTTTTAATTTCATTCTGCAAATATTTTTTTATAATGTAAAAAATGTGTTTTTATGTTATTTAACTTTTTCTTTTTAATGTAAAAAAATATATGTGCAAATATATGTTTTTTTAATAAAAAAAATTGAAAATAATTGAACAACTGAGCCATGTATGAATCGAAGAATTTTTTTTAATAGTTGCGAAATGATTTATTCTTTTAATAAATTTTGTTTGAAATATGAGAGATTCTAACCAATTTTTTGTTTTTTTTGAGTACACTAAGAAATTGAGTTTTTGAGTAGATAACTATTTCAATTCTTAATTTTTAATTTTAATTTTTAAATTTTACAAAATTTAAAATTAAGTACGTTTGATAACTCATTTAAATTTATAATTTTAAAATTTAGTTTTGAAATTCAAAAAACATAAGTTTCAAAATTAAATTTCTATTTTTTTAATATCTTAATACTAAATTAATAATATAACAGTACTTAATCATGCTAAACCTTATCCAAAATATTTAAAAAGCCAAATTTTTGTAAAAATTTATCAAAAATAAGTTTAAAATTAAATTTTATAGCTTATAAAGTTTTTTTTTTTAAGCACAAAGCTTATAAATTTGAAAATTAAAAATTAAGAATTAGTTATCAAACATGTAAGTCCTATAAGTTCATTTGTGTCTTTGTTGTCATTTCTATGTGTAAAATACGGAGTCTGTTTATTTTTTTTAGTGTTTTTGTCTACCCCTATGTAAGGTAGTTTGCACATACTCACATAGATTTTAACACTATTGTATGTTTGTATGATACACACACCAATTGGTGATTGGGAGCAAGTTTATTGTATGTTAAAATATATTTTTACTTGCATGTGTTTCCCCTGTGTTGATGGGTATTTATGGCATTTTTCTTGGTGAAGTTTTGACTTGAAAAAACTTATATTGAGTGGCTCGTTGGAGTCTCGCAGAGGTCTTACCAATGGCTTATTGAGGTGGTCGACAAAGGATCTACAAGGGTGCAAAGGGTGAAACTGTGGCTTGTTGGACCTCGCTAACATCTTATAGGGGATTCATTGAGGTGGTCAGCGAAGCCTCGGGGGGGCACGCAGCAAGGTGTCGACAAAGTTGGAAAATCAGCTATAAATACCCCCTCCCTCCTCTTTCTTATTAATTACATCTTCTACACGTATCTTATCATCTCTCTTATCTCTTTCACATATATTTTTTACACTACATATTAGGCGTTGCATATTTTTATAACATGTGAAAAATATATTTTTGTGTGTTTAGAAAAATATTTTATTTTTTGTATTATTAATACGTTGAGTGTGTTTTCATATTAGTAATTTGGAGGTGGTTTGTTCACTTAGAGTTTAAATATTTTAAAAAGGTGATTTCTTAGTTTTAACACATCGAGTATTTTTTTATAAATTACGTGATGGTGGTGGAGTTTATTAAACTCATTTATAAACATAATTTTTATAATAATAATACATCAAGTATATTTTTGTACTGTTATTACGAGGTAGATTTTTCATATCAACATACATCAAGCGTGTTTTCATATTGTTGATAAAAGGTATTTTATCCTAAAATCATATTTTGGATAAATTGCATATACTGTTGTACACATATACTGATTACATGTATTTGCATCACACTGTATGGTAGTGTGGCTCTGGAGGTGAGTCAGATATAATTAGGATCAAAGTAGCTGTGGAGACAATTGGTGATAACTGCCTAAGCAATTAGGACAAGTGGTCCTTGACTGATATAGGTATTTGGAGTCTTATCTTATTGAGTCTGTATTAACTATTTATTACTTTTAGTGAATTTGGCTGCTGAGTAGTTACCGTAAGTAACTTGTAGTTGTTCCCACTTAAGATTGAAGCCTAAGTGGGTTTACCACGTTATATTGTTGTGTTTGCTTGATCTGTTGCATGAGTTACTACAATCTAAGTATCTACGGTATATGTGACAACATATATAGTACATACTAAGATTGGAAAACATTTACCACTTTTACCTTATTGTCAGTTATTTGTCTTATTTGTTTATTCTATAAATTACTTGTTATTTGCTTTTCGATGCTTGTACGAGAGAGGCTAGTCCTTAGGTATTTTTAACACCTAGACTTGGTTGTTCATTGAGTTGAGATTTCTCTCAATTGGTATCAAAGTTGGTACACCCTTGTTGGGCTTAATTGCTTCGATGTTGATCTATTTCTCATACTTTTCACACACACTCACTTTTCACTAGGATGGACTCCTATGAAGGAGAGAATATAGGTAGACCTCCATTTCTCACTAAGGATAACTATGCTTATTGGAAGTTTCATATGCATGTTTTCTTCTAGTCAATGGGAGACCGTGTTTGGTATTAGGTAGAGAATGACTGGATGCTCCTGCAAAAACTCTTGAAGATGGAATAGTTGTTCCTAAACCTATGATTGAGTGGATTAAGGAGAAAAGTGGTGAGTGCGACTAGAATAGTAAGGAACTGTACGCACTCACTATTGTTGTCACCCCTAAAGAGTATTGTCGAATTTTTGCTTGCACTACTTCCAAAGAAGCTTAGAATATTTTGAAAATAACGCATGAGTGTACCTCTGCGGTTAAGAAGTTCAAGCTGATGAGGCTAAAAAGAGACTATGAGCTTCTTCAGATGGAGGAAGATGAAATGTTTAATAGTTTTTACTACCACTTTTTTGACATCATCAACCCTTCTTACAACCTTAGCGTCCTATTGATGAAGAACTTCAAGCTGAGAAGATTCTGTGTAGCTTGCCTCAGCTTTTTGTGAAAAGGTTATTGCTATTGAAATAGCATTTAAAGGAAAACCTTCGAAGATTAATGAGATTGTAGGAGATCTTCAAGCCTTTGAGATTCATCACCTCCTCCCTAAAAAAACTTCTTCTACTGATAAAAGAAAGAGTCTTGCTTTAAAAACCACCAAGACTCAGAAAAGGAAAAGGTAAAGCCGCTGTTAACAGTGATGAATCATCCAGCTTGAATGAAGAAGAATTTGCTTTGTTACAAATCATTTTAAGAAATTCTTCAGGAGGAAAAGAAATGCTCCTAGAAAATCTAAATGGGAAAGTTCTAGTCAAAGAGATTCCACAGTTAGAGTTGAAGACTCTAAGGAAGATGAAGATAGACCTAAGTCTAGGAGTCAGAGTAGGCATGTCAGATGTTACGAGTGCAAAAAACTCGAACAAATTACTATTGAGTGTTGCTTAAAAGGACGAGAATCTAGCAAGAAGGCTATGATGGCAGATGTTATAATTTTGGATAGTAGTTGTAGTTCGAAAGATGATGAAAGTAACTTTATAACCTTTATAATAACTAAAGATAATCCTTCAACTACGAATCCCAATATTCTAGATTCCTCGATGAGGACAAGTATGATGAGCTCTTGAGTACTTACAACGTACTGCTCAGGGAGCACATTAAGATCGAGAAAGCTTGGAAGAAGGCTTTGAACAACCTTGAGGTTAAAGAAAAAGAACTGAACACCCTCAAAGCTAATTTTAAGAACAAACAATCTACTCACATCAATGACAGATATGATCTCTCTAAGAAATGTGAGATTATACAAAAAAAAGCTCAACGACATGGTTATTGAGGCAGAGTCTAACAAATCAAGAATGAGGTTTCTTGAGCAAAACTTGAAGAGACTTTAGGTTATAGAAGATCAACAGATAGTTAGTCCGAATTTGTCTGAAGAGGATATTGAAAAAATCTCACTTGTAGGAAAGAAGGTTGAGATATTAAAAAGCAAAAAGACATATCTTTCTCATGCTTTGTCTGGAAAAGATGAGGAATTGCTAGCTCTTCAGGATAAAATATAAAATTTGGACAATTTTGTTAGATTTCTTAAGGCGTCCATTAAAGAAAAGGATGACCTACTCACTACTCTAAGTGCAAAGTGATCTGATATTGAGAATGAGCTGGAATACTCCAGGACCACAATTAGGAAACTTTTGATGAGTACTCAAAAGCTTTGTGAAATCTTTGTTGGGATCAAAGCTCCCAGTGATAGACACAGACTGTGTTTTATTGAAGATGGTTATGCAGCTTCTTCTCTTACTACTGCTCAATCTGCTTCTCTCTTTATTAAGTCTAATGCTTCTACTACCACTCTTGCCTCTACTACAGCTTCTCTCTTCATTAGACTAGTTGTGGAAAATCCTCTTCAAAAGATTATTGCTGCAAAAGGTAAACGTAAAATTGCAGCGAAAGGTAAGTCGCAGCTGTCATTCCAGCCAGTCTCTTTTAGTAGGGTGAACAAATCATCTCTTGCTTCTTCTTCTAATCGTGCCGGTGATGGCCTATTACTACTATCTACATGCTTTATCCCCTCTTGTCACCACTGTGGTAAGCGTGGGCATATTAGAACTCATTGTGAAAAGTTCAGCTCTCATCCCCGTATGAGACTCAATGTAGATATTTTTATCACTCTCTCTCCTCCTCGTGTTACTCCTCAGAGACAGAGACCTAGTTTCTTGCATTTTCCTACTCATTCTTATCATACTTGTGGTACACTTGGCCATCTTGTTAACCAATGTTCAAGATATGTTCTGAGTAGTACTAGAAAATCTCCCCCTCACTCTTATCATTCTAACTTCTCTAGATGTACCTACTATGGTTCGTCTGAACATTTTATTTTTAGGTGTATTATGCACTTAAAACATAGTGAAGAAAGGGCATAATTTTCTGAAAGCCCTTCTAGTCGCTTGTATGACAGCTCGACAGGTCATTCGAGAATTTCTAAAATAAAGAACTCTCAAGTGGTTCATTCTCCATATGCTCATATGGACTAGAGATTACATTATGCTCTAGTTACCCCTCATCACTTTTTTTTTTCTTCAGATGGAGAGATGTATTTTGGTTACACTATTTTTTGGTGTGAGTTAGCTTGTTGTTCCCATTCTTTTCTCTCTCATTCTTGTAGCATTTCATTTATGTTTATTTCTGTGTTTTATGTTTTCAAAAATTTACCAAAAATAACACCCCTAAAACTTATAGTAACAAAACTAGCACCCTCAATAATGTTGAACGTTCAATTTGAACGTAAAATATTGAACGTTCAATATTGAACGGGTCTAAATTGTCGTCGTTCAATTCTAATTGAATGGGTGTTCAAAAAAAAATGGCATATTAATCGTTTTTTTTAATTGTGAAAATATAAATTTGAACACAATGGGTGCTAGTTTTGTTATTACAAGTTTAAGGGGTGCTAGTTTTGTTGTTTTTCCTATGTTTTTCTCTAAATGCCTTTATTTTCCCTGTTCTCTTCTTTAATTTAATTGCTTAAAATAATTTTTCTATGATTTTTTAAGGTTTTCTCTCTCTCTCTCTCTCCTCACTCTTTAGGGTTGTTCGTCGAGCACCCTCACTAAGCTCTTGCCGACCTTTTGCTAGGGGTTCGTTGAGGTTTCATCAAGGTTATGTTTTACACACTCGCAGGTACCTCGCTGACCCTTGTGTAAGGTCAGTGAGGTATACAAATTTCCTATATAAACCCCATTTCTTCATTGACACATTTTAAAATCACCGCAATTCCTTGAGAGATTGATCTCGGAGTTTGCTTATTGCTTGCTACAAGTGATTCGTACACTTGCAAGTATTATAATTTGTACATCAAGTTTTTGCTGCCGTTGCTAAAGAATTGGCATTTTAAAATAGTTTATTTATTTTCATTTTAGTTTATTTTCTTAATTTGTTAGTTTTTGTGATTTTCTTCATTTTTTGTGTTTTTGTTACTTGTTTGGAGTCAATTAGTATCTGGTGCTTTGATTTTTGTTGTTGTTTTTTATAGTGCATGCAAGGTAGGAGATCCCTTAGAAATTCACTAGCGCCTTTCATAGACAATGTTAATAAGAAGAGAGCACATTTGAGACAATTTAACACCAATATTTTGGAGGAAGAAGAACAACTACCAAATATAGGAGATCCTCTACCTCCTTCTAGAGAAATGGCGATGAAGAAGTATGCAAGGCTAATCATTGGCACTTCAACTTCGTGCATCCAATTAGGAGAAGCGGTTAGAAATTATGAGCTTAGAAAATATTTATTATTCTATGTTGCTTTATTTTTATGGAATTATTAATGAAGATCCACTAACCTTCATTCGTAATTTCTATGCTACTTTGCAGACTTTTTTGTTACAGGGGCTCAATGAGGACAAAGTGAAGTCGTGGCTTATGACTCTTTCACTAGGTTCTCTCTTAACTTTGGAAGTAGTATACAATAAGTTTATGGGAAAGTTATACTCTCACCAAAAGACTGTCGACCTGAGAACAAAAATTGTAACATTTTCTCAAATGAAAGGAGAGCAATTTCATGAGGCATGAGATCGTTTCAAGTTGCTTCTAATTCAGTGCCCACACCATCATTTTCCCTTGCAACTCTAAAACTAATTTTTCTATGACGAATTGACACAACAATGTCAATTCACTGTGGATAATGCCGCAGGAGGAGCTTTGGGAGAAAAGACCGCAGTTGAGACATACGAGCTATATGGGATGTTGGGTGCCAATTCCAACCAAAAGAGTTCTAGAGGAAGGAGAGTTGGAGTAAATGAAGTAGCTCTAGGTAATGAAATGGCAATACAAATTGTGGAGCTAACTAAGAAAATTGCACTCCATACCTCCAAGAATACACCAACTCAAGAGGTATGCGGTGTTTGTAGTACTATGGGCATGGTGCTAACACTTGTCCATTTGTTATTGATTCTAATATAGGTATAAGCCAAAGTAAGCCAACATTATGGAAAGATACCAAATGCGACTAAGGAATTATCCTTACGCAAATACCTACAATTTGGGTTGGAGAAACCATCTAAATTTCTCTTGGAAGGAAAACAGTAATCCCTCCTATGATAACTTGAAGGATAACTTGAATGCATTCATTTAAGTTAGTTGAGACAACCATATGAAAAGTACTCAAAGTTTGGACTCATTGGAAGCTTCCATGAAGAGGGTTGAATGCCAAGTTGGCCAATTAGTGGAGCATCTCCAAAAAGAAAAATTGCCTAGTCAACCTGAGCAAGCGAAGGCAGTTACAGTCCTTCGAAGTGGTAAGGTAGTCAATAAAAATTTACCTAAAATTTCTGATGATTTACCATTTAGTCTAGGAAACATAGAAGGAGACAATGCAATTTCCAAAGGGAGTGGCGAGACAAATGATAAGCTTGATGAACTTTCCAAAAAAGCAATTGGAGAGTCGTCGACCACCCCATAATTGCACAAAACATCGGAGCCTTACCGACCACCAATACCATTTACACACCGTCTCAAGGAGGATAAACAGGATAAGCAATTGTATGACTTTTTTAATATGCTTTCCAAAGTTTAAATTAATTTTCCTTTATTGGATGTGATTAGAAATGTGCCTTCCTATGCTAAAATTTTCAAATATTTGAATACTAGGAAAAGAAAGCATGGATTGAATGAGAGAATTGTTGTGTCTGAAATTTCAAGTGCGGTGTTTCAACAAAATTTACCTCCAAAATTGAAGATCTCGATAGTTTTAACATTAACATCACCTTGGGAAATAAGAAAGTGGTAGAAGTTATGCTAGACTTAGGTGCAAGTATTAATTTAATGCCTTATTCAATTTATTTACAACTAAGTTTAGGAGAATTGAAACCTACAACCATATCTCTTTAATTAGCTGATAGATCTGTCAAATACCCAAAAAGGATGGTTGAGGATTGTCTTGTACAGATTGATAAACTGATTATACCTATTAATGTTGTTGTTTTGGATATGCAAGATAATTCATCTATGGACAAGGAACATACTATTCTTCTTAGTTGACCATTCATGGCCACTACTAAGACTATTAATAAGATTTCTATAATGGAAGCTTGACTATGACAATTTTGGGAGAAATTGTTCATTTTAAAGTGTTTGATTCTTCTCCTTTACGTTCTATTTCCACTATTGATGAATGTTTTTATATTGATCATATTGATAATCTTATTCATAATACCTTTTTGCAGGATGAGATGAAAGATAAACTTGAGTATGCCTTAGCTATTGATACTAGTGAGGAGGAATTAGATGAGGAGACTAAGGGGTATCTTGAATTATTGGATAATGTCGAACCTATAGTTGAGTCTAGTACACCCTTAGAGTTACCTAGAACGCCACTTGGAGATGATAGTACTCCACCTAAGCTTGAATTGAAGGAGTTACCTAAGCATCTAAAATATGTATTTTTGGGAGAGGTTGATACTTATCCGGTGATTATTTCATCTACTTTAACCCAAACCCAAGAACATGAACTTGTGAAAGTGCTTAGAAAATTTAGGAAATCCATAGGTTGGAGAATTGGTAATATTAGAGGTATTAGTCCCACTATATGTATGCATAAGATCATTCTAGAGGATAATACCAAAACAGTAAGGGAAGCCCAAAAGAGACTTAATCCTATTATGCAAGAAGTGGTGAAAATTGAAAATGTGAAACTCTTGGAAGTAGGGGTTATTTATCCTATATAAGATAGCAAATGGGTTAGCCTGGTATATGTGGTACCTAAGAAATTTGGGATCACCATGGTTAAAAATGATAAGAATGAGTTAGTGTCCACTAGGATGATTACGGGTTTGAGGATGTACATTGATTTTCATAAATTCAATTTGTACATGAAGAAAGATCATTTTTCTCTTCCTTTTATTGATCAAATGCTTGGGCGCTTAGTAGGGCATGACTTTTATTGTTTTCTAGATGGTCTTTCAGGTTATTACCAAGTACCCATTGCTCTGGAAGATCAGGAGAAGATCACATTTACATGCTCATTTGGAACATTTGCTTTCAGAAGGATGCTATTCGGTTTATGCAACGCTCCCGTCACATTTCAGAGATGTATAATGTCTATCTTTTTAGACATGGTGGAGAAATTCATTGAGGTATTCAGAAATGATTTTTCAATTTTTGAAAATTCTTTTGATAATTGTTTGCATAACTTGACTCTTGTGCTTGAACGATGCATTGAATGTAATTTGACACTTAGTTGAAAAAATAATCATTTTATGGTTAAACAATGCATTGTACTAGGACATGTCATTTCTAGTAGAGGTATTGAGGTAGATAGGACAAAAGTTGATTTGATAGCTAAATTGCCACCTCCCATTAATGTTATGAGAATTATGAGCGTCTTAGGTCATGCCAGTTTCTATAAGAGATTTATTAAAGATTTTTCTAAATTAAGTCGTCCCTTGTGTAATTTGTTGGCTAATGATGTTTTCTTTGTATTTGATGATGATTGCCTTATTGCTTTTACTACTTTGAAAGAAAAATTGACTTCTGCGCCAATTATTAGGACACCTGATTGGTCATTACTCTTTGAGATAATGTGCGATGCTTCAGATTTTGCTATTGGGGCTATTTTGGGGCAAATAGTAGATAAGAATTTGCATGTCATTTATTATGCTAGTAAAACTCTTAATGACGCAAAACTTAACTATTCGACCACTGAAAAAAAAAAATTGGTTGTTATGTTTTCTTTAGATAAATTTAGATCTTATTTGGTAGGGTCTAAAGTCATTGTGCATTCGGATCATGTGGCTTTGAGATACTTGTTGAGTAAATTGAATGCAAAGACAAGATTGATTAGGTGGATTTTGCTTTTATAAGAATTTGACTTAAGATCAATGATAAAAAAGGAACTAAAAATGTAGTAGCTGATCACTTGTGTAGGTTAATTTCTGACTTTGACACTACTGAGAGTGAAAAAAAATTGATATTGTTGAGACTTTTTTTGATGAATAATTATTTTCTGTAAGTCCAAACTCTTGGTATGCTGACATTATAAATTATCTTGCTAGTGGTTTGTTGATGCCTAACATTTCTTTTCAGGAAAAGAAAAGATTTTTGATATTTGTAGGCAATTTTTTGGGATGACACATACTTTTTCAAGCTTTTCTAAGATTAAGTCATCCGAAGATGTGTGCCTAAAGAGGAGCATGCAAGTATTTTGGCCTTTTTTCATGAGCTTCACTGTAGAGGACATTTTCGTGGTAAGAAAACTGCCATTAAGGTACTACAATATGGTTTTTACTAGCCTACTTTATTTAAAGATGCTTAAAATTTTTGCATGCAATGTGATAGATGTCAGAGAACTGGGAATATAGGTAGGCGTAATGAAATGCCTCTAACATTTAATTTAGTTGTTGAATTATTTGATGTCTGGGGGATTGACTTCATGGGTCCTTTTCCCCTACCTCTGGATTTGAGTATATTTTCGTTATTGTTGATTATGTGTCCAAGTGGGTAGAAGCTATACCCACTAAAATTAATGATGCTAACTATATTGTGAAGTTTAGAAGGATATAATATTTAGCAGGTTTGGAACACTGAGGGCAATAATCAGCAATGGAAGGAGCCACTTTTGTAATAAGCTTTTTGATGGATTGTTGAGCAAGTATAACATCACTCATAAAGTGGTTACTCCATATCATTCACAAACATTCAGACAAGTTGAAGTTAGTAATCGTCAAATCAAGGGTATTTTTGAACTTACGGTGCGACCTTCAAGGAAGGATTGGGCTTCAAACCTCAATATTGCATTATGAGCTTACCATATGGCGTACAAAGCACCTATTAGAATGAGTCCTTATCGGTTGATTTATGAAAAGGCTTGCCATTTGCTCATTGAGCTAAAGCATAGGACATATTGGGCAATCAAGCAATTGAACAAGGATTATCAACAAGAGGGAAAGAAACGCTTGCTTCACCTTGATGAGCTTGAGGAGATTGTGAATCAAGCTTATGAGAATGCCAAGATTTACAAAGAACGCACCAAGCGTTACCAAGACAAAGGGCCCATTAGTAAGTCTCTCTATCCTGGAATGAAAGTACTTTTATTTAACTCTTATTTTAAACTTTTTCCAAGAAAGCTTAGATTAAGATGGAGTGGGCCATACCAAACTGTTGAAGTTTTTCCCTATGAAGCTATTGAGTTGCTAAATCCAAAGACTCAAATAACATTCAAAGTGAACGGACACTGTGTGAAGCCTTACTTGGAGGGTGTCGTTCACAATGGGGATGTGGAGTGCATACTTCTTAGTCTCAAGAATTGTCTTGCTAAGACATTAAACTAGACGCTGATGTTCAAATTATAGTACTCGCAAGTGTACGAATCACTCGTAAAAAGTGATAAGCAAACCTTCGATGTCGGTCTCTTAAGGAATTGCAATAGTTTTAAACAACCTTTTTTTTAATCTAATTAGAGTCCTAAAGAAACTAAAACACTAATTAAATATAATTCTAGTAACACTAAAATTCTAAATAACTAGAATCCTAAACCTAATAAAATTGTAAATAAAATGGATTTGTAGCAAGATCAATGGTGTTGAACAAACAATTATACAAATTTAGAATTAACTTAAAAAGATTTCAAATATCAATGGAGGATGTATGGACATTTAGTTTGGTTGGCCATGCTTGCATCGAAAAGTTATGGTGAATTAACATGAACGTTCTAATAAACAGTTTTTACCGACTTCCATTTTAATTACGAAAATTTCTACGATCAGGTAATTCTCTTTATTGATTAACTAAACAATATCCTACGATCGGGTATATCAATTAGCAACCAAATTATGCACAAGGAAAATATGTCAATCAAACTAATGCCATGACTAGGTCATTAATTTGAAGTTTTGATTAAGTTTTTCAAAGTAAAGTTAAGGTGACAATTTCTAAAACCAAACTCTAATATTTTTCAACCTAACTATGAATCTCAAATTGGCCCATAAAAATTCACAATTAAATATCTAAACATGCTCTTAATCAAAAGGTAAATTTATTTATTTCAAAACAATAAAAACATTCACCATAACAGTTCTAGCAAACATGGCAACACAAACTAAACATCTATAATAAAATTAGCCACTCATGTTCATATTAAAATTAATAGACAAATATAATCTGAACATACATTCAAAGAAGTAAGAAGAAGAAAAATAAATTCTATAACAAAAAGAAACCCTAGATCTTAATACACAATTGGATTAGATGTCTTCTCCAAAGGCTTGATCTTCGACCTTCAATGGCTTCTTGGATCCTTAGAATTAATTCCCTTGCTTCTTTGAGTGTGAAAAAGCTCCTAAAAACTGATTAAGTCTCTTGTTGGTTCGCAAAATTGAAGTGTGTCTAAGTAGGACTCTTAAGGGGGTATTTATAGATGTAAAGGGTTACATAATTCCTTATTGAATTAGGAATAGGTGCACCACGGCATACAATATTACCCGCCACAGCACAACAACAATTTGGCAATAATAGTCAAAACCCGAGAGGTGCTTGCCGCGGCACACATTTTCCTTGCCGCGGCGTGCGTTGTCTTCAGTTTCTTCACATGTACCCCTTTACATATGTGCTGGCTCGTTATGTACGACTTACATAATTTGACTCGTGTTACTTGTAAATTGTGATTCGATCGCCGTAAGTGTTCCGTCTTTGCGTGTTTGCATTATTGAACTCATTTGACGCTAAAAACACCTGAAATACGTTAAAACATACCCGTGATTTCGAATTGATAGATTTATGAAAATAATCAAATAAATAAGATATAACAAATCTATTTTTAAACGATTAAGCACAATAAATCATAAAATGTTAATGCTTTTTGAGCACTTATTAGATGCTTAGTGGGAGGTAACCCACTATTTTAGGTAATATCTATCCTTTCTTTTAGTTTAATTAGTTTTCCATTTGTCCTGTCTAAATAATTTTTTAAACTGTTGTGTAGTTGAAAACCTTGAGAACAATGTTTAGTTTAGGTTTGGGGGTACAAATTGGTCCAATAAAAAACTTTTTGAAACAAAATTATCATGCTTTTGATCAATTTTTGATGAATAATTGAGTCTTTATTCATTACTTGTTTGATTTTTGAACATGTTTAAGGTTTGCTCTAAAAGTTGGTTTTAATTTGCAATCTTTGTTTCATGCTTTTGATGTTGAAATTGAGGTAAACCCAAATTTTGTGTTTAGGAGTCCAATAGTGGAGACTACATTATAAGATGATTATTGAGTCTTTAGCGTTCTATTCTGAGAGATAATTATTTTTCTACTCCTTTAAACACTTTTCGTATTATTTTAAATTGTTAGATGATCTCTATAGAATTTTGCATTGAATGTTAGGATTTTAAACATCTACTGAAGATTCAATATAATTAATTGTATTGCTTAGATTAAATGATTGGAGTAAAATTTAAAGTGTATGCTTATTTCATTCATGCTTGACTTTAAAAAAAAGTGAGGATTTTCGCACGCCAAAAAGAACCATAATTTACCATTTACAAATTATACATGAACATGGGTCAAAAAAAATATTGACCCTAAAGTTCCTTAAGTGGTGAAATGGTTATCACAAAAGAAAAAAAAAATTCATTTGAAGTCAAAGCATTTTCATTCATTTTGGGGCATATACTTGAAAATTTTGCTTAATGATTTTAATTGAGACATGAGAATAGTAATGAGAGTTCTTTGTCAATCCTATCATTTGATTCATTTCATGAGATCTATGTTAAGCACTTTTTGAGCCTTTCTTCTTTAATCATATGCGAACCTATTAGCTCATATCTTTACATAAATTCTATTCGCATATACTTTGTTGAGTGTTTAAATCTATAGGATCAGTGTGATTTAAAGAGTGAAACTTGTGAGGATTAGAGTTGAAGCGAATTCAGATTCTTAACACTAGGTTTAGGGGAACCAATGTTGATATGTTTTTAGTAATGGAGCTTATATTTGTGAAGTGAAACTAATCTACATGGTGAACCTTAATGTATAAAAATGTTGGATAAACTTGTGCATAACCTTTGATTATAAATTAGAAAGAAACTGTAGCATGACAAGTTTTGTTGATTTAACTTTTTAGTTTTGTTGATTGTCTTTCTAATTCTAGTTTTGCTTGAGGATTAGCAAAATATAAGTTTGGAGGTATTTGATGAATACTATTTTGGACCTATTATTTGTTAGTTTTTAAGTATTTATTTCATGTTTTATTTCAGTATTACTTTGATTTGGAGGGTATTTTCATATTTTGTAGGTTTCAAGCAAGTGTGAGATGAATAGTGGAGTTAAGTGGTCAAAAATAGCTGAAGAATGTAAGCCTTACATTGTATTCCATTTACTATGCAAAGGGGGGTAAATAAGAGCAAAAGAATGTAAGCCTTATGTTAGAAAGCAGGAAATGTGTAAGAGACACTTACAAGGCATGTACAACAGGTTGTGCTGAGGCATGAAAATATGTGTGCCACATCGATTCATTCTCTATTTTTACTATGAAAGCCAAAAATCAACATGTGTCACAGTAGAAGGAATTGTGTGCCGCAGGGGTGAAGTCCCTATTTTTAATATGGGGGTCTTTTTTCAACGCTCGCTGCTGCAGAACAGCCTAGGATTTTTCTACCAGCCTAGATTTTCACCCCTCGTCGCGGCAGGAGAAAACGCGCCCCAGTACCCAGACGACACTTATACACCAGATTTTTACACACTCCTAACCTATAAATACAACACAAAAATCTCTCTACCCATAAAGCGTGAACAGTAGCTGAAAAACACTACCCACAACCCTCTTCCTCCACAACCTAGAGAGAGAAATCCTCCATTGAAGCTCCTTCAAGAACCAATTGGAATAGGTGACTATCTAACTCCAAGAAGGGTATTGTAAGAGTGGACATAGGGGTATCTTCATTTTTTTTAACTTTCTTTCTCTCTTGAATTTTAAGAATGCTTATTGTAATAAAAAACATTGATTTAGATTTTATTATGAATAGCTAAACTCATTGTGTAGGATTAAGTGATGCTTCCATGAGTGGATGACTATTGTTGTGATTTAATTTAAATAAAAGTGATTTATGTCTTGTTCATTGTTCTTAATATTTTTGCTCATGATTAATCTTGATCATTTTAGTTATGGATATTAGAAAATATATTGGAATTGAGTATTAGAGACATCATCTTTGCTTACTTTAGAAATTTTGAACAAGAACTTAATCTAAGTATATTGACTTGTCTTAGATTAGGTGACTATTTTGATTTTATAAGGATTTATGCTAATTGATTAATTAAATGTCCGGATCAAAGAAGTTAATTAATGAATTAAGAAAAATTCTCCATTGATTTCAGACTTTCTAGGGTTTATTAGAAAAAATCAATAAATCTAACTTTTCGTGCTTAATTGTGAAATTCACATAAAATATTCTATCTACGATTAGCTAGCTAGTTTCCCACACTTTTTCATCCTATTACTTTGGCTAATTTTTACTCATCTATTTTAATTCTTTTGAGATTTTACAATTTTAACAACCATTCCATCAACAAACTTTTATTAGAGTGTTTAGGATTTACTTTTGCAAATAATTTTTAAGAAACAATTGACACGTTTTAAAACCATCTCAATTTCTTGAGAGATCGACCTCAAAATTTTCTTATTACTTGCTACAAGTGATTCGTACACTTGCGAGTATTATAATTTGCACATCACATATGCATTTTTGTAATATGTTAGATTTGTTAGACATGTAACTGAAATTGCAAACTTGGCTTGTTTTGTACCCTCTCTGGTCGTTCAATTGTCGCAAATAGTTATTATGATAATCCCATTCGTGTTTGTTAGGCATTGAGGTTGATACTATATAAGACATTGATCGATCATTATAGATAGATTCCTAAATTTCTGGTAAAGTTAGTCTGATTTTGGAAGAAAAACCAAACGTATCATTTAGATATTTCCAGATGCTTTAGCCTATAAAGTCGACGAGAAGGAGAGGATTGTTTTGGCTCTCAGCACCTGTTCTAGTTCTTTTGATGATGTACCTAGGACTAATGAAGTTAGTGTGAATGTGGATGCATGCATTACAGATGAAGCTATTAATGATGTTGTAGATTAGGAAGTTATAGAAGCAAAAAGTGGGAATACGTGAGAGAGTTGTAATAATTGCAATAAAATATTTTTATTATAAAGATATTTGTACCAAATATAAAATGCAAATAAATAAAAAGATAATTTTATTAATCGTAAAATGCTACACTTTTGTAATTTATATCGAAATGGGAACATAATTGCAACTGCTCTAGTGCAGTAATTACATATTCCATAACTAAATCTGGGGAAATTACACCAAAATTATTTATGATGGGCCAGGTCCCTACTTTGGAAAAGTGGTTATGAGGCCAAAGACTTTTAGCCTAACAAGTTTTCTCAATTCTAGATGGGCCTTCAACAATAAGGCTAATGGGCCTATGTGGACGTTCATTTAATTGTTTAATGCTCTCACATGCCCAATCATGTGCTGTGTTGGCACGTGGTTGAAATTGAAAAAGTTATTTTGATATACTTCTTGTAGTTTGTGAAAAATTTGATCAAAATTGTGACTAATCTTGTCGTAATGGATTAAGAAATTCTTTCCTAATAATGCTTATGTTGATTTCCATATCATTAGTGGTAACTGCAGCATCATACACAGCGTCTACTTTAGATGTTGTATTTTGTCGCTTAGATGAACATAGATTGCCTCATTTAATGAAATTTCCATGCTTCAAAATATAATCATTAACAGAATATGCATTGTGAGCTGCTCGAATATTAGGATGAAAACTGGCTGAACAGTGAGGGGATCAAAGAATCAACGATTCTTTGTCTGAAATTTGCTTGGAAACTGTAATAGAATGTGAATGTGAGTTTCCCCATTTTCATGTAACTCAAATGTGACTATAATGTAATTGGATTTTTTTTATCTTTCAAGCATTTGTTCAATTGATCTAGGCATTCTTGTTTAGACAATAAACATTTGGGATAGATGAGGAATATGTTTTTTGATTGAAAATGAAATGAAGAATTAGAAGGTATATTAAATAAAGTGTTTAAATCCTAAGTAAAAGATAAGAACAGAAACTGAGAGAAAAACCATAGGATACTCCAAGTGGAGCTCAAAAAACTTATGGTCATATGGTAAAGTATTGGAGTGACATATATAGAGGGTTAGAGTATGACCCTTATAATATTATAGGGCCACCCCCGACCACTTTATTTGCCATGTGGCGTGCGATAATTAGTGAAAAATCTAAAGTTTTAGGATAAGGTAATAGTGCAAAAAAAATATGTGGCTGAAATTTAAAGTGGTGGGACCCACTTTATGACATTGTAAAGGAATATAATAATGGTGTTTCTGAAAAGAATATATCATATTTTTTTATTCAAAGTGTAAATGATTTCTTGGAATATAATGATGGTTCTTCTAACAATGGATAGAGCATATTATTTTATTTAAATTGGTAACGATGACTATGGAAGTACAATGTTGTCTCTTAAAGAGAAACTTGTAGTGGAGCCAACATCACCTTTGTTTCCTATAGGTCCTAACTTCGCTATTAGTGGCTCTTGAGTGTCGACACCATGAATGTTGTTGAAACCGATGTTTTAAAAAATGCCTTGAGGGGATCTGGCTGATGAGGACCTCAAGGCTAGCACCTCGTCTTTTTAATTTGAGGCTTACACCTTTTACAGTGAGTCGTAAGTGTTGAGGCTATGCACCTTGAGGCAGCACGAGGCTTAGGCCTCTTTTATGAAACTATAAAGGGCAAAATTGTTCTTTTTTAAGTTATGCACAAATTTTTATATAAGGCCCAATAGTTCATTAAATGAAAAAAAAAAAAAAAAGGAAGAACAAAGGAAGAAAAAAAAAGGCCATCATATTAAAACATTTTTATAACTTATTTGTGGTTCATTTTGAAACTTATTTTGTGACTTTATTTGAATATTGACTTGTAATTTAAAAGTTTATTTATATAGTTTGTGACTGTTACTTAAAAAGTGTATAAGATATTACGCAAGTGCACGTGTCGTAAACAAGTCATATAATGATAATAAAGATCGTTCCCACAGATATTGAAATATTAGAAAGTATTGTAAAAATTAACTAATAAAATCAATATTGGATGTTTTGTGCAACAAAATAAAATAAAGTAACAATAATAAATTAATTAATTAATAGTCAAGAGATGACAAGAGTAAGAATACAAAAATAAAGCTCAACAAGAAAGATAGCAAGAATCTCAAGTAGATAAATCAGTTAGGATTACAATTGTAACAAGTGATGCAGTCAAAGTACAAATGCTGCAGCGATGCTGTAGCAAAATGTACCAGTAACCAGAATTCAAAAATTACAAAGAATTCTTCCAAATCTTCAATGTTTATAATTCCTAAGGCTCAATGAAACACATTTATATGCACAATTGAGTATAAGAACAATATTTAATGTATCAATTTTTTTGGGTTATATGAGACAACTATATATTCCTCTATTAATTGCAATTTTAATTCTTATCCTTATATTCAAATATAACACACATTAATCAAGCTTCATCTAACATGAACTAATATTTCTAACATTAATCTCAGCTTTATTATTTTATCAATTGGTGATCAAGCAATCAATAAGAATTAATCAATAAAACAAGCATTGACTAACTACCACCTTCTTCCAAGATAAAACACATATTTTTAAAATTGAAGAACATAGATTACATTCAATTGCATATCTACAATCATAACTGGAAGATAATTAGTCAATCATATTCATGAAATCAAATATAAATTCATAAATATTTAAAATCATATCCATTGAGTTATAAAGATTGAAAACAAATAGAGAACAATAGAAGAAAGAGTAAATCACTAAGAAACCCCTTTAATTAAGTTTTCAATCAATTGAGTTACAAAATCTCTAACTCTCTCTTGCTTTCCTCACTAACAATCCTTGTGAATCAGCCCCTTGAATTGATCATTATAAATTGCAGGCAATTGATTTCTTTCTAGTTCCAACAACCACTGTTCTTTTCTTTTAATTTTTATTTTCTTTTTCTGCTGAATCTGTTCTATCTACTGATCTGCGAATTAGCTCTCCTTTTATATGTTATTCCTTAGGTTTAATTTGTATGAGATGAGATTCTTGTGTTAACTTTCAAATTTGCTCTTAAAAAGGTGAGTTATTAACTGCCCATTATCGTCCTTTTATTAAAAGCCCAAGCCCAATGTTGCTTAATATGGTATATAAGATTTTACGCAAGTGCACGTTGGCAAACAAGTAATATAATGATAAGAAAGATTGTTCCCACGGAGATTGAAATACTAAAAAATATCATAAAAATTAACTATTAAAATCAATATTTGGTGTTTTTGTTTATTAAAATAAAATAAATAAAATAAAATGAATAGCATGAGAAGAAAAGAGTAAAAATACTGAAACAAAACTCAACAAGAAGGATATCAAGAATTGCAAATAGATAAATTAGTTACGATTGCAAATGTAACAAGTGATGTAAACAAACTGCGTTGCTGCAGCGTTGTTGTAGCAATGTTGTGAAAAAGTGCACCAGTAACTAGAATTGCGAACATTACAAAGGATTCTTCCGAATCTGTAATGTTTATATATTCTATGACTCGATAAAACATATTCCTATGTATAACTGAATCTAAGAACAACGTTTCATGCACAAATTCTCTTGGGTTATGTGAGATAATTATATATTCCTATATTAATTTCTTCACACTATTCTAGCTTCATCCAACTTAAATTAACATTTCCAGATTCAATTTTAATTTACTATCCTATCAATTGTTGATCAAGCAATCAATAAGAATAAATCAATTAATTAAGCATCGAATAACTAGCACCCTTTGTCAAGTAAAGCACAAGTTTTTAAGATTAAAGCACAAAGTCTACATACACTTGCACATCTACAACCCTAACTGAATGAAAATTTAGCCAATCATATTCATGAAATCAAATATCAATTCATTCACATTCAACATCAGATCCATAGAGTTATAGAAATTTGAAAAACAATAAAAGAATAATAGAAGAAGGAATAAATTAATAAAACCCCCTTTGATTAAATCTCTATAAATTAGATTCCAAATCTCTAATTCTCTCTTGCTTTCTTCAATGATTATACTTGCAAATCAAGCCTTCAATTGGTCTCTTTTCAGATCCCTCTTTGCTGCCCCTGTTTTCCCTTTGTTTTTTGCAGAATTTCTTGCCTCTACTATGCCAAACTGTTCTCTGTTTTGCTGCCCCAAATCTACTTTTAAATCAGCCCCTGTTTTGTGAATTAAACCCTTGGTTTAATTGGAGACAATTTTTCTTGTATTAACTTCTAATATTATCCCTAAAAAGGTGAGTTAATAAGTGCCCAAGATTGTCCTTTTGTTGAGAGTCCAAATCAGCTCTTAATTTTTTATTTCCAGATCAGACTTGTTTTCCACACTGGTTTCCTGGTGTAATATTACTGCAGCAATGCTGTGGCAAAGCTGTAGTAAAGCTGGATTATGCAATTTTTTTGTTGTTTTCTTTATTTCCTGCAAAGGGCAATAAAAATCTAATGAGTGGACATCAAAATATAGGTCTTTTTAACAGATTTCATGATTATTTTGGATTTATCATCAAAGAATTCACTTAAATTCACAAAGTCCACAAATATTGTATAAATGATTATAATGTGCAGACATTCTCAAATGAACAAGCAAGTATTTATGAATAAGAGCTAAAAATACTTTAATAAATTAGAGTTATCAACTCCCCCAAACTTAGCATCTTGCTTGTCCTCAAGCAATAAATTCTATGATGATTGGCAAGTGGCAAGTGAAAACAAGGGTTTCAACTCACGCAAAAAACATAGTTGTCAACTAAATAAACCAAAATTGTTTCAAGATTAGAAAAAGGTAATCTTAAATCATGATCCAAATTGATTTTTCTCAAATGTTAGTTTCAATATCTCAAACTTATTCCAAAATAACCCCATGTGTGTGTGTGAGAGAGGTCTCATAGTTTGTCGTTTGATACTTCCTCCAAACTTAGGTGATTTATGTTCCTTAAGCTTAAATTCATGCTTCCATATGTTGGTCTTTTGAATCCCTCTCCACTAATGTAGATATTCACTAATCAAAGATCAAAAAGACTTAATAAAGCTTGAAATGTATGGCTTGAGTTAGGGTGAGGTGAAAGTCATAAATAAGCTTCATATTCCACAAGCACAATTACTATTCAAGAACCTTTTAGAGTCTTTGTTTATTTAAATTGACAGCCCCAAACTTTTCTTCAATTTTCTTTCTTGTACTTCTTTTCTGCATAAATCTGTTTTGCTGTAGCAAAGTTGTTTTCAGATTTTTTTTTATGCAAAGTCGATCTAAATATAATCAAGCAAGAGTGGTTCTCAACATAATAACAACCATTTTCAACAACATAATTTCCTTTCTCCCAAGAGGCATCATCCCTTCTAACAACAATTCATAGAAATAATAATGCACTTCTGAGGTAAAGATCAAAGGATATGCAAATAAAGAAAGGCCAAGTTATGATGTGGGTGTTAACAAAAAGGATTTTGATCATTCATGGCTCAAATTAGGCATACAAAGGGAATATATTCTTAATCAAGGTTAGTATGAAAAGCACAATCGAATCCAAAGAAGGCCAAAATCATTTCATTGGCTAGTGAACTTTCTAAAATTTTGCCTTGAGAAACTCTCCAAACCAATTCTAGAGGCTTAAACTCTCCCATAAAGTACCCTTATTCAAAGTTTATATCAAACAAACAAACAAGTTGACAGTGCATATGAGTTGTGGGTGTATATCATAAAATAAGTTCTCAACATTTTTCAACTAACACTTAATCAAATAAAATAAGTTCTCAATATTTTTCAACTAACACTTAATCTTTGACAAGTTAGTTTCTTTTTAGAGCCAAGTTAACAACATGAAATTTGCAATTCATCATAAAAACACAGCAGATTGCGCATCATAAAATCAGAATTCAGCATAGTAACCAAATAAATTTCATCAATTCCACAATTCAACACAGTAAACAAACAGTTTCCCTCCCCCAAACTCAAGATAAGCACTGTCCTCAGTGCGCATCACTAAACAGATCAGACAGCAGGCAAAAAGGCATAAAAAAAAGGAATAACAAGGTAAGAGACTGCCCTTTTGTTGTAGTATTCCTACATAGCACACTTCTTCTAGCAGACAATTTGTAGATTCCCCAAATGGATAGAAATTACCCAGTCACTGTGGAAGTGAAATTTGCACCAGTTGTTGTTAGTGACGACATCAAAGACATAAGTCGGGACCCCCAAATTCTAATCAGTAGTGAAATGAACCCTTTTTTGGCACAGAAGGAACGTGTACTGACTACTTCTTCAAATTTTTTCCTGCTCTTTGGCACCAATGAATTCGAGTGTTGTGGTGGCCTTCCTGGTAATACTCTTTTTTTTTCATTCTCACAATTTGTTCACAACATATATATAATCTAGACAATAGTTCAAACAAGTTGCAGAAACAGAGCAGATTCAAAGAAAGATTCCTTCAATAGCAGATATCCAATATGGTCACAAATTACCTGGCACGGTGGAAGTAGAATTTGCTAAAACCAAACATATTACCCAGTTAAAGTTGGAAGTGCTTACCAAATAAATTACCCAATTGGGTTTTCGCAGCGCCAATGGAGGGGAGTGAGTGCTGGGGTGCTCGAGTTGACGAGTTGGTGGCGTCGAAGTGGCTTAATGGGTGTTGGGTGTGGTGTTGAGTATGAGGAGCATGGTGATGGTGGTTTGTGTGAGTAGTGGGTTGCGCTTGAAGTGGGTAGCGTAGAGGGCGACGGTATGAAGTGATGGCTAATAGTGGTGGGATGTTTGGGTTAGGGAAGTGGTGGGTCACTCGGCGAGTAGTAAGGGGTGGTGGCTGGACGAGAGGCTGGCGGTGCTGGGTTGGAGAGTTTGTGGCTGATTTGTAGGGTAATGAGAGTGAGGTGTAGGGAGGGGGGTTTAATGGGTGACCCGAACAGGGTTTAATGGGTGCTGACCCGAAAACATGGGTTTTTTTTAGTGACTCTTGTGTATTAAAAAATTGTCTATAGGCTAACCTCTATTAGAGCCCACTTTGAAGCTCAAATTTTGACAACCTCCATTGAAGCCCAATCCATAAAATTAATTATTTAATCCATGCCCACCTAACTTTGGTCTGCGATGCTTAAAGAAGAACAGTACAGAGCTTTGTTGTAGCATTGTTACAGCAAAGCTGCAGCAAAATTTTTCAGTTTTTATATTATGATAATTTTTGGGTTCTATTGTACTTCTCCTTTGCTCCCTTCTCCTGTCATGACCTGAAAATGCAACAATAGAACTTCTAAGCAAAAGAACTCACACAATCAAACTAAATTAAAAATCATAAACTAAAAATTAAGAAAAACTAAGAAAAAAATTAAGAAACATGAGTTGCCTCCATGAGCGCTTGTGTTAGAGTCGACAGCCCGACTTTGCTTGCAGTCATGGATCTGGGAGTGGAATGGAGGTATGCTCCCTATCAACAATTCCTCTCCAATAATGTCTAATGCGTTGGCCATTAACTTGAAATTTTTTCTTGGACCAACATTTCCAATATTTTTGGCTTAGACCAACAGTGTTATTTAAGATCCTCTTAATTTCTCGATAGGAATGACATTGTTGCAAAATATTCACCATTTCATATTCGGGAATACATTTTCTAATCTTTTGGTTTGCATATTGTTTGAACAAGAATGGCCTATCCCAATAGTAGAACTTCATATTGTAGAAAAATTTCTTCTTTTGATGGAAATTTGAATCTGGTGGCATATCAACTGAAGACTTAGGAAGATTGAAATCTTGAGATGACAAGTCTAGGAATTGAATTTTATTTTCTGTTTTGTATGTATTAGAATCTGCTTCCAACCAAGGTAATTTCTCTTCATTTTCCTCTTCATCATCGGAATCATATTGCGACAAAATTTGTAGAGAATCATTATAGCTACATTTCTCAGGTTCTTTAGATACCACAGAATCCACAACTGAGATGGATAAGCACTCTTCAACATTATTGGGAGATTCCATGGTTTTAAACACATTGAAAGTGACTTGTTCATCTTGAACTCTCATAGTTAATTCTCCTTTTTGAATGTCAATCAAAGTTCAGCCTGTAGCTAAGAATGGTCTTCCCAAAATAATAGGCACTTCTCTGTCCTCTTCATAGTCAAGTACAATAAAATCCACTAGGAAGATGAATTTGTCCACTTTCACCAAGACATCTTCAATTTTTCCTTCAGGATGAGCAATGGATCGATCTGCTAATTGTAAAGAGACTGTAGTAGGCCATGCTTCACCAATCCCCAACTTCTTAAAAATTGACAAAGGTATCAAATTAATACTCGCTCCCAAATCACATAGAGCCTTGCCAAAATATTGATTACCTATAGAACATGGAATTGTGAAACTCCCAGGATCCTTGAGCTTAGGAGGAAGTTTGTTCTGTAACATAGCACTACTTTCACTTGTTAAGGCAACTGTCTCAAATTCGCCAAATCGTCTCTTTTTGGTCAATATGTCTTTCATAAATTTGACATAATTTGGCATTTGTTCCAAGGCTTCCACCAATGGAATGTTGATATGAAGTTGCTTCAGAACATCCAAAAATCTCCTGAATTGAAGGTCTTGCTACTGTTTCTGAAGTCTTTGAGGGAATGGTGGAGGTGGTCTGTGCTGCTGGAAACTTTGCTACAGCAATGCTGTAGCATTTTGGGTACCAGAATTTTCTGAGTTTTTCAAAATTGCTTCAGATTTGTCTTGCTCTTTTTTCTCCTTGTCTTGGGTTGAAATGCTCCCCTTTTAACTTATTTTCTGCTCACTTGGTCCCTCTAATTCTTTTCCACTCCTTAGAGTGATGGCTTTACAAAACTCCTTTCTTTCTCTCATTGGAGTTTTGGTATCACTTGGAAGTGCACCTTGTGGACGGTTCCTCAGTTCATTAGCTAGTTGTCTCACTTGATTTTCTAGATTTCTCATTGAAGTAGCTTGACTTTAGAGGATTGCACATTCTTAACCATGTATTCTTTGAGTAAAGATTCCAACGAACTAGATGGTTCACTTGGTTGGATTCTTTGTGGCTGTTGCTGAAAACCTGGTGGGTATGTGATGAGTGCTCGAAAAGTACTAATATTTTGTGATTAATTGTGCTTAATTGATTGATATATAGATTTATTATGATTATTATTTCGATTATTTTCATAAATCTATCCATTCGGAGTCACGGGTATATTTTAGTGCATTTCAGGTGTTTTTAGCGTCAAATGAGTCAAATGATGAAAACACGCAAAGACGGGGCACCTACGGCGCTCGAATCACGAGTTAGATAAATCAGTTAGGATTACAAATGTAACAAGTGATGTAGACAAACTGCGTTGCTGTGGCAAAGTGCACCAATAACTAGAATTGCAAAAATTACAGAGGATTCTTCCGAATCTGCAATGTTTATATATTCTATGACTCGATGAAACATATTCTTATGTATAACTATTCTAACTTCATCCAACTTAAATTAACCTTTCCAGATTCAATTTTAGTTTACTATCCTATCAATTGTTGATCAAGCAATCAATAAGAATAAATCAATCAATTAAGCATCTAATAACTAGCACCCTTTGTCAAGCAAAGCACAAGTTTTTAAGATTAAAGCACAAAGTCTACATACACTTACACATCTACAACCCTAACTGAATGAAAATTTAGCCAATCATATTCATGAAATCAAATATCAATTCATTCACATTCAACATCAGATCCATAGAGTTATAGAAATTTGAAAAACAATAAAAGAATAATAGAAGAAGGAATAAATTAATAAAACCCCCTTTGATTAAATCTCTATAAATTGGATTCCAAATCTTTAATTCTCTCTTGCTTTCTTCAATGATTATACTTGTAAATCGAGCTTTTAAATCAACCCCTGTTTTGTGAATTAAACCCTAGGTTTAATTGGAGACAATTTTTCTTGTGTTAACTTCCAATATTATCCCTAAAAAGGTGAGTTAATAAGTACCCAAGATTGTCCTTTTGATGAGAGTCCAAATCAGCTCTTAATTTTTTATTTCTAGATCAGACCTGTTTTTCACGCTGGTTTCCTAGTGTAATATTGCTACAGCAATACTGTAGCAAAGTTGGATTATGCAATGTTTTTGTTGTTTTCTTTATCTCCTGCAAAGGGCAATGAAAATCTAATGAGTGGATATCAAAATATAATTCTTTTTAATAAATTTCATGATTATTTTGGATTTAATATCAAAGAATTCACTTAAATCTACAAAGTCCACAAATATTGTATAAATGATTATAATGTGCAAACATTCTCAAATGAACAAGCAAGTATTTATGAATAAGAGCTAAAAATACTCTAATAAATTAGAGTTATCACCCAACTGCCAAATTTTCTATTCCTTGCTATTTTAATTTCGGTGCGCTTTATTGCAAAAAAGTTGTGGCAAACCTGTTTAATGCTTCCTTGTTTGTTTTGTTCTCTACAAAGGGACACATGAAAGTTTCATGAGATAACTTCAAAATATAAATGTTTTTAATGAAATGCAAGATAAATTCAGATCTAATATCAAAGAATTCACCCATCTCCAAAAATGCACATATAATATCCAAATGAGCACATTGTGCAAATATTCTCAAATGATCAAGCAAGATTTCAAGAATTAAAAGCTAATATTACTCTAATAAATTAGAGTTAGCAGTGACATTATATTTCAACTATTTATGCTATACTTACATTTTTAATTTGTGTCTTTACTTTTAGTGTATTTGTACTCTACATATAGGTTACTAATAATTTTATGCATTTTTTTATTTATTTTAAGTGTGGCTTACGCTTTACACTACCTTAAGGCTTGCATCTTGCCTCATTTGGGGCAACCACCTCAGCACTCATTTTTGCCTTTTAGAACCTTAGTTGAAACTGAAAACTATTGTTGATTCTAAATGTTTCTTGTTGCTTCCCTTGTCAAAATCAAAGGAGCGAGCACCTTCGTGCTTCTTCAACAGATTTGGCCAAGTAATTCTGGGTGCTGACGAGTTCTAAATGGTTGTGGGTGGTGAGAGGTGGGTAGGCATCGTTGGCATTTTTGACTCTATGTATCGCATTCTCACAACAAAATTATTCCAAAGAGTGTTTTAATTCACCATAAAGTGATTAAATTTGACGTCTAACCTTTGTTCTTGCTCTAGTAACAATTTTCACATCGCCTCCATAATGGGATTGTCTAATAGATGATTGCTTGAATCTTGGGAATGGACGAAAATTGATTCATCTCTCTATTAACTTTTCTTTTTGAAGTATTTTGGGTTTCACAGAATGGCTATGGTGGTTTAATGATGGAAGGTTGTGGAAGATTGGGTTATGATTTTCTTAATAATAGAGTGTGGGTATCGAGTTCAAAGTCATGGTTAAGGTTTTGATGAGGGTCTTTGATTTGGGATAAAGTGTGAGAAATGGTCAATTACTGAACAACAAATTTATTTGTAATTTGGTTGTTGGGTGGATAACGATGATATAGATAATATGAAGGTGGGTAATGGGTGTAGGTGTAGTGTTGTAAGATGGGTAGAGAAGACAATTATTGGTGGGCACTCCACCTACAATAATAGTTTCTCTGATCGAATGAATCTCCAACTCCATTTTTATGAAGCTTTTGATCTACTCTAAAGACTTGCACTCCATGTTCTTCAACCAAAGTGGTTCTTAATCGCAACACGAGTCAAATTATGTAAGTCGTACATAACGAGCCAACACATATGTAAAGGGAACTTGTGAAGAATCAAAATGCAGCGCGCGCCGCGGCGAGGAACAGTTGTGCCGCGGTGAGCACCTCTTGGATTTGGCCATTGGTTTTAGATTTATTGTTGTGCCGTGGTGGGAAAATAGTTATGCCACAACGCGTCTATTCTTGGGACAATCAGGATTCTATGTAACTCTTACACATATAAATAACCCCTTAAGAGTCCATTTTACAACACTTCAATTTTTTGAACCAACAAGAGACTCAATCAAATTTTAGGAGCTTTTTCACACTTAAAGAAGCAAGGAAATTAATTCTAAGGATTCAAGAAGCCATTGAAGATCTAAGATCAAGCCTTTGGAGAAGAACGTCATCCAATCCAATTGTGGTATTTAGATCTACAGTTTCTTTTTGTTATAGAATTTCCTTTTCTTCTTCTTACTTCTTTGAGTGTATGTTTAAATTAAATTTGTCTATGAATATTAATATGAACACGAGTGGCTAATTTTATTATAGGTGTTTAGTTTGTGTTTCCATGTTTGCTAGAACTGTTGTGGTGAATATTTTTATTGCTTTAAGATAAATAAAATTATGTTTTGATTAAGAGCATGTTTAGATGTTTAATTGTGAATTTTCATGGGCCAATTTGAGATTCATAATTAGGTTGAAAAATATTAGAATTTGGTTTTAGGAACGTCACCTTAACTTTACTTTGAAAAACTTAATCAAAACTTCAATTAATGACCTAGTCATGACATTGGTTTGATTGGCATATTTTCCTTGTGTATAATTTGGTTGCTATTTGAAATACCCAATCGTAGGATATTGTTTAATTAATCAACAAAGAGAATTACCCGATCGTAAGAATTTTCATAATTAAAAGGAAAGCTGGTAATATTTGTTTATTAGAACGTTCATGTTAATTCACCATAACTTTTTGATGCAAGTATGGTCAACCAAACTAAATGTCCATACATCCTCCATTGATATTTGAAAACCTTTTTGAGTTAATTCAGAATTTGCATAATTGTTTGTCCAACACCATCGATCTTGCTCACAAATCAAACTTCATTTACAGTTTTATTAGATTTAGGATTCTAATTATCTTGAGTTTTAGTGCTACTAGGATTCTATTTAGTTAGTATTTTAGTTGCTTTAGGACTCTAATTAGATTAAGAAAAAGGTTGTTTAGAATCATTACAATTCCTTGAGAGATCAACCTCGGAGGTTTGTTTATCACTTTTTACAAGTGGTTTGTACACTTGCGAGTACTATAATTTGCACATCACATACATTCCCATAAATAATCGAGACTCTTATACCAATTTGATTTAGAAGAATAGACAAGTTAAGCTAAGTTCATGGCAAACTAGGGAGAAACCCAAAAATGGGAGAAAACTCGGGAAATTATTAATGATACCACTAGGTTTTGCTTTTTTTTTTTTCTTCACAAATACCTATAATGTTTTTAAAAATTACTCAAATACTACCAAGATTAGACCATTTATCAAAAATACCTCTAACTCTTAACGGACGTTAATAAAATTTGTTAAAAGTTGTAAGCTAGTGGTGAAATTACATTTTTGTCCTCTTAATTAAAAAAAAATGCTCTTTGTCCCTTATTGTCTTCTCCTTCAACTTGTCATTCATTTATTTTTCTGCAATTCCATAGCAAAAGCTCCACTCAAACTTAAAATAAGAATACAATTACAAAACTCCATTCTATTCTCAGCAAACAATTACGATTATTTATCCAAGACTAAGGTTGATGTGCAATACCTCTATTCAACGTATGCATTTGATTTTGGGGTTGTTCTTAATTATAAGATAATATATGCCATGATGAGATTTCATCCGTAAGTTATTTTGTATTTCTATGCAAGCACTAGTGCGCTAGAATGTAAGTTTTATAAGTTCATTTGAGTCTTTATTGGCTTTTTTTGTGCAAATTATAGAGTCTATTTATTTTATTTAGTGTTTTTACCTATCTCTATGTACGGTACTTTACTTGTGATCAATATTGCATATACTCACGTAAATTTTTATACTATTGTATGTTTGTATGATACACACACCAAGGGGTGGTTGTGAGTATATAAATTGTATGTTAAAATGTATTTTTACTTGAATTTGTTTTCCTCAGTTGGTGGACATTTATGAATTTTTAGTTGATGAAATTTTGCCTTGAAAAAATTATTTTTAGTGGTTTTTCGTGAACCTTGCGAAGGTTTTGTCGGTGACTTATCGAGATGGTCAAAGAAAAGTCCGCGAGTGTGCACAGGGTAAATCTATGACTCGTTGGACCTCCTTGATATCTCAAGGAGGATTCGCTAAGGTAGTCAATGAGGCTTTGCAAAAGTGCGTGACGAGGGTAACAAAAGCTGAAAAATCAGCTATAAATAGCTCCTTTTCTTTATGACTTACACCTCTAATTTACATCTATCTTACACTTTCCCTCATTTTTTTATACACGTTTATGACCTAATTTTGTGTTGTGTTAAATTATTTTATTGGGCGAAAAATATTTTTGGAGTTTTGAAAAATATTTAACTTTTTTTATATCACAAATACGTCGAGTGTGTTTTTTTATTAATGACTTAGAGGTTATAATTTTACTTAGAGATTTTTGTGAATTATTTGAAATTTTCTTATCCTAAATACATAAAATATTATTTATGTATTGAGATACGAGGTGCTGGTGGAGTTTGTTAAAATAATCTTATCAAACGGAGTTGTCGTAATAACAATTCATCGAATACTTTTTTGTATTTTTATTACGAGGTAGAATTTTCATATCAACAATACATCAAGTGTATTTTCGAATTGTTGATACAAGGTGTTAATTCTAAAGTCATATTTTGGGTAAAATTGCATTTTTATTGTACATGAATATTGATTACAGGTATTTGTAATCACATGGCATGATGATAAGCCAAATCTAGTGAGGATCAAAATTATTGTGGAGAGGTGATAGCAGCCTAGGCAGTTAGAACAACTAATCAATGACTGATAGAGGTATTTAGCTTATTATCTTTATCGAGTCTATAGCAACTATTTTTTTTTCTTTTGTGAATTTGGCTGCTAAGTGGTTGCCTTAAGCAATCTGTGCATGTTACCACTTAGGATTGTAGCTTAAGTGGGTTATCACATTATATTATTGTATTTGTATGCTCTGTTGCATGAGTTAGTACAATATAAGTATCCTTGATATATGTAACAACATATATAATCTATACTGAGATTGAAAAGTACTTACAGCTTTATCTTATTGTATGATATTTGTCTTGTTTGTTTATCTGTAAATTACTTGTTATTTGTCATTTACTTTTCGATGCTTGTGCGAGAGGGGTAAGTGTTTAGATTTCCGTATCATCTAGACTTAATTATTCACCTAATTTAGACTCTATCAAAATCGATTTCAATGCTAATACATATATTTAATTTTAAATTTTAATCATTTTTCGTACATATATTATATATATTTTTTATAATCTAATTTTATATTAATTTTTATTTCAGTTAAAAAGATGAAATAAATTATATATATTTTTATAATATTTATTTTTATAAATATTAATTATAATTATTTTATTTATAATGTTCACTTTTATGAATATTTATTGTAATTAAAACAATATATAAACTAATTTTTATTACTGAATTTATAATGCTTCACTTATTTTATAGTGTTGTTCACTGTTTAAAAATTAATACATAATATTAGATCTAATGTTCTTAACCAACATTAAGCAAATGTTTTTTTGTTTTAAATTTTTTTAAACTTTAGAAATAATTTAGTAAGTAAAAGAAAAATATGTTTTGAGAGTCAATTGTTGCTATTGGTGGTAGGGGGCTCAGCACCCTATGTCGGCCATTCTGTTCAACCCACTCATCGTCTCTGTTGCCCAACGTTTTCTTCGCATACCATCATTAGTATGATCTGCCTGGTCTTCCCCAATTATTTGGGTGTACAATTTATTTTGAGGGCTTTCGAGATTATTTCGGCTTCCTAGTTACGAATATTCCAGTGGCTCTTCCATCTCCTTTTCTAGCGTCAATGACTTTTCGAGCTTTTCTTGGCTTAAATTTGGCACTGATATGGTTTTTTTTATTTTATTGTTTTTATTTTGAATAAATATCATAATAAATTATTTTGTGATTTGTTTTTCATCTCACATAGATTTAGATCTAGTATGATTTTTCTTCACTTAAATTTAATTTGATTTATGGTGAAGTTAGATATATTTTGATAAATTTTTTTCCTAGATTTGACTATGAATCTATCATCCTTATTTTGAGTCTCGTTATGGTTCACAATTCAAAAAACTCAAGACTTTAAAGATCAAAGTGTATGAAAGATTTATCATATTGTGGGTTAGAAGATCCAAACTTAAGTGAAGATCATAAAGAGATAAAGAAAAATGCTCAAATAATTGTGCTGCAGATGGATCTATTGTTACAGCTCTCAAGGTAACTTCGATAATTTGATGTATTTTTTTATATTTTGTTTAGAGATTATTGATGTAGTTATATGTTAAATCAAAGAAATTCACTTTTCTTAAAAAAAAAAAAAAAAATGAAGCAAACTAGAAATGAGCATTTTTTTTCTTCAAAAATTGACTAACGAACTCAATAAGGCCAAATCGAGCCTATATATTTTTCGTTTGAGGTTAGTTAGTCCAAGTTGATCTAAAAAATTACAAAATCGATAAGATTAGATCGATTGTAAGTCTTAAAAAATGAAAATTGACACAATTGAAATAACCTACACTTTAATATATATTAATTTTAATATCTTTAATTGTATTACATAATATAATATATTGAACAATTTTAGGCAATTTTAACGGTGGGCTAAAAGAATACTTTTGAACTTTCTATAAATATTTTTTGGCAATTTCATAATCTGATTATGTTATTATAAAAATTACACAAAGGTTAGAGAAATTTCTCTTCTCCAACCATATTTCATCGACTATAGCATCACTCTTGAATATGTGAATGTTTATTTGATTCAGTTCACAAGAGAAAATAAAACACCGCCGTTGACATGAATGATTCTAAACTGTTTTTTATAGTAATGGCTAGTTGCTCTTATATGTTTATGTCATTGATTAAGCTAATAACTTTTAAGTAAAATTGTACATCTAAAATCACCATGTTAACCTCCCTAAACAAACAGATGTATTAGGTTAATTTGAGTGTTGATTTTTTAGGTTAAGATTTTAGATTTTTCAAAAAAGCCAAAATAACATCAATTTGTAAAAGACTTAATAATCAACCTTTAATCTATGTCCACCCCTATTAAGAAAACACGTCAATTTTTACTTTGAGCACACATGTGTTTGCAGAAGATATGGGAGAAATTTTGCCAGTTAAATTCAAAACTTTAATGAAGAAATCACTGGGCAACCGAGATATGTTCAGGCATAAGCATGGACAACTCACACTAGGCAATCGAGATATGTTCAAGCAAATCAAAATACAATTATCCATAACATAAAATTCATTAATCCTAATTCACAGATCACAATAAAACTTAAAAATACCACAAGTCTTCAAAATGCAACTACAATCTTCAATACCATAAATTTTAAAAAAGGAATTAAAGCTTATAATCAGATGATATTAGGATATGTTGTATTTTTCATATTTGAAATATTATTACCACAACAATGGCCAAGCCGACAGATGATTTGTCACAGATCTATTTTAAGCATGAACTAAACTTATTTTAAACGGCAAAGAAAACAAGGACAGCGGCGTTGATACGATGAAGGCAGGAGAAGCAAGCAGCCCCGAACAACAGTGGAATGGGCAGTGACTGGAGTACGATGGGCAGGGGACAGTGGTTGGAGTGCGATGGGCAGGGGACAGTGGAATAGGCAGTGGCTGGAGCGCGATCGGCAGGGGACAGTGGAACGGGCATTGGCTGGAGTGCGATGGCGCAGTGTTAAGCAACGGTTGAAGGCATCATGGCGAGCAGTCTGAAAAGGAATTGGCTGGAGCGCGACAGTACGACGTTGATCAACGGTTAACGGCATCACGGCAAGTCGGCAAGCAGATCGCACTGCGAGCCAGATAAATAATTTTGGGTTACATTTGTTTGTTTCTATTTATACTAGGTTTTAATTAATAACTAATTTTGATAAATAAATACATTTATATGTTATAATTGATATAAAATAAAATATGGCATGGTAGATATAACATTGATTGTTGGTGGCACTAACCTAAGTTCGAGTCCCCGATAAGCATTTCTAATTTTTATGAATAAAATTTTATATATATTTAAATTAAATTTATAAAATATATTTCGGGTACGGTTTTATGTATAAATGGCCCTGCCCCCGTCCCCGACAAGTTATATTCGGGTATTATCCGTTCTCATCCCCAAAATTAGCAGATATTAACCGATCCGACAGATCAGTTAACCACAGTTACCCGAACCCGCAGATAAAATGCACATCTCTTACCTCTATATATCCATCAAATAAATCCTTACTGTGGTCATATGGTACTGTCAATTTCAGAAGAAAAAGACTTATTGTGGTTGTGAGTCGAGTCGGTAAGGCAGCAACTCAAAAGCTGACCTTAAGCAAATATGTGGTCATAAAACAGGAGAAAAAAAATGGAAATTTTTTGTGAATATGAGGATCATAAATTATAAAATTAAAGAAAATTTATTTTGTGCAAGTGTTTTTTGTTTTTAAATTTTTTAAACTTTAGAAATGATTTAGTGAGTCTAATAAAAAGATGTTTTCAGAGTCGATTGTTGCTATTGGTGGTGGTAGGGGGCCCAACACCCTATATCGGCCATTCCATTCAAGCCACTTGCCATCTCTATTGCCCAATGTTTTCTTCGCATACCATCATTAGTATGATCTACTTGGTCTTTTCTAACTATTTTGGGTGTGCAATCTATTTTGAAGGGTTTTGAGATTGTTTGGGGCTTCCTACTTATGGATATTTCAATGGCTCATTCATCTCTTTTTCCATATATTGTTGGGGCTTCCTATTTTTGTGGCTTTTCTTGACTTGAATTTTGCAACATATAGTTTTTTTTTATTTTAAATAAATATCATAATAAATTATTTTGTGATTTGTTTTTCATCTTACATAGATTTATATCTATTATGATTTTTCTTCACCTAAATTTGATTTGATTTATGGTGATGTCAGGTATGTTTTGCTAAGTTTTTGTTTCCAAATCTGACTATATATCTACTATCCTTATGTTGAGTCTCGTTATAGTTTACAATTCAAAAACTCAAAGCTTTTAAAGACCAAAGTGTGTGGAAGATTTATCATATTGTCGGTTATAAGAGTTAAGCTCAGGTGAAGACCATAAAGAGATAAAGAAAAGTGCTCGAATAATAGTGCCGCAAGTGGATCTGTTGTTACAGCTCTTATGATAATTTCGATAATTTGATGTATTTTTTATATTTTATTTAGAGATTATTAAAGTACTTTTATGTTAAATCAATGAAACTCACTTTTCTTTAAAAAAAATAAACAAAAAAATTAAGCAAACTAGGGATGAGCATTTTTTTTTCTTCCAAAAACCGACTAACTAACTCGAATACAAGGCAAAATCGATCATATATATTTTCATTTGAGGTTGGTTAGTCTAAGTTGATCCAAAAAATTACAAAATCGACAAAGTCGGTTCGATTGTAAGTAATAAAAAATGAAAATTGACACAATTGAAATGATCTACACTTTAATATATATTAATTTTAATATTTTTAATTATATTACATAATATAATATATTGAATAATTTTAAGCAATTTCAACGATGGGCTAAAAGAATACTCTTGAACATTCTATAAATATTTTTTAGCAATTTATGATCTGATTATGTTATTGTAAAAATTACACAAAGGCTAGAGAAATTTCTCTTCTCCAACCATACTTTATTGACTATAGCATCACTTTTGAATATGTGAATGTTTATTTGTTTCAGGTCATAAGAGAAAACAAATCGCGCTGACATGAATGATTCCAATCTATTTTTTATGGGAGTGGCTAGTTGCTCTTATACGTTTATGTCATTGATAAATGTAATAACTTTTAAATAAAATTGTAAGTTTAAAATTGCCATATTAACCTCACTAAATCAACCATCAGATTGACTTGAGTGTTAATATTTTAAGATTCATTCTATTAAGATTTTAAATTTTTTAAAATAATATGAAATTATGAGAGATTTTTTTTTTTTTTTTAATAAAAGGTTGTGGCTAACAGTTTTCAGTGGGTGCACCGGGACATCCCAACTAGGTTGGCACCTCCTTAGCACCTTCTTCATTAAACCACTCAACCACTAATATTATTAAATATTAATAAAATTACGCATACAAATAAAAATTCTCAACAAAACCTGTAATTAGGTTTGTTGTTAGCATCTGAATAAATGAAAGAGCTAGCGAAATGTGGGGCATTTCACCACCAAGTCGCTGTACATAAACTAGGAGCCCTAGAAGCTAATCTATCAGCTGCAGCATTACCCTCCCTATAAATATGTGAGCAGTGAAACTCCATATGGGTAATTTTATCTAAACAATCAGTCCAAGCAGAATGCCACCTCCAAGGAACCGAAGAAGATCGAGTCTGAAAGAGAGCAACAACATATAGTGAGTCTGATTCCAACCAGAGACGCATCCACCGAAATGTATATGCATACTTCACCGCATAAATGGCTGCCGCTAGTTCTACTTAAAAAACATATGATACTCCAAGCAGAATACAGAAACAACCCTTAACAAATGATCTGGAAGTTCGAAAAACACCTGCACAACCAGATAATCCTGGAGCTCCAAATGCTGCACCATCTGTATTGACCTTTATCCATCCCGAGGGTGGAGCCTTCCAATTAACCTCTATAATCCTTGGAGCCCGTCTTGGGATGCTTGTTATTCGAAGCCGCCTAAGTACCTATAGATCATCCACAGTATTTCGCATGCAACCACTCTTTGAGAGACTCGCCCCGCGAATAAAACGCCATACTGTGGCAAAAGCTGAACTCAGCGTCGTCCTCTTATTGTTAAATCGATACTCATTTCTAGTAGTCCAAATCACCCAAATGACTGAAACAATTCCTGCTTTCCATAAATTGGCGAGTTGTGATCCAAATTCCATTGCCATTGCGGTCTTCCATAGGTTTAGGATCGAAGAGTCTGTACATGGTCGTTTTCCAAAGAAGAAGCATATGAAGTCCCAAAGTGCACCTGCAAAATGACAACTTAAAAAAAGATGTGACAGAGTTTCCTCCTTGGATCCACATAACGAGCAACGGGAAGGAAACGATTTTCTCCTCCTTTTTAATTGACAATCTATTGGAAGTTTATTCTGAATAGCACGCCATAGCAAAATAGATCGTGAATGCGGTATATAATGAGCCCAGATGGCCTTACCCCAGATCTTGCGTTCCCCAATCACGTGTAGTGAATCATAAGCTTCACTGGTTGTAACATCTCCCTTGAATGAGTGTGTCCAAACTCTGATATCCGAACCAATGCCAACAACTGTTGACTGAATTTCTGAGGCAATATTTGGATAAGAGTCTTTGAAGGATTGCGGCAAATTCCAACAATCTTCACGGATGTAGTCCCCCACTAATGAATGTATCGGAATGTCGATTAGTGGATTATCTATCCTGTCAATTAGTGGAATTTCTAACCAATTGTCTGTCCAAAACTTAACTGTAGAATTCCTTCCAACTAACCATCTGGACTCTTCCAAGAGGGTTAAATAGTGAGGTCGCAAACCAGGCCAGACTGATGAGCGGATATAATAGTTCCGTGGAGAGCCATTTTTTGTTAGATATCTGCTACGTAAGTAAAGCAGAGTGTTAGAGCTCCCTGTGATTACCCTCCATGCGAACTTTCTTAACATGGCCTCATTTTGGAGACGAATATCCCGCAAACCAAGACTTCCTTCATCTATTGGACGGCAACAGTCTTTCCAAGCCACTTGTATCTGTTTGATTGTATTCGTCTTTCCCGACCAAAAGAAGTTGCGAATGATTTTTGTTAGGTCTTGAAGGACTGTTTTTGGCCATTTACATATCTGAAATGAGTGAAGAAGTGTACCCTGAATGATCGAAGAAATCAAGCAACGCCGTCCTGCCAAAGAAATAGTCAGCCCATTACAAGCCTCAATTTTCACACGAATTTTATCTGCTAAGCTTTAAAACCAGCACTTTTTCGGAGCCCCTTGGAAGAGATTGATGCCCAAGTAAGACAAGGATGATCTTCCAGTACGCATGCCAGATAAATTTCGAAGTGATGAAATGTTATTCTGTGTAACACATTTACCAAAGTAGATAAAAGATTTTTCTAAATTTACCATTTGACCCGAAAGGTGACTATACAAGGAAAAAGCTTCAGTTAGCACTTGAATGTTCGTCTCACTTGCACGACCAAAAATAAGAAGATCATTTGCATATAAAAAGTGTGTTGGCGCACGAGTTCCTCTAGGTGGAGAGATTGGGAGTAAATGCCCTGTATCAACCAATTTTTGAAGGTATCTGTTGAGAAAATCTTCAGCTATGCAAAATAATAATGGGGACAAAGGATCCCCCTGTCGAACGCCTCTAGAACAAGAAAAATAGCCCCTAGGTGAACCATTAACCATAATTGAGATTCTCACTGATGCAAATAAATCTCGAATCCAGTCCAGAAAAATGTTGTCGAAACCAAAGCATTTCATCACTTTTAAAATAAAATCCCAACGCATCGTGTCAAAAGCTTTGTGAATGTCAATTTTCATAGCGATGTTACCTTGTCGACTGGAAAGCTGCATAGCGTTAAAACATTCAGAAGCACCCGCTATGCAATCACCAATGTTTCGGCCTGGAATGAATCCAAATTGATTTTGAGATAGAATACGAGCGCATATATATCCTAATCTGCCAGCAATAATCTTTGTTATTAGCTTGAACATAAAATTGCCTAAAACAATAGGCCTATACTGATCAATAGAGCTTGCTTGTTGGTGCTTGGGTATAAGAATTAAGAAATTGGAGTTTAGTCCCGGGTGTATTCGACCTGTTTTAAAATAATCTTGTACCGCTCGTACAATATCTGTACCGATAATATCCCAGCACTGCTGAAAAAATTTACCAGTAAACCCATATGGTCCTGGTGCACTCATTGGATCCAATTCAAAAATTGTAGCTCGTATGTCTTCTGATGATGGTACGCGTCGTAAACTTTGATTATCCACAGAAGTGACCAGTGATGGCACCACTGACTCTATGGGAGCAAGATCTGTCATTCCACCAGTTTGGCTTGAGAAAAGATTTTCATAGTAATTCAAAATATGAGTGGCTATTACCTCTAGATCATTAGTTATTTCTCCATTAATTTTCAAGTGTGTCAAAGGTTTTTGTGCTTTTAAACGACGAAGTAGTGAGTGAAAAAAAGTGGAGTTTCGATCGCCACCTTTCAGCCATTTTAATCTGATATTTTCTCTTAAAAAGATATCTTGTTGGCACAACAATCTATCTAAGTCAGCGTGAGCATCGGACTCCAGTTGCAAAAGTTCTTCAGAGAAAGAATCATCATTATAACGATGTTGAATGTCAGCCAGTGTATCTGTTGCAGTTGCAATGTTTTGATTTAAATTACCAAAGACAGTTTTGTTCCATGTCTTGAGGACCAATTTAAGAGCCTTAAGTTTGCCAATAACAATACCCATAGCACTAGCCTGGATAGGCACCGACTAAGTGGCACGCACTAAATTCATAAATCCAGGGTGTTCGAGCCACATACCATGAAATTTGAACGGCCTTGGACCGCCATTCCATGTCGTAGAAGCTGTGAGTAAAAGCGGATGGTGATCTGAGCCGTGTCTAGGAAGGGTACAACAGGAAACCGTAGACTAAGCGTCTAGAAAGGATTCTGAACACAACCCACGATCTAATCTTGATCGCATTTGAGATAGTCCACCTTTACAGTAAGTGTAAAAGGCCCCTTTAGTATCAATTTCAACCAAGTTACAAGAAGAGATCATAGCACTAAAATCTTCGATAGAGGTATTGCTACGAGTCAGACCAGTAGTTTCATGGGATCTAAGAACAGCATTAAAGTCCCCTATCACTAGCCAAGGGGCTTGAGTATCTGAAATCGCCCTTAGTGAGTCCCAGAGGTCCCTTCTTCTAACATATGTTCCCTTACCATAAATAAATGTTAAAAGAAAGATTTTTGAATTTGTTGTGTAAGTGACCGTTATATGTTGTCGGTGTTGTATAACAATTGTTGTATCACCTGCCACTGCAGGGGCTGCAAAGAGCCAAAGTTTGCTAATCGTTGTGGAGTTTGAGCCGATGAAGGTATAACCCAAATTTTGCCAAAAGCGATCATGAATGGTTTTAAGATCAGACATTGGTTCTGCTATACAAAGAAAGTCTGGTTTTTTCTTTTTACAAAAATTTCGTAGGGTATTTCGTGTGTTTTTATTGGAAATACCTCTACAATTCCAATAAAGTACTATCATGTTGAGTTACTATTAGAGTCCCCTATGATGGGTGTGTATCTTATAAGTTGGAGACGTGGACTAGCTGATCGAGCACGCCGATTTTTGCCAGTTACAACTTGCCAACCTAATTCTTTCTTATCTTTGGCATAATCTTGTTTCATTTTCTGCATAAAGAGCAGGCAAGGTGAGTCTCGATTTAGCAAGCGGGGGTAAGGATCCTATGTTAGGGATGTCCGTAGTACCAGATGTGTTTACAGTAGATCCTGTAGGAATAGTTAAAACTGCTGCATGCAAATCTGCAGTATGAAAGACATCAAGTGAGTTTGTAATGGCTGGTATCGTGGAGTCGGTAATGGTTAAATCTGTGGAAGATGTAGTGGTTAGATCCGTAGATTTGGCAATATTTATTAAGGGAGTAGTAGATGTGGTTGATGTAACTGCTTCGTTAGGTGATAAGGTTACTGTAGGAAGAGACGGGGTAGTAATTGTATCGATAGTATGAAGAGCATCAAAAGCATTACTTACCATAACCGTATTGACAGTTGAAGTGACCTTAGGCCTATAAATTTGTTTCTATCGTGAGTGTACTTGAGGCCTATTTGTTTGTGTCTCGTTGTGTTTTTCTGCAGTGACATTGGCATTTTTCCTGCATTTAAAGGCTGCATGTCCCACCGAGGAGCATAGATTACAAAAATCTGGCACATTTTCATAAAACAAATCTACAAAAATCTTAAGTGACTCCACTTCCACCATTACCTGTTCTTCAAGTTTGCGTGCCAGATCGATATCAATTAAAAGTCTAGCATATTGACCCAGCTCGCCATTGAGTGTGGCGTTGTCAATTTTTAGTGGGACCCCAATGGCTCTTGCAATTTGTGCAAGAATTTGTTTGTCCCAAAATTCCCATGGCAAATTATAGAACCGAACCCAAACTTGAGCATTGGTAGATTTTTGAGTGTGCGGGTTAAAATTGGGTGTCCACGGTTGAACTCGAAAAGTACCTGGCTTAACATTGATTGGCGCATTAGCCTTAACTTTGGCCTGATCCTCAGGGGTGTGTAATAAAATATGGTAGAAACCACGGCCCAAGGCAATAAGTTTCCAATTTGAAGATAAGTTTCAAATTGTTTTCAGCCGGGTTTTTAGATCACCCTGACTCCAGGGTTTGTCTCCTTTAGAAAGGATTAATCGGCCAATTAAAGAGAACTTGCAGAGATTCAAACGAGTTTGATAGACTTTTGGATCTAAGGTAACACATGCAATATCTCCATTCTTTGTTGGGTTCGGTGTCACACATGACTCAATAAAAATGTTCGTGGCATTTTTGTCGAAGGCTTGAACATTGCTATTTGTCTTTGAAAGGGGTATTTCATGAGGTTCAATAAGTAGATTTGAAATGTTTTCACAAATAGCCTGAGCGTAACTTTTTTGTGGTTGGCTTTGTGTGGGCGGATTGGGTGATGTCTTAAACATGGCTGCATGGCTGGGATAATTTTCCGAGGAAGTAGTACCCAGTGAATGGTTATGATTTTGTTTATTTATAAGATTTGTCATAAGAGAACATCCTTAAACACAACAGGATATAAATATTAAATCGATAGGAAATGAATACAACCTGAAGTTAAAATCATATCGGGATCAACAAATATGTAAAGAATACACCACAATAGAAACCTGGGTATGCAGTGTGACGGATATGATTGTTGCAAATCTGATATGTACTCAACTTTGAAATATGTAGATCTGGTAGCCAAGAAGCACGAAACTGATGTAATATTTAGATCTGGTAGCCTAGTTTCAAGATGCACTGGTGGCTAGGTAGATCAGTTCTCTAAGGTCGATGGTGGCTGTGGTATGTGGGCGATTGGCAGATCAGTTCTCTATGGGCGATGGTGGCTGTGGGATGTGGGCGATGGTGGCTGTGGCTGTGGCTGATGGTGGTGGCGGCGATGGGCAAATCAGATCAGTTCTTAATAATCAACCTAATTAATCTATGTCCACCCCTAAAGCAAACCTACATCAAATTTTTTTTTAGTTCAAAGCAAACCTATGTTGATTGGGTTGGCAATTTATACACAACCGAACCTAACCGAAATGCTCATACCTCGGTATTCCAGAGCCTACCTACTGCTTTGTTGCTCTTGCTTATTCCCACTTCCCTTCATTTCAACCAGCCTCCCATTATTCTTGCTCGTCAGTCCTCTCCACCAAAACTAAAAGCTCTCTCTCTCTCTCTCTCTCTCTCTCCATTAGAGTTAACCTTCCTCTAGGTTTACATTTACAAAACCGCCACTCTCTTTCTATAAAGTCTAATATCAAATTCTTAGGGTTTCCAGCTATAAATTGACATCAATGGCGGCAGTCGCACCACAACCCCGTTCCTCATCAAAGACTGAATCCTATATCGACAACAAGCGCAAGGACGACATTCGCCAGTCCAACATCGTCGTAGCTCGAGCAGTAGCCGATGCGGTTCGGACCAGTCTCGGACCCAAAGGCATGGACAAGATGATATCCACCGCCAATGGTGAGGTCATCATCACGAATGACGGAGCGACCATCCTCAACAAAATGGAGGTCCTTCAACCTGCTGCCAAGATGCTCGTAGAGCTCTCCAAATCCCAAGATGCTGCCGCTGGTGACGGAACCACAACCGTCGTCGTCATTGCTGGTGCTCTTCTAAAGCAGTGTCTTTCTCTCTTATCCCACGGTATTCATCCCACTGTTATTTCCGATTCTCTTCACAAGGCTGCGATTAAGGCTGTTGATGTTCTTACTGCTATGGCTGTACCTGTTGAGTTAGCTGATCGTGATTCGCTTGTTAAATCTGCGAGCACTTCCTTGAATAGTAAAGTTGTGAGCCAGTACTCGACTTTGTTAGCTCCTCTTGCTGTTGATGCAGTTCTTTCTGTTGTTGATCCGGCTAAGCCGGACTTGGTTGATTTAAGGGATATTAAGATTGTGAAGAAACTGGGTGGAACTGTTGATGATACCGAGCTTGTTAAGGGTTTGGTATTCGACAAGAAGGTGAGTCATGCTGCTGGTGGACCAACTAGAATGGAGAATGCAAAGATTGCTGTGATTCAGTTTCAGATTTCGCCTCCGAAGACTGACATTGAGCAGAGTATTGTGGTTTCTGACTACACACAAATGGATAGGATACTGAAGGAGGAGAGGAATTACATTTTGGGTATAATTAAGAAGATTAAGGCTACAGGTTGTAATGTGTTGCTGATTCAAAAGAGCATTTTGAGGGATGCTGTAACTGATTTGTCATTGCATTATCTTGCCAAAGCTAAGATTTTGGTTATTAAGGATGTGGAGCGTGATGATATTGAGTTTATTACTAAGACATTAAACTGTTTGCCTATCGCTAATATTGAGCATTTCCGTGCTGAGAAGTTGGGATACGCAGACCTTGTTGAGGAGGTTTCTTTGGGAGATGGGAAGATTGTTAAGATTACAGGGATTAAGGATATCGGACGAACTACAACTGTGGTCGTTCGTGGGTCGAACCAGTTGGTGCTTGATGAGGCAGAGAGGAGCTTACATGATGCTTTGTGTGTTATTAGATGTCTGGTGAACAAGAAGTTTTTGATTGCTGGTGGTGGTGCTCCGGAAATTGAGTTGTCTAGGCAATTGGGTGCGTGGGCAAAGGTATTGCACGGTATGGAAGGGTATTGTGTCCGGTCTTTTGCTGAGGCTCTTGAAGTTATTCCCTATACTTTGGCTGAGAATGCGGGATTAAACCCAATTACGATTGTGACCGAGCTCAGGAACCGCCATGCACAGGGTGAAATTAATGCTGGGATTAATGTGAGGAAGGGGCAAATCACAAACATCTTGGAGGAGAATGTGGTGCAGCCATTGCTTGTGAGCACAAGTGCAATCACCCTGGCGACAGAATGTGTGCGGATGATTTTGAAGATTGATGACATTGTTACTGTTAGGTAGTTTTGTTACAATACAACAGGTTTTGCATGCCAAGAAACTATTTTATGAACTGTCTTTTGTTATCCTTTTGCTAGTAGAACTAGTAGTCTCTATCATCGAGGTGGTATTTGTTGACTGAATTTTGTTGCTGGATTTTATGCTTGAATTGGGATGTTAGTGGACCTTTTTTCTAAAGGGATTTTCCCTGCTATTTTCTATTTGTGTGCTACTAGGCATTATCATGTACTTGGTTAGATCTGATTAGTTAATGCCATATATTTTGTGCTCCGAACTAGCATTCAATAGCTTTATTTACTAATGACTAGCTGGCTAATAGATAAGATGGTGATTGGGAACTAGATGAACTGCTTTCTAAAATCACTAACAAAGTTTCTAGGTCGGTCTACTTTTGAACAGCTTCTAGTTCTAGCTAGTCCTAGCTTGTGTCTAGGCATTACTGCGTTTCTCATCATGTGTCCTTTCAAATATTTGTGGCGTGTAGAGGATTGGTTTGAGGCTTAATCAATATGCTTTGGACTTGAATTTACTGATTTTTCCACAACTCTAGAGCTTCATTGTTGAATATCAGCTTTGCAATGTAAGTATGTTACTAAAAGGCATGGTTTCTTTTAATTTTTTGCTCACTTGAAGGAATGTGTTTGTAAATGCAGCTAGTTTGATGTGGGGTATTTGACTTGCTCCCAAGTCTTGTCCATTACAAGACTACTATTTCCCCATCACGCTCTTTTGTTTGATAATTTTCAAGACTAACATGCTAAAATTCGGTGCTCCACTTACAAGGCGTGATGGTAAGTTAACTCACTGGCATTATACTTATGGTTTTTTTAGACATTTAACCTTTCGTGTTGAGTATTATCGATTATGGTCCCTGAAGGACTTGACACCATTGAATCCTTGGTTCAGACAGTGGTTGGTCACCAGGAGGCCACTGTTTATTTCCTAATTCCTTCTGAGCCAACCACCAATGTAGAAGATAGGAGCATAGTCGGTAATCTGTATAGTGAAATAGGAATAGCAAAAGCCTTTCTCATGGTTAATCTTTTTTTTGGGGGGTCAATATTTCTCATGGTTAATCTGGGTCACACTTTTTGACAATTTTGTATTTGTTGGTCGAAGTGTGCATTTTGGTAGAAATTCTTAAATATAACATATTGTATAACATGCTCCTATAAATTATAATCGTTGATGTTATCTACGTGTCTAATATTAATTTCCTCTTATAAAACGAATGGTTAAGATTGATCCGTTATACTACATAGTATATACAACTGTTATGTAAGATTTTCTTGCATTTTGGCTATAAGATCAAGTGTAGTTACTTAAGTTACTACTTGGAAGATCCTTGCCGTTAGCTAGACAACTGATAAAAGTTGGGGCAATTGTTTCCCCCCGCCTAAGAAAATACTGTGGTTTGAATCTCACTCCGGCAAGCACCCTTCACCCTTTATTTAACACTACCCATCACTCACGCCACTAACACCCACTGACATCTAACATGTGTTTAAAATGTGTGATCAAACTTTGGGCGCATGAACAATTGTTCAAAATGGGTCGTTGAAGCCTAGAAATTGTTCAAAATTTGTGAGTAATGAACTTATGTTCAAAATTGGAGATACATCATGTATTCAGAATAGGGTGTTTAAATCTGGTGAACGCATGAACTTTGTTCAAAATAAAATTGTCCAAAATAGGGTGTTTATATCTGGTGAACGCATGAACTTTGTTCAAAATAAAATTGTCCAAAATTTGGGACCACATAAAATTGTTTGAATGAAAGCTTTCAAACCCAGTTGAGCATTTTCAGTCAAATATTGGATTAAGTTTTACAGCGTACTGCTATGATAAAAGTCAAGGAAGAAAACTACATTAAAACTTACAAGCGATGAAGGCAGTTTTTAGTTTTTCTTTGTTCACGACATTCACGACCTACAGATAACTTTTACACTAGTTATAAGACATTTTTTTTCATCTTTACTATGGTAGCTTCATGCATTAGAATATATATCAATTTTAATATATATCGTTTTGAGTTGGAGTTCAACTATCTTATGCTTTTAGGCATATTATTATACAGGGTAGAGCTGGAAAAAAAATTTAGGGGGCTAAAATTTAATTTTTTTTATACAAAATAAAAAATTAGTAAAAATTACAATAAATTATACTTAATCCAATACTACATTTTTCATTTCATATATAAAGACATAGAGTTAGCACTCAAAAAAATATAGTTAACACATTATAATTAACTTATAATGAAAATTAAATAAAAATATAACAAGTTAATAAGTATTAGTATCATTCATGAATAAAATAAATTTATTAACTAAAAAATCTAAACAAATAGAAAGCTCAATCAAACATATCAAAATTTATAGTCGTTAAAAAACTAAAACTTAAATAAACATATGAAAATGTAAAAATTAAAATATTATTTAGAATTTTAATCTTGAGACTATATCTGAAAATATATGTTTATAAATTATATAAGACTGACTAATAATAATAAAAATAATAATTTTTTTATATATAAAAATTTCAAATAAATTTTAAAATATTATTAAAATAAAATGTTAAATAATATAATATTAGATAAACTTAAAATTTGGGTTAAAATAAAATATGATAAACATAGACTTAATAATTTTAATATGAAGCTTATCATATACTTATTTTTTTAATTTTATTTTTATAATGTTAAGTCTAAAGGTAAATATTTAAAACTTTTTTTAGATTATCACATTTAAAAAGAATTTTTACATAATATATGACTACAATTTTATTTATGTTGTTAATAGTTACCAAATATATATTTCATGTTATTAATGGTTACAATAGTTATCACATTTATCCTTTTTTATGTTGTCTATAACCTGTTTCATGGCTGAAACTATATTTTGTATATATGTAGTCAAATTATGGTAGAAAAAATTTGATGTGCATATATTTTTGTAAAGTACACCAGGAATGATTGTAGAATAAACTTGATATTGTACAGTGTTTAGCATATTTATTAATTCATTATTTTTATGAAGGGATGTTATTAATTTTGTATTAAATAGTAATTCATGTACTGATAGAAATTTCCTCGCAGGTTTATGAAGAGATGTTATTAAGAAAGGACTTCACTTTAATTTCATTTATTTATTGAGAAGACATGGTCTCGTAAAGGGAAATTGTATGTCATCATTAAAATTAATTCAACATTTATTGCCATAAAGGGAACGTCAACAAGGTTTAATTTGAATACTAGAAAGATGAGATTTCATAATTACCATACTTAAGACATTTCACAAATGATTGACACTTGCTTAATGACAGGTTAAATACATCAGAGGGTATTAAATAGTCAAGCTTCTTAACACACCACCACGTCCATAATTCATTACAATTTGTTCACTTATAAGTACTAGCTTTACAAAAGTGGTTGTGACCATTCTTTAGTACTTCTGAAATTTAGGAATATAATTATAGAAGGTAGACAGATCAGATAAATCCTAGTTTACTTGAAGTAGATGATCCAATGAAAACTATGGTAAGTTATGTCTTCATATATATTAATATACTTTCATATAGAAGTTGGCACATTTATGTATTTATGGTAATAAGTTATTCCTCTTATCATATGTATTTGTTTAATAATTTTGAAAATTTCCTTATATTGAATGAAAAAGAACAATAACATAAAAAATGGCTTAGTACACAATTCATAAGACTACATAATTGGTGTAAGTACTTATTTATATTTGAACTTGAAATTTTTTTATAAACATATCACACTTCGTGTATTGGTATGCAAGAGAGAAGATTATATATTTTGATTGAAAAATTCAACAACTTTCGACTTTTATCTGAAAATATTGTTCATCCTCAACATGATTTTGACTATTCGATAGTCCCTATATATTCCCTAAGAAAACAAATGAATGAAGTGAAAAAGTTTTTGAAGGAAATCATTAATATCCCTCTTAAGATAATAATATATGGTGAAATTGATCATTATAACTTGTTAAAGTCATTGGAGATTCTACTACAATCAGATGCAGTTTCAATATATGAGATAATGCATTGGAGGAACTATCTAAGTAATTGGTACAACAACATAAAGATGTATAAATGAATTGAAAACCAAAGATTAGAGTACCTAAGTGGAAAAAAATTGATTACACTTCATATTCAACAATGACAAGAAAATGTACAAGTATTTGCGGACATTATTGTTAGGATGAATGAGTGGTACAAATTCATTTTCCTAAGTGAGGAAATCTCAAAAGATCATGTCATCTTTCATAATACAATAAAAGCTATGGAGGATAACATGGATGAATGTGAAACTATATGTAAATTTCTTGAATTCATAGAGAAAAAAGTCATCAAAGAGAGGTCAAAAATTATTACGTTACGAAGAAAGCACTACAATAATGAGAAGAAACTAAAATAATTTGAGAAGATTGGATAATGATAAGAAACACTGTTCAGTTCAAAATATTATGAAGGGGAGGTAATTTTGTGGTTATTAATATAGACATATATTTAAAATATATGACTTACTTTCAACATACATTATTATAAATTAAACAATTGTACTTATTCACTAACTTGTATATTTGACGCCTATGTTGCAGAGATTTGGAAATATGGTATATCATTAAGCTACAAAGAACCTTGGAGAAGATTTTTTTGTGTACCACTCTTTTGTATATTTAATATTATGTTGAATATAATGACCACCTTTTAAAAGTGTTAGATTAATGGTTAAGAAAGTTATTATTAGTGTATGTCATGATAATCGGTAATAATATAACTTTACATAATATTTTGTGGATATTGAGATTACTTGCTTTTAAACATGCACATATAAATTGATGTGGAATGCCATTTAAGTCGATTCAGCACTACAAATTGCTTGAATGTACATAATATTTCAATTCGATATATAGTCAAAATAAAGTCAAAAAATGTCAATGTTCATATTCCACATATATTATTTGTACGCTATATTTATTAATCAATATTATCATTCTTAACTCAAATTTAAAAGTAAGTTACATATAAGAGATAAGTAAACACAAATTCTATATGATGAAAAATTTTGTACGTAGAAGTTTAGTGATTGCTATGTTTGCAATGTACATGTTTAGTAACATCTATATATATATATTTTTTGAATATGCTAATAATTGAGACATATATCAAATAATAGAGACAAAAGACTTACCCTGCATAAATATTTAATAACAATAATAATTATACAAACTATGACATGTACTATAGGCAAATACAATTAATTAATTTAGATGAGTAAATAACCCAAAAGTATTGGTGCATTAAATGCCAAAATATTTAAGTGAAGGATAATGGTATAGGTTCGACAATCATTTGCATGACCTCATTGTATGTTGCATGATTATGTCCAAGTCTTCGACACCTACTACAAAGAGTAATTTTCTTAATCTCCTCACCACGTGATCTAATTCGACGTTTCCTTTGCCTACCTGATTTTTTCTTCGTATTAGGGGGTTCATTCACTAGGTCTGCTATTTTTAGGGACTTCCTATTCACCATGATCATTGGTTGGAAAGATGGGCTTCGAATAAGCAATTAGATAACACTCAGTTGTATATTTATTATCAACTAGGGAGTGAGCGTCAATATCTTGAAATCTAGCTGCAGTCATAGTTATAGCATGACTACATGAAATCTTGTGAATGTCAAATTTCTTACAGGTATACTTCTTATTTAACAAATCTACTTCATCACTAGTGTCTCCATGATCACTTGTTATTTATACATATTTGAGTATTTGTATTACTTTAAAAAATGTAGTCGTAGATTAATTATATATAAAGTTAATGCCTAATTAAGAACAATCCAAATTATAAATCAAGGCTTATCAAAATAAATTGGAACATATTGTAAATAACGCATTTGGTATGAACAGATTTACTAAAGTGTTAACAAACTTCGTACCTGAAAAATATAAGTATTTATCCTTAGGACTCTGTACTTTAATGATTTTGTCCTATTACAAACTGTTTTTGATTCTGCATCCTCTGTAACGTACTGATTCTCCCATTTTAAGGCCAATTGGCTACGATGTACAAACCACTCTTGTAGCTTGACACGATAACACTCAACATGCATGGTAATCGGCATCTCAAGAATAACTGTCATTACATTGTTGAATGACTCACTTATGTTTGTTGTCATTATCCCGTATCTCATGTATGAAAAATGATGCCTGGACCACTTATCTTTTCTCGCATCAATTAAGTAATTTGTGATAGCATGATCAATACCATTCAAATCAGCCATGTATTTATCAAATTTCCTTTTTGTGTATGCTCTTGAACAACAATGGAATAAGGGAATTATATCTGCATTTTTGATTTTGTTGTTTAAGTTCATCTCCATATGGAATGCACAATATCCATGTAAGGCATTAGAAAATACTTTTGGAATAGCTTGTAAAATGCTTGGATGTCTGTTTGAAATAATGACGAGATCATAAATATTGCCTATTGCACCACTTAATTTGGAAAGGAACCATTCCCAAGTATCGTTATTCTTCGAATCTCCAATACCCATTGCAATTGGGTAGGTGTTGCTATTGCCATCTGATTTTGCTGCCACAAATAATATGCCAGCATATCGACCAGAAAAAAAGAACCATCAATACTAACAACATGCCTCATGCAAGTAGAAAACCCTCGAAGCGAAGGTCCTAAAGCAAGAAAAAAATATCTAAATCTTCTCACAGGATCTACTTCAATATGAGTCACAGTTCTAGGATTTTTTTCCTTGAGAATGTGACAATAACATGGAAGCTTAAGAAACGACTCCTCTGTAGTGCCTCTAATAAAATTTAGAGCCTTTTTCCTTTTACTTATAGGTAGTTGTATGACTCATTTCAATACCAAACTCCTCCCTACAATCATCAATAATATCTTTAGTTCTATAAACTCTACCAGGCCTAACCAATCTTGTCTTCATTGCATTTGCAAGCACTTTTGATTTTGCTGCTCGGTTTTTTACCATATATTTGTTCGGATCACAATTGTGAAGTTTGTTGAAAATTGTCACCTTAAACCTTTCTGATCCCAACATCTTGTTAGCTCTGATCCTCCAACAACAATTCTGGTGAACACATTTAATTAGTAGAACCTCCCTTCTACTTTTGCAAGTTTTTGTCTTAAATTGGTTTCGTATAGCATAAGCACCAATTTCTGTAACAAGATGAGATTTATACTAAAATACTTGTCCAACACTTAATCCAAGCTCGCCTTTTGATTTTTCAAAACTCATGTTCGAGCCTGTACAGTCATTTCTTGTTAAGGTTGTTGTGGGACAATAAGATTGTTTAAATCATTTTGTGTCTCAACTTCGTGAACTACACTAGTTGGTGAGCATGAATTTATACGTCCTTCATCTATTCTTACATTTTGTAATGGAATCTGGTCGATTGTTATTTATGTCAAAATATTCATTCTCTTGTATTCTTATAGAATGCAAAAATCTCATGTTTTCAACCAAATGACAAGGAGTCAAATGAATTTGGAACTGGTCGATAGGAGATCGAATTTCAAGAAATTCACCACCACCATTCTCATTTGAACAATTACTATCAAATCTATTTCCTTTATTACCTTCATCAACGATTGTCCTCGAAACATGGTTATGACTTCCATTAAAACCAATTGGATCCTCACATCCCCCATTAACATTACTTGCTTTGCATTTGGAATGTCCGATATTTGTCATATCAATAAAAACATACATTACAGCCTTATTATGCTTGTCTTTGAGATGCAAGTTCATAAATTCATCCAAATCTTCATCATCACATATTGCAACTGTTGGAAAGACAACATCATTCTTAAATAAGTATTTAATTGACAAAACATATTTATATTTATTAATTTTTAATTTCCAGTATAACTTACCTTTCAAGCCAAGGTTATCTCCTTTTCGTAACCTTATCACAACACCTTCTCCACCATGATACTCCTCTCTATTTTCTAACTTTACCTACTCACCACTGTGTATTACGAGTGCACTCAATTCATCCATCTCCAATCTGAACAAATCAATTTTAAAATAAAATCAATATACTAACTTCTCAAGGAAAGTGCATGAATAAGTGCAAATGTATTCAACAAAATCTCAATGAAGTGTTTTTTTTTATTACAAATTGTCTAATTAAATACAATTACGTGAATAGTTATCATAATATGATAATATCATATTAACAAACATACATATTGCACTTTGAAGGTTAAACAAACATAGTGGATATGATGTCGAGTTATGGTAGAAATAAGTCGATATGCATGCAATTTAATATTACAGTTCTAATATAAGGGTAATATCATAAAACCAAACATTTTTTTTCCAAAATTGTCACCGTTGAAATGCAAAAGTATACAGTTAAACGCATTTAAAATCGAAACTTAGCATGTAAGTAATTTAAGTCGAATTAAAGTCGAACTATGGTAGAAATAAGTCGATATGCATGTCAATTTAACATTACAGTTCTAATATAGGGGTACTATCAGAATACCAAATATTTTTTTTCAAATTCGTCATTGAAATGCAAAAGTCTACAGTTGAACGCACTTAAAATAGCAACTTAGCATGTAAGTAATTTTAGGTTAAATTTAAGTAGAACTATGGTAAAAATAAGTCGATATGCATGCAATTTAACATTACAGTTCTAATATAGGGGTAATATCATAATACGAAACATTTTTTCTAAAATCATAACTGTTCAAATGCAAAAGTCTACACTTAAATGCATTTAAAATAGCAACTTAGCATGTAAGTAATTTAGATCAATTTTAAGTCAAACTATGGCAGAAATAAGTCGATATGCATGTAATTTAACATTACAGTTCTAATATATGGGTAATATCATAACATGAAATATTTTTCCAAAATCGTGACCGTTTAAATACAAAATTTAACAGTTAAATGCATTTAAATTAGCAACTTAGCATGTAAGTAATTTAGGTCAAATTGAAGTCGAACTATGGCAGAAATAAGTCGATATGCATGTAATTTAACATTGCAGTTCTAATATAGGGGCAATATCGTAATACAAAATATTTTTTCCAAAATCGTGACCGTTGAAACGCAAAATTCAACATATAAAGTATTTAAAATAGCAACTTAGCATGAAAGTAATTAGCTTGAATTGAAGTCAAACTATGGCAGAAATAAGTCGATATGCATGCAATTTAACATTACAGTTTTAATATGGGGTACTATCAGAATGCGAAATATTTTTTCCAAAATTGTCACCGTTGAAATGTAAAATTCAACGGTTAAACGCATTTAAAATAACAACTTAGCATGTAAGTAATTTTGGTTGAATTGAAGTCGAACTATGGTAGAAATAAGTCGATATGTATGCAATTTAACATTACAGTTCTAATATAGAGGCATTGTTATAATACAAAACATTTTTTCCAAAATCATCACCGTTGAAATGCAAAATTCAACAGTTAAACGCATTTAAAAGAACAACTTAGCATGTAAGTAATTTAGGTCGAATTGAAATTGACCTATAGTATAAATTATTCAAAAATTCTGAAATTTTAGATTTACAGAGAATATGACATTGACAAATTTTTTTTTTTCTTCATAATATCCCTCTTCAAATAAATAGTGGTAATAACACATAAACGATAATGTCTTAAAAATAATATCTTACAAACTACATTCAATTTTAATTATAAACTATTTAAAAATAATAATCGAAATCGTATATTCAATCAATATGAAGTACAATTGTAAGAAAAACTTGACACAAAATTTACATAAATGTAGCAACTCACAAACATGAACTAAAGTCCTAAATCTCCAATTAAAAGTTAACTAAAGTTAAAAACCTAACCTTTAATTTTTCTTATAAACCTAGTGAAACAAATTTTCATTTACCAAATAAACAAATTAAAGTATAATTAATAATTGAAGAAAGAAGAATAGTTTATTTAACAAATAAAAAAAATCAAATCAAGGGACTTTACCTTTAACCTAATAGTTGAGACTTAGGAAAAAAGAGCAATAAAATAAACCAAATTTTGTCTTCTATTGTGTTCTTTGATCATGACATAAAGTGTTTTCCACAAACTTAATCCTTCTTACTTTTTTCTTTAGCTTTCCTTACATTTTCTTTTATTCTCTTTCTGCATAAGAGAAGAGTAGAAACTACAACTATTCCTTCTCTTTCTTTACTTTGTTTTCTAAATTTTGGTTTTTTTTTTTCTCGGCCTTAACCGGCTCTAACTAGTCAAATACAAGTCACTTTATCCATTTTGCAATATTTTCATGTATGGGTACAAACGTGCCATTTTTCACCTCCAAAGGCCTAATTAATATATTTTTCCTAGTTGAATCATGTATGAATCTAATTTTTTTAATAGCTGTCAAACAATTTATTCTTTTAATCAATTTTGTTTGAAATATGGGAGAATACTCTAACAAAAAAAAATTAGTACACTAAGAAATCGAGTTATTATTTCAATTCTTAATTTTCAACTTTAATTTTTAAATTTTACAAATTTTAAAATTAAATACGTTTGATAACTCATTTAAATTTATAATTTTTAAATTTTTAAATTTAGTTTTAAAATTTGGCCACATTTTGAAATTCAAAAAAGTAAGGTTCAAAATATAATTTCCATTTTTTTATTTTTTGATACTAAAATTAATAATATAACAATATTTTATCATGTTCAACTTTACCCAAAATATTTAAAAAGTCAATTATTTGTAAAAATTTATCAAAAATAAGTTTAAAATTGAATTTTTTAAGAATAAAGCTTATAAAGAGGAAAATTAAAAATTAAGAATTAGTCATCAAACAAACATATCCAATTTTTAATTTTTACTATTAAGAATTGATTATCAAATAAACATATCAAATTCTTAAATTTTACTTTTCAAAAAACTTTAAAATTTAAAATTCAATTCTAAAACTAAGTAATTAAAAATTGAATGGTTAAAAAAAAAGTTGTTTAATAACTAATTTATAGTTCTAATTTTAAAAAGTAAGAATTTAAAATTAAATATTATTTGTATGATAACTAATTTTTATTTTCAATTTTTAAACTCTAAAATTTATTTTCTATTAATTTTCATTAGAATTTAGCTCTTTAATGAATTGGAGTAAGATTAACTATGATTAATTTATTGATTTTTGGTTTTAAAAAAAAAATTAAAACTGTTATAAAACTGAAGAAATAAGAGAAGAAAAGTAGAAAGAAAAGCAAACAAGTAGAAGTAATTCTCATTTATTGTTGTATTAATAATACACTGCTAAAGATTCTATTTATAGGATTTACAAGATACAATATGAATTTTGAATATAAGATATGATAAATATTGAATATCTAATTATCTCCAATTAAATACAAATTTATAATACAATAGAGATAAATATTCATTTGAAATAAATCTAATCATAAGATAGATATAATATATTTAAGATTTGACATTCAAATTATAACACTTTTCCTGAATGTCAAATGCATTGAGAACATGCCTCGTTAAAAACATTGCTAGAAAAACCCAATGGGACAAAAACTAGCAAAGGAAAAAGAGTACATTATTCTCTTGTAATACGCTTAAGTTGCCTCATTAAAACCTTTACAGAAAAACCCAGTGGGACAAAACCATTAAAAGAAAAAAATAGTACAAAGGGTATACAAATGTGCTTCCCCTGATGATGACAATCATTCAATATGAGATGCCCCTTTAATTGGCACATTTTAACATCACTATGACAATCTCTCAAATGTTGAAGTAAATGTAATAACTCATATAGAGTAAGCCTACTTGGTCATTACTTGACTTTATATGTAGTACAATTTCATACTTATAAACTAAATGTAGTTACTTTAATAATAATAGTACATTTAAATACTAATTTGTAAGGTACATGTTATTTTACAAAATAACTTATTTTGTCATATCCTTTTTAAGAGCACATGAAATAATTAACATGTTTTGTATCCATAACAAAGTCATATGACTTGTAAAAATATTAAATTTTAATGCTAATGTAAATGCAGAAGATAATATTAGAACTCATGTAGTCATTCACATTATTTTAATAGTACATGCCTATGAATTATCATAACAATAAATGACATTTATAAGAAATAAGTACTATTAATTTATTCAAATCAGTAATTATATATAAATAATATTATGTGAGCATTAGTCACATTTTAAAGTCATTATATACATATGGGAGTAAAATTTTGTATCTCACAACCTCATCATATTTTATATAAGTTCATGTGTTTTCAACACATTTTACATTTCTAGGCACTTGGACAATTAGTCCTTATAAATATTTAACGAACATCTCAAGTGTTCATACTATATCTATTTCACTTTGCACATAAGTGAATGAGTATATGCCTGAAATAATATTTTATATTTGGCCAATACTTTTTTTTGTCGACATTTAATAACTTTTAACATTATTCAGGATCATTATCATCTCTTGCTTATTAAAGAGATAATGAAAGAAAATATGTGGTACAACATTAATATTTTATTCTTCCCGTCATCAAAATGATATCATTTTATATCAGGTACCTGAGACTCTATAGGAGTCAATAGTTATAATCTTTTTCGATATCATTTCTTAGAGTATTAACTCTTTTATTCCAACAATAATAATATTATTTTTGCACCAATATAATTAGCAAGCTTTAGATGAATGTTTGTTACTATTTCATTTCATTGTCCTATAGGGACTTCAATAATTGCTCGAGCATTTTGCAGCTTAACTTTTCACTATCTAAATGCATCGACAATATATAGTACTTTATTATCGAGTAATTTTCTGAACCTTATGTTCCATAAAATGAATACATTTTAAGTAATTTCACACCATTAACTTTTTTTTCTAACCCTAATGGCGAAAATTATTTTTATTTATCAAGATTATATAATAACTTGCTTACTCTTCAAATGATTCAATATAAATGAAAACTCAAAACACATATTTTTAAATTTATTAATGGGCCCATCTCAATGTGTTGAGTCTGTGCAATATGATTAAAGCAACTTTATTTTGCCACTAATATAAGTTGCAATTAAAAATTAATAATAAATTTGTGGGTTAAACTAAACCCAAAATATATCATGTTCCATAATAAGGCTGACAATATTATTTTCATAATTATGATTTTTTAGAGGCGTGAGATTCACTATCAATTTTTGTCAAATATAGTGAGTTCATTTTGCCTTAGGAACATGTAACATATATAGTTACCAAATAAAGAAAGGTTTAAACTTTGGTCCACAATCATTTAACTTTCTATTGTATACTGAATCAATTTTAATTCTTTGTGATAATTATTCAAACTTTTTTCTATCAAAATTTATTTATATTGAAAGAAGCTTTCTAAATATTAACTTGGAAAATTACCAAAAATAGCACCCCTAAAAATTATAATAACAAAACTAGCACCCCCTTGTGTTCAATTAGAATTGAACGTTTAATATTGAACGTTCAATATTCAATTTGAACGTAAAATATTGAACGTTCAATATTAAATAGGTCTAATTGTCGTCATTCAATTCTAATTGAACGGATAATATTGAACGTTCAATATTGAACGAGTCTAAATTATAGTCGTTCAATTTTAATTGAACACAGGGATGCTAGTTTTGTTATTATAATTTTTGGGGGGTGTTAGTTTTGTTATTTTCCCTATTAACTTCTAGTCATGTATTTGTGACATCATACTTTAGACCAATATATGCATTATTCGTATAATATTAATCATAAGATTGGCCTTTCTAAAGACTTTTTAAATTAAGCTTCTATCTGTGACTTTATATATTATATTATGATTGTAGTCTTCAATGTCACTATCGCTAAATATATTCAAAATATTAAATTTCTCATCAACTTTGAGAAATTTGAGCACAATTATATATAATATAATTCTTTATACTTTAGCTCTTCAAAGCCTTTTATTGGATTATACATGAAATTGTGTTAACTCATATATTATTCAACAATAATAAATATTGTTGCATTATCTTTGAGACACATAAGTGTTCACCATTTAAATTGATAGACAATAGTTATAAGCCCACTTTATATTTCTTCATCCATCATTATCCATCAAGATCAAAATAGGGTATATATTGGATAATAAAAATATTGGACCTTAATTAATATTCTGTTGTTCTGCTTCTGTGAAAGCTCATCGTCCATTATAAAATTGGAGCTCAAATACTTCATGATACAATAACTCCAAAATAAATTTTATTTATCCATATGGGCTTTCAATAATACAATAACATTGTAACTACCACATTGGCAATATTAACACAACAGCTTAGACCAAGTTCATGATCATTATATAATATTCACTTCTAGTAATGATATGATCAAAATGTCTTTATTTTCTTAATAATTGATACAAACACATAATATTTAAATATATATGTGTGTTTCTCTATAGCTATTTTATGAGCAAATTTTACTTGTAAAGATAGCATATGAAGAATTTATAACTGTTGCTAATTTCACTCTTAATATTGCTATGTAAGCATACACGATATCTATGTATATACTTCTTTTTGCTCTCAATAAAATATATGATTGCATAACCCTTTTTTTTCTCCAAAGTTTTTCAAATAAAAAGTTAATGATATTGAGCAAATAAAAATCTTAAATGATCAAGATTTGATAGTGATTATCAAATTAATCACTTGCAATCCTTATATTTTTCTCCTTTGATTATATTCAATTCAATGTCAACATCAAATGACATTCCTTTCAAGGATCATATAATCAAAATGTCCTTATATCCATTTAGGACATATGCTGTTTATATATATGTTATTATCTTGCTACTTCAATAGCATATTTTACTCATAAAATAATATATAAATATTTTATAATGTCAATTTTTTTCTTGATATTGCTACTTAATAGCATATACGATGTATTGAATATACTTTATCATATATTATGTTGGCATTGTAGCCTGTGGGCTCTCAATTAATGACATAAATGCAATTCTAAAATATTGTATTTTATACTTTCAAATATATTCTCTATTAGCATCATAGCCTGTGGACTCTCAATCAATAACATAGATGCAATTTTAAAGTATTACATTTACTTCAAGGGAATAATTAAATCCCTTATTTTCTTATATATATGTAATTTTTTTAGAATACTTTAGCAATATAGCAACACAATTAATATTCATTAAGAGTACTCTCAGGAAAGAGTGGTGGGGCAAGGCCTTCTTAAAAACCATCATCCTAAACAGAGCAACGTTCTCAAAAAAGACTAGTGGCACAGAGGCTTTTAGGAACTAGCCTCCTAAACAGAACTCCCTTAGATCCTATTATTTATGCAACCACACACTAAATAATATGAGATATGTAAATTCAAGTAATTCAATAACATCAAAATTTGTTAATCAATAAATCATAACTCCACAACTAAATGTCATATACCATGTTCCTGCACATTGCTGCTGAAACTAGAATTAATGGAAATCATATAATCAATAGTCATATACATAACTTCTTCTTCTTCTTCTTCTTTTATTACATCAAATGCATGTATGGATTATATAACATGACAACTTATAAATAAATTAATCCAATGCTAAGTAAATTAATTTGATAATTAATTCAACCAATAAGTTCAATCATAATAATTAGTACACATATTTTAGAATGGATAATAATAATAAGACTTAAAGATTATCATATATCATAATATCATATATCTAGTATCAAAAGTAATTAAATATAAATAATAACATATAGCTTATTAAATTTATTAGCATAAATCTTAATGATCAATTATATCATCTGCTCGTCAACCTTAAATTTTTTTTAAAGGAAGCAAATAAAATATACATGGCATCAATTTTATACAAAAATAAGGTTTTATAGGTTCATAAGAAATAACTCAAGATAGTCACCATATGTAAAATACACAACAAAACAAATCATATATCATCTATAAGAAAATAAATTGTGTATATCAATCCATGATAGAGAGAATTTTAATATTTCATTATTTCACTAAATTTGATGATATTGATTCATTAATAGCAATAAATATATCACTTTAGCAATATATCAGTTTTTAAAGAAATATCAAGATAAACACGCCTATACATACAATTTAATAAATAAATAATTGTATAATTAGGGTATCATTAGATAACTTTTCGCCCCAAATTTAATAAAAAAAATTCTAGCCATAATTTTAACCATAAATCGGTGTAATCAATATCGATTTTTTCATAATTAAATTTTACAAAAATTTAAATTATTAGAATACAATATGCAACATAATTATACATAGAAACAAATTACTTTCGTACCCATTCTTAAAATTATCAATCACAAACAACATGATATTACTTGTTTTAATAATATAACATATGATTAAAATATAAAATACATATTTTGTAAGATCGTTATAGAAGTTATTGATCTTCATTAAACTCAAATAGTATACCTGCATATCTCCATCTTTGAATAAAAAGAAATAAGAAGAGATGAGACTACAATATAAATATATATATATTTGTATATAAATCAAACAACTTAATAAATTTAAAAGACAAATAAATCATAAAAATTATTAATTTGTGATACCCAATTAAATCAATCTATAAATAAAAAATTTTGATAGATTTTGAATGAAAATAAGGTTTAAGTTTAATAATAAAGAATACAAAGATTCAAGAACTTGTAAATTTTGTGATCTGGTATTATACTACAAAAATTTGTAGTATATTATGGCCAAGGTTATTTCACATGTATAAAACCACAAGTCTTAAATAAATAATCGTGTTAATAACGTGTTATAAAACTAAAGAAATAAGAGAAGAAAAGTAGAGAGAAAAGCAAATAAGTAGAAGCAATTCTCATTTATTGTTGTATTAATAATACACTGCTAAAGACCCTATTTATAAGGTTTACAAGATACAATATGAATTTTAAATATAAGATATGATAGATACTGAATATCTAATTATCTCCAATTAAATACAAATTTATGATACAATAGAGATAAATATTCACTTGAAATAAATCTAACCATAAGATAGATATAACATATTTAAGATTTAACATTCAAATTATAACAAAAACTATTTTTTTATATAAAAAAATAATTTTATATATTTAATTTTAAAATTTGACTAAATGTTAAAATAGGTTATAAGACTTACATATTTTAGAGTTGTAATATTTTTTTTTTCAACACAATAAGCAAATATTTTGATTAATAATAAGAATATATTGCAATATAAGTATAAATTAAAAATAAAAGAAAAGCATCATACAAATTTAAAAATGAAACAAATTCTATAGTATGAGAAGTAGATAAATCCAATTAAGTAATAGGAACTTAATCTTTGAATTCAATGGTTATAATTGTACAATACCCAATGTATTTGTACATCGAAAAATAATTCATTTATGTTGAATAATGAGATTGAATAACTTTATAAGAGAATTTTTTGTATTTTTTACTTCGTTCTTGCATGCTGATTAAAACCTACAATATATAAATGAATTGTCAATGTTAATACCCGAAAAATTTTAAAATTGAAATTGAAATTTTAGAAGTTAAATTACCATACATTCAATCCTAAGGATTTGTTTGATAACAATTTTGATTTTTTATTTTTTTAAGTAATTTTTTAATTATGTGTGTTTGGTAACGATTTTTAATTTTAATTTTTATATTTTGAAGGAATCACTGTCAAAATATGAGGTAAAGCTTAAATCTTTTAAAAAATATTTTTTAATCAGATTTCATATTTTTAATTTTTTTCATATTGACCAAACATCTTTTATAGAGATTAAATCATGTCTTATAACTTTTATACCTATAAATTTTAAAATAAAATAATTAAAAACTTAAAATTTGTAAAGAATATCTAAATTTTTTCGTTATTTTTAAAGTTTAAAAAAAAATCACAAAACAAAAAATTTTATTCAATAATTTGTAAGTAATTTTTAATTTTTTTTAAATCGTATAATTATTTATTAAATATATTGATAATTATTTTTATAAAAAAATTAAAAAATTAATTATTTAATCTTAAAACAAAATCGCCTTAATAAATCAGTTTTCCAGTTTAAATAACAAGCAAGAGCGCGAGCTTTTTGGCTCAGGATTATCCGAAGAGAGAGCGAGGGATGAGTTCGAAAGAGAGTTACAGAACCGAGCTTCGGACGGCGATTCGTCAGCTGAGTGATCGATGCCTCTACTCTGCTTCGAAATGGTACGCTATTGCGCAAACCCTAAAAATCACACCATAAATTATATTTAACCCCCGATTTTCTTCGTTTATTTTTCTTTCCCTTTTTTTCTACCGCTAAAGCCTCAATTTTCTCGTTTTACTCTATATGTCATTTCACTGATTCATCAGATTTTGAAGTTCTTTTTTCGTTTCCTAAATGCAATTGAGCTTCATTTTCGCTTTCTGGTATCAAACTACTTATACAATGACAATAGAAAATATTGGGCTGATTTTCTATTTAGAAAATTTGTTATTGAGTTCTCTTTTTTTCCCTGTTTATTTAATTTCTTATGTACTTAAGGTGTTGAAAATCCAATTCTGTTAAAATCCTGGTGTTGAAAGATATTCGTTAGCTTGGTTGAACTGAACTGATTAGTTGTGTCCCGCTCATTTTTTAATAAAAAATTTATCAACTTTCACAATATCGTCTTAAATGCTGCCCTTTTTTTTTTTATTTATTTATTTATAGAAACAGTGCAATGTAGATCACTACTTTGGTTTTAGCTTTTTGCTACTGGCTACTTTTTCCCATCAATGTTACTGGTTATTATTCGATTGTATAGTTATTTGTTGATTTTATATGCCCTTGCAGGGCAGCTGAACAGTTGGTGGGTATTGAACATGACCCAGGAAAGTTCACGCCTGCAAACACAAGATTCCAGCGTGGAAGCTCTAGCATTCGTCGCAGATTCTGCACCAATGAGATGACTTTGACTCCAGTAGCTGGTGTTTCTTATGTGTCTACTCCAGTAATGGAGGAAGATGAGGTTGTGGATGGTGACTTTTACCTTTTGGCTAAGTCATATTTTGATTGCCGAGAATATAGAAGAGCTTCTCACGTGCTTCGCGATCAGACTGGGAAGAAGTCTGTGTTTTTGCGCTGCCATGCTCTTTTTCTGGTTTGTTATATTCTCTTTTTCTGGTTTGTTATATTTTCTGTCATATGAAAATGCTTTTTAACAAATCTTGTTTAATTACTAATTGCTATCCTATAAAAAATTAGAAAAAGAAGGAAAAAAACCTTTGTGAGAGAGAGAGTGTGTGTGTGTGTGAGAGTGAGAGCATGTGCATGAGAGAGAGAGAGAGAGAGAGAGAGAGAGAAAAGGATTTTATTGTATGGGGATTGCAACATAATCACTAAAGAATTCTGAAGTCCAGGGTTCAACCTGACGTGCAAAGGCCATAATCCATATAGTGAACTAGTTAATTCAGTTCTTGATAATTTGATATCTCAGGTGAGATAAAATGCCTGGTTAATTCATAATTGACTTGTTGCTTGAATTCTTATATTATTAGACACTAGTGGCATTTGTATTATCTGTTGGCACTTGGCACTCATAGAGATCCCACTTAATTTTAATATTTTGGAGTTAGACCCATTTGAGTGAACCAAGAATAAGAGAAACCCTTTAAATTTGTTGCTTCAAGTACCTAGGACATGGACTATTTCCTTTGTTTCTGTAAACTTGCTTCGTTGGTGTCATTTTTCGCCAAAAAGAATGATATGGCCAAATTCATGAATGCATTTATGACTCAATGCAGCAACCCCTTCTTTTCAGTTAAGAAATCCAATTACCTTCCATCACACTCCCTCCAGTGGATTCTTTCACCAATGTGTTGACCATTAAATCAAGCAGAGCTGCAGAGGATCCTATGAATCTCCTGCACTTTGAGTTTATGCTCACCTGCTTTAGTCAATTTCTTTTTTCTGCTATGACACTTTTAGATGATAGCAACCTGTTGTTGAGTTTACATGATATGATAAAGATTTCTATTACTTTTTGAAGTCTTAATCATGTATGTTTCTTCTTCCTAATTGCTTAATGGAGGCTGGAGAAAAGCGGAAAGAGGAAGAAATGATAGAACTAGAGGGACCCTCAGGCAAGAGTGATGTCGTTAACCCCGAACTAGTTTCTCTGGAAAGGGAACTATCAACACTTCGCAAAAGTGGCACGATTGATCCTTTTGGATTATACTTGTATGGTCTTGTACTCAAAGAGAAAGGTAGTGAGAATCTTGCCCGTGCAATTCTTGTTGAGTCTGTAAATAGCTACCCTTGGAACTGGAATGCTTGGTCAGAGCTGCAGTCCTTATGCACTACCATTGACATCTTGAAGAGCCTTACTCTCAATAACCATTGGATGAAGGACTTCTTTCTTGCTAGTGCATACCAAGAGTTAAGGATGCACAATGAAGCCTTGGCCAAATATGAATATTTACAGGGCATTTTCAGTAATAGTAATTATATTCAGGCTCAAATTGCGAAAGCTCAGTATAGTTTGAGGGAATTTGAACAAGTTGAAGCAATTTTTGAAGAACTTCTGAGAAATGATCCATATCGAGTGGAAGACATGGATATGTATTCAAATGTTCTTTATGCAAAGGAATGCTTCTCTGCTCTAAGTTACCTTGCCCACAGGGTATTTATGACTGATAAATATAGACCCGAATCTTGTTGCATAATTGGGAATTATTACAGCTTAAAGGGGCAGCACGAAAAGTCTGTTGTGTATTTTAGGAGGGCTCTCAAACTTAATAAAAATTATTTATCTGCTTGGACTCTTATGGGTCATGAATTTGTTGAGATGAAGAATACTCCAGCTGCAATTGATGCCTATCGCCGTGCTGTAGATATAAACCCATGTGATTATCGAGCTTGGTATGGTCTAGGACAAGCATATGAGATGATGGGTATGCCCTTCTATGCGCTTCATTATTTCAGAAAATCTGTATTTTTGCAGCCAAATGATTCCCGGCTCTGGATTGCCATGGCTCAGTGTTATGAAACTGAACAGCTTCGCATGCTTGAGGAAGCAATCAAGTGTTACAAAAGGGCAGTTGACTGTAATGACAGGGAAGCAATTGCCCTACACCAACTAGCAAAACTACATCGTGAGCTTGGGCATTCAGAAGAGGCAGCTTTTTACTACAAAAAGGATTTGGAGAGGATGGAAGATGAAGAGAGGGAAGGACCTAATATGGTTGAAGCTTTGCTATTTCTTGCTACATATTACAGAGAGCGGAATAGGTTTGAAGAAGCAGAGGTGTATTGTACGCGTCTTCTGGATTACACCGGACCTGTGAGTCTTCTTTCTTTCTCCTTCCTTCCAGACAAAGCCACCTTTGAATTTTTTAACTACTATAAAACTGATATTACAAATGAATTACGTTTGATTTATTTACTTTGGTTTCTATTCCTGCAGGAAAAGGAAACTGCTAAGAGTTTACTGAAGGGAATGAGAATAGAACAATCTAGTTTCCCTTCTATGGATGTTGAGCACTTTCCTCCATGATTTTCATACTATGGCCTCTTGGTTCATGCTTTCGTTACTGCATGTTAGCTATCATCGTTGAAAATTGAAACATTGCCATGAAACATGCAGTTTCATGAACTCGTTGTTGCTTATTGGTCTTTTTTTGTACCGAACGGTATTTAAGGGATGAGAGATTTGAACCAAGAAATTCCTGGGAAACTCAAGAGTTTGCCATTTGTAGTATAAGTCGTCTGGCTGCTTGTGAAAAAATGTATTACCTCTACTTTATCACAAAACTGTTCACCATTCACCAGCAGAACGAAAGCGTTTCTGCGTCTGTCACTTGAGTAAAAATTGCTTCTAGTTAGAATCCATTCTTTAACCAACTTCACCGTTCAGTTAACGATGAGCCTATGAAATCCTTTCAAATAAACCTTTTATTTATTTATTATTATTATTTTGGCAGTTAGAAAACAAATTAAATATTTATGAAAATTATGGAGAAGTAGGAGCGTCATATGTTGTTATTTCAGATTCGTAGAAGTTTTTTTTTTTTTTTCCTAATAAGAATCCTCGAGTTGTTACAACTAGAGTAAATTATTGCAGTAAAACGACAGGGTCTTTTCGTTTAGGCTCTGAATGACAAGATGAAGGAATGCTTTTTTTTTTTTTTTTTTTTTTTTTGAGAAATTACCAAAAATAATACTCTTAAAATTTATAATAACAAAAATGACACTCTAATAATATTGAATAAATTTAAATTGTCGTTGATCAATGGGTCTAAATTGTAGTTGTTTAATTTTAATTGAATGAGTTTAAATTATCGTTGTTCAATTATAATTAAATGAATGTTAAAAAAATGACATATTAGTCATTTTTTTAATTGTAAAAATGTAAATTTAAATACAAAAAGTACTAGTTTTATTATTACAAATTTTAAAAAATGTTATTTTTATTATTTTTTCATTTTTTTTTATATAACACATTTACTCCCATATTTATAATGTAATAGATAGGGATCAAACCACGTCCTCAATGTACTTATTAAGAGCAAATAGCAACCTCAAAACAATTGGCACGTCGAAGGAATTTTAAGTAAATAGATTTTTTAATTATTTTATTTTTTATTGGCTTATTCTAAGTATTTAACTTTTAAAAATGAATAAATTGAAATTAAAAAAAAAATCTCATATGTCATACTTACAAATAGATAATTAGTAAATTTAAATTTTTTTTTGAGGACAGATATCCATGTAGCTTTATAAAATTTGTCTTTAATTAGAAAAATGTTGAATTACACAAATAATTCTTAACTTTTTCCATATTCTATAATTTGGTTCCTTATTATTTTTTTATGATTTGGATTTTTTTTTTTTTTTACTTTGGTTCTTTTACTTTTAATTCTTATAATTTGGTCAATTTACTTATTAATTTTCATAAAATTTGTATAAAACTTAAGACCAACTTGAAATTAAAACCTCAAAAGTATTAAAAAACAAAAGAATCACCACCAAAAAAAAAAAAGAACTTGTCTACTGTGCACTATGAGTATGAGTTTTGGGGCCAACTTTATAGTTTTGATTTGAACTCTAATACGTACCGTTATAAATTTGCGATATATTAATAAATATATTAATATTATTAAATATAATGAGAATAAAAATTATTTTTTATTAGTTATTACCTCATAATAGAAGTATATATAGAAAATAAATTATAAGAGTCTTAAATAAACTAAAATCATGTACAACTTATAGTTCTATTACAGATAGACACATATATTATACACTAAATTACATGACTCACGCTAATACTCCACCTCAAGTTAGAGCATACATATCGACCATGCCCAACTTACTTAGTGAGTCATAAAACACCTTCTTAGAAACTCCTTTGATAAGCACATCTGCAAGTTGCTTTACAGTTGGAACAAAAGAAAAGCTGATTAGTTTAGCATCTAACTTTTCTTTTATAAAGTGACGATCAACCTTTATATGCTTAGTGCGATCATGTTGTACTGAATTTTGTGATGTATCAATGGCTGCCCCAATGTTGCAATACAACTTCATAGTACTTTCGGGTTTAAAACCCAAATCAGATAGCAAACCTCTTATCCACAGTAATTCACATACCCTATGAGCCATACCTCTATACTCAACCTCAGCACTGGATCGCGCCACAACTTTCTGCTTCTTATTTTTCCATGTAACCAAATTACCTCCTACAAAAGTGAAATAACCTGATGTCGACCTTTTATCTGTAATATTTCTTACCCAATCTGCATCTGTGAAGCCGTAAACTTCAAGAGGGTTTTTGTGTTTAGAAAACATTACTCCTCTCTTTAGAGCTGACTTCAGGTACCTTAAAATTCTAACAACTACATCCATGTGACTCTGACTCAAGTTATGCATGAACTGACTTACTACACTTACCGCATATGCAACATCTGGTCTAGTATGCGTTAAATAAATTAAGCCCCCAACCAACCTCTGATAGCGAGCTCGATCAGTTTGTAACTAATCTGGATACTCTGCTAGACAATGGTTTTGCTCAATAGGAGTGTCAATAGGTTTGCAATCCAACATACCTATCTCAGTTAGCAGATCAAGAATGTACTTTCTCTAATACAGAATTTTTTTTTCACTCCCCCTAGCTACCTCAATCCCTAAGAAATATTTCAGTTCACCCAAATCCTTCATCTCGAATTCAGAGGTTAGTTGTCTCTGTAATCTATCCATCTCAACAGTATCATTGTCAGTAATTATCATATCATCAACATAAATAATTAAAGCAGTTACCTTCCCTTGTTGATGTTTGAGAAACAACGTATGGTCTGAATTATTCTGTCTATAACCAACCTTCTGCATAAACTGAGAAAACCTTCCAAACCAAGCATAAGGGGACTGCTTGAGACCATACAAAAACTTTCTCAATTTGCATACAAAATTACCAAGAGAATCAGCTACATACCCAAGAGGAAGATTCATGTACACCTCCTTGACTAACTCTCCATAAAGAAACGCATTCTTAACATCAAACTGTCGAAGTGGTCAGTCTAAGCTAGCAACAAGCGAAAGTAGAACCCGGATAGTATTCATTTTGGCAACATGAGCAAAAGTCTCATCATAGTCTACACCATACGTCTAAGTGAACCCTTTTGCTACAAGGCGGGCTTTATATCGATTTACAGATCCATCAGCATTATGTTTCATAGTAAACACCCAGCAACAACCAACTGCCTTCTTGTCCTGTGGTGAAGGCACAAGTTGCCAAGTATCATTCTTCTGTAACTCCTCCATCTCTTCATCCATTGCCTTCCTCCACTTTGGATCTTCCAACACATCTTGCATTTTGTTAGGTACTGATACAACAGATATTTGATTTCTAAATGATTTATATGACTTAGACAATCTTTTAATGGACATGTAGTTGGCTACTGGATACTTTGATTTTGCATAAATATTTGGTTAATACCTTTTGGCTGATTGAACCCGAGTAGACCTATTTGATAACACACACTGTCCAATATTAGACTCAACGCTATTAGTATCAGTGATTGTACATACCTCAGATGAGTAACCTTCAGTACCAGGGAGTTGTTGATCAAGGGTAGGAGAGGGAACAATTGTGTCTTCATTTTAATTTTTAGTGATCGAATTTGGTGCTTGGATACTTGAGGCATCTGTTTCTTCTACTACTAAATTCAACGGGATAAGAACCTCAATTGGGCCCATCAAAATATCTCCTGATTGTGTTACTTCCACAATTCGTTCCAATTCTTCCCTCTCACCATGATACAGCTCTTCAAAATATGAATTCTCCTCCTTAAGAGCAGTATCAGATGAGAAAAAATAGCTCATATCTTCAAAAAAGGTGACATCTATAGTGACAATATTTTCTGGTAGGTGGGTGGTAGCACTTGTATCCTTTTTGATATCCTCCATAACCAACAATCAGACACTTAATTACTCAAGCATCTAATTTAGACTACTAATTTTTAGGAACATGGACAAAAGCAACACAACCAAATACACGGACAGGAAGATTATGAAATGATGACAGGGATACATGAGATGCGAGAACTCAAACGGGATTTGTCCGTAAAGGACACTAGATGGGAGACGATTGAAGAGATGGGCGGAAGCTTGTACAGTATCGTCCCAAAGATATTTTGGCATATTAGCACTAAATAGGAGCACACGAGTCATATCAAGTAAGTGACGATTTTTTCTTTCAGACACCCCATTTTATTATGGTGTTTGTGGGCAAGTAATTTGGTGAACAATTTCATGTGTTTGGAAAAAATATTGAAAAATACGATTAACATATTCTCCCCTATTATCAGAACATAGGACTCTAATGATGCTATTGTATTGTGTTTGAACACGAGTACGAAAAATTTGAAAAGCTTGAAAAACTTCATCTTTGTTTTTAAGAAGAGCAACCTATGACAATGGTGTACAATCATCAATAAATGACACAAAATACCTCATATTCGATATAGTAGCTCTCTAGACGGTCCTCAAACATCAGATTGAATTAATTCAAAAAGAATTGTACTTTTATTAGAAATATTTGGAGAATAAGTAGTACAATGACTCTTAGCCAGCACACATATCTCACAACGTAAAGTAGATTCACTCATACTAATAAACAGAGTAGGCATAGATTTTTTCATAAGACTAAAAAACGGATGCCCTAAGCGACGATGCCATAACCAAATTTCACTTAGTTGGTCAGAACTCGAAGTCAAAGCGGTGTGGGACTGTGCTCCTAGTTTCTCTCTTGCATAGTTCTGATCCAGACGAAACAATCTATTCCTCAAATACCCCCGATCAATTATTTCCTTGGTAAGAAGATCCTGAAAAATCACATACATAGGATAAAAGATTACATAATATTTAGACTCAGTATTCAGCTCTAGGATAGATATTAATTGATGAGATAAATTTGGTACATATAAAACATTTTGGAGCTATAAGGTTGGGGTAACATGAACTGACCCCATCCCTAACACAGGAAAAGCTTCACCATTAGCATTCGTAATATAAGACACTGGTGGGGAAGACAAGTTAGTAAAATAAGATTTATCATAAGTCATATGATCAGATGCACCAGAATCAACAATCCAAGTATCAGATCCAATAAAGTGAAAACATTTGAAACTATACCAATTTTACCACAATCAGCTATAGAAGTTGTAGGGTTACCTCCACATGTCGTATAATGATCTTGTTCAGCTACTCTATAAAAATCTGGTATTGATGACCTTGCTTGAATAGCTAGGCTAAATATTTCATTTGTCTTAAAATCTTGATTTCCTTTCGAATCTTCCATTGAAAAAGACAATAATAATATGCAGCGAAATAAAAGTTTTTTTTTAGAATTTGCTAATTGGACTGATGACTGTGTGTTGACTGCTGATTGGATAGACCGTTGACCGACTGATAGGAATAGGCTTGGGCTGGATGAGAGGAATGAGACTGGGCTGAAATTGGGCTTTCGACTGTGTGCTGTAGTTTTTTTTTTTTTTTTTTGGAATGTCGGGCTTGGGGTTGGGCTGTTAGGGTTTAGGCTTGGGCTTGGATTTCAGTGTTAGGGTTTGAAATTGGGGTTTAGGGTTAGGGTTTGGAGAGATTGGCGGTGGCAGATCTGGGGCGGCGGCGTTGAGGAAGGCGAACAAACAAGTGCACGGCGCGGACAGAAACCAACGAACAGAGGAGTTGATGATAGAGCTGCACGACTCACGTGGAGATCGACAGATCTGACCAAAGACGGAGCTGGTGCGCGAACTGGCGAGGTAGGGCCGGACTAGATCGAACAAGACAGTCGAGGGAGGCGACTGGCAACGGCGGCGATAACTGCAGGAGAACGGCGCTGGTGGGCCGTGGTTGAGAACGACTGCTGCTGAATTGAGATGGCAGTGGCGCAGAGAGACAGACGCGACGACAGGTGCGGAGACAGGCGGATGCGCAGCGGCCATGACTGGTGGTGGCGGTGCTAACTGGTGGCGGCGACATTGACACCGCGGCACTGACAGTAGACGAAAAAAAATACAGTTCTTTTTTTTGAACCTTGCTCTGATACCAAGTTAAATATAATGAGAATAAAAATTATTTCTTACCTCACAATAGAGGTATATATAGAAAATAAATTACAAGAGTCTTGAGTAAACTAAAATTCTATACAAACTATATATTATACATTAAATTATACGACTCATATATATTATACATTAAATTATACGACTCACGTTAACAAATATAACGGCTTAAAATGATGCATCATGTTCTCAGTTAGCATGTAAATTACTTTACTTAACAGAATGCGTTTTCAAATATATATATATATATATATATATATATATATATATATATATATATATATATATATATATATATATATATATATATATATATATATGTTTCTCTGTGATTTAAAGCCTTCGTGTAATTTTAAGATCCCATTATTTTAAATTTTTTTATTGAAAATAAATCCACAAAAGTCTTTACAACAAAGGACACTGGAGTTCAATCTAAAGTGTATAAAAGATGTAAATATAGATGTAAATCTAAACATTTTATATACAGCGCAATCTTTATGCAATGAAGAACAAACTGTTTGATGATTTATTTACTATCATCTTAATTGTTTTTTTTTTTTTTTATCTAAATATAATATTATTGGACAATAAATATGAAAAAGTAGATTCTTACATATTACTTTGAAGGAAAATAGGATAATTATTTTATTTATTTTTGATTAAAAAAATAGGATAATTATTACTTTGAAGGAAAATAGGATAATTATTTTTATCTTAAATAAGACTCGAGACTAGGAGTTCTTTATAATTTTTTTTTTTGGTAAACTAATTTCATTGAAAGCAGTTGTCCATGTTATTTTAAATTATTAAGAATTACAATATAATTAGCAGTATCAAAACATAATTTCAAATGCGAGATATTCTTGTTAGTGTCTATGCAATTTTTGACATAATACGGTAGTACGATCTGAATATAATACGATATAAATTTTTTTTTGTAAAATTGATTAATAATTTTTTTTATGTTCTTAAAATTTTTGTTATTTTTTACTATTATAAATAAATAATACAAAAAAAATTTAAATAAATTTTTTAATATGTTAATAAATACGATTAATACGATACGATTTACAGATACCGACTCAGTGGTTGATCACTGTTATAATTAAAGTTGAAATTTCTCGCAGGACTTGTTTGAAATATAAAGGTCAGAATTGGTCTTTTTAGGAATTTTCATTAAAAAGAAAAAATTCACAAAGCTCGAGAAAAGTGTGATTTTGATGATCCGATTTCCCATAAGGCCATAACCTAACCTTTTAGCGAGCTCCTGGTTTGTCCCTCTTCGGCTGCCGCGTTTTACCAGGGTTTTGGTTCGGTAGGGAGATTTTGTGGCTCTGCTTGCATACAAGCATGTCCGAGGGACGCCCAACAACGTAACGTATCACCAGAGACTTTCGGGTTTCATTGCAATGTTTGCCTAATATATGTGTAAAATTTCCCCTTTTGGGTGTTTATGATTATTAGGGTTTTTTATTTGTTGATATAAAAGTATTGCCAATGTACTCTTCTCGATTATAGTCGTAGAATCGGCTTTATTGTGTTTTTTTTTCTCCTTATTTTTAATTTGCTTATGGCCCCTCGATGGCTCGATCTCGTCTGTAGCTTTCGGCTGTCTCCCCATACTGTATAATTGACATTTACTTCATTGTTATTGTTTTCATTTATTTTTTTTCTGATTTGATTTTACTGTAGAAGAGGAAAAAAGAAAAGAAGAGAAAAATAATTAAAGGCCTATGCTTTATATAAATTCCTAATATAAATTGTCCTCATACCAAAACATTAAAAATAAAATAATTTTGTGATAAAAATTTCATAAATGGGAAGCCCTGGAATGAACAACCGGCCAAACGGGCAGCGTTTAGGCATAACGGAACCCATATCTTTGGGTGGTCCGACAGAGTACGATGTTTCGAAGACCCGGGAACTTGAAAAGGTTTTCAGCTAATTCTGAATTCACCCATTTATTTAATTGTGAAAAGTCAACTTGAATTTATGCTGAATTTTTCATTCTTGATAACTCAGTATTTGCAAGATGTTGGACTATATGAGAGTAATGAGGAGGCTATCGGTAGGGAGGAGGTGCTTGGTAGACTTGATCAGGTTGAAAAATTTCTGTCAGTTATTTTATTTAGTTTTTATTGCTGATAAACAATTGGGGAGTACCAAAAAATGAATTGAGCATGTGTTTATTGTAGTTGGTTATGTTTTGTTACCCTAATCTGATTGTCTTATATTTTTGCTGGTATAAAATACAGATTGTAAAGATATGGGTGAAAACAATAAGTCGTGCGAAAGGTTTGAACGAGCAACTGGTCCAAGAAGCTAATGCAAAGATTTTCACCTTTGGATCTTATAGACTAGGGGTAGGATTCTTCATTATTTTCTCTCTGTATGTATATATTCAAATATATAGTTTTATCTAGTACTTGTCCATTGGTGAAGAAAATGGGGGAGGTTTCTTATAGATATAAATTTTGTTTGTATTATTTGTGCATAAAAACTTCATTATGGAAATTGTCTGGCTATCTTTTGCTATTTTCTTTGTTTAGCATTAGTTTATGTATTCTGCTTAATAACATGCTTTCTTAAATACCAGCCGGATAAATTTTTAGTTCTGTTTTGGTAATGTCTAAGAGCTTTCACATGGAATATATGAAGATGTGATCTTTCTGAATTTGGAATTTTGAATATAACAAACCTGCTATGCTGTTGCTGAAGTTTTGTTGACTGGTATCCTCTTGCTGCTGCCTAATGAGTCTAATTTTCTCCAACTTTAGTAGAAGTTGATCGTCCCTTTTGTTTTAACTTTAGTTGTGAACTTTTTTTTTTATCCCGCGTTGGAATTTTAGAAGGTTCGAGATATAGTCAAGGTTCCCAAAGGCTCAGTAATATGGTTTCTGCAATACTTTCTAATTCATAGTTACATCAGTAATTCATCACATTAGTCTCTTTGCTCAAGTTATACCTATTTTCTCTTCTAAGAAGGCTGGGTTTAATCTATTTTTTATTTGGTGGCAAATTTCATTTCCTCCCTTGGTTCTTTCTCTTTGGTTTCTTTTTTAATTTACTTGTCTTTTTTAGGTGCATGGCCCTGGAGCAGATATAGATACACTTTGTGTTGGACCTAGACATGCAACAAGAGAAGTGCGATCTTTTGTCCTTTTTCTTTTCGTTACAAGTTTATTTTTAATTCATGTCTATGTATTAATTATTTTCAAATCGCTCTTGCACCTTGACTCTAGGAAGATTTCTTTGGAGAATTATACAGAATGCTCTCAGAGATGCCTGAGGTGACAGAGTTGCATCCAGTGCCTGATGCTCGTGTTCCTGTGATGAAATTCAAGTTTGGTGGGGTTTCAATTGATCTACTTTATGCGAAGTTGTCACTTTGGGTTGTTCCTGAAGTAAGTCTTGAGTTAGCCAAGTTTTACTCACTTTTGTTATTGGCCCATATATAAAGCAGCTATTTCTATTTAAATTTAACCATTGATCTTATTAAAAAGATGACCTGCACAACGTCTACTTGATTCATATAAATTGAATAAGTTAAAATTACCTCATAAGGGTAAGAGGAGAACTGGGCTATACTGGCTGATTTGCCACATCCATTGGCGACTAAAGGTGTGAAAATGCTTCCCAGGTCAATATTATCTTATAAGGGAAGATGGCACCAGTGTTTTGCTGCTAAATAGGTTTCCATTTTGAATTGATGGAGCCAATGGTACAAGTGCGTGGAGGGTTGTAGCAGGGGTGATGGACATGGTAACATTAAGTACTTGTAGGATAGCGCGACCTTAGAATGGATCTAGAGGGAAAAATTCAGATGTCATGTTTTCATGGGGCTTTGTTTACTTATAATATAAGTTTATTTTGACATTTTTATTTTCATATCTAACTTGTTACTCTTGGTCAGGACTTAGATATTTCACAGGACTCTATACTACAGAATACAGATGAGCAGACTGTTAGTAGTCTAAATGGTTGTAGGGTCACGGACCAAATTTTGCGTTTAGTTCCAAATATTCAGGTTCTTTCATTGCTCTCTTGCTTGTTCTGCATGTTGATTTTTTTCCCCTAAACCTTTATGCAGTGTCTTGGATCTTATTCTCTATTTGTTTTCTTAATGTGTAGAATTTTCGTACAACTTTGAGATGCATGAGATTTTGGGCAAAACGTCGAGGTGTTTATTCCAATGTATGGTAGAGTGTATTCTTTGTCCTAAAGGTAGATGTATGCCATGGTTCGTGTTATTGTTTTTTGTTTTACTTAACAAACTATTTGCTTTCTGACACATTCAGGTTTCGGGATTTCTTGGTGGTATTAATTGGGCTTTGCTTGTTGCTCGGATATGCCAGTTGTACCCCAATGCGCTGCCCAACATGTTGGTTTCTCGGTTCTTCAGGGTCTACACACAGTGGCGCTGGCCAAATCCAGTCATGCTTTGTGCTATTGAAGAAGGAGCTCTTGGTCTTCAGGTTTGGGATCCTAGAAGAAATCCTAAAGATCGATTTCATTTGATGCCTATAATTACTCCAGCTTATCCTAGCATGAATTCTAGCTACAATGTGTCTTCGAGTACCTTGCGTATCATGACAGAGGAGTTTCAAAGGGGGAATGAAATTTGTGAGGTATGGTTCTATTATGATATATTTGTTCCCCAACTGAGATTTAATATAGATCAGATGATAGTGTCTATATTGACTTTTGAAAGTTTTTGCGAAGTGCTAATCTGCTATAAACAAGTCTTTGATTATGTATGTCTGTTAATTACTTGATTTTTGAAACAAATTTTCATTTTTTCTTGCCCACCATGGTGTTCATCTTTACCTTTGAATGGATAACCATTTTTTTCTGCTTTGCAATAATTGTACTATCTGTTTGGAGCACCATTTTCGATTTATCAGATTTTGCACACGGACTCAGGAAAGAGTTCTTTAGCTATAGTTGATTTACTGTTCATGTCGATAGTAGTCTGTACAATGAATTCTATCTAATATGGATGTTCTATCTGTCAAGCAAGATTCATTTTTCAGTTCTATTGGTTCAAAGTAGACCAAATATGTAAGTGTGTTTAGAGTTCTGCCTCATTCAAATATCAGACTGCTATTTGTGTCTCAGTTTTATGAATATAAAATATCATCCCTCTCTTAGAGCAGCACTGTCCTACATTGTTGCTTTTTCTGTGTGCCTATTAGTGTCATAGATCTTCTGTTTGATGCAATTCTGTTCTTATTTTATTTTCACTTGTAGGCTATGGAAGCAAACAAGGCTGAGTGGGATACACTATTTGAGGCTTATCCTTTCTTTGAGACATATAAGAATTACTTGCAGATAGACATCAGTGCAGAAAATGATGATGACTTGAGAAATTGGAAAGGTTGGGTTGAATCTCGACTCCGTCAACTTACATTGAAGGTGAAGTAAATTACTCTTTTCATTCTTTAGCTGTTCCTATTTTCTCTTCCATCACTTCCTAAGCAAACACATGATGCTTACTCAGTTGTTACCTGGAAATTCAGATTGAGAGGAATACTCGTAGTATGTTGCAGTGTCATCCACATCCGGGTGATTTTTCAGACAAATCCAGACCGTTTCACTGCAGTTACTTTATGGGCTTGCAACGAAAACAAGGAGTTCGTGTAAGTGAAGGTGAACAGTTTGATATAAGATCAACTGTAGAAGAATTTAAGCACTCTGTGAACATGTATACATTGTGGAAGCATGGAATGGAGATCCATGTGTCTCATGTTAGGCGTAAGAATATACCCAATTTTGTCTTTCCTGGTGGGCTTCGACCTGCTCGCCCAACTAAAGTGACTTGGGACAGTAGGCGGACTTTGGAACTGAAGGCATCTGGTTACATTCAACCAGATAAATCAGTTCCAAATGGAGTAGATGATGATCGAAAGAGAAAGCGGATGGATGATAACGATGATATTGCTTTAAGAAATACGAAGTTTGCTGTTCACTGCAGTGAAGTTCGTGAGGTTAGCCCTTCCCTCAGTACACTCAGTTCATGTTCTGTTAAACTCGATATGGATTCAAGCAGAATGTTGGAATCACAAAAAGAACAATCTGAAATCAATGTGCCAGACAACCTAAGAAAATTAGAAAATCCTGGTGGAAATGGTGAAACTGAAGTATCTTCAATGTGCCCTCCACCGACAGAATCTCTACAGATGGCTATTACCGATGTATCAAACTCTGAAGGAGAGAAGCTAGAAATTGAAAAGGTCACATCTCCTCATGCATCTCAACAAGCTTTTCCAGAGGAGTTGGATGAACTTGAAGATGATTATAATAATTACAGAAATCAAGTCAACGATTTTGTTGGGAAAGGGCAAAACTTTGAGATGGAACCTTCAAGAGATGTATCAGTTGCAGCGTCTGTTTTCACTAATGGGGGACCAGAGGAGCTTGAGGTTATACCTATCAACATTTTTCCATTTCTGATTTGATAGAATGAGCATTTTTCTTATATTCACAAACTAGGCTTCCTCAAATCAAAAGATAAATTCAAAACAAATGATAGGGATCTAGGCTTAAGAGCTTTCTTAATGCGGTCTCCATGTGGATATATTATTTATTATTCCTTATGTGGAGTTTTTGCATAATAAATAAAAAAAATTATATCTATATTTCAATAATACCACCTTAATTCTATTGGCTAAACTTGGGCATCACTTTTTTAGCTATACTTTGTATTCCTTGGTCTAGTTCGCTCAGATATTTGGATTTTGACCTTATTGCTTTTGGTTTCCTCTTTCTTGAAGCCGGCTGAACTCACTGCCCCGGTGTCAAATGCTATCTCTTCTACTTCCACAACACAGCGAAAGCCTATAATAAGGTATATGATACTATTTTTCCCTAAATGTTATTTTCATATGCATATCACTAGTGATAAAGTAATTTTGGCTTGCTTATGTACGTGTTCCATTATTCATTATTTATGTTATATCAAATGAGCTAATCAGCTAAATCTAACTTGTAGGTCCGTGCTCAAATTACTTTTAAATAAGTTGAACTAGACAGTTAACTAAGTCATAGGATGGGCTCATTTACATTTATGAAAGAAAAAAAATATAATTATGTTTAAAACAAAAATGTTAGTATAAATATTTTCTTTTGATTATATTTTTGTAAAACAAGAAAAACTAATAAAAATGATTTTTTTTTTTTATATAGTGGCATTAGGGTCATTATTTTTTTGAAAAATACTCAACTACTCATGAGTTGTGTAACCTGGGCTTGCATATTGGATCAATGTCGAATGAGTTGAGATGCTCATTTGACATCACTAATTAAAGTAATGTTGAAAAATGCTAGTTATATGCACTTTTCCTCTCTTTTTGCGAGGAACGTGGCATTGTAATCTATGAATGCAATGAATGAAGTAATGTATGGACTCGGGATTTCTGATGAATATGATGTAGCTTTCCAAGCTAATATTTGGTATTTTTGGAGTTGACTTGTATTGTTTTGTTTTGGCTTCTTTTCATTTGTAGGTTCAACTTCACTTCCTTGGCCAAAGCTACTGGGAAAAGTTCTTAAGAAGACTTCAAACCTTCTTTGTATAATAAAAGATTAAAAATAATAATAACAATTATCGGACATTTACCTTTTCTATTAATGACTATAATCACAGTTATTAGCTGTGGAGTTCGTAAAGCTACTTTTATGTACATGCAAGTTCGTAATTATTTTTTTTTTCTTATTAATAATTCCGATATATGTTTTTAGATGTAAATTTAATTAAGGCAATATTTTTTTTCTACAAATTATATTGAACTGGATGAAACGTTGTTTGTATTAGGAGTACAACAAGTTTTATCGCAAAACGGTCTACTGATACACTTTGAACGTAGACCATTCTTTACTTAGAAAAATGCCATTTTTTTTATTGAACTAGTTGGATCCGTACGTATAGGAGAATTGTTGATTCAAATTTGATTAATATATAATGGTATTAAGTTGAGGAATAATTGTTATTGCTTTAAGATTTTTTAGAAATTTAAAGATAAAAGGAAGCTCAAATTTTTTTTTAGGTAGCTTATATTATAACAATGTGAAAATTTATTATTTAAAAAAATTGTAGAATGGTTTGCATGATTATTATTAAAACAAACAATTAAATATTTTATTATTTTAGTAAACAATAAATATATAATAATTATTTTATAAGCAATAAGCAAGAGCAGAGTCCGAATTAAGATGTAAATCCCCTTTATTTTTGGAGGGAACAAGGCAAAATTCTCCGTCTTAGGTTTGAGTATTTTATGAGATGTGGAGATTTTTACTAATATATAAATTAAGATAAATTGCATATTTAATATCCTAAGTACGCGTAACATACGCAGTATATATATATATATATATATATATATGTATATATATATATATATATTTTTTTTTTTTTTTGTCTGTAATTAAATTTAATAAATTTAAATTTAAGTTACAAATTTATAGATGTAACTAAATTCATTATTTTGCTAATAAATCAACCGATGTTCCAAAAAGTTAATTGTTTTATACTTTAATAATATATATATTCTAAATATACATTAAAAAGACGTGAATTTGAATTAGTTAAATATAAAGAATTGTGTAGATATATAATATATTATTTTAAAAAAAAGGTATAAAAATAACCAAAATTCTCTCACCTATTTATGCTTTTATATGTTGAGATAGGAGTCTTAAATGAGCTAGATTGCTTAGCTGGCTTAAGCTTAGATGAGAGGTTGCGTGAAATTTATTTTTAAATAAGTTGACTTGAGTTAAGTTGTTTATGAGTAGCTCAGTTAATTTTTTTTTTTAAATTTATTTAAATTATTTTAAAACATTTAATATAATATATTTATTTATAAATCATTTAATTAATTATTAAAATGAAAGAAAATAAATATTAAAAAATCGTATTTCAGATTTTTTTTTTTTCCCCGAACAAATCGTATTTCAGATTCGATCCCTGGTAATATGCCTGACATGAATTTCATGAATTAATAACTGGTTTGTCCCAACTCTGGAGATAAAATGCCTGATATGGAGGCCATTAAGTCCAATAATTACAAGAAATATATATATATAATAGCCTTGTACCCAGCAATTGATATACATAACTTTATGAAGGGAATTTTTAACTTGTTTTCTTCTTTCACCTCCAGTAACTCTCTCCCTTGAATTAATTTCATTACAGCAGTCTATTAGCTTATTGGCATTAAGAGATGAAACTACTCTAAAATCTCTTGAGAAAAAAAAATATTATTTAAAATTTATAATAATAAAAATAAACTCTATGTTTAAATTTATATTTTTACTGTTAAAAAAATAATTGGTACATTATTTTTCTTTAAATTTCTGTTCAATTATAATTGAACAATTAAAATTTAGTCATGTTTAATATTATAAGCTTAATGTTAAACGTTTAATGTTATTAGATTGCTACTTTTATTATTATAAATTTTAATGACGTTATTTTTATTAATTTTTTTTTTATGTCTTTCGAACCTAAAAATATTTACGTCACTCTTTAATATTTGTCATGTTTAAACATTTATGCTTTGTTTCCTTTTTTTTTTTTTTTTAATAGCACATATAAGCTTCTTTTACGAGTGATTTTAAAAGAAGCGGTTTAAAATAAAGTTAATTAAAAATAATTTTAAGAAAAATATTTATATGTTTGGGGTAAGAATTCCGAAAAAAAAAAAAAAAAAGTTAATCTTAAAAATATACAACTAAAAAAGTGTTTAATTAAAAAAATGTTTAACAAAAAAAAAATGATTAGCCAAAAATAAATTAGTGAGCTGCTATTAAATGAGCTAAAATTTGGGGCCGGTAATTTTTGATACGATTTGCAAACTCGACACGATTCATCCACGAAATAGTCAGGTTTGGGTTGAGCTTATATGTGTTGGTTTGTAAACAAGTCGACCCGTTTAACCAATTTAAAAAAATCAGGGTTGAATGGGTTAATTGAGTAACCCGTAACTCGCATAAGTAACACAAGTAAATAACTAAAATTATTAAGGTATGTACGTAATTGTTTCTTATTTAATTATTTTGTAGGTTTATACTTTGAAATATTATTGAGATGATGTTTAAATTCATTTCATATTTTATTTTCTTATTTTTATCAATTTATAATAATATATTATTTAGTTTAATTTTGTATGTTTTTATTATTAATTATGTATTTTAGACTTAAAACAAGTTTTATTTACAAAAAATTTATGATATATATTTTTGTTAGACTTTTTTGTTATTATTTAAGACTTTAAAATATTAGATTTGATGTATTACAATATTTATGATTATTGATATTATTTTTATTTTATATTAGTTAATATTTTTACATTTTTTGTTAAAATAATGCTTAAATTGATTTAATTTTTAGAGTCTAATTAAAATTTATAATGTTAATAGGTGACATAAATATATGTTGATACTCGATATAATATCTCTGATTTTTTATATTATAAAATATAATATATATTATTTAATATATTTATACGGGTTAAATGGATCAACTCAGGTTGAGTTAGGATTATACTTTCTGACCTATTTAATAAATAAATTAGATCAGGATTAATTTTACATAAATTAAATCGTAAATAAATTGACCTGAATACGACACGACACAACCATTTTACAATTGTAAGCTAAATTGAGCACCTCATTGATATTACAATGCGAAGAGATAAACGGACTTCAGTTTTGTCTTTTGTAGAGTCAAACAATTGTCCTTTTTGTCCTATTTTGAATAAAACATAATTTGTGTTTTTCTTAATTGCTATAAATTAAAAAAAAAAATTTTGAGGTTAAACTCACTTTTTTCTTTTATTTAACTAAAGTTTAAACACATTTTTAGTAAAGATAAAAAAATATTCAAATACCAAAATGATTAAAACAATCATTCAACATACAACATACAATTTTCAAAGCCAATTATTTTATATTGCAGCAACATTTGCTCCAAATAAACATTAAAAGAACAAAAATTTGAATATATTAAATCAATGGTGTTTGCAATAAAATGGTAAAAAAATGTATGTATATATATATATATATATATATATATAATATATATATATATATATATATATATATATATATATTTGAATTAATAATGATTTATATTTATAATAAACTAATTTATAAACCCAACACAATTGTAAAATAATTTTTTTTTTTTTGGGAAATATGGAAGTATTTTATAGAGAAGATGATACAATATGATATCTAAGTATCAATCATCTAATTTATGTTTTATCTTATGATAACAATATACATAAATCATAAATTAGAAGAAGATATGAATTCTTAGTGACCTAGTTTTGGTATTACAAGCAATTTAATTTGTCATCTTGATACCCTCTTGCCTCATATGTTGTTGATCTTGTAATCCTCTTCTCAGATGTTGAACCAAAGGGTGAAATTTTCATGGTGCTTGAATTAAATTAATTTAGATAATATTTATATTTTTAGATCTCATAGCAATATGAAAAAAATCGTATATACACGTTACAAGACATGAGAAGAATATAAATTAACTTGGAGACCTCTAATAAAATGTTAGAAATATATGTGATAGATTGGAGTAATCACATCTCTATCATGAAAGCCACGATCAACAACCTAAAAACGAATGAATGAATAAATAATAGAAGGAAAAATTTACACACAGATTTTAAATTTTAAAATGGTAGTTAGATAAAGTATTTGTACCTTAAATGAAATTAGGTCATATGGGAAAGAAAAATTAAATAAATTGGTAGTAGAAACAAAAGGAAAAATCTTGCAAAAGTTTATACTTTATAGTTGGAGAATTCATGAGGAGGTTATTTTTAAAAAGAAAAAAGGAAAAAAAAAAAAATCAAAGAAATAGGAATAAATTGAGAGTATTCATATTTTTCCAAAACAATAAAGTTTAAATTTAGGGGGAAAACCAAATAAATTTTATATTCATATTTTTTTTTTAAATAAAAGAAACATTTTTAGAAATTTCCATTTGAAAATTGTTTCAAACATTTAGAGCATAAATTATGGAAAGGAAAAAAAGGTAAAAAAAAAAAAAAAAAAAAGAGAAAGAGATTAGAAAGAGAATGATTTTCATGGACAATCTTTGAAACAATATCTTTCATTCCTCTCGATCCAATTTAATAGAAAGGAGAAAATATTGTTCAATTATTTCTCTTACATTTTTATTATTCAGATTTTGTTTATTTTACCTATAACATTGTATTCTTTTTAACTTTGATGAATTGGGCTAAACATATATATGATTTGAACTTTGAAGTAGGAAAATTTTAATTAATAATACATTTAAAATGCTTGTTTTTAAGAAAGATTATAATTATCTTAAAAAAATATGAATTTTATTAATTACAAAATATTAAAAGCAATTGAGACTTGTCATCATTATTTCTTGATCATCATAGATATTTCACAAGAGAACAATGAAATCTTTTTTGTTTTCCATTTTCATTTTATAACAGAAAAAAATAAGTGCTTTTGCAGTTTTATGTCTTAGCAAGCCACACATAAAAATTGAGAAGTTTAAAGTTCACACTCCACAGAATTTAGGGAACCAATAAATTCTGGGTTCTGAAAATTATGAGAGAAAATTGTTTTAACAATCAGAAAATAAAACCAACAAACAGAAAATCATGTCTCTAAAAATAAAGTAGTTTCAACAATATTAAAGTTAAACAATCGGTTAAAAAAGAATGTGAATATATTAAATTGTTTTTATTGAGCTTACTCAATTATATTATTTTGGAATAGAAATTTTATGATGATTTTTTTATTAAAATGTTTTGGTAATAAAATGAAGAATATCTTTATAAAAAAAAAAAAATTGAAAGAATATCATCCATACGGTAGTAAAAATAAATGCATTAAACTAATACTTGATAAATTTTGAATTTTTTTGAAACATGGAAAAACTCTTTATTTTTTACTATTTTTTTTTTCATTCCAAATACATTCTTTCTATAAAATCGCTATATTTTGGGTTTACATTTGCAAAAGGCACTTTTTAATCATTATCAAGTTCAATTTTTTATTACCAAAAAAAAAAATTTAAATTAAAATTGATTTTCAATTTTTAGATTTTCAAATTTAATAAGACCAAAAAATTGTAAAATTTAGATATATATACGATTTTAATATATATATATTAAAATCATAATAATTTTTATTAATAATAATTTTAAAATCATAATAAAATTGTAAAATTTTGATTTGTTTATCATAATAATTTTTTATTAATAATAATTTTATATAATAATATTAAAGGGTATAATAATTAATTAATATATTTTGTTACAACAATATTATTATTATATTGTTATTATTATTATTTTTTTAAAATAATAAATATAATACACTTAAAATTTATAATAACAAAAATATTATTTTTAATATTAATTTAATATTAACTAATAATTTTTTTAAATATAAAAAATAATATTATTTTTATTATTATAATTAAAAATATTATTGAAATAATTTCTCTTATTATTATTATTTTATTATTTATTTTTTATAATCCAATTCCAGTTAACCTAACCTTTTCCTTTTCTCCCTTCCACGTCAACATTCAAGAATGCTATGATATGGCATTTAGGTAAGCACCATCGACACCACTCACATAGACAGTGGTCTCCACAGTCCACTATCCCACTCTCATTCCGTTCTTTGTTCTCCGTTTTCCATCAGTACATCTTTCTCTTCTGTTATATGTAAGACATCTCTCTCTCTGTTTGTGATTCTCATATTTGGGTTATTAGCTGGTCGTTTGAATTTTTTTTTTGCTCTGAAGATGGGTATGTTTCATGATTATTGAAAATTAAAGAAAATTTCTTTCAGTTTCATTTAGATTAATGGACTAATCGCCTTGTACTTCTCGATATTCTGCTTGGGGTTCTTATAGTAATAGGTAATGTATGTATCTGAGATTTCTAGTCTCATGAAAGTTTTGATTTCATGGTTTCAGTTTTAATCGTTATGCTTAGAATTGCCGACCCTGTATGATCCTGTGAATTTGTGATATAGTGATATTAGCTAGTTTAGTGACATGATGTGAATGTGATGCCTATGTACCTTTGGATCATTCAAAACTGTTATTGTGAACTTTTCAATACATATTTTTCAAGGATTTGTTGAATGGTTAAAATAATACTTCCCAAGTTTGTGAATTTTTGAAAACTTAAAGCTTCTCACCTTATTTTCTTAAAACTTTTCAACACATATTTTTCAAGGATTTGTTGAATGGTTAAAGTAATACTTCCCAAGTTCGTGAATTTTTTAAAACTTGAACCTTCTCACCTTAATTTCCTTCTTATTTTCATTCTGGGAACATATTAATTGTCAAAAGCAAGGGTTAAAAATCAGTAAAAATAAATAACAATAAAAAGTCATGAAAAAATTATTTACTTATGATAGTTTGTACTTGTTAAAAAGAAGGGGTATTCTAGTATTTTCATTATCATTGTGGGATTGGTATTTTTGTAAAAGTGTTTATTTATTGGGCAAACTCAAAATGGGTTCAAGTTTTACTTGTATTCACGATTTAGTTGGAGTTATCCATATTTTACAATATATTTCAGTGCATTGTTCACTTTTTTTCATTTCTTTCAAATTTTCCAGTTACACACACACCCGAGGAAATTTTTTATATGCTCATGTAACGGTAAAATATTTTGGTTACATGTTCATATAAATTTTCTCACAGATGTGTAAATTCATTTTTTTCTTCTCATGCGCTACGCTTGCTTCTCCAACTTTACCAAAAATTTATTGCAAAATTTACATAACTTAAATTACATTGTGAAATAGTGTAAAACTTTAGTCTATTTTTGGTGATTACCATTATTTATTTATATAGATTGCCAACCACTCTCAAGCAGTTTTGTAAAAATAATTTAGATTTGGATTTAGATATATTTGCTTTAGAATAATTTTTATGCTTATTTAGTTAATTTTAATAAAATTTAATAATTAATTTAAAAAAAATATGTAATACTAATTAATGAAGGGCCTTGTTATAATTGTGGCCTAGGGCCTTATAAACTCTTGAGCCGCCCTTGGTTTTGTGCTTTCATTTTTCGGAGTTTTTAATGCAAAGTCAATGATATATTCACCGCAGACTAACCTGCATACCTTGTAATCTGAGTAGGAGATACAATAAAATATAGGATAGGAGGCTGCCCTAGGTGATAGTAAGATCCGTTGAACAATACAAGAGAACCTCCAGAACTTTTGGGGTGTGCAGTAACAAACCTGAAAGTATTCTCTTTTGAAAAAACCCCGAAAAATGATGGTTAACTCATAGCATAACAAACCAACACTTGGCATATGAAGTAGTGTCAAATTCATTCATTTAATTGAAATTTTGCTCGTTTGTTCTCTTCTCTGAGTTCTAGCCGCCAGTCTCCTCCCTGCCACCAACTCCCACACCCAAATCTCCACTGATGTCCGCCGCCGCTGTCCATAATCCATATCACAGAACTGAATGAGAATCGAGCTCAGCCAACGCCATCGCCATCAACCATCGAGCTCAGCCAACGCCATCGCCATCGAGCTCAGCCAGCCATTCCGTCATCTTCCTCCTCCTTTCCCGTCGACCTCAGCCCACCCCGTCACGTCTGATTGTGTAGCTCAGCCACCATACTTCGCCTGTTGTCGCACCTACCATACTTCGCCTGTTGTCACCAACGATCTGCCGATCTGATCTGATCTGTAATTTCACGGCAATCACCAACGATCTGCAAGGCTGAGTCACCAACGATCTGCAACGATCCACCAGCGCTGCCACCAACGATCTGCAAGGCTGAGTCACCAACGATCTGCAACGATCCATCAGCGCTGCCGATCAGTCACCAGCGCTCTGTCACCAACGAGTCACCAATTCACGGCTATCACCACCGATCCACCATCAGTCACCAGCCGATCCACCATCAGCGCTGCCTTGCTGCAGTGGTGAGTTTAATAATCACAGGTATTTATATCTGTATCTGTTCTGGTGTGGTGAGTTTCACGGGTATATTACACAGGTATCTATATCTGATCTGTTGTGGTGAGTTTTACCTTGATATGAATTTAAGTTCAATTTTGCTTTAAGTTTTGTTCCTATGACAAATCTTACTCACTTACTGGGTAGTACTCCCACGGAAAATTATCCGAGCCATGCAGCCATGTTCACTCCATCACCCATTTTGCCCGCACCGAGCCAACCACAAAAAAGTTATGCTCAGGCCATGTGTGACGGTCCATCAAATCTAATTATTGAAACTCATGGAATACCCCTTCAAAAGGCACAGACATATGTCCAAATTCCACAAAAAAATTCCACAAACATTGTTATTGAGTCGGGCACGACACAAAACCCAAAAAAGCATGGAGACATAACATGTGTCATCCTAGACCCAAAAGTCTACCAAAATCGTTTGAATCTATGCAAGTTCTCTCTAATTGGCAGGCTAATTCTTTCTAAGGGAGACAAACCCTGGAGTCAGGGTGATCTAAAAACTCGGCTTAAAACCATCTGTAATTTATCTTCTAACTGGAAACTTATCGCTCTAGGCCGTGGTTTTTATCATATTTTATTACACACCCCTGAGGATCAGGCAAAGATTAAAGCTAATGCACCAATTAATGTCAAGCCAGGTATTTTTCGGATTCAACCGTGGACACCCAATTTCAACCCACATACTCAAAAATCTACCAATGCTCAAGTTTGGGTTCGCTTATATAATTTACCTTGGGAATTTTGGGACAAACAATTTCTGGCACAGATTGCAAGAGCAATTGGTGTTCCACTAAAAATTGACAACGCCACCCTCAATGGCGAATTGGGACAGTATGCTAGAATCTTAATTGATATCGATCTAGCACGCAAGCTTGAAGAACAGGTGATGGTAGAAGTGGAGTCACTTAAGATCTTTGTGGATTTGTATTATGAAAATTTGCCAGACTTTTGTAATCTATGCTCCTCAGTTGGACATGCAGCATTTAAATGCAGGAAAAATGTCAATGTCACTGCTGACAAACAAAAAGAAATCCAAACAAATAGGCCACAAGTACACCCACGTCAACAACAAATTTATAGGCCTAAGGTCAATTCTGTTATCAATACAGTTATGGTAAGCAATGCTTTTGATGCTCTTCATGCTATTGATACAAATATTATTAGTCCTCCCACAGTCACCTTCTCATCTGATAAAACAGTTATAGCAACCACATCCAATGCTTCCTTAATAACTACTGCCAAATTCAAGGATCTAGCCACTACGTCCTCCACGGATCTAACCATTACCAATTCTACAAATTTGACCACTACAACCCCACATATTGTCTCCCATAATGCAGATTTGCATGCAACTATCACTACCGCAGAACCTAATGTACACACAGTACGTACTGTACCCAGAGGATCTGCTGTAAACAAATTTGGTCCTTCAGCTATCCTTACCGCAGGATCCTTGCCCCCTCTTACTGCATCGAGAATCACCCTTCTACCCAATTCTTCAGTCTCGATAGCAGATCTTAGTCAGCGTTTACAGAAAATGAAAAAGGATTATGCAATGAATGAGGAATTAGGTTGGCAAGTGGTAACTGGCAAGAATCGACGTGCTCGATCAGCAAGCCCACGTCTCCAACCTATGCGAAACACACCCATCATAGGGGACAACAACAGTAATTCAACATGATAGTTCTTTACTGGAACTGTAGAGGTATTTCCAACAAGAATACACGAAATACCTTACACAATTTTTGCAAAAAAGAAAGACCAGACTTTCTTTGTATAGCAGAGCCAATGTCTGACCCTAGCACCCTTGAAGATCGTTTTTGGAAAAATTTGGGTTATACCTTCATCGGATCAAACCACACAACTGTTAGCAAAATTTGGCTCTTTGCAACCCCCGTAGTGGCAGGAAATACAACAATTGTAATACAACATCAACAACATATAACGGTCTCTTACACAGCAAATTCTAAAGCTTACCTTCTAACGTTTATTTATGGTAAGGGAACATATGTTAGAAGAAGGGATCTATGGGACTCGTTAAGGGCGCTTTCAGATACTCAAACCCCTTGGTTGGTAATAGGGGACTTTAATGCTATTCTTGGATCACACGAAACTACTGGCTTGACTCGTAAGATTTTAATGCTATGATCTCTTCCTGTAACTTGGTTGAAATTGATACTAAAGGGGCCTTTTACACTTATTCCAAGGGTGGACTATCTCAAATACGATCAAGATTAGATCGTGGGTTATGTTCAGAATCCTTCCTTGACTCTTGGTCTACGGTATCCTGCTGTACACTTCCTAGGCACTGCTCAGATCACCACCCGCTTTTGCTCAAAGCATCTAAGTCAGAGAATAGGGGTCCAAGGCCGTTTAGGTTTCATGGTATGTGGCTCGAGCATCCTAGTTTTAAAGATTTAGTGCGTACAACTTGGTCAGTGCCTGTTCAGGCTAGCGCTATGGGTATTGTCATTGGGAAACTTAAGGCTCTCAAATTGGTTCTCAAGACCTGGAATAAAAATGTCTTTGGTAATCTGAATCAAAATATTGCAACTGCAACAGCTACACTTGCCGACATTCAGCAATGCTATAACAATGACTTTTTCTCCGAAGAACTCCTCCAACTGGAATCTGATGCTCATGCTGACTTAGATAAGTTACTGCGACAGCAAGATATATTTCTAAGAGAAAAGATTAGACTAAAATGGTTAAAAGGTAGAGATAGAAACTCAGCATTTTTTCACTCAATTCTTCGTCGTTTAAAGGCACAAAAACCTCTGACACACTTGGAAATTAATGGAGATATTACACATGATCCAGATGTAATAGCTACTCATATTTTGAATTACTATGAACAACTCTTCTCAAGTCATTCAGCTGGAACAACAGATATTACTCCCATCGAGTCAGTGGTGCCCTCCCTAGTCACCATTGTGGATAATCAAAGTTTACGACGCATATCGTCTTCAGAAGACATAAGAGACACTGTTTTTGCCATGGACCCACTAAGTGCCCCTGGACCAGATGGTTTTACGGGTAAATTTTTCCAACAGTGCTGGGATATCGTCGGTACAGATGTTGTAAGAGCGGTACAAGAGTATTTTAAAACAGGCCGGATGCACCCAGGACTTAATTCAAATTTCATAATTCTTATACCAAAACATCAGCAAGCAAGCACTATTGACCAGTATAGGCCTATTGCTTTAGGCAACTTCATGTTCAAAGTAATAACAAAAATTATTGCCGGCCGACTAGGACATATATGCACTCGTATCCTATCTCAAAATTAATTTGGATTCATTCCAGGTCGAAACATTAGCGATTGTATAGCAGGTGCTTCTGAATGTTTTAATGCTATGCAAGCTTCTAGCCGACATGGGAACATTGCTCTCAAAATTGACATTCATAAAGCTTTTGATACCATGAGTTGGGATTTTATTCTACAGGTGATGAAATGTTTTGTTTTTGATAACACTTTCCTGGGATGGATTCGAGATCTCTTTGCATCAGCGAGAATCTCAATCCTGGTTAATGGTTCACCCAGGGGATATTTTCCTTGCTCTAGAGGCGTCCGACAGGGGGATCCTCTGTCCCCACTGCTTTTTTGCATAGCTGAAGATTTTCTCAGCAGATATCTGCAAAAATTGGTTGATACGGGGCGTTTATTACCAATTTCTTCACCTAGGGGAGCTCGTGCACCAACTCACTTTTTTTATGCAGATGATATTCTAATTTTTGGTCGTGCACGGGAGACAAACATTCGAGTGTTATATGAGGCTTTTTCCCTGTATGGTCACCTCTCTGGTCAGGTGGTAAATTTAGGAAAATCTTTTATCTACTTTGGAAAAGGTGTTACCTCGGGCAACATTTCATTACTTCAAAATATATCTGGCATACGCATTGGAGGATCATCCTTATCTTACTTGGACATCAATCTTTTTAAAGGGGCTCCGAGAAAATGCTGGTTTCAAAGTTTAGCAGATAAAATTCGTGTGAAAATTGAGGCCTGGAATGGGCAGACTATCTCTTTGGCAGGAAGGCGATGCTTGATTTCTTCAATCATCCAGAATACATTCCTTCACTCTTTCCAGATATATAAATGGCCAAAAAAAATCCTTGAAGAACTAACAAAAAATATTCGCAATTTTTTTTGGTCGGGAAAGACAGATACAATTAAACAGGTTCAAGTGGCTTGGAGAGATTGTTGTCGTCCAATAGAGGAAGGAGGTCTTGGTTTGCGGGATCTTCGTCTCTTAAATGAAGCCATGCTAAGAAAGTTTGCCTGGAGAGTAATCACAGGGACTTCTCACACTCTGCTTTACTTACGTGGTAGATATCTAAATAAAAATGACTTTCCACGGAACTATTATGTCTGCTCATCAATTTGGCCTGGTTTGCGACCTCACTATTTAACCCTCCTGGAGGAATCCAGGTGGTTAGTTGGATTAAATTCTACAGTAAAGTTTTGGACGGACAACTGGTTAGGTACTCCTTTAATTGATAGGTTGGACAACCCCCCTGTAGATCCCCCGATACATTCAGTAGTAGGGGACTACCTTAGCGAGGACGGATGGCATCTGCCTCAACAATTTATGGTCTCCTATCCAGATATTGCCTCAGAAATTCAGTCAACAGTGGTTGGGATTAGTTCGGACATAAGAGTTTGGACAAGCTCAATTAAGGGAGATGTTACAACTAGAGAGGCTTATGATTCATTACGTATGGTTGGGGAACGCAAGATTTGGGGTAAGGCTATTTGGGCTCCTTACATACCGCCCTCAAGATCTATTTTGTTATGGCGTGCAATTCAAAATAAACTTCCCACAAATTGTCAGTTAAAAAAGAGGGGACAATTTTTCCCTTCTCGTTGCTCTTTATGTGGATCTAATGAGGAAACTATATCACATCTTTTTTTAAGTTGTCATTTTGCAGGTGCACTTTGGGACCTCCTATGCTTCTTCTTTGGCAGACAACCATGCACAGATTCCACTATCCTAAACTTATGGAAGACTTCAATGTCAATAGAGTTTGGATCACAGCTCGCTAATTTATGGAAAACATGAATCGTCTCAGTAATCTGGGTGATTTGGAATACTAGGAATGATTATCGGTTTAACAACAAAAAGACAACTCTGAGGTCAGCATTTGCCACAGTATGGCGTTTTATTCGTGAAGCGAGTCTATCACAGGGTGGTTCCATGAGAAATACTGTGGATGACCTACAAGTACTTAAGCGTCTTCGAATACAAGGCATACCACGACGGGCTCCAAGGATTATAGAGGTCATTTGGAGGCCACCGCCTTCGGGTTGGATAAAAGTTAATATAGATGGTGCTGCTTTTGGAGCACCAGGATTATCTGGTTGTGCAGGTGTTTTTCGAACTTCCAGATCATTTGTTAAGGGTTGTTTCTGTATTCCACTTGGAGTATCTTATGCTTTTGAGGCTGAACTAGCGGCAGCCATTCAGGCGGTGAGATATGCATATCAATTTCGATGGAGGCGACTATGGTTGGAATCAGATTCAACATATGTTGTCGCTCTCTTTCATACTCGATCTTCTTCGGTACCTTGGAGATGGTATTCTGCTTGGGCGGATTGTTTAGATAAAATAACCAACATGGAGTTCCACTGCTCACATATTTACAGGGAGGGTAATGCTGCAGCTGACAGTTTAGCTTCTAGGGCTCCTAGTTTATGTACAGCGACTTGGTGGTGGAATGTCCCATCTTTCGCTACTTCATTTATCCATTCAGATGCGAACAACAAACCTAATTACAGGTTCTGTTGAGAACATTTATTTGTAATTTAAATTTTATTGTTATTTAATAATATTAATAGTTGAGCGGTTTCATGAAGAAGGTGCTAAGGAGGTGCCAACCTAGTTGGGATGTCTCGGTGCACTCACTGAAAACTGCTAACTATAACCTTTATTGAAAAAAATACAAGAGAACCTATCTCCTTCATCACCTTCTATAAATTCCACCTCCTCTAGAGCCTCATTATAAGCATCCTCATACCCTTCCTCCACCTCTTCAAGACCTTCAACCATATTAACAGTCCTCCTAAGAGCGCAGTCACTGGACCTGTGTCTAGCTTGATTACATTTGAAGCACTTGGCAAAACTTGGCTTTGGGTAGTGGTTTAATTTTGGATTCTGACCAGTGGTAGGAAATCTGTTTGGTGTTTTGGATGTATTTGGGGTCTCATATGTGGGTTTATTTGGGCTAGAGTGGGAGATTTGGAATAAGAATTTGATTAGTGTTGGGATACATTCCTCGCATCTACTTGACTGCGAAGAGGCTCCCTCAATCCAGTGACTTACCTCAGAATTTCTTGTGATTCAGTCTCTTCTAAATCATTCCTGGCCCTCAGTTCTTGGAATTCCTCAGTATATTCAGTCACAGTTCAAGCTCCCTGTTGGCAGTAGTGATATTGCTTGAATAAAACTTGTTGGTAGTCAGATGGTAGGAACTGTATGAACATGAGTCGTATCATCCACTTCCAAGAGCTTATGAGTAAGTCACCATGTTTGCGTCTGGTTGTTTGGACCCTATCCCACCAGGCACTTGCACCACCCTTAAGTTTATAGGCTACCATTTTTACTTGTTTCTCAATGGGTACCTCCATGTAATCAAAGAAACTGTCTACTGCTTTCACCCAATCAAGAAATTCTGCTATATTCATTTGGCCAGCATAGCGGGGCAAATCATTCTTAGTTCGAAACTCAGAGAATTTAGGGTAACGAGGGCAGTGGGTCTTGGGAGTTTGTCGAGGATGTTCTGTTTCAAGAATGGGTATTGACCCAATGCCTTGGTGTTAGTCAGAGGAGGTCGATAAGGTGTCATGAAGCCCATGGATGGCCTCTCGTCATCTCTGGTCTCGAGAACAGCTTTCCCAGTTGAGTTTGGATGTTCGAATGAGAGTTTGAGGGAGGTTCGTGGGTTGAAATGGTCTGTGTATGTGAGGATTGTGGTCGATCAAAGGTGATTGATGTGGGTTTCTTCAAATCAGTCACCAATTCTTCACGAAATTGGGTAAGTGATTGTCAAAGCTCTTGAAGGAAAGAACGAAAACGTATCTCAGTCTTTTGGTCCTGTTCTTGCAGATAAGCAACAAGTGCTCGAGCGACTAGATCCTTCTCAGAAGTTTCTTCACTAGTTTTAGTCATCGGAGTTCATGGGATTCCTTCGGCTTTGATACCAAATAGCTAAGAAGCAATGTTCAGAAGAGATATTAGTCTTTAATGTGAAACCAAGCTACTACGGCTGGATCCAATTGTTTGATAACCAAGCTTTGTAAGAGAGAAAAGAAAACAGAAAATACAATAATCAAAAGCTGCTGTATCCTTTCAGCACTCACATCTATATGCTAGAATTAGTTACACTACACAAAAATTGTTTGCAACAATAATTCCTGCATAAGACACCTCTCCTGATTATCATAATAACATAATATACTGCAAACTAAAACAAACGACATGTAAAGGAACATAACGACAATGGAAATAATAAGGTAACTTAAAACTAATTAAGCTTCTGTGTCATCTTCAATACATGCTTTTTGCAAGTCTTATCATGTTACAATTTTACAGGAACGTAGAACTAATAATTGATTTCTACCTTTCTGCAAACATCTGTTTTTGATCTAATGGCATGTTCTAAACCTTCGTAGAAAAAATGATATTCATTTTTTTCTAAGATGAGTGTTGGGTTTGCTTAATCTAAACGACTTCAAAAGGCATTGAACATCCCCGTTTTCCAATCAGTTTATAATTTATAGAGTCCGTTGATCCTCAAGGCATGTAACTTTTCACACTGGCTGAAAATACATTTACCCACTATGTTTCAAACACCATGTGTGAAGACCTAATCCTTGTATTGTCATTCATGTATGCTTTGCTAGAAGTCATTTGCAATATTTATTCCCGCTTTTATTCATGGATTCAGTTTCTTTAGCTTAAATATTTGTAAAAAACATGGGAAACTAATATTCTGTTTCTCAACATATTTCCCATTTCGGTTTGCTTTTCATTGATGATCTTCCATTCATAATTTCAAACTACTCAAAACTTTAAGAGAATACTGCCAACCTATTAATGCTAGCACTAGCTACATGTGATTAGACTGTACATTCTATCCACCAATTTAATCCCTTCATATGTTTATAGCACTTGTGAAATCTTCCAAACGTTACAGTAAAAGATTCAAAATGAGAAATGCCAAATGCTTTTGAAGTTGTGTGTAGGAATTGTTTTTTATTTATTTATAAGAATGTGTAGATTGTTAATAATAAATTTTGCTAAAGTATGAATCTCTGCTTTTGCTTACCACTGAGTATATAATATATGTATTCTTGTAATACTGGTTTTTGTTATTTGAGTTCTGAAGTAGATGTTTTGCTTCATGTTTACCAGCTTGGAAGTGTTATAGAGTCTTTCATAGTGGCGGTGAAGCTTCGGTTTCCATAGAGTTGAAGGCTAATGTGAAACAGATAAGCATACACTAACAGTTTCTGATAAAGACTACCCTTTGTTCCTGTCCATACTTGCGTTCCTTATGAGCATGGCCACAGATGCAATAGTCTTTTACCGTTGCTTGGTTACTCTCTACCTCATTGGACCTCCAACCTTCATCTCTCTTCGGTTTCTCCAAGCCCCATATGGCAAGCACCATCGTTCAGGATGGGGCCCTACCATGTCTCCGCCATTGGCCTGGTTCCTTATGGAGAGCCCAACTCTCTGGCTCACCTTTCTCCTTTTCCCTTTGGGGCTCCATTCTGCTAACATCAAAGCTCTTGTACTCATCTCCCCCTTCCTCTTTCATTATTTTCATCGAACCTGCCTATATCCACTTCGCATTTATTGGAATACCGCCCATCATAAAACCAGTAGTACTAGTTTCCCAGTCAGTGTGGCATTAATGGCATTTGTATTCAATCTACTAAATAGTTACTTGCAAGTTAGATGGGTATCTCACTACAAGGATTATGATCTGGATGGGTGGTTTTGGTGGAAATTTTTTGGTGGCTTGGTAGTGTTTATGGTTGGAATGGGAATAAATGTTTGGTCAGATGGGGTACTGGTAAGACTGAAGAAGGGGGGTGGAGGGTATAAGGTGCCAAAGGGAGGGGTGTTTGAATTGGTGAGTTGCCCAAATTACTTTGGGGAGATTGTGGAGTGGTTTGGGTGGGCTGTGATGACATGGTCTTGGGTTGGATTTGGATTTTTTCTCTACACTTGTGCGAATTTGGTGCCAAGGGCATATGCTAACCATAGATGGTATATGGATAAGTTCGGAGAGGATTATCCCAAGGCTAGAAAAGCTGTTATACCCTTTGTATATTGAAGGCCAAGACATATCATTCTGATTTCTTTTGTAGTTCTGCATGTATCACAAATTTGATGCTTTTATGTATTGATCTGTTGAAGGATTTAGCCGCAACAGCAACATTGTACTTGCTTGTATAGACTGTGTTTTGGTTTGGTTGCTTTTGGCACTTATATGCTCATCTGCTTTGCCTGTGTAGTTTGAGTGATTTTCTTTAAATGGTCAACATGAAGTCTTTACAAGTAGAGTTTGTAATATTTATTTTGATGCATTATCAATCGGGAAATATTGGAAATGTGGTACTCTGTCATAATGTTGCTCGCAATTCACATGTGGTACTTAATTCATTAGTTGTATGTTCTGGAGAATAGATCTTCTGTAGGCCAAGGTGAAAAACTTTATGAGAACCTTTGGACTTTTAAGCCAGTTGTTAGGATTGTATGAATTAGACATTGATACTGCTATTAGTTCACGGCAGTGCAGCAGTTAATCCCCGTGGTCCTAATCACTTCTGGTACATGATCCTCAAGATTTTGTTGACTTGATTATTTCAACTCCAAGGCCAAGGAAAGACCTTTACTTTGTCATGGCATTAAAAATTCTAACTGTTTAACTTTTTTAATTCATGCATTTTTGGTTATGAAATACTAAACATCCTTACTGCTAATCTTTTTTTTTTTACAATCATGCATTTGATTATGAAGTATGTTTGTGTAGAAATTCTTGAATCATACACTTACACTTAACTTAGTGCGGCTAAATTTTCAATTCTAATGTTCTGTTTGGAATTTTTGTTTAATTTTAAATTAAAAATAATATTTTTACTTTTAAAATGTAAGAAAAATATAAAAACAAATTAAGTATTTATTTAAATAAATTTTATAATGAAACTGTTTTGTTTTGATATATTTGAATACTGCAAAAAACAATTAAACACTATTCTGAATATAAACTATATTATTAAAATATTTATTATTAATTTTATCCTATTAAACTATACATGTTGATACAAAATATCATATGGACTAGATATAATAAAATTTTATGCTAAGAAACGAGCTAGATGATCTCATTCTCAACCTAGAAAGTATAGCACCAAAGTCGTTTAAATATAAGGAACTTTTGAAAACCAAGTCGTAGTCCCAAAGCAATCCCTGCAAAGAATATAAAACATACTACACATAACACATGTAGAGAAGAAAAGCCTAACAATGATTAGGACTATTATTGTTATTTTATAAACGTGTGCAGTTTTTTTAATGTTTTGTTATAAATCCAGGTATTTGTAATTTGCCCTAATAATAGTTGGGACTTTTTGTTCAAAAATTTAATGGTTTAATTTAAGATAAAAAAAAAAAAAAGGGTGTACGTACAATCTCTAGATACGTGGTGCATGAGTATTTGTATGCGTATATTCAAAAAGTAATAAAATATTTTTTAGGAGAGGAGCCTATGCATGCTATTCGTAAACTTGAAGTGTTGATTGTAGGGATATGTGCTCTAATTTAAAGCTATGCAATTTATGCGTGTGAATAATAAATTGAGAAATTATGTATAATTATTTATTTGTTTAATTTTAGCAACGTATGTTCGTTCAATTGATTGCCATCATTTGTACTACTCGTGAGTAGGAAACTCACAGAAGACAATAGCACACAAGATCCTTCCCATCAATGAATAAATTCATTGTCGATAAAAAAACTTGGGGTTGGTATGTTTGTATTTTAGACTGAATATTGGATTTAATCTAATTGAATGACTATTTGTGATCAGAGTTTTATAGCTTGGAATTGTTGCGCTAGTAGAAGTAAAATTTGGGTATAATTTAGTTGCATAAATAATTAATTATAGATAACACTAAAATAATAAGCAATAAAAAAATAAATTACACACAATGATTTAAGTGGTTCAACTTTTCAATTTGAAAAGAATACTCCGCTGACGACGACACACCGAAAAAAATTCACTGTCAAAATTCAAATAAAGAATACAAATACCAATGTCTAAAAAAATCACTCAAAATACCAAATCCCAAATACACCTACATATTATCTTCATTTCATACAGTATAATCAACAAGTAACAATAAATAACAAAACTTGCTAAATACAATTATCAGATCTTAATGAAGAAACCAATCCTAATATTTATCTGCTGCTCTTCACGCATTAATCATGGAGAAGCAATAAAACAGTACCAAAGTGATGGTCAATTTAATATCACGCATGAGAGGAATTAATCAAAATGGGATTAATGGAGATAAGAGGTAATGGGTATTACTGTGATGGCTATTGGTTGCTTTTCAAATGTGGCTGATGATTTCTTATACGGTCTCATCCATTCGACTGGTCTCAAAACGAAGAGAGACGGTGGCTTACAAAACTTAACCTTCACGGCAGAGCAATTAATGTAATATATATATGATATCTTTTAGGGCTCTTTAAGTTAGCCCAATAACAAAGACTAAATAATATATTACAATAAATTATATTTACCAAAATGCCATTAATATTTTGTGAAATTTCAAATAACAAGTCTACATCTTGATACAAAACGAAACCAAGTTCTTCAAATATGAAATTTCTTGAAATATCAAATGACCATCGTCCAAAGCCCGAAGGATAATTACTTACTGCAAACACCAACCAAGCCCAAATAATGTTTGAACTTGTTAACTGGAATTAGCATGGTCAATATATCAACTGAATTTTCTGCAGTAGCTATCTTATTAATAACAATAGCACCCTGAGACACAATGTCACGAACGAAGTGATATCTGAAATCTATATGTTTGGTCCTCTCATGAAACATGGTATTCTTGGTCAAGTGTATCACACTCTGACTATCATAAAATACAACATAAGTATATTATTGTAAACCCAAAACACAAACCAAACCTTTAAGCAAGATGGTTTCTTTTACTGCTTTTGCTGCTGCCATATACTCTGCTTTTGTAGTGGACAAAACAATTGTAGACTGTAAAATAGCTTTCCAACTAATGACACAATGATAAAGAGTGAAAATATAACCTGTCATAGATCTTCTCTTATCCAAATCTCCAGCATAATTGGAGTCCACATAACCAATAACACTGCAACTAGTATTAGAACTCCCATCATATACCAAACCAAAACTAGAAGTGCCTCTCAAATACCGAAGTATCCATTTCACTGCTTGCCAATGACCCTTTCTAGGGTTACCCATGTATCTACTAACAACACTAACTGCATGTGAAATATCTGGATGAGTACAAATCATAGCGTACATCAAACTACCAACGGCACTAGCATATGGAACCTGAGACATGTACTCCTCTTCTTCTTCTGACTATGGTGACAAATCCAAAGAAAGCCTGAAATGCGCAGCTAGTGGCGTACTCATAGGTTTAAACTCTTTCATACCAAAACGTTCAAGAACTTTTTCAATGTAACCTTTTTTAGACAAATAAAGCTTGTCCGCTTGTCTATTCCTGTAAATTTTCATACACAAAATTTTCTTTATTGCACCCAAATTGTAAGACCTGATTTGAATTTAATATTTTAAGAAAATAATTAAAAATTTATTTATTAAATTTAGTTCTATTTTAAAATGTTAAAATATTTAATTGTGCTTTTCTTTAACAAACAAAAATTAATATTTTGAAGTTACAAATTTGATTTGTAAATAATATATAATAGTTTAAATAATTTCTTTAATTTTTACACATTTTAAAAAATTTGAGAAAATTTATGTGAAATTATCGAAATGCCCTTAAAAGTTTTCCAAGGGGCAGGGGCAATTCGGTCATTTACCACCCAAATCCTATATACCCAATATCTCTCCTTTCTCTTCCACGCGAAACCAGTTTCTTGAGACTCCTGACGGCGGGCGAGAGAGAGGGAGGCGTTGCCCTCATCGACGCCGTCACCAACGCCATCGCCCTCAACGGTCGGTCTTTCCCCCTAACGGAGCACCTCACTCGACAAACAAATGCTTGTAAACTGTGTTAACTCCATTCGTTACCCTAGCAGCCGTCAGCTCCCTTTTCTCCAACGTGAGCTCATCGACGTTGTGCTTCATTGTCGTCGTCCTCCTCGCCATGGCCTTATTTCCATCAACGAGCTCAACGCCCAAACACCTAGAAGAAGCCAGCGTTAGACAGCCCAGTCGCTGTTCGTGGCACACCAACATCTGACTGTCGTTCCTTCATCGCCGACTTCCTTTTCCTCCAACGTGAGTGCACAAGAGTAAGTCCTTACTCCATTGCCGTCCGTCTTTACCGTTGAGCACCACCCTCCATCGTTGGCCAAAATTGTGGAATTCAGGTAATATAGTGGAAGATGTATGTATATTATTATGTGGTATTGTATTTCGGTTTTGATTTTCTGAGTGCAATGAGAACGCTGTTATTTATCTTACATATATTCCTGATTATGATTTGAGAATTCTCAATTTCTTGTGGAATTTTTCTAAGTGTGAATTCTCGATTTCTTGAGGTATCCCAAATTTGACTCAATTCGATTTTGCTTTCTGGGTCTTTGTTTTCTGACCAAAGTTTGGGCATTTTGTTGGGCCACAGAATGTTTTCAGTGAATATTGGTTTAATTTGTGTTTTTCTCCTTAATTTCGATATTAATAGTTTATCCAGAGATGGGTATTATAAATATTAAAGAGTCATGATCAAATAAGCAGTTATATACATGTTAGTCAGTTATGATTTATAGTTTAGCTTATTGGAACGAGCAGTGTTGAGTTTCTGTCTGCCTCTTAAGTGTTAGTTCTGCAAAGTTACTTGGATCTTCTAATTAGGCAACAAGCTGTTTGGATTCCTATAAAATATGACTACTATATTGTCCTCTAAGGCAATTATCTATAACTTGCATCTAGATCTTAAACTTCATTGTTAATTTCTACTCAAATTTGCTATTTCTACTACTATTTGGTGGTGATACAAAATATATTTCATTTTTAGATGAGATATTATATGCATGAACATGGTCTATTTTAATTATTTATACCTAAGCATGTCAAAGATATAAGTTATACGATATTCTTTAATAGAAGCCAAGAACCCAATCCAAGGACTTGAATGAACGATCCATGAGTTATAATATAAGATCCTTGGTTGTTATGCCTTCATTGGTTAGGATTGGCCACTGAAACAAGACTAGTAACCACTATATGCTTTTCTATCAAAATGGTAATATGTTTTGATATGCAATGAACAAGTGTTTGTCTTCGACACAATGAACTGTGACATGCAATTGTCACTATACTAATATCTGTCCAGGAAACAGGTCGAGGCTATTCATTCAACTCTTGCCTTTAGATACTGTTTGTGTTACTCAAAAGTTCAAGGACAATTGTTCAGCTAGCTAGTGGTTCTCCCAGTAGTAATTTACGAGTACTTCTAGGAATAATTATTGGTATTGGTGAACATAATTTTACATCTTTCTTTTGATAATATTTTGAATGTTAGACTTTTTAGTGGGTGTGCTTGTCATTGTGAACTTGGTGGATTTACCGGTGTAAAGTGTGCATTATTATGTTGGTAAGAGCTGTCATCATCATGGCATTAACAAGAGTGCTTTATGTGATCACCTAGGTGGATATATTAGAATGTATGTACCTCTGAAAAGTAGTGTCCATATGGAAAACTTGGATGCATAAGAAAGAGACATTTTCGCAAGTTTGAGGGTGAGGTTGATTTGGGAGCGGACTTTTGAGGTAGGGGTTATTACTCCACTTTTTCTTCATGTATTATTTTTATGAAAATATCATGCATCATTATGGATAATTGAATGAGTGAAATTGATGCCATGTTTATAAATATTTTTATAAAAAAAATGTTGATAATGATGTTATAATTAACATACCTGTTTGGAAATATTTTATATGTATATATGAGATTATGAAATACGAGTATTAAAATATTTTATATGGCATCTGAGTTTTATGCATGCATCATGAAATTATTTTATGGGGAGTATTACCTGTCTAATGTCTTGCGGAGATATGGTACCCGAGGCTACTGGATGCAGCAGACTACTTTTCGATGGACTACAAGTACACATTACATCTCACATGTATCTCGGAGTTGTCCATACATGGGTCTTGGTATTAGACTGCACATGGGCCTCAGAGTTGGACCCCCCATTGTGTTTCGGAGTTGTCCGTCTTGGGTCTTGGTATTTGTTTCCGCCTATGGGTCTCGGAGTTGGATCACCCATATGACGAGGACCCTTAAGGCGAGGACCCATGTACGTTGGAGTTGACCAATACATGTGCCATATGTATTTCAGAGTATGACCATACATGGGGTTGGAGGTGGACCCACGTACATCTTGGAGGTTGACCGCGCAGGTGCCCATGTATTTCGGAGTTGACCAATACATATAGATTTAGCATAACATACATGAGTATTTTATATTAAACATTTCATATTTGATTATGATTGTATGAGCATGCATGGGGTACCTGGAATGTACACTCCACCTAGTTTCGAAAGTGAGGAAATACAGGTATGCTTGGGTTTAAAAATGAAATCTCCCCATTACTGATATACTGATGATTTATTACTGGACATGCATGAAATATTTTTAAATGTAGCATGCATCATTGATTTTATTAAAATTGTGCATGGAGTATACTCCTACTGAGCTAGTTGTAGCTCACCCCATTTTTCCTTTCTCTTTTTAGATTAGATAATGGTTTTTCATAATTGTTGTGACTTGAACGGGAGGTGCGTTCCAAGGAATTCAATGAAAAGATTTTTCCTTTACCCTCATTACTTTAATTAGTTATTCTGTATATTGAATAGACAGGCTAAGATCAATTTGATTTGTTATAAAATCAAATATTCGTTATTATTTAGTTTATAAGTTTTTTGAAGGTTTTATTGTGTTTTTATAAATATTAATTTATTTCATGGGTACCCAAATTATATTTAATTGATTTGTTTCATTCTAAATTGATATTTTATAATTAATGATTCTAAAACTAATAATTTTTTTTTCAAATTTTATCTATTTTCTTAAATTTTTCACATACTCAATTTTGGGGCGTGACACAAATCTTTCATCTCATACTCACCATTAAGCTGAGACTTTAATTTATGAATTTCAGAATTATTATTAGAAGCATGTCATCAACATATAGCAGCAAATAAACAATTTAATCATCAGAGAACCTTTTATGATAAACACAACTATCATAATCACTCCTAGAGTAACCATGATCAATCATAAAATAATCAAATCTCTTATACCATTGCCTAGGAGATTGTTTCAAATCATATAATGAATTTTTTCAATAAACAAACATGATCTTCCTTACTTGGAACAAGAAACCCCTCTGGTTGATGCATGTAAATTTGTTCCTCAAGCTCAACATGTAAGAAAGTTGCTCTAATTCCAAGTCAAACAGCACAACCATAGCAAGCAACACACGTATGAAGCTATGTTTCACAACGAGTGAAAATACTTCATTGAAGTTGATACCCTTTTTCTAAGAATAGCCCTTTGCTACAACAAGTGCCTTGAACTTAACTGCTTTAACCTCAGGTATACCTTCCTTTTTCTTGAAAACCAATTTGTTTCCAACAATTTTCTGGCGCTTAGGCGGTTTTACCAATTTTCATGTATGATTCTAATGAAGTGACTCATTCTCTTCATTCATAGCTAACCACTGAGCAGACTCATTACAAGTGATAGCTTCACAATAACTAGAAGGTTCATTCACCCCAATAGTCTCTGCCACAAACAATGCATAAGAAACTAAGTTTGCATCTGTATACCTTTGAGAGCGTCGAATCTGTCTTATTCCTTTACATCAGGAGCAGAATCATTTACTTCATCCACAGATGGTTGATCTGAACTGCTCTCTTGCACTTGACTAAGAGCTTCACTCTCAAGCTCCACTTGCTCAGTAATATCGGGGTCTTTACTTGCAACAACAGATTCCTTTTTCTTTTCTAACATGAAAAACTCATCAAATTTAACATCTCTACTAATTAAAAATTTAGGTGACTTGGGTTCAACACACCATAGTCTATAACCTCTTCACCCTAAAAGAATACCCAAAAAATATGCATTTCAATGCCCTAGGCTCAAGCTTACCATAATTAACATGAGCATAAGAAGGACAACCAAAAACTTTTAAATCAGAATAATTAGCAGGGGTACCAGAAAATACCTCAAATGGAGTCTTTAACTCAATTGTAGTTGATGGAGACCTATTTACCAAATAGCAGGCATGGTTACAAGCTTCAGCCTAAAAGGATCTATCTAAACTAGCTTGAAAGAGCATACAATGTGCTCTTTCCAAAAGAGTCCTATTCATATGTTCTGCAACTCCATTCTGTTGTGGTGTATTACGCACAGTGCGGTGTCTCACTATGCTATTCCTTTCATAGAACTCATTAAATTGACCCTCACAAAATTTCAAGCTATTGTCGGTTCTCAAACGCTTGATTTTCTTGCCAGTTTGATTTTCAATACAAGCCTTAAACTTGACAAATCTCGAAAATACATCATTCTTATTTTTTAGAAAATACACCCAAACATGATACGAAAAAATCATCAATAAAAGTCAACTATATTGGGCACTACCCTTGGAAGTAACACGAGAAGGACACCAAAGATCTGAATGAATATAATCAATAGTACCTTTCATCTTATGGATGGTTGTACTGAACTTAACCCTGCAATGCTTTCCATACACACAATGCTCACAAAAAATCAAGCTTTATAGTTTTTTGACCACTAAGTAAACCTTGCTTGCTCAAAATAGACATCCCTGCCTCACTCATATGCCCCAACCGCATATGCCACAAGCGAATTGTATCTGCATCTTGATCTGACGAGGATAAAATTGAAACACTACCAATGACAGTGCTACCCTAAAGCACATAGAGACCACGAGACAATTTCCTTTTAATCACAACCAGAGAACCCTTAATAACGTTTAAAACTCTACCTTCAGCTATGTACCTATAGCCTTGTGAGTCAAGAGTACCTAAAGATATCAGGTTTTTTTCAAATTTGGAACATGGAGAACATCTTTCAAAGTTCTGACAATACCGTCATGCATCTTAATCTGGATAGTACCAATACCAACAACCTTATAGGACACGTTATTTTCCATCAAGACGACACCCCTATCAATGGACTGATAAGAAAGAAACTAATCCCTATTGGAGCACATATGGTAAGTGCAACCTGAATTAAGAATCCAAACATCGCTACGAGAACTAATAGATACTAACAGAACATTATCACCATCGAATCCAGAACTATCTGCAACACCAGCAACATCATTAGTACCAGAAGATGTTGTGGTGGATTTTCCTTTACCTTTGAGTTTCAGACAATTAACTTTCCAGTGCCCTTCTTGAATGCAATAATTACATTTATGTTTTCTCTTTCTAGATTTCGATCTAGACTTACCTCTATTGTTACTTGAGCTTTTTTCTTGCATTCTACCTCTGACAAACAAATCACTGCTACTATCATTATTACCAATAGACACATTTTTCTTCAACTCTCTGGAATTCAAAGTCGCTTTGACATTCTCTAAAGAAATAGTATCTCTTTCATATAGCATGGTATCAACAAAATGTTCAAACGAGTGAGGTAAAGAACATAACAGAATTAAGGCCTGATTCTCATCATCAATCTTAACACCAATAATTTTCAGATCACGCATAATTTTAGTAAATTCATCAAGGTGATCGTGTAAAGGCGTACCTTTTGATATTCTGAAAGTGTACAAGCGCTGCTTCAAATATAACCGACTAGTCAAAGTCTTGGTCATATACACGCTCTCCAATTTAAGCCACAACCCAGCAGGAGATCTCTCATCACCAACCTCTCGTAATACCTCATCAGACAAGGACAACTAAATTGAACTAAGAGCATTTTTCATCAATGCATCTTTTTTTGATAATTTATCATTGCCTTCAAGTATCTTAACGCGCCCCTCTTTAACTAATATGGCTCGCATCTTCATTTTCCAAAGACTAAAATCATTCATACCATTGAATTTCTCAATTTCATATTTTGCCGCCATGACAAAAAATTTAAAATTAAATTAAAAGAAGCACAACCCAAAAAATATGGAACCAACCAAATAATCAAAAGCTCAAAATAAATCTAAAAGAGCAAACTTGATTAGTTCCAATAAATAACAAAATAACCCAAAGATCTAATACCAATTTGTTATAAATTGGCGCTAGCAGAAGCGAAATTTAGGTCCAATTTAGTTACACAAATAATTAATTATGGGTAACAGCAAAATAATAAGCATTACGAAAAATAAATTGCACATAATGATTTAAGTGGTTTAACTTTTCATTGTGAAAAGTCTATTTTACTGACGACGGCACACCGAAGAAAATCTACTATCAAAATCTAAATGAAGAATACAAAAATCAATGTCCAAAAAAACCACTCAAAATATCAAATCATAAATATATCTACATATTATCTCCATCTCATACAGTATAATCAACAAGCAAGAATAAGTAACAAAATTTGCTAAATACAAATTACGAGAACTGAATGAAAAAATCAATCCCAATATTTATCATGGAAAAGCAATGAAACAGCACCAAAATGATGGCCAATTTAATATCACGCGTGAGAGGAATTAATCAAAATGGGATTAATGGAGATAAGAGGTAATGGGTATTACTGTGATGGCTATTGGTTGCTTTTCAAATGTGGCTGATGGTTTCATATATGCTCTCACCCATTCGGATGGTCTCAAAACGAAGAGGGATGATGGCTTACAAAACTTAACCTTCACGGCAGAGCAATTAATGTAATATATATATATATATATATATATATATATATATATATATATATAGGGCTTTTTAATTTAGCCTAATTACAAAGACTAAATAATATATTACAATAAATTATATTTACCAAAATTTCATTAATGTTGTGTTACACTTCAAATAATAGTAATAATCTTAAACCTGAGTTTATCATAGTCTTGTTCTATATACACTTGATTGTTCATATTCTCGTATTAAAACCTTACAACATGTTTGATACTTTATATTAGATAAGTTAACTATAAGAAAAATTCTAAATACACACTCTATTCGTCTCAAGGCACTCACCATTTAATTAAAATTTAAATTACAATAATAACCATTAAAAAAATTACTAAAAATTGCATATATTATTGCCTATTAATTAATTATTTCTTAATGCAATCACGAGTATATTTCTTTAAATTGTCAGGGGAAACTCTTAAAGCAGCAGAAACCTCAAACCTTCATGGAAGAAGATGAAAGCACCAAAAAGAATGTAGTTAATCAAAAATCAAGTTATGAAGCCTTCGACTCACCTATAGTATGATTTCATTGACTTTATTTATGTTTTATCCACACTACTCTTTGTATTTTAGTTGGTTGTTTTTCAAAGTCAATTAATATGTATTAATTTTATGGATATGATATAATATTTAAGAATAAAAGAAATAATTATATTGTTTTTGTTAATAGAATCAAAAGTGAATCAGAAGCAAGAAAAATCAAGAACAATTTCATCAAGATGTCATTTTGAAAATTTTCCGAGAGGCATTCACCCTTATATAATAGACCTTAAAGATGTAAATGCTGATGAACATTGTGGGTTTAGAGCTATAGCAGATCTAATGGGAATGGGGGAAGAAGGATGGATACAAGTTCGCAAAGACCTGCTATGTGAACTTAATAAATATAAAAGTGAGTACGGTTTTTTTTATGGTGAAAATTTTCAAGATGTTGCCGCTGGGTTGGAGCATTATCGCACACTTGCTTCGAGCAAACATTGGATGTGTATGCCAAATATGGGTCATTTGATTTCTTCGCGGTATAATGTTGTTCTATATTTTCTATCCAAGGTAATGTGCTTGACCTTTATACCTCTTCGATAATCATATTAAATTAAAGTGTATTGATTTGTGTTATAATTAATCTGTACAATGTTTGGTGACAAGTCGTATAAAATTGATTATAAATATTTTAATAAAATAATTTATGTTTAAAATAGTTTTTATTATAAAATTTATTGAAATTAATATTTAATTCATTTTTATATTTTTATTTTAAAAATAAAAATAAAAAATATTGTTAATTTGAGATAAAAAAGTTAAGACACCATTTTATTATTAAAAATTTTGACAGACTAAGTTAAGTGCTCAGTATGATTTAGACTCACACTCCTTGATAGTACATTTTTATATATTATATAAATGTATTATTTTTATACTGTACAATATATTCTACTTTAATCAAATATATAACTAAATAGAGATTACACAATCAAATTTTTTAATACTATGTAATAAATAGCCATTGTACAGTAATTGTCAGTCGAATTAATTGGTGTTATCAATCAAATCATGTATCAAAGTCGTCTATTTCAACCAAATGATAATCGAAACGGATAGCAACATCAACGTTCTACATCACAACCGAAAACAATGGCAAAGCTTTGCTTGCAATGGGACAAAGTTGCATAATAGTAGTGCGATGGTGGTCGACATCAATTCCCAATTTTGCTTTAGTTAGTTTGAATGAAACTAGCGAGTTGGACACTTGTTTAATTAAATTATTACAAGTTGAACATGCGCTCAAAATTGAGTAATCAGAAGTTGGATATGTGTCTAATTTGTCTTGAAAAACTCTATACATCTACACTGCATCCCTACTAAAAATACATTATTTTGCATCCGATTTTGATCCAGCTTTTATTTCCTGCTACTTTTACCTGTACGTCACTAGAAAATCACGTCAGAAAAAACAATATTGTGGATTGTCGTATCTACTTTAATGCTTAAGTTAGGTTCTTTAGAGAATAATTAAGATCAGAGAAAATTTTGTGATTGTAAGGATAGCTTAGGCATACCTTTTTAGGTTGTAAGACCCTATTTAAAGGGTTTGGATTGATAACATTTTGGTAAATAACTCATATGAATTAATATTTATATTATTTAATAATAATATAAATATTCTAGCCATTAATACAAATTATTTAATAAAGATTTATCTAACTGTGTGTTGACTGTACCATTTAATTTTTTTCTTGTTAATGTGAACCAACACATTAATAAATATTGTACTTAGCAAATTATCTGTTTTAAATGTTTATGTCAAGAATGTTTTATATTTTGAAAAAAAAAAATCAAATATATCTATATAATATTTACCTATCTTTTATATAAAAAAATATTAAATTTAAAAAAAAATTGAGTTAAAAACTTTAAAATGATTTAATGTTTAAAAAATATTGAATAAATTATTCGTATTCATTTTATTAAATTGCTTCAAATAAATTCAATAATTTATATAAAATAAGTGTTATATCATTTTATAAATAATTGTCATAAATATTGGTTATTAACCTTCTAAATAAAATATATTTTAATGTATTTATTAAAATATATTTTTGTGACTTACATATTACAATGAGTTTGGGTTCAATGAGTTACGAATTCAAGAACTCGAAACCAACCATGAAAATTTGATTTAATAGAATTATAGGTCTAACTAATCCATAGAATTATAAAATTCAACACAATTCAATTGGTTTAGTTTGGTTTCAATGAGTTAGCCGGACTAACTCAAATTTTGTCCACTCTTAATTTGTGGGTTCCATTTGATTCAATAGCACAATTTGTATTTTAAAATCAATACAAAATTATCAAATTGATGAGATTTGTGCCTCAATAAAAATAAATAAAATTATTGATTTGTTTTTTACTAGTAGGATCATCATCCAATTAAAATTGGATTAAGTGGCGTGGAAAAATTTTCAATCAAAAGTCAATAAGAATTAATTAACGAAGTTTAAGGGCCTTTTTAACACAATGTATTAAAAATTAAGTAAGAATGAGTCAAATCTAATTTTTGATTAATATAGAACTATTTAATCATATAATTTGTTTTTTCTTCCCATTTGTTGTAATCTCATATTATTATTATTTTTTGAAATATAATCTCATATTATTTTTTATCAACTGTTATTTAATAAAAAATAATGCCCCATAAATTTTTATAGTTAAATTTCCCCTATGTTTAGGGTAAATATTTAGTATAAATTTTCCATAAAAATGAAAAAAAAAAAAGAAGAAGTAGTTGAATTAAAAATCTTTCCAAGACTAGACAAAACTAAGGAATATATTTAATTTTGCATCTAATTGAGCCTACATTTAACGCCATCCACCAATATTTATTTTGTTGTTGTTGTTAATTTATGCATGTAAGGGATTCAAACAATTCCAATAATTTTGGTCAAACAGATAAGCAAGATATAAAGCATACCCCTATTAGACCCACCCAATCAATGACTCCATCATAATTATAATAATAATATTCTATTCCAATCCAAATAGGGAAAGCTCATCAAAGTTCCCGGAATAATCCACCCTCCCAAAATGGCATGTCGCCCTCCTCAACAAAATAAATACAATTAAATTATTTTTTGCTATAAAAAAAGAATATAATTATATGTATATTCTTTCACTTCATTTGGGTCGTATTCATATATGAATATATAGAGAGAATAAAGTGGCTAACACTAGACATTTTGAGAACAATGGTTTTGATAAAGTGAGACCTTTATGCGTCTCCTTGTACTTTAATTTTTGCACCACTCTTTTAAGTAAAAAAAAAAAAATTATATCCGATTAATATCATATTATCCATTTGCATATCCGATTCTATAAATGTTTATTAAAATAAAAAAAAAAATACAAAAATAGCATTATTAAAACTTATATCAATATATATATAGCCACCTTAACTAAAACTCATATATTTTTAATATTTTAAAAGAATTTAACTTCATCATTTCAAATTAAATGTTGTCCAAGTTAACTACGATAATTTAAATTCGTTTAATGTTAAAGTCCGTTTCATTAGACTTTGTTAAATGTTAATTTTTTTTGGACATAAAAGAGACATCCATTTAATATTATTAGAATGTTATTTTTATAATATAAATACTCATTGCCTTGTAAAACTATTATTCTATTTGAAATAGCGTAAGCCGACATTATAATTTTATGAACATGGATGGAGAATATAGTATATTATGTGTCATAGTTAAAAACAGATGAATTGTTGTATGCATTTTAATTTCTATAACATATTTGAAATAAATATAAAATTAATTTTTTTAAACTTTTAAATTAATTGTCAAAGTAAATTCAAGATCACATGCATGTTTTTAAATATTAATTATTGTAGAAACTATTTAACTAAAAACATAACTACATATAAAATTGAATATGATAAACATTGTTAATTAAAATATTTGAGTTTTGATATTTTTTTTAACATATGCATAAGTTTATCTTAAAATATAAGGATTTTTTTTCCAAATATAAATTATTTCAAAGACATGTATCATTTATTATTAAATTATATATTTATTTGATATATTTAAAGTTTTTATTGAATGTTATACATATTAGTGACATGCTATCTGTAAGTGTACAAGTCGTGTAAGTAATAAAGTGTTTTTAAGTATGAATGTCGATCTCACAAGAAGTTATGCAACTTAGTAATTGTGTACCAATTAGACTACCACTACCATAATTTGGACAATAAAAATAGTAAAATAATGACAACTAATTGACAAAATCATAAAAATCACAATGACGAAGAAATATGAGAGTGGAGATCGAAGAATCTTTAATCCCCTAATTTTTCTAACATGTGAATTACTAAAACTACCACAAGCAATTACCAAGCAATTATACGATCAATTGACTCCAACCTAGTATGTATTCATTTTTCAAGTAAACTACACACCCTATAGTTTTCCAACCTAATCATACTCTTATGCTAATTAGATTGCATACTACTCATTAAGTTCATAAATTATAGACCACATATACAAAAATCATACATTTTTGCCTAGAAATCATATATGCTATTCAATCAAGATAAAAATTAAAATACTTCTCTCAAAGCTATATAATTATCTCTGTAGTATAATAGTTGGCAAGACAATTAATAACATAAAAATCAAATTAAATAATATAATTAAAATTATAATCACAATGGGGTAAATTATTAGATCATCACATGTAGAAAATTAAGTTCATAAGACCCATAAATTAAAGAAATTAGCTACACATGTTTCTATTCATAAAACTCAGAATATTCATGAAGAAAGACATACAATTAGATAATGAAAAAAGAAAAAGAATGAACACACTAAATCTCTTGAATTGTAGAATAATCTTCTTTTGAATCTTATCTAAACTTGAGTTTTCTCCAATGGTATTCTTGTTCTCTTTTTTTTTTTTCTTTTCTCTCTCTCTAATGTATGATGTTGGAAATTGTGACTAATGGCTAATTGTGTTTGACTTTTGGAAAATTAGGTTTAATTAAGGGGAAAATAACCTAATATGGACCCTTGGATCAAATCCTAAAAGATCCAAGGGCTGAGGATAAAATCTGGAATAAAAATGGATATGATGTGGCATTTAAGGACTAGGAAAACAATGCAAGCAGTGGCCTGAAGAAGTGTGCTCCGTGGCACAGGCTCTTTGGGTTGTCTAGTGAAACACGCTCGCTGTGGATTGAAAACAAGCGCATCGCAGCCAAAAGCTCTCGAGAAATCTTTTTCGTCTAGATGCGCTGCCGCACCAATTCCTTTCCATTGTGGCATGGAGCTTGTTGCTTCAATTATATGTCCAATTGTTTGTGTGTTGCAGTGCATAAAAGTACCCATCACGACATTGCATGATTTTTTCCTATTTTGGCTCATTTTTACTCCCTTTGCCATTGTTTTACATACATTTCCATAATCAAATACAAATTAACCTCAAAATAAGACAAATAATTAGCTTAGAAGTAAACAAATAACTCTACTTTCGTAGAGTTATCAATTAGTTGCAATCTTTATTTGATTATTATGTTTAGAGTTTTTATTAGATGCGATCCTTATTTGATAATTATGGTATAGTCTTTATTAAATGCGATAATAGAGTCCCAAAATAACACACTAATGTCAATAGCTTAAAATATATATAATTTTATAAAAAAATATTAGGTTCAATGTTTAATATATATATATTAAACATTGAACGAGTTTAACTGAAATAACGTTTAATGTGAAATGTTAAGGATGAAATATTTTTTAGTAAAAATATATCAGTAATACGTAAAAAAAAATGTTATTTTTATTATTATAAATTTTAAAGGATATTATAAATGTTATTTTGTATAATTTATTTTGGGATAACAATTAGGTGGTTGGGTTTAAGTGGAATATATATCAAGAAGTGGGTTAACAGGTGTCAATTTGAAAGAGAGAGAATAAATTCAAAGACGTCTTTATCTTTGATGTCTGTTTTTGAATATTAAAGAGATAAGTTTCCAAAGAGACTTTTGAGCCATGCCTAGGCTCTGCAACAACACTGACTGATTGATCGATTCCATATAGTTGAATCTTTAGTTATTCATACCCTAGCTACTTGAAATTACATTGTTTTATTTCTTATTAATTTTGACCTTTCATTATCTTTTGTACGAGTCTCACGAACAAGTAATAGTTTATGACTAGTCAACAAGATTTATATATATATTTTTATTTTTTTTAAACTCCAATTGGGTTAGGACGACTTATACATGATCTTGAAAGATGAGAGAAATCCGAATGCACATGGAAGCATATCAGAATCGGATAAAGTTGCTGCTGACAAATATCAGCTGTGAAAACGAAAACCTGCAAAAATAGTTAATCAAACTTTGTTCTTTTTTTCTTCTTTCTATCTTTCACATTCAAGCCTACACTATTCTCACTCTAAATGGAATATTGCATGTTGGGACTCTGGATTGGAGCATATTCAAGGCTCAGTTTGTTTCCCAAGCGCCAAAAATGACCACCACCTAACACTTTACTTTGTGATCACACACACACACACACTTTATCTTCAAAAATCCTTCCAATTAAATTTTGTAACGTGATTTTTCATATATACGTAGTTAACATATTTTTTTCTCGAATCAAAGTTATTTTTAATCTAACCTAAGAAAATTAAAGGAATAATTTCTGAAGTCATTATTATTAATAGAGCATAAATTACAAACAATACTCAAGGCTGGCTTGAATTTACAACGTTAAGTCATTAAAATATTGCTATATATTAAAATTCATCTAAATAAAGCAAATTTCTACTATTACTTAAATAAAATTAAAAAAAAACTTTGTACGTCTTAAAGATGTCTAAAATATAAAAATTTAAATAATGCATAATAGTTTTTTTTATTTGATAAAATTATATTTATTTTTAAGAATTTTCTCACATTAGAAATCACCAAAATTGTATATATTGATTCAGAATAGAATATTAAAAGACAATAAACGTACATATATATAGACATTTAAAGGTTTACAGTCGTCCTTCTTTGATATGTGTGAACTCTGACACTATGATATATCAGTTGATTTGAAGGTTGTCTGTCAGAATTCGCGTCAATGATTGTGACTAGCTATAGATGTGAGAAGGTATTTTTATGGTAGGATGAGGTTCTACTTCGTACATATGACGTCATACAATATAGGTCGTATGAATCTTGATGACTTCGTAAATACGAGGTCATTTGGGGGCAACAGGTATGATAATTCAACTTATGCGACGAGGACGATGTTGGATCACTTTGTCTGCACAGGGTCTCTTGTTCTGATTGGACGCTTAACATCCACTTCGTACGTACGAGGTCATTTGGTTTTCCTCAGATTGATGACGTCAGGTATGCTATGGTAAGTTCATGTTCTTCGAACAATGTAACACATTCATTTGCCAAAGATGCCTAATATTAGCTTACATTCTAACATCAAGTCCCCCATTCTTTAACTTTGAGACGAAGTAAAAGAATGTACTCTTTGTTAATTCTTGCTTTGTTTATCTTTCTTGTAATCATATTTGTACTGTAATTAAGACATTTGTTTATTCTTATTAGTGTCTCTTCCACTTTTGTTGATTCTTTTTATTAGTGTCTCTTCCACTTCCCGAGGTCATAATGTTTCAAATTATAAGTTTATAAAAAGGGATTTCATGTTTTGATCAAATCACTTATGTTTTTCTCAAGTCTTTAAAGAAATTTAGAGCAGAGAAAATTAGATCGTACTCTTGGAGAATAACTTCATTTTTTTAAGGCTATATCACTGACATACGACAGTGAGAGGGAAGCGTCAGAGTTATATGATTCAGTTTTAGTGCTGAAGAAAGATTATGACAAAAGAATGCAGTTATGCCATGAGATTGCTAAAGAGTTCAATGAACTAGTAGAAGATGTAGATAAACTGTGTCAAGCCAAAGATATGATGTGTGCAAAAAATCATGAGTTGATTGCGTCAAAAAATCAAATACTGGAAGAGTGCAATACTTTAAGACAAAAGAATGTCGTTCTTGAAAAAGATAAGGAAAAATTATCTCAATAGGTGGAATATTGGAAGAATATGCATCATCAATCGTTACCTACTGTGAACGATCCAAAACTGTAATTTGTGATAAACATATTCCAATTTTTATGTATCTTTGATATTATCTCTATTACGAATGTGTTTTTATAAAAAAAAATTATTTGTGCTTATCATAATTACATCGTTTTATCAACGAGAAAATCTATCGTTATTTGTAACCTCATGATATCACGTTATTTTATTCGTGATGGGGGACAAATGACCGATCTGAGTCTGTCGTCATTGTGTTGATCCTCTAGAAATAGGTTCTCCATTTGGGAACTCTTCACGATGTAATTCGCGATATCATGTTATTTTATTCATAATGAGGGACAAATGACCGATCTGAGTCTGTGATCATTGTGTTGATCCTCTAGGAATATGTTCTCCATTTAGGAACTCTTTGCGATGTAATTCGCGATATAAATCTTGAAATGACAATAAAATAACCCTCCTGTATATTCGAAATCACAAACACATTTACAATATTTCAACGAAAATTTACAATTTTTGACGCAGAAGGTCCCTTGTCTAGAAATAATATAGTTTAAGTTGATCAGCATTCCAACTCAAAGGTTCTGGTTTGCCTCCTCTTGATTGGATGTGATAGGCTCCTCCCGGAGTAATATTAATGACTTCGTAAGGTCCTTCCCATGTGTCTGCAAACTTGCCATGTTCAGTATCTATCTTGTTTCCAACTACTTTGCGCAACACCCATTGTCCAATGCTAAAAGTTTTTGTTTTGACATTCTTGTTGTAAGTTCTCTGGATCAATCTTTTCTGAGCTTCAATTTTGATCAACGCTGATTCCCTCAACTCTTCAGATAGTGTAAAGTCTATTCTTCTTAGATCATCATGATCTTCATGTGACAATTTTGACCGCAAGGTTGGTTCCTGTAATTCTGATGGTATGACTACTTCTGTACCGTATACTAAAGAAAATGGAGGTTGTCCTGTACCTAATCTTGGTGTAATCCGTGTAGCCCACAACACACCAGGTAATTCGTCAATCCACTTTCCTTTGGCTCCTTCTAATCTTTTCTTCATGATGTTGATCAGAATTTTATTTGAGGATTCAGCTTAACCATTTGCTTGTGGTCGGTATGGTGTAGAATGAGATAGTTTGATTTGTAACTCTTTACAAAAGGTGACCATCTTTTGACCTGTGAATTGTTTTCCATTATCTGTGACCAGCTCTCTTAGCAAACCAAAACGACATACAATATTCTTCCAAACGAAACCAATGACGTCTTTTTCCTGAATTTTTGCCAGTGGTTCTACTTCGAGCCATTTTGAGAAATAATCGGTGGCTACTATGAGAAACTTCCTTTGAGCCAGAGCAATTGGCAAAGGACCTACAATGTCAAGTCCCCATTTTTGAAAAGGCCATGGACTAACGATTGACTTCAATTCACTAGTGGGTTGATGCAACAAACTGGCGTATTTTTGGAAATGATCACATTGTTGGGAATAAATCATACAATCTTTCCGCAAAGTTGGCCAGTAATAACCTTGACGCATGATTCATTGTGCCAAAGCTACACCCCCTGAGTGGGCTCCGCAATGTACTTCATGTAATTCAGCAATGACTAATTGGGCTTCAGCACTTTTTAAACATTTCAACCAAGGACCTCCGTTGTTCTTCCGATATAATGAGTTCTCATATAGTATGTAACTTTGAGACTTAGTTCTCAGTTTGCGTGCTTCTTCTTTGTCTTGAGGTAGAATCCCTTGACTCAAATAACGTTCATAAGGAGTGATCCACGTTTCTTCCACATCGTCTCCAACCATCATGCTTTCATCTTTTGCTTTTTCCCCGGAGGGTATGCTTGGCAAATTTAAACATGTTACAGGGATCGTTCTCTTCATGTCGGCCGCTATAGCTGAAGCTAAACTGGCTAGAGAATCAACATGATTGTTAGTGCTTTGCGGTACTTGGATTAAAAAAAAATCTTCTATTTTAGATATTTTCATCCGAACTAATTCCAAATATTGCACCATCTGCTCTTCTTTAGCATCAAAAACATCATTAACTTGATTCACAATTAACCAAGAATCACTATTCATAACTAATTTCTTGCCCCCAGAACATTCAATTGTCGTAATGCTAAAAGTACTGCTTCGTATTAAGCAACATTATTGGTTACTTAAAAATTCAATCGAATACATTGTTCGATCATACCCCTATTTGGTGTAAAAATGACAATTCTGACACCTGCTCCTTTAGAATTACATGCTCCATTGACGTGAACCTTCCATAATGGGGATTGAGTTTTTTCAGTTATTGTTGCAACTTCCACCTCCTATGGTATTTCATCCATTCAGCCACAAACTCCGCGACTGCTTGTCCTTTAATTGCCGTGGGTGATTGGTACTAGATCTCGAATTCACTTAATTCAATGGCAATTTGTGATAGTCTTCTGGATGCTTCGATTTTACCCAGTACCTTTTTCAAAGGATATGAAGTGATAACAATGACAATATGTCCACTAAAGTAATGACGCAGTTTCCTTGTTGCCATCCTTAGAATGAAAGCAACTTTGTCCAGATCGGGGTATCGTTGTTGAGCTCCTATCAATGCTTGACTAACATAATAAATGGGTTGTTGTATGCGATCTCGATCAACCATCAAAACAACACTCACTGCAGTTGCCGCAATAGCCATGTACAAATACAGGGTTTCTTGAGCAAAGAGACTGACTAAGATGGGAGGTTGTCCCAGGTATTGTTTGATAGTTTAAAAAGCGTCTTCACAGTCTTTGTCCCATTTATAAGTTGTATTCTTCTTCAAAAGTTGGAAGAATGGGAGACATTTTTTCGTGCTTTTAGATATGAATCGATTGAGAGCTGTGATTCAACCATTCAACTGTTGAACTTCTTTAATGCATTGTGGTGACCGCATATTGACTAATGCTTTAATCTTATCAAGATTAGCTTCAATACCGCGAATTGATACTAAATACCCTAAAAACTTTCCTGATGACACACCAAAGACACATTTCTTGGGGTTTAGCTTCATGTTATAAAGACGAATGATTGAAAAAGCTTCTTGAAGATTTGTGATGTGATTCTCTATGTCCCTTGTTTTGACCACCATATTGTCGACATAAACCTCCATACTCTTACCAAGTTGTTGTTCAAACATCTTATTAACCATTCTCTGGTATGTTGCCCTAGCATTCTTTAGACCAAATGGCATCCGTGTGTAACAAAAGGTTCCTTCCTCAGTGATAAAGGCTGTTTTTTCTTCATCTTAGGGTGCCATTTGAATCTGATGATAGCCTAAATATGCATCCATGAAACTCATAATCTCATAACCAGCCGTCGCATCTACTAATTGATCGATACTGGGAAGCGAAAAACAGCCTTTAGGGGTTGCTGTATTGACGTCCGTGAAATCTACACACATGCGAGGTTCTCCCCCTACCTTCTTAACCAACACTACGTTTGATAACCACGTAGGATAATCTATTTCCTGGACCCAATGGACCTTTTTGACGGAGTCGACTTGTTTTTTGATAATCATGTTCTTTTCTCGTGCAAACTTCCTTTTCTTTTGTTGTACTGGAGTCTTAGTATGATCAATGTTTAACTTATGTTGAATAACCTCAGGCTTATTCCTGGCATATCCTCTGGTTTCCATGCAAAGATATCTACATTTTCCTTAAGAAATGTAATTATAGAATTTCGTATCTTATTAGGAAGTGAAGCGTTGACCCTTAAGAATTTTGTTTCTTCTTTATCTCCTATGGGTATAAGTTCATAGTCATCTGACGAGGCTGTCAAGACTTGTTTAGGAACATTTGGACCATCTATCTTACTTTTTTGTGAGACGAGCTAAACTTTGGTTGCTATTGAGCTTCAACATTTTTCATAGTGGAGTGATAACAACTTCTAGCGCTTTCTTGTTCCCCTTTTATTTCTTTAATTCCCTCTTGAGTGGGATATTTCAACAGTTGATGATAAGTGGAAGGAACTGCTTTCATTTTGTGCAACCAACTTCGCCCTAGTATAACATTATAGGAAGTCGGAGTGTTGAGTACAACAAAATTAGTGAAAATGATGGAACCAATGACTGAGATCGTTCCTATTGACATGGTTGTGCTGCCATTGAATCCTACCAGTGGCATTTCTTTGCGAGTAATTTCATTGGGATCAATTCCCATGTCTAACAGTGTGGTGAGATACAACAGATCTGATGAGCTACCATTGTCTACCAGGACCCTTCTGACTTCACAATGAGCGATCTTAACAGTTATTAATAAGGGATCATAGTGAGGAGGTGGTGCTTCCCTTTCTTCAAAACTTATCGGATAAACAATGCTCGATTCTCTTACTGAATGAGTTGGTCTGTTCACCTCACGAACCTCCCTGGCATACCTTTTCCTTGAGTTATGTGAGAAATCGGACATGGTTGGACCTCCATGAATGGTGTGAATAATTCTCATATGAGTCGATTGTCCTTGTTTAGGGGGATTATTTCTGGTAGGGAGGTTATGTGTGAACTCTAAGGTGGAATTTTTTCGTTCTTTACTGGATCCTACCGCACCATCTTCTACCAATTCCCGCAACAGACCTTTAGATAAGAGTTGCTCAATCTCCCACTTCAGATGTTGACAATCATTTGTCTAATGTCCTGTGTCTTTATGAAAAGCACAGTATTTATTGGGGTTACGTTGAACAACCTTCATTTGAGCAGGCCAACGAACTTGTTGAGTTTTCTCCATGTGACGAACCGCTTCACTTACTGAAACACGAAGAGGTGGTCCTCTAAAAGGAGATAAAGATCTTCCCCAAGTTTGAGTATGTTGAGGTGAAGCATCATTGGGTCGGAATCTTAAAGAGTATGGTTTGATCCCTTGATATGGTCTCTTCACATTGAACTTTCTGTCAGACGAATGTTTTCCTCCATTTCCAACTTTTGTGGTCAATAATTTTGTTGAGGTCATTTCTCTTTCCACGTTCACAAACTTGTGAGCTTCATCATATACTGCTTCTAATGACCTCGGAGTGATTTTTGTTAATTTAATAAAAAGAGCGGAACTTCTTTTAATTCCCATTCGAAAAACCTCAATTGCCAAGGATTCAAGACAATCCATGATCTCAAGTTTTTCAATTTTAAAGCGTTTGAGATAGGCTTCGATAGTTTCTGATGGTTCTTGTACTATCGTGAAGAGGTGATGAGCTTCTTTTCTTATAGGCTTGTTGCTTGCGTAATTAGTGATGAATATCTTTACAAATTCTCCAAAGCATGTAACGCTCCTTGGAATCAAACCATTGAACCACTTCTGAGCAGAATCTTGGAAAGTAGATGCAAAAATTTTACACATCATTGCATCTTTTTTATCGATTGGAAGACAAACTGGTGCCATTATAGTTTTAAACTGCATGACGTGAAAGACTGAATCTTTGGTCCCTCTATAGGCTGGACACCGTGGAGAAGAGAATTTCTCAGGTGGCACCGTATGTTCAATATGATCAGAAAAATGAGAGACATTGAATTGATCACAAACTTTATCAATATCATACTGAGTTTGTCCAGTTCCCTGCTGCTTGATCCGCTCTACCATTTTCTTCAACCTTTCCTCCCATTCTTGGTCTGTTTGTGAATTTGGACGTGGAACACAAGGAATTATAGATAGGATAATTTCTTGAGGAATTGAAGCTTGGTGAGGAAGTTGATTCCACACTATGCGGGAGCTCTCAGCATCATGATGTAATTCTTGTTCCCATAGATCCAATCTAGGGTTACGAGTATTTGCTAAATGATTTCTTAACTCTCGGTTATCTTCTTGACTTTGTAAAAAGGCTCGCTGCAACTCCGACAATTGTTGTTGCAAAATTAACAGCAGGGTGTTATCTTCTTGATTAAGATGACCTGATGGCTCAGTAGAGCCAGACTGTTCTTTAGATAAAATATGGGTTGTCTAGTCATTAATGGTGCTAGGCTCCCTTGTACGACCTAAACTTTCGTTCAAAACATTAGGCATTTGGTCTAGCAATGGTAAATTGTTGGGGTGAAGTCCCGTCATGATGAGGTATGACTGATGAACTGACTTTCTCAAAGTGTGATCTAATTCTCTTAGTTATAAACTAATTTTAAGGTCTCAAACGAAAATAGCAAGAGCTAAAAAGCTTGAAACCCCACGGTAGGGCGCCAATTATTTTTAAGAATTTTCTCACATTAGAAATCACCATAATTGTATATATTGATTCAGAATAGAATATTAAAAGACAATAAACGTACATATATATAGACATTTAAAGGTTTACAGTCGTCCTTCTTTGATAGGTGTGAACTCTAACACTATGATATGTCAGTTGATTTGAAGGTTGTCTGTCAGAAGTCGCGTCAATGATTGTGACTAGCTATACATGTGAGAAGGTATTTTTATGGTAGGATGAGGTTCTACTTTGTACATATGACGTCATACAATATAGGTCGTATGAAACTTGATGACTTCGTAAATACGAGGTCATTTGGGGGCAACAGGTATGATAATTCAACTTATGCAACGAGGATGATGTTGGATCATTTCGTCTGCACAAGGTCTCTTGTTCTGATTGGACGCTTAACATCTACTTTGTACGTATGAGGTCATTTTGTTTTCCTCAGATTGATGACGTCAGGTATGCTATGGTAAGTTCATGTTCTTCGGAAAATGTAACACATTCCTTTACCAAAGATGCCTAATATTAGCTTACATTCTAACAATATTTATATTTTAAGTTATTAATATCAACTTCTGGGACTCTTAACATGATGATCTAATAAGTAATATATGCAAACAAAACGTATTTTTTTTGAAATAGTTTTAATTTGAACAAAATGTCCTTATATTTTATAATAAAGACATATTTATGCATATGTTGAAGATGATCGGATAATTTCAAAAACTCAAATACTTTAATTAACAATGCTCATTATATTCAATATATATATGTGTGCGTTTTTATTTAAAAAGTTTCTATAATAGTATTAAATCTATAATTTATTCAAAAACTTGCATGTAGTCTCGAATTTATCATGAAAATTAATTTAAAATACTATAACAATTAATTATTTATTTTAAACATTTGTAAAAATCAACAATAAAGAAATTTTAAGAAGTAAAACAATAGATGCATGCGCGCGCATACACACACAATATATATATATATATATATATATATATATATATATATATATATTTTTTTTTTTTTCTTCACCCATTTTGATTTACCTTGTGATGGCATTCTTGAAATTATTCAACTAAAAAATAAGGGGCAGTTAGATCGGGTGTGTACTTCTCGAATTTTCATCTCGTGAAAGACGGTTACATATAGAGAGTACTCATGACCAAGTCATATCGTACGTTTTTTCTTTTTCTTCAATATTATTTAGTTAATTAATTTAGTACCTTCTATAAATAGGAAGCAAAGAGATACAAGGTTTTGTAGTCTTTCTTACTTCCCTTTAAACTTATCTGTTTTTCTCTTTTAATTATTATTTCTTAAAATATATTTACATATATTTAATTTGATTATTACTTAGAGTGCTTAAATTAATATAATATTAATGTTGTTGACAGAAGATAGAGAGCACAGATGATGATGATATGCAAAATTAAATAATCAAGTCTCTCAAGATCGATCGATAGATCGCATCTCAGTCCTTTGTGCTCTCTATGCTTCTGTCATCACCTTCACGCTATACCTCTCGATCACTCTTCATCTCCTACTTGCTCAATCAATATTTATGATAATTTATAATGTTTATATTAATTATAATTACTATTTATTTATTGTTCAATTAGCTAGCTCTTTACCCTACAATTTATTTTTTTAATTTTTTATTTCAAACAATTAACAAAATAAGTATACACAGTTCGTTTAATTAATATGGTATGTTAAATTCAATGATTAACTTGTTTCTTCCTAATAAGAGAAGGCTTAATTTGCAGCTAAATTTCACCTGACAAATATTCAAGTGCTTGGTCTATATAAGTTCGTCTGAGAAACAACAATTTCTTCAGGTGAAGTATTAATTAATTGTATTGCAATTAATATATCAGTAATATATAGATCTAAAAGGCTTACTTTTTCGTGCCTCTCTACCTATATGTTATTTATTTATTTATTTTATTATTATTTTTCCGCTAATTCTATATATATAAGAATCTCATGTTTTTATCCCATCATGTCTGAATTATTGAGATTAATTGTTCCTTATAAATTATAGCGGTTAAGATTCACGCGATTGTCAAATATATATATATATATATATAATTTCATGTGTTTGTTGTTTCTCGATCTTGATGATATTTCTTATTAATTGTTAACTTTTTTTTTTTTGGGGGTTGAAAGATAAGAATATTATTGAAACAGGAAAACACTACAAACACCCCCCAGTATATAATGCTGAGGCAATAAGATTTCTTATTCTAACTTTGATTTGTTATATGTTCACAAAACTAACTTCTAACTACTATTTCCTATAATTTGCCTCCTTTCAGAGATCTTTTTTATAAGGAAATTATCTTATTTGTTAGATGAACTAATTTTTCAATATAAACAAGTAATTGGTTTATTCTGTACAATATTTGACTTAAGAGGTGACTAAAAGCAAATATTATTGATCATTCTTTAATAGCTTAAGTTGTTTGAGATTGTAGATTTCTCAACAACTTTTAATATTGTAGATTGTTTGAGATTGTAGATTTCTCAACAACTTTTAATATGCATGATATATATCAAAGTTAGATGTCTTGTGTTCAAACCCATTAACCCTAATTAGTTTGATATGCAATGTGTATGGAGTTAATACTTGTAAGAAATAATAAATATATAAAAGTATTGATGGTCATTCTCAATATAAATGCCTTCCAATTGTTTCAACAAGAACAAAGGCAACACACAGTTCATTTTTTATCATGTCTTTCAATACCATATGTTTGAAGATTTTCACATCCTGGGACACATTGGCAATTTATGTCGCCCTTACTCGACTTTAGACATATTGCCACTACAACATTGCCCAATATTTGGACGAAGATGTGATTTATTTGAAAATAGTCTTTTAAAATAAATCTCATTATTCACTGTCTCTCGCTTTGTGCCATAAAGAAAAACCAAATATGGCATTCCCTTTGACTTCAAGGAATAAGTTTTACTATAATAAGACCTAATTTAGTTAATAAAATCATAAAAAAATAGCATTAAATGATTGTTTATGTAATTGACTTATATACATTTTTCCATGTTTATATCCAATTATACAACTTTACAATAGTTGAACAATTTGAGGTTTGTTGTTGTTGTTGTCATAAGTGAAATGGTTTGTTTTGTATAATTTTTGTTTTGAGAAATAATGCCTGGTTATAGCTTCATACTACTTCATTGAAGGGCGTTACAAAAGCTTGGCTTAAACTCACAATCATTTAAATATGTAATATTTTTATTTACCACCTATATTTGGGCTTGGGGTTTTTTATGTTCAAACTTAAGGTTTTAAATTTATTATTGTTTGGTATTAGTTTTATTCTCAGTTGGAAATACGTTCCACTTTTTATCCTAATTTTATAGCTTGAACAAAAGAAGTGTTCAAATTTTGTTTTATGTTTTCATATTTTTTTTAAAAAAATTCATTATTAAATTTTAATCCTACTCTAACATATCATTTTCACAAAGACCACGTACAATCCCACATATTTTTTTTTATTGTTGTTCACCATAAAATAAATTAAAATTAAAATTATAAAATAAAATAAGTTTTAAATAGAAAAATAAAAGCAAAACACAATTTACCAAATGAGTTTTTAATTTTCATTATTTAATAATGTAGTAAACATAACTCGTTACCTAATGAGTTTTAATTTTTTTTTTTTTGGAAATATGAATTAGAAAATGAAAAACTTGTTAAAAAAGAAAGAAAAAAAAAACATGAATATAAAACTTGTTTGAAAATGAGCCTTGATTGTACATGTTCTATTGGACATCCAAACAAAAATGGAATACATGGAGAACGACATACAATATGTTATATACAAATTTTCTAACAAAACATAACAAATGTCAAATATGAATAAAAATATTTCGCATTCATAATACCCATCATTTTAAGGAATTGTCGACAATGTTGACAATTCGGCGTCATTATTGATATATGATATTCATTTTGTCCAACAAAAAGGACGAGAAATTTAGAGACTTTTGCGATGTTGTTGAGAAAATGCTTTTTTTTATAGACAAAATATTATGGGTACTATAGATATTTTAATGACATTGTCGATAACATATGGACAAAATATTGTAGATACTAACAATATTTTATTGATATTAACTATAACATATAGACAAAATATTGTAGATATTAACAATATTTTATTGATATTAACTATAACATATGGACAAAATATTGTGAATAATATAAATATTGTAATAATATTGTCGATAAATATAAATAAAATATGGCTAGATGTTGTTTGTTATTAAATTTATTTGTTTTTATTTTTAAAATAATTTACGGGCTACTAAATCTATTTATTAATATAATACATAATATTTGTATATTCGACCAAATTATTATTTCTTTCAACTCGATACAATATTTTTATTTGTTTTTATATGTACTTTTTGTTTTTATCTCATCATTAGACTTACTTTATTAGTATTACCTATAATTTTTATTTTTATGGGCTAAACTCCTTGCAAGGTCCACAAATTTACAACTTAGTTCACTTAAATCCCAAACTTATTACAGTTTCATCCCCCAAATTTTTTGATACTTAAAGCTCAATTTTTATTAACATAATGTAATTAGCTTAGAGCTAACTAATCTTCGTCCACATAGGATAAGTTACGCACATAACTTGTAAAATATGTTAATTCAAAAACACTTGAGATTTTAGTGGGTAACTTACCTAAATGAAACATGTTACATAACGTAAGTTTGGAGACCTCATAAAGTGTTTAGTCTTTTATTTTTATTTTTTTGTTATAATTTAAAGAAAAATTACTAAAAATAACATTCTTAAAATTAATAATAACAAGAATAGTATCTTAAAAATATTGAACGAAGTCTTATTGGACGACATTCAACATTGAATAGATCTAAATTACTGCAATTTAATTTAAATGACGTTCAAAGAAAAATGATGTAACATTTATTTTTTTAATTGAAAAAATATATAATTTGAACACAAATGCTATTTTTGCTATTACAAATTTTGAGGTGCTATTTTTATTATTTTTTATAATTCAAATTGTTATATCATGCTTCCGCGTGCAACAATGAAGAGAATATCTTGATAGGTGGGTAAAAAATTTGTACAATCTAAAATTGTATGTAAAGTCACTAAAAATATATGATATAATATAGTAGTTTTAAGATTTATTATTATTGATAGTAGTTGCAGTTTTTATAAATTGCCTTATTACACTCTAACTATAAATCAAACCAAAAGTACTAATTTCTCGACCTGAAGTTCCACTTGAAGAAATATAGACCACAGTAGTACTGTGGCTTAATCTTTTACTGGTACATGAATAATTCATAATTGTATGGAATGACAAATTTACCAGTTTACAAAGATCAATGCTACTACCTTAAGCTCGTTACTAGAGAAGAAAATCACTATATTGTTGCCTACGGCAAAGTAATAACTAATAGATGCTAACTACAAGTTCCTACAAAAGAGAATATTTTTTTACTTTAGCCTGTAATAATTCTTATAGTACATGTATTTATTTATTTATTTTTATTAATTAATGTAGCAATACTACACTGTAGAGTTATGTATTTTATACTAGGAGTAGACTAGCTATCATCATATTAGCAATTCATTAGCTATGCAAACTGAATGTAACTAATAGACTTATAGCTCATAGTTTATATATACTATGTAACAACTTACAGTTTAATAATATTTAAGATATTTTCACAATTATTCTATGGTATTAGAGCTTAGGCTATACTAGAGTTTCTTGCTTTGTTCTTGATCTTGCCAAACAAGACTCTCTAACAATGGCGATTGGGAATCATTGATCAGCTTCTTCTGCTCCTACTCAATCTCAGGCAGAGGTTACACAGTCTTTGATCACTTATGCAATTGTTTATCCTCTTGCAGGATTTTCTTTTGCTATCAAGTTAGATTGCACAAACTTCTTGATTTGGCACAAATAGCTTCTTGCAATCATAACTGCCTTTGGCCTTGCGAAGTATATTGATGCTTCGATTCCTACTCTTATACCTTGCTTGCCTAGGACTAGCACACTAAATCCAAACTTTGAAGTGTGGACTGGTATGAATGGCATGATCAAATCTTGGATTTATGGCTCAATAAGTACGAGTGTTTTTTCACACCTTCCTAGAACTAGCACTGCTAAAATATATGTGGACTGCTCTTGAGAAGATATTTCTAGGCTCCTCACTCTAATACTTCAACTTCTGGATTTGAGAATTTAACTTCAAATTATTCAAAAAGGAAATTTGTTAATGGATGACTATCGGTTGTAGGTTAAGAAAATTTCTGATCACCTTGTTGCTATTGGTGAGCCTATTGCAAATAAGGATTTAATTCTATGTTTTGTGTAAGGTTTGGATGCTAAGTACAACTTATTCATTTCTTCACTGTCTTTCCATGGTGTCACACTATCTTTTGATGAGTTGCATAATCTGTTGTTAGGCAATGAGCATATACTTGATCACCAAGCTAATCAACTGGAATTATCTAATGTCTTCCAATCAAATCGTACTTTTAAGGCATCCTTTTCCTATAAAGGTCAATCCTTTTCACACTTTCAGAAACTTGGTGCCAATAAACCCTAAAATCTTCAGGATTTCTTGCAAAAGAATGAGATTTCTCATTCTCGAGTTAAGCCATCAAGTAACTCAGGCAAAGGCTATGCAGATCCTACTAAGAACAATAAGCCTTCCTTTGGAGGAGTACCTATCAGATTGTAGGTGTGTGGTAAATAAGGGCATTGTGCACAAAAGTATTTTCAATTAAGAGATCTACTTCTTTGCAAAGGAGGCTCTCCAAGTGCTTTTGTCGGCAAATTCTGGTGGCTCCTCTTATGAGGGTTCTCATTGGCTGCTTGACCATCTTATTGGTGATTTGTCAACTTTATAGAATGATCATCCTTACACAGGGTTAGAGACTGTAATAGTAGATAATAGTGCTTCTTTACCTTTTCAAAGTGTAGGTTATTGTGTGATGCATATTAATGACAATGTCCTTCATTTGAACAAAATGTTGCACACACCACAAGTCTCATCTAATCTTTTATCAGTTCATCGTCTATGTATTGATAATCACTTGAGCATAAAAATCCTTGTTAATTCCTTTTCTATAAAAAAGGTTCAAACGAGGAAGATTGTGGCTTAAGGGATAGTAAATGGATTCTACATTCTCAAAGCATCATGCACTTCTTCTTCTATTCATGTCTCTCACTCTTCTTCTGCAATACCTAGAGCTTACACAAGTGTCACTAACTGTGACTTATGGCATTCCAGGCTTGCTCATCCTTCACTTAAGACTCTGCAGTTGTTAGCAAAGACTAATTGCTTGCCTCTTATAGAAATTAAACATCCTACTTTTTGTTCTATTTGTCCTCTTGCCAAAGGACATAAATTTCCTTTTGTTTCTAATCATAAGAAGGCTATTAAGCCATTTGATTTCATGCGTATGGATGTTTGGACATCACTTGTAATTGCCACTACTGGAGCAAAGTACTTTCTTCTTATAGTAAATGATTGTACTCGTTTTATGTAGATTTTCCTCCTAAATATTAAGATCAAGTGCATCCTATTTTTGTTTCAGTCATGAACATGATTGAAAGAGTATTTTCTACTAAACTTAAATCCATCCAAACTAATGGTGAGGATGAATTTAAGTTTTTAGATACTCACTTAGGTCATCTAGGGATGGTTCATCGTGTAACCTGTTTTTACACCTTAGAACAAAATGGTGTAGTTGAATCAAGAAATAGACGTGTAGTGGATAAAGGTCTAACTCTTTTGCTGCAAGCTGGGTTGTCTAGTGCTTATTGGGTGCATGCCTTTTGGGATGTCATATTCACAAGGAATAGACTACCCTTTAATGTTTTACAGGATCAATTTCCCTATTATCTACTCTATAATAAGATGCCAGATTATACATTTTTAAAGTGTTTTGATTGTGAGTGTTTTCCTTGTGACAAGTCTACTAACAAACACAAGCTCATGTCTAGGTCTATAGCTTGTCCTTTCTTAGGTATGCTCTTAGTTAGAGAGGATACATTTGCTATGACCCTACAACAAGGAAACTTCATACTAGCAAGCATGTACTTTTCAATGAGAAGACATTCCCTTTTAAACACTCCACTTCACTGTCTACTTCTGTTCCAACTGCTTCTGACTTATCTCTACTTTTTTTTGTCTATTATCCTTCTTATCTCCTAATGTTTATTCTCTACCTAATGTTTCATCACTTGATCACACAAGTACTAATGTCTTTCTTCTTTTTTTTTTTTCCATTTTTCTCATCGACCTGGGTCCTTTCCTTCTCATGAGTCTCTTGTTCTTGCACATAGTGCTTGTTCCCAGTCATCACCTATGGTTCATTCTAAGTCTCAACCTTCTCCTTCTACACTATCTCCCTCTCCTGTTAACATACACTTGAGGAGCCAGAGTAAGTTGAACCAGAGGCATGCAAAATGGATGAATTCATTGAATCGTTTCCTTATATTATTCAATATAAGAGAGGTGAGGAAAATATAGTAGCTGATGCTTTATCGCAAAAGGACACTCTACTTTCTGTTTTGAATGCTAGGTTACTAGGATTTGAATACATTAAGGAAATATATGTTAATGATGATGATTTTTCTTTGTTTATAATGCATGCAATAAAACTGCTTTTGGTAAGTTTTACAAAATGAATGAGTATTTATTTAAAGAAAATCAATTGTGTATACCCAACTGTTCTATACGTGAGTTGTTAGTTAAGGAAGCTCATGGGGGAGGATTAATGGGGCATTTTGGAATTAAAAAGACTTTAGACACTTTGCGTGAACATTTTTATTGGCCAAAACTTAGGTTGGATGTAGAACGAATTTGTTTAAGATGCATCACTTGTAAACAGGCCAAGTCTAAAGTTCTATCCCAAGGACTGTATACTCCGCTACCAGTACCTAATTCATCTTGGGTGGACATTTCCATGGATTTTATCTAAGGATTGCTTAGGTCGAAAAAAGGTAGGGACTCAATTTTTGTGGTTGTGGATAGGTTTTAAAAAATGGCGCACTTCATTGCATGTCACAAAACCAATGATGTAACAAATGTAGCAGATTTGTTTTTCAAAGAAATTGTACGGCTTCATAGAGTTCCAAAAAGTATAATTTCTAATAGGGATGTTAAATTCCTAAGTTACTTTTGGAAAACTTTATGGACTAAGTTAGGGACTAAACTTTTGTTTTCTACTACTTGTCATCCCCAAACTAATGGCCAAACTGAAATGGTCAATCAGACTTTGTCTACTTTGTTATGAACAGTCATCCAAAAGAATTTGAAAAACTAGGAAGATTGTTTGCCTTTTGTTGAATTTGTTTATAATAAGAGTGTGCATTCAACCACTGATCATACACCTTTTGAAATTGTTTATGATTTTAACCCATTTGCTCCTATGAATTTATTGTCTTTACTTGTTTCAGTAAGAACTAATTTAGATGGTGCCAATAAGGCTGAGATGGTAAAGAAATTGCATGAAAACATTTACGAACGTATTGAGAAAAAGAACGAAGAATTTGCGTTCAAGGCTAACAAAGGGCAACGTAGGGTCATTTTTGAACCCAGTGATTGGGTTTGGGTACACATGAGGAAAGAAATATTTCCTGAAAAGTGAAGGTCCAAGCTACAACCTAAAGGAGATGGGCCGTTCCAAGTGCTCGAACGAATCAACGACAATGCCTACAAACTAGACCTTTCAAGTGAGTATAATATTAGCGAATCTTTTATTGTTTTTTATCTTTCTCCTTTTGATTATTCAGGTGACGATTTGAGGTCGAATCCTTTTAAAGAAGGAGAGAATGATACGAATAATTTGCCGCTACAACCTTTACGAATCCCAAACGGGCCAAGCACAAGATCGAAAGCTAAACAACTCAAGGAAGGTTTGAATGGGTTTATTCAAGAGTTGGTACAAGACTAAGGGATGAAGAAAAGTGTTCACAAATCTTGGAAGAAGCCAATCATTGAAATGAAGGCAGAATTATCAGAAGGAGCTTTACGCCACGGCATGAATTTATAGTCGCTGCGGCGAGCAACGTTCTGTTTTGGCTAGGGATTTTTCCAAGCATGCTCGTTGCGGCATGTATTATGGGCATCGTGGCACAAGACTTTCTGTTTGGCTGGGATTGCTGGACAGACATGCACGCCCGTGTGGGCAGACGTGCACTCAAATGTGGATGAACGTACACCCCGCGGCATGGTTTTGGAGCACCGCAGCACAAGTCTCTAGGGTTGGATGTGTTGATTCTCTACCGCGGCTTGCCTACTTTAAGTGTAATTCGAACCTTCCTCGTCGCGGTACAATTAATTTTCCCACTGTAGCACAGTTAGATATTTGTAATTTTGGACCATTGGATCAAAATCAATGGCTATGATCTTTTCCCATTTTAGGTTTTTGTTTGTATGCTATAAAAGGACAAAGTGTGGTAGCTGAAATGTAACTTTTTGTCATAAATGATATTTTGATTCACAAATCAAATTTGAGAGCTCAAAAGCTCCATGTTCATTGTCCAACCAAACTTATCAAAGGATTTGCAAACCTCTGTGGCATTTCTTCTCATCTTATATCATGGTGCGTAATATCCATGTACTAATGTGAGTATTTGTTACCAAAAATTTGAACTTGTGCTTAGAAATTGCATGCTAATTTTGTGTTGGGTCTTAGACCGAATTTTCTTGTGGTTCTCAAACCATTGTCGTTTGTGGGTCGTAGGAATCGTATTCTCGGGTTCGCATCACATCTACTAGGACAACTATCTTGTTGGTCTATGTAGATGATATTGTGCTTAGTAGGAGTGACTCTACCTATCTAAAAGAGTTAATCTCTGTACTCAACTCAAAGTTTGCATTGAAGGATTTGGATGACTTGAGTTTCTTCTTGGTATTGGAGGTTTATAGGTCTAATGGTGGTGTACTCTTGTCTTAGCACAAGTATATACAAGGGATGTTGAACACAACTAGTTTACAGTCCTCAAAACCTCTCAAGGCACCCATGGTGTCTAGCTCTATCTTATCCAAGCATAGTGGTACTTTACTTCCAAATCCCACCCTATATAGAAGACTCACTAGAGCCTTATAATGTTGTGTCATAACCAGACCTGAGATAGCCTATTTAGTCAACAAGTTGTGCCAATTCTTGCACTCTCCTATTGAGGATCATTTAAAGACTCCTAAAAGGGTTCTAAGGTACCTAAAGGGTACAACCTCTCATGGTGTGTTGTTATAGAAGTTAGATATGTTGGAGATAGTAAGGTTTTTTTACTCTGATTAGGCTTGCTGCCCAAATGATCAACATAGTACAGGAGGTTTTTGCATCTACTTTGGTGAAAGTTTGGTTTCACGGAGTTCAAGGAAACAAAAAACTGTGGCAAGAAGGTCCAAAGAAGCTTACAAGGCTTTGCCTCTACATCCACTGAAAGGCTTTGCCTCTAGCATCCACTGAGGGGCTTTGTTTGCAGTCTCTTCTTCACAAGCAACATGTAACTCTCCAACATAAGCCCATACTTTTCTGGGACAATATTAGCACCAAGTGTTTGGCATCTAATCCCATCATGCATGCAAGAATGAAGTATTCTGAATTAGACTTTCATTTCCTAAGGGATCTTGTGGTTAAAGAAAATTTGGATATCAGATACACACCCTCTAAAGATCAGCTAGCAAACGTACCGACCATGCCTTCGCTTGAACAGCGCTTTGCTTCTCTTAAGACAAAACTTATGGTGCTTTCACCTCCATAAGTTTACGGGGGATACTAATATACGTGTAGTACACTACATTATAGAGTTATGTATTTTATACTACTAGTTATCATTATGTTAGCAATTCAGTTAGCTATGCAAACTGATTGTAACTACTAGACTTAAATAAATAAGCTAAAATGCTAAAAAACACAGCTAATGTACCTAAATAATTCAATTGCATTAGCTAGTGTACCAGTGTAGCTACTCACTATTATAGTTAATAATCTAAATAACTATTTAAATATTTAATTACTCATTCTACAATTTTATAATTAATTCATCAACTTTTTAATCAAAATAAACATCACAAGTATTAATAGACAAATAGGAAAAAAGTTTAAAATATAATAAATAATTTATTTTTATTTTAATGAAGTTTAATAAAAAGTATGAATAATTATGATATAGTTCTCAAAATTTGTTAATTTTTGTACGATTTTCGTCCATAATAACAATATCATCAAAATTTTCCTAAAACTAAAGTAAACATTTCCTTCGAAACCCACATTGATAATTTCTTTTTATTTTTCTCCGTTGTGAATTATAACTATTATTTAAAGTGGATAATAATTTACCTCCATATCAGTGCAAGTGTCAATAATTGTCCTTCTACGTTGTATGTCATACGTAATCTGTTATCCTGTTGTGTTTAGGAAACTGAAACTCTCTTGTGTGAACACAAAGGCAGAATAATTTCTCGAAAAATGGTTGATTCTGTTAAATTCCAAAAAACCCCACGAATAAAAACCAGAAAAATGCTTACTTTTGCCTTTACATCTGTTTCAGGTGGATTTGCTACCTCTATCATACAACAATAAGATATACTCGAACACACTGAATATACGTATTATGTTATGAATTCGACATCTGATATCCCTATAACATTTTCATACAAAAGAAATTCATATCATTTCAAGAATGTAACCTAAAACTTCTTAGAGAATTGAGAAAAGTAAGTTCTAGATCAAAATGATACTTGGGAAAGAAAAAAAAAAATAAAAGACGTTTACGCTAAACCCTAAGATAGTGAATTTGTTGATGAATGCCTACTGTTTAGAAGAGAGTTTTAGTGGATATGAGACGAGTTCTGATCTGTTAATTGTATCTAATGCGCTTTTCGTTGGACGTTGATACGCTTACTAAGGAAAGAATGTGCTGCACAATCTCAGCAGAAGCGTGAGGCTTTGCAGCTTTCAGAGCCCTCTCAGACATTTCTGCCATTTTACTCTCATCCCCTGAGAAAGATGAATAATCAAAGGATGTGTAAGCCATACTTGACAATAATGTGCAAATTCAGTTGCATCTCGCACATTTACTTGCAAAATACAACAGTGGTAAAAAAGATTAATCTCCACAGAGAAACAAAATCCCAGTTAGAAAGATTCAACGGTCAATTTCTAGGCTAAACTTCTTTTTAAAGTGCCCCAAACTAATAACATGGTTCACTTAGGTCCCTGAATTTACAAAAGTTACACTTTGATCCCAAACTGTTTGAGTGGCTAAACAGGTCCTAAATTCAAGTTTGGGGACTTTAGTGTGAGTAATTTTATTTCACTTAGGTCCAAAAACTTGCAAGTATGGCAAGCCAAGTGTGATAAGGACGTAAATGTAAACCACTCAACAAGGTTGGGGGACTAAAGTGGAACTTTTCTTTTGTTTAGGGACCTAAGTGAACCACTTTCTTACACAGTATCATCTAATGCATCCACAGAGCCATATTTAAGTGCTGATACAGTTAGGTAAATGTAGAAAAGCTACCACCAAGTAATATGTATACCATGAGTTTCTTACATCCTAGTTCTCGTAAATAGACAACAAGGAGAAGCAAGGATTCCCAGTCAAAGATAAGTATCATTCTTGTATGAAAGCCAGGGACACAAGTAAGCGGAAAGCCTCCAACTCCAACCCACTCTCTCTGTAAGAGTATCAACTGAACCCTAGATTTTAACACTTATGGCATGTTTACTTTTCAGGAAAGGAATGCCAATGAGAAGCAAGGATTCCAGTCAAACAACGTAAGAAAATCCAAGAAAGGCAAAAATTGATATGTATATTATTCAAACTCAATCAATGCATTATAATCCACAAATGGCAACAAAAATGAGAACTTAAAAAAAATTGAGCAGAAGAGCAAGTCTTAACTAATACCCAAATATCGCTCACATCTTGGAAGACGAAATAATCCAATGTATCTAACAACTCATGATGAAAGAAAGCACACAAATATGAAGGTCAACAATGTAATCAATCAGCAAGCAATGGAAAGAGGATTTATGCCTGCCTGTAATCATGTCACTTCATAATTGGTAATTCAATAAAATAAAATAAAAACAACTTAGCCAAATGTTAAGGACCACAAGGTAAACAGTAGAGAAACATATCCGGATAATCAAAACATATCAATAGAAAATTACCCAGATAATCAAAACAGGGCACTCCAACTTTAGAGATTCTAAAAGAACCCAAAATAGCTGCCGAAAAAAATACCCAAATGAAAAATCCATAACACTGCTGAAACGAAAACCCAGTATAATAGGTCGATAGATCCCATGGAAAAGACAAGAAATTGCATTTGACCATGCCGTATTTAGATTAAGAGATGAAAGTAGGAAACTCGAGATATTCAAATTAGTGATGGTCTAAGAAAATTAAAAAAAAAAAAAAACTCCATCAATCAAAGAAATATGATGCCTCTTCCAGATCCATGAATCACCAAAGACCCAAAATAAGAAAAATAAGCCAAATACAAAGCTGAGAAGAAAGAAATGATCGAAAATATATTTACTAAGAAAAATTTAGACCCACGGCCAAAGAAAGGCAGAACAGTAGTAGTAAGCCAGAGGTTGGGACAAACGGCTGCAGGAAATTACAAAGAGGTTTGGGTTGACAACCGGCGGTGCTGAGGGTTAAGCACAACGCGGCTACATGGAGAACAGAGGCAGACAACATCATCGAAAGGGCTGGTGGTAGTGCAGGCCAATCAAATGGTTTTGTCTTCTTTCCCAGCCGAGCGATACATCAGTTCTACCTCCGAGAAAAGTTCTGAACCACGGAACTTGGAAGCTTCCCATCTTGAGATACAGAACTAAGCGACCCACTCATTGATAAAGCCCCCTCAATTTTTAGTTGGAATCAGAAAAAATAAGAGTGAAGGCTTTCTGGTCTGAAGGTAGTCTGGGTTGATGGCTGAGAAGTCAGCAAGAAAGAAAATAAGGAGATAAAAATGGGAGAGCGGTGAACAAGAAAGGAGAGAAATATGGGCGGGAAAGATAATAAGGAGAGAGAAATTGTAGGCCTGACGAATGAGAAAGGGAGAATTAATAGATAATGAGGATAAAAGCCGCTATGAATTTTTTTTATTTTTAATTGGGGTTAAAACACATCTTACTGTATCCTATATAAAAACTAAACCGTTAACATGGCGGGAATGAAAAAGATGACCCATCAACAATCATATGCTAATCCCGTATCAACAAATTAAGAATATGAACACATTAAACTTTTGTGAACCTTAGTTAAACAATGGGACATCTAGCGTCCCACTTAGAAGAAAAGTTTAAGTATGCTTTTTGAAAAACAAAGGGACTTGGAAGGGGCTCAGACCCAATCTAAAACTGTATGGATGGAGTATTGATACAGGAGGCCACACAGACATACCACATGTGAACAATAACACAACAAAATTTAAACAATCATGTGTCATTTCACTCACTTGATCTATTGATACTTAATGGAGAAAAGGTAAAGAAATTTCAAAAGAATATGAAAGGAAGGATGGAGTTGAGAGAAACTCAAAAGAAAGGAGAGAATATAGGAAGATGGAAATAAAAAAAGAGAAAAAAAAAAGAGAGGGTGTTATTCTAACTATTTATTAAACTGAAATTGGCTTCAAGCTTTTAAAATTCTACTCATTTAAATTTGGAAGAATAATTTAAATTAAAAAAAAAAAAAAAAAGTCCATTATAACCAGACTAATCCTAGTCTTGATCACCTCATACTAGGAAACTTTCAACCAAAACCTAGGAAAATATAATTTAACATAAAACACTCCTAAATCAATGAAGCTCATTGCTCCTCAAATCCTCCCTTTCCTTCAAATTATCTCTCTACAGACATGTGGGCATCAAATAAAGTTATTTTCTTTCTCTCCATCACATCTTTACAGTTGATAGAAAGACCTCCATAGCAATTTTTTCTGTAGAAAACCCCTTATCACAGATTCACTTTGAATGCATTTCAATTCAACTGAGAGTAGTCAGCCTACCAGGGCGTGTACAAATTAGTTACTAACTTACTATATTTGGAAAAATAACAGAACAATTACAAGGACAAGATCCACCAAATCAAGAATACATATCATGATGCAACTAAATACATATAATCTTTGAGATTATATCTTGACATTAAATGATAACTTTATCTTACAGTGTGAGTGTTTCATGGAACAAAGTGAAAACAGAAGTTAAAGATGGATGGTAGCATTCAATTTGTATGTGTAACTAAGGGCAGGTAAACCATATATGAACATGGTGAAGTTAATTAATACATCAAAAAATGTTTGGTGAACATACTTTAATGTTATTTACATCAATGCATAATTAAGGCACGCCTAATTTGCAAACCAAACAATTGAGAGAAATGTAAGAGACAATTTGAACGTACCTAAAATCTCTTCAATTGCATTTCTAAGGGTAGTTGAATCAAGTTCATCTTCAGTTATAACCCTTGCATCAGCTAAATCTGCCATTAAAGAAGCATTTTTGAACTGATGTCCTTCAGCAACATTTGGAGAAGGTATCTACAAGGTTAAAAGTGGAAATCAGTTTTTTTTTGCCAACAAGCTATACAAAATACCTTGTGATGCACAATGAGAAAATATGTGATATAAGACAGACAGGTAGCTCCTTAACTTAGAATGAATGGTGAATACAAGTTAATGACGGTAATTAAATTGAGTGTTTAACCAAATTAATTAGACTAAAAAGAAATAGAAACGACCAGGATAGAAGGCTTCCCAGTGGCCAAGATCTCATAGCAAGTCATTGCACCAGCTCTAGAAACAATAATATCTGCAGCTGCATACGCCAAATCCATAGAATGCATGAACCTTCATGGTATAGCACAATGTCAGCATCAAAAAATACTAAAGTAGACATGCAGTCTCAATGGATATATACTGGGGATTATATCATTGACCATCTCTGAAGTCAGAGGTTTAAGTTTTGACAAACAGGTAGGCTTGAATTCACTAAATTTTAAAGCTTAAAGGTCTGTAAGTAAAACCCATATTTTCATGACATGATACAAAAGCATTTTGCGAAAACGTTTATAATACTTGTAACCACAAAAATAACACCCCTTATGTCTAATTAATATACTTTTACAACAAAGAGAAAACCTGATGAATATTATTTTGAACCTATTATTTGTTAGTTTTTAAGTACTTATTTCGTGATTAATTTAGGTATTACTTTGATTTGGAGGGTATTTTCATGTTTTGTAGGTTTAAGCAAGTGTGAGATGAATAGTAGAGTTAAGTGTTCAAAAAGAGCTAAAGAATATAAGCCTTACATTGTATTCCATTTACGATATAAAGGAGGGTGAACTAGAGCAAAAGAACGTAAACCTTACGTTAGGAATCAACAATTCTGTAAGGAATCCTTACAGGGAATGGATAACGAGTTGTGTTGCGGCATAAGTAATTGAGCGCTGCGGCGTGGAGGTTCTGGTTTTGCTGTGCAGTCCAGAATTTCAATGCACGCCGCAGTAGGAAAAAACGCGCGTAGCGGCAAAAGACCCTAGGACGGTCCAAGATTCAATGCACGTCGTGGTAGAAGAAAACACGTGCCGCGACCGCGTACCCAAATTCTACTTATAAGCCAACTAGCACACACACTCTTAACCTATAAATACAACACAAAAACCCTCCCTAATATCCTTGTGTGAACAGTAGCCAATTTTCATCACCCACAATTATTCTCCATTTTCTATAGAGAGACCTTCATTGAAGCTCCTTCAAGAACTAAATTGGAAGAGGTATCTTATTGTTTGTAATTTATTTTCTCTCTTGAATTTTAATAATGCTATTTGTAATAAAAAATATTAATTTATATTTTATTATGAGTAGCTGTGGAAATCCCAAACATTTCGAAATTTGAGATAGTCTCAAATCATCAGCTAGTTGTAAATTAAAATTAGTTTAGATATTATAATTATGTTTGATTCTCTTTGTGTATTATATATAGCTTAGTCGTGTAAGTCATTATTTAACTTTTGGATAGAAATAAAAACAAAAGATTATTATTTCATTTCATATGATATCAGAGCATAGATTCTCTGCCAATGGAAAACACGAGTAAAGTTTATCCTTCTGATCGAGCCAACAAGGCGACAGAAGAGATGACTAATTCAAATTTTGGTGGAATAGATAATTCCACACTTCACCTCACCATCCAAAAATTAGATGGAACCAATTACAGGCAATGGGCTCAATCGATCAGACTCATAATTGAAAGCAAAGGTAAAATTGGTTACCTCATCAATGACGTAAAGAAACCAAAAAATCCAACCAACCTCCCAAAATGGAATTCGGAGAAAGCGATGGTCATCTTTTGGCTCGTTCACTCCCTGAAGCCATCAATAGGAAAAACCTATTTGTTTCTTCCAACGGCTAGAGAAGTGTGGTCAGCCGTCAAAGAAACCTACTCAAATTATGGAAATCATTCTCGAGTTTCTGAAATTAAAACTCAACTTTGCGAGTTGAAACAAAGGAGCCTCTCGGTCACCGAATATTATATGGCCATGGTGGCTCTTTGGCAGGAACTAGATATGCTCAGTGATGAGTAATGGAAATGTCCCGAAGATTGTGTAAGGTATAAAACAAAGGTAGAGGATGAAAGGGTGTTTGAGTTCCTAGCCAACCTGAACAGAAATCTTGATGATGTGCATGGGAGAATTCTGGGCCGACAACCTTTACCGTCGATAAGAGAAGTCTTCTCGATAGTGCACCGAGAATATCAGCGGCGACTGGTGATGCTCGAAGGAGGTGGCAGCGCTAGCTCTAGGGTTACTGAAAATGGAATTCGGAGAAAGCGATGGTCATCTTTTGGCTCGTTCACTCCCTGAAGCCATCAATAGGAAAAACCTATTTGTTTCTTCCAACGGCTAGAGAAGTGTGGTCAGCCGTCAAAGAAACCTACTCAAATTATGGAAATCATTCTCGAGTTTCTGAAATTAAAACTCAACTTTGCGAGTTGAAACAAAGGAGCCTCTCGGTCACCGAATATTATATGGCCATGGTGGCTCTTTGGCAGGAACTAGATATGCTCAGTGATGAGTAATGGAAATGTCCCGAAGATTGTGTAAGGTATAAAACAAAGGTAGAGGATGAAAGGGTGTTTGAGTTCCTAGCCAACCTGAACAGAAATCTTGATGATGTGCATGGGAGAATTCTGGGCCGACAACCTTTACCGTCGATAAGAGAAGTCTTCTCGATAGTGCACCGAGAATATCAGCGGCGACTGGTGATGCTCGAAGGAGGTGGCAGCGCTAGCTCTAGGGTTACTGAAATTGGGGGTGGTTCTACGCCTCTCGGGTCTGAGGGAGTCTTTGGACTTATGGCTCACAGGAATGGATCATTGAGCCGTAGGCTGGGCTTCAATGAAAATCAACCAATGGGCTGAAATGGACTGGGCTCCAACGAGTGGCAATCCGTGGGCCAAATTAGTTTTTTCACTCCTGGACAGCTTGGGCCAGTTACAGAAAATGGGCCACATGGGCTTTTATCTCGTGGGCTACAAAATAATCCAGTGCAAGCCCAACAAAAAGGACGGCCCTGGTGTGAGCATTGTTGTAAAAATGGCCATACAAAGGATATGTGCTGGGAGTTACATGGTAATCGATTGGGTTGAAAACCATGACAGAATTTTAAGAATCGAGGATATCAGGCCTCTACAGAACAAAAAACATCGTCTGCTTTCAACCCCAATAGATAGAACTCTATAAACTTTTTTCCAAATTCCAGACAACTGGTCAATCTTCCACCTATGTTCCTTCTAGCTCATTAGCCCACAAAGGTAATTTTTTGAATGCTTTAAATACATCCACGTCTTCAATAAAAAATCTCTAGATTATTGACTCTAGTGCGTCAGATCACATAACTAATAATCTTCTTTTTTCTTCATACATACCTTGTGCTAGAAATTTAAAAGTAAAAATTGCAGACGACACTCTTTTACCCATTGCAGGAAAATGAGCATTAAAATTTCTAACTTAATTACTCTTGAGTCAGTGTTCTTCATGTTCCAAATTTTTCATGCAATCTATTATCTATCAGTAAATTAACAGCTCATACAAACTGTTCTGTTAAATTCTTCCCTTCATTTTGTGTTTTTCAAAACCTATCGGAAAGACGATTGACAGTACTAGAGAATGTGAGAGGCTTTACTATTTTGAAACAGCCAATGTGAGTGAACAATGTCAATTTGTCAACTGTAATTCTGCTTCTGCCTCTAGGAATAATATTTTTTGTTGTGGCACTATAGGATGGGTTACCTTAATTTTCAGTATTTGAAACAATTGTTTCCATCTCTTAATCAAAATAAACTATCTGGTTTGCAATGTGAAATGTGTGAACTTGCCAAACATTACCACATCTCTTTTTCAAAATCTAAATACACACCTTCTAAACATTTTACCTTAGTTCATAGCGATTTATGGGGTCCAGCTCTGGACCAAAACCGCAATCATACAAAATAGTTCATCACATTTATTAGCGATCATACTCGTATATGTTTGGTGTATTTACTAAAAAATAAAACTGATGTTCAATCATGTTTCATCAATTTTCACTCTAATACAAACACAGTTTCAAACCAAAATTTAAATTTTGCGTACTGATAAGCGTACCGAATATGTACATGTACTCAAAGATTACTTTCAAAAATACGGTATTATTCACCAAACCTCGTGCGTTTATACTCTACAACAAAATAGAGTTGCTGAGCGCAAAAATAGACATCTCTTAAAAGTTGCTAGAGCCATTATGTTCACTACTAATATGCCAAAATTGTTTTGGGATGCTATATTGACATTAGCTTTTTTGATAAATCGAATGCCAAGTCGTGTACTTTCATTTAAAATACCTATCTACCAACTAGAAACATGTTTTCCTACCTCACGTCTCATCTCATCTGTTTAAAATATTTGGATGTATGGCATTTGTCAACATTCATTCCCACGACCGTGGAAAACTTGATCCTAGAGCACTCAAATGTGTTTTTATTGTCTACTCTCTCACTCCGAAAAGATACCGCTTGTTATGATCCATTCACCAAACGTGTTTTTACTAGCATTGATGTCACATTTTTTTAGATCACTCCGTTTTACTCTTCCAAAACTCCTCTTCAGGGGGAGAATGTGAGAGAAGATCAATTTTGTTCCTTCGAACTCTCCTTTTTAAATATTGATATCTCATTTCCTGATACTAGCCACTCTAAACCTCTAACACCACATTACTCTGTAGTGCCAGTTACAGAAAATAATTTAGACTTTGGGGAAGATGTGAAGGCACAAACAGATAAGAAGATACTTGTTTATTCACAAAAGCCCAAATCAAAATACAAAGGGAGAATCACACTTAACACACTACCAAGGTCTAATCCGGTGATGGATCCGATTAATCTTGAGACCTCCTTTAATCTAGGTAATTCTAACCCTACTGATGATCTACCTATTACTCTCAGAAAACAAAAACATTCTTGTACCTCTCACCCTATATCAAAATTTATGTCGTATAATACACTGTCTTCTAGTTTCTATGCTTTTATTACTAATCTTGATAGGATATAAGTTCCTAGGAATATTGATGAGGCTTGAAAAATTCCTGAATGGAGGGAAGCAGTATTAGAAGAGTTACGTGCCCAAATGGCATTTGGGATGTGGTATACCAAGGAATAAAAAGCCAGTTAAATGTAAGTGGGTCTTTACTAGTTAAGTAAAAGACTGATGGGACAATTGAGCGTTACAAAACTCGTCAAGTTACTAAAGGATTTACTCAGACATATGGAATAGACTATAGCGAAACGTTTGCTCTTGTTGCAAAGTTGAATAATATCCGAGTACTACTATCATTAGCAGTGAATCTGGACTGGACTCTCCAACAATTAGATATCAAGAATGCTTTCCTCAACGGGATATTAGATTAAGAGATTTTCATAACATTACCCCTAAGATTTTGTGAGAACAACAAACTAAATATGGCATGTAAATTAAATAAATTTCTCTATAGACTTAAACAATTACCCAGAGCATAGTTTGATAGATTTGCGAAAGTGATAAAAGGACAAGGCTATCAACAAGGACAGTCAGGTCATACAATGTTCTTCAAGCATTCCAAGAATGGGTTGAAAACAATCCTAATTGTATATGTAGATGATATAATACTCACTGGGAATAATCTGGCTGAAATTGAAAGACTTAAAGAGTTCTTGCTACTGAATTTGAGGTAAGAGACTTAGAAAGAGTGCGATATTTCTTGGAATAGAGATCACTAGATCAAGGAAAGGAGTAAGTGTCTCCCAACGGAAATATGTTCTTGATCTCCTAAAGGAAACCGATATGTTCGAAAGCAAATCAAGTAACACCCCAATTAAAACAGGAAAGATAATGGAAAGTGATAAAAAAAACCAAGTAGAGAGAGATGTATCAAAAATTGGTGGGAAAACTAAGCTATCACATACAAGGCCCGATATTATGTTTGCAGTTAGTGTAGTAAGTCAACATATGCACTATCTAAAAGAAGGCCACCTAGAAGCTGTGTGCAAAATTCTTAGATATCTTTAAAGGTTTCCTAGAAAAAAGACATCTCTTTACTAAGATAGATGAGAGAAAAATTGAAATTATTTCTGATGCTGATTAGGCAGGCTCAGTTAAAGACAGGAGGTCTACTACTGAGTACTGTACATTTGTGTAGGAAAATCTAGTGACATGGAGAAGCAAAAAACAGAATGTGGTAGCCAAGAGTATTGCTGAAGCAGAGTACATAGCAATTGCACAAGGAATTTGTGAAGGGCTGTGGTTGAAGAAACTCCTAGAATAATTAAAAATAGAAACTAAAATTCCACTCAAGGTCTACTGTGATAACGAAGCAGCTATTAACATCTCTCTCAACCCAGTTCAACATAATCAAACCAAATATGTTGAAGTAGATAGACACTCCATCAAAGAAAAAGTGAACGGAATTATTTGCATGACCTATGTTCCCACACAAAAACAAACTGCTAACATCTTCACCAAAGGACTTTCTCGACAAAATTTTGATGATTTCATGAACAAATTGAACATAATTAATATCTATAATTCAACTTGAGGGGAGTATGAAAATCCCAAACATTTAGGGATTTGAAATAGGCTCAAATCATTAGTTAGTTGTAAATTAAAATTAATTTAGATATTATAATTCTGTTATGATTATAGCTTAGCCGTGTAAGTCATTACTTAACTTTTTGATAGAAATAAAAACAAAAGATTATTATTTCATTCCATAGTAGCTAAACTTATTGTGTGTGATTTAGTGAGTAGATGAATATTTTTATGATTTAATTTGCATTAAAGTGATTTATGTCTTGTTCAATATTATTAATATATTTGTTCATAATTAATCTTAATCATGTTAATTTATGAGCATTAGAGAATAAATTAGAATTAAGTATTAAAAATATCATCTTTACTTAATTTAGAAATCTTGAACAATAACCTAATCAAATTACATTGATTTGTCTTAGATTAGATAGCTAATTTGATTTTCTAAAGATTTATGTTAATTGATTAATTAACATTCCGAATCAAAAAGGTTAATTAATGACTTAAGAGAAATTTTCCATTGATTTGAAAATTTATAGGGTTTATTAAGAAAAGTCAATAAATCTAACTTTTTCGTGCTTAATTGTGAAACTCTCGTAAAGTATTCTATCTATGATTGGTTAGCTAACTAATTTTTTACGTTTTCTTTCATATCAATTCTGCTTACTTATTGCTCGTCTGTTTAATTCTTCTGAGAAATTTTACAATTTTAACAATCTATCAATCAACCAACTTTGTTAGTGTTTAGTATTTTTACAAACAATTTTTAGGAAACAATTGACAAGTTTTAAAAACTACAGTAATTTCTTAAGAGATGGACCTCGAAGTTGCTTATCACTTACGAGTGATTCGTACACTTGCAAGTATTATAATTTGGACATCAAATTTTTGGCATCGTTGCCGAAAAATTGGCGTTTTTAAACTTGTTTATTTGTTTTCTTTTTAGTAATTTTCTTAATTTTTTAGTTTTTGTGATTTTCTTCGTTTTCGTGTTTTTGTTATTTGTTTGGAGTCGTATAGTATCTGGTGCTTTGATATTGTTGTTTTTAATTGTGTATGCAAGGTAAGAGATCCCTTGAAAATTCACTAGCACCTTTGATAGACAACGTTAACAAGAGGCGAGCACATTTGAGACAATTTGATACCAACATTCTGGAAAAAGAACAACCACCAATTATGGGAGATCCTCTACCTTCACCTAAAGAAATGGAGATAAAGGAGTATGCAAGACCAATCATTGGCACTACAACTTCTTACATTCAATAGGGAGAAGTGGCTAGGAATTATAAGCTTAAAAATATTCATTATTCTATGTTGCCTTCTTTTTATGATATTCTTAATGAATATCCACTAACAATTATTTGTGATTTTTATGCTACTGTGCAAACTTTTCTGCTACAAGAGCTTAAAGATCAATTGAGTAAGATGTTTCCCATACATACTCAAAGACAAAGCCAAGTCATGATTTAATGACTCTTCCACCTGGTTCTCTCTCAACTTGGGAAGCAGTATACAACAAATTCATAAGAAAATTTTATTCCCACCAAAAGACTACCGACCTGAGGTCAAAAATTGCAACATTCTCACAAATGGATGGAGAACCATTTCATGAGACGTGGACTTCAAGCTGCTTCTAATTCAATACCCATACCATTATTTTCCACTGCAACTCTAGAACCAATTTTTCTATGACAGATTGACACAACAGTATCAATTCACTATGGACAATGCCACAAGAGGGGCTATGGAGAAAAGACCGCAATAGAGACATACTACTTGTATGAGATATTGGGTGCTAATTCCCAACAAAGAGTTCTAGAGGAAGGAGAGTTGGAGTTGATGAGGTAGCTCCGAGGAATGTGATGGCAATACAAATTGCGGAACTAATCAAGCAAATTGCACTCCTCACTTCTAAGAACACACCAACTTAAGAGCCATTTGTTTGTATTCTCACGTAGGTACAAGCTAAGAGCAAGTCAATGCAATGGAAGGATACCAACCGAGATAAAGGAACGATCCTTATGCAAATACATACAATTCGGGTTTAAGAAATCATCCAAATTTCTCTTAGAAGGGAAACAACAATCCCACCTATACTCAGAATTATTTTTAGAACAATCCTCCCAACAACAACTTGCAACCCACTCTACCACACAAGCCAAGTTTGGAGGATAACTTGAATGAAAGACTTGAATGCTTTCATTCAAGTGAGTCGGGACAACTAAATGAAAAATACTCAAAGGTTGGACTCATTGGAGGCTTCCATGAAAAGGCTTGAAGGCTAAGTTGGCCAATTAGCCGAAGCATCACCAAAGGTAAGAGAAAGGAAAGTTGTCTAGCTAACTCGAGCAATCGAAGGCGGCTACAATCCTTCGAAGTAGTAAGGTAGTCAACAAAAATTTACCTTAAATTTCTAATAATTTACCACTTAGTACAAGAAATATGGAAGGAGAGCATGTGATATCTAAGGGAGGTGATGAGTCTAATGTCAAGAATGATTAATTTTTCAAGGAAACAATTGGAGAGTCATCCACCGCCCCTCAATTGCACAAAACATCAAAGCTTTACCGACCACCTATATCATTTCTACTCTGTCTTGAGGACGATAAACAGAATAAGCAATTCTCTGACTTGTTTAATATACTTTCTAAGGTTCAAATTAATTTGTTTTTGCTAGATGTGATTAGGAATGTGCCTTCCTATGCAAAAAATTTCAAAAATTTAAATACTAGGAAGAGAAAGTATTGATTGAATGAGAGAATTGTTGTGTTTAAAACCTCATGTTCAATCCTTCAACAAAATTTACCACCAAAATTAAAGGATCTTGAAAGTTTTAACATTATCATGATAGGAAAATCAGAAACTTTAAACAAAATAATAACAATAGAACAAATTAATGCAGCAGACAAAATAATCGATAGAAATTAGGAAAGGATTTTAATATTAATCTCAGGATAAATTCTGGAAAATAACCAAGCATTCGAAAGGCTTGGAGTCTCTCCCAAAAGAGCTGAGCTCAATACAAAATTCATGGATACATACGCAGACTTGTTGCTTAAATCTTATTATTCCCCCTTCTCTCCCCTCTAACTAACTTCCTTACCACTCACTCGCTCATAACAGAATTGCCACCTCATGCCGCTAAACATTACCCAAATTACTCCTTCCGCCTAGAATAAGTGAAACGGATTGGTCGTCTATCACATCACTTTTGGAAATAAGAAAGTTGTAAAAATCATGCTAGACTTAGGTACAAGTATAAATTTAATGTCATATTCAATTTATTTGCAACTAAGTTTAGGAGAATTGAAACCTACTGCAAGTATTTAATTACGGATTAAATATACCTATAGGGGGTGAATAGGTTATTTTCAATTTTAAGAAATTTTAATTAACCTAAACACAACGGCCAAACATACAATCACATGTAAAAATAAAGTATGGAATTAAAAAATAACACGAAATTTTTTTGTATAAACAACCTAGGTCACAACAATTACCTAAAAGAAAAATCACCGGTCCACTTAATTATCCACTATGAAAATTAATGTTTAATTATAAGGCTAGGTCTTAAACTATCATTTATAGATAATGCCCCCTATGTAACTTACTTACAAGCCGTCGCTCATTTCACAGTCTCTAACAACAAGGTGTCTGGATCCGGACCAACGTTCCGATCTACTTGAATCACACAAGATCAATCGAACTCGTCAACTTTAGTAATTTCGAGTCACACGAAATACCGAACACGTCACCTAACGTACCTGAAAGATTAGCACAAATAACACAAGTGCAAAGTGTGTCCTAGAGAAGATTCAAGAATGAAAAACCTAAACTACTAAATTCAATAACATACGATGTAAAAGAAACAGATTAACTAGCAAACTCTAGAACATATAAAGCTCAATATCATGAAGGATAATGTATTAATTGAACAATATTTTTTTCTAAAAAGGTTTGTTTAAATAGAAACCAATTTAAGTTAGATGAGGAGTCTAAGTAAAAAGACAATTCAAATCAAACGGTATTTAACTTTTAATACTTAAAAAGGGTCAAATTGGTAAATATGGGAAGCGGAGTGAAATTTTAAAACAACTCTATCGATCGAATACTTCATCTCGATCGATCTATACATACTTGATCGATCGAGAACCTCACTCGATCGATCCACCCATTCCTAATAATTCAGAAAATCAACACGAGACCTCTCGATCGATGATCGATTGATCGAACACCTCATTCGATCGATCGATCAACCAAATGTTAAATCAATCCAGTTAACATATACTCAACCAAAGAGAGCATCCAGATTGAAGTCGATCGAACTAACCTCTCGATCGATCGAGAAGTGCACAGTTTTTTTCATTATGATCCATACTAAGTGTAAGTGCTCAATTATGTGAGGAAGTATGCATGAGAGAATATTTTACGTGTCATATGGGAATTGCAAGTTTGGTAACTTCATCATCATTTATCATCTGATTAAAAAGTGAACGCTTATACTAGATTACAATTAATAATTTGTTCACAAAAATTGTCAATATTTATAAACCTTACAATCTTCCCCTTTGACATTTTCATGTGACAAAATAGCTCTCACTACATAATACTCATAAATTACATATTCAATAGTGGAGCTATCTATGATCCGGTAGAGCCATCTTGTTTGAGAATTGATATGCTTAGTATACTGAAAAAGGAAACAAATAAGCACGGCAGCTTGGCTCATAAGTCACTATAATTCAGTGTATGTAATAGAATAAAGCATAATGTAAGATCAATAATGCTCCCCCTTAATGTGACATTACCCTTGCAAAATAACGCATAACACTCATGTCTCTCTCTCCCCCTTTTTGATATATGAAAAGGACAAATCAATGTAAATGGTCACGATGATGCATATTAGCAAGATTATGAAATAAAAATCCAAAAGGCATAGATACGTGAAGTCATTAGCAATAATTGTCAAAAAACATCAAGATAGCAGAAACAAAACAAAAAAAAATCAAAAAGTGACATAGAGACATTTTTGAAGCATTACTTGTTGTCACCGTTGGTATGATTGTTTTGTTGGTTATGGAGATCTTGAACCATGGATAGAATGGTAGTGACGTCGGTGTGTATGCTGTGTTGTCTGTCATCCATATCATTTACCCTACGATTGAACCCTTCATAAAGAGTATACATGACATCCATTTGGTTGGAGGGTGCATCCATTCTTGTTGCCATGTCATTTTCAAATTGTTCCTGGAGAGATAGAGGTGGTGCTGTGGTAGGCTCAATTTCGTCGCCACCCAACAGCTCTGCCATCCCGGTCCCACTTGTACCGGCTTCTGATCTCTTTTGTTTCTTAGCAGAGTGAGTGGAAGAGCGAGATACAGTTCCTTTTCGAAGTCACCTATGTATTTCACTGTTTTTTCATTCCTTTTTCAATATCACCCATGTATTTCACTGTTTCACTATCTGGCGTAAGTGTAACACCAGTAGTGATAATTATATTTGCAACAGACACCTATATGGTAACCCAACCCTTGGATTTGTATCGGCTGCATGAGCAAGAAACTCATCCTGGATGATAGTACAAACATTGAAAGCTATCACTTTTCCAATATAGTATAATATTTTGGCATGCTGATAACCAATTTCAGCAGGGTGGTTTGAAGGGAGCAGATTAGTATATACCATGCGATTAAAGATTCTGTAAAAAGGTTTGAACTCACTAAGTATGTATAAGCTCTTGAGATTTATACATAAGTCAGGTGATCCAGCTAACTCAGTTAGTAAAACATCATTAGATACATCAAACTTATCAGTATCAAAAAAAGGATCACCAAGGTTTGTAATCCCAAGGAACTCATTGATTGAAACGGCGGAGATATCTAAACCTTTATTTTGAATAAACACCTTATAACTCATCAACCCAAGATTACGTAACTTACTATCAACATTTACATATAATTCCCTAATCAGTGTAGGACAGCATAATTTTTTTTGGAGTAAACAGTGACTCCCAGCCAAAACTTCTAATCACCCTAGTTTCTCTTACCTCATGCACATCATTCTAATTTACACTACGTTCAATTAAAATAGGGTGTTTAGAGATAGAAGTTCGATACTTCATTTGTGATTCCTTTACCACCATTATGCACTGAGTGGTGTTGGTACACTTGTTGGAAGAGTACGTCGACGAGATGCTATGTTCAATGAAAGACAGTTAGCTGACATGTTCACTAAAGCTCTTGACACACAAAAATTTGAAACTCTTAGAAATGCCTTAAGAATCTATCCAATATAATAGACACTTCTCTTTTTTTTTTGGATTAAAAAAAAGGATAATAAATTCATATAATACTTACACACACAACCTACTATGACGTGCATAAGGTAAGAGTCACTAGGATGATTAGAAGTTTTGGCTGGGAGTCACTATTTACTCCGAAAAAATTATGATGTCCTACACTGATTAAGGAATTATATGCAAACGTTGATAGTGAGATACGTAATCCCGAGCCAATGAGTTCCAAGGTGTTTATTCAAAATAAAGTTTTAGATATCTCTGTCATTTCAATCAATGAGTTCCTTGGGATTACAAACCTTGGTGATCCTTCTTTTGATACTGATAAGTTTGATGTATCTAATGAAGTTTTACTGATTGAGTTAGCTGGATCACCTGACTTAGGTATAAATCTCAAGAGCTTATACATACTTAGTGAGTTCAAACCTTTTTACATAATCCTTAATCGCATGGTATGTACTAATTTGCTCCCTTCAAACCACCGTACTGAAATTGGTTATCAATATGCCAAAATATTATACTGTATTGGAAAAGGGATAGCTTTCAATGTTGGTACTATCATCAAGGATGAGTTTCTCGCTCAGGCAGCCGATACAAATCCAAGGGTTAAGTTACTATATGGGTGTCTGTTGACAAATATGATTATCACTACTGGTGTTACACCTACGCCAGATAGTGAAACAGTAAAATATATGGGTGACATTGAAAAAGGAATGAAAAAACAGTGAAATACATGTGTGACTTCGAAAAGGAACTGTATCCCGCTCTTCCACCCACTCTGTTAAGAAACAAAAGAGATCAGAAGCCGATACAAGTGGGGCCGGGATGGCAGAGCTGTTGGGTGGCGACGAAATTGAGCCTACCACAGCACCACCTCTCTCTCTCCAAGAACAATTTGAAATTGACATGGCAACAAGAATGGATGCACCCTCCAACCAAATGGGTGTCATGTATACTCTTTATGAAGGGTTCAATCGTAGGGTAAATGATATGGATGACAGACAACACAGCATACACACCAACGTCACTACCATTCTATCCATGGTTCAAGATCTCCATAACCAACAAAACAATCATACCAATGGTGACGACAAGTAGTGCATCAAAAATGTCTCTGTCATTTTTTGATTTTTTTTGTTTTGTTTCTGCTATCTTGATGTTTTCTGACAATTATTGCTAATGATTTCACGTATTTATGCTTTTTGAATTTTTATTTTATAATCATGCTAGTATACATCATCGTGACCATTTACATTAATTTATCTTTTTTGTATGTCAAAAAGGGAGAGAGACACGAGTGTTATGCGTTATCTTGCAAGGGTAAAGCCACATTAAGGGGGAGCATTATTGATCTTACATTTTATGCTTTATTCTATTACATACACTGAACTAATAGTGGCTCTTGAGCCAAGCTGCCGTGCTTATTTGTTTCCTTTTTCAGTATACTAAGTATATCAATTCTTAAACAAGATGGCTCCACCAGATCATAGATAGCGTCACTATTGAATATGTAATTGATGTAATTTATGAGCATTATGTAGTGAGAGAGCTATTTTGTCACACGAAAATGTCAAAAGGAAAGATTGTAAAGTTTATAAATATTGGTAATTTTCGTGTATAAGAGTTCACTTTTTATTTAGATGATAAATAGTGATGAAACCACCAAGCTTACAATGCCCATATGATAGGTCAAATATTCTCTCATGCATACATCCTCACACAATTAAGCACGTACACTTAGTATGGATCATAATGAAAAAAACGTGCACGTGTCGATCGATCGAGTAATCGATCAATCGAGCATCGTTGATCAATCGATCAAATGAGGTGTTCGATCGATCTAGACCTGTTCGATCGATCGATCGAACATTGATCGAGAGGTCTCTGGTTAATTTTTTGAATTACTGGGAGCGGGTAGATCGATCTAGTGAGGTTCTTGATCGATCAAGTATGTATAGATCGATTAAGATGAAGTATTCGATCGATCGAGATGAAGTATTCGATCGATCGAGTTGTTTTAAAATTCCGCTCTGCTTCTCATATTTACCAATTTGACCCCTTTTAAGTATTAAAAGTTAAATACCGTTTGATTAGAATTGTCTTTTTACTTAGATTACTCATCTAACTCAAATTAGTCTCTATTTAAACAAACCTCTTTAAAATAAAATATTGCTCAATTAATACATTATCTCCTTCATGATATTGAGCTTTATATGTTCTAGAGTTTGCTAGCTAATCTGTTTCTTTTACATCGTATGCTATTGAATCTGGTAGTTTAGGTTTTTCATTTTTGAATCTTTTCTAGGACACACTTTGCACTTGTGTCATTTGTGCTAACGTTTCAGGCACATTAGGTAAAGTGTTCGGTATTTCGTGTGACTTGAAATTACTGAAGTTGACGGATTCAATTGATCTTGTGTGACTCAAATAGATCGAAACATTGGCACGGATCCAGACACCTTGCTGTTAGAGACTATGAAAGGAGCGACGACTCGTAAGTTACACAAGGAGCATTATCTGTAAATAGTAGTTTAAGACCTAGCCTTGTAATTGTTTCATAGTAGATAGTTAGGTGGTCCGGTGGTTTTCCTCTTAGGTCATTGTTGTGACCTAAGTTATTTCCATCTAAAAATCTCGTGTGTTATTTCTTAATTCCGCACTTTATTTTTACACGTGATTGCATGTCTGGCCGTTGTTTTTAAGTTACGTAAATAAAATTTGTTAAAATTGAAAATAACCTATTCACTCCCTAAGTATATTTGATCCGTAATTAAAAACTTACATTCTTTGTTTCCTTTTTTAGTGTACTAAGCATATCTATTCTCAAACAAGATAGCTCCACCAGATCATAGATAGCTCCACTATTGAATATATAATTGATGTAATTTTTGAGCGTTATGTAGTGAGAGAGCTATTTTGTCACACGAAAATGTCAATATTTATAAACCTTTATACCTACAACTATATCCATTCAATTAGCTGATAGATCTGTCACTACCCAACCCAAACATTCTACATTGAACGTCGTTTAGTTAAAACCATTCAATTTGAACTCTGACCAAATATGATGAAGTTAACAGTAAGATTTTGAAGTGCATTTATAAATGGTATCTAAATGAGTAAAAGTATATCTAGAAGTAGCATAATTCTAAAGTACATCCAGAACAAAAGGTTCATCAAAGTTTGATGTGCATCTTGTAAACATACTATAAATCAGCAATGTCCCTAGACCCAATGTAATGAATTCCACCAACATTAATGTTTTTTTTCCTATTCATTTAACCAATTTAAATTAAGAGCTGATTTTTTAGTTTTTTAGCGTGAGAAAAGGAATGAGCAACTTGTGAGGGTCACCAGCAGTATGAAAAATATAGGTGGATCCATTGACATACAAAAATAAAGTAATAAAGGACTTTTACGGCATGTTTGCTACACCGTACTAAATATCATAAATGTATAATTTATATAGTCATGTATTTGACTGTAAAATCAGACCGTAACGTATAGTATAAAAATAGTACGATTATGTAAAAAAATTGTACGAACAAAAAGTGTAGGTCTAAACCGTACTGGAAAATCAACTTAGTCTGTCTGAATTTTTAATTATAAAATTATATGTCTTAACTTTTTTTTCTCAAATTAAAAAAAAAAAAAAAATTTATTTTTAAAAATATAATAAAAATATAAAATGAATTAAACATTAATTTAAATAAATTTTATAATAAAAAAATATTTTAAATATAAATTATTTTAGTAAAATATATATAATCAATTTAATCTGACTATATTATACAGCTTTTTACCAATCACTGTACATACTAATTATAATACAATTCAATACAGTTTAATCCAATACAATTATACTTAACTTATCTAATACGGTGCATCAAATATGCCATTAATGTATGTTTTCATATGCAAGAAAATGTATTTCTAGTAGTTACTTATACATGCTTTGTTAATGAGTGATATTTTCTACACACAACAACAAATGGTTGAACATGATATCAGGCAAATACTTTGTCACAACAATGTCTAGCTTTATCAGTAGAAAGTAATTGTAAATAGTATTGAAAGCATTGCACTATTCACGCTCTTTATTGCTGATTGATTTGTATCTTGCAAAGCAGTAGTTAGTGGAATCAAGAATATTCTTTCAGTAGTTGGAATCAGTGACGGATCCAGCTGTTGGCTACACCGGGCTTGAGCCCGGGTAGCATTTTGAGATTTTTTTTTTTTTTTTTTTGAAATTTAATAAATATTACTATTATTTTGTAAAGCAAAATATATTATTTATCACAAAAATTTTATAAATAAACTTAAACTAATACACCATTTTTTGGTCTTATATTTTCTGCAACTCTGCTCCTTTTCTGTTATATAATTATGTTCTATGGTCTGTTGCTTGCTGCTCAATCAAGTTAAAGTTTGGTATTTTTTTTAAAATCTATTAAAATTATCTATATTATTTTTTAAAAAATATTATATATTCAAAATATTTGTACTTAAACTTATAATCAAATCAATAAATGTATGTTATATCTCTTAAAAATTATAACTTTTAAACTTTTATCGATAAATATTGTATAATTATTAATTTGAGTGCCTATGTAAGTATAAATTTGTATATATTTAGCATTCTTATTTTTTCATAACAGTTGACTATTATTTCTTTAAATTTGTTGAACCTTATATGATAATTGATAAATTTTATGAAGTGTCGTCGAAACAACTTAAATAAATTTTTTGTTTGCTTTTTAAGTTTATATATTTTTTTGTTTGCCTTTTAAGTTTATATATATTTTTTAAATTTTAGTTATAAATTTTGATATTATAAATATTTTTTTTTAATATATATTAGCCCTGTTAGAAATTTTTTTTTTGGGTCCGTCCCTGGTTGGAATAAACCAAAGCATCAAGCAAGAATAACAAAATTTCTTAAAGAGGCCTAGTCAGCCCAATTCTGTCATCAGAGGGATGCTCTCTGCCGACAAACTGAGGCTGGCTGTGATCCACTAGAGATAGCGGCTATTTCTAACTCGCGGAACCAGCGGACCAACCATGTGTACTTCTTCGACATAGCATATTCCAAGTTGATCCTGGGGTAAGTGCATTTTACTCTATCAACATAACAGACTTTTTTCCAAGGTTCTTAATAAAACCAATCATATCAGTCACTTCCAAATTATCCATTGTGCAATAAAAGTCTAAAACCTAAACTTATAAATGTTTTCAAGGTAGCAACACGAGCTACTTATCTGCTTCCATCCCTTTATCAAACAATTTAGTTTAGCTAAGATTATTTTTCATAAAAAAACATCATTTTTCATCATGATGCTTCACATCATACTCACCTAATTTTGCTACAGAATAATGCACTTGCCGACCAAAGGTGAATAAATAAATATGCAATATTTGGCATAACAAGTTTGTCCAAAGTGGAGTCAACCAAACTTATCTAATTCTACCATGGAATCTCATAATGTCATTGTTTTTGCAACTTAAAAGAAAATTCTTTACTCAAAACGCTACTTCCACATTACTTCTCCCATTTCCCAACCCATAATTTTTTATAGTTCTCATAAAACCAAAGTCTAAAACGCTGATAAGAAAGACAGAGAACTTACGGGGTCAAAACCAAATGTGAATGATTCTTAACAAGGCTCTCCATCTCATCATAGGCTTCAACTCCTGTTTGCCATATGATAAACAAGTCCTTGTTCTCTAAGAGCATCTGATAATACATATTTAGTATAGCAATGTTGATAGCATTAGCCCCAAAAGACCCTCCAAGGACCAAAAGAACTTTGGCCTCCGGCTCTTGAGTCTTCCCTGATCTGTGAAAGTAATGCAGCCTTGCTACAGCCTTAGATACATAATTCCTCAGTGACAATCTCACTGGATTTCCTCTCACAACACACTTGCTCTTTGGGAAACAATCAATGGTCGAATTAAACGCCACAAAAACCACATCAGCCAACAGGGAAAGAACCCAATTCACAAAACCAGGAACAGAGTTCTGTTCTTGTATCACAAGCTTGATCCTTTTAAGAAATGCAGCCAAACAAATTGGGAAAGAAACATATCCACCAGTGCCAATGACGATATGGGGATTGAAATCACTCAACTTCGCATAGCTTTTGATTGTAGATTTGACCAAATGGTAAGGTAAGAGAAGGTTTTGAAGCGAGAAGATAGAATTGGAAATCTCAACTGCTGGTACAGAAGCAAAATCGTAGCCAGCAGAGGGTACTGCAAGGCTTTCCATACTATTGGGTGTGCCTAGAAAGAGAATTTTAGTAGTGGGCTTGGTGAGTTTGAACTCATCGGCTATCGCTACTGCTGGGTATATGTGACCGCCGGTACCTCCAGCTGCAAAGACGACGCGGAGATTATCCAAGGAAGCTTCTTGAGCAGTCAAGGTTTGGTCATTTGATTGTTTTAGGGATAGACAGGTTGTGATCTTCAAGGTCCTGCAAATGAAACAGAGAGAGATTAGATAGAGAAAGTATGTTTGAAAGAGAGAAATACGGCATGCTAGTGAGATAGGACTTGCCGGGGTTTGACTAAGGAATGAGTAAAGAGAGAGTAGATTGGTCGATTGGAGAGATTTGAAGTTAAGCAATGGTGGAAGAGAGTAGCGGCCATTAAAGCTGATGCAGAAGTTCTGGAAAATGCATTGGTGATCTGCGGAGTCGGAGATACAAATTTGTTACTGCAACTCCATTGGGATTTGGGACTGAAGACTTAAAAAAAAAAAAACAATAATAATAATAATAATAATTGGGGTGGAGACCGGAGAGTAGTGTTGGTTTTGTGTGTGCGTCAAATTAGGAGCGGCAATTTGTGCTATAATTCGATTGATTGAATCGAACTTGAATCGAAAAATACGAATCGAATTAAATTTGGGCTTGTTTCGACCCAGCTCGAATAACACGAACAAATTTGGGCTGGGTTAGGGCCAGCCCATTAGCCCAAACTAAAATTAAATTAAATTAAATTTTAAATAAAAAAATAAAAAATACTATATTAAAATTAAAATAATCTTTTATTTCTTTTAGTACTTTTTTTTTATGATATATTAATTATTTTTTTCCCTTTTTCTTTTGAAAAATAAGCTGATAATGAATAAATAGTTATAATTTATTCATTTTGTCACAATATTATGCTACATTCTTTGATGTTAATGCATTTAACATTTAAATCTACCTAACTTTTTAAACAAAAAAAATAATATTTATATTTAATTTAAATTAGTATTATAAAGTTTCTATTTTTAAATTGATATTTGTATTATGCTATTCTCTTTTCTACTTGTTCCTTGTCTTGAGACTTAGATATTATGTAATAGTCAAAATTTTGTTCTTGTGTATATAAAAAAAGTTATGTTATCGTGTAACATTTTAATTTACTTTAACTGTTCAATTTTTAATAAGTATATTCATTTAATCTACTCATCTCTATTTATTTTGTTTAATAACTAGAATAAATTTTATTTGGATTTGATAACTCTTTATTCTAAATGTGAGTTTTTATGAGGGCATGACGACTTCTAACTTTTACATGAGTATGGTTTAATGCATTTACTCATTGCCAAATTAATTTAGCAATTGACTTTTTGCTTTAATAATTAATTTTTTATTATATTTATATATATATATTTTTATTGTTTTATGTAATTTTATTTGAGCTTTAATTATTAAACATATTTTTTTAATAAAAAAAGTCATATTAACTAAAATATATATATAATTAACAAGTCGGGCTAGTTTGAGCCAGCTCGTTTGTGTTTGGTTTGGGTTCAAGCTCACATTTGCCAGCTCGAATTAAATTTGAATTGAGCTAGGGTTGAACCAATTTGGGCTGTGCTAGTTTGGGTCAGCTCGCACGAATTGACACCCCTAGGTCAAATAGAGTCGAGTGGTTTTGTTGGTTTTAAAATTGAAGACGAGAACGACAGTCGATTCGAATCAATTAAGAATTTAAGATCCACAGGAAAGGGGTGTTTAATAAATTTTTTTGTATTTTTAAATTTTAAGTATATTTATTTAAGATATTTTAAAATTATATAAAAATTTAACCGTTATTAATTAAAAAAAATTAAAAATTTATAAAAATTAAGATATATTTAATTATTATTTTTTAAAAATTTATAAAAATATTAAGTCATTTAAAATTTTAATAACTTTTAAAAACTTCACTTAATTAAAGATTTTTAAATATTTTAATTATTTTTTTATGTATAAATAAAATCTACCATGAATAACATATTTTTCTATAAAATTTTTAAAAACTTATAAGAATTTTAAACATTTTTATGTATAAATAAAATCTACCAAAAGTTACATCTTCTCTTATGAGATTTTTAAAAAAATATTCTAACTCTCTTCCTTTAGAAAGAAAGAGTGAAAAAAATATTGTTTTGTCTTTATTTTTGAATGATAAAGGATTATACATAATATATATATTTATACTAAAAGTAAATAATCAAAAAAAAGGATATTAATTTAATACAATTATTTCCTACCATATGTGACTCTGATTTACTTTCCTATTTTTTCGAAGACATCATTTCAACCAACTCAACCTCAATACTATGCAAATAGTGTGCATATTTATGAGACGTGACATGTGTGGAAGCACTAAGATTCAAAGTTGCATCATAAAAATTCTTAAGAAACTTTACAAATACTGTTGCATTCTTCCAATCAATGTCCATTGGAGGACCCTCATGATTTTCTTCATTACCATCAAGAAAATAACTAGTATATGCATCATCAATAAAGTTCAACCTATCAAATGCTTTTCTAAATTTTACTGCAGAATCTAACATCAAATAGGTTGAGTTCCATCTAGTGCTTACATCTAAGCAAACAAGACTCTTAAATTCAATTTGTTCATGTCTTGCACATTCTTTAAATTTTTGTAAACGGTGAGGAGATGATCTCACATACCTAACTGCATTTCTTATGTATTTGATCGAACCATGTAAATCTTTCAAACCATCACCAATAATAAGATTCATTATGTGAGCAGCACATCTTACATGCAAAAATTCACCACCCAAAATCAATCCGCGCCAAGTCTTCAATCGATTTTTCAACCATTTAATAGCAGCCCCATTACAGCTTGCATTGTCAAGTGTTATGGTGAAAACACCTTCAACTCCCCATTCCTTCAAACAATTGTCCATTGCCTTCCCAATCGATTCTCCTTTGTGGTCGGAGACTTGAAAAAAGTTGATAATTCGTTTTTGTAATTTCCAATCATCATCTATGAAGTGAGCGGTGACAACCATATAATAATTGTTTGCTACTGATGTCCAAATATCAGAGGTTAAAGAAACTTTTATCTTACTTCGACTCAATAATGATTTCAAAGATTTCTTTTGCTCCAAATAAACTTCCATGACATCTCTAGCAATTGTCTTCCGAGAAGGTATTTGAAACTGAGGAATACCTACTCTGCAAAACTTTCGAAATCCTTTTCCTTCAACAAATCTGAATGGAAGCTCATCTGTAACAATCATTTCAGCCAATGCTTGTCTTGTTGCTTTTGGATCAAACTTCCATGATATTAGAGTGTTGTTACCACCCTCGGTAGCTTGAAAATTCAACAACTTTTGTTTCTTAAGTTCTGCTCGGTGAGAGTTTTTTTTGCATTGATTTTCTAGATGGTTCCAACAATTTGATGTCCCATTTCTCTTAGGATGAACCATATAAGGCCTCCCACAATAATTACATGTTGCTTTTGGATACTCAGGATCACAATTTGGAACATGAGTAAAATGATTCCAAATTTCTGAAGTTCTCCTATCTTCTGGTTCTCTAGGATTCATCTTCTCAGTGCTTACAACTCTCTTTTTCGGTTGTGGTGGTTTAGTACTATTTCTCTCAACTTCAGGTATTGGTAGAGCTTCATTGTTAGTTGTTTCATCTTGCAATTCGTGATAAGGATTTGATGCAGCTTCCGAAGGGATTACAGTAGTGTTCTTTGTTGGTTCCATGTCAAGTTGTCAACTTACAAAAAACATAATACATAATGATGAGATGTGCCAAAAAAAAACTAGACAAAAAATAAATAATATTAGTATGTAATTAGTATTCAATATATATAATTATATATATCAATTTGAATTTTTTTTTACATATGTAATAATATATATCAATTTTTTAATAATAGTATGTAATTAATATTTAATATATATAATTATATATCAATAATTTAATATATAAATATAACTATATAAATATCAATAATTTAATATCATACAAAATTATAGATTATATAATATATCACATAAAAAAGGGAGTGTATATATATATATATAGTTGAGGTCTGAGAGTGAGAGAACTAAAACTATAAAAATGTATATATATATATATATATATCAATGTTCTATATATATTAAATATATACCCAGCGTGAATCAAATATATATATATATATATATATCAATGTTCTATATATATTAAGTATATACCAGCGTGAAACACTAAGGAATTGGAAAGTGAAAATAGTATTAACTAAAAGGAAGAAAAAGGATGCGTGCTGATATGTATATATACTGACTGAGGAGGAAACTGGAAAGGGAGTATATATATATATATATATTCGGATTCGCGATAAGTAAGTTACAGATTTACAGTAAGTATTAAGTAACTTACAATTAGCAGGTGTGCGAAACGGCGAAGCGGCGACAAAGCAAATATGGATTAAGGCTGCTGCACATACAGTAAAAGGCAGAGGAAAGGACAAAGTGAAAGTAAAAAAGTGATTTGAAAAACGTAGGTTAATTATTAATATTAGTATATAAATATATAACCTTCTGACTTTGTGAGGCGCCGCTTTTCGCTTTTTCGCCGTAGTAATTAATATTAATTAATATATATATATAATAATAGAAAGAACCGGTCGGTTCGGTTTACAATAGGTTTTTAATAATAAAAACCGAAACCGACCGGTTTTCTTCGGTTTAAACAAGTAATTAACCGAACCGAACCTCTTAAACCTATTTAAACCGCCTCACAGGTTCGGTTTAAATTCGGACCGGTCGGTTCGGTCGGTTTTTATATATTTATGTCCATCCCTAATAATTGGGGTGGAGACTGGAGAGTAGTGTTTGTTTTGTGTGTGGGTCAAATAGAGTCGAATGGTTTTGTTGGTTTTAAAATTGAAGACGAGAACGACAGTCGAATCGAATCAATTAAGAATTTAAGATCCACAGGAAAGGGGTGTTTAATAAATTTTTTTGTATTTTTAAATTTTAAGTATATTTATTTAAGATATTTTAAAATTATATAAAAATTTAACCGTTATTAATTAAAAAAAATTAAAAATTTATAAAAATTAAGATATATTTAATTATTATTTTTTAAAAATTTATAAAAATATTAAGTCATTTAAAATTTTAATAACTTTTAAAAACTTCACTTAATTAAAGATTTTTAAATATTTTAATTATTTTTTTATGTATAAATAAAATCTACCATGAGTAACATATTTTTCTATAAAAATTTTAAAAACTTATAAGAATTTTAAACATTTTTATGCATAAATAAAATCTACCAAAAGTTACATCTTCTCTTATGAGATTTTTAAAAAAAAATTCTAACTCTCTTCCTTTAGAAAGAAAGAGTGAAAAAAATATTGTTTTGTCTTTATTTTTGAATGATAAAGGATTGTACATAATATATATATTTATACTAAAAGTAAATAATAAAAAAAAAAAGATATTAATTTAATACAATTATTTCCTGCCATATGTGACTCTGATTTACTTTCCTATTTTTTGTGACTCTGATTTACTTTCCTATTTTTTCCTAAATTTACTATATTAGCTTACTTTCCTAAATGTGTACAATTATCCAGTTGGAAAATGATTTCAACACTCCCTTCAAGTTAGGTCATAAATATTGATCATTTTTAACTTGTAGACGAAATCATCAAATCTTTATCGTGGAAGCCCATCTTCAACCTTTTCTTTGATAAAATATCTGTCTATTCTTACAAGTTTGGTCATATCATGTTAGACTGGATTAAGTGAGATATTGATGGCAGTTTTGTTGTTACAGTAAAGTTTGATTGGGAGCTTTACTAGGATCTGTAGTCCATATAGGAGTTTTTTTAACCATAAAGTTTCACACATTTCCTGTGCCACAGCTCTAAACTTTGCTTCCGTACTACTCCTAGTTACCATATTTTATTTTTTACTCCTCCAAGTTACTAAATTCCTAAAGACAAATGTACAATACCTAGTAGTGGACCTTCTATCTTCTATTGAGCCAACCTAATCTGCATCAGTAAAGACTTATATATATAGTATTGATTTCATTTTTCTTGAAGAATAATAATTTACTAGATGATCCTTTGAGGTACCTGAGAATTTTATACATAGCTTCAAGTGTATGCCCTTTGGAGAATGCATGTGCTAATTCACAACACTTACTGCAAAAGCAATATCTCGTCTAGTGTGAGACAAATATATCAATTTTTTGACTAACCTTTGATAGCCATTTATTTCCACAAGTTTTCCTGTATCCTCATTCTTTTTCCCTGCCTCTATTGGAGTATTACTTGGTTTACAACCGAGCATACCGCTTTTGGTAAGAAGGTCAATAATGTATTTTCTTTGAGATACACTAATCCTTTTTTCTGGATCGTGCAACTTCCATTCCCAAGAAGTACATTATTTATCTTAGATCTTTGACTTCGAATTCAGTGGACAAGTTTTTTTTAGTCTCTCAATTTTTTCTACATGGTCTCCAATTATGATTATATCATCCACATAAACTATTAAAATAGTTTTTTTCCATCTTCATTATGTCAAAAAAAACATGGTAGGATCTGATTGCCTTTGATGATATCCTTGTTTCCTTATCACCTTTACAAATCTATCAAGCCAAACTCTTGGTGATTGTTTGAGACTGTAAAAGGGATTTTTTTAGTTTGCACACTGTATTGTTTCCTTCACAGAATCCAGGAGACATGGTCATGAACACTTCTTCTATTAGTTCTCCATTTATAAATGCATTTTTTATGTCTAGTTGATGAAGTGACCAATCCAAATTAGCTACTAAAGATAGTAGGACCTTGATAGTATTTAGCTTAGCTACTGGAGCAAAGGTTTCACTATAGTCAACTCCATAGGTTTGTGTAAACCCTTTTGCAACCAGATGAGCTTTGAATTGCTCTCTTGTACCATCGGCTTTGTACTTTATTGTAAAGATCTATTTACAATCGACTGGAGTTTTTCCTTTGGGTAAGTCTATTACATCGTAAGTTTCATTTTTTTTTCAAGTGCCCTTATTTCTTCCATAGCAACTTCTCTCCATTCTAAAATTTCAAAAGTCTCATGAATATTTTTTGGAATTCTCGTCCTATCAAGGTTAAAGGTAAAAGCATGAATTCCATAAGACAATGTTTTATATGACACAAATTTAGAGATAGGATGAAGAGTACATGATCACTTTGGTTTTCTAAGAGAATAGGCAACTTAGTAGACTTAGAGGATTCAGAGTTACTTGGATTTATTGTAGACTCATGAAGACTTGGATCTATTATCGGATCAGACTCTCTTGGTGCTTTAAGTGTGCAGTTCTCTTTTTTTTGTTTCGACCTCAGAGAGTAAGTAATTGAGTTCAAGTTACTCTATGTATATGGTAAAATAGAATGAGAGGGTGTGTTTGGTTTTGCTCTGTCGGGTCTGTTATTTTGATGATTAAGTGATTGATCAAAGTCCAAATATTCAAATGAGTATTCAAAAGGCCTATCATCTATTTCTACCTAGTTCTCCCCCTAATGAGAAGGCTTTTGATAGTACAAGATGTTCTCAAAGAAGGTAACATCAAGACTAAAAAAGGTTTTTTGATGAGACGGATTATAACATTTGTATCATTTTTGTGTACGAGAACATCCCAAAAAAACACATTTGATGGCTTTTGGATCAAGCTTAGATTGAGTTTTAGAATGATCTTGAACAAAAGAAGTACAACCAAACACTTTTAAAGGCAAATTAGACTGGAGATGAGATGTGGAGAAGTATTGTTGGACCTTTTAGAGTGGTGTTTGAAAAGAAATAATTCAACTAGGCATACAATTAATGAGATAGGCTAAGGATGACATCTCCCCATAAATGTTTTGGCATGTTAGTATTGAACATTAAATTTCGAGCTACTTCAAGGACGTGTCGTTTTTTCGGTTCGATTACCCCGTTTTGTTGGGGAGTGTTAACACATAAGCTCTGATGTAGTATGCCATAGTATTGAAGGCATTCTTGGAATGAATGATTGAAGTATTCAGAGCCATTATCAGTACAAAGAATTTAAATATTGGTCTGAAACTAGGTTTGAATTAATTTGTGAAAGTTAATAAAAACACTTCAAACTTCAATTTTGTCTCTTAGTAGATAAATCCAACAGACCCTAGTGTGGTCATCAATAAATGTGACAAATCATTTATGTTGTGTATGAGTTGGAATACGAGATGGACCCTGAACGTTACTAGGAATTAGAGTAAATGGTTACACATATTATTCCTTTAGTAGTGTTATTTTTAGTAGTTTTCTTTTATTTTAAGGGACAAATATTATTCCCTTTTGTTACACATAAATTTTCATTGACAAATTGTTTTTATAAACATCTTCTATAAAATAGTATTTAAGATCAAATTATTTGTCATAATTTTGTTCTGAATTTTATTTTTTGAGATAGAAATTTTGTTAAAACAAATTATTCATATTTAGTCATAAAATATAATTTTAGTTATAAATTTTTTTTGTCAAAAAGTCGTTCCAAATTATAGCATTTAAAGATTACAAAATTTTTCATGTTTTCCTCCTAAATTTATCAATTGGGATTCAAAGTTTGTTAAAAAAGTATTCGCATTTCGTCCTAAAATATATTTTTTGATGTAATATTTTTTGTCAAAAATTCATTCCAAATTTTAGCATTTATGACAAAAAATTATGTCATGTTTTGTCCCAAATTTATTTTTTAAGACCAAAAGTTTGGCAAAAAAAAAAATCGTATCAAATTTTACTTTTTAAGAGAAAAATAATTCAAATTTAGTCAAAAATTAAATTTTTAAGTACAATATTTTTTGTAATAATGTCTTTCTAAAAGATAGTATTTAAGATTAAAGTAGTTGTCATAAATTTGTCCCAAAATTAATTTCTAAGACAAAATATTTGGTAAAATAATTGTTCCAAAATATAATTTTTTGAGACAAATTAAAAAGTTACGAGATTTGTAACAAATTATTTTGTCCATAAAGGAATTTTTATAGACAAAATAAAATTAATCATGAACAAAAACTTTTGTCTAAGAAAATGACAATAAGTACACCCTTTTTGGCACAAATGTCTTAGTAGTCTAACATTTTTAAGGACAAAATGCCATTCTTTAAAGACAAAATTTTTGTCTCTAATTCTGTTGAATTTTTGGGAGAAAATTATTTTTTGTCTATGTTAAATTTTTCGAAATTTAGCCATTGTAACAAAAAGATCAATAAAATATTTCTTTTTTAAATCTTTTCAAAGATGATATTGTAGCTTTCAAGAACAAAAACTTTTGCCCTAAATGGTTGATTTTCTTGGAGTGATAATCCCCCAAAATTTATGCTTGGGTTCTATAGACAAACCCACACAAATTTTAAATTTTCGATTTTTTTTTTCAATTATATATTTCTCGTATATGTTTTATGCAACCTGTAAATACAACATAATCAAAATATGCAGCAATAGATAACGCAATGCAGTAATCAGCAACAATCAAAATATAAATTACTTTGAAGGTATATAACAATAGACAACACAATAAATTAACCAAATTAAAAGCTTAGTAATCAGTATGTCATTACATATGCATACATAAAAGTTAGTTGTTGACATATATATATATATATATATATATATATATATACATTTACCAGTTCTACACAAGTGCTATAAAGTTAACGTAACCACATAGCTCTAAGGCACTAATCACATGTCTTCATCGTTGGTCATGAATTGTATCGTGTGCTTCACTCAAGCTTCTCGTAGGTCATTAAAATCTTTTTTGAAATATTTCTTTTGATTTGATTTCTTGAACGGTTTAAAAAAAACAATGAAATCATTTTAACACAATTTGATATAAATTTTAATTTCTAAAATGAGAAATAAAACTTACCAAATCATATGTGAAAATCGTAGGTCTATTTGTAATTTCTTCAATAATTTCGTAAAGTAAAACCTGCACATGGTTTTATCATATTGTTCTGGTACATACCATATATAAATTATATTAGTATTGAAAATATCTATGTATATGTATGCATATTAAATAAATTAATATTAACAAATGATTGCTTCTAATTTAGAGCCATTGATTTAACATTAATTTTATTACGCCAAAAGTAAGGAGACTTACAATTTCATCACATCTAAGAGATAAGTAAATAGAACCAAGTACACAATTTTTATCAATTTTTTAATCTATTTAATTTTAAAAAAAATATTATAAAGAAGATATTTTCTTATCAAAAATAAATACATTTTTTTTATCAATTTTCAAATCATATATCAATTTTTTTCCTTTTTTTGAATTTTAAAATTCTAATTATTGTGTAGTAAATTTTATGTGAATTATATTTTACAAAACACGTAAATTAGATTTTTCAAGATTTGCATGGGTTGAACAGGATAATTCACGGATTATTATTTTTACTCTAATTAATTCAAAAATTAATATTATAATAAAAAAAAATATTTAAGTTTTTGATGCAAGAGGGAAAAACCCCTCATAGGAAATGAGGTGAGACTCACTTTATGTGGTACATGATTATCCACTTTGGTTCATCATTGGGAGTTAAACAAACCATTAATCACAACTCGACAAAGCGAGACGTCGTGGCTTTGCTTCAAGGAAGAAACTCCAAAATGCGTTATACCATGTAAGAAAGGGTGATCCTTATAAACACGTCATCACTTAACTTTTTAAAAAATGTGGGATATGTGCAGGCACACTGCATCATTCAACCCCTCTTAGGGAGCCTTAGGTCCTCGTAAGGACGTAAGGCCAAATTGCTAAATTGGGGTATGGCTCTAATACCATCTGATGTTGGAGGGAGAAACCCTTATACATGTAGTAGAGTGGGACCCATTTTACATGGTACGAGATTATTTACTTTAGTCAATAACTGCGAGTTCAGCAGGCCATTAACCATGACTCAATAGTTTAAGGGGATTTTGATGAACATAATTTTGACCTATATTTTGTTATGTTTTTAAGCATTCATTTTATGTTTTATTTTATTATTTTTGTGTTTTGGAAGGTATTTATGTGTTTTGTAGGTTTTTGGACTCTTAGAAGAATATTGGAGTGAAATGACACGAAAAGAGAGAAAATGGAGTAACACAAGCCAGAGAATGTAAGGCTTACATTGGGAGTCAAAAACTATGTAAGGGTTACATACAAGGAAAAATCAACGCGCGCCTAGGCATGAGAAAATGCGCGCCTAGGCGGGGAGGTCTCTGTTTTCTATTCTAGAGCCAAAATTAAACGCGCGTCGAGGCGGGAAAAAATGTGCACGAGGCGAGCGTGCCAAAACTGTCAAGAAACCCTAAAACGCGTGTGCCACTTCATTCTTCCTATAAATACCTCATTATATTTCTTCCAAACACAATTTTTCACAACCATGTTCTTCCTTCCCCTAGTTGTTGTTGCAGCCAGGGTTTTCCACCCAAAATTAAGAAAAGACACTCCATTGTTGAAGCTACTCCAAGGAATTGAGAAGGGGGATCAACCAAGTTCAAGGAATTAGAGCTAGAGGATTCATTGGGGTATTTTTATTGTATATCTTTTTCTTCTCTTTGATTTTGTGGTTTGCCTCTCATGACTAAATTGATTGACACCAATTTAGTTATGGTTGGCTAATTTATGTATTTGGGGATATTAGTATTGCTTCCAATGATTGAAGAACAATTTTTTAATTTAATAATATTTGAGTTTTGAATTTATTTATTGTTCATGTTCTTAATATTTTTTATTATGAATTAATGATGGACCAAATCTTAATTTGTGGTTAGAGAGAATATGTTAGAATTTAAGCATTAGAAACGCCATCTTTGCTTGAATGTGCATTATGAACAAGTGCCTAATTTGATTGTATTGATTTGTGTTAGATTAGGTAATTAAAATATTTCCTTGAGCTAATTCCAATTGATTAGTTAACGGTCCGGATCAAAGATGTTAATAATTGATTGTAGTGAAAATTGCCATTGATTTAGGATTTTCTAGGTTTAGCGGAAAAATCATTAGATCTGACTTTTAATTGAATTGTTTAATTTTTTTTCCATGAATGGATAGCGAGCTAAGATTCTCATTTACATCCATCATCCCCACCTTAGTTATGATTTCTTTTATTTGTACTTTATCTTAGTTTTAGAAATTTACAATCTTTTCTGCAACCAATAATTGTTAGAATGTTTAGGATTGTTTGTTCAACTGAATAAGAAAATAAATAATGTTTTAAAACCACCGCAATTCCTTGAGAGACTATCTTGGGAGTATACTTATCACTCATTACAAGTGATTCGTGCACTTGCGAGCTTTTTATAAAATACAAAATTTGACTATCAAGTATTAGTGCATCAAACCTCAAGGCTTTGCCTTTAGAGAGAAACATCAAAATGCGTCATACTATGTAACAGAGAACACTTAGTGAGAATAACAGATTGCTATAAATCTTGAGTGGACTAATCACGAGATCAAAGAAAAAATAACTTAAGGAAGCTTTGATTCGACTCATTCAAGAGTTGGTGCATGATCAAGAGGTGCTAAAAATAGAACTCATGGCATGGAAAAAACCAATCAATGAAATAAGCACATAATTTCATACAGGCCCTGCGCGCCGCTGCAGCTAATGGCATGAATTTTTAGCCATTACGGGAATAGACTCACAAGTTTTGGCTGGGGAACATACGCGTCAAGGCATGGGATTTTGGTCACTACGGCACCTGACTCTCGAGTTTTTGGTTGGGAGACCTGTGCTATGGTATGGGTTTTTCACCATCGTGGCCCATGTAGTTTTTGTTCAATTCAAGACATCTGTGCTTTGGTATGGGTCTTTCATCGTTGCAACACGCGTATTTTTCTTTGTAATTTTCTGACCGTTGGATAGAAATTAAGGGATGAGATATATTTGCTCTTAGGTTTTTATTTGTAACTTATAAATACTTTATGAGTCCCAATTGCCTCTCACACTTAACATTTATGATATTTGAACTTTTTAATCAAATTTGAGAGCTTGAAAGCTCTAAGTTCCTGTACTAACCAACTTATTAAGGGATTAGCAACTTTTGTGACATTTTTTATTATCTTGCATTGTGATGAGTAATATGCATGTGTTAAAGTGTGTGCTAAATTTTTAAACATTCATTTTTTAGGAATCAATTTCAATTTCACGTCAGGTCTTAAGTCATGTCGCTTGTAGTTCTCAAATCAAATCCCGTTTATAGGTTACAAAGTCTGTGTTCTAGGGTTCACATCATTTGGTATCAAAGCCCTAGGTTATAAAAATTCAAATTTTTATCTTTGTGTTCTTGTATTTCATTTACTGATATAAAAAAATTATGTGTTGTTCTTCTTCTATGTAGAACATTTCAATTTTTTTTCTGCAATCTTTTGTGTGTTTTAGCTTATTTTTTGCTTTCTTGATATTTTCTGTGTTAGTCTTATATCAAAAAATATTGTTACTGTTCATCTTCATGGAATTTTTTGTGAAACTTTTTAATCGAAACTGCCCAAATTTTGTATCGTAAAATCTGTGACAGTTTGGCATTTCCTGTGTTAGTTACGTATCTTAAATTTTTCAAAATTTGTATCGTAATTTTTAAATTAAATTTCTCTTGATATATTAGCAACCATAGTTTAAAAAAAAAAAAAAAAGAGCAGGTTCAAAAATTAGGAATATATATATATATATATTAGTTCTTTCAAAAGTTTTAAATTTTAACTTTAAAGTAATGTTTGTATCTTTAACATTTTCCTTGAGCAATTACTATAATTCTTATATTTTTTGCGATTTCTTTGTTCCAAATTCGTTTCGATTCAAGCGTTAGAATTTCTAAATACCTTGAGTTAGTTTTCACTTGTGTTTTGATTCTTTGGATATTATGAACTACTCTTAGTGATAAAAAAAAATCTACAATTGTTTGGAATATCTAAAAGGTTTGGTTTGCTTAGGAACTAAGAGCACTTCAGTGATCAATCTGAGTGCTAAACACGAAAGCTAATTGAGTGAAATTATTTTTTTACTACTAATAGCTTGTTTGTGTTAGTTGTTACAAGATGTTCAAAAGGAATAGCACTGAAAAAAGGTCGGATGCAACATTCATGATGAGGGCTTCACAGTAATTAATTGAAAGGATGAATGTCATCATGGTGAACATGAATGAGAGATTGTAATGATAATAAGCTACTATAGCCAATTTACAACAAAGAGCACCAAAGGAGTTCTAAATGTTAAGGGGCCTGATAGACAAGCCTATGTAAAGGAAGAGCCTTAATATGATACCTGGGAGGAAGAATTTGAAGAAGAAGAAAGAAGGTTACCCACAGGGGGAAGAAATGGTAGATGAGGCCTGTGAGGACCACCACTTAGACCATATGATAGAGTTGATAGAAACTTGGAATGCGCTAAAATGAAGATGCCACCATTTCAAGAACAGGAACTATACTTGGAGTATGAGAAGAAATTAGAGCACGTTTTTTAGTGCCACAACTATGTCAAAGAAAAAAAGGTAAAAATTGTTGTCATTGAATTCACCGATTATGTATTGAACTGGTGGAATTAATTAGTTATTGGGATGAGAAGAAGCCGTGAAGGGCCAATTAACAATTGGGAAGACATGAAGGCTATTATGAGAAAGATGTCCATTCCTAGTTATTACTATAGGGAGCTCTATCAGAAATTGCAAAGGCTTAATTAGGGATATAGGTCGGTAGATGTGTACTATAAAGAGATGGAGGTGGCCATAATAAGGACTAATGTAGAAGAGGATCGGAAAGCCATAATGGCTAGGTTTTTGAGTGGGTTAAATCAAAATATTGCCAACATTGTGAAATTTCATCATTATGTAGGGTTGGAAGACATTGTCCATATATCAATTAAGGTGGGGAGGCAACTAAAGAAAAGGAGTAACTGGTCATTACCACCAAAGGCAACCCCTACTACACTGAAATCAAATCTTACTTCCCCTTAGAAGGCCAATTGAAAAAAGGAAGAAGGGTCTAGTTCCAAGCCTAGATTTGAATCCTACAAAGCCAAAGAGGTGGAGACTAGTAAAGATAAATGTAAATCGATACCCTAACTCATAATCGTGATATTAAGTATTTTTTGTTGTCTTAGAAAGGGTCATATCACATCTTAGTATCCAAACAAGAGGGCAATGATCACACAAGCAAACAGGGAGGTAGGAACTGATGATGAGAATGAAAATGAAGACATGCTACTACTAGAGGAAGCAAGTAATGAGAAGATAAATTTGATAGATGATGAGGCACTTGTGATAAGGAGATCCTTAAGTGTTAAAATCAAAGAGGATGATATGGAATAACAAAGAGAAAATATCTTTCATACAAGATGTCATATGAGCAACAAAGTGTGTAATGTTATAATTGATGGAGGTAGTTGCTACTCTAGTTGAGAAGTTAGGGTTGTCTATTATTAAACTCTCGACCATAAAAGTTACAATGGTTGAATGATTATGGAGAAGGGTTAATAAGCAAGTATTAGTGTCTTTCTCCATTGGAAAGTACATAGATGAAGTGATGTGTGATGTGGTTCCAATACAAGTTGGGCATATCTTGTTAGGTAGGCTATAACAATATGATAGAAAGGTTACCCCAAGATGGGTATAGGAACAAGTACTATTTTGTGAAGGATGGTAGGAATATTACACTTATACCTCTTACTCTCAAACAAGTTTTTGATGATCAATTGAGAATGTTGAAAGAAAAAAGAAAAGAGTGGAAAAGATAAAGAGGAAGAAAAGAGTAAGTCAAATGAAAAAGAGTGGAAAAGAAAAAGAAAAAAGATGTAAGATTTTATGCTAGAGCAAGTGAAGTAAAGCAAGTCATTTTAGCAAAACGGCCTATACTTGTACTTTTATACAATAAGATTAACTTTCTACTAACGATCTTGATGTCTCTTTACTTAGTGCTATTGTTTTTTTGTTGCAGGAATTTGAGGACGTGTTTCCTAAAGAGAACTCAAATGGTGTGCCGCCAATTAGAGGGATTAAACATTAAATTAATTTCATTTCAGGAGCATCTCTTCCAAATTGATGAGTGTTTAAAAAGTACTAATATTCTATGATTTATTGTGTTTAATTGTGACAAATAGATTTGATTATAACTCTTTTATTTAATTATTTGTATAAATCTATCAATTTAGAATCACAGTATATTTTATGTATTTTAAGTATTTTTAGCTTCAAAAGAAATGAATAATGTAAGCACGTGAAGATGAGACACTTGGAATACTTAAATAGCAACCTAGGAACAAAAAACACTAAGGCATGTAAGCATTACATCAAAAATCAACCAGTCTATAAGGGTTACATAATCAGCTTGTACTGTGGCAGAGATTTTTGTATGTCGCGGCACACTACTCTCTAATTTCTGTAAGGGGCAATATTTTGGCTTGTGCCGCAGCAGATAAAAAGTTGTGCCACGACACGATTGTATTTTTGGGGAGTTCTAATTCTGTACAACCCTTACATCTATAAAACCCCCTTATATTTTCAGCATTACATACAATTTTTTCACACAATTTGGGGATGATTTTCTACTAAACTAAACTAGGTTTTGGAGCTTTATCACATCCTAGGGAGGTAAGAAAGGCACATCTAAAGGAGACAGTAAGCCTTTTAAGATCGAAGATCAAGCTTTTGGGAAAGGAAACATCATCCAAGCCAATTGTAGTATCTAGATTTAGGTTACTTGTTGTTGTTAGATATTTCTTCTTCTTCTTTCCTCTCTAGAATGTATGTTAGATTATATTTGTCTATAAATATTAATCTAAACATGTTTGGCTAAATTTAACTATAGATGTTTAGTTTATGTTACCATATTTTCTAGATCTGTTATGGTGAATAACTTTATTGCGTAAAATAAATAGAGTTCCTTTTGATTAAGAGTTTGTTAAAATGTTTTCTTGTAGATTTTCACGGGCCAATATGAGATTCATAAATAGATTGAAAAATCTTAGAGTTTAGTTTTAGGAACGTCACCTTGACTTTACTTTGAAAAACTTAATCAAAACTTTAAATTGATGACCTAGTCATGGCATTGATTTGATTGACATATTTTTCCCTGTGCATAATTTGATTGTTATTTAATATATCAAATCATAGGATATTGATTAGTTAATCAACAAAGAAAATTACCTGATCGTAGGAATTTTCGTAAATAAAAGGAAAGCTGGTAATATTTATTTATTATAACATTCATGTTAATTCACCACGACATTTCAATGCAAGCATGGTCAACCAAGTTAAATGTCCATATATCCTCCATTAATATTTAAAACCTTTTTGAGTTAATTCAAGTTTGAATTATTGTTTTCTTTCTTTGTTCACCACCATTGATCTTGCTCTCAAATCCAACTTCATTTACAGTTTTATTAGCCTTAAGATTCTAATTATTTAGAGTTTTAGTAGTTCTAGAATTCTAATTAGTTAGTATTTTAGTTGCTTTAGGACTTTAAAGAGATTAAGAAAAAGATTATTTATAACCACTGCAATTCCTTGAGAGATCGACCTCGAATGTTTGCTTATCACTTGCTACAAGTACTTGCTACAAGTGATTAGTATACTTGTGAGTACTATAATTTGCACATTACAAATCTGCCCACCTATAGAACCTACCCGAAAGACACTAAGAAAATTCAAAGGTAGATTGAGGAATTTTTTACTAAGAGTCAAGTGAGGAAAAGTTTAAGCCCATGTACGGTTCCAGTGCTACTTGTACCTAAGAATGATGGATTAAGTCAGATGTGTGTTTACTGTCGAGCCATCAACAACATTATTGTAAAATATAGACATCTTATTTTTAGGTTAGATAACATGTTAGATGAATTGCATGACTCCTGCATTTTTACTAAAATTGATCTAAAAAGTATATATCATTAAATTAGGATGAAAGAAGGTTATGAGTGAAAAACTGCATTTATGATTAAAAATGAATTGTATGAATGGTTAGTCATGCATTTTGAGTTAACAAATATACCTAGTACTTTTATGAGATTTATGAATCACGTTTTACGTGAATTTATTAGAAAATTTGCGATTGGTTACTTTAATGATATTCACATTTATAATAAGAATTTAGAAGAGCATGTTTTACATTTAATGTTTTACTTTAATGATGTGTTAAGGAAGGAAAAAATGTATGACAATCTAAAAATGTGTTGTTTTTGCATGAAGAAACTAATTTTTCTTGGTTTTATTTGGATTGCACATCATGTATTGGGTAGATTCTTATTTGATTTGGAATTCTTATTCCAAATTGATAATCTAAATCGTCATCATTAATTTAAATAAATATTATTATATTTTAAATTTTCAATTTAATGAATCTCTTCTAAAATTAAGAAAGAAATTAATCTTTTTATGCATAAATTACTCAATTATTTAATTAATTTTATTTTTAATCACTCGGTAAAAAAAATATATGTTTATTTTCTTTTAATACTAAAAAATATATGTTCATTTACGTTATAAGAAAAATGAATATATATATTTTTTCCTAAGAATGTTAAAAATAAAGATATATTCAATTAAACCAAAAATTAAATCAAACAAAAAGATATATTTACTATTAGTTAAACTTAAATCAATGATTGGAAACTATATGTTAAAATCATTTATATGGGTTACCATCACCATATACACCTTAATTTTTTAAGATAAATCAAACTTAAATAAATTTTGAATAAAAATATTCTTAATACTTTAAATAATGGCATATCTTGCCCTCCAAAATTTGATGTCATTGCTTATCATATTTATTATTATTATATATATGGTCAAATAAGCAATAGTACTTTGAATAGGCAAAATAGTCACTCATTTAACTTAGGTAGTTAAGTTCAACTTTAAATTTTAATTTTTAGTTTTTAAGATTTAATTGTAACATCTAAGGATATATATTTTATTATCAAAATTGATATTTTCATGTAATTGGTATATTTTATTAATTTTATATAATAAATTTGCTTATTTTTAAGATAGTGCTAATGTGCCCCTTTGATACTCAAGTTGGGCAATGGTGCTGATTAATATATATATATATATATATATAATTTAAAATGGAATTCAACCTCTTGAGTCCCTTTTTTTTAACTAAACAATATTTAAATGAATAAAAAAAATACTTTAACATCCTTTTTATTATAAAAATAAGTATTTTGACCCTTTTTTTTAATAATATTATTAAAAATTGGATGAAAATAGTATGTATATATCACATGGGGGACTATTCAATGACATTCTACACAAAATTATGAATCACGTACAAACAATAGTCATTCGAATACGCATAAAAAGGTTGAGCGCTGACTAATGTTTTCCATGTGTAGGATGAATTCCCACGTGGATCTCCTTCAAGTTGTGAACTTGTGGTTGGAGGCTCTTTGGTATACATTTGTTAATTGTCGCATATGGAAATAATTTCCACATATTGTCGCATATGCTCACGTAAGCAGCATTTGACTTTTAAAGCAAATATTAAACCAGCTTTTGGCTACAAAGAAAATAGAACCGACTTTAATGAAACTAATAAGTTTTTAGTGCTGGAATTAAAATAAAAGAAGAAGGGACGGCAAGCAAAAGAAGGGTTTAGAGTTGAAAGTTTAGGCGGTTTCAGTAAAAATGGAATGAGAATTGAGAACAGAGAAAGAAGCTGCCTTTTTATTTCCACTTTATTTTATTTTCATGGAAATCAAATAGATAAGAGAAATTTTAAAATAAATAAATACTTCACAAGTAGCAAAAATCATTTAGCATGTTTCATCAAGGTCTGAAAAATCTGCCAAGGAGAGAAGAGAAACTGAACCAAGTGAAAAATTACGAGAAATATTTTGTTAAAATTATTAAATAATGCCATGTGATCAAATTTTCGCATGTTATTTCCATTTACTTTTTAACAGTATTATTAAAAAAAAAAATTAAAGTGTTTATTTTATAATAAAAATTGTACTCAATATCTTTTAAAAGTATTTATTAAATAACTTAATTATTTAACCGATTTCATTTTTAATCCTCTCATTAAAAAAAATATATATATTTATTTTCTTTTAACAATAAAAAATTATATATTTATTTTTATTATAAAAAAAATGAACAAATTTTTTTTTAAAATAATTTAATAATAATTTTGTGTACTTACCCTTCAAGGCTACAGTTTGGCCGTATTGTGGTGGTGTTCTAGCCTCTAGTAAAGTCTTCCCACTTGAACACAGTCTTCCCAACAAATTACGCAAGAAAAAAATAAAATAAAATAAAACTTCGGTTTTGATGAAACCTAAAGAAAGCGACTGTGCTTCTTCTTTTAGCCTTCCTCATCCTTCAATTACGTGTATCTGCTCACTGTCAATGCTGATGCTGAAAAAAGCTAACCAAATCCAACCTTAATTCACCAGAATAAATAATATCAAAATGTTAGAAAATTTAGGGATCGAAGCTAACACACAATCAAAGTAAAGTTGAGAAAATGAAGATAAAACGAACACAAGTATTTACGTGGTTCACCCAAAATGATTACGGGTTACTCCACGGGCAAAAGCCAGAAGGAATTCACTATACTGAAAGATTTACAACCTTTCTCTAAATACAAGGAGAGAACAAAATACCTCTCTCTCTTATACTAGGAGAATACAATTAACCTCTCTCTCATAATGAGGAAAGAACTTTTCTAAGTGGAGAAGCTCGGAATGCTTAGGATGTTTGAGATTTTGGGATGATGGAAATGAGCAAATGAGCTCTCTATTTATAGAGAAAAAAATGTTACTATTTGGAGAGATGACATATGCGCTTAACTCATCACTTTGATGATGCAAGCGCTTAGCTCATCACTTTGATGATGCAAGCGCTTAGCTCATCCTTTGAAATTGCAATAATATTCCATCAATTAAGTCATCCCTCTTGACATTGTTTAAGAAGTTGAAAATGACTTCACACTTGTCTTTCAATCTCCCACTTGAAGTCATCTTTCACGATTATCTCTTCCAACTAGCCTTTGCTCAAACCCTGCTGCTTACGTCTCTACTAAGCCGTACGAGGATCGACACCATACAAACTTGTCAGTGTTGATAGGTTTTGTCATTACATCTGCTAGGTTCTCTTTTGTGTGAATTTTTTAACATATCCACACTTCCTTCTTCCACTACTTCTCGAACAAAATGATATTGTACTCATATGTGCTTAGTTCTGGAATGAAATGCTGGATTCCTTGCAATGTGCAAGGCGCTCTGACTGTCACAATACACAAGAATCTTCTCTTGTTTGTGCCCGAGCTCCTCCATTAATCTTCTTATCCAGATTGCTTCCTTGCAAGCTTATGTAGCTGCCATGTATTCTGCTTCTGTTGTAGATAATGCTACAACTGTTTGCAGTTTTGAAACCCAGCTTACAGCTCCACCTGCAAGTGTGAACATATAGCCAGTAGTGGACTTTCTTTTGTCGAGATCTCCTGCAAAATCTGAATCAACATATCCTTTGATAGTAAAATTTGATCCTCTATAACATAATGCAGCACTTGAGGTTCCTTTGATGTATCTAAGGATCCTTTTTACAGTGTTCTAATGCTCTCCACCAGGATTTGCCATAAATCGATTGACCGCTCCCACTGCTTGTGCAATGTCTGGTCTTGTACATATCATAGCGAACATCAAACTTCCCACTGCTGATGCATACGGTACTCGAGACATATCCTTCATCTCTGCTTCATTGCTAGGAGACATACTTGAAGATAACTTAAAATTAACAGGAAGTGGGGTAGATATTGACTTACAATCTTCCATGTTGAAGCGTCGCAAGATCTTGTTGAAGTAGTTCTTCTGAGAAAGCCTTCCTGTTATTTCTATCTCGGTGAATTTGCATCCCTAGAATTTTGTTTGCTGGTCCTAAGTCCTTCGTATCAAACTCCCTAGCCAATTGAGCCTTTAATTCTTGGATTTGATCTTTGTTGGGTCCTGCTACCAACATGTCGTCTACATACAACAACAAGATAATAAAGTCATTATCACCATCAAACTTTTTGTAGTATGTACAATGGTCTGAACTAAGTCTGTTGTATCCAAGGCTAATAATGAAGGAATCAAATCTCTTATACCAACACCTCGGCGCCTGTTTGAGACCGTACAGAGATTTGTTCAACCTGCAAACCAAGTCCTCCTTGCCTGTTTCAGCAAAACCTTCTAGTTGAAGCATATAAATTTCTTCTTCAAGTTCTCCATGAAGAAATGCAGTTTTTACATCCAACTGCTCTAGATGTAAGTCAAACGTTGCACACATTGCCAAGACTACTCTGACTGTTGTAAGTCGTACTACTGGGGAAAATATTTCATTGAAATCAATACCTTCTTTCTGAGCATATCCTTTTACCACCAATCTTGCACAATACCGTTCCACTTGATCATTGCTATCTTACTTGATCTTGTAGACCCATTTGTTACCAATGGCTTTTCTTCCATGTGGTAATGGTACTAGTTTCCAAGTCATGTTCTTATGTAAAGCTTCAATTTCTTCCTGCATTGCTGTCATCCACAAAGATGCATCTGAACTACTTGTAGCTTCATGGAAAGTTGATGGCTCTCCATCCTCCGCTAAAAGACAGTATGCAACATTACTTTCAGTAACATACTCCGAGTACCAAGTTGGCGGCCTTCTTTCACGAGTTGACCGACGAACTTCTGGAGCCTCGGACTCAACTGGTTCTTGTACATCGTGTTGTGGTACTGCTTCAGTAGAATCTTGAATTTCTTGTATTGAATTATTTTCCACCTGAACTATTGTAGTCTCTGAATTCTCATTTGATGTGCTATCGACTCCATCTTTTCTTTGTTTTATTAGCCTTAAGATTCTAATTATTTAGAGTTTTAGTAGTTCTAGAATTCTAATTAGTTAGTATTTTAGTTGCTTTAGGACTTTAAAGAGATTAAGAAAAAGATTATTTATAACCACTGCAATTCCTTGAGAGATCGACCTCGAATGTTTGCTTATCACTTGCTACAAGTACTTGCTACAAGTGATTAGTATACTTGTGAGTACTATAATTTGCACATTACAAATCTGCCCACCTATAGAACCTACCCGAAAGACACTAAGAAAATTCAAAGGTAGATTGAGGAATTTTTTACTAAGAGTCAAGTGAGGAAAAGTTTAAGCCCATGTACGGTTCCAGTGCTACTTGTACCTAAGAATGATGGATTAAGTCAGATGTGTGTTTACTGTCGAGCCATCAACAACATTATTGTAAAATATAGACATCTTATTTTTAGGTTAGATAACATGTTAGATGAATTGCATGACTCCTGCATTTTTACTAAAATTGATCTAAAAAGTATATATCATTAAATTAGGATGAAAGAAGGTTATGAGTGAAAAACTGCATTTATGATTAAAAATGAATTGTATGAATGGTTAGTCATGCATTTTGAGTTAACAAATATACCTAGTACTTTTATGAGATTTATGAATCACGTTTTACGTGAATTTATTAGAAAATTTGCGATTGGTTACTTTAATGATATTCACATTTATAATAAGAATTTAGAAGAGCATGTTTTACATTTAATGTTTTACTTTAATGATGTGTTAAGGAAGGAAAAAATGTATGACAATCTAAAAATGTGTTGTTTTTGCATGAAGAAACTAATTTTTCTTGGTTTTATTTGGATTGCACATCATGTATTGGGTAGATTCTTATTTGATTTGGAATTCTTATTCCAAATTGATAATCTAAATCGTCATCATTAATTTAAATAAATATTATTATATTTTAAATTTTCAATTTAATGAATCTCTTCTAAAATTAAGAAAGAAATTAATCTTTTTATGCATAAATTACTCAATTATTTAATTAATTTTATTTTTAATCACTCGGTAAAAAAAATATATGTTTATTTTCTTTTAATACTAAAAAATATATGTTCATTTACGTTATAAGAAAAATGAATATATATATTTTTTCCTAAGAATGTTAAAAATAAAGATATATTCAATTAAACCAAAAATTAAATCAAACAAAAAGATATATTTACTATTAGTTAAACTTAAATCAATGATTGGAAACTATATGTTAAAATCATTTATATGGGTTACCATCACCATATACACCCTTAATTTTTTAAGATAAATCAAACTTAAATAAATTTTGAATAAAAATATTCTTAATACTTTAAATAATGGCATATCTTGCCCTCCAAAATTTGATGTCATTGCTTATCATATTTATTATTATTATATATATGGTCAAATAAGCAATAGTACTTTGAATAGGCAAAATAGTCACTCATTTAACTTAGGTAGTTAAGTTCAACTTTAAATTTTAATTTTTAGTTTTTAAGATTTAATTGTAACATCTAAGGATATATATTTTATTATCAAAATTGATATTTTCATGTAATTGGTATATTTTATTAATTTTATATAATAAATTTGCTTATTTTTAAGATAGTGCTAATGTGCCCCTTTGATACTCAAGTTGGGCAATGGTGCTGATTAATATATATATATATATATATATAATTTAAAATGGAATTCAACCTCTTGAGTCCCTTTTTTTTAACTAAACAATATTTAAATGAATAAAAAAAATACTTTAACATCCTTTTTATTATAAAAATAAGTATTTTGACCCTTTTTTTTAATAATATTATTAAAAATTGGATGAAAATAGTATGTATATATCACATGGGGGACTATTCAATGACATTCTACACAAAATTATGAATCACGTACAAACAATAGTCATTCGAATACGCATAAAAAGGTTGAGCGCTGACTAATGTTTTCCATGTGTAGGATGAATTCCCACGTGGATCTCCTTCAAGTTGTGAACTTGTGGTTGGAGGCTCTTTGGTATACATTTGTTAATTGTCGCATATGGAAATAATTTCCACATATTGTCGCATATGCTCACGTAAGCAGCATTTGACTTTTAAAGCAAATATTAAACCAGCTTTTGGCTACAAAGAAAATAGAACCGACTTTAATGAAACTAATAAGTTTTTAGTGCTGGAATTAAAATAAAAGAAGAAGGGACGGCAAGCAAAAGAAGGGTTTAGAGTTGAAAGTTTAGGCGGTTTCAGTAAAAATGGAATGAGAATTGAGAACAGAGAAAGAAGCTGCCTTTTTATTTCCACTTTATTTTATTTTCATGGAAATCAAATAGATAAGAGAAATTTTAAAATAAATAAATACTTCACAAGTAGCAAAAATCATTTAGCATGTTTCATCAAGGTCTGAAAAATCTGCCAAGGAGAGAAGAGAAACTGAACCAAGTGAAAAATTACGAGAAATATTTTGTTAAAATTATTAAATAATGCCATGTGATCAAATTTTCGCATGTTATTTCCATTTACTTTTTAACAGTATTATTAAAAAAAAAAATTAAAGTGTTTATTTTATAATAAAAATTGTACTCAATATCTTTTAAAAGTATTTATTAAATAACTTAATTATTTAACCGATTTCATTTTTAATCCTCTCATTAAAAAAAATATATATATTTATTTTCTTTTAACAATAAAAAATTATATATTTATTTTTATTATAAAAAAAATGAACAAATTTTTTTTTAAAATAATTTAATAATAATTTTGTGTACTTACCCTTCAAGGCTACAGTTTGGCCGTATTGTGGTGGTGTTCTAGCCTCTAGTAAAGTCTTCCCACTTGAACACAGTCTTCCCAACAAATTACGCAAGAAAAAAATAAAATAAAATAAAACTTCGGTTTTGATGAAACCTAAAGAAAGCGACTGTGCTTCTTCTTTTAGCCTTCCTCATCCTTCAATTACGTGTATCTGCTCACTGTCAATGCTGATGCTGAAAAAAGCTAACCAAATCCAACCTTAATTCACCAGAATAAATAATATCAAAATGTTAGAAAATTTAGGGATCGAAGCTAACACACAATCAAAGTAAAGTTGAGAAAATGAAGATAAAACGAACACAAGTATTTACGTGGTTCACCCAAAATGATTACGGGTTACTCCACGGGCAAAAGCCAGAAGGAATTCACTATACTGAAAGATTTACAACCTTTCTCTAAATACAAGGAGAGAACAAAATACCTCTCTCTCTTATACTAGGAGAATACAATTAACCTCTCTCTCATAATGAGGAAAGAACTTTTCTAAGTGGAGAAGCTCGGAATGCTTAGGATGTTTGAGATTTTGGGATGATGGAAATGAGCAAATGAGCTCTCTATTTATAGAGAAAAAAATGTTACTATTTGGAGAGATGACATATGCGCTTAACTCATCACTTTGATGATGCAAGCGCTTAGCTCATCACTTTGATGATGCAAGCGCTTAGCTCATCCTTTGAAATTGCAATAATATTCCATCAATTAAGTCATCCCTCTTGACATTGTTTAAGAAGTTGAAAATGACTTCACACTTGTCTTTCAATCTCCCACTTGAAGTCATCTTTCACGATTATCTCTTCCAACTAGCCTTTGCTCAAACCCTGCTGCTTACGTCTCTACTAAGCCGTACGAGGATCGACACCATACAAACTTGTCAGTGTTGATAGGTTTTGTCATTACATCTGCTAGGTTCTCTTTTGTGTGAATTTTTTAACATATCCACACTTCCTTCTTCCACTACTTCTCGAACAAAATGATATTGTACTCATATGTGCTTAGTTCTGGAATGAAATGCTGGATTCCTTGCAATGTGCAAGGCGCTCTGACTGTCACAATACACAAGAATCTTCTCTTGTTTGTGCCCGAGCTCCTCCATTAATCTTCTTATCCAGATTGCTTCCTTGCAAGCTTATGTAGCTGCCATGTATTCTGCTTCTGTTGTAGATAATGCTACAACTGTTTGCAGTTTTGAAACCCAGCTTACAGCTCCACCTGCAAGTGTGAACATATAGCCAGTAGTGGACTTTCTTTTGTCGAGATCTCCTGCAAAATCTGAATCAACATATCCTTTGATAGTAAAATTTGATCCTCTATAACATAATGCAGCACTTGAGGTTCCTTTGATGTATCTAAGGATCCTTTTTACAGTGTTCTAATGCTCTCCACCAGGATTTGCCATAAATCGATTGACCGCTCCCACTGCTTGTGCAATGTCTGGTCTTGTACATATCATAGCGAACATCAAACTTCCCACTGCTGATGCATACGGTACTCGAGACATATCCTTCATCTCTGCTTCATTGCTAGGAGACATACTTGAAGATAACTTAAAATTAACAGGAAGTGGGGTAGATATTGACTTACAATCTTCCATGTTGAAGCGTCGCAAGATCTTGTTGAAGTAGTTCTTCTGAGAAAGCCTTCCTGTTATTTCTATCTCGGTGAATTTGCATCCCTAGAATTTTGTTTGCTGGTCCTAAGTCCTTCGTATCAAACTCCCTAGCCAATTGAGCCTTTAATTCTTGGATTTGATCTTTGTTGGGTCCTGCTACCAACATGTCGTCTACATACAACAACAAGATAATAAAGTCATTATCACCATCAAACTTTTTGTAGTATGTACAATGGTCTGAACTAAGTCTGTTGTATCCAAGGCTAATAATGAAGGAATCAAATCTCTTATACCAACACCTCGGCGCCTGTTTGAGACCGTACAGAGATTTGTTCAACCTGCAAACCAAGTCCTCCTTGCCTGTTTCAGCAAAACCTTCTAGTTGAAGCATATAAATTTCTTCTTCAAGTTCTCCATGAAGAAATGCAGTTTTTACATCCAACTGCTCTAGATGTAAGTCAAACGTTGCACACATTGCCAAGACTACTCTGACTGTTGTAAGTCGTACTACTGGGGAAAATATTTCATTGAAATCAATACCTTCTTTCTGAGCATATCCTTTTACCACCAATCTTGCACAATACCGTTCCACTTGATCATTGCTATCTTACTTGATCTTGTAGACCCATTTGTTACCAATGGCTTTTCTTCCATGTGGTAATGGTACTAGTTTCCAAGTCATGTTCTTATGTAAAGCTTCAATTTCTTCCTGCATTGCTGTCATCCACAAAGATGCATCTGAACTACTTGTAGCTTCATGGAAAGTTGATGGCTCTCCATCCTCCGCTAAAAGACAGTATGCAACATTACTTTCAGTAACATACTCCGAGTACCAAGTTGGCGGCCTTCTTTCACGAGTTGACCGACGAACTTCTGGAGCCTCGGACTCAACTGGTTCTTGTACATCGTGTTGTGGTACTGCTTCAGTAGAATCTTGAATTTCTTGTATTGAATTATTTTCCACCTGAACTATTGTAGTCTCTGAATTCTCATTTGATGTGCTATCGACTCCATCTTTTCTTTGTAATTGATCTTCTGCAAAGATCACATCCCTGCTGATTATGAGCTTGCGGGTAGTGGGATCCCACAAGCGATACCCCTTGACACCATCAGCATATCCCAAGAAGATACACCTTCTAAATTTTGGATCCAACTTCGATCTTTCTTGGGCGTTGTACATTACGTACACAGGACATCCAAATGAATGTAAAGTAGAGTAATCTGCTGGCTTACCAGTCCACATCTCCATCGGTGTCTTGAACTCAATTGCCGTTGATGGCGACCGATTTATTACATAACAGGCAGTTTTAGCTGCTTCTGCCCAAAAGGAGTTGGATTGACCTGCAGACCTTAACATAGCTCTTATCTTTTCTGCAAGAGTTCTGTTCATCCACTCTGCCACTCCATTTTGTTGAGGTGTGTATGCGACTGTGAACTGTCTTTTGATACCTTCTTGCTTACAAAATGTAAGAAACTCGCCATCTATATACTCTCCTCCATTATCTGTCCTTAAGCACTTGATCTTCTTCCCAGATTCAAGTTCCACCTGCGCTTTGATGTCTTTGAACACTTGAAACACATCTGACTTCTTCTTGATTGGATATACCCAACATCTCCTAGAGTAGTCATCAATGAAAGACACTAAGTACTTTGCACCTCCTAGGGACATCTCTGGTGATTCCCATACATCAGAATGAATCAAGTCAAGAATGTATTTACTCATTGTATCAGATCTGCTAAACTTCAATCTATGCTGTTTACTTGTAACACAATGCTCACAAAAAGGTAGATTTACCGATTTGAGCCCTGGAAACAGGTTTCTGTCGGAAAGAATATTCAAACCTCATTCTGACATGTGGCCCAATTTGAGATGCCACATCATTGTTGATTCTTCTCCTTTACTGGTTGACGCGACACATGCATCAGCTTCCTGTAGTGTTTCCCCTTTAAGGATGAATAGATTCGCTGCAATATTTTCTGCTTTCAAAACCACAAGCGCACCTCTGACAATTTTCATGATCCCATTTTCGACATGAGTCCTGCATCCAAGACTGTTTATTTGCCCCAAAAATAGTAGATTCTTCCTCAAGCCCTTCACATGACGTACCTCCTAAATAGTGCGAACTGTACCATCAAACATTTTTATATTGATAGTACCAATACCAGCGATTTCCAAGGCATGATCATCCCCCATGTGTACATAACCTCCTGAGATTGTTTCATATTTGTGGAACCATTCTTTTCGAGATGTCATGTGCCATGTTGCTCTTGAGTCTATTAACCAGACGTCAGAAAACTGCTTTCTACCTTCAACTACTGCTGTAGCCTCGCTGTATAAGACTTCACCATTATCAGGGATACTTGCTACATTCCCTTGAGCATTTGGTGGCTCAGTGTCTCCATTCCTCCTTCTACTCCAACAATCCTTTTTGACATGCCCTTTCTTGCCACAATTGTAGCAATTGAAATTCTTCTTACTTCTTGATTTCAATCTACCATGATTTTGACTCCCACTAGAGCCACGTTTTGTTGATCTTCCTCTCGTCACCGTCAAAGCTTCCGCTTGCTGCGAACTTACTTGTCTATCTTCTTTGTTTTTACGCCGAGTTTCTTCTTCCAAAACAGCAGCTGTAATTTCGTCAAAGACTAGATAATCCGAAAGGATGTTGTTCATCAGGTTGATGATGAGTTGATCATACGAGTCAGGTAGACTTTGAAATAGAAGCTCCGCACGTTCAGTTGTCTCTATTTTGTAACCCATTGATGTAAGTTACGAAAATAGAGTATTCAAGGTGTTGATGTGGTCAGTCACCGATGTGGATTTCGCCATTCGAAGAGTGTAAAGTCTCTTTTTTAAGAAGATCTTGTTGTGAAGTGATTTGGCCTCGTACAGTCTTGTTAGAGTATCCCAAATCTCCTTTGATGTCTTCTTTTCTGCCACACTAGATAAAACTCCATCGGCTAGTGCTAAGTGTAGATCAACAATTGCATTGCCATCCTTTTCATTCCATTTTTGATCATCAATGATCTCAGCTGGCCTTTCTCCAATTGCTTCCAAGCAATTATCCTTCCTCAAAATTGCTTTAATCTTCATTTTTCACAACGAAAAATTACTTTCGTTGAACTTCTCAACATCGAACTTTGTTGTTGTCGTCATTTTTGATATGCTTCTTACTTGAACCGGCTCCCACTATTACACGTGAACAGTAATTGTATTTGTGAACAGTAATCGTATACGTGAACAGTAATCGTATACTTGAATAGTAACTATATACGTGAACCGTGAACAGTACCACAACCAAAGCTCTGATACCACTGTTAGGAAATTTAGGGATTGAAGCTAACACACAATCAAAGTAAAGTTGAGAGAATGAAGATAAAATGAACACAAGTATTTACGTGATTCACCCAAAATGATTACGGGCTACTCCACGGGCAAAGGGCAGAAGGAATTCACTATATTGAAAGATTTACAACCTCTCTCTAAATACAAGGAGAGAACAAAATACCTCTCTCTCTTATACTAGGAGAATACAATTAACCTCTCTCTCACAATGAGGAAAGAACTTTTCTAAGTGGAGAAGCTTGGAATGCTTAGGATGTTTGAGATTTTGGGATGATGGAAATGAGCAAATGAGCTCTCTATTTATAGAGAAAAAAATGTTACTATTTGGAGAGATGACACATGCGCTTAGCTCATCATTTTGATGATGCAAGCGCTTAGCTCATCACTTTGATGATGCAAGTGCTTAGCTCATCACTTTGATGATGCAAGTGCTTAGCTCATCACTTTGATGATGCAAGCGCTTAGCTCATCCTTTGAAATTGCAATAATATTTCATCAATTAAACCATCCCTCTTGACATTATTTAAGAAGTTGAAAATGGCTTCACACTTGTCTTTCACAAAAGAACCCCAAATACCAAATTAAACCAACAAACAAATATGCTTAGAGTCAAAGTGGTCTATCTCAGGCACTCCCTTCAGTTCTTCAATAACCATCACAGTCACCACCGCCATACCACCACCATTATCGCACCTACTCAATCACCTTCAAGAACCACTTCCAAAACCTTTATCCTCATTAACCCAAGTGAAAAATTGCGATAAATATTTTGTTAAAATTATTAAATAATGTCATGTGATTTTCACATATTATTTTCATTTATTTTTTAACAGTGCTGTTAAAAAAGAATTAAAGTGTTTCTTTTACGATAAAAATTGTTCTAAAGTATTTTTTAAAAGACAAAAAAAAAAAATTTTGATACATAAATGACTTAATTATTTAACTGATTTTATTTTTAACCCTCTCATTAAAAAAAAATATATATATGTTTATTTTCTTCTAATACTAAAAAATAATTACATTATAATTAAAATTGTGAACAACTCGCAACTATATCATATATCGATAAAATAATAACACCAATTCAATGTTAATTAAATAATCGTAGCCACAATATATACATGTAATACTTATATCATACATAACTCATAATTAAAAGCACCATTCTTCTTTTAATTTCTTAAATAATAATGAAATCTTAAACGATCAAAACATAATTAGGCACTCTATACAAAGATTACGCCAGACATGAGTACTAATTCAAGGAAAATTATTCTCAAACAAAATAACATATTCAAAACCTACTAACAACCTATAAGAAAATAATATTCTTTAGAAATATAAATATCATAGATTATTTTTCGTTTAATGAATCTCACAAAAACGAAGTTTAAATATAAAAACTCATTAAAATGGACATTTTAATCAATTATCAACATGATAACATCTGATTCGTTTGCGATACACTTGTAAATAATCAAACCTTTATAAAGCAAAATCAAACAAAATCAGGAAAAAAAAAAACTAATTCAATTCTAATCACTAATTAGTTGGTTCTTATACCTCATGTAAGATTGTATTAATCTCATTGATGAATTAGAATATAAATCAATATTACAAGACATATATGATACTGCCATAATTTTTCAATTTAATTGAATCTAATACAAAAAGATTATTAGATAAAAAAAAATCAATAAGATTAGGTTTTCTCTTGCTAACTCTTACAAAAAAAAAAAACTCTAATGGGGAGAGTCTCACGATAGTTTCTCTAAGATTAGAATAAATGGAAGATTTATCCAAATATTTAGAAAGTAACATTAAGGTTTCACCCATCACAAAACTCTAATCTTCATTAAACTACACAAAGTTCATCGTAACAATAATTGACCCAAGCCCAAAGGTATGTTGAGCTCATGTCAATTAAATGAGTCTCAAAGTATATTAATTAAACTATAATTCAGCCTATTTTATAAACCATTATAAGCCCAATTAATGTTAGCCCAATAATAAAATTCTAGCATGAAGCTTACTAAAATATCACCTTGAAACAATAGTGTGACAAAATTTACCGTTGACTACGATAATCAACCTTGAGATAGAATCTATAGAATGTACTAATTCTATTTTTAAGATGAAAAATTACCAACAAAAAAAAAAAAAACATTCATAAAATTTATAATAACAAAAATAGCACCTTAATAACATTGAATAATATTTAATTGGATGACGTTCAACACAAACGTGTTTAAATTATCGCAGTTCAATTTGAACAACTTTCAGTTAGCCGACGTTCAAAGAAAAAAATATAACAATTATTTTTTTAATTGTAAAAATATATTATTTGAACACAACGGTACTATTTTTGTCATTATAAGTTTTAAAAATGCTATTTTATATTTTTTTTCCTTTATTTTTTTGAAGCATGGTAGAGCTATATTTTTGTAGAATTTTTTTACTTGTTTATTTATTATAATTTGTATATGATATATTTTAGGGTAATATTTATAAAAATTATAAATAATCTTATTTTACAAACTAGCGGTGGGAATTTTCTTTTTCAAAAATAACCAAACAACTAGAGTTTAGGTTTAAATTGAGCCTTTTTTTTTTTTTTTGAGATATCATTTAAATATGGACATATTGATAGCTTTAAATTTATTAGGCATTATATATGAGTGAGGATAATACTTCTTATAATTGATAATACCACATTTGTATGTTCTTGTTTTAAAAAAGAGTATTTGTTAGGGTAAAATATTATTTGCACTTTTTATGTATTTTTTATTATCATAATAATTTTTATGTAAAATTGTAGGTCTAAAATTGTCAAACTAACCTTTCCTTATACTGATATTGTAGATCGACTTAAAAGTTAATTTTATAGAAATTATAAATCGGTTAAAATTTTAAATTTTTTAGTATTATTAAAATAAAATTAACTTATAAAATAATTTAATATAAGACCTATTAAACCTACGTCACCCTTTTATAAAAGACAAATTTACAAGTACTATTAAATTCCTAAGATGAATTTACGTATTTTCCAATGTAAAATAGCATATTTATGCCAGCCCCCAATTACAAACGACAAATTTACAACTAGTATGAAGATTCTAAGATGAACTTACGTATTTTCCAATGTAAAATAGCATATTTAAATTGGAAAATATTCCTCCGCTCTTACTTCTTCGGCACAAGTAATATACATGGGGCACTATTTAGTACAATTTTATAAAAACATAACAACTTTTTTATTGAATTAATACGGTTAAAGTTAATTTAAAATTTGATGTATAAAATTATAGCCATCATCAACTTTATAGTTTTATTTTATAAGAACTCGACCAATTATTCATTATTTTAAAATAGATGATAGTGTAATACTTCAGATAAATAAAATATAATATCAATTTAATTTTTTTTTAAATACAAATATTTAATAAAAAAAATTATAAAAGTAAGTAATTTAATTAGTAAATATAATTTAGATAATGAATAACTCCTCTAAGAACTCTTACATACGAATAACACAGAGAGAATATAAACGGGTACGTATAATTAAATGCTAAGTACGTAAGTAGACTTATATCCACAGCAGAGTTGATGGCTTTTACTAATATTTATTTACAACTTTTGTGGTCGTAAATTTAGAACTTATTTGCAAAGATCTTCAAAATCAAAATTTTAACAATTTAGTTTTCTAAGTTATTGAATGTTATATTTTAAAATTTGTTTATTATACAGTTAAGTTTTTAAATTTGTTAATATTTATTATACTTAAATTTCTAAGTTTAATAATTTAAGAATTAAACTATTAATTTTTTTAATTTAAGAAATTTCTTATAATTAAAGCATTTTTTGAAACTTTAAAAAATGTTTAATTTATTTATTATTTTAAGATATTTTGTAGGGGACTGATGGCTTTCCTCTTCAAAAAGCCATCTCAATTTGACTTCAAAATTAAATGCCATACATTTATAGTTCAGCAGCTTCCAGCTGAGGACCCCCAAATTGTAAGTTGTAACGGACCATAATGATTAGAGCAATAATACTATAGGGTCAAGAAGTGCAATATTATAGAAAAATTATTCGTTGCGTTTGGAATATGTAATAATGTAGTAGATAAGATCGATATATTTTAAAATTAATATAAATATTGTTTTTTTGAAAGAAACAAATATGATAAGTAATAGAGAGATAAATTAATATAATTTGTAAGATGCATACTCTAAAAATAATGAATAATATCTCAATATTATATTTTTCGTTTGGTAAGATAATATTTAACGGTAAATAAATTCTAAAATAATCATAAAATAATTCAAATTAATAGTATGAATATTATTATAGTTTTAAATTTTAATTTTAATTAATAATTCAAAAATTAAGGAGAAACATATATATTCATAAACTTAAATTAATATTTTAATAAAAAAAATAGTGTTGATATTATCATAAATTAAATTGTTATTCTTATTGTTATTGTTACAACAATAATTCATTAATAACCAATTTTATTCAATAATAATAATACAAAAATGTAATAATAATAGAAATAAAATGAATATTTTATATATATTTTTTATGTTAATAATAAGATAGATATGTCAATATCATTATCAAAGATTATCTGTTAAAGAAATTTGTCTAACATATAAATAGTTGCATATCAACACTTAACTTGGACAACCTCAAAACTATCACCAAAAGCTAGCTAATATTGTATTTTCATATATCGCAGTATATATAATTTGAGTAACCCTACTACTACAATTCATTCAAAATAGTAACCAATTCCATTTTCCAAAAAAAACAATATGGATCGGCAGGAGAGCATTCTTCGATTTCTTGATAATAAGACCATTTTAGTCACTGGAGCTACTGGCTTTCTCGCCAAGAGTAACAACTTAAATTTAATTATAAACTATACTCTTCTATGCCGCACTAAAGCACGCTTTTCTTTTCTTTTTTAGCACAATATATATATATATATATACATGCGACATAATTTATTGCTTAAGTTTTTACAAGGATTAAAATTTAAGAAAATATATAAATTTCTCTCATTTTCACCCTCCTACTCTTTTATATATAAGTGCTTTTTAATTTGTAAGAGTGTAATCGTTTATATATATATATTGAACGTTCATTATTAAATGGGTTTAAATTGTCATCGTTCAACTCTATTTGAATGAATGAGTGTTCAAAGAAAAATGACACATTAGTCAATTTCTTAATTGTGAAAATATAAAGACAAGCGAATGTTAATTTTGTTATTACAAGTTTTTAAGGGTGTTATTTTAGCTGTTTTCCAAAAAAAAAAATTGTGATTTATTCTTTTAATTTGCAGTTTTCGTGGAGAAAATACTGAGGGTACAACCAAATGTGAAGAAACTCTATCTTCTTTTGCGTGCTTCAGATAGCAAGTCTGCCAAACAACGAATGAACGACCAGGTTTTCATAAATATGAGTATAAAAAATATTCATAATATTGTTAAATAAATTCGAGAATATACATATTCAGTACTTGAAAAGAGATGGATTAAAAATAAGACTTTGTGTGTGAAAGGGGTCATTCTATTCTATACACATAATTTTTTTAAATTTATGACTAACATTAATCTGTTTTCCAATTTCGTATTCAAAATTAAGGTACTGGGAAAGGAGTTATTCAGAAACCTAAGAGAAATTTTGGGTGAAAGTTTTGAAGCCTTTATGTTAGAGAAGTTAGTTGCTGTTGACGGAGACATCACTTACGAACACTTGGGAGTGAAAGATTCCGATTTGAGAGATGAGCTTTTGGAACATGTTGATGTCATTTTGAACTTTGCTGCAACAACTGATTTCTATGATAGGTATATATATACACATGTATCTTCGCACGTTAATTCTTTTACTTTTTTTAATTTTTAGAATAGTTTTCATTTTTGACTTTTCTTGTGCATTATACTTTATTTTTACTCCCGGCTAACTTATGCTAAGAATACGAAACATTTTTTCAAAAACAAAACTTATTTGAATATATGTTCAAGAGTAATATATATCTTCTAAAATTTTTTTAAGAAGTATAACTTAATTTATTGATACTTTGGTGAATTTGTTGAAATTTCAATAAATTCATATACTTTAATTGAATTTGTTGGAATTTCGACAATCATTGTGCTTTTAAACATATGTATTAAAAAAATAAAATATTTCTAAACATGTATTCAAAATAACAAATTGTCAAAAATAAAAATACATCTTCAAGGAGGATTTCATGTAATATTCTCTTTTTTAATTATTTGTTTAATGTATATAATATATTTAAAATTATGTGATATAATGACAACATAAATAAAGAATAAGCATTGCCAACAAGCTTGTGGCTAACGGCTTGTAGTTTATTTGTGCGTATAGAAGATTTGGAATTTAAGTCTTAGTTACGAATTTGTGAGTAATATAATTATTTCAAAAATAAATAAAGAATAAACATCAATTACTAAGTTATGGTAGGGGTAGACACAATAACCAATAAATTAACCTGTTTGATTGAAATCGAGTTAAGCTGACTCAATTTTTATGTTTTATAGATCTAAATAAGTTGATTTCGATTTGATAAATGCAAAAATAGACTTGTGTTGGGTTAGTTAAGGTTTTAATGTTTATAAACTGGCATTTAATTGATCTATATATTATTAATATACTTTTTTTTTTATAAGTTTATATTACATATGTCATATATATTTATGATCATCTAATAGAAGATGAAATAAGTTATATTATTCTTCTCTAATATTATTTTTATAAATATTTAATATAACTAATAAAATATCTAATTTATTCTTTGTTCTCAAATTTTAAATAACTTATTCATTTTCAAAAGTTATTCTCTACATGAAAATTAGTACACAATTCTAGTTGAAATGCTAGTATACTATTTTTTGAATTAAATTGTTGACTAAATATTGAATCTTATTTATTAGTTTAACATTAGCATATGACTAATATATTTTAAATTCACTTTAAAATAAGTAGGCTGAAACACAAACTGAATTTATTAAACCGACATAAATATGCTAGTTTAATGTTCTCTAACCAACATTTATAAGTCGATTTTAGTCAAAATGATATATGTTAATTTGATTAGCATTTTAGATAAAAATTAACCAAAACCAAAGTGCACCCACCCCTAAAATTTAGAATAAATTGAAATTCATTATTGTAAAACTCTTCAACCAAAATAATACATATATATCAAAAATCTTTATTATAAGCATTGTTCGTTGAGTTTGGAAATTGTCTTTAACATGTAAATGTATATAGGGCAAGAAATGTCTACAAAGGCAATTTTATTTAAAATTATTGTTATGTCATAAAAATGACTAAATGTTTGATTTGTTTATCGTTCTTTAACAAAAAAAGATTAAATTTTGTAGATATGATGTTTCTCTTGGCATCAATACTTTAGGAGCTATGAATGTTGTGAGATTTGCAAAGCAATGCCCTAAACTAAAGATGCTTGTCCATGTATCAACAGGTAATCAATATAATTCGCTCAATGAAGTTATACCTTTGTGTGAATTAGTTTTCTCTCTAAGTTTATATATAATTTAGTTATTAGACTGTTTCACCCCTAAAAAAAACATATTTTTTACATTATAAAAAAACAATATAAATTTTTTTTTTCTTCGAAAGACAGATTTTTTTTTGTTACAACATATGTGTACTATTTGGATACTATATATATGAAGCAATTATGTTATGCAATTGAACCATTTGTTTATGGGGAGTTTACAAGTAGTTGTTTGTTTAATATATCAAACTTTTCACTATTTGATTTATTTTCAACTCACTATTTCAAGATTTTTTTTTTTTTTTATTTATCAATTTAATACTTTATGAACTCGAGATTATCACGCGAGAACAAAACTCTCCTCCTAATTTGATAAAAATTTCTAACCAAAATTCAATAATGTTATGTATATATGTGGCATTTCAGCTTATGTATGTGGTGAAGGTCAAGGGTTGATAAAAGAGCAAGTGTTGAAAATGGGTGAGAGTTTAAGAAAAACAAACAATAAACTAGATGTTGAGATAGAGAAAAGGGTTGTGGCAGAGAAACTAAAGGAATTGAAGGAGAGAGAGGCTTCAGAGCAAGAAATTACATCAAATATGAAAGATTTTGGCATTGAAAGGTTTTTATTTTATTTTACTTTAATTTTTTTTCCTCAATATATTTTAGGAAATTATTAGATCACTACTTTTCTTGTTTTTTTTTTTTTTTTTTTGTCAAACACATGAACATAATGTGAATTTTTTACACAACAAGGGCTCACCTTTTAAGTCAATTTTTTTCACATGTTCCTCGCATGTAGTGGGCACACCAAAAAATGACAATTGAGAAATTGACTATTTTTTAGAGGCGGTTTATGGTTTCCCATTATTTTTTTTATTGTTGCCTATTCATACATTTTGTCAAACATGTATAAATAAGCAGAGCAAAGTTATTTGGATGGCCCAATACCTATGTATTTACAAAGGCAATGGGAGAAATGTGTATTGAACAATCAAAGAATGACATGCCTCTCATTATAATACGACCCTCAATGGTTACTGGAACTCACAAGGAACCCTTTCCAGGATGGATCGAAGGTGTTAAGTAAGTACAATTTGTCAAATTTGAATACAATAATATTTATGATAATTTTATAAGGTGCATTTTAATTTTAAAATATTCCAAAATTTAAGATAAAAGTAACTTTTTGCTCGTTAATAAACCAAATTGTGCATCAGGTTTGGTACTCTACTATCGTTTTAAAAAGTATGCTTTAATTCATTTTCTTTCAAGTTGTATGTATTCTAGCTTTTCAAAAAATATTTATTACATAAATTTAATTTCTCAAAAGAAATGTCAATTTATTTTTTCTTTTTCTTTTTTATTGAAAAAAATGTCAATGTCTTAGTCCATAGTTTTTATGTGACTTTTTTAAAAGAGTAACTTTTAGATTTCAATTTTATTTTGCTAAAAGCATTTAAAAAAAAAATCAGTTTATGAACCAGAAAAAAAAAAAAAAAACTAATCTAACCAATTTTTTTAAAAAAAATTTAAACAACTTTTAACATTTTTTCCTGAAAACTGATTTTTTTTTTTTTTTTTTTTTGTAAATTCTTTTTGAAAACAAAAAACTTAAAATCCCAAAATTATCACTTAAAAGTCATATGAGAATCATGTACTAAGAACTTGACAATTTTTTGAGCAATTGAACTCAAATGTACATTTAAAAAGCTATGAGACATAAATTATACCACTTGAAAGAAAATGAACTAAAATATACATTTTAAAAAGATAAGTAATTAGTGGAGTATCAAATTCTTATACAACTAGCTGTAAAGAAGTATAATATGCATAAAATGGACGTACTTGAAAAGAAAAGAAAATAAATATGAGTATGAATTGTCAATGACATGCACCAAATTAAATTATATATAAGCTAATTAAGTAGCTAATGATTTTGTTTTGTTTTATATTACAGAACAATTGATAGTGTAATTGTTGGTTATGGAAAAGGGAAAGTAACTTGCTTCCTTGGTAATTCTACACAAATACTCGATTTGGTAAGTCAATACGATCTCCAAATAGAATTTTAACATGGATATATCTTTTTGGTAGAATTCACTATCTCTGCTTTAATTTACCCACATGCATTATGCTTGTAATATATAGTAATTTTGGAAAGAAAAAAAAAATATTCTGGTTAATTAACAAGTAAAAAATTATTTCAAATTAAAAAAAATTAATTAACAATATTGATCCTATTCATTTTTAATATGCATATTTGCTTTTGGTTAAGTAGCTTTTATAATAATCAATATCTAATTGACAAAAAAAAATTTACGTTTATTTATTATGTTAATGTATCACAAAAATTTCAAAACATATGGTAAAAATTAAACAAAGAATAATAATAATAATAATAATAATAATAAAAAAAACTTGTATATTAAAACGTGTTATAACCTCCAAATTGCGATTGGGTACAAAGCGATGAAAGTCTTTCCAGAATACAATAAATTGACTTATATCTACCTACCATATTTGCATCTTAAAGATGTGTATACATATATATATTTATATTTCTCACGCTTCTAGTAGAAGGTGTGTTTGAGTTGGAATAATAGTTTTAAGGGTTAATAGATTTTTTTACAACTAATTTATGGTTGTTAAACAGTATCATCAAACTTTAAACTATTATAAAATTATTACCTTACTTTAATTTTTATTACATAAGTATCTATACCTTAAATTTTTAAAAAAATTAACCCAAAAAATCACATAGATACTATTGCCGTTAAAATATTTTTGTTGGGTTTTTGAGAAATTTAACAACAATGATACTTTTGTAACAATTTAGAGCTTATTAGTACTTTTGTAGCTATCATTGATCATACTGCAGTGATAAAATAATCTATTAATCCTATTTTTAATATATAGCTTGGAACTCACATGCTTATATATATATATATATATACAGATACCAGCAGACATGGTGGTTAATGCAATAATAGTGGCAATGGCTCTTCACAAAAATGAAGTAGTTCCATTAATTGTTTACCATGTGGCTTCCTCCTTAAGAAACCCAATATCTATCTCTATGCTGAGCAACCTTCTCCTCAAATATTTCATTGCAAATCCACTAACTACAAAAGATGGAAAATCAATCCAAGTTAGGAGCCTCACTTTGTTTCCTACTATCACTGCGTTTAGACTCTACATGGCTTTACGTTACATGTTGCCTCTCCAGGTAGGTACTTTCTAGCAACAACAACAAAAAAAAAAAACACTTCATTTATTCATATTTGCTTATGTTGTTGATATTCCTAACAGCCCTAATTAAATTAGTTATTGACAGTCAATAAATATTTGGTTCTTTAGCATTGCTCATAGGGCATTTGTTAGTTATTTTGGTCATTACCTTATAATTGAGTCAATATTATTTTTCTGACACAATAGAATAGAGTTCATTCAATAAAATAGCGCAGAGCTTCAGTTAATTTAGTCAATACTTCAGTTAATATTCTCTAAATATTATTCACCTTGATCACTTCTTTTTTATTACAATTAGTTGATTTAGCCTTGTATTTCAAAAATTGTTTAATCATTATGCTCCAAAAATTACTTCAAATTTAGAATACAGTTTACAGGATTTAATTGTAAAAACTACTCATGTTTACAGTAATCTCAGTTTTGAGTTAATGTTTATTGTGATAAGTGGCTTAACTGTCAAAATCTGTATATTTTTCTACTAATGTTTAGATTAAATAGACTAAATTATATATATATATATATTATTTTATTTTTTTTTACGTACTTTGCATTTTTTTAATATGCGAAAAATAGGGAAAAAAAACATATATGCACGTATATAGTAGAAAGAGCTAAAAATGAAATCTCATCTATGAAGAGATTATGAGATGTAATTAAACAATCTAATTTTCATAAATTTCCACCCTTGTTCTTGTTTTTTTTTTTTTGGGTAATGATGTAGGTGATGAACTTGGGGAACGTAGTATTTGGAAAATACTTTGAAGAGTTTTACACAAGTAGCAAGCGGAAATTAAACCTAGTGATGCGTTTGGTCGAACTCTACAAACCCTATGTTATATTCAATGGCGTGTAAGTATAAGTCTTAATATAATTGAGTAATGCTAATTAATTAAGGACACATTAATTTGCTTTTGCCCAGCTTCTCTTTCCTATAGTTTTTTTTTTTTTTTTTTAATAGACTTTTTTTTTTACTTTTAATTATTTATTTAAAGAGACTAACCAACGAACTTGTGGCTCGACGACATGTAGTCCACTTGGGTAATAGAATGTCTGGGATTTAAGTCTCGATTACAGTGTGTGAGTAATATATTTATTTAAAGAGACTTAAACATATATAATTAACCCAAACTAATATATAGGTTTGATGACATAAACTTGGAAAAGTTACAGTTGAAAGCAAGGGAGAGATGCACAGAAGTGGATGAGTTTAACTTCAATCCTGAATCCATTGATTGGGAAGACTACATTTTGAACACTCATATTGCTGGTCTTAACAAATATGTCATCAAGTGAAGAAAAAAAAAGAGTAAAACTACTTGTTGGATAGCTGTTTAAACAAAACTTTGCAAGCGTTTTTGTTACAAAATAGTAGTTAGGTTATTATAAATAACTATAAAAGTTTATTTGAGAGTGTTTGTTGATCAAATAAAGGTTGTAAAATGTTTCATAATGTAGTTGTATACTTTGATGTTTCTTCTTAAGCATGTTTTTTTTAATTGGTTTGTATATATTATTGTGATGTACAAAGTTACACAAATTTGAATGAATTGAAAGAATTTTCTTAAGCTGCACTTTGTGATCTGTTATCGATATAATTGCAGTTGTAGAAAAGCATAAATTTTAGAAGATATATACTACTCAAAATCTTTATTCATTTTATATTTTTTTATTAAGTTCTTTACTTCAAGCTCTATAAATATTATCAAGGATAAAAATAAAAAAGAAGAAGAATATATTATGTTTACGTGAAAAGCAAAAAAAAATAAGGTAATAAGATGATGATGATGATGATGTGGAATGTATGACATGTTTCCTAATATTGAGTTAATATTAAACTTTAAAATACAAAGGCAAAGATCGGTATGAATTTACTTTTTATCAAATCTACGAGCATGATAGTAAGGGAATCAAAGTGGGTGGGCAACCCAACCAGCCACAACCTAGCTTGTTAATTATACTTGAATTTTTGACTCATGGGATTTGTCGTACTTGACGAATGGCACAACCTGTAACCCATTTCGTCCATTTATTTTATATTTATATAAATATATTTATTTATTAAATATATAATTTAAAAATAAAATGTGTTTACTACGCCCGAACTCCCATACCCCTTGTGTAAAGAGGTGCCTACGTCTTGGCCATGCCCATAAATGTGTTAATTATTAGGTTGGGATTGTAAAAATCATTTTACTCGTATTAAGTAAGCTATTTTGTTTTCATAATACACACTTAAGATATTTTAATCACTTTTTAAATAATAAAATATTATTTTATTAATAATTTTTTTAAATAATAATAAAAATAATTTAATGAAAATAAAATTTTTATTTTATCTTAACAATTTAAAATTTAATTCGAACATTATAATATTTTATTTTTTTGTCAATTTATTTTATAATTTTTTATTTTATTGAAAATTATAGAAAAAGTACTAAAAAATACCCAAAAAAAAAAATTATAACATATAAGCTTTACGATAAGAATTGACCAAAAAAATAAAAAATTAAAATAATGTACTGCTTAAATTACGTTTTAAGTTGTTACAATAAAATAAAAATTTTACCCCATTAAATTATATTTATTATTATGAGAATTTTTTGTAGTTCTGATGGTCACAATTCCTCACTAGAAATTCAAGTTCGAATCTCACCCAGATGTGTGAGTGTATTTTTTCTTTATTAATAACAAATAAATGGACTTTAGAGCCTCTTTTTAAAAAAAATATTTATTATTATTTCAAAAAATTTATTTAAAAAATAATATTTTACTGTTTAAAAATTGATTAAAATATCTCATTTTTACTGAAAGAGTGACCTCAGTGTCCTTTGTAAAATAAAAGTGATTAAAGTGTCTTAACCACATAAACAAAGTGACTCTTACGTACTTTTAAAAAAAATATTAAAGTCTCCTTTGTTTATTAATAAAAAATAACACACTCACACACTCGTGTGAAATTTAAATTTAAATTTTTGTTAAGAAAGTTAAGAAATTTACTGCCTCAATTACAATAAATTAAAAAAAAAAAAAAACCTACCCTGTTGAGATCATATTTGTAACTTCTAAAGTAGTTAATCCTAATTATTATCACATTTGTATATATATTATTTATTAACTCAAAATTAGTTTTCAAAAGAAATGGTATTCGCATGCCGGCTAGGCCAGGCCCGTTGGCATGCCCGTCCTGCTCAACTGAAAGAAAGAGTACCTCTAAATTGCTAACTCTAAATCAACAGAACCACTTACAAGGTTATGATGCAAGCAAGGGCTAAACATCACATTGACAAAGATCCTATTCAACTGAAAGAGAGAGTACCTGCTTCAACATTTTATACAAAGCAGTATGGTTTGTTTTTTCAAAATTAAAGTGATGTGAAGTGTAAACAAACAGATGGAGAACTCAGAATAGGCGAACATTTAAGTCAAACAAATAGAGGTCAAGTCTTACAAACCAAAGAATGAATTTTCACTCAAAACCAATAGAACATCAGTGTCGATTGAAAAGTACTAAATCTATACACCATGATGTCGGGTGAACAGCAGCGTCCAAAATCGATTGGGGTTTGAGTTATAACACAGCCTAACGTCGCCGACTCACTGCTTCTGTTTTGCAGACAGGGCAAGTATTTTTCTGCATAAGCCAATGCTTTATACATTCTATGTGAAACCCATGTCCACACTCCAGCTTCCCCATCTCGTCATCCTCTTCATATTCCTCCTGTATGTATGTATGTATATAAATATGAATTATGAGCAGAAGCCAAATCAAACAAGTCAACGACAAAAACATTCAGCGAGAATTTACCTGACAAACAATGCACTTCTTATCAACTTGTGCAGATAAATGTAATGACATGTCATTCAAAAGTGAAAGCTTAATTTTCCTGATGCAGTGACTTATTTCGTCATCTTTCAGTCCCGTGTTAACATAACCAATTTTTTCACCTAGCTCAAGCAGTTCCTGCATTCCACAATGAACCAAAATAACTCTTGATATATAAAGGATTGAGAGGCAATAAAAAAAAAAAAAAGAGTTTAACTACTTCGTTAATCCACAAACTTTGAGCAATTTCACACATAAGTTCCTAAACTTTTAAAACATATGATTTAGTCCTCAATTATACATTTTAAAAGTTTGAAAATCTATGTGTTAATCTAGTAAAGTTTGGTGAATGGTATAGACGTATAGTTTAATTACACAAGGATGTAGCATCAGCCATCAGCTAAATCAAGTACAACTAAAAAGATGAAAACCAAAATGTAAGGGCATGATAAAGAAAATTGATGCATGAAAAAAAACCTCATATGACATATTGTCAACATCAAGTCTCAAGTCACGAAATCGATCATGTATGTCTGGTCGTCCACCCATTAGAAAACTCCTCTGCAGCAGCATCATCTGCACTCATCATATAACAATTCAACATAATCCTTGAACACATTAAACTCAGTTGTGGACACATTACTTATGTCATGAAGCTGTCCCAAGTACATTTCTGTGGTATGCTTGATCTCATTCTTATTTGAATTTTTAAAAGTAGTTGCGTAAAAAAATATACAATAATAAAAGGTAGGGAATAACCACCTTTGTAGATAAAGTTTCATTTTTAACCCCTCCATACAGTGCGCATATATATATATATTTCCTTAAAACACATATGTTTAACACAAATTCAAAAATGTGGTGCACATATTTTTTTTAAGCGTAAAAACATATGTTTTTTTTAGGATTAAAAATGAAATCAGTTGAGTAACAAGGTCATATAAAAATTGGAGGAATAATAAAATTCGTACAAGTTGATAAAATCCTTTGAATTATAATGTTATGATCATGTAACAAAATAGAAGAATTGAATGGATTTTCATCATCACAAACATAACATTTTAAAAATGACCACTGAGGCATTAACTGTCCAAATGCATCATAAAACTTTTACAATCTGATTATGTTTGTTTATTCACAAAGCTTATGGTCACAAGATGTATAATCTAAAATCTCATAATCCAATTAATTAGATGTAACCCTCAACCTTAACCAATTTAGTTCAAATGTCAAGCATCATCTAATCCAACTATTAAAAGTAACTAATCTACTAGCTCTGACTTTCATTGTAACCCAAATCAACTTCACGCATTTATATAAAAACTTTCCAGCAGAAAAATATTTTGACAAAATTCCAACAAGCAAACCAGTTTTGAGCGTTAAATTTTCAATACAAAGTCATCTAGCTTTAAAAACATTACCACTGCTTTTGAAGGCAAGAATTAGTGCCTAAACTCATAACACCAACATTAAGAACTAGTTCTCTATGCCAAAAAAAGGATGTGAACACCTGCCTTTCTTCTAATGACTCAAAACAAACAGCATAACTTATTGATTATAGTTTTAGCTTTCTACTCTTTCTTTCAATCCTTCCATTAAAAGTTGCTTTGATTATACAGAATAAAATGGCTGACATAGACAATCATATTTGTCAGCAAAAAACTAAAATCTCATAATCGTGCCTTGCACGTGAATTGTTTTACTTTTTTAATTTTCTTCTTTGGTTAATTTCTACAACATAATTGAAATAAATACGAAATTAATTTTCTTATACTCTAAATTAACTGTGAAAGTAAAATAATATTTAATATATTTAATGGCTGTGGTAATCTCATATGACTAGAATCTTTATTGGATATGATCCTTATTCTATTACCATATTTAGAATCATTATTTAATGTGATATTAGATCCTAAAATGGTAACTAAAATTAATTGCTTAAAATATATGGATAACTATGTCTAAAAAAAATATTATACGTGATTTAGACTTTTATATATAATATAGATATAAATAAATAGATATTGATAACAGTTCTACTTTAACATAAGCTATGTCATAGACTCCCAGGCACGAGAAGTTTTCTATAGGGCAAAGTGCAAGTACATGCAAGATTGGATGAGCCATAAGCCTTGCTAATAACAGGAATTTTTTTATTTTATTGAACATCTAAAAAGGAGTTCATATGAAAAATAATGAAAGGATAGTAGATATTAAGAAAATGACAAAACAACAATTATTGTTGCAAATTAATGATAATTCAATGTGGATAATAATAAAGATAAGATAAGAGTGACCATAAAATCCTACAAAGCTTACATATCAGTAGATCATTTCAATTTAGAACTTTTATTATCATTTTCAATTACAAACTTGTGCTGAAATATTATAGCATTTATGCCATTGGAGACTTTTTCCCAATAAACCCACAGTAGTTTATTATTATGAGGATCACAAGTGTTTGTGGTAGGATTGTCAATTTTTCTTGATGGGACAAATCCCTGCGAAGATTATCCGATTAGAGGTAAGAATAGGAACAACAAAATAAGAAATAGGAAACCGGAATCCGTATTTTATAATACAAGACGGAGTAAGGACAGAGAATGCATTACCCGTCCTGTTCTACGAAATTATATATCTTATTTTAATAAATATATAATTTTTTTATATTTTCTAATTTTTTTTATAAATATAGTTACATATAATTCAAATTAATCCCACATAATGCATTATATATTATATATTTCATCTTTAAATTATGTTTTTATTATTTTAAAACATTAATAATTGTTTTATAAATATTACTTAAACTATTTACTTAAATTCAAAAAATTTAAAATCATATAATTATTTTATAATTTATTTTAATTAATTCAAAGTTGTTTGTAACAAAATTCTATCAATATTATTTAGTATAAAAAGATAATATTTATTATTACATATTTTTATTTTTTTTCTTATCATATAATATTATTTATTAGCTCGAAATTTTATTTTCCTTCTCATCATAAGATATTCATTAATATTATTTGGATTCTCCATTTGCCGTCCTCATTCTTCACCGGGATCCTCGACATGTCTCTGCAAGGATTTTAAGCGAAAATATAGGCTAAATTCAAAATCATGGATCGGAAATGAAGAGGAGGTCCCTGACCCCACCCCATTAACAACCCTACTTTGTGGTTTTCATGAACAATGAAATGATGTGTAAAAATTAGTTTTTAGGATCTTAGTTTTCAAGATATAAACTATCAAGTTGCTTTGAGCAAAGAGACCAAAAAATCTTCATGTTCATAAAACATTTACGAGTCTAAGTTTTGTCTTTCATATTGTTGAAAATAAAATATTAATATATATATTTAGTTTTCTTATATGTTTACGAGTCTCATTAGGAATGTGAGATATACTCTTCAATATAATTAAAAAAGGAGAATAATATGAGTATTTTTCACTTATTCTCCTCTCCACTTTCAACGATCCTCTCTACTTTATGTTTTTATGCTCTCTCTAAACAAAAGTTTTCATGAAGCAAACAGTGATAAATAATCATAAAGAGAGCAATAATAGAGTGACACACACCTCATTACGACCTTCAGGGGAAGGATATCGAATATGACGAGAATACCTAGTTCGAAACACCTCCGGCATAGGGTAGTCGGATACAAAGTCAGGCTCAGAATCAAGAAATGAGATGGTTTCAGGAGCAACTGTCTGCCTCCCAAAATAAGAAGGCTGCCAAGAAGATTATGTTATGAAACTACAGCAAAAGTTCATAGCTATTGCAAAAGAAAGCAACATGAATGCAAAGAATGAATGAGATTTCCTACCATAATTCAATCAGTAAGTAAGACGCTTTCCCAGGGGACAAAAACAGTTAGAAACTCATGATAAGCAACATAAGGTATATCAAATTGGTGGGCTTTAATTCTCTAAATGATAGGATATGAGCATAAGCAATCAAGCGTGCACACATTAGCCCATTAGAAATAACACAGAGCAATGTATAATAATTCCTACATATATGATATCATCCATCAACATCATATCAATATATATATAAAAGATCACGATAACAATATTAAAGCACCGTCTGTAACAATGCCAAAGATCTGGGGGGAAATGAAATTTATATTTGCAGCTGGGCAATGTTTCATTTATAAAAAAATCAAAAACGAAAAACAATGGGAACATGACACTATCAAGAGTCAAGACTACCATCATCCTAGATGGCACAATCTCATTAAATGCCAAGAACCATGAAACAAAACTTAACTAAAAGATCAATGCTCTCTACAATTAAAGAAACAAAAAAAAAAAATTCCTCTCATGAAGTCCAATAGAGTAGCAGAGGAAAATAGAAGGCAAATTCACAATGTGGGAGAATTATGTATAATAATAATAATGCTAAACGACGTCTATCCTCCCTAACAAACTTATATGATTCTATATTTGGTCCCCATCTTCTTAATTTTCACAATTTTTTCCTTAAAATTTGGTCCCCATCTTCTTAATTTTCACAATTTTGGACGTTTTTTTTCCTTAAATTTGGTCCTAAATTCTTAAATTGTTATTTTCATTTGGTCCAAAAGGACTAAATGTGTTAAATTTAAAAACTTAGAGGAATAACTCGCAAAAAAAAAAAAAAAAAAATTTAACACGTAATGTAGCAATCAAATTTCACCATAATTTCTACTTTTATAGAAAACTTGTTAAAATTGAAATTTTGATACCAAATAGCAAGAAAAAAAAAACGAGGGATGCAAAGCAAGTGTTGTTCAACCTAATAATAATCTATCACAGGATAAAAAATAAAAATAAAAAAAGATAACAGAGACATTGGGGCGGGAATACCTCTCTGTGACCAATCATCTTATCTCCATCAATCTTCCCTCTCCCAGAAACATTCCTCCTAGAAACAACACAATCAACGGACGCAGTAGCATCTGTTGAGAACCCAATTCCAGGACCACACCAAACATCTTGAAAATCCACACAACTAGCAGAATTGAACCCAGAAGCAAACCCATCATTCACAAGTTGATGATTATTACGCTCCTTATTACTGTTATTGTTATTGTTCTTGGAAAGATTCTTATTTTGCTTCTTCTTCTTCTTCTTACCTTTCTGTCCTGGCCAATCCGCCGATGTTCGAATCACTTTAGGCACAGACACTTGCTGGGAACCCCCAGCAGTACATCCCAAGCCTCTGAGGGTTGATGAAGTAAAGTTGGTCTTTTTCTTGTTGTTATGACCATTTAGGTTTGTGGGCATGGCTTCATTGGAATTGTTTGTGGTGGGATAGAAGGTAGAGAGAAGGAGAGAGGAAATGGTAGATTTACAGCTTGTGGTTTGGATTAAGTTTGGAATCTGACGGAGGTTTGGATCTGTTTCTGAAATGGGTCGGCCAATTTGGGTTCTGGGTCTTCTTAATTTGACATGTTCTGACCCTGTTGATATATCTGCAATAACTGGCATGACTCTCAGAGAAAGAAAGACAAGAGAAATTGAATGAGAGAGATAAAGAGGCTATTAATTAAACTTGGCTGTTTGGAGGTGAAGAAGAAGAGAATAAGTAATGCAAGGAGTTATGAAGTTTTAAAGATGTTGAAGAGCAAGAATGAGAGTGAGAGAGAGAGAGAGAGACGGAAGATTGAGTGAAACAAGTGCAAGAATATGTAATAGATTTTGATTTTTTTCTTTAATACTTTCATTGAAGGGTAAGTACCGCAAACAGTATCATAGGCCGTAGCACTTTTTTTTTTTCCAAGAAAAAACCTACTTGGCCACTTTTAATTTGATAAATGCGACAATGAACTTATAATTTATTAACATAAAACATCTTAATATATGAAATAGATTTTAAGACTTAAAAATATGATAGTTAAAAACCACTAAAAAAAAAAAATAACCCAATATATGCTAAAATCCATCATAATTGTACGAAGAAATATAATAACACATATTTATTACGTTATATTAAATATTTTAACCGTATAATTTATATATAATTATGCATTTGATTGTAAAATTGCATCATATTTTATGGTATAAAAATATTACGATTATGTAAAAAATTTGTACGATCGAGAGTATAGGTCTAAACTGTAATGAAAAATTAACTTAATCTATCTGATTTTTTTATTATAAAGTTATATATCTTAATTTTTTTTATCTCAAATTAAAAATAATATTTTTTATTTTTAAAAATATAATATAAATAGAAAAATAAATTAAATATTAATTTAAATAAATTTTATAATAAAATATATATAATTAATTTAAAATTATATAACTTTTACTAAATATTATATTATAATATAATTTAATATAATTATATTTAATTTATTTATTTCAACGCAACAAAAGTACCATAAATATATTATCATCCAGTATTTACCGATCTAGCATTGCTACCAATGAGCTAACCCATTGATCGTGCCATAGCTAACGGTGCAACTTTTTTTTCACATACTTTTTTTTTTTTTTTTTCTAATAATAATGTTACATATGCATTTAAATTAAGAATTTATTTTTTATTTAAATAAATTACATGCTATTTTTATTTACATATTTTTATCACATTCACATACTTTAATCTTTTACTTTTTAGGTGTTTATTTACTTTCGTAAAAAATAAAAAATAAAAATATTCACAAATTTAAAAGTTATTCCATATATATTGTTTTCATACTCATTTTTTGTCTTGATTTATTTTTTAAATTTATAAAATATAATTATAAAATTATTTCTTATTTTAATATTTTTTTATTATTACTTATAAGAACAATATTTAAATAAAATAATAATTTTTAGTATATAAAAAATGAGCTTTATACTCCCATTCATATTCAATCTTATGCATACTTGCTCTACTCAAATTAATTCTGATTATGAATTAATATACACATAATTAAAAAAAATGTGTATAATTATGTACTTTTAGTGTAAAATATGCAATTTAATCATACATTTAGCAAACAATGACACTTTTGTAGAAAATATATGAGACCAAAATACACTAATTAAAAATATAGATTTAAAGTGCTTATCTTACAAAATATACAACTCTAACAGCATTCACTTTTTGTAATTAAGTTTTAATTTATGATTTTTTTTTTTTAATGTATAAGTAGAATATATGTTGTTGAACTCAAAACTTATCTAACATAGCACCTTTTCACTTGTTTAATTAATTAATTTATTTATTTGTTTAATAAAAGTGATAATATTAATGGTGTTATTGTAATGAAAAAAAAAATACTAATATTAAAGCAAATTATTTATTTTTAAAAAAAAAAAAAACAAATGTTATCATTTTGATCGCAATCACATGATTAAAAAAATTGCAGGAGTTTTTGTATTAGAAGGGTACGTAGGTGGGCTCTATTTTGTCCTATTGTTGGGATTATGGCATAATGCCAATCCCATCAAAGCATCAGAACCCTGAAAGAGTGAAAGGTAGAGATGCGCAATGAATTACTTCTCAACATACAAAAGAGACAGAACACACAGGCCCTAGACTGGAACCTGGGACCTGTGAAATTCAACTTTTGCTTTATTAGCTAAATTGACGTTTACTTATCTGATGAGTAAAGTACTTAAACTAGTTTTTTTTTTTTTTTTTTCCTCATTGAATTATTTAAGATGCTTTTATTAATCAATCATAAAAAATCAGGAGATAAGTGAACTTTTATTTTTATGCATTTACTAAAAATTATAATAAATTAAAATAAAAATATTAATTTATTTAAATATATAATTTAAAAATGATAATAAACAATAAAAAATAATTATAATTATAAAATTATACATTATAAATTTAAGAAAAGGAAACAATACTAAAATATTAGGTAATCACTCCAAAAATTGTGAGATCTTTATTCTATTTTCTCTATATTTTTATAAAATAAACATTTTTCACTATTTTAATTGAAGTGGTTAGTTTTTCTTTTAAATGTATTTTTTTAAATGAATTTATTTATAGTGAATCTTTTTATTTAATTTAGTGATAAATATTAACTAGATCCATTAGTTATTCACTATTATTATAGTTAGGAAATTTAGGTTTTTTTTTTTTTGACAGATTAATTCATCAATATTAAAAAAATGATAATTTAATTTAAATGGCCACATTTTATATATTTTTTTAAATAATTATTGAAGCAATTTTTTTAAATTTAAAAAATAAAAGAAATAAAGAAAAATTAAAAAATTACTATTTGGATATATAGAGTCACTTTTAAAAAGCAAATGGAATAAAATATCACACAAAAAATTAGTGGATTTGCTCGATTACCACCTTTTAATTTATTGTATTATATTTTAACTTATGAATAATTAAAAAAAAAAAAAAAAGTCCTAACATTCTCTCTTTACTATTCCAAAGCTTCTCAACCAAATTATTTTGTCTTCTATCTAAATGATTTCTTTTTATAGTAGCCCTCCTAATATACTTACATGTATATTTTCACACATTTATCTCTTAAACTTTTCTCAATGTTTACCTATTCCTTTAATCGATGCATCAAACTATATATATATATATATATATATATATATATATTACTTTTTAATTTAAAAATTTACATAAAATAAATTTTTTTAAAACTTAATATTTAATAGAGTTCAATTGATCGAAGTTAACAGTAAATAAGTCTAATTAATAACAATTTAACTTGAATAATTTTTACGTAAATGGTGTATAATGTAAAATATTTGAATTGTATTTTTTTTAATAATAATATGTAAGTTAGAATATAAATATTGCTATTTTTATCCTTATAACTTATAAAGAGTGTTACAAATGTTTTTATTTTTTTTAATTTTCCTAATTTAATTTCTACTTTTTATTATGTTTATCTTTTAGATATCTAATTTGAATTTTAAAAGTACGAAAATTGATATACAGGATAAAATATAATTAAAATAATTATAATAAAGTGTGAATCAAATATTAAAATTAAATGTATTTTATTTAAGAAGTTAAAGTTTTACCGTTTATATTATTAGGAGGTGGCCAAAAGGATTAATATCGTAAAAAAAAAATTCGTTCCATGAACATTGTTATTGTGGTATTAAAATTTGGCACATAGAGAAGAATTAAAAAATTATTTTTTTCAAAAAAAAAATATTTAATTTTTAATATATATAAGTTGTATAATATTATTTAAAAAATTTAAATATAATAATTTTTTTTATAATGAATATTTTTCTGTCGATATATATTTGAAAGAATATTGTCAAAGTCTTAGTAGCCAAACGGCATTGTAACTACAGTAATAAGGTGGAGCACTCGAGTTCGAGGCTTAAATGTAAAAAAAAAAAAAAAAAAAATATTTGAAAGAATATTAAAGAAGAAGAGACATGTGAAGAAGGCTTGACTCACAACTTTAATGCTTCAAGCAGAAGACATCCCTAAAGTCAACATTAGATCTGATCACATGATTACTGATTACATTAATTGATTGCTTGTATATATCAATACTTTTCAAAAAATTAATATGAATAAAGTTTTGAATTATGCTAGTAATACATATGATTATTTTTATATTTAAATTATAAAATATGTTAAAAGTATTTTTATATTTTTTAAAATAATTATCATAATATAAATAATTTAAGTATAAAATTATATACAGACTTAATATTTTTAATTAAAATATTATATATATAAAATTGAAATACAAAATGTAAAATTAATTATAAATAATTTATTAAAATTAATAAATTAGATTGTAATACGTGAAAGGTGGACGTTAGCATAAAAAGCAATTTTAAGTTTTGTAATCCCAAATCCCAATAAACTCTTGAACTTTGCTTTTTGACAAGTCCCTTGTCATCCTTTGGTGGGTCTCTTCGAATTGCCACTCAGAGTCAGACCAACAAACAAATCAAACTCGTCATTTACAGCCTTTTATTACAGTCGTAAACAGCTTTTTTTCCCCTAGTTGTAAACTGCTTTTGTTTAATGGTCAAAAAAGAAACTGTTTTTTATTTATTTTTTCCTTACTTTTTATTTGAATTGAGAGGATATTATTGATCGATTCGCACACTATTATTAATATATATTTAATATTAAAAAAAAAATTAGAATAATAAAATAATCATATATTAAATGCTCCATAAGTTAAGGATTGCATAGAATTGAAGTAAATTAAAAATTTCCTTTACAAATAGGTTATGAGCGGCTAGAAGTATACTAAACATAATTTCATTGTTTTTAAACCAACAATGTATATTGTAATTATTTTCAACCGAAGAAAAACGCTAAATTAATAGCTTGAACTATCAAAATTAACTCTTTTTTTATTTTTTTATTTTCATTTTTTTTAAATTTGATATATTTAATTTTAAATATTAATGCTAGACAATTTATACTCTAACTATATTAATTATATAAAATAACTTTTAAAATTTATAACAATAAAAATAGTATCATAATAATATTGAACGAGTTTAAATTACTGTAATTCAATTTGATGACATTTAATGTGAAATAATATGCTATATTTTTTAATAATAAAAATATATGTAAGTTATGTGTATTTTTGTTATTTTTTCCAAAAGAAATAAAATAAATAAATAACTTTATTATTTTTAAATTATCATACCACAAATGATGCACCATAATTAAAGTTAATATCAATTTAAGTATCATTTGCATTCATTTGATCACAAAATTATCATATATAGCAGTAGTGATCACAAAATTATCATTTGCATTCATTTGATCACAAAATTTAAGTATCATTATCATTTGCATTCATTTACTAATAGCAGTAGTGCTACTAGTAAAAAAGTAAAAGTAGGATTTATTTTCAACAGCTACAGGTTACAAAAATAGTGGCACGATTGCCCACAATTATTCAGTTGAGTTTGATAATGATAATGATAATGCTTCACAATAAAGAATTCGTTAATTTGAGCCTAATGACAAGTCTAATTTATAATTTGTGTTAATTTTTCTCAGATTTTTTTAAAATATATATATATATATATATATATATAATCGAACGACGAACACGTGTATTGTAATGCTGAAATTTCTTCTCTAGCAAATTCTTGCCATAAATATATATTGTTGTAATATAAATTATTTTTAGAAGAATAACAAAATTAACATCACTTAAAACTTATAATAATAAAACTAGTATCTTGTTTAAATTTATATTTTTATAATTAAAAAAATGATTAATATGTCATTTTTCTTTAAACACTCATCTAATTAGAATTGAACGACGATAATTTAGACCCGTTTAATATTGAACGTTCAATATTATTGGGGTACTAGTTTTGTTACTATAAATTTTAGAGGTGTTAGTTTTGATAAATTTTTATTATTATTTTTGTGTAATAAATTACAGTATATATTAATGGGATTAAGAAATGAAGTAGTTATGAATGAGAATTTAAACATAAATCATTAAATCCAATCATTGGTCAAGATTTCTAGTCAAATGAGCATTGTTTGGTTTTAAAAAGCTTTACCAACTATATATTATCCAATACCAGCTTTGAAATGTAATGTAAATATGTAATCGTTGAATTTGCCTCTTCAAGACCCAAGAACCTGCAAAATCAATCAAGTATTAAACCATCAATAAAACTAATAATTAATGCACTCTCTAACACATTTTTTTTTTTTTATACTACAACTCAAGAGTGTAGTTTAGTAATAATTTTTTTTTTTTTTTAACAATTTAATCCATTTATTTTTAAAAAAATTTACGGTTCAAGAACAAATAAGTAATTGTTTTTAATTTTTTTTTTTATTTTTCTCATATTTTTTAATTGTTAGTGAGATATTAATTTTACATAATATCTTTAACAATACATAACAATGAAGATAAAATTGATAAAAAAAAAAAAAAAATTTAAAATTTGATAATTTATTATTATTTTGTCATCTTTTAATAACAAAATTGCTATAAAAAAAAATATCGAGTTAAATTGTTCTAACTAGCATAATTAAAAAGCTCTAAGTTTATTTATCTTCTTCTTTTTTTTATTTATATAATTACAATACTTAACACACCTCACAAATATACAACTTACTTGTCATTTGACTAAATATCATAAAGGAAATTAATTCGTTGCACATAACACAATCCAATGGTTAGCTAAAACCAAAAGGAAATTGTCAAATTGCTTATTATATGCACTCCACAGTCCCAAACCGCCTATTATTAAAGTCAATCAAATTCAATTGGTTCAACTAAAGAGCCAAAGAGGGAAATCTATATACCGCTGGCAATTTTTATCATAAAACACGAAATTGTGAATCCATGTGGCGCCTCTTTGGGCATAGTCTCTCTTGTAAATTCCTTGCATTTTATTTGGTGGTAAAAGTTTGTATGTATTAGTATAACTCTAATACTAATATTAATACTAATACTAATAAAATAAAGCATAAATATTCCACAAAATAAAATAAAATTTGAATATCATAATTTAATACTCACACCAGTGAGTCACTGACATACATAGTTAAAATTAAAATTGAATTAATAATATTAATTTCTAAAAAATAAGAATCAATTTTATATAATAAAATTTATAAAATTAATATAAATTAAACCTTTTAAATTGGTAGATTGAGTTTTGTGTTTTAGTGTTTTTTATTTTATTTTATTTTATTTCTATTATTAATTATTTTTTAATTTATTTTTAATAATTAAACAACTATTTTATGAAAAAAACTAAAAATCAGTCATGTAAACAGCATACTCAAAGTAAAGTACAACAAATTCTTAGGTGAATAAACCACACCTGATTGTTTAATTATTGAGCTCCTGTACAATAAAATAGCACTTTACCTGGAGGTATTATCTGAAGATAGTACCACAAAAAAGGCCAGCAAAAATGCAAGGTCGACGCCATCGACGATAAAGGCTATTATTTGAAGTTTACGGCTGTCTTGTTATTATCGTATTGTGTGATGGCTGCAACTTAAGAATTGAAACAATGAAAAATTAGATAGAGAGTCAAAGAGTGATGGAATTAGGATAAGGGTTAATTTAATTTTATATTTTTTAAATTTTTATATAATAAATTTATTATATCAAAAAAATAAAAATATATATAATATATTAGATGTATGCATTTGATTGGTTTTTATAATTTTTTTTATTTGAAGAACCAACCTAACTTATAATAAATCAATTTTGTAAAACTTTAATATAAACTCACAAAATTCTAATATTAAAATGGTATAATATAAATTTGATTAGGTTAATTTGTATAAGTTAAATAGATTTAGTCTAATTTTGAACATCTTTTATTTTTTTTCCCCAATAAACTTACACATGCACCTATTCAACGCACAGCATTACATGTAATTGGAGTTTAGGAGACGCGTGGCTTAAACAAACAAACCTACAATGTCATATATATATATATTACACTACTACAAATTTGGCTTTATAAGACGGCCACTGGCCGTCCTATAAAGTCCCGTCCTAAAAGAATCGAAAAAAATAGGACGTTCACGGAGCGTCTTATAAAAAATTTTTATAGGACGGCCAAATTCTTTTAAGACGGCCACTGACCGTCTTATAAAATTCTTTTAGGACGGCCATAAAAAAAAAAAAAAAAAAAAACCAATTTCTTTTAGGGCGGCCAGTAGCCGTCCTATAAAATTCTTTTAGGACGGCTACTGACCGTCCTAAAAGAAATTTTTTTTTTTTTCTGTATTCGTTCAGTACTGAAATCTATGTATAACATATATATAAATTAATTTTATTCTAGAAACACGATTTCAGAATAAATTTCATTCCAAAAATATCCATAATTTACATCACATATACATATATATGGTTCAAAAAAAATTGGCGCGGCTTTCAATTTTTCTTTTCCCGCTTTAGTTTTTCAATTCCCTCTTTCTTTTTAGGACTCAACCTGATAATCAAAATTCAACCCATAGATTCACAATAAGAAACTAACAAGCCAACTATCATTAATACTCTCATAACAGAAATGCAAAGAAAATGGCCAAAGATGGACGAAAAAATGGCAAACAAAAATCAAGAAAGGAGAATGATCAGAGTGAGCAAAAGGAAACAAAGAAATCAAATGTCTAACTATTTAAAGAAAAAAATAATTATTAAAGTCGAGCAAAATACAAATATCAACCCAAAGTGGAGAATAAAATAAATAATAAGTGCACAATAAATAATCAAAGCCTTTACATGCTACCAGATCTGCTAGCAAAAATAAATTATTGTTAGTGGTGATATTGAAGGGGATGGGGATAAGGATGAGTATCCTGGTGAGAAAGAGGAGGCGAGGAAGGAGTGGTCAGAAAGAGGAGGAGATGAAAGAGTGGTGAGAAGGAGGAGGAGAGGATGGAGGATGAGGGATTGAAATTTTTTTAACTTAAAATGAGTTAGGTTCACTTGCGAGGAGAAAGATATATAAGTAAAAAAAATTACACTCGTTCTTATAAATTCTTTTAGGACGAAGACAGAAAAAAAAAAAAAAATTAATTTCTTTTAGGGCGGCCAGTAGCCGTCCTATAAAATTCTTATAGGACGGTCAGTGACCGTCCTATAAGAATTTTATAGGACGGCTACTGGCCGCCCTAAAAGAAATTAATTTTTTTTTTTTTTTTTGTATTGAAACTATATAGGACGGCTAATAGCCGTCTTATAAAGTTCCGCCTAATTTTTTCCGTAATAGCCGTCCTATATTTCTTATAGGACGGCCATATACTTGAGACCGTCCTATTTGTTTCTCACTCTAAATTATAAGCCGTCTTATATTGCCCAAATTGTAGTAGTGTTAATAAATTAATTAACTACTGACTCTAGTTACAACAATAACATAAAATAAAAATAAAAATAAAAATAAAGAATGTGAACTCTTTATTAATAATATTTATTGATTTTGTCATAATGTCCGATGCTTTTTATTTTTTATAAAAATAAAAGTTAAGATTACTAGTATACATCAATGCTCTTATTACATGCAATAACATTTCATAGAGTATTTAGTTTGAGAATGACAAGAAACTTTTTTTTTTTTTTTTTGAATTATTAAATATAATACTATTAAAATTGTAATAACAAACATAACATCGTAATAATATAAAATAACGTTCAATATTGAATGAAAAGGCGTTAAAAAAAATGATGTAATAATTATTTTTAAATTATAAAAATATATAATTTTAGCACTAAAAATATTATTTTTGTTATTATATCTTTTAAAATATACTATTTATATATATATATTTTTATAAATGAAACACATTTTGGTGTGAATCAAGTTAATGATAAAAAACGGAGGTGTGATGATAGTATAGGAGATGTTGGATACTAGAAAGATGATGTTTGGCATTTACCTATTTTGTTAAGAAGTTTGGTAATTTGACAAGTCTTTTTATTTTTATAAAAGATATATTTAGTCTTTTTTATTTTAAGTGTTATATTTTAAATTTTTTAAAAAGTATACTTAAGTTTAATTTCTCAAAAAAAAAAAAAAAAAAATTTTTTTAAATTTAAATGTATATTTTGAAAAGCTAGGAAAATTAGGGTGTAGCACTTAAAAGAAAAAAGGAACTAAAATATATCTTTTGTAGAAGTAAGAAACTTGTGAAGTACCAAATTTTTTTATTTTTTTAAATAATATTTTTTAAATGATCTTATTTTTAAATAGAGTCAATATAATCTTATTTTTTTAAATGATACTTTTTAAAGGCTAAAATTAGATTTTTTTTTAATAATATTTTTTAAAAGTAATATTAAATTTTTTAAAAATATACTCTCTCAGAAATTTTGTTCCCAGATAAATAATTCTCTTATTTGAGTCTACCTCGGTCTCTCATGTAAGTCCTTTTATTTATCTTCATTTAAAAAAAAACTAATTTTTTCTATCACATAATTTGTAAATTCAAAAACTTTTATAATTAAAAATAAAATTTGAAATAATTATATAAATAAATTAAAAATACAGAAATAGAACGAGATAATAAACTAAGATTAAAGAGACTGAGATGCATTAAGAAGAAAGAGAAAAAATTGTAATTTTTTTTAAGTTAGAGGAGTTTTTTTGTTTTTATTTTTAAGAGAAATTTAATTTTACTCTCCAAAAGTAAATATTTTTTTTAAAAACTTTATCCAAAATTTGTACTGGGCTGAAGTCTCTGAAGCCCAGTACAGTCTCATGTAATTAGTTCTCTGTCTCTCTCTTTGAAAAATCAGAGAGAGAAATAGCCTCACGTATTGCCCGTGGTTTGTTTCAAAGCTCAAGGTAAGGTTTGCACGCTCTATTGGTTCCCAAAGACACAAATCATGAAAAGAGCTCTGATAAGAAACTTCTGTTTCTACAGTCGCAATCTTTGTCTTTCTCGTTCGAGACCAAACCCTAGTCACGCACTCGAACTGTCTTCTCGTTCCAGACTCCGCTTCTATTCCCATGGAGCAGTCAAATCGTCTCGAACCCATGAGAAAGATGATGCTGAAGATTCCGTGGACAGTGTCAGCAAACAAGGTAATTCTAAATAGGATTTTGGGATTTCTATTTTCGTTTTCTGTTTGGATTATAATAGAGATTTGAAGCTGGTTAGGTTTATGATATGGTTTCAATCAAGTAACCTACCTCATATGTTGAGTTAATACTTATTATGTTAACTTGGTTATTTAGACAATTATTTCCTTCATTTTTCTTTTGATCTGTTGTTTTCCTTTGTTTAATTTATTTTTATTTTGTCTGGAATACTCTAATGAATCTGCAGGAGTTTTTTTTGGTTCAAGCGCTCTTTTTAATATACTACGAAAAGTATTTTAGGTCTGTTGTGATTTTCATGGAATAAAAATTTCTTCGTAATTTTTCTTAACTCTTCAATATTACGCTATTTTATATATGCCCCCTTGGAAATTTGATATTGGATTTTCTATAATAGTTGTTTCTTAGCCTTTTCTTTCTAAACTGCCTTGTAAAAATGGGTTTTAATGGTTTGATTGCTCCATCTTTTGCTGGTTAGGCTTTTTTACGTGCTTTTTTAAACTTTAATTCATCTTATTTTAGATCTGAAAAAGGAAATAGACAAGTACCTAGAGGGGGGGGATGCAGAGGCAATTCCATCAATTTTTGAAGCAATTCTGAAGAGAAAGTTATCCAAGTTGCAAGGGAAGTGCACTGACAGTGATGATGAGTTGATGGAAGAAATATGTGGGAAGAAACAGGAGTTGAGTGATGTTGGCGATGAAGAGTATGAATCTGGTTCAGATTAGTTATGTGAGACTAGTGAGGATATTGATAATTTTGATGATCCAAAGGATGTTATGAGAAGGTGAATTGCCAAGGATGAGTAAGGTACATAAACAAAACGTGTTTTATTTGTTTGAGTTCTAGTACAAGTATTCTTGGTCTAATTTATGTTTATGTACTTGAGAAGTTTATGTTGTGTACTTTGCCAACTGTTCTCTTTGTTTCTCATTAATTTAAATTGGGGCGATTTTGTTTATCAAAATGAGTAGTTGAGGATAGGTTATGTTACACGCAATCTTCTAGGACACAGATAGTTGTAAGTTTCTTGCTTTTGATAGGAAACAACATAATATATTTATATATAATGATAATTGTAAATTTTTAGATACATATTGGGTGTTGGACTGCTCATATTTCTAAATTTTATGTAAATTTACTATCAATAGCGTGTTCGAGTATCCACACTCATGTTTAAAAAATAAATGTAGAGTTTAATTAACATATTTCAGTAATCTCTATACATACCATCGTTAGTTAATTGCAAAAAGTAAGAACTTTGAGTTATCTTCTGAGCACCTTTTTAAACGTGCACCTAACTGTTGCTAATGCTTACATTTTATTTTGTAGTTACTGGAGCAAAATGCTTTTAAGATTTCTCATGTTCACTTAAAAGTTTCTACCGTACTATGCTTCTGGAAAATCGGTCATTAATGAACAAAATGAATTCACCAAGACTAATTTGTCATTTACGTGGGGATCATAGGAGCATTTTGACCTGAAACCATTTTTCTAGACTGTTTTCAATGTTCACCCTTTTAATTTTTCTCCTTCCAAGATGACAAAATATCCAAATTCGTTGGTAACTCTTTAGTAATTATAGCAATTCAAAGCTCTTTTAGATTTTTTTTCCTATATATATATATACCCAAATTCGTTAGTACTTTGCTATAAAATTGCTTTTTGATTAAAACACCGAAAAATTCAATTGAAACCCTTGGTTAACATTTGGTTCGCTGAATGTAAAAGTAATGAGAATGGTAATTGTAATAGAATTGAATGTAGAGGAAATAGTATTGTTATTATAATATTTGTTTAAGCAGTGCAATCAAAATAAATAATAATATTAAAATAAAGATTAAAAAATTATAAATGAAGTAAAATTAAAAAATAATTTTTTTATTACTAAAAGAGATAGAATGAGCAAAAAATTATGAATGATTATATATATTGTGAAAAAAATAGAGCATTATGGTGTATTTTTAAGGGCTGCAGGTGTAATGAGGATTACTGCTACTACTGTAATTTCTTTACAGAGTCTAGTTGAATCAAATACAGTAATACTCTAAATGATTTTTAGTATAATTAATGTTAATCAAGCATGCAATTAGCTTCTAAAAGAAGTGCATCCAGTTTCATATTATTCTCTGTGAATTATATCAAAGCTATAGAAATTTTTATAAGAAGCATATTTTACTTTTTCTTTTCTTGTATTCGACTTAATTATCAGAATTAGAAGGGATTTAGAAGAATGCAGCAAATATCAAGTTCTATGTTTGTTGACTCTTCATATCCTACAACAAGTGGATGGTGAACAATCTTCTTCATTGAGAAGGAAGGGGGCTACACTCATCCTTACATTCTTCTTTAATTTTTGGTCACATATGCATGAATTTTGCTGGAATATATTTTGGTTAAATTCATTTGCCGGTGGCAGATTTCAAAATGGACAGTAGATTGTAGAAGAATATGTGCTGCACCTGCAAATTTATCTTAAACATGCTTCCATTATATTTGTCATCTACAACAATTCAAATGTTATACTAATTGCTAATTGTTGGAGATGCCTTGTGTTGCGTGTTGTCCCAAATAATTAATCATGGGCTTAATGAATAAAAGCCCATTAGGTTATACATGCCTATATATATATTACTTCAAACAAAACTCCATTAGCGCCGTTTTATATATCATCTCTTCTACAACATAACAGAGGCAACTTCAGCGCTCCAGCGGCAACACCTCAGTAGAAACTCCAGCAGCAGCAGGTTTTGAGGCAGCAAATATAAAGGCAGCAAGAGGAGATCCATTTGACAATCCAATTAAGAACATAAGTTTTCTCTCTCTATTTATTTGGTAACATATTTATAGTTACTGTTTCTCTTTAATTTATCTGTTGTTGCTAAACTGGCAAGACAGGTTTATTTATTGTTTTTGTGAGAGAGATTAATTTGGGTGTAATTGGGTATTTGGATATTTGAGTGATTTGGCCAATTAACTGTTGGCAAATCTTATTGTACTCCTCTTTGACAAGTATAGTGGAATATTTCGGTGCCGGCCTCAGCAGTGGATTAGGTAGTCGCATTGACTACTGAACCACTTAAATCTTTGTGTCTTTTCTGTAGATTATTTTTCTTTATATTTTTTGTGGGTACTCGTTATTATTATTATTATTTTATCGCTTCCGCATTATTATTTGATCTTGGGTACAACACCTTGTTCTCTTAATTTGATAAAACAAAAATTGAAGTTATCTACAGAACCCAAATTCTAACCGTGCTTTGCCGTTACTGGAGCAAAATGCATACAAGATTTCTTATGTTCACTTAAAAGCTTCTACTGTACTAAGACTTCTGGAAAATCAGTCATTAACCAATTCATCTTAATGATTACATGATTAATGTTTCCTTTACATGGAATCACATGACCATTTTGACTTGAAATCCTTTTTTAAACAGTTTTTCACCATATTAATTTTGCTTCTTCCAAAATGGCAAAATATCCAGATTTGTTAATTGTAAGTTTCTTCAGTAATTATAGCAATTATAAACACTAATAGAATTTTTTATCTCAGGAAAACAACATTTATAATATTCTTAAAACATGTAATTTAAAAATAGAATTCGTAAAACTTGGAATCTAAAAATGGTGCCTTTAGTCTTGTAATTGAAAATTAGTACCCTTAAAATCTATAATCCAAAAACAGTACTTTTAGAACTTGTAATCTTCTTTCATAAATAACTGTTGCCTTATCTTATGTTTACATTATATATTTTATTACTAAGAGAAAGTGTGGTGCAAATATTTCACATTCAATTTTAAGTAATTATATTCGTTTAATATTAAATTTTGGTTAATTAAATTTATGATATTTTTGCTATAAATTTTGGGTTGTTGCTTGAGATAATTTTCCCCTTTTTTTAATCCAAACCCGTCACCATTTTTCAATAAAATTTATTTTGATTAAAACAATTGTAAAATTTCTATTAAAACTGCTTTTTCTAAAAAAAATTGTATACAAACAGTTTCTTATTATCTCCGAACTATCCAAGCGATAGAAATCTGTCGGGCGTTATTTCTCATCATAAGGAGCATTGTTTTTTGGCTTGTATTTGACTTATTAATCAGAAATTATAAGGGATTTAGGAGCATGCAGCAAAATATGAAGTTTTATGTTTGCTGGCTCTTCATATCCTAAAGCAAATGAGTGGCGAACAATCTAGCTTCTTCATTGAGAAGGAAGGGGAACTTTGCTAGAATATGTTTTGGTTAAAAGTTCATTTTCCGGGGGCAGATTTCCAGTAGACGGTGTTTGTAGGAGAACTAATTCGTGCTACAATTTTCTATTAACCATGCGTCCAGCTACACTGTCGTCTACAACAATTCAAAAGTTTTACTAATTAATCTATTTTCTAGCTAGAAACATATTGATATCTTATGTTACACAGATTTTTAAGGATATCGGCTATCTTAAATTGTTGGTTACGTATCTAAGTTTTGGTTACATCCATCTATCTCAAATTTTTGTAAATTTTCATCAAATTGGAGGGTCGAGTCTTGGATACGGTTACTTCACTTGAAGTCCATGTAGCATAGTTGATATATTGTTTATTTTTAATCTTCCTCCTTTCATGCTAAGTGACAAGTTAGTCGTAGGAGTTAATTTAGTATTTGATTGAAAGTTGTTAAATGGTCAGCCAGATTGGGCCTCAGTGGAGCTTTGCTCGAATAAAGTCAGATTTGGGCGAGCTGGATCCTTTTCAAATGTGTAAGGTGAAGTCATATCATTGACTAGCAACCCAAAGCTAGTATGTTCTATTTTTTTTATTGGCCTTTTTTTTTTTTTTTTCTTTTTCTTTTTTATTGGTAACAAACATACTTTCAATCGTAAGGGCATGGTTTCACGTTTTGCCCCCTTTTTGGAAAAATGCATTAAGATTACAATATACAACTCACTTTGAAGTTAGGAATATTAAATTTTAGGGTGTGGTGTTGTTTTAGTTCTTTTGCTTATAATTTTGGGTTTGATTGGTCATTTTGCTTGTAAAGTGTATCATTTAATTCTTTTAGTTATAAAAAATGGGTCATAGAAGGACAAATATTACTTAAGTACTAATATTTTAATATTTTTATAATTTGAGCATATATTTAAATTATTGAAGGAATATTTTGGTCATTTAATGTATTTTTCTCTAAACACAACATACTCAATCCTCTTTCTATTACATAAAGACCTATCGCACCATTTCTCTTGCACTTTTCCTCCTTTTACTACTGTTTTGTTTTCTTTTTATAGAGAAAACAATGAGTGAAAAAAATAACAAATATAAGTGTGAATTTTTTCTGTGGATTGATCCATCTGTTCATCTAAGTGATGATTTGGTTGTAATTGAAATATATCCATTACATTATAGAAGTGCTATTCTACTCCTAGTTGCACTAATTTTTGGTCGCGTTTGCTGATGGTTGCTGAATTGGAGGTCTTTGCATTTGGTTGCTGGTCGGTGGTTGTTGGTCGAATAGGGTGGTAGTTAGATTTAGGGCTATGGTGCTTTAGATGTATGATAGGTTGGAGAACTTAAATGGAATATATGGCAATGTAGAGAAATGAAAGTTAGTTGAGGTTTTTTTATAAAAAAAAAGAAAAAAAATTTGAATTTGAATTTAAATTTTCATATTTAACTCTTAAAAAAAATACAATTTTCTTGTATAATTGACTTAAACTCAGATTTAATAATAAAATATTTATGCTTGTTCTTCATCAATACTTTTATAATAATCAAAAAGATTAAATGATAAATTTGTAACAATCAATAAAATTAAATGATATCATTTAAAAAATAAATGGAAAGTAATATCTAAAACTTAATTAAAATGACTATAATTTTAGAAGTATTTGTTTCTTGCAAATTACTGTCATTTTACTTGGTTTAATGTGCTTCAATTTCATTCACATTCTTATGCCAAATAAGTAAGAGTTAGTATTAGGTAGGGATTAACATTTTAACCGTAAATAATTGAAATTATGATTATTTGTAAAAATTTGATAATTTTTTTTCAAAAGTAACCTTAATTAATTTGGCGTGGGACGATGATGGTTATTATAATATCGAAATAACATTATATATTTTTTATACGTATAATTATATATAAAGAAACACTTTTAATATTAGAATATAAAATACTTTGAATAATTGCATTAAATTTTGTCGATTCTTACGTATATGTATTTTGTATTTTACTTAAAAACATGTACTAAATAGCTAAAAAATGAAAATTAATGTCAATATTTTAAATAATGTAGGAGAATAAGTATTATATTTACAATTTAATTTTTTTAAATTAAATAAATTTTGAATAAATGTTAAAAAAATAAAAAAGTGTAGTAAAATCATGAAAAAATTGCTACCCACTTATAACCTACGGTTATTACCTGAAATTGGTTATGATTATCGTCCCACGAACATTCCTAGTATCACGACTGATAGCTTTATCAATTCCGGAGTACTATATTTATACGAACTCTTTACCTCCACAAGCGTATAAGCCACTAATAATAAAATAAACTTGTTAGTTTAGAGTTTTAAACATACAAGAGCTAAACATATTTATTTTTCTTTTGGGGTCAAATTAAACATATTAAATGTTGTTTGTGTTGTTTGCATGAAGAAAATTCCTTTTTGTATTTGTAATATGCAAAACAACATGAACTTAACCTTTCAATGAATTGGTTTTTACATTATCAGTGGTCTTGTATAGGCTTCCATTGATCTTAATTCGTACTGAAAGCGTTATTAAACCACTGATATAAAAAAATTAAAAAATATAGAAAGTTGAATACACTTGACCACCTCATTTTCTCTATCATTCCAAATTTCCTTATAAAACCTTTCAATTATAAATGAAATTGATGTTTTTTTCCCTTAAGCAAAATATGTGTGTTCTAGATCACCAATCTTCTCAAGCATCAAATCATGGTAATATGCTGTGCATTAGGAGATTTCAAAATAGTGTATTTTCTCAATCAAATTTTGCCTTTCTATTGTGTTATATGATGCATTTGCTGTTAATATTTGAACAATTTGTGTTCTCCAACTTCTCTGATGCAGTGCAAATACGACTTTACTTGTTCACTTTAGCTGATGCATTAAGTCTGAAAATTGTATTTTTAAAATAATTATACTATTCACGTACTCGTAATTATAATTTGAATCCCAAACTTTTACATATCTAAGTGGGCTCGTGTCGTTGAGCACTTTGGTATGTATTGTTAACATGAAAGTCAATCGTTTTTATTAATACGCTCATATCAATGTCTTTGTTACGTATTTCAGTTCTTTTTTTCCCCCTCATTTAATATCTATATTTTGAGATGAAACAAAGTTGGAAACAGATATCAAATGAATCAATTGTGTTTTCTCTGATATTAAGGGTGATAATTTCTGGCACGACTCGATAATACGAACTGAACACGACACATATGATTTTTTTTTTAATAAGAATTGATCAATAATTTTTTCATGTTCTTAAAGGTTTTGTTTTTTCTTACTATTATAAATAGGCAACACGAAAAAAAGTTGAATAAATTTTTTCAAGTGTTAACGGACACGAAAACTCGACACGAATAATACGAAATGAACACGATTAACACGACACGATTGTCACCCCTAACTGATATGTTAATTAGAATAGTAAGAAACTCGATATCTAATACCATCTTCAACCGTTAGCATCATTTTACACCAAATTTTGTATCATTTTACACCAAAGTGGGCTACTGTGTTGAGCACTCTGGTATGTATTGTTAACATGAAAGTCAATCATCTTTATTAATACGCTTGTATCAATGTCTTTGTTACATATTTCAGTTCTTTTTTTTTTTTCCTCATTAATTAATATCTATATTTTTTGAGATGAAACAAAATTGGAAACATATATCAAATGAATCAATTGTGTTTTTTCGGATATGTTAAATAGAATAGTAAGGAACTCGATATCTAAGACATCTCCAACCCTTAGCATCATTTTACACCAACTTTTGTATCATTTTACTCCAAATATTTTCTCCTCACTAACCCATAATACCAAATATTATAGTAGAAAGTATATTTCATTATAAAATAAAATATTCTTTTTATTTTTATTTTTTAGTAAATTCCTTAATAATTATTATATTCAACCAAGTAATTATATGTTATTATTAATTAATTAGTAATAATATTATTATAATATTTTATTGTTAAGAAAAAATTAAAAATTTATTAATTAAAATAATATATTTATTATATGAGCTAAACATTACATTATATTACATTTAATTAAAAAATACAATTAAAAGTACATATTGATGAATATTAATTCTTTGAATTACCATGTTTATTACACAAATTTTCAATTAATACATTTCGAAGTTTTTGTGAGCCTCTTTGTCCTTGATTTGTCTATAATGAGCAAAAAATTCTTGAAATGAATTCCAAGAATTCTTGATATTTCTCAAGATCCAATCACAGGAATCAACTAATCACGAGATCAATTTTGATCAAAAGTTAAATTTAATTATCACTTAGAACAAACATTTGCCACTTAACTTAGATCGAAAAGATCTTTGCAAGTTAAAATGCAAACTATCCTTAATGCAATAGCCAAATTGAGGGAATGCGTGCAACAAGTCAAAATTTTGAATTCAATTGGTGCTTTGGAACTAGATATCGTGAGCATTTATTTCATATATATGATAAACACTATTTTGGACCTATTATTTGTTAGTTTTTAAGTATTTATTTTATGATTTATTTCAGTATTGTTTTGATTTGGAGGGTATTTTCATATTTTATAAGTTCAAGCAATATAAGATGAAAAGTGGAGTTAAGTGTTTAAAAAGAGCTAAAAAATGTAATCTTTACATTGTATTCCATTTACTATGTAAGGGGGATAGACTAAAGTAAAAGAACGTAAGGCTTATGTTAGAAATCAACAACTGTATAAGGACTCTTACAAAGCATGTATAACAGGTTGTGCCGCAGCAGTAGAAAATGTGTACCGCGGTGGGGAACTCTTTGGTTGAATTATGGAAGCCAGAAAATCAACGCGCGCTGCTGCAGGATTAAATGTGCGCCGCGGCAGAAGACATTCGAGTTGCCTAGGATTCAATGAGCGCCGCAGCCCGCATACCCAAGTTCCACTTACGCACCAACCAGCCCACACATTTATACACACTCCTAACCTAATCTATAAATACAACACAAAAATTCCTCCCAAAGAGATGCGTGAACAGTAGCCAAAATTTATTATCCACACTCCTCCATTTTTTAGAAAGAGAAACCTCCATTGTAGCTCCTTCAAGAACCAAACTGGAAGAGGTGACCATCCAACTATAAGAAGGGCATTACAAGAGTGAAAATAAGGATATCTTCATTGTTTGTAATTTTTTTTCTCTCTTAAATTTTAAGATTGCTACTTGTAATAGAAAATATTGATTTAGATTTTATTATGAGTAGCTAAACTTATTGTGTGAAATTTAGTGATACTTCCATGAGTAGATTAATATTTTTATGATTTAATTTAAATTAAAGTGATTTATTTCTTGTTCAATGTTATTAATTTCTTTGTTCATGATTAAATTTGATCATGTTAATTTATAAACATTAAAGAATAAATTAAAATTAAGTATTAAAGATATCATCTTTGCTTGATTTAGAAATCTTGAACAAGAACCTAATTGATATTGATTTGTCTTATATTAGGTAGCTAATTTGATTTTCTAAGAATTTATGCTAATTTATTAATTAACGTTCTGGATCAAAGAGGTTAATTAATGAATTAAGAGGAATTAGCTATTGATTTGGAAATTTCTAGGGTTTATTAAAAAAAGTCAATAAATCTCAATTTTTGTGCTTAATTGTGAAACTCTCGTAAAATATTATATCTACGATTGGTTAGCTAGCTACTTTTTCACACTTTTTTATCATATAAATTCGGTTAACTTTTTGCTCGTCTTTTTTAATTCTTGTGAAAATTTTACAATTTTAACAATCGTTCCATCAACCAACTTTGTTAGTGTGTTTAGGATTTACTTTTGCAAATAATTTTTAGGAAACAATTGACACGTTTTAAAAATCATCGCAATTTATTGAGAAATTGACCTCGAAGTTACTTATCACTTGTTACGAGTGATTTATACACTTGCGAATACTATAATTTACGATATATATATATATTGTCATTATGTTCATAACCATTATATTTTTTTCCAGTTAAATCAAGCAAAACAACTATTAGCAGAAGATTCAAATTAAAAGAAAGGATTCAAATTTAATCATGTGTGGCCCATTCTTAAAGATATAGTGAAATATTCACATAATATTCGCAATGCAACATCTATATTTAAAGGACAAAGTAGTAACTTTGCTTCATCTCGATTAGAGTCTCCCACACCAAAATCTCCTAGTTTGTCTTCGTTTTCTCTTAATATAAATGAAGAATTTGGTGATCCTTTAGCTCAACGACTATTGGCATGAAAAAGTGTGAGATTCCACTGGTTTGATGACTGTGAAATGAGATGTTAGGAGATTAAACAGAGATTGGTAACTACATCTGTGTTGACTATCCCTTATGGGACAGATGGATATATCATCTATAGCGATACATCTCACAAGGGTTTGGGTTGTGTCCTTATGCAAAATGAAAGAGTCATAGGGGTGACTGCAATGAGCAAAAATCTCACTCACCGGCCTAAACGACGAGCAAACACTCGAACTTATGCCTCAATACAGTTGAAGAGCTAAGAGCAGAACTACCCGACCCATGACCAAGAACTAGCAGTGGTGGTATTTGCCCTTGCGATTATGAGGCACTACTTATATGGTGCTAAGTGGGAGATATTCATTTACCATAAGAGCCTCAAATATTTTTTCACTCAAAAAGATTTAAACATGAGACAAAGGCGATGGTTAGAACTAGTTAAAGATTATGACTGTACTATCAGTTACCATTCAGGAAAAGCAAATGTTGTAACAGATGCTCTGAGTAGGAAATTTGTTAGTAGTGTAGCAACATTGTCAGAAGAAAATTTTAAGAAACTTTGAGAGCATGAAGATTCAAGTGGAAAAAGGGGATGAAATAGCCTTCTTAGCTTACCTAACCTTGCAACCAACCTTGATCGAAAGAATTAAGGCAAAGAAACATAACGACCCCTATTTAAGAAAAGTTGTTAAAGGACTAGGTGAAGGAACGAGAATCGATTTTCATATGAGAGATGATGAAATCCTAAAGGTAAAAGATAGGTGGTGCGTGCCTAATGATGATGAATTGAAGAGAGAAATTTTAACTGAAGCACATAGTTCCCTTTACTCAATCCACCCTGGAAGCACAAAAGTGTATTAATTATTGGTGGCCAAATATGAAAAATGAGGTAGCCCAATTTGTGGAAAAGTGTTTGACATGCCAACAAGTAAAAGCTAAGCACCAAGACCTTATGGACTATTGAAGCCACTGTATGTGATAATTAATTTATGTTCTAAATTCCCCTTGAAACTTATAGAAACTCATTCCAAGTAAAACATTTGATGCTCACTATAGCTCAAAGTTTTACTCTAACTTGAACGTATCCCAATGATTGATTTATTACGACATTTAAGAAAATATTTTTTGTACGAATTTTTTTTGGCGAGTAAAACTAGGTACATGTATCTATTTATACAAAGTCAAATGATAAGGAGTCAGTTTCAAAACACATTTTAAAATTAGTTTACGAAATTGTCAGGAAGTTTCCTGATGAGAGTATTCCTTATTGAAAAATAAGTCAAATATTTTAGAAAAATTATTCATCTTCGAAATTTTCAGAAACAATCAATAATATATATGTAAAGTTGATATTAAAATTTCATATAAAAATGATTAGTTTAAATATTTTAGAACTCTTTTTATTTTGGATGTTAATACAAAAACTACATAAGTTTAGATTTTAAGATCTAACTTAAAAAATTCACGAAAATTAAAAATAAAAACATTTTTGAGTGATTCAAAACCAATTAGACTCGAAAACATATCTATTTTTATTAACAAAAATTTTAAGTTTTGATTAATTATTTCAAAATTAACAGAATATACATTTGACTTAGAATTTTAGGGTTATGAGATTTTATTATAGCCCTTTTTTCCCACTTAATTTGAATACATGAAAAAAAACATAAAAATTTAGAAAAATCAAATTATGTAGGATTTTATTATAAAAATTTAGAATTTTTTTTTATTCCTCCTTAAAATTCTTAATAAAAATATATTAAAACTATCAAATATTATGAGTTTTAGGGCTAGACTAAGAAGGAAAAAAAGAAAACGGTTTAATGTGAAAATATTTCATGCTTTTCTTTTTATTTTATGTTTTTTTTTGTTTCCTTATTCTTAACAAACTCTTTTTTTTTTTTTCTTTTTTTCTTTTCTCTTTATCAATTTTGATTTAAATCTTTTTTTTTTCAAGGTTGTTACACATATAAGAATCATATCTCTCAGCCTAGAAATTATGTATGCTATTTAATCAAGACAAGTAATTAAATATTCTTTCAAAGCTATCTAATGTCTTTATGATATAATTGTTAACTAGAAAATCAATTGCAAGTAAATTAAATTGAATAATATAATTTAAAAAAAAGAGGATTCTAAGAACAAGTTTAGTTACTCATAAATATTTTCAATAATATTCCTGAATAATAAGAAAATACAAGATAATAAATAAAAATACAAAGGAGAAGAGAAAATTAAAATTAATCTTTTAACTATCACGCAAAAAATAAATCTCTACCAACTTTCACCCTAGTGGTAATAAACTCAAACTCCTTCAATCTTGAATTTTGCTCTTGATTTGCCTCATTTTCTAAAATAGCGCATCTTTCTCTACATATTTATGTTAATAGTGGAATGTGATGAATCACTTTATTTTGTTGCTTAAGAGTTGTATTTATATGCCAAGAGTTGTAAGTTAAGTAATTGTAATCCAAGTAGAAATTATGGTCTAATTAAAAGACTTGTCCAAATAGGAATGCTGGCATTCTGACTTATTGCACACTCACATCAATGCAACCCAAAATAGTGAGAGTCGCAGCTCAAGGCATACGAAGATTCTAGCAATTAACGCACGCTGTGGCTTAACAATTCCACCGCTGCGACTCAGGCTCCTTAGGTTGGATTGTGTGTTATGCATGTCGCGGCACAAAATTAACCTCGCTGTGGCATAGACGTCTTGACAATTCTTATTTGTCCAGGCACACCATGGCCTAAAATAATGCATGCCGTAACGTAAGGCTTGTTGTGCTGATTGTGTCTATTTTTGGTCATGGTGTGCCTGGACAAATAATGAGCTTAAGAGTGACTAAATAATTCTACTTTCCTAGAGTTATCAGCATCGTCCAAAACCATGCAACACAAATAAGTATAAAGTTTCTTAGTGAAGCTTGGTCTTGACATAGGTAGAGAGGAGTTACAAAAAATTAATTATATATATAATTTTAACATTAAATAAATATTTTATTTATAGTAGTATATTGTATTTAATTTTCATATACATATTTTGATATATATTAACAATATTTAATAAATATATATATAAAAATGACATGAATTATTAGTAGAGTGATTAAATATATACATATTTTTTCATATGTTTAATAACTTCTAATTACACAAATAAAATTGTAGTAATATATTAGATAAAAATTATTCTAAAATTTCATGATAAAAAAAAAATTCAAATTCTTAATTTTAGACTCAATAAAATTAAAAATTAAAAAAGAAGCATATAATAAACTTTAGACTAAAGCTTTTAAGTTTATAATATCTTCAAAGTTTCTCATATTTTGTTCCAAATTAAATTTTAATTTTATATAATATTATATTATTTGAAATTTTATTTTAATAATTTTTGAATTTATTCAAAATTTTATTTATAGAAAAATTGTAATATTTCTTTATCCTTAGTTTTTTGTTCAATTTTTTTAGTTTTATATCATTTATCAATATATATTTTTAAATATAGTCTCAAGATTAAAATTCTAAATAATATATTTGTACATTTTTTTTCCTTTTTTCTTTTAGTTTTGGTTTTAACATTTATAAATTTTGATGTGTTTGATTGAGCTTTCTATTTTCTTAGATTTTTTAGTAAATAAATTTATTTTTATATATGTATGATATTAATAATTATTAACTTATTTTTTTAATTTTTACTATAGGTTAATTATAATATGTTAACTTTATATTTTTGAGTACTAACTTTATATCTTTATTATAATATGACGTGAAAAATTTAATATTTGATTGAAGAGAGTCAACTGTAGCTTCTACTGATTATACATTATGATGTATTTTTTATTTTTTAATATTTTAATAAAATTTCTACTTTAAAAAAATACATTTCAGCACACTTCAAAAATTTTCTGGCTCCGCTACCGGACAAAGGTAATGTAAAACTAGAAGGGAAGATAAATAAAAAGATAAAATGAGATAAAACTTATGATATGTTTAGTACACCGTATCATATATGTTAAGTATTGTCCTGGTTGAATGAACTATATCGAATTATATTATAATTAGTCTGAACATGATTTGGTAATAACTTGTACAGTATAGTTTAATAAAATTGATGAAAAACCTAAAAAATTGAGTATGAATATGTCCAAATTATTAAGTTTGTAATAACTTTTTGAGTGATAAAAATTTAAAAACTTAAAATATAGGAATCACAATACCAATATTTATATATAATTTATCAATAATTATATATATATTAAACTTAAAACTTATTGTTACACAAAAATTTATTTGTCATGAGACGGGCCGGTGCAATCCTGGCCCCATATGAATCCACCTTTGGTTATAAGTTATTAATTGTGTGTAAATGGTTGGCTGATATTATAACTAGAAGTGCTTGTTCAACTTATGCATATCAGATTTGAACTCAACTACTACTCTGCATTAGAATGGATTAACTAAATAATTCGTAGAGAAATATAGAAAGTTACATAAATAATCAACCTTAAAACTCAAAATTACAAAAATGAAACTTTGTTATTAATTTATTTTTTGGATTTCCAAGAAATAAAAATGATAACAATCGTGGAGATATAATAAGGCATACAGTCTCTACCTCACGCCAACACTTCCCCTTAAGTTGGCGCATACATATCGACCATGTCTAACTTGCTTAGTGACTCATAAAATGCCTTCTTGGAAACTGTTTTGGTGAGCACATCTACAAGTTGCTTTTCAGTGGGAACAAAAGGGAAGCTAATGAGTTTGGCATTTAGCTTCTCTTTTATAAAATGACGATCAACCTCTATATGCTTAGTGCTATCATGCTGTACTAGATTTTGTGATATGTCAATGGCTGCACAACTGTCGCAATACAACTCCATAGTATTTTTAAGTTCGAAACCCAAATCAAACAATAAAATTTTTATCCACAGCAATTTACAAACACCATGAGCCATACCTATATACTCAGCCTCAACACTAGACTATGCGACAACTTTCTACTTCTTGCTTTTCCATGTAATCAAATTACCTCCCACAAAGGTAAAGTAACCCGATGTCGACCTTCTATCTATAATACTTCTTGCCCAATCTACATCTACGAAGCCACAAACTTCAAGAGGATTGTTGTGTTTAGTGAACATTATTCCTCTCCTTGAAGCTGACTTCAAGTACCTTAAAATTCTCACAACTGCATCCATGTGACTCTCACTCGGGTTATGCATGAAATGACTTACCACACTTACTGCATATGTAACATCTGGTCTAGTATGTACCAAATAAATTAGGCACCCAACCAACTTCTAATAGCGAGCTCGATCAGTTGGTACTTGGTCTGGATACTCTGCTAGACAATGGTTTTGCTCAATAGGAGTATCACTAGGTTTACAATCCAGCATACCTGTTTTAGTTAGTAGGTCAAGAATGTATTTTCTCTGACATAAAAAAATTCCTTCGCTCCCCCTAGCTACCTCAATTCCTAAGAAGTACTCCAATTCACCCAAATCCTTCATCTCGAACTCAGAAGCTAGCTGTCTCTGTAATTTATCCATCTCAACAGCATCATCTCCAGTAATTACCATATCTTCAACATAAATAATTAGAGCTGTTACCTTCCCTTGTTGATGTTTGAGAAATAACGTGTGGTCTGAATTACTCTGTCGGTAACCAACCTTCTGCATGAATTGTGAAAACCTTCCAAACCAGGCTCGAGGGGATTGCTTGAGACCATACAAAGACTTCCTTAATTTGCATACAAAATTATCAGGAGAAGCAACTACATACCCAAGTGGAAGACTCATGTATACCTCATCGACTAACTCTCCATGAAGGAACGCATTCTTGACACCAAACTATTTAAGTGGCTAGTTTAAACTTGCGGCAAGTGAAAGCAGAACCCGAATAGTATTCATTTTGGCAACCAAAGCAAAAGTCTCATCGTAGTCTACACCATACGTTTGAATGAACCTTTTTGCTACAAGGCGGGATTTATACCGATTCACAGATCCATTATCATTATGTTTTACAGTAAACACCCATTGACAACCAACTACCTTCTTGCCTTGTGGTGGAGGCACAAGTTGCCAAGTATCGTTTTTCTGTAATGCCTCCATCTCTTCCTCCATTGACTTCTTTCATTTTGGGTCTCCCAACGCATCCTACACTTTGTTAGGTATTGATATAGCAGATATTTGATTTACAAATGATTCATATGGCTTAGACAATCTTTTAGTAGACATGTAGTTAGCTACTGGATATTTTGATTTTGCATGGATATTTGGTTCATATCTTTTGGGTGGTTGACCTTGAGTAGACCTATTCGGTAACACATACTGTCTAACACTAAACTTAATGCTATTAGTATCAGTAGGTGTACATACCTCAGATGAGTGACCTTCAGTACTAGGGGAGTTGTTGATCAAGGGTATGAGTGATGCCTAAGGGAACAACAATATCTTTATTTTCATTTTTAGTGGTCGGAACTGGTGTTTAGTAATTTAGAGCATCTGCTTCTTCCACTATAAGGAAAAAGGCTTTTAGGTACAGTTGTTAACCGTATCTATAGGCTTTTAGGTACGGTTGTCTTTTAGCGCGTAACCGTACCCGTAGCCCGTGTCGCTATAGGTTGACCTACGGGTACGGTTGTTAACCGTACCCGTAGAGTTTTAGGTACGGTTAACAACTGTACCCGTAGGTATTTGTAACCGTACCTAAAACCCTACGGGTACGGTTGCTAACCGTACCCGTAGAGTTTTAGGTACAGTTAACAACTGTACCCGTAGGTATTTGTAACCGTACCTAAATCTCTACAGGTACGGTTAACAACCGTACCCGTAGAGTTTTAGGTACAGTTAACAACCGTACCCGTAGGATTTTAGGTACGGTTGTGTAACCGTACATGTAGAGTTTTAGGTACAGTTAACAACCGTACCTAAAACCCTACGGGTACGGTTGTCTTATTTATTACATGGTTAAAATTTTTTTTTTTTAATAATTTTTTTCTGTAATTATATTTTTACCTGTTTTTATCCCTGCTCACTATATTATCAGACTTTAATCAGACATTTATATACATATCTCAACAAGCATACAAATATTCTATTACAATTATGCATATTGCGTCGTCATTTCAGTAAATTAAAATACATAGCTAATGTCACTAACCTAATTAAATTAACTATATATACATACAAGTTAAATCTAACTAATATATATCAAAATGTAAAATATTTAATTGTCTAACTTGTGCTTTCAATACTATCAATAAGGAATTGACATACTTCTCTTCGACAAACATCAAGTTCTTCTCGGGTGTATGTTTTCTTTTCTGCAAACTAAAAAAAAGGTAATTAGATCTATATATAGTTATAAATAATTAGGAAATACATGATACTTAAAAATTTATGAATACAATGATTTAAAAAAATTACTAGCTAAATAATTGTATGTACAATCATAAATATTTTGTTAACTTACTAGTAGTGATCGAGACTTTCTTGGTTGATATATAATATCTCTCATATATCTCATCACAAAAAAACCACATTCAATGCTATTATTTTGAATAGGTGCCTACACACATATATAAAACATAAATTGCATAGTTAATTAATTTGAATAGCTTATCTAAATAATTACTTGTAATTAAAGATATACAGGCATATAATAAACGATAAATTAATATATACTAACCTTAATAGGCCGGAAAGTAGGTGGTGGCTTAAACGAACGTGTTATAGTTTGGTACCATCTAGAAAAAGCACTATAATATCGACATAATAAATAAACATTATTCATATTCAATCATCCATGATTACTTAATTAGAAATAATTTAAAATCATGTTAATCAAATATATTAAGTTAATAATACCCAATGATCATATCTTGAAATCTTTGTGGTGGACTGTTTCCAAGTGAATCAAACCACTCAACAACACCACTATATGGATGGATAACCCCAAGCATCCAATGATTTCTACATAACACTCTGCCATGCACCCTTCTGGACAATTACGATTACGAACGTAACCTTTAAGTACACTCATATGTCTTTCAAAAGGGTACATCCACGTTAAGTACACAGGTCCACATAACTCCAATTGTTTTGTGAGATGCACTATTAAGTGTATCATTATGTCAAAGAATGATGGTGAAAAATACTTTTCAAATTTACATAATGTGAGCACAACTCTTTTTTGAATTTCTTCAAGCCTTGTAACATCCACAGACTTTTTGCATATATCATTAAAAAACGTACACATATCTATGATTGCACTCCTAACATCCTTAGGCAACATACCACGTATTATAACGGGTAATATTTGTTGTATTAAAGTGTGACAATCATGAGACTTCATTCCATTCAATTTCCAATTTGAAGTGTTAACCAAAGACTTTATATTAGAGGAATATCCAGAAGGAACTTTAACATTGGATAGTGCTTCCATAAAATTTTTTTTCTCCTCTTTAGACAAAGTAAAACACGCTGGAGGAAGAAAAGTGCGACGGTCCTCAAATTGAGGATGCAACTCTGGACGTAACTTCATGTCTGCTAAGTCCAATCGAGCACCTAATCCATCTTTTGTTTTTCCAGGAATATTCAACAAGGTGCCAAGAATACTATCACACACATTTTTCTCAATATGCATAACATCAAGAAGGTGTCTAATTGGCAAATGTTGCCAGTACTCTAATTCAAAGAATATTGATATCTTCCTCCAACATATTGAAGTATTTAAAAGTTTTTGTTGTTCTTTTGATTTACCACGAGGAAAAGTTATTCCTTCAACTTCTTTTAGAATATCATCTCCAGTTGGTGGTAATGGAGCTTCATTATATTCTTGTGTTCCATCAAAACATCGTCTTTGATTTCTATATTTATGCCCAAGTGGAAGGAATTTGCGATGACCTCTGTAACTCATTTTATGAGAATGGGCTAATTTATCCGCATATGTGTTTGTGCTACAAACTGGACAAGCAAAATAGCCCTTCACAGCATGACCAGACAAGTTACCATATGCAGGAAAATCATTTATAGTCCACATTAGAATTGTCTTTAAGGTGAACTTCTCTTGATGATATGAATCAAATACTTCAATGCCATTATTCCATAAAATTTTTAAATCATCTATTAATGGCTCTAAAAACACGTCAATATCATTCCCTGGTTGCTTAGGGCCTGATATCAACAATGTTAGCATCATGAACTTCCTTCTCATGCATAGCCACGGTGGGAGATTATAATTGACCAACATAACGGGCCAACAACTATACTTAGTACTCATTGAGCTATACGGATTGATACCATCAGCTGCAAGTGCAAGTCTAAGATTTCTGGGCTTTGATGCAAATTCAGGCCATTTTTCATTAATGAGGTTCCAAGAACGAGAATGTGATGGATGTTCTATTTTACCATTAACAACCTCTTGAGCAGCATGCCATGATAAATTTTTGGATGTATCAATGCTTCGAAACATCCTTCGAATACGTGGAATAGGTGAAAAATACCACAACACCTTTACAGGTAATTTTTTTTGATTTTTCATCTAATCCAAATTTGGACTCTTTCCACCTTGATTCCTTACATATAGGACATTCACGTGCATCTGTATACTCTTTCCTATATAGTATGCAGTCATTTCGACATGCATGTATTTTCTCATATCCCATACCTAGCTCATTAAGTGTTTTTTTAACATCATACATAGAATGAGGTAATTTATGATCCTCAGGCAACATATCACCTATTACAGTCAGAAGTTCTTTAAAATACTTATCAGGTATTCCACACTTCGCTTTAATATTGTACAATGTGACTAATGCAGAAATCTTAGTGTACTTCTTACACCCATTCCATAACGGTTTTTCAGCATCCTTTAAAATCTCATTAAACTCTTCACCCAACATATCGGCATTCAAATTATCTTGCACTGCATCTAACATTTCATTAGTATCAACAAAAGCTTCTTCACGCTTTCTCTTTTGTTGTGTAGGGGACGCATTGGGGAACTCATTACTATTCTTCATAATTTCTTCCCCATGCCAAAACCATATCTTATAACTTTTGTCAATACCATGTTTGAATACATGATTTCGAATTTTCATAACATTATGTCCTTTTCGGTTCCCACATTTCAGAGAAGGACACTTAATTTTTTCATGATTACTTGCATTATCAGCAGCAAAAGTAAGAAAATTTTCAAGCCCTCCACTAAATTCATTTGACCTTCTATCCATTGACATCCAAGACTTATCCATTTAAAAACCTAATTAAAGATATATATATATATATATATATATATAAACATTATGTCAATGAACATATATAATATTGTGAAATAACAAGTGACAAAAATATTAAAAAAAAAGAATCAAATAATATATATATACAAATACAAACAACATTAATTCAAGTAAAAAAAAAAATAAAAATATATACAAGTTATACAACATTAATTCACCTACAAGTTGTAACATTATATAATTTTTTATCGCACTATGCATATGTATATAATTTTTTCCATGAATAAATATACAATAATATATAACATTATAAATAATTAATAATAATAAACAAAATAAAATAAAAAAATTAAAACATATATATATATATATATTAACGGCAACTATATATATGCACTATAAAAATTTTCATGAACAAATATAAAATATGCATGAATTATAATATCATAGCAATTATAAATAAATAATGATAATATTTATTTTTAGGCAAAAATTCTCAAAACATATATTCAAGGCATATAGCAAACATGGGTAATAGAGATTATAAACTAATTAAGAAAAAAATCAAGTACATTACTCAAAAAAGCACAAAAAATACATACCTTGAAGGAGAAAAGTTGATGGTGGCGGAAATGGAGGTCAAAATGGGACCTTTGGTGGCTGAAATGGTGGAGGAAAAAAATGGAATTTTTCGGCTGAAATGGGAGAAAAACTAGGCGGCTAATGGTTCAAAACCGTACAACACTGCGGCGGCGGCAGCACTCACGCCGTCGGAAAGCAGCCGGCAATGAAACACCCAGGCGAAACCGGTCACGTTTGTGTGGGAAAGGGGGGCGGCGCTGGATATTGTGGGACAAAGGGTGGGCTCGGGTGGGGAAGAAAAGAACAATTGTGTGGAGCCCGTGGATGTGGAGACCTAATTAAAAGATTTGACCTACGAGTATGGTTGTTAACCGTACCTAAAAGGCTACGAGTACGGTTGTTAACCGTACCTAAAAGGCTACGGGTACAATTAACAACCGTACCCGTAGGTTAATTAAAAAACTTTTAGGTACGGTTGTTAATCGTACCCGTAGCCTTTTAGGTACGGTTAACAATCGTACCCGTAGAGTCTTAGGTACGGTTGTTAACCGTACCCGTATCCGTTAACCGTACCTAAAAGTTTTTTAATTAACCTACGGGTACGGTTGTTAACTGTACCCGTATCATTTTAGGTACGGTTAACAACCGTAACCGTAGGTCAACTTTTAGGTACGGTTAACAACTGTACCTAAAAGTTTCCGTAATTTTCTGAAAAAGTTTCGCGTTTTGGTTCACTTTTAGGTACGGTTAACAACTGTATCCATAGGTAATTCTTTTAAAATACACAGCCAACCGTACCTATAGCTATTTAGGTATTGTTGTTATCAATATTTTAATTTAACAACCGTACCTATAGGTATATTTTGTCTGTAGTGTTTCCACTACTGGATTCAATGGGTTAAGAATCTCAACTAGACCCATCGAAATATCAGTAGGTGATTCTTCCGATTCCTCCCCCTCACCATGATACAGTTCTTCAAAATATGAATTCTCTCCCTGATAAGCAGTATCAGGTAAATAAAAATACCTCATGTCCTCAAAGAAGGTAACATCCATAGTGAGATAATACTTTCTGGTTGGTAGATGGAAGCACTTGTACCCTTTCTGATAACCTCCATAACCAACAAACACACATTTAATTGCCCAGGCATCTAACGTAGACCTCTGATTTTTAAGAACATGTACAAAAATAACACAACCAAATACATGGGCAAGAAGATTATGAAATTATGACAATGATACATGAGATGTGAGAACCTCGAATATGATTTTTTTGTAAAGACACTAGATGGAAGATGATTGATGAGATGAGCAGAAGCTTGTGCAGCATCGCCCCAAAGATAGTTTGGCATATGAGCACTAAATAGGAGTGCACGAGTCATATCAAGTAAATGACGATTTTTTTTTTCAGACACCCCCATTTTGTTCTGGTGTTTGTGGGCAAGTAGTTTGGTGAACAATCCCATGTATTTTGAAAATATATTGAAAAACGTGATTAACATATTCTCCCCCATTGTCAGAACGTAGGACTCTAATGATGCTATTGTATTGTATTTGAATATAAGTACGAAAAATTTTGAAAAGCTGAAAAAACTTCATCTTTGATTCTAAGAAGTGCAACCCATGACAATCTTGTACAGTCATCAATATATGATACAAAATACATCATACTCGATACAGTGGGCTCTCTACACGGTTCCCAAACATCAGAATGAATTAATTCAAAAGGAATAACACTTTTATTAAAAATACTAAGGGAATAAGTAATACGATGGCTCTTGGCTAAAACACATGTCTTACAATGTAAAACAGACTCACTAACACCAATAAACAAAGTAGGCATAGATTTTTTCATAAGACTAAAAGATGGATGCCCTAAGCAGCGATGCCACAACCAAATTTCACTTAGCTTGTCAGAGCTCGAAGTTAACGCGGTGTTGGACTGTGCTCCTGGTTTCTCCTCTGTGTAGTTCTGATCCCGACGAAACAATCTGCCCCTCAAATACCCTCGACCAATTATTTCTCTGGTAAGAAGATCCTAAAAAATTACCTACATAGGATAAATGTTACAGAATATTTAGACTCAGTATTCAACTATGGGACAAATATTAAGTGATGAGATAAGTTAGGCACATATAAAACATTATGGAGCTGTAAAGTTGGAGTGATACGGACTAACCTCTTTCTTAAGACCGGAAAAGCCTCACCATTAGCATTCGTAACATAAGACACTGGTGGGAAAGATAACTCAGTAAAATAAGATTTATCATAAGTCATATGATCAGACGCACCAGAATCAATAATCCAAGTATTAGACCCAACAAAGTGAGAAACATTTAAGGCCATACCAATCTTACCACGACCAGCTATTGAAGCTATAGGGGTACCTCCACATGTCACATGATGATCCTGTCTAGTCACTCCATAGAAATCTGGTTCTTGTACTACTTGTACCGTAACTACTTTCGCTCTAGGACGATAATTTAGCCTTTTAGATCTCAAGTGTGGGTTCAGTTTCCAACAAGTCTCTCAGATATGCCCTGCTTCATTGCAATAAGAGCAATGAGGATGTGGACGTGGCAAAGCCTGGTGAGGTCCTTGCTGATGAAGTGGAACTGAACTCTGCTGCTGGAGAAAAAGTTGCCTTTGATTTGGCTTGAATGGCTAGACTAAATAATTCAACCTGTGCCTGATTAAGACTTTCCTGTTGAGATTCGTCCTTACGGATGTATGTAAAAGCTGTGGTCAAGCTCGGAGGGTGTGTCATTCGGATCAATTCGCCCTTGGCACTATTATGTTTCGTATCAACCTTTTCTTTCTGGTACCATATAAGGTCCTCTTGATTTTTAATTTTGCATGGACGTTTTTGATCAATTTCAGCCCATATATTCTTCAGCTTGGTAAAAAACATAGACACTGGTTGCCTATTCTGTTGCATGCTGACAGCTTTGCACATTAATTCGTGAACCTGTATAAAGTCAAATTCATTAGTGTAGAGGTCTCCCAAAATCTTCTATATGGCCTCAGCTGTGTCACACTCTTCCACCATCTGTAGTACATCATCGGTGATGGTTCTAAATATAATAGACATTACGAGGCCATCATCATCTTCCCACTTAGTATAGGCCTCCACATCATCTTCACGAGAAGCCTTGATTGTTCCAGTCACATGTCCCATCTTGTGCATCCCACGGAGATAAACAGACATAACCCTTTTTCATGTTCAAAAGTTGGTACCATTGAGTTTGATACCACCGAAAGAGCCACCTTATGAACTCTTGACAGAGACTTCAAATTTTGAAATTTCAGTTATCTTAGAACTCTGATTTAGTACTCGTAAATGTACGAATCACTCGTAGAAAAGTGATAAGCAACTTCCAAGGTCAGTCTCTCAAGGAATTGTAGTGGTTCTAAATATCTGTCTTCTTAATCTAAATAGAGTTCTAACAAAAATAAAACACTAATTAAATAGAGTTCTAGTGAAACTAAAACTCTAAGCAACTAGAGTCCTAAACCTAGTAAAACTGTAAAAAGGTGTTTGATCTGTGACGGTAACAATGATACGATCAATTAAACGAAAATAAAATCGTAATTTAACAATCAATTCAAGTGGATTAAAAATCAATGGAGGATGTATGGACGTTTAGTTTGGTTAGCCATGCTTGTATCGAAAATGTATGGTGAAATAACATGAACGTTCTAACTAAACAATATTACTGGCTTTCCTTTTAATTACGAGACTGCCTGCGATCGGGGTAAATCTCTTTGTTGATTAACTAATTAACTACCTTCGATCGGGGTAAATCAAATAGCAATCAAATTATGCGCAAGGAAATACATGCCAATTAAACTAATACTATGACTAAGTCACTAATTTGAAGCTTTGATTAAGTGTTTCTGAATAAAGTTAAGGTGACGTTCCTATAACTAGATTCTCAAATTTTTCAACCTAACTACGAATCTCAAATTAGCCCACGATAATTCATAATTAAATATCTAAACATGCTCTTAATTAAAAGATAATTCATTTATATTAAATCAATAAAATATACACCATACACAATTCTAGCAAATATGGCAACTAGGGGTGTCCACGGTCCGGTCCGGTCCGGTTTTTAGTAAAAAAAAATTAACCGGACCGGACCGTTTAACTAATAAAAATTTTAAAACCGTCCAATTTGGTCCGGTTTGGTTAACGGTTTTCAATGGTTTTTAAAACTTTTTTTGCTAAACTTTTTTTCTATAACTAAAAATGTAATTAAATTATAACGCGACACACATAATAACAAATTAATACATTAATCCATAAAATACATATTCATAATACATTAATCCATAAAATACATATTCATAATACATTAATCCATAAAAAATTTAAAACAATTACAGTCTAGATTCTAAAATAATAAAAAGTTTACACAAATTCATAACGACTAAGAAAATAAATATTTTAAATTCAGTAAATTAATAGTGAAGCCTCCATAAACTCCTCAACTGCAATAAAAAATAATTATTAAATTTAAATGTTAAAAACATACATTTTATAACACATTAATTGCATTCATAAGCTTATACTTAATTCTTTAACTAATATGAATAAACTTACCTACCATCAATCATCAATGATCAGTGTAGGGTCTTTAACGAACTCTACAAACAAATAAAATCATATATCATTAGATAACAATATTTAAAAAATGAAATTAGATAGTTATTTTAAGTAATGCAATTACCTGAATCAATATCTTCATAAATTTCAAGATCATCAATGTATTCGCGTAGAGCCACATCAACCTTATTATTAATGGGAGCACGAAACCAATTTTGTGTACATACTAATGCTTCCACCATTTTAGGATTAAGTGAACTCCTAAATGGATCAAGAATACGCCCTCCTGTGCTAAAAGCCGACTCTGATGCAACAGTTGAAACTTGAACTGCTAAGACATCACGTACAATAAGAGAGATTATAGGAAACCTAAAAGAATTTGCCTTCCACCATTTCAAGATATCAAACTTATCCAACATAACACTTTCACATGGGGTGTTCAAATATTTCTCAACCTCAGTTTTCAACTCCAAACTATTTTTCTCCTCTAAGCGTTTAAGAAACTTCATCTTTCTTGCTTCTTCAGATGAGGGAATCCTTCCTATTACATCTTGTGAATGAGTCACATTACTTTGACAATCCTTTCCATGTACCAACTTATAGTAAGCTTTGAACATGTCCATGAAAGTATTTTTGACATCATCTTTCAACTTTTTAACTGTTTCTAAATCATAAATCTCTTCAAATAGAAATTCCAAATACTCCAATTTGTACCTTGGATCAAGTACAAATGCAACATACAACATCTTATTAGTCTTTTCAACATTTCCCCAATACTTCTCAAATTTTTTTTTCATGTTAGCAGCCATATTTTTCAACAACTCATCATCAGAATCACACCATAAATGTATTTGAGATTGAATGTTATGCAATTCTGTAAAATATAAATTTGATGTGGTACACAAAGATGCACTAAATGCTAATGTAGAGTCATAAAAAGTCTTCAAAAATTTGACAAAAATACTAGCATTTTTCCAATCATCTATTGTTGGAGGCCCAATACTAGATCGCTCCTCATGAAAGTAAGAAGTAAAATTTGTTCCTTCTTCTTCTTCGAGACGATCAAAAGCTTTTTGAAAATCTAAAGAAGATTTTAACATTAGATATGTGGAGTTCCATCTTGTAGGCATGTCTAGCACGACACTGCCTTTAGACTCAACATTTTCCTTAGCAGAACACATTTTGAACTTTTGTAATCTTAAAGGAGAAGATCTTACATATCTCACTGCACAACGAATACTCAAAATAGTATTATGAAGATCTTTAAGTCCATCTCTTACAATCAAATTCAAAATGTGAGCACAACATCGTACATGAAAGAACTCCCCACTCATAACAAGTCCATCATTCTAATTTTTTAGCTTTCTTTTCAAATATGACACAGCAGTATCATTTGAGGAAGCATTATCAAGAGTCAAGGTGAATACCTAAAAGATAATTCATCAATAATAATCATTTTTGCTAAAGCAACTCTAGCTCTTTTTGCATCAAATGATACAGCAACTAATTTATGAGTTGTCGTATCGCCATCTCCTTTCTGTGCTTGAAAGCTTAAAATCTTTTGCCTCTTATCTACTTCCTTAGGAACCTTCTTACATAAATTTTTTAAATGATATATCATTGAAGTAGTTCCATTTCTTGTGGGATGGGCAGCATAATCTTTATTACAATAATGACATGCAGCTCTAGGATTTTCCACATCATAGGGTAAAATAAATGAAAAATGTTTCCATATATCTGACCTGAAATTTTTTGGCTTCTTCATATCAGAAATGTCACTTTCGTCAACATTGCTTGCTTCTATTACCCTTTTTGAAGACGATTCATTTAAAATTTGTGGTGGATTTTCCATTTCTTCGGGATGAATTTCAGGTTCAATATCTTCGGTCATAGTAAAATCTGGAAATTGACTTGGTCTAATAAACTCATATAAGTCATCATCACCTATATATAGATGAGTACATATTAGATTCAATACATAATATTTTCAAATATATCTAAACAACCAATATTTAGTACATATTTAATTTATAGAGTTTATCTTTCAAATCACGTGTTTAAATTATACTAAATATTATTTAATTTAAAATTTATAGGAAGCAGCTTTAGAAAGATTGATCAAAAGGGTGATTTTAATAAAGAAGTATAATTGTTAATCCAAGAAGAAATCGAAGATTTTCATAAGCAAAATCACAAAATCATTGTATCTGATTTTGTGTTCAATAACAGGTGGTCAGACGATCAAATAAGGTCTATGTCAGAAATCATTGGTTTTTCAAGAAATGGGAAATTGGGTTTGAAGAATAGGCTTAGAGAATCTTGTTTGGAAGAAAAAAATGTGAACGAGGATACAATGAGAAGGCTTTGGTTACCTATTGCTAGAAGAACACTACAATGGTTTGCTAACAGAGAGAAAAGATCTGAAATGCTCTCTCAATACCCAAGACAGCACAGCTTCTTCTCAATAAGTATTTGGAGTAAAAAGAAAATCTCAATAAGCGAACATTAATTAAAATCATGGAGCGCATAAAATAAAAAACTTAGCAAAAAGCAGAAGCGTTTGCTTCTATAAAAGGGAATCGAAAGATTCATTCAATAAGCAAACACTGATTATTGTATTTCCAAATCAAAAATTCGAAAAATTAAAGCTGAACAAAAAAAAAGAGGAAATAAACTTTGCTGAGCTTACTTCCTTCCATGGCGGGTGTTGGTGAGGCTAGAGCTAGCGGCTGGTGGCTTGCGACGAGTGCTGGCGAGGCTAGAGTTGGCGGCTGGCGGCTGGCGAGTGGCGACTTTAGGGTTTCAGTCGAAACAAACAAAGATAGAGAACTGGAACTCGGCAATTAACAAATAGAGAAAAATGGAAGCGGGGTAACTGGGAACAAACAGAGAGAGAAATGAAAGTGGGGTAACTCGGCAATGAACTAATGGGCAATATTGTTTTAAACTTTTAATAATAATAGACTCAGAGAGGTTGCAATTTGCAAAGTTGCGAAGTTAGTAATTTAGTAATATAAAATAAAAGTTGCGAATGGAATGCAAAGTTGCAAACAGAGATTAGGGAGGTATTAAGAATAAACTAATAATAATAATATAATATATTATTTAAAAAATTAATATTCTATTTATAACGGTCCGGTCCGGTCCGGTTGGTTAAAAAATTTACAAAATCGGACCGGACCGTTTTACCAACGGTTTGTATAATTTTTAACCGGACCGGACCATGTATTTCATAAAATTGTCCAGTCCGGTCCGGTCCGGTCCGGTTTTTTCGGTTTTGTTCGGTTTGGTCCGGTTTTTGAACACCCCTAATGGCAACACAAACTAAACATCCATAATAAAACCAGCCGCTCATGTTCATATTAAAATTCATAGACAAATATAATATAATCATAAACTTCAACGAAAGAAGAAGAAAATAGAATTCTATAACAATAAGGAAAACCTAGATCTAAATACCGTTTATGGGAGATAGTGTTCTTCTCTAAAAGCTTTATCTTCGATCGTCGACGGCTTCCTTGGATCCTTAGAATAGTTTGTCTCGCTTCATTTTAGTGTAGCAAAACTCCCAAAACTGATTGAATGTAGTGTTTGGTCACAAAATTGTAATGTGTAAGAGTTGTATTCGAGTTGTATGTAAGGGGGAGTCTAAGGGGGTATTTATAGATGTAAGGGTTTACACAAATCCTGATGCAATAGGAATAGGCGCGCCGCGGCATACATTTTTCCCGCTGCGGCGCAACACAAATTCTAAAAATAATGTCAAAACCCGAGAGCTCCCCGCTGCGGCATGACTTTTCCTCGCCGCGGCACGTGTTACCTTCCTTTTCTTCATGTTTATCCCCTTACATATGTGATGGCTCGTTATGTAAGGCTTACATATTTGACTTGTCTTGCCCGTAACTCGTGATCCGAGTGCCGTAAGTGTTCCATCTTTGCGTGTTTGCATTATTTGATTCATTTAATGTTAAAAACACCTGAAATATACTAAAACATACCCGTGATTCTGAATTGACAGATTTATGAAAATAATCAAATAAACAATCATAACAAATCTATATTTTAAACAATTAAGTACAATTAATCACGAAATATTAGTACTTTTCGAGCACTCATCAGACGTGCAATGGCATTGATTAGTGGTGGCGAAACTGACACGGCGGCACTGACAGGAAACGAAGAAAAAGTACAGTTCTTTTTGGAACCTTTGTTCTGATACTATGTTAAAATATAAAGCATAATCAAATATAAATATAAAATAAAGATAAAAGAATAAATGTAGAAGCTAAAATAATAGATAATCAAAGTAGGTTGAGAAGAGAATCAAAAAGTCAAATAAAGATATTCTAATTCTCATTCATATTTAATATTAAAGGACTACATTGATATTTATAGTAATAATAAACTAAAATACTAATTCTAATATGACTCTAAAGAAGACTCCTAAATTAATAAAAAAATTAGAATAATTATGTAATATCCTAATTATAATAGTCTTCAACACTAACAAGGAAACTAATTATTAATCTAATATTCAACTCTTCCCCTCAAGTTGAACATAATCAGCATGGACAATTACAACATACATATTTGTACTTGATATTAAACCTCATAGGTGCTTTAGTGCTGGTGAGATTTGAAATTGATGATGATAGCACATGACAGTAAATCGATTGATCTTTCTAGAAAACGATGGTGGGTCGATTGATCAAAATAGAAAACGCGGCTACGAAGTCGTGAGGTAGAGATTGATACCAACAATCGTGAGGTTGTAAAGTTGACATGAACGACGGTGACGACAGTGGTGAAAATAGATGATACCAACAGTCGTGAAGCCGTGAGGTTGATGTGAACGACGGCGCAACAGCAATGAACGACGGCGGTGATAGTTTGATGAATGACGAAACCAAAGAACCAACCAACAACCTTTAGAAGAAATCAAACTGAAGATGAGGAGTACTATCAACTGAATGAAGTAGAGAAACTGAAGTAGACCACGATGACAGTAAGGATATATGTATGGCAGATGATAGAGAGATGATAGAAAAGAGAAAAACATGTTCATGATCGAACACTACTATGGTACAAAGTTAAATATAACGCAAATGAGAACTATTTCTTATTATTCTTACCTCACAATAGAGGTATATATAGAAAATAAATACAAAAGTTTTGAATAAACTAAAATTTTGAACAACCTAGAATTCTATTACAGATAGACACGTATTAATTACAATATATTATATACTAATTACATGACTCACGCTAACAGGAATTGGTTGTCTTTAAATAATTAGGTTAATTTATTTAAGAGTTGCTTCTAGTTTGAGAAAAACGAGTTTATGCACCTCATCCTCCACCGCCCCCACCTCCGCATCCACCGCCCCCACCTCCGCATCCATCGCCCATAGCTCCGCCACCACCACTACTGTATGTTTTTTCTTTGGATGCACCATCAGCACAAGAGAATATTACGGCCAAGAAAAAAGAAAGTGAGACCAAAGCTAACCAAAACGCTAGAAATGCACCATCACCTTCCACACTTGGGATCTCTTTCCAAGAGTACCTCACCATATTAAATTCTTCTTATCTGTGAGGTTTGAGTTTTCAAATGGGAAGTGAGCTGAGAACATTACACTACAAATGTTACTTATATATATTAATAATATATTTATTTATGTGTATCACATATAGTCAATAGTAAATTGTGCTCATAACAATTTTACCCTATGTGGTCCAATAATGATACCAATAATTTAGTAGACTTTTCTATGTTTTGACAAATTGTGTGATTCCTTTTGCTTTGCGTTAGAACTGGCAGGCTAACCCATCAGAGTTTTGGATATTAAGGTTAGTGGGTTTGAAAAGCAACACTTCAAAATCAAATATATGATGGTTTATTTTGTTGTGTTTTGCATCTTTGTCCCACTTCCACTTGTTATGAGCTTAGCATTAAGTGGAACTTGATTTTAAGCGTATGATTAGTGCACTGAATTAAATAAGTTGAATATAATTATATTAGATTAAATTATATTAAATTATATCATAATTAGTTTGTACAATATTTAATAATAAGTTATATAATATAGTTCGAATAAATTGATTATGTATATTTTATTAAAATAATTTATATTTAAAATAAATTTTTATTATAAAATTTATTTAAATTAATATTTAATTAATATATTATATTTTTAAAAATAAAAATATTATTTTTAATTTGAGATAAAAGAAAAAATTAAGACATATAATTTTATAATTGAAAATTTAGTTAAACTAAGTTAATTGTCCAATACGGTTTAGACTAACACCCTTAGTTGTATAAAATTTTTACATAACTATATAATTTTTATACCGTACGATATGATCTAATTTTATAGTGAAATGCATAATTATATAGTAAAATGCATAATTATATAGTTAAAATATTTAGTACAATATAACAAACATATTATAATATACGTAGTGGTGTTTTTCTTTTGGTACTCATAGATAATTATACATCTTAAATTATGGCATATCTCAACCTGAACATCATGTAATAAGTGATTCATATATTGTAGACAATGAATCATAAGAAATGTATCATTTTGAAATTTGACGTCTGTGTGTTAAGTATCGTAATTTCATATTAACATAGTTCATTAAAAGTTTATCTATTGGGTTCAACCTAGCTCATTTAACAATTTTTTTTTTTTTTGTGTGTGTGTGTCAATATATATTATTTTTCTTGTAATTTTACAAAACGTTAAATAAAATGATAACATTTATATTAATATTTGACCTTATATAAAATTATTTATTAAAAATTTAAATGAGCCCTTTATTCCAATTCATTGAATTGAACACATTTAACATAAAATTTAGATGAAAGGAGCTAAGTCATAAGCAACAATTCAATTAAGATGAGTTAAATTTAAACAAATTGAGTAAGCTTAGCTCATTTATTATCTCTATTAATAGCACTATTGTAAGCTTAACACATATAATTATTTATAAAATAATAAATATATATTATTTTATAAAATAAAAAAAAAAAAAGAGTGGCATGAGCTGTAAATTTGGTACAACGACAACCTAAATTGTCTAGACAAATTAAATTTCTTACCGTTGAGAAAGCTTGTAGTGAGAGCACATTTTGGTGAGATCAGTGGAATCATACATAAAATTGGGCATCATGTTTCAATAATTTAATTTGACTTTCACTTAATGAGCAAAGGTTACAACGAGTCCGATCTAGTCCATTATGTGGAGGTCCCATTAAGTACATAAAATTTAATTATTTGCTCTGCCAGATTCTTCTTACTTCTTGTCATATTAATAATCGCATAACACAAAAGACAAAGATAGTTCAATATATTTGTCACCAAGGAACCCAAAAAACATAAAAACATATATAATAATCGGATCGTGGCGTGGGTGTCAATTTCTTAAACGGTTTGGTTCTTGCATTCTACTTATTACTAGATTTGAGAATTACATGTTATCCATTTTTTATTTTTAATTAAAATTTTATAACATAATGAAAATTGATATTTAATTTAAAACGTTAATAAATGACGCATGCATTTATTATATATTTAATTACTGTTTTTTTTAATCTTTCTCTTGTGAGTTTAGAATGCGTATTGTGTATCCTAAAACAAATTGTATTGATTATTTAAACATTAATTACATTTTAGTACATTTCTTTTTAACATTAATTCTAATATTTTATTCAATATATATAATAACTTGATACATATAATTATTTTTTAGTATTAGAAAAACTTCATATCATTATTTTTTATATTAAACGTTGTACATATGATCATTTAAATTCGTTTAATATTAAATCTTGTTCAATTGAACTTATTCGATATATTTAAAATATTATTTTTATTATTATAAATTTTAAAAGTATTATTTTATATAAATTTTTTCCCTTTGATGGAAGCAACAAACTTATAAAATATGTGACTGGGAGGATTTTTTTTTAAATTAAAAAAGTAGACAAACTACAAGTATTTAAAAAAATAGAAAAATTTTAAAACTAATATATTTAAAATAAATAAAAATATATATGTATTTATATTTTTCTTAATTGAAGATAAATATTAATTTTATTATTATAAATTTTAAAAATATTATTTTAAATAATTTCATAAAACAATTTAATAAAACAAAAACAGAGAAAAATTGGAAAACAAAAGCAAAAATCCAAAGTTAGAACTTTGAACAATTAAAATAAGGTCTAATAAAATATTGATATTATAATTAATAAATGCTAACAATTATTTTTATATGTATCGTAATATATATTTAAAAAGTTATTACTTATAAAAAAAAAATATTAATGTAAGTTAATTTAAAATTTTATTTTAATTTTTGATGATATATTATTTTTAAAAATAAAAATATTTTTATAATATTAATATTAATATTATTATTTTTTTTTGAAAATAAGGATATTTATATTAAAATTATAAAAGTGATAATTTTTTTTAATAAATGAGGTGGATGCTAAATGGTATCTTTACAATTAAATAATCGTACGGCATTATCTGGTGCATTTCAATACCAAGTCCAACCAGAGATTCAATACCCACTTCATTAATTTAACAAATTTTAGCGATTGGTTTGTTTCTACACTCACCACCTGAAACTCTGTTTCTTTCTTCTGCTCTTTATTCAACCCTGAACCCAAAGAAATCAACACCCATTTCTAGAATCCGTTCAAGTACGATGGTAGTATCAACCACAAGTCTTGGATTCAATAATTTGATGAAAACATTGACAGTTGATGTGCATAGAGCAGAGAATAGGACATTGAATGTACCCTTAATTTCCCCTTTTACGATTGCGACTTCAAGATTGGAGAGGGTGGAAAATGTTGCGATTCGAGTTGAGTTGAGTAATGGGTGTGTTGGGTGGGGTGAGTCTCCAATTTTGCCTTTTGTGACAGCAGAGGATCAACCCACCGCCATTGCTAAGGCCTCTAAAGCTTGTGAGTTCTTGCGTCAGAGTCCAGCAATGACATTGGGTTCGATTCTGGGAGAGATTGGTGATATTCTTCCTGGACATGAGTTTGCTTCTGTGAGTATCAACTGAAATTAGCTTTCTTCATTCGCCCATTACGCATATTGTTTTCAATTAATTACTTACCCTAGTTCCTTTCTTTTTCTTGCACTATGTGAATTGAAGTGCCCATTGAAAAAGATTTTACGTTTCTAATGGAAAAGGGAAAAAGCATGTAATCATGTAAGATTGAAATATGACATATATTTTTTATTTTGACATATTATCCCGTCTTTTGATAGAAATTTTTAAGTGAAATAATCATGACCTTTAATATAACTATGTTATAATTATAAGTCATATTACTATGTTAGGAACGAGATCCTTTTTGTCATGGTGGTGGGACGTACCATTCTTTGGGCAGCTGTTTGTCGTTTCAAATTTTAGCGGTAGACTTAGTTATAGGTTTTGCGTCTTATATTTTCTTTCCATGCAATTTTTATTATTTTAATAAATTGTGGGTCGTGGGTTAGTGTCGAGGAGTCCTACATCGACTAGGGAGCTCTATGAAGAGCTAGATATAAGTCTGGACAATTCTTAAGTCAATGAGGCCTTATTGGATTGAGTTAGTTTTGGATTTCTTCATGGTATCAGAGTGGGTCTCTTTTCTCGATTGTGCCTAACACGGTCAACCTCATTTATGTCTATTGGTGCTGGTGCCGATGTAAGGGGGGCTGTTAAGGACTCCCACATTGACCAAGAAATTGGGTTGAGTTAGGCTTGAATTTCTACAGTTAGATCATGAGATGCTACGAATTGCTTGCTATTATGATGGAGCACCCTGATGCAGCTACCGGTTCCTGCCACCCACATTTTATTAAAAAAGAAGTATATATGAACTGGGGTTGTATGATATCAACATTATTATTACACAAAAGATGTGGAATAATTTCAGGACTGTGTCTTGGAAAAACCATACCTACATGTTTCAGGAAAAAAAAACTTTATTCCATGGTCAATAAAATAAATAAATCAGTGAACTGTGGGCATCAGTTTGCTTCTGTTGAGATAGTAGTATGGAACTGTGGTTATGTGTAGTGCGGTTGATTTTTGTTGGGTTAACAGTGTGGCATTTGTACAAGTGGTTATTGATTTATTTTGTTCTAGTGAATTATGAACTTGCAGAAGTGAGTACAAAATCATGACTAATAGATTCATATTTTGCTATGTTTATGTACTGTGATTTTTAAGAAAATCCTTTAAGCTTCACCTATGTTGCTTGTTTTAACTTGTGTTACAATGAACATAGCCCAATTCATTAGTAAAGTATTTAGTTTGAACTTCCTAAGTTTCGATTTTGTAACAAGTTTGAGGTGTTATGACCTGTACGGTAAAGCGCATATATCTTCCTTTCTGTTGGAAACCTTGGACTCTATCTTTAAATGCTTTGCTGCCTTACACCTTTCAAGGTATAACAGTTCTTCCAACTGAATTGGGAATTTAAGGTTAGGGCTGGAGTAGAGATGGCACTAATTGATGCAGCTGCAAATAGCATTGGCATACCTTTGTGGAGACTGTTTGGCGGAGTTTCAAGCACACTAACCACTGATATAACAGTTGAGTTTTTGTTTAAATAATTCTTCTTGCTACAATGTTTGATGAATTTGGTTATAATAAAGAAAAAAGTACATATCAAAGAGTTAACCTTTGTGTCTCTCATATAATTAGATTTTTCTTGCAGAATTCGATTTGACAAACTAATTTGCATTTGAGTAACGGTGGTTCATCAAAGATTCAATATTAACTTCAACTATCAATGGGAAACAAGGGTTTAAACTGAATTACTTTGAATGTAATACTTGCAGATTCCAATAGTTTCGCCTTCTGAAGCTGCTGAATTGGCTTTGAAGTACAAACAACAAGGGTTTGGGACACTAAAGCTGACGGTGGGAAAGAATCTAAATGCAGATATAGAAGCACTTCAAGCTATCCGCATTGCCCACCCTACTTGTCAGTTTATCTTGGATGCTAACGAAGGATATAAATCAAAGGAAGCTGTTGAAGTTCTTGAAAAATTACATGGTAGAGATGAACTACGAAATCGGAGTTGTACCACCTAATGCACATCCTTTGTGGAACACACGCTTCAACTGACCTATATATTTACAGCTTTGTGTATTCATTTCTGATCAGCTGTCTGTCTAAAATATAATGTCTTACGTATTCTTTGTGTTTTCCAGAAATGGGAGTCACTCCAGTTCTGTTTGAGCAACCAGTTCATAGAGATGATTGGGATGGCCTTGGATATGTTAGTCATGTCTCCAGAGATTAATACGGGGTTTCAGTTGCTGCTGACGAGTGTGTCCGAAGCATAGCTGATTGTAAGAAAATAATCGAGGGAAATCTTGCCGATGTAATCAATATCAAACTTGCCAAGTTTGGGGTGGTTGGGGCTCTTGATATCATTGAATTAGCAAGGGCATCAGGGCTCAAACTGATGATTCGTGGAATGGTCGAGACTAGACTTGCCATGAGCTTTGCTGGCCACATTGCTGCTGGCCTAGGGTGCTTTAAGTAAGCTATCATTTTCTCAAAGAAAAAGTTAATCCTATAATGCTTCTGAGTTATTTCTAAAAGAGTCTTATGTTCAATTTGTGTTGAAGCCCCAAAATAACATGTATGTATTGTAAATAATTAAATTGGCCTAAAAATAATATGTTAATTTGTACATAGCATGTGCGTAAGTACATGTACACATTGCACATAAATAATGTATATTATGTATATTGTGCGCATATAATATGTGTACATATACAACTTACATACTATTTTGAGACCAAATTTATTATATACAATCTATACATGCTATTAAAGGCCATGACTCATTCAATAACATATATGTAAAGTTGGTATTAAGATTTCATATAAAAATGATTAGTTTAAATATTTAAAACTCTTTTTATTTTGGATGTTAACACAAAACTTACAGAATTTTAGATTTTAAGATCTAACTTCAAAAATTCAGGAAAATTAGAAATAAAAATATTTTTGTGTAATTCAAAAACCATTAGACTCAAAAGCATGTATATTTTTATCAACAAAAATTTTAAGTTTTGATTAACAATTTCAAAATTAATAGAACATACACTTAGATTTAGAATTTTAGGGTTATGAGATTTTATTGTAGCCCTTTTTTTTCACTTAATTTTAATACATTAAAAAAACATAAAAATTTAGAAAAATTAAATTATGTAGGATTTCATCGTAAAAATTTAGAATTTTTTTTATTCCTCCTTAAAATCCTTAATAAAAAATATGAAAATTATCAAATATTATGAGTTTTGGGACTAGATATTTACCTTAAGATCACTTCTATAGTTGCTTGAAGACCTAAAATGCTAGAAACTAAAGGAAAGAAGGAAAGAAAGAAAATGGTTTAATGTGAAAATATTTCATGCACTTCTTTTTATTTTATGTTTTTTTTTTTGTTTCCTTATTCTTAACAAACTCTTTTTTTTCTTTTCTCTTTATCAATTTTGATAATTTTTTTTTCACGGTTGTTATTCACACTCTCATGCTAATTAGATTAAACTACTATTTATTAGGAACGTTAATTATAAATCACACACATAATCATATCTCTCAGCCTAGAAATTAAGTATGCTATTCAATCAAGACAAGCAATTAAATTTTCTCTCAAAGCTACTTAATTACCTCTATGATATAATTGTTAATTAGAAAATCAATTGCAAGTAAATTAGATTGAATAATATAATTTAAAATAAGAGGATTCTAAGAACAAGTTTAGTTACTCATAAATATATTTAATAAAATTCCTGAATAATAAAAAAATACAAGAGAATAGATAAAAATATAAAGAAAAAGAGAAAATTAAAATCAATCTTCTAACTATCACACGAAAAATAAATCTTTACTAATTGTCACCCTGATGGTAATAAATATAAAGAAACTGAAGAATATAAAGAAACTGAAGAAAACTAACAATTCACAACTCTTCAAGAACTGAATAACATCTGAATAACATCTGAATTTCTTTATTCATTTTCAATTTCTTCTCTGCAAACATTGATAACAATCCAAAAACTTTTAATGAAAAACTAACAAAGAAGATAATGACAGACGAAGAAGAAAGACGAAAACAGTAAACTCAATTGAAGCTTTTTTTACATTCATTGTTCTCTCACACACTTTAACCATTCTGTTACACTCCTATTTATAGCGCCGAGAAAACTAAATTATGTTGCAAAGCAAGCGCGCCAACTTGTTTGTTACATAAGAAGTACTCGAATCACCTCTCTTGATTTTCACTTACTCCTCAATGCTTGACATCTGGCATTTTGTATGAACTGCTGTCAGCTAATTTTCAGCCAACACTACACTTGAATTACACAGCATATTTGGGCTTGAATTACACAGCACATTTGGGCTAGTCACTGAGCTCCACTTCTTCCTCAGCACTTGTTACAGCCCCCCTCAAACTCAGTGGTACATCAGTAACACTGAGTTTGGAACGCAAGAATTTAAATTGAAATGCAGAGAGAGGCTTTGTTAGAATATCAGCAGTTTGATCATCAGTTGGTACATATTGAACCGTTAGACGCCCTTGCAGCACCTTCTCTCTGACAAAATGATAATCAATCTCTATGTGTTTCGTCTTAGCATGGAGTATGGGATTGCTAGTAAGTGCTATTGCACTTAAGTTATCACACCAGATTGTAGGCATACTTGAGATGTGGATATCAAGTTCTTGAAGTAAAAATTGAACCCAAGTAACCTCGGCAGCTGTGGCTGCCAGACATCTATACTCTGCTTCTGTGCTCGATCTGGAAATAGTTGCTTGCTTCTTTGCTGACCAGGCAATTGGATTAGCACCAAGAAATACACATAACCCAGATGTTGATCGGCGAGTATCAGGGCATGAAGCCCAATCTGAATCAGAAAAAGCATTAATGATTAAAGATGAAGAAGGATGAAATTCCAGACCATGCTCTATTGTTCCACCTAGATAGCGCAATATTCTTTTTACTGCACACCAGTGACTAGCCTTGGGAGAGCTCATGAATTGACAAACCTTATTTACTGAAAAGGCAATGTCAGGACGAGTAAGAGTGGCATATTGTAGTGCACCAACAATACTGCGATAGAGAGAAGGATACTCAAAATTAGAACTATCATGAGCAGATAACCTTGATGTGGATACCATTGGTGTTACTGCAAATTTAGCAGCAGTCATAGCAGCCTTTTTCAATATACCCTTAATGTATTTAGTTTGCTTTAAGAAAAGAGAACCAGATGGTAATTTAACCACCTCAATTCCAAGAAAGAAGTGAAGTGAACCCATATCCTTAAGAGCAAATCTTTTGTGTAGCATAAGAATAAATTGACCAACCTGATCAGAGTTCGATCCTGTGATAATCATATCATCAACGTACACAAGTACATATATGCGATGAGATTGAGCAAGCAAAATGAACAAAGTGTCATCTGTCTTGGCCCTTTTAAACCCAAACTCAATCAGAGTTGTACTCAGCTTATCAAACCAGGCACGAGGTGCTTGTCGAAGCCCATATAATGACTTAATGAGCTTACAAACATAACTAGGATGTTCTTTGTCAACAAAGCCAGGTGGCTGTCGCATATATACTTCCTCCTGCAGATTGCCGTTAAGAAAGGCATTATTTACATCAATTTGACGTATTACCCATCCAAAACTCAAAGCAATTGTCAAAATGACACGAACAGTTGCCAACTTTGCAACTGGACTGAAAGTCTCCAAGAAATCGAACCCAGCAACTTGCAAAAAACCCTTGGCAACAAGCCTGGCTTTGAGTTTGTCTAAGGTGCCATCACTGAGTTCCTTGACTCTAAAGATCCATTTATTATCAATCACTTTTCTCTCCATTGGAGTAGGCACTAGGATCCAAGTATTATTAGAAATAAGAGCATCATATTCAGCTTTCATAGCTTTGTACCATCCTTCATGCTTAACTGCTTCTTTGACTGACTTTGGCAGTGCAATATTACAATCAGCTATAAACACTTTAGGTTTATGAATACCTGCTTTGGACCTGGTAGTCATGACATGTGTGTTGAGAGGTTGAGTGTCATTTAAACCAGCTGCTGAATCTAAATTATGAGACACAGGATTACCAGGTGTTGATATAACAACTTCAGATGAATTGTGCAAGTCTACATTCCCAGTGTCATAAGTTTCAAGAGAGCTTGAGAGAGCAGGTGATTGATCAGGAATTATGGGTTCATGTTCAGTGTGAATAGCTTCAACTTCAGCCTCAGCATTAGTTACTTCATAGGCGGCAACTGCAGGATTATTTTTCAAACTGATTGTTGTTACAGCAGGTAAAGTAAACCTTGAGGTGGATTTGGATGAAGTGAGAGAGTTGAGATCAGCAAAAGGAAACACCAATTCATCAAAGATCACATGTCTAGAAATAATTAGTTTTCCAGAATTTGTTAAACATTTGTATCCTTTATGACAAGGACTATACCCCACAAAAGTACAGGGAGCTGATTTGTAATCAAACTTACGATCATTATACGGCCTCATATATGGAAAACACCTACAACCAAAGGTTTTAAGAAACATATAATCAGGTTTGACACCAAACAGAGCTTGCAGAGGACTCAGATTCATCAACACTGGTGTAGGTAGTCTGTTAATCAGAAAAACAGCGGAGTGAAATGCTTCATCCCAAAAACTGAGTGGCATAGAACTTTGAGCTAGCATAGTTAAGCCCATTTCAACAATATGTCTATGCTTACGTTCCGCAAGACCATTTTGTTCTGCTGTATAAGGACAAGACACTCTTCTTTCTATTCCATGTTCTCTTAAGTAATTATTTAAGCCATCATATTCACCCCCACCATCTGTTTGCAGCATTTTAACTTTTCGTCCAGTGGCAAGTTCTGCCTGAGTTTTGAAAGCAATAAAAGCACTTTTAACAGCAGCCTTTTCCCTTAAGAAATAGATCCAAACAAAACGAGAGAACTCATCCATGAAGTGAACATACCATCGAAAACCATTAAATGAAAGCCTGCCCCAAACATCAGAGTGCACATTAGCTAGAGGAATTGTAGCTTTATTGACTGAAGATGAAAAAGGTAACTTGTGACTTTTGCCTAGTTGGCAAGTGATGAGTGCTCGAAAAGCACTAATATTTCGTGATTAATTATGCTTGATTGATTGATATATAGATTTATTATGACTATTATTTCGATTATTTTCATAAATCTATCCATTCGGAGTCACGGGTATATTTTAGTGCATTTCAGGTATTTTTAGCGTCAAATGATTCAAATGATGAAAACACGCGAAGACGGAACACCTACGGCGCTCGGATCACGAGTTACGGACTAATCAAGACGAATATGTAAGCCTTACATATAGTGCCATCACATATGTAAGGGGGGACGTGAAAAGAAGGAAAGCATTGCGCGCCGCGGCGAGAGAATTGCATGCCGCGGCGTGAGACTCTCGGGTTTGATCCTGAAAACATAGAAGCATTGCGCGCCGCGGCGAGGGAATTGTATGCCGCGGCGGGGAGCTCTCGAGTTTTTGCATATTTTCCAAATTTTGTGTTGCGCCGCGGCGGGGAAAATGCATGCCGCGGCGCGCCTATTCCTATTGCAATCAGGAATCCCTTACATCTATAAATACCCCCTTAGACCCCCTTTACAAACAGAACTCGAATTGATACACAACTCTTACACTTTACAATTTTGCAACCAAACAAGAGATTCAATCAACTTTGGGAGTTTTGCTACACAAAAACAAAGCAAGAGAAACCATTCTAAGGATCCAAAGAAGCCGTCGACAATCGAAGATAAAGCTTACAGAGAAGTACGTCAACCAATCCATAAGCGGTATTTAGATCTAGGTTTTCTTTGGTGTTGTAGAATTCTATTTTTCTTCTTCTTTTGTTGGAGTGTATGTTCATATTTTATTTGTCTATGAATATTAATATGAACATGTCTGGCTAGTTTTATTATGGATGTTTAGTTTGTGTTGCCATGTTTGCTAGAACTGTGTATGGTGTATTTTATTGATTTAATATAAACAAATTACTTTTTGATTATGAGCATGTTTAGATATTTAATTATGAATAATCATGGGCCCATTTGATGTTCGTAGTTAGATTGAAAAATCTGAGAATCTAGTTATAGGAACGTCACATTAACTTTATTCTGAAACACTTAATCAAAGCTTCAAGTTAGTGACTTAGTCATAGCATTAATTTGATTGGCATGTTTTCCTTGCGCATAATTTGATTGCTGTTTGATTTACCCCCGCCAAAGGCAGTTAATTAGTTAATCAATAAAGAGACCTACCCCCGCCAAAAGGAGTCTCGTAATTAAAAGGAAAGCCGGTAGTTTAGTTTATATAGGACGTTCTTGTTATTTCACCATACCTTTTCGATGCAAGCATGGTCAACCAAGCTAAATATCCATACATCCTCCATTGATCTTCAAATATATCTGAATTGATTGTTTAATTGAGATTTTGTTTTCGTTTAATTGCTCGTACTTTGTTCCCGTTACAAATCAAACACCTTTTTATAGTTTTACTAGCTTTAGGATTCTAGTTACTTAGAGTTTTAGTTTTACTAGAACTCTATTTAATTAGTCTTTTATTTTCATTAGAACTCTATTTAGATTAAAAAGTTAGTTATTTAAAACCACTGCAATTCCTTGAGAGACCGACCTTGGAAGTTGCTTATCACTTTACTACGAGTGATTCGTACACTTGCGAGTACACATTTTAACACATCAAGTTTTTGGCGCCGTTGCCGGAGAATTGGCGTTTTGAATAATTTTCTTTTTAACTTTTTAGAGTTTCTTAATTTTTTTTTATTTGTTTATTTATTTTATTTTTTATCTTTTATTTATTTATTTGTTTATTTATTTATTTTTATTCTAAAAATACAAAAAAATCAAAAAATCAAAAAAATCAAAAAATAGTGCTTTTAATTGCTTAATCTGTGGTGCTTTGATTTCTCTGTTGTTTTTGTTAGTTTTTGAAAGGTACCGTTCATAGACAACATCAACGAATTTTAAAATGCACCTAATCAGGCTGGATACAGAAATCCATGAGCCAATACAAGGCCTTTTGAAGAGCTGCATGATATGACATACATGGAGGTATGTAGCATTTGTGGTTTATATGGGCATTATGCTAATGTTTGCACTTTTGCAGGTGATTACTATACATCCACTAATTCAAACTTTGATCGTAATGAGGGATGTCACCCACCTTGGAATGATCCTTATTTTTGTACCTATAATCTTGAGTGAAAAAATCACCATAATTTTTCATGGCAAGCAAACTCTACCCCACCTTATGCCCAATACAACATGCAAAGCTCAAATTTTCAACCATATGACCCACCTTATGCACAATACCAAATGCAAAGCTCAAGTTTTCATCAATATCCATCTAGGGCCACCTTCGAAGAGAGCTTGAATTCTTTCATACAAGGAAGTAGAGGTTCTAATCAACCTAGGAAGCCAACCTTAGAGGAAACCTTGAATGCTTTCATACAATCTACTAGTGAAAGGATGGAGTCTGTGGAGGCATCAATGAAAAGAATAGAAATGCAAGTTGGGCAATTAGCGGAACAAATTCAAAAACAAGAAGAGTTGCCCACTCAAATTGAGCAAGTGAAGGATGACACAATCCTTCAAACGGTCCAAAGATGGCCTAAATCATTTCCTAAGTGGCATTTGTTTCTATTATTTCGCTTCAACGTGTTTTCAAATGAGTTCTAGAGATTGTTGAGACTTAAAACATATCATGAACATGCATACATTCCACAAATCAGAATAGTTAAACTAACCATGCAAACTACCACAAGTACCACAAAATTCTCAAATTAGATGAATCCAACATTTGTGTGTTTCGTTGCTTAGGTAAAAATCTAACATCTCTCATATGTCATCTTCATTACAATCATGTTAATATCATAGATTTTCAGATTGAATCAAGTAGACACGACACTAACTAAAAACAATTCAAGTGACAAAGTTAAAAATTTAAAATTGGTCATATTTCATGCTCATGGAATATTCTTCCCACCCCCAACCTATTTTCTGCATTGTCCTCAATGTGAAAAAGAAGAACAAAAGAGATTAAGAAAAAGTATGAGAAGTTACCCCCCTTTCGTATGAGATTGTGTCATTACTCGTTATGCTCCGGTTCACTGTTCCTCGCTTTTCTCATGAAGAATTTATGTGTATGAACATATATTGAACCTCAAAGTGTATGCAACACAATTCAAACTCAAACCCAAATTTAAATTATAACTAAGTCAGATGAAAACAGAAAAACATTAAACTAAGTTAAACAATTCAAAATAAAATAAAAATAAAGGAAAAACTGAAAAAGAAAATAAAAAAAATAAAAAGAAAATAAAGAAAAGAAATTGATACTACCGAATATGGTGGGTTGCCTCCCACCAAGCGCTTTCTTTAACGTCTTAGCAAGACGTTGCTAATTCGTTTCTATCCACCATCATCAAAGATCTTGAAGTGTGTGATATCAATTTTTCGAACTAATATGTCATTAAGCTTGTCCTTCCATCTCGGTAGTTGTTTCCTATGAAGTACAGCACACACTCTTTTGTGGAAGTAGTATGGAAAATAATTTGGGGATGTGCAAGTCTTAGGTGCCTTGTGTGGCATGGGAGGTGAAGATAATTCCTCCTTGTTCTCCATAGAAGTTTGTAGAATTTGATATTCATCAGCTTGACATTCTTTGAGAATTGCTTGCTCTCCATCTGTATTTTCTACACAAAGTGGTAAATCATCAAAAGTTTCAGGAAAATAAATATTTTCAAAATTTTTACCACTTTGAAGGATTGTGTCATCCTTCACTTGCTCAATTTGAGTGGGCAACTCTTATTGTTTTTGAATTTGTTCCGCTAATTGCCCAACTTGCATTTCTATTCTTTTCATTGATGCCTCCACAGACTCCATCCTTTCACTAGTAGATTGTATGAAAGCATTCAAGGTTTCCTCTAAGGTTGGCTTCCTAGGTTGATTAGAACCTCTACTTCCTTGTATGAAAGAATTCAAGCTCTCTTCGAAGGTGGCCCTAGATGGATATTGATGAAAACTTGAGCTTTGCATTTGGTATTGTGCATAAGGTGGGTCATATGGTTGAAAATTTGAGCTTTGCATGTTGTATTGGGCATAAGGTGGGGTAGAGTTTGCTTGCCATGAAAAATTATGGTGATTTTTCCACTCAAGATTATAGGTACAAAAATAAGGATCATTCCAAGGTGGGTGACATCCCTCATTACGATCAAAGCACACCCTTGGACTCAACATTGACATACATTAAACTACCCTTAGCGATAAGAGTACTTAGTGTAATATTTGATTTTCATGAGCAATTATGTTGTGTAAATGTAAATCTTGTTTTTCGATCAAAAAAAAAAAAATTGATGATCGAAATAATAAGCAAGAATAAAGAAGAAAATCAAGCAAAAGATCCAAAGGACATTTGAAGTTAAGGGAGGATGAAAAGAACACTTGGTGGAAAAAGTTGAAAATATGCTTGTGAAATAAAAAGTACTCTTATCATATGAAAACATCATTTTTGTACTTTCATTATCACATACCTAGCCACAACTTTACAAGTTTAATGAAGTCCTATTGATTCTAGGTAGTTTAGTTTCTATATTAGTGGAGATGAGTTTGAAAAATGAGCATATGGAGTTTGTAAGTGCAAAAATTCACATTCATATTTTACTTGCACATTTATGAGATATTAAAATGTAATCTATGAATATCATGCATGACACGGTCAGATAGTATAACTAACGGGTTTGTGGTTTGATTGGTTGTTCAAAATTCGATTACCATGATGAGTTTGATGTTTGGACTGTTTTTGAGCTTAGGTGATGTTTAACTATTTCATGTATCATTCGTTGTTAACAATTTTTGAGATGTATGCATGGATTGATTCAAGTATGTTTAGAGTCTTTATTAGTTTTGAGAGTCGTATGATGTTTGTGGGTGTCATCACTGGAAACCCTCACGAGACTATAACTCGTCCACTAGGGCCACCTAGGGGTTTAAAGGCTTGTTGCATATGCTAAATGCAACCGTGACAATCTACGGAAGTGATTTAGGTTAGGTTAGTTTATTTCATTTGTTTTTAATTTTATTTTAGGTCGCTTCACTTGCTAGAGACTAGCAAGAAGCTGGTTGGGGGTTGTGATGAGTGCTCGAAAAGCACTAATATTTCGTGATTAATTATGCTTGATTGATTGATATATAGATTTATTATGACTATTATTTCGATTATTTTCATAAATCTATCCATTCGGAGTCACGGGTATATTTTAGTGCACTTCAGGTATTTTTAGCGTCAAATGATTCAAATGATGAAAACACGCGAAGACGGAACACCTACGGCGCTCGGATCACGAGTTACGGACTAATCAAGACGAATATGTAAGCCTTACATATAGTGCCATCACATATGTAAGGGGGGACGTGAAAAGAAGGAAAGCATTGCGCGCCGCGGCGAGAGAATTGCATGCCGCGGCGTGAGACTCTCGGGTTTGATCCTGAAAACATAGAAGCATTGCGCGCCGCGGCGAGGGAATTGTATGCCACGGCGGGGAGCTCTCGAGTTTTTGCATATTTTCCAAATTTTGTGTTGCGCCGCGGCGGGGAAAATGCATGCCGCGGCGCGCCTATTCCTATTGCAATCAGGAATCCCTTACATCTATAAATACCCCCTTAGACCCCCTTTACAAACAGAACTCGAATTGATACACAACTCTTACACTTTACAATTTTGCAACCAAACAAGAGATTCAATCAACTTTGGGAGTTTTGCTACACAAAAACAAAGCAAGAGAAACCATTCTAAGGATCCAAAGAAGCCGTCGACAATCGAAGATAAAGCTTACGGAGAAGTACGTCAACCAATCCATAAGCGGTATTTAGATCTAGGTTTTCTTTGGTGTTGTAGAATTCTATTTTTCTTCTTCTTTTGTTGGAGTGTATGTTCATATTTTATTTGTCTATGAATATTAATATGAACATGTCTGGCTAGTTTTATTATGGATGTTTAGTTTGTGTTGCCATGTTTGCTAGAACTGTGTATGGTGTATTTTATTGATTTAATATAAACAAATTACTTTTTGATTATGAGCATGTTTAGATATTTAATTATGAATAATCATGGGCCCATTTGATGTTCGTAGTTAGATTGAAAAATCTGAGAATCTAGTTATAGGAACGTCACCTTAACTTTATTCCGAAACACTTAATCAAAGCTTCAAGTTAGTGACTTAGTCATAGCATTAATTTGATTGGCATGTTTTCCTTGCGCATAATTTGATTGTTGTTTGATTTACCCCCGCCAAAGGCAGTTAATTAGTTAATCAATAAAGAGACCTACCCCCGCCAAAAGGAGTCTCGTAATTAAAAGGAAAGCCGGTAGTTTAGTTTATATAGGACGTTCTTGTTATTTCACCATACCTTTTCGATGCAAGCATGGTCAACCAAGCTAAATATCCATACATCCTCCATTGATCTTCAAATATATCTGAATTGATTGTTTAATTGCGATTTTGTTTTCGTTTAATTGCTCGTACTTTGTTCCCGTTACAAATCAAACACCTTTTTATAGTTTTACTAGCTTTAGGATTCTAGTTACTTAGAGTTTTAGTTTTACTAGAACTCTATTTAATTAGTCTTTTATTTTCATTAGAACTCTATTTAGATTAAAAAGTTAGTTATTTAAAACCACTGCAATTCCTTGAGAGACCGACCTTGGAAGTTGCTTATCACTTTACTACGAGTGATTCGTACACTTGCGAGTACACATTTTAACACATCAGCAAGCACTACAAACGCCTTTCAATGTAAGTTCATCTACACTTATTTCAGTACAATTATTCATTACAGTCTTGAGAATAGACAGAGAAGGATGGCCTAAACACTGATGCCACACCTCAAAAGACACCTTATTGGACTTCATGTTATCTTTAGTTGAAGAAGTACTGCTACCTTCTAAACTTGATGAGTCAGTACCACATATGTTTTTAGTATTGGTATCTTTCTGAAGGTAGAATACTTGAACATTCTTCTTCTCAACTGTTGGTGCTTTAATCAACTTGATATCAAAACCATAAAGTCCATCTTTAAGTGTGCCTTGCAGCAACTTCTGTCCTGTTATCTTGTCCTTCACATAACAACAGTTGGCATGAAACTCAAGAAATACATTATTGTCCTTGGTAAATTGAGAGACACTCATTAAGTTTTTAGCAATAGCAGGAACATGTAATAAATTCTTGAGATAAAACTTCTTATCAAAACAAGTTGGAGAAAAGAAGGAACTGATTCCAATATGTGCTATTTTTAGTCCAGAACCATTACCTATTTGAATCTGCTCATTGCCAAGAAATTCAGCCTTTATGGCGAGGTTTGATGGATCAGAGGTGACATGATGAGATGCTCCAGAATCAGGAAACCAGACAGGATCATTCACAGTTTGAGAGCAAGCAAGTGTAGTAGAGCCAACTGTTTGTGCAACCTGATATTGATTGGGAACATTTTGTTGAGCAGAAATAGAAGCATTTGGTTGAGTAACTTGAGAAACAAAAGCACTGGGTGAGTTTTGATAAGCAGGCATGACTTGAGATGGTGGACGTGAAATAGGCTGTGCAACTTGTGGCTGAAATGAGACAGATGATACTGGTACTTGGTACTGAACAGATTCTATTGTTGGTAGTTGATAAGAAAAAGGTGAAGCAGATGGCATTTGACAGGATACTGTGGGTGACTGGTATAATGGTGTTTGATAAGATTGTATTGGATAAGCTGCAGACGATGATTGAATTTGATTTGGCATAGTTGTATGGGAATGAGTAGTGACCTGACCATTTTGACCAATATTGGCTTGCTGTGTTATTGGCACAAAACTACTATTAAATCTTTGCCAACATCTTCCTGCAAAATGCCCTATTTTTCCACATATTTGACATTGTGGCTTTGATCCAGAGAATTGTCTTCCTCTACCTCTGTTATAGTCTTGGAAACTATGAAAACTTTGAAAGGATTGTAAAGGAGGCATTGCAGTTATATGGTTGCACCCATTATTCATTGAAAGTTGAGAAGGATTACCAATCCCCACAGGCATATTTGGATAGTTCTCAGGAGTTTTAACCCCAGATTGGCTCAAAATTGGTAAAATAGATTGATTAGAAAAAGCTTGTTGAGCGTTTTGTACAGGTCTTTGTTGAGCAAGATTTACAACAGGAAAATTATTTGTTAAGAAGGGAGTCATACCAGTTGAGTTTGTATTCATTTGACTTGGAATTGCAGCAAGATTTGCAGAAGGAAGCAATGAAGTAGACATAGTTCTTCTCTCCAAACGGCTTTCATGATTTAACAGTTTATGAGTCACTTCTTGCATTGAGACTCCGCCTTCTTGAACATTTGCTACAACAGAATCATAATCTGCATCAAGTCCATTTAGAATCGCCATAATCTAATCTTCCTCAGAAATAAAGCAACTAGCAGAGATTAATTGAGAAGCCAAAGTCTGAATTTTCTGAATATATTCACTCACAGATTGTCCACCCTTCTTTGCAGCATTCATCTCACTTTTATACTGCATTACTCTTGCTCTTGAGTGTGAAAGAAAATAATTCTCAAGACATGCCCACATATCCCTGCTTGTCTCATAGTCAGAAACTTTCTTTACAAATTCATCCGTCATTGAACTAACAAGCCAAGAACTTATCATTTGATCTTGCCTAATCCAATACCTGTGTTCATTATTAACTGAACCATCGCAATTCACTGGTGCTGGACATTTCTTTGTACCAAGGATAAAACCTTCAAGTTCGTAGCTTCTAAGAATTCGCATAATCTGTCTTGCCCATACATTGTAGTTTTCTTTATTGAGTTTGCTAGAGGAAAATTGATTGTGGAAAGTAACTAGTTCATACTGTGTTGCTGCTCTCTGTGTGTTGTTTACTTCTTGATTAAGATCTTGATTTGCCATTCTCAAGCTCTGTTTTAGCTTTCGCTTACCAGCTCTGATACCATATAAAGAAACTGAGGAAAACTAACAATTCACAACTCTTCAAGAACTGAATAACATCTAAATTTCTTTATTCATTTTCAATTTCTTCTCTGCAAACATTGATAACAATCCAGAAACTTTTAATGAAAAACTAACAAAGAAGATAATGACAGACGAAGAAGAAAGACGAAAACAGTAAACTCAATTGAAGCTTTTTTTACATTCATTGTTCTCTCACACACTTTAACCATTCTGTTACACTCCTATTTATAGCGCCGAGAAAACTAAATTCTGTTGCAAAGCAAGCGCGCCAACTTGTTTGTTACATAAGAAGTACTCGAATCACCTCTCTTGATTTTCACTTACTCCTCAATGCTTGACATCTGGCATTTTGTATGAACTGCTGTCAGCTAACTTTCAGCCAACACTACACTTGAATTACACAGCATATTTGGGCTTGAATTACACAGCACATTTGGGCTAGTCACTGAGCTCCACTTCTTCCTCAGCACTTGTTACAATAAACTCCAACTCCTTCAATCTTGAATTTTGCTCTTAATTTGCCTCATTTTTTAAAATGGTGCGTTTTTCTCTAAATATTTAGGTTAATGGTGGAATGTGATAAATTACTTTACTTTGTTGCTTAAGAGTTATATTTATAGGTTAAGAGTTGTAGGTTAAGTAATTGTAATCCAAGTAAAAATCATGGTCTAAATAAAACACTTGTCCAAATAGGAATGCTGGCATTCTGGCTTATTGCACACTCACATCAATGTAGCCCAAAATAGTAAGCATCGCGGCTCAAGGCATACGAAGATTCTAGCAATTAACGTGCGCTTTGGCTTAACAATTCCATTGCCGCCACTCAGGCAACTTAGGTTGGATTATGTGTTATGCATGTTGCGGCACAAAATTAACCTCGCCGCGGCATAGACGTCTTGACAATTCTTATTTGTCCAAGCGCACCACAACCTAAAATAATACTCGCCTCAACATAAGGCTTGTTGCGCTAATTTTGTCCATTTTTGCTAATTTTTTCTCTCTTTGCTACTATTTCACCTACATTGGCTCAACTAAATATAATTTAAGCCAATTTAAACATTTTAAAGGCAAAACAGGACAAATAATGAGCTTAAGAGTAGTTAAATAATTCTACTTTCATAGAGTTATCAGAATCGTCCAAAACCATGCAACACAAATAAGTATAAAGTTTCTTAGTGAAACTTGGCCTTGACATAGTTCATGGGTTACAAAAAATTAATTATATATATAATTTTAACATTAAATAAATATTTTATTTGTAGTAGTATATTGTCTAATTTTTATGTATATATTGTTATATATATTAACAATATTTAATAAATATATGGATAAAAATGACATAAATTATTAATTGAGTGATTAAATATATACATATTTTTTCATGTATTTGATAACTTCTAGTAACACAAATAAAATTGTAGTAATATAGTAGATAAAAATTCTTCTAAAATGTCATAATAATAAAAAAATTCAAATAATTAACTTTAGACTCAACATTATAAAAAATTAAAATTAAAAAAAGAAGCATATAACTTTAGACTAAAACTTTTAAGTTTATAATATCTTCAAAGTTTCCCATATTTTGTCCCAATTCAAATTTTAATTTTATTTAATATTATATTATTTAACTTTTTATTTTGATAATTTTTGAATTTATTGAAAATTTTATTTATATAAAAATTATAATATTTCTTTATCCTTAGTTTTTTGTTCATTTTATTTTTAGTTTTATATTATTTATTAACATATATTTTTAAATATAGTATCAAGATTAAAATTCTAAATCATATTTTATTTTGTACATTTTTTTTTTATTTTAGTTTTAATTTTAACATTTATAAATTTTGATGTATTTGATAAGCTTTTCATTTTCTTAGTAAATAAATTTATTTTATATATGTATGATATTAATAATTATTAACTTATTATATATATTTTTTAATTTTTGTTATAGGTTAATTATAATATGTTAATTTTATTTTTTTGAGTGTTAACTTTATGTCTCTATTATTATATGAAGTGAAAAATTTAATATTGGATTGAAGAGAGTCAACTGTAGCTTCTACTAATTATACATTATGATGTATTTTTTATTTTTTAATATTTTAATAAAATTTCTACTTAAAAAAAATACTTTTCAGACCCCCCCCTTCAAATTGATGAAAAACCTAAAAAAATGAGTATAAATATATCCAAATTATTAAGTTTGTAACAACTTCTTGTATTAAAAATCTAAAAACTTAAAATATAAGAAACACTATACCAATATTTATATATAATTTGTCAATAATTTTATATATATTAAACTTAAAACTTATTGTTACACAAAAAATTATTTGTCATGAGACGGGCCGGTGTAATCCTGGCCCCATATGAATCCACCTTTTGTTATAAGTTATTAATTGTGTGTAAATGGTTAACTGATATTATAACTATAAGCGCTTGTTCAACTTATGCATATCAGATTTGAACTCAACTACTACTCTGCATTAGAACGGATTAACCAAAGAATTCGTAAAGAAATATAGAAAGTTACATAAATAGTCAACCTTAAAACTCAAAATTACAAAAATGAAACTTTGTTATCAGTTTATTTTTTGGATTTTTCCAAGAAATAAAAATGATAACGATCGTGGAGATATAATATTTTGAAACAAATTATGTATGCGTTCAGCTAATGTGATGAGAAGGCATACAGTCTCTACCTACTCTTTGAAAAATCAACTAGCCTTTTATGCTGCATGAAATCTCCTTAAATGCGTTTTCCTTTCCCTTGGAAGAGAAAATAATATTCTCTTGAAAATCTAAGACCATGAAGTACAATTATTAGAGGAAATGTGTTACACTAGCAAAGTTAATAAACAAAGCAGTCAATTGCTAAAGTGTACGAAGGAATTACTTGTCTTTAAATAATTAAGTTAATTTATTTAAGTGTTGCTTCTAGTTTGAGAAAAACGAGTTTATGCACCACATCCTCCACCGCACCCAGCTGCGCATCCACCGCCATAGAGCTCAGTGTCAGCCGTGGATGTTTTTTCTTTGGATGCACCATCAGCACAAGAGAATATTACTGCCAAGACAAGAGAAAGTGAGACCAAAGCTAACCAAAACGCTAGAAATGCATCATCACCTTCCACACTTCTCGTCTCTTTCCATGAGTACCTCACCATATTAAATTCTTCTTATCTATGAGGTTTGAGTTTGTACTTTGAGTTTTCAAATGAGAAGTGAGCTGAGACCATTACACTACAAATGCTACTTATATTTATTAATAATATATTTATTCATGTGTATCACATATAGTCAATTGTGCGCATAAAATTTTTACCCTATGTGGTCCAATAATGATACCAATAATTTAGTGGACTTTACTATGTTTTGAGACATTGTGTGATTCCTTTTGCTTTGCGTTAGAACTGGCAGGCAAACCCATCAGAGTTTTTGACATCAAGATTAGTGGGTTTAAAAAGCTACACTTCAAAATCAAATATATGATGGTTTATTTTGTTGTGTTTTGCATCTTTATCCGACTTCCACTTGTCATGAGGTTAGCATTAAGTGGAACTTGATTTTAAGTTGCGCCCAATTAAATAAGTTGAATATAGTTATATTGAATTAAATTGTATTATAATTAGTTTGTATAATATTTGGTAATAAGTTGTATAATATAGTCCGAATAAATTGATTATGTATATTTTACTAAAATAATTTATATTTAAAATAAATTTTTATTATAAATTTTTTTTAAATCAATATTTAATTCATTTATTATATTTTTAAAAATAAAAATATTATTTTTAATTTGAGATAAAAGAAAAAATTAAGACATATAATTTTATAATTGAAAATTTAGATAGACTAAGTTAATTGTCCAGCACGGTTTAGACTAACACTTTTTTTATACAACTATACTATTTTTATACTGTACGATATGATATGATTTCATAGTCAAATGCATAATTGTATAGTTACGATATTTATTACAATATTTCTTTTGGTACTCATAGATAATTATACATCTTAAATTATGGCATATCAACCTGAACATCATGTAATAAGTGATTCATATATTGTAGACAATGAATCATAGAAATGTATTATTTTGAAATTTGACGTCTGTGTGTTAAGTATCGTAATTTCATATTAATAGAGTTCATTAAAAGTTTATCTATTGGGTTCAACCTAGCTCATTTAACAAATATTTTTGGGTGTGTGTCAAATATAATATATTATTTTTCTTGTAATTTTACAAAACGATAAACAAAATGATAACATTTATATTAATATTTGACCTTATATAAAATTATTTATTAAAATTTAAATGAGCCCTTTATTTCAATTCATTGAATTGAATACATTTAACATAAAATTTAGATGAAACGAGCTAAATTATAAGCGAAAATTCAATTAAGGTGAGTTAAATTTAAACAAATTGAGTAAATTTAGTTCATTTATTATTTCTATTAATAGCACTATTGTAAGCTTAACACGTAATTATTTATAAAATAATAAATATTATTATATATTTTAAAATAAACATATATTATTTTATCAAAAAAAAAAAAAGTGGCATGAGCTGTAAATTTGGTACAACGAGAACCAAATTGTCTAGACAAATTAAATTTCTTACTGTTGAGAAAGCTTCTAGTGAGAGCACATTTTGGTGAGATCAGTGGAATCATACATAAAATTGGGCATCATGTTTCAATAATTCACAATAATTTAATTTTGACTTTGATTTTTTTTTTATGAAAGAAAACCTCACTAGAATAGGGGAGGGAGATAGGATTATTGTCACACACCACCACACACCAAGATCATCGGCATTGGTATGACCAGTACCAACCGTAGGCCAGCCATCGATTTCGGGAGGACTGGAGCCCAATTTAGCAGAGCGTGCAGACGAGGCTTTAAAGGATAGACAATTACTATCGTGCTCTACAAGCCACGAACTCACGCCCTGCCTTGTGAAGACAGAGACCCGAAACTTAATTGCAGGAGTCCAACTACCAAACGATCGGTAATTTTGACTTTGCTTAATGAGCAAAGGTTATACAATTAGTCCGATCTAATCCATTATGTGGAGGTCCCATTAAGTATATAAAATTCAATTATTTGCTCTGCCAGATTCTTCTTACCTCTTGTCATATTAATAATCGCATAACACAAAAGACAAAGATAGTTCAATATATTTGTTACCAAGGAACCCAAAAAAACATAAAAACATATATAATAATCGGATCGTGGCGTGGGTGTCAATTTCTTAAACGGTTTGGTTCTTGCATTCTACTTATTACTAGATTTGAGAATTACATGTTGTCCATTTTTTATTTTTAATTAAAATTTTATAACATAATGAAAATTGATATTTAATTTAAAACGTTAATAAATGACGCATGCATTTATTATATATTTAATTACTGTTTTTTTAATCATTCTCTCCCTTAGTTTAGAATGTGTGTTGTGTATCCTAAAATAAATTCTATTGATTGTTTAAAAAAAATAGTTTTCTTTTTAATTTGAACCAACAATTACACACACAATTACAATGTAGTGTATTTTCTTTTAACATTAATTCTAACATTTTATTTAATACATATAATAACTTGATGCATGTAGTATTATTCTAATTAAAAACCTAAACCAACGTATCAACTTCCATTTTTTTGAAAAAATAATAAAAATAATATATTTAAAATTTGTAACCACAAAAAATAGTACCCCTATATCTAGCTCATATATTTTAGTATTAGAAAAACTTCAGATCATTATTTTTTATATTGAATGTTGTACATATGATCATTTAAATTCGTTTAATATTAAACCTCGTTCAATTGAACTTATTCAGTATGATTAAGATATTATTTTTTTATTATAAATTTTAAAAGTATTATTTTATATAATTTTTTTCTCTTTGATTGAAGCAACAAACTTATAAAATATGTGATCAGGAGGATTTTTTTTAAAATTAAAAAAAGTAGACAAACTACGAGTAATTAAAAAAAATAGAAAAATTTTAAAACTAATATATTTAAAATAAATAAAAATAGATATGTATTTATATTTTTCGAAAGTAAATATTATTTTTATTATTATAAATTTTAAAAATATTATTTTAAATAATTTCATAAAATAATTTAATAAAACAAAAATAGAAGAAAATTGGAAAACAAAAGCAAAAATCCAAAGTTGGAACTTTGAACGATTAAAATAAGGACCAGTAAAATATTGATATTATATTAATAAATGCTAACAATTATTTTTATACATACTTATCGTAATATATATTTAAAAAGTTGTTATTTTTAGAAAAAAAATATATTAATGTAAGTTAATTTAAAATTTTATTTAAATTTTTGATGATATATTATTTTTAAAAATAAAAATATTTTTATAATATTAATATTATTATTATTATTTTTTGAAAATAAGGATATTTATATTAAAATTATAAAAGTGATAATTTTTTTTAATAAATGAGGTACATGCTAAATGGTATCTTTACAATTAAATAATCGTACGGCATTATCTGGTGCAGGACACTGATGCCGGAGCATCTTTGAATACCAAGTTCAACCAGAGATTCAATACCCACTTCATTAATTTAACAAATTTTAGCGATTGGTTTGTTTCTACACTCACCACCTGAAACTCTGTTTCTTTCTTCTGCTCTTTATTCAACCCTGAACCCAAAGAAATCAACACCCATTTCTAGAATCCGTTCAAGTACGATGGTAGTATCAACCACAAGTCTTGGATTCAATAATTTGATGAAAACATTGACAGTTGATGTGCATAGAGCAGAGAATAGGACATTGAATGTACCCTTAATTTCCCCTTTTACGATTGCGACTTCAAGATTGGAGAGGGTGGAAAATGTTGCGATTCGAGTTGAGTTGAGTAATGGGTGTGTTGGGTGGGGTGAGTCTCCAATTTTGCCTTTTGTGACAGCAGAGGATCAACCCACCGCCATTGCTAAGGCCTCTAAAGCTTGTGAGTTCTTGCGTCAGAGTCCAGCAATGACATTGGGTTCGATTCTGGGAGAGATTGGTGATATTCTTCCTGGACATGAGTTTGCTTCTGTGAGTATCAACTGAAATTAGCTTTCTTCATTCGCCCATTACGCATATTGTTTTCAATTAATTACTTACCCTAGTTCCTTTCTTTTTCTTGCACTATGTGAATTGAAGTGCCCATTGACAAAGATTTTACGTTTCTAATGGAAAAGGGAAAAAGCATGTAATCATGTAAGATTGAAATATGACATATATTTTTTATTTTGACATATTATCCCGTCTTTTGATAGAAATTTTTAAGTGAAATAATCATGACCTTTAATATAACTATGTTATAATTATAAGTCATATTACTATGTTAGGAACGAGATCCTTTTTGTCATGGTGGTGGGACGTACCATTCTTTGGGCAGCTGTTTGTCTTTTCAAATTTTAGCGGTAGACTTAGATATAGGTTTCTTATATTTTCTTTCCATGCAATTTTTATTATTTTAATAAATTTTGTGGGTCGTGGGTTAGATCATGAGATGCTACGAATTGCTTGCTATTATGATGGAGCACCCTGATGCAGCTACCGGTTCTTGCCACTGACATTTTATTAAAAAAGAAGTATATATGAACTAGGGTTGTATGATATCAACATTATTATTGCACAAAAGATGTGGAATAATTTCAGGACTGTGTCTTGGAAAAACCATACCTACATGTTTCAGGAAAAAAAAACTTTATTCCATGGTCAATAAAATAAATAAATCAGTGAACTGTGGGCATCAGTTTGCTTCTGTTGAGATAGTAGTATGGAACTGTGGTTATGTGTAGTGCGGTTGATTTTTGTTGGGTTAACAGTGTGGCATTTGTACAAGTGGTTATCGATTTATTTTGTTCTAGTGAATTATGAACTTGCAGAAGTGAGTACAAAATCATGACTAATAGATTCATAGTTTGCTATGTTTATGTACTGTGATTTTTAAGAAAATCCTTTAAGCTTCACCTATGTTGCTTGTTTTAACTTGTGTTACAATGAACATAGCCCAATTCATTAGTAAAGTATTTAGTTTGAACTTCCTAACTTTCGATTTTGTAACAAGGTTGAGGTGTTATGACCTGTACGGTAAAGCGCATATATCTTCCTTTCTGTTGGAAACCTTGGACTCTATCTTTATATGCTTTGCTGCATTACACCTTTCAAGGTATAACAGTTCTTCCAAATGAATTGGGAATTTAAGGTTAGGGCTGGAGTAGAGATGGCATTAATTGATGCAGCTGCAAATAGCATTGGCATACCTTTGTGGAGACTGTTTGGCGGAGTTTCAAGCACATTAACCACTGATATAACAGTTGAGTTTTTGTTTAAATAATTCTTCTTGCTACAATGTTTGATGAATTTGGTTATAATAAAGAAAAAAGTACATATCAAAGAGTTAACCTTTGTGTCTCTTATATAATTAGATTTTTCTTGCAGAATTCGATTTGACAAACTAATTTGCATTTGAGTAACAGTGGTTCATCAAAGATTCAATATTAACTTCAACTATCAAAGGGAAACAAGGGTTTAAACTGAATTACTTTGAATGTAATACTTGCAGATTCCAATAGTTTCGCCTTCTGAAGCTGCTGAATTGGCTTTGAAGTACAAACAACAAGGGTTTGGGACACTAAAGCTGAAGGTGGGAAAGAATCTAAATGCAGATATAGAAGCACTTCAAGCTATCCGCATTGCCCACCCTACTTGTCAGTTTATCTTGGATGCTAACGAAGGATATAAATCAAAGGAAGCTGTTGAAGTTCTTGAAAAATTACATGGTAGAGATGAACTACGAAATCGGAGTTGTACCACCTAATGCACATCCTTTGTGGAACACTCGCTTCAACTGACCTATATATTTACAGCTTTGTGTTTTCATTTCTGATCAGCTGTCTGTCTAAAGTATAATGTCTTATGTATTCTTTGTGTTTTCCAGAAATGGGAGTCACTCCAGTTCTGTTTGAGCAACCTGTTCATAGAGATGATTGGGATGGCCTTGGATATGTTAGTCATGTCTCCAGAGATAAATACGGGGTTTCAGTTGCTGCTGACGAGAGTGTCCGAAGCATAGCTGATTGTAAGAAAATAATCGAGGGAAATCTTGCCGATGTAATCAATATCAAACTTGCCAAGTTTGGGGTGGTTGGGGCTCTTGATATCATTGAATTAGCAAGGGCATCAGGGCTCAAACTGATGATTGGTGGAATGGTCGAGACTAGACTTGCCATGGGCTTTGCTGGCCACATTGCTGCTGGCCTAGGGTGCTTTAAGTAAGCTATCATTTTCTCAAAGAAAAAGTTAATCCTATAATGCTGCTGAGTTATTTCTAAAAGAGTCTTATGTTCAATTTGTATTAAAGCCCCAAAAAAAACATGTATGTATTGTACATAATCGAATTGACCTAAAAATAATACGTTAGTTTGTACATAGTATGTAGTATGTGCATAAGTACATGTACAGATTGTACATAAATAATGTATATTATGTATATTGTGCGCATATAATATGTGTACATATACAACTTACATACTATTTTGAGTCCAAATTTATTATATACAATCTATACATGCTATTGAAGGCCATGACTCATTCAATTTCGCTCTCATAAATATGTTCATATCAATTTTGTTTTCATATATATATGTTAAGCAAAATATAATCTGTACAGGTTCGTAGATCTAGATACACCATTGCTACTATCAGAAGATCCTGTTCTTGGGGGTTATGAAGGTACTTAAAAATATACTTGTAACTTTGTAGTAGATAGATGGTTGTGCTTTTAAATTAAAAGACAAACGCATTGAAGTTCTCATATATTTGATCTTAAAAGTTGGATTATTGACAATATTATATCCTTTTGTTACTAGTTTCTGGTTCTGCCTACAAGTTTACAAATGCTAGAGGCCATGGTGGGTTTCTTCACTGGGATGACATTGCTTGTAAGTATTAATCTTACAGCTCAATCTTATTTCAGATGTATTATCAATCAAATTCAAAATTGAAGTCCATTACAATAAGCTTTTATATGCATGTAATGTCACAATTAATATGAGGAAAGCATAAATATGAGAAATGGAAACTTTGTCCATATGTAAAAATACTTTTTGGCATAGAGTTTCATCAGCCCCTAAACTGCAAATAAATAAACAACCTTTACATTTTAGTATGACATATTTAATAATTAGTTTAAAGTTATAATACCTAAATACATTAGGGTTATATGCTGTCATGACTCCATATTTATTAAAAATTATATATCATCCATTCTACTTGATTTTTTTACACATGTGACAAAAATGCCCTTAATTTTATTGAGTAATTATGATAAATTTTGATTAGACACATGTCCAACTAGTTGTCTAACTGTCCAGATTTCGATTGGTCGGTGATCCCACTCGTTGGGAATTAGACGGTTATCTAATTGGTAAAATTTTGATCGGTTGGTGACCCCATTCTTTGGAGCCGAGTTGATCTCATGTCTAACTGAATTAGACAGTTCAACTAGTTGAATTTTAATCAGTTGGTGAGGTTACTAGTCGGAATCGAATTGGACACATAACCAACTTGTAAATCAATTGAATAAGTGTCAAACTTGTCAAATTTTACCCAAATTTACCAAAACTGAATTGAACTCACATTTAACTTGTCTTGACTCGACCTTAAAAAAAAAAAAAAATTTTAAAAAAAACAATCCTGATTAAAATTCTCATTCCAGATTTGCTTTGCAAATAATTTTCCATTAATGACTTTGATTGATGGGGAAAGTGGTCTGGTCAGCAAGGAAAATAACTTCTAGAAAAAAATGTAGGTATCAAATTAATAATGATTGGTTGGCTTATGATCAATCCAAGCAGCGAGATTTGGATGCTTCTACAACTCTAATGGATATCCAAGCACATATGATCACGTGATACATTCCAACAGTCCAAATATCTACTCTACTCCCACTTTTTTGCGAGGCCTGCATACCAAAATGGTTACAGTCTTGAATCAATATTGAGGAAGTCAGCAATGACATTTAAAAATACTCATTCCATTATAAGGAAGAGAAAATCCAGCACTTATGTCTCTTCATCGCAAGTGTAAGTTGCTGGTCGGAGCCAATCCCAATGTTCAAAGCCTCCCACGGAAGAAAGAGAGGTCAGTTGTGAAGCTTCATATCCTATTTGCTTGTTTCGGCGTCTACATTAGCATCGACATCGAAAGGAAGAGAGGAAGAATTGATAGAAATGAAAGTAAGGGCAAACTTGAAATTTTAAATAAAATTGCAAGTGGGGTGTTCATGTTGAAATAAGATTAATGATGGGATGATACCAGCCTATTTTTCAATTGATAGATGTATAAAAGTATTGTTGGTCTTCTCCCTACCAACTTATGGTTTTGAGAGAGTTGGTTATTAATAACTTATAACATGATATTAAAGCTAAATATTATGTGTTCAAGGACCAGCAATCTCAATTGTTGAATTGCAAGTATTTGGCATGCATGGTGCATAAAATACTTGTGGGGGAGTGATAGATAAATAAAATAATTCTTGGTTCTTCTCTTAACATTTTAAGCTTTTAGAAAATTAATTTTTTAACAACTTTTAACACCAATATATTACCTCTAAAGCAATTGACTTCTCAAAAACATTAGGCAAGCATCATCTATGACCATTCTCTTGCTGTTAGCTCTAGCTATCCTTTCCACCACCATCACAATTACCCAACTTCACCACTATCACTACCAACTTGTCACACGCTCACACTCTCGCACTCAGTTTGAAGTATCACATAACCAAAGTAGAGTCAAGCCTACCCAAATTTTTAGTAGGAATGGTTCGGAACCATGCAACACAAATAAGTATGAAGTTTCTTATTGAAGCTTGGCCCGGACAAAGGTGATGAGTGTGATAGAAAACTAGAAGGGAAGAGAAATGGAAAGATAAAAAGAGATAAAACTTACGGTATGTTTAGTTCACTGTATCGTATAGGTTTAAACGTATCAACTGAATTATATCTATTTATATTATAATTAGTTTGAACAAGGTTTGGCGACAATTTGTAATATAGTTGGATAAAATTGATGGAAAATATTTTAATAAAATAATTTATATTTAAAATAAGATGTAATTTATTTATGTAGTTTTCTTACTTATTAAAATATAATTTCATTATAAAAGTTTATTTAAATTAATTGTAATATCCTAAAATAAAAATAAAATAAAAACAATTATTGTTATATTAAAACAGTGTTAAGGATAAGTATGAATTTTAAAAATAAAAATAAATAATTAAATAAAAAGATTTGGCAGATCATGTATGGATAAACTCTACAAAAAAAATAATGTATTTAAGATTTTATTAAATAATAAAAATAAAGATAATAACTATAATAATAAGCTATTATCTTATTTTGAATAGTAGTAATATATTTAGGTTATGAAACCTAAATTCTTACGTTCTTTTTCTTCTTCTTCTCCTTCTCCTTCAAAACAACAACAAAACAATTAGGTTAAATACTCTTAAATCATATCGTTGAAAAAGAAAATTATTGTTAGTCTCTCTTTGATCCATAAAGGTAATTCTTCTTCATCACTATGCTTTAATTTCTTTTTAATATTTTTATTAAATAATTTATATTTAAGATAAGAATTTGATAAAAATATGATCTTGGAGAGTTGTATTCTTAAAGTTATGTTTGATGATGATTTTTGGAATGTTTTATAATAAATTTTTGTATTACAGTTTATTGAATTTTCAATAGCAGTGGATAAAACGAACGTTTTCTGTATTAGTTTTGTGATTTTTAAATCCAAATTTATTTTTATATTAAACTAGACATCTCAACGATTCTAACGCATATTCGTTTGTCAAAAATTTCCACATATTTATTTTTATATGAATTTTTGAAGTTCATACTTTAAATCTGTCAGATTCTGAACAACTCGAGTTCCTAAACTATTTTCTATATTCTACGATTGAAATTAGAACCTGAAAATTTTATTTAAATAATTAGACATGATAAGGAAAATTTTGGCTTTTGAATCATTAATAAATATTTTTTATTTAATTTTTTATGGTTTTACGAAGTTTAAAGTTTTATGCTGAAAATGAAACTAGTGACAGTATTCCTCGGAAATTCTGGTTTTGTTAATAGTGATTGGGACTCCATAATCGATTAATATTTTTATGAAACGATTATATATGTGTTAGGATTGATTTGATAAAATTTCGTAATTTTTGGATAATTATTTGAATTTTAATTGATTTTATAATTCAATGTGTTCAGTGTTGAAAATCTAAAAGACAGATTGTTGTAATTTAATTTGAACTCAATTTTACGTATGAATTTGATCTCCAAATTTTTTGAAACTTTTTGTGTGTAATTTCATATATGTTTTTTTGTATGTACTAAAATCAGTTTTTAAAAATTAATTTTAAATATTTTTATAAAAAATGTTAAGCGCAGCAAGTACGCGTTTTGTGTACTAGTTTTTAAAATATATATATATATATATATATATATATAATTGAAAATTATATTTTTTAAAGAATTAGAAAAAAAAATAAAATAAATAAATAAATAAACAATAATAATTGAGTTGTTCTTTGATTTTGAATTAGGCTAGGAGTACATAAAAATACTTTCTTTGCTGGTCTAGACTTTTGCTTGAGTTGCTACGTTGAGGTAAGTAAACTCATTATACTTGAAATATTAAGTGGTCTGATTATTTTGTTTGTATGCTTGTATGACTTTATTACATGCTAAGCTTGTTATTATAGATATAATTCATATTAATAGTTCATGTGTATAAGGTCAATTGCATAAACATGTGTTTGTCATGTGCATATTTGCATACATGAATGTTAAAGTTTTTTTTTTTATATATCAAAAAGGCTTTATTTTATTAAAGCAAACACGTTTTTGTGAAAAGTGTTTTGATAGAATGCCTTTGACGATCGTTATGATTTGACTTTGAATGAGAGCATATTGTATTTGTTGAGCCGTATGAGGGACGTGTCCCTAACCTATTTAGGATATCCAGGGGCATTTGGTTCCTTACCATTGGGTATGGACGTTTTTGTGCATGTGAGAATTTGTTATGGAATTCCAATTATGTCCCTTCGATATTTGGCTCACTTGTACTTATCTTTCATGCGTGCCAATCACCGACGGGTGATTTATTTGAATTGGGTCACTGACAGGTGACGTATTTTTTTGGCTTCACAATTGTTACGAGAAGTCAAGGCATTCTATAAAAAGAAAAATTGTAAAGATAAATTGCATTGAGAAAAATAAAGTTTTGATTGGGTAATGACCACTTTTTACATATTCATTTTCATGATCATGTATAACTAGAGTATGACATGATGTTAAATGGTTGTTGATGTGTATGCTTATTATTTCATGTATGATAAAGTTTGCTTACTTAGTGGTATCACTCACCCAATATTTACTTACCATCCTTCAGGTAATACATGAGGAGGATTTGACACATCTTCTAGTCTTTAAGGGTCCCTTTAGGAAGTTAAACTTTTGTTATCAGGTTTTTATTCTTAGATTTAAGATTCAATCAGGTGGTTTTGTTCCAGATGTTTTGGTGAATAATTAAGTTTATGGACTATATTATTTCAATTTATTATTGGTGATAAATATGATTTTTGGATTAATTTAATAATCAATTGGGGCGTCACATTAATATAATTTATTTCCTATATTTTTTTTTACAGTTTAAAAATAGTTTTTTATTTTTAATTTAAAATGAAAAAAAAAATTAAGATTTATAAATTTAGAATTAAAAATTCATGCAGGTTAATAAGTCAAATTTTTTGCATAACTATACAATTTTTATTTTACACAATATGACATGAGCCACATGATTGTATATAAAATTTACTCTCACGATCTTTTATTATATGTAATAAACATGTCCTAATGGCCTGTACATAGGGATTGAGAATTTAGAATTTGGAAGCAGCCAAATAATAATTCAATATTCGTCAAAATCTGTCTAATACAATGATTAAAGGGCTTATATATATAAGAACACCGTAGCCCTAATATGATCCAAAAAAGCTAATAACAATTTAATTTAAAAGTATAAAACTTGATACAATTTTGATATGATTATCCTTATGAACAACTTTTGATAAATAATTACTCCATAATTATTCTATTCCTCTATTGCATCAAGAGGCCACCTGTTTGCCCTGGAATTTGAGCCATAATACATGAAAATACAATAACCCCTGGTTCCCTTATGAATATAAAACATTGGAATTTAGGAAGATAAAATCATATTCATAAAAACATATAATGTTTTTATGATGTTGGGCCCTTATAAGACTCCCAAGAGATTTACCAAGGAATGATTTATTTCAGAAACTTAATCTGAATGTGTTTAATGCTTCTTGTTTATTGAATGTTTTTAATGCTAGTTCAAGAGATTAGTTCGCTATTGATAATTATCTTTATCTGAACGCTGACTTGTAGTTGCTATTACAAGTAAGATTAAACACCCAAGTTAAAAGTTGTAAACGATTCAACTTTAATTATTTTAGTTATTACCTTTTTTAGAATTTAATGTTATTAAATTGAATCTTGTAATTTGTTATTAGAATTATTGCAACCGTGTTGTTAATAAGTTAAACACTTTGTAGGAAACATCCAATAACGTTTGATTTACTGAATATAAAAATAATGAGAATAATAACTATAATAAAATTGAATGTAAATAAAACAGTATTATTATTATAATATTTTTTTAAGCAATGTAATTAAAATAAATAATAATATTAAAATAAAAATTATAAAATTAAAAATGAAGTAAAATTAAAAAATAAACTTTTTTTTATTACTAAAAGAGATAAAATGAGCAAAAAAATATCATAAATGATTATACAAATTGTGAGAAAAATAGAGAGTACTGAAGACGTAATAAGGATTACAGAAGGCTGCAATCGTAATAAGGATTACTGCTACTGCTGTAATCTATTTACATTCCGTTACAGAATATAATCAAATCAAACACAATAATACCCTGAATAATTTTCATTACGATTACTGTCAACTAAACATACCCCTACTGTAATTAGCTTCCTAAAGTTGTAATTTTCAAAATAGCAAGTTTATAGTTGATGTAATAATTTTGAATTTAAAATTAATTAATTCATGGTTTCATCGATTGAGCTTGAGTTTAGTGGTGAATAATGTTTTCTTAATCACATGTTCATTTCCATTGATTTTCAACATTAGTAAATTTATTATTATAAAAAAAAAAACTTTAGTAAATTAATTAATTAATTTTTAATATTACAGAGGGCTGCAGGCGTAATGAGGATTATACAGGGCTGCAAGCGTAATGAGGATTACTGCTACTGCTGTAATCCCTTTACATTCCGTTACAGAGTATAGTCAAATCAAACACAATAATACCCTGAATGATTTTCATTACTATTATGATTACTGTTAATCAAACATGCCCTTAGTGTAATTAGCTTCCTAAAGTTGTAATTTTCGAAGTAGCAAGTTTATAGATGATGTAATAATTTAGAATTTGAATTTAATTAATTCATAGTTTCATCGATTGAGTTTGAGTTTAGTAGTGAGTAATGTTTTTCTTTAATCACATGTTCATTTCCATTGATTTTCAACCTTAGTAAATTTATTATTATTAATAAAAAAAAATCTTTAGTAAATTTATTAATTAATTAATTTTTAACATTTAAATTGTATGAATAATGGCTTTTACTTACTATTATATTTACATCGACTTCATTTTAAATTATGTAAGATATAACCTCAATAGGGAAAATTAACCCTACAATACCACAACTTTTCAATAATCTCTTTTAGGCACAATTAATCTCAATTCAAATTTATGATGAAAGTTCGGTTAATCTAATTAGTAGGTTCAACTTGTATTGTGAATACTTTTGCTCTCAATTTCTCAGTTTTTGCTCTCAATTTTGAAAACCCTAACCTCAACTTTTTCACAAACCCTCAGTTGCCACCACCTCAATCCCTCAACTTTTTCTTCTTCGCTCCTATGCATGCATAAAGCCTTAGATATAGAGAAACTAAGTTCTCCTTGATAGTTCACTCCTCCTCCTTTTCTTGCCACTAGCAATCTCAGCCGAGTTTGTACTCTACTTTGTGTCCTCCTTCGTGCCGGAGGGAGTTATATTCCGTTTTGGATGCCTCTCTCCAACGGGTTATGATGTATTGATATTTTTGCCTTGTTTTCTTCTTTCTAGGTGATTGTATTTTGTTTTAGTTGTTTTGTTCCTTCTTATGAAGCAATTGGGTGAAATCTTTTAAATATGAATTTATTGTGATTTCTTTGTCATTTGTTGCAAAATAGTATAGTTTGGTGCTGTATTGGTACATAAATGGAGATTTTTCTATTGCCTAGAAGGTGTTTGACAAAAGCCTTTTATAGGTTCACATTTATTTTATCAATTTGTTTATATTTTGTTTTATCTTTATTTTCATCATTTTTATCATGTATTGTTGCATGTACATTATTCGTAATGTGCTCTTTAAACTATAGTTTCAAGTTCTATTCACTTGGACTATATTAAGTTGTAATCGTTTTTTTAATCTAATGAAATACCATAAGTTTGGGAAAGAAAAAAAATAATAAAGGAGGAGGAGTAGGAGGTGAGCTTGTATTGGCAAGCTAATTGATTTATCTCTTTTGGTTTAAAATTTCTAAAATACTCGAGAGATTTTTGGTGAATTAAATTTTTGTTGCTTTTAAATTTGGATGTTGGACAATTAATTTTAATGACAATAGGTCCTTGTTTATTTATGTGAGGTTAAGTAAGAGAATATTTCATGAAATGATACTCTTAAAATGGTATTTTTATTTTTGACATAAATTTTTGAACCGTAAATATACATGCAAATGAGCTTTATTTTTTAACACGTGTTCAGTTTTGAGTGTAAATTAAATAGTTACATAATTAAAAATGAAATTCTTTTATTTGTTAAAATTTCTCTACATACACACATTTAGCACAAATAATTTTTTTTTTCCTCAAATGCAAAATGTTATCCAATTGTACGACAAATGATATATATACTCTAGTTGTACAATTGTACGACAGACAATATATATACACAACTGCACATCTAATTATAAACATAAATCTTGAGTATAAAGTTAAGTATAAAAAAAATTATATTTGTGCGTAAAATCTTAGTATATTAGTCAAAATCTCATATTATGTTTACTCCCATAACCATTCCATAACCAATAGAAGTGTTTATTGATAAAGGAATATGACACTGCAATCAAGGGTGGCAGGTCTTGATTGCCAAGTAAAAATGGGAAAATCTTCATTCCTCTGTAAAGGGCAGATCCTGATTAAATTATTATTTTTTTCTCTATTGGAATAAAGTAAATTTTCTTGGATTTTGCTCAAAATTATTTATCAAATGACACTGATACTTTAATTATGAGGTGTTAATTGTGTGGTAGTGCATGTATTTGTGTATGTGCACTCATGAATTTTTTGCCTACATTTTCATGATGTTTAATACAAAATTTATGTATATATAATATAATATAATAGTAATAAAGTCAATTTTATTTTCATGTATAAAAAAATTAACAGTTAATTTAAATTTAAAATAACTCGTGTTTGTGTTATGTGATGAGTGAGTAAAGTTGATAAGCTCAAAAGGCTAATTGTAAAATTGTAATGACTGATAAGTGCGCATAGGGATCACATAATTCACCACCTTGATATGGGAGACCCACTTAATGGTATCAAACATTGTATTAATATATATAATTTTGAATGTGGATCAACTTTTTAAATCACAATGAGTCTAATAATTAAATACACCACGCCAAATTGATGCCCTTGTCCATTAAGAAAGAAAGAATGATACATAATTAACATTCAAGTTACAATGTAAAAGTGATGGAACTTTGAGTGTTGTTTGGCATGCTTAAATATTAATAATGCAGATCAATGATAAGTTTATAATAATTCATGAGGATAATGGCTTGGGAGAGGAAATTTTTAAGAAACTGAAATCGAAACCAATCAACATGAATTATTATATGTGTATCATAGAATTATGATGGGGCTTGGTCCGTGCCTTCTAATATATAATATTATTTATATATTTATATAATATAATAGATAAAATATTAAATATATGTATTGCATGTGTACTTTTTTTTTTACATAAAATTTATATTATAGTAATTTTTTTTTATTTTTTTTTATTTTAATTTTACCATTTTGAATTTATTATAATTGTGAACGTTTTATAATTCTACATAAAATATTCAGTTAAATTTTTATACTTCAATTATTGTTTAGTCAAATTGAAATTATATTTTTAGATATTAGTTATTGTGCACATTATATTATTAACCTATATTCAATCATTATTAGTAATAATTATGTGTGTATGTATAAGCATATGTCATATATTAAAAAATATATATTTAGTTTATTTTATACCACTAATAATGCGAAAGAAAAATAAAAACATTTTATATTTTTATACAATAATATATATTTATATATTAAAATAATTTTTATTTATCATTTAAAGCTTAGCCCCTTAACATTTTCATTCTAATTTCGTTCCTAACAGTGCTACACTTGAAAAGTAAGGTATACAAAAATCGCTAGCCTAACATGCGCAAAAATGCATCACATTATCAAATGACCTCTTTATGGGGGCTAGAAGTGCATGATTTATAATAACACTACTAAAGTGTTATTTTTATGTATTGCAGGACTACAACTACTAGTACCATTTCAAAATTACAAAGAGAAGGGCGACGTGAGACCGATGGTGGTTGAGTTGATGGTGTCAGGGGCGGATCTTAGTGGAGTGCTTGGCGTCTTTAGCTCCGGTCAATTTTAAAAAAAAAAATTAATTACATGTATATTTTTAATATTAAATAAATATTTTATTTATAGTAATATATTATTTTTAATTTTTATGTACATATTTTAATATATATTAACAATATTTAACAAATATGTTAATAAAAATGACATAAATTGTAAATAAAGTAGTTAAATATATATATTTTTTTTCATGTGTTTGGTAACTATTATTAACAAAAATAAAATTAGAGTAATATACTACAAAAAAATCTTCTTAAATATAAGAATCCAAATAATTTTTAAATATTTTTAAACTCAACATTATAAAAATAAAATTAAAAAAATAAGTATATGATAAGCTTTATATTAAAAAATTTTAAGTTTATGTTTATTATATTTTATTTCGATCTAAATTTTAACTTTATCTAATATTATATTATTTGACATTTTATTTTAACAATCTTTTAGAATTTATTTGAAATTTTTTTATATAAAAATTTTATTATTTTTATTATTATTAATCATTCTTATATTGTTTATAAACATATATTTTTAAATATAGTCACAAGCTTAAAATTATAAATTATATTTTATTTTTTACATTTTCATATGTTTATTTTAATTTTAATGTCTATAAATCTTAATGTATTTGATTGAGCTTTTTATTTGCTTAGATTTTTTAGTTAATAAACTTATTTTATTCATGAATGATACTAATATTTATTAACTTGTTATATTTTTATTTAATTTTCGTTATAAATTAATTATAATGTGTTAACTCTATATCTCTATTATAATATGACATAAAAAAATTTAGTATTGAATTGAGTATAATTTATTATAACTCTTACTATTTTTTATTTTATATAAAAATAAAAAAATTGAAGTCTCCTCAAATTTTTTTCTGCCTCCGCTGCTGATGGTGTGGGTGGTTGGAAGTTTGCTAGCACAGAAGAACGTCGTCGAGTTGAGTACTCGATTGGACAGGGGTGGCTAGATTGAGCTTTGAAGACCCTCTTTTTTACCAGTGAATTGCTCAAATAGCAAAGATTTGTATAAAAGAGCTTTTTGGACCTAAATAGCACTTTTTGGATTGAAACGGTGAGTTTCATTTATATAATATATATAATTTTTATCAAAATATCCCTTTATCCAAATAGGAAATACCTATCGGCTTCTGACCCTTTCTGAGTATTCGTAAAAACCTTGTCATTTCTGTGTTTCCTTCGAAACACTATCCTTACTGATAAGCCATCACTTGGGTTTTGTTCTCAAGCTTTCGACTATGTCTGCAAAGAAGTATTTAGTTTAATTCCAATCACCCACTGAAAGAAGAAGAAGAACAGCTTATGAAACTTGTACATTCACATTTTGTATGTACGGGTTACATACACATTTATTTTGTATGTAACCTGTACATTCACATTTTGTATGTACAGGTCATGTGAATGTACATGTTACATACAAATTTATTTTGTATGTAAATTTGTATGTAACCTGTACATACAAATTTGTATGTAACCTGTACATACAAATTTGTTTGTAACCTGTACATTCACATTTTGTATGTAACCTGTACATTCACATTTTGTAAGCTGTTCAAAACAACAATAACATACAAACAATACAATGCATTTCATGTAAATGTACAGGTTACATACAAAATAAATTTGTATGTAACCTGTACATTCACATTTTGCAGGAAGAACAGTTCGTATGTACAGGTAACCTGTACATACAAAATGTGAATATACAGGTTACATATAAAATAAATGTGTATGTAATCTGTACATATAAAATGTGATTGTACAAGTTTCATAAGCTATTCTTCTTCTTCTTCTTCCAGTGAGTGATTGGAATTAAACTAAATACTTCTTTGCAGACATAGTCGAAAGCTTGAGAACAAAATCCAAGTGATATTGCAAATAAATAAAAAGAACCTCAATTTGATAACTACTTAAAAATCAATTTTGGAGGCAATTAAAATTAGTATATTAATAATCTAACTAAGTTGGGTACCCTGTATTTGGAGGAGAACAAGTTGACTGGGTCAATCCCAGAACTTGATTTGCCATCACTTCAACAATTCAATGTTTCGTTTAATCAGTTAAATGGTTCGATCCCCGCGAAGCTTTCACGCTGGTCCCTTGATGCTTTTCAGGGGAATTCTCTCTATGGGAAGCCATTAGTGTCTTGTAATGGAGACGAGAACAAGGATGCAAAAATTGGCACAAAATTGAAATTGAATTGTAGTAATCAACACAGCCATGAAAACCCAATTACATAACAGTGAACGCAGGATACAACATTAAAGAGAAGGAGAAAATGTGAAGTTCGAAAGTGAATACCTGAAGTTGGTGAAAGAGAAAGAAGGCAGAAGAAGCGAAGCTGCTATTATAAACTGGGGGTTAAAAGTGTCATTTATATCTTGTTAAAACACAATCGTTTTGCTATATGAGACAAAAAGTCAGTTTTTATTGTATATATATCATTTCAGGGAATTAATTTTTTTTTTTAAGATATGATGGGTTTAGTGGTAGGCGTTAAGCGGTGATGTAGTAGTACTCCAAAATCTCAAGGGAAGGGCCGCATGTTTTTTTTTTTTTGGATAGACTTGATCTGATTTTTGAATCAACATTTGTTTGTACGATTTGATTTTTTTTAATAAGAAGTTAAAAATAAAATTAATTTAATAATTAAGATATTCATGTATAGATATGATTAAGAAAATGGTGGGATTGACTATACGGACGAGGATTTGGAATTATAAGCCTATATCTATCGTTCAGAGTACCATCTCCTCGATACTTCCAAAGTATTAAAACAATTTCTTTCAATATAGCTCCCAACAAATTAACTAGCTAAACTATTCTTCCATAATTACCAATTATTGCAAGAAAAAATGCCATAAGGTTCTCTTAGTTACATAAGTTAGAATAATTTAATCTTTTTGTTATTTTTTTATTAATTTAATTATTTTTTTATATAAAAAAAAGTGACAAAATAAACATAAATGATTAATTTTTTTTATATCAATTTTTTTGTCATTATTATCATTAAAAATAGTACATGAAATTGATACCTTAATCATAATTGAAGCAATATAAGAAAAAATAATAAAAAAAATCAAAAAATTAATTATTTGCCGTTGTCACTTATTAAAAAAAATTTAAATTATTATAAAAATAATAAATGAACTAAATTATTATTCTATATAACTAAGAAACATGTGATGTCACCCACTTTATGACAAATATGAAAAATTGTTGTTGTATATTTTTCCTTCTGTAGTTTAAATGAGACATGTATTCATCTTGTTTGAGTAACTATTTATCTTTATTAGAGAAAAGTGATAAAAAATAGAGTTTTAGAAAGAAAAAAAAATATTTTATATGATTAAGTTATTTAATTGGTCTTATTTTTAAAATTATAGTTCTTTTTTTATATATAGAAACAAGAAAACATATGTTTTTTATGAAGAAATTACTAAAAATAATATCTCTAAAACTTATAATAACAAAACTAGCACCTCAATAATATTGGATGTTCAATTTGAACGTGTAATATTGAACGGGTTTAAATTGCACGTCGTTCAATTCCAATTGAATGAATATTTAAAGAAAAATGATATATTAATCATTTTTTTAATTGTAAAAATATAAGTTTGAATACAAGGGGTGCTATTTTTATAATTACAAGTTTTGATGGATGTTATTTTATTAATTTTCCTTTTTTTACGTTGTAGAAAAACAATATATGTAAACCAATTGGAGGGATTAAAAATAAAACATCAAGTATAAAGGAGAATCAATCAATTTGGACCCAAGAATTTTTTCTAAAGAGAGCTAATATATTTAAAAAAAAACCTAAAAAAAAACTTCCATACTCTCAATCTTAATTTATTTATAATATCAAAATTTATAATTAATATTAAAAATATATATATCTTTAAAACATAAACAAAAATTTTCATTTAAGTTAAGCCTAATGATACTTTAGGACATAAAATTTAAATTTAACAAATTATCAAACAATGGTCAATTATTATGAAGAAAGAGGACTACTAAATATATACAAATTTATTCTTAATTACAATAACATTTAAATTAATAATTATACAATATTAATGGATAAAAAGTTTAAAAATTATAATCTTTAGAAGTATATATAACATATATTTATTAATTTGAGTATAAATTTAAATATTTAGTTTTAAAAAGAATAGAGATAATTTTAATAGTTTTTTTTAATAAAAAAAATACTATATTTTAATTTGATGCAGCAGGGAGCAGAATTGTAGAACAAAAGAAGAGAATAATTATATAAAGTATACGACTATGAAGTGGTGTATTGGTTTGAGTTTATTTATAGGATTTTGGTTATAAATAAAATATCACTACAACAAAACTGGTCTTTAGTCTCAGAAAATTAGCCACGGTTTTAATAAAAACAGAGGCCATAGGGTTTTGGTCACGGTCGTCATAAAACCGTGACCATAGTGTATATTTATAGTCTCGGTTTTTTGAATAACCGTGACCATAAGTGAAGTAAATTTTTTTTTTTAAATTTATAGCCACGGTTTTTAAATAACCGTGACCTTATCATGTAATATAGTCTCGGTTTTTAAAAAACCGTGACAATAAAATTTTTTTTATTGTAAAAGAAAACCTAAAAACCTAACTAATATGTACAAAAAAAAAAAAAAAAAAAAAACAAAACAACATCGAAACCTAACTAATATATATGATAATAGATAGAAACGTTTGCAGGTATATATTAATTCCATCCCGTGCGGCGCCAGAGAAAAAGCGAACCACCCAGCAGCCATAGCAGCGCGCGTCCGGCCTCCGCTCAGCCGCTGTCGTCCCAGCCGCCCTCGTCCGGCCTCCTCGCAGCCGCTGTCGTCCCAGCCGCACCCAGCAGTCCCAGCCGCTGTCGTCTCAGCCGCAAACACTCCCTTTCGCTGCCTCATCTTCTTCGACACAAGGATTGGCACCAGCATATGCCACCAGCCCTCCACCATACCAGGTAGTCCCAGCCGCTGTCGTCTCAGCCGCAAACACTCCCTTTCGCTGCCAAGTTTGTTCGACACAAGGATTGGCACCAGCATATGCCACCAGCCCTCCACCATACCAGGTAGTCCCAGCCGCACCCAGCAGTCCCAGCCGCTGTCGTCTCAGCCGCAAACACTCTCTTTCGCTGCCTCATCTTCTTCGACACAAGGATTGGCACCAGCAGCAGCCACCAGCCCTCCACCAGTCCTCCACCATACCAGGTAGTCCTCGACAAGAAATCTCCTGACTTTTTATATGTAGCGTAGTTTGTCTGATTAATTATGACAAATTTCATGAATGAAACATCATTAATTTGTGATGTTTGCTCTGTATTTTGTTTTTATTGAATCCATAAGTGCTATGTGTGCTTTTATTTTATATATTGTTTTGTTATATTTGGGAATTAGAATCGCATACCTAAGCCACCATATTTCTTACTTGTTGGTTTTTTCTGCATGATGGTTTCAAATGGGATGATCAGCTCGTCTCATATCCCTATTAAACAGCCCATGCATTGTTATTTTTAGTTGACTTTGGCGTGAATATGAAACGCGTTAATCTTTTTAATCAGAATTTTAGCACGAGTTGAATTAATATTATCATTTAAATTAATATGTGTTGTGTTGCGTCTTTAGAATGGACAAGTCTTGGATGTTGAAGCCAAGATTTTCTCAAGAGTATTTGTTTGGTGTAGAGAGTTTTTTGAACTTTGCTTGGATTAATTCCATAGATGATGAGTGTATTAGATGTCCTTGCAATGATTGTACAAACACAGAATTTCAAAAAATTGATGACATACGAGATCATCTTATTAGTAGTGGGATTGTTCCAACTTATATAAATTGGTATATGCATGGAGAGCCCTTAATTGAGGAGGATGATGAAACAAACACACCATCGAGCCACAAATTCCCATTCATGGATATGAGGGAATCTCCGGTTGAAATGGTAAATGCAATAGAAAATGAAGCGGACTTCAAACCTGATGAATTTAACAAGTTGTTAGAAGATGCTGAGAGGCCACTTTATCCAGGTTGCATGAATTTTACCAAGTTGTCTGCTATGGTCAATTTATACAATATAAAGGCAAAACATGGCATTTCTGATGCCGGGTTCAATGATATACTACAGTTAATTCATAAAATGCTCCCAATGACAAACGAGTTGCCTACCTCTATATATGAAGTGAAAAAGACATTGGGTAAGTTTGGTATGGAGTATGTGAAGATTCATGCTTGCCCAAATGATTGTATACTTTATAAGAAGGAATATGAAAATGCTATTCAGTGTCCAGAGTGTGGTACTTCAAGGTGGAAGGTTACCTCAAATGGAAATGATGTAAAAGAAGGTATACCTGCTAAAGTACTTTGGTACTTTCCGCCTATACCTCGTTTTAAAAGAATGTTTAAAAGTAAGGAGACATCAAAAATGTTGTCGTGGCATGCGGAAAACAAATCCTCAGATGGTATTTTGCGTCATCCAGTAGATACCGCGTGTTGGAAGGTCATTGATGAAAAGTGGCCAGATTTTGGGTCGGAGCCTAGAAACTTGCGTCTAGCTATTGCCGCTGACGGTATCAACCCTTATAAGAACCTAAGTAGTAGATATAGTTGTTGGCCAGTAATTACTATTGCATATAACCTTCCTCCTTGGTTGTGCATGAAAAGAAAGTTTATGATGCTTACCTTGTTAATTTCTGGACCAAAACAACCAGGTAATGACATTGACGTGTACTTAGAGCCTCTTATTGATGATTTGAAGTTATTGTGGGATGAAGGAGTTGATGTGTACGATGCATACAGAGAAGAAAGCTTCAAGCTTAAAGCAGTGTTGTTGTGGACAATAAATGATTTTCCAGCATACGGAAATATGTGTGGACATGTGACAAAGGGGTACAATGCATGTCCAATATGCAGTGAGAAAACCCAATCTCAATATCTATTACATTCAAAAAAAATATCATTTGTTGGACATACACGGTTCTTACCAAAAGGGCATAAGTTAAGACCCCGAAATAAAGTTTTGAGTAATAATGAAGAAGATGATACTCCATTACCCTTGCAGGGAGAAGAAGTGTTACAAAAATTAAAGGGCCTCACATTCAAAAAGTTGGGAAAATGGGAGGAAGTACTGAAAGCAGCGACCAAAGGGGAAAAAAAAGGAAAAGGAAGAGAAAGAGAAAAGGGAAAGGAAATTGAAAATGAAAAAGGAGGAATATGCAAAAGAAAATTCAAAGAGATTGCAACGAAGCAGAAAAAAAAAGATAATGGTGACAAATGTTGGAAAAAAATGTCAATATTTTGGAAGTTGCCTTATTGGCAATCATTGCCAATACGCCATATGTTAGATGTGATGCACATAGAGAAGAATGTATGTGATAGTCTAATTGGTACACTTCTTGATATTCCCTTTAAAACAAAGGATGGTATTGCTGCCCGATTGGATCTGAAAGAGTTGGGTATTAGAAAAGAATTGGCACCGATTAACAAGGGATCAAGGGTAAAGTTGCCCCCAGCTTGTTTTACTCTTTCTAGGGATGAAAAGATGACCTTCTGTAAATGTATATCAGAATTGAAAGTTCCTGAAGGTTACTCATCAAGTGTGAGAAACTTAGTATCAATGCAAGACTTAAAGCTATATGGTTTGAAATCACATGATTGCCATGCTCTCATACAACAATTGTTGCCTGTAGCAATTAGATCCATTCTCCCTAATCATGTTCGTCGTGAAATCACTCGTCTTTGTTTTTTCTTCAATTCTATTTGTAAGAAGACAATTGTGGAAGCTGAGCTAGATAAACTACAAGTTGAACTTGTTGAAACATTATGCTTACTCGAAAAATATTTTCCACCCTCATTTTTCGATATCATGATTCACTTAACAGTTCATCTTGTTAGAGAACTGCAGCTATGTGGTCCTGTATACATGCGATGGATGTATCCATTTGAAAGATTCATGAAGTATTTGAAAGATTATGTTCGTAATCGTAGTCGTCCAGAGGGGTGCATAGTTGAGTGTTATATTGCAGAGGAAGCTATCGAGTTTTGTGCTGAGTACCTATCAAGTATGAGCACAATTGGAGTTCCTCGCCCTAGATTCTCATTGGGCGTTGGTTTAGATGATATTGGTGAACCATTAAATCCGGGTTCGGTTGAAACCATCGAACAAGTGCAGTGGGAACAAAGTCATCGTTTGGTGCTTGCAAACAATGATGAGATTGTACCATACATAAGGTACAAAAAGTTCCCTATATTATTTTTTGGAAATCTCATAGATTATATTTTCAAATTATTATTCAATGACATTATTTTTAATTAACAGAAAGTACATGGATATATTAAAGGCAGATCCTCGGAACAAGAGAAAGGCGGAGAAGTGGTTCCAAGATGAACATAACCACAACTTTATTTATTGGTTACGAGATAAGGTTTTGCACGAGTTGAGTGTCCCCAATAATTCAATCACAGAAACGTTAAGGTGGCTTGCAAAAGGGCCTCGATATGACGTTATCAAGTATCCTGGATATGTTATAAATGGATTCCGATTTACAACAAGATCAAGGGATACAATGCGTGTAAATCAAAATAGTGGGGTTATGATAAATGCTCAAACTTGGCAATTTGCAAGTTCTAAGGATAAGAACCCGGTACTATCTAAAAGAATGTACTATGGGGTTATTAAAGAAGTTTGGGAATTAGAATACCATATGTTTCGTGTTCCAATTTTCTTGTGTGATTGGGTTGAGGATAATCCTAATGCAATTTGCAAGAATGATTTAGGATTGACTCTTGTTGACCTTCATAAGATAGGTCATCAAGATGACTCATTCATTATGGCAACCCATGCTAGCCAAGCATTCTATGTACACGATCCCATAGAGACAAAGTGGTCAGTTGTGTTGACACCTCCTAAGCGAGAATTCTATCACCAAGATTCAAACTTAATTGAAATTTTGTCAGATCATGGATCTTTTGCAAGCAATATACCGAACAATAATGATGATAATATTGAAGAAGATGATAATTGTATATATATGCGCAACGATTGTGAGCCAACTTGGGTTGATCGGTGAAGTTATATTGTTTTAATTTGCAACTTCATAGAAAGGTACCTTTAAGCGGACTTCATTTCTTTGTTGTAACTTGTTTACATGTTATATTGCATTTACATTTTACTTTTATTCAATTATTTCTTTTTCATTATAACTTATTATATCTTGGATTTTTTTCACGTAGGTTTATGGATCCTAATGAGACAGTTCATGATGACTCCTCATCTGAGGGTATGTTCTTGGCTCTACAATTTCAACTACCCTTTAAGATTTATCTTATATATGTATATATACATAAATAGACTAGATGTGAACCATTTACATGATTACCTTACAATTATCTAATTTAACATATCAAAATATTAAGCTTACAATTATTTATCTTATTTAATATGTAGTGTCTTCATCAAGATGATTTGGTTACGTGTGGGTATTATGTCCTTATGTTTATAAGGACAATCATTGTTAACCCACTTGCTTCCATCATTGACTTGGTAAACACGATTTTATTTATGTATTCTCTTAGTAAAATTAATTTTGTTTCTTCCATTATTGACTCAAAATAATAATTTATAATTTGTTTTCATATGTAGCTTAATAATGAAGGATCATACACTGATAGTCAAATTGATGAAATGCGGAATGAATGGGCGGAGTTCACAAATCGCTTCTTAAAGCGATAGTATTATGTAATACTTTAAATTAGTTTAATTTCATATACGTACGTTTAATTATTAGTATTGTAATTATTATATGACACTGTATAATGTGTCATTAATTTTGAAACAATCTGGACATTAATATTTATAATTTAAACCTAATTCGGATCGCATGAAATGTAATCGCTATATTAGTTTTAATAATATATTTTTGGATATGAATGTTGCACTTATAATATTAAAAAAACAGGTATTTAAATTTATTAAAATGCTAAAAATAGGTGCCACTATTTTAAAATGAACATTACCTATAGTCACGGTTTTTGAAAGACCGTGACCATATGTAACATTTAAAGCCACGGTTTTCAGAAAAACCGAGACCAAAAGTGCCGAAAAATAAATGTCTATTTGGAAATGAACATTACCTATGGTCTCGGTTTTTGAAAAAACCGTGACCGTAGAATATGATATAGTCACGGTCTTTCTAAAAACCGTGACCTTAAATATTACATATGGTCACGGTTTTTTTTAAAACCGAGACCTAAAGTGAATAATTGGTCACGATTTTTTGAAAGACCGTGACTATATCATATTCTACGGTCACGGTTTTTAACCGTGACCATAGGTCATAGGCTATGGTCTCTCCTTCTTAGGTCACGGTTTTTAAAACCATGACCATAGGTCTACAGTCACGGTTAAAAACCGTGACCATATGCCAGTTTTGTGGTAGTGTATTAGCCTTTATAAAGATACTAGTAATATTTATAAAAATTAAAAAACTAATCGGTCTCAAGCGCTGTAAAACCCATAACATGAGTCCGTCTTTGAGTATCAGTAAAAAAATAAACATATGTTCATTTTCTTACAATATTGAAAAAATTTATATTTATTTACATTGTAAGAAAAATGAATATTTTTTTCCTTGATGAAGTTTAAATACAATTAAACATTTTAAAAATATCAACCAATGAAATTATTATAAAATGTTATCTCACTTGTTCAAATAAATAACTTACTTTCCACGAGTAATATTATAAACTAACTCTTACACAAGCTTAAGCTATTAGGAGAATGATCAACAATCATTTTATACATCTATCACTCCCCACAAATGTTAGTTTTATACATCATACAGGCCAAATACTTACAACTTAACAATTTGAGTGAATAAGCCTTGAACACACGAGTTCAAGTTCTGATACAATGTTATAAATTGTTGAAAAACTAACTCTTCTAAAAACTTAAGTTGTTAAGAAGAAGGCCAACAATCATTTTATACATCAATCAAAATCTTATAATAACATAAATAACATCATCATCTTAAATTTGGATAATATGAGTTAGTATTGAGTTGATATTAAAATTGTTATTTTTATTATTATAAATTTTAGATGATATTACTATAAAAATAAAATTTTAGGTAATATTATATTTGTTAATTTTTCAAAAAAATTTTTTTGCCACGGATTCAATATTTTTGTAGTACCGGTATTCGTCTTGGTACCAATGTGGTGACAAACTTACAATTAGGTACGAAAATGTAAATATGATACCGAAACCCTTCACCACACATGCGATTCTTGTTTATTGTTCTTTAAAGTGCTGCGTATCTACAAACGGTGGTTCTATTAAGCATTTGTTTAGACATTGTAAGAGATGGACATTTAATACTCTATTCTACAAAATTTTACAATCTAACTGGCTTTACATTTGTAATATATAGTTTAAAATTTATATCAAATTTAATATATACAAAATTTTTGCTATTAGTGACATAAAATTTCTCAATTATTGGAGTTAGGTCTGTTTTATTAATTTGATACTAATTTTTAACCCATCTATGTAGAGCTGAATTGTGTAGGATTTGGGTCATTATGTTTTTAATTCGATTTATATAAATTTAACGAGACATGTTTATTAAATATGACAAAAAGTATAACTTGACACAATCTGCTAAATAAATAAATTGATTCGTTTAATCAATTTAAATGTATAAACTAACATATATAATATTTTATAGAAAAAAGGGTCAAAAAAAGTCCCTCACATTAGGATAATATGTGCATTTAGTTCTCCACGTTTAAAAAAATATTTTTTCGTCATCCACATTTATTGAAATAAGTTAAACAGAAATAACAATTATTATTTTAATGAATTGAATAATAAAATTATAATATATTCTTAAAATAAAATTGTTATTTTAATGTATTGAAATGTAGTAAGGGATAAAAATGGTATTTCAAGTCTTAATAAAAAAATCCAATTGTTTTTTATACAATAAACCTCCATCACTATATAAGCCCTAATACTTTAGTTCACCTTTATCAACTCATTTCCTTCTCTTCCTCAGACATATTACACCCCCTCCCCCCCCCCCCCCCTAAAAAAATTAGCATCACACATATTAGCCCCCATTTTCCTTTTCTTCCTCACGCATATCAGTCTCTTATCGCTACTATTCTTAGGTTTAATTCCAACTTTTCATCCACACTTCCACAACTCCATTGCTCTATTCTGATGGGTAACGAACATTACAATGAGTTTGTACTAAGAAGAAAGAAAAAGCTCTTACTCATAGTAAGCTTCTTAAACCTTTTTTTTTCCCCTTTATATCCTTATTAGCCCCCATTTTCCTTTTCTTTCACAAGCATATCAGCTCTCCATTGTCGCTATTCTTAGGTTGAATTCTAACTTTCAATCCACACTTTCACAACCACATTGCTAGTATGATAGGCAACAAACATTACAATATGTTTGTGCTAAGGAGGAAAGGAAAAACACTTATAGTAAGCTTCTTAAATCTTTTTTTTTTTTTTTTGCCTTTACATCCTCTTTGATTGTCTCTTCCAAAACTTAAAATTGTTTAATATTTGTTTGATTTGCACGTTGTATTTTTTTCATGGATTTATGAAAATAAAATTATTTTGTTAATGTAAAAAACTTTAAGACATGCATTATGTCCTTAATTGACACATTTGCATATATATATGTAGGATTAAAAACATATTTTATAATTTAAATGATCAAAAGACACAAACTTTCAATTTTGGGGGACCTAGATGACCCTATCCCAAACATAAAATGATCACTATTGTTCTTAAATTAATAAAAAAAAATATTAAACTACTCATTAAATTATGCATTGTGTTGTTAATTGACATGTTTACATGTATGTGAAAGATTAAAAAGAATATTTTTAAAGTTGGGGACTAAATTCTACAAACTTTTAAATATGAGGGACTTCAAGAACCCCACTCCTTACTTTATATTGTAAGAATATTTGACATATATTATATTAAATATCAATACTTATGTAACCTGTTTATTATAATAAATTCTAAATCATATTGTACGAAACTAAATTAATTATAATATTACTTCAAAAAAATCGTTAGAAGATTAGTTAATATAAAATAAAAGTAATGTTAATAACCATAAATATTGTAATAACATTAAAGTCAAAGTACTTAAATTTCAAAAACCAATAAAAATATATAAATATCATAAGTTTTTTATAAATAAAAGCTTATTATTTAAATTTAAAATAAATAATCAATAATCAAATCCCATAAAATTAAACTAAATATGTTAATATAAATTAATAAACAACATACTAAAATAAAATAAATTTGATTATCAGTCAAAGAATGATAAAAAGATTGGATAAATTTGAACTTCAACTAAAAAAATCCTTTATGAACCTCCAAAATAATTAAAACATAAACAATTATATGCACATTTATTAAGATTTTATTTATTTAATTGAATTATATATGATGGGTTGATCCATTATAACTTAATTTTATAAATAATTAGTTTAATGAATTGATCTATTTTTAATCCAAATTGTATAAGCCTAACCCAAATCTAACTATCTCATGGGTGGATTGTGTCTAACACTATGTGTAATCCGCCAAACCTTTGAATGTATAAATTAAGGGTGGTAATTCGTGCTAGTTAGGTTAGTTTGAGTTAGTCTAAAATTAAGTCAATTTAAATTGGTTTAACTTTAACTCAATTTAAATTTAATTCAAGCTAACAAATGTGAGTCCGAACCTAAACCAAATACAAATAAACTGACCTAAACTGGTTCAATCTAGGCCAAAATATTAATTATATATATTTTTAGTTAATGAAACTTTTTTTATTAAAAAAATATATTTAAAGATTAAATATTAAGAAGCGTTACGTAAAATAATAAAAAATATATATATAAACATAAGATAAAAAATAATTATTAAAGTAAGAAGTCAATTTTTAAATTGATTAGGCAAAGAGCAAATGCCATCAAATCCCACCCAGACAAAAGTTAAATGTCGTTGTGCTCTCATGAAAATTCACATTTAGAGTTAAAGTTCAGAAGTTTCAATAATATTTCTTCTAGCCACTAAACAAAATAAATATAGATGAGTAAATTAAACAATGATAGTTATAAAAAATGAAGAGTTTAAGTAACTTAAAATTTCATACGATAATATAACCCTTTTTTATATATACAAGAATAGAACTTTGACTATTATATAATACATAATTCTCATGATAATAAACTAGTTGAAAAGAAAATAGCACAATACAGACCGATAAAATGTTTGAAGTTTTACTTCAAAAGCTTATATTGAATCAATTTAAAATATGTACTAATTAGAATTAAAGATGAATATTATTATTTTTTATTTAAATAGTTCGGTAGATTTAAATGTTAAATACATTAACATTAAAGAATATAACATAATATTATAACAAAATAAATAAATTATAACTATTTATTCATTATCAGTTTATTTTTCAAAAGAAAATGAAAGATAAATAACCAATATATCATAAAAGAAAATTATTGAAAGAAATAGAAGATTATTTTAATTTTAACATAATTTTTTTAATTAAAATTTAATTTAATTTAATTTAATTTTGGGCCAATGGACTCACCTAACTGAATTTATTTTTTTTGGTTATTTAAATTGAATTAAAATAAGTTTTAATTTAATTTAATTTTTGGTTATTTAAATTGAATTAAAATAAGTTTTAATTTAATTTAATTTAAATTTTTTAATTTAAATTTGATTTGTTCAATCATTAGTATAAACTGATGCTTCAAACACAGTCGCTGGTCATCTGCTAATAAATAGGACTGGAAAAGGAATGAATATGATCCACGCTTAAGCCTGCCTTTGCTTTTAAAATATAAAAAATATATATTGCTTTTATTTAAATGATAGATTTGTTCAAATTTTGTTGAAAATTTAGAAACTATTATGTTTCTCATTGCACTCTTCGGTGAGAAAAAGTGAGAGCCATAAGTTTAAATTGTATGTAGGGCCTGGCCTGATCAGTCATGGTAGCCAAGTTTTGAGTCTTTGACGATGATGATAACTGACCAGTGATTACAATCATGCAAAATTCCAATGTATAGTTGAAATTAATAATAAAAGCATGTGCAAAAAGTCTTGCTCCATCGAGTTGCTAATAAACTGATGTGACACACAATATTAAATTTTTTTATAATTTATCTGCCTTAGTAAATTTTATGACAAATGTTTAAAATAAATTATGTAATTAAATTTTTAAAATTTTAAGGAAAAAAAAATTATTTTTATTTTATTTATATATTTTTATTATAAATTTTTTTAGCACATACTAAATTAAACTTTACACAATTTTAAAATTATTGAGTATTAAAATCTAGTCAATTGGAATAAAAATATTTAATATTAGTATTATTTTTATTATTATGAATTTTAAAATATTTATTTTATTTAATTTTTCAAAAATATTTGATAAAACAATATTCATAATATTCATTAAAACTTGTAGCTACAAAAAAAAAAAATCACTGTAATTAACTTATATATTTTTTTGAAAACTTTTTTTGCACATAAATTTTAAATTTAGCTTCATCTAATTGGACCGCATCTAGTCAAATAAAAATATTCACTATTAAAATCTAGCCAATTATATTCATTTAATGTTTTTAAAAAAGTGTTATTTTTTATTTTAAAAAAATGTGTTATTTTTTATAATATTTTATATTATAATTTAATACATATATTAATACAAATATCATAAATATAACTTGCTCCCCATTAAAAGTTGACCTTATAATTACTTTAATTTTTTTTTTAATTTAACAATTAATCTAAAATATTAATTAATACATACAATTTATTTATATATATAACGTTAAAAAATAAATTATTAGTAAGAACACATCAACGTCACCGAAAGCCACAACAGTGGATCAAGCGGCGGGACATCATCATCTTTTTTCTCTTTTCATGCGTAGCTATCAAAACGTGAATTTAATTGTGTTCTTAATGATTAACCCAATAGATCCAATACATATAGTTAAACCAAGTGTTTTCAATTCAGCAATAATGTTTTATTTTTTAAGGACACTTAAAGTGACCATTTCGTACTCTATCCATCTCAAGTGTATGCATGTGCCTAAGCGTGTATATGTATTTTTTTTAATAAATAATCTAATTCGAAAAATATGGTTCACTTAAATGAAATAGCTAGTTTTTTTTTTTTTTTTTAATAAAAAAAAGCAGCTTATTAATGAAATCTGATCATGATTTATGTGTTAATTTTTTATTAAAAAAATTAAACTATGTTTATAAAACATATATTAAAGTGATACAACATATATTACATTTTCTAATATAAGAACATACTTTTATATTTGTTTAAATAATTATATTATTCATATAGTTAATCTACAATTCCGTTATCACACATTTTTAAAGTTAGAGGGTTGAAAATAAAATTAGAAAAATAAAAGAAGGATGTCATATTAACTCTAATTAACATAAAAAAAGAAAAAAAAAATACATTATGCAAATATGAGTGATGTCAAATGAACAGTTTAACTCTAACTTTATTTTTTTAATATTAATTTAATGAGTTAATGAGCTAAAAAATCTACATTTACTAAGCTCATGGCTCAAAATGAGCTAGCTCAAGTTCATGTTTCGCATGCTAGCTCATTTAAAAAATATATTTATTAATGATAATATTTTTATAATTATAATAATTTATAAAAAATTGTAACTAAAAGATTTTTTTTTTTTTTTGTTTTTCAAAAATATAATCAAAGTGTAGTATTTATAATAACATTTTTATTTTTAATATATTTTATTTTTTAGAAATATAAATGAGCCAACTCAACTCATTTGATACTTCTAAATATAATCTACTTTAAAATACACATTTACTTATATTTCTAAAATTTAATCTTACCTAATAAACATCTTCATAATTATGTATTGTTGCTGATTATCAAATTATATCTTTTTTTTAAATATTAAAAAAAAAATGATTTAGGGATGAAATTACTATAAAGAGATTTAGTTGTTAAAAAATGAAAATCATATCTTACAAGTATCTTAGATAAAATAACCCATGTAATTAACATCAAAAATAATATTTTTGGACGGTCCATATTTTTGTTTAGGTATTCTTTTTGACCTATATTTTTAATTGAGACATATTAAATATCATAATTTAAATTATTAGTAAATTTTTTGATTCAATTTTAACAGTAATAATATTGTTCAATTAAGGTATCCAAATTTAATGAGATTATTATTAAAATTAATAAAAAAAAAATGTATCAATAAATTAAATTAAGATATTTGATGTATCATAGATGAAAATAAAAATAAAAACAATACCAAAACAAAACAAAACAAAAATGACAATTCAAAGGTACCCATCCCAAGTTTTGGTCAAACATCGTAGCCTAACTTTTTTTCAACCGTTCTTTACAATAATAGGTTTGGCATTTTTTAAGAAATTGTAATTCACGCTTACCAATCTTAAGTATTACTAGGCAAGATAAATACTTATATACAATATAAATTTTCATTAATGTCAAATATTCTAATTAAAAATTTATTAAATGCCAATTTATTATTTTTATATTTTCATTCCAATTTATTATTTTTAACTTTTTAAATTCAATTTATTTTACTTATAATTCATTAATTTGATAAATGTTTATTTTTCATGTTAATTTAATATTTTATATTTTTAAACTCGTTCTAATTTACTCATTTTTATCGTTAGAGTTTACTTATTATCATTCTTTATTTTTTATTTTTTCATTTAGTTCAATAAATATTTAGTTAAACTAAAAATTATAAATTAGTAAATTGAAAGAGAAAAAATTAAATTCATAATAATTAAAAGTTTTAGCATATATATACTCATGATAAAGAAAACATGTATTATATAAAGGGTTGATAACCTTTACATCATTATTTTAACTGTTTATTTACTTTAAAAAATAAATAAATTATGACTAAATTTATTTATATTTTTTTTTAATATACAACTATATTTAAATATTTAAGCAATTCTAAATTTTGTTTATTATTATTATTAATGTTGTTTTTATTGGTATTATTATACGTACAAATTCAATTTTTTTTTTTACCGTATGTTAATTTATAATTTATGCACAAATAATTATATAAGACAAAATAATTAGAATGCATAAATCACTATTTCAAGAATATATGGAAATGTTTGTTATGATATGTTTTGAATTATAATTGGTACATTAAGAATAATATGATTCAAAATATAAAAAAAAATAATTAAAAAAAAAGTTATAGATAAAAATAAATTGAAAAATGGTAAAAGAAAAGGAAAAAGCAAAAAGCAAAAAAAAATTGTGGCTGTAATTTTAGCCACTTTTTATATAGAGATATTTTATATAAAACTAGTTATGAATTAGTGCATTTGCAGTTTTGCACGAATCGTGATTCAAATTTAATAAATATATAATATTATTAATAATTAAGTAATAATTATATTGCTATCAAATTCTTTATTTTGAACATATAATTTAAATAATTTTTTTTATTAAGTTGTATTTATTATAACATGGTGAAAGATTGAAGTTGAAATGTATAGAAGAATACTCTTAAAATAATGAGTTAATTAATTTATTATTTTAGTGAAAAAAAATTTATAACAATGACTATCGTAAAAATTATTGTTTATTGTAATTTGATATATGCATCAGTACATATAACATAATATAATTAATCTATATTAATAATTGATATTATAATTATTTTCATATCTCATTTTTTATGTTTAATATCTAATCTAATCTTGACATATCATTTAATACTTATAATAATTTAATGTTGATAATATTACTCAATTATTTTATAAATAGTAAGTGTGACAATCTTAACGTGCATCTTTAGAAACTTTTTTTTTGGCATAAAAATGTTATATATTAATTTACTTTTTTAATTGATATTAAACATGAGATACAAAATGATTATTTTAACATAAATACGATTCATTTATGAGGAAAAAAAAATAAGCATAGAGGGTTTGCTAATATATATATATATATATATAGAAATGCGTTTTTCTTTTTCTTTTTTCAATAACACAACTAGCCTAACCATGTAAAGAGTATTAGTTAATAAAAATATGAAGGCTTAAATAGGTGAGATGTAATACCTTGCACCCTATTATTCCTTTACAAATTATATGTTAGTATTAGTTATTATAGTTATGTGCATACATGGATGATAATATCCATATTATAGTAATATTCATACCTTCAATTTTATAAATATATCTAAAATATTTAATGAAAATTATGAAAACCATAAAAATTATATTTTAAAGTTTTGTATGAAGATTCAGAAATACTAAAATAAATAATAGTAGACTAGCTAAATTGATTTTTTTTTTTTTTTTTATTAAAGCACTATATTTGGGATTCATAGAGAACCTATTATATCCATATAATACTAGCATATTATTTAATCTTATTCTTGCACGTAAAAAATAATGATTTTTTTTTTTAAATTATGATATCTATATTAATTATATTAAAATTAAAAAATTGAACAATGCAAGTAAACAATTATTTTATAAGTAAGAATACATATATAATTAAGAAATAGAAAACAAAATGATTGTTGTAAAATTTTCGTTAATTATCTACAAATGTATCATTGTTTAATGAATTATAATTAAATATTTATTATTTAATTAAATGTGAAAATCTTATGAAAATTAGAGTTATTATATTTACATAAATATTAACTTATATATACAATATAAATAGTAAATCATGTAAGTGTATCTGACAAAGTTAAAAATATCTAAAAATTGATATCACACAGTACATTCATATCCATATTTTTTAAATTTCTAAAATTTTTATCGAAATATTAGTAAAGTACAAACAACTTAGAAATTTCAAAAATCTTTGATATTTCCAAGGACATATCAAAAAGTTCCTAGATATTGAAGAAGATTTAAAAACAACATTTTCATATTTATACATTTATTTTTACAGAGATGGAAATATATATTAAAAAAATAAAATATTTTTATCTATGTGTGTATTGTTAGAATATTGTGATTATGTCATAATAGTTATAATTATCGATATATTTGTTATATCATATTAAATAAATTAAATATAATTGTATTAAAATAACTTATATTAATTTATATAGTGTTTGGTAGCAACATATATGATATAATTGAATAAAATTAATAAATAAATATTTAATAAAATAATTTATATTTAAAATAATATGTTATTTATTTTAGGTAGTTTTTTTTTTTTACATATAAAAATAATTTTATTATAAAAATTTATTTAAATTAATATTTAATTTATTTTTATATTTTATTACATTTTACAATAAAAAATATTACTTTTAATTTAATATGAAAGAAAAATCAAAACACATAATTTTATAATTGAAATTCAAGCAGATTAAATGTCCAATACATTTTAGACTTATACTTTTATTGATATTAAATTTTTTACATAATTATGCTTTTTTATACTATAAAATATAATCTAATTTTATTGTTAAATACATGATTATACAACTAAATTTTTAATTATGTCTAACGAACATGTTAGTAGATGATATGTGCATGTGTCTCGGTCTACATTTAAGCAAGCTTTTGTTTGTTTGTTTGTATTTTCTAATAGTGGCATACATGTGAACACAACACAAATATAAATATGACATACCTAAAAATTTATTATTAATTATTTTATAAATTCAAATGAATAATTAACATGATAAAAAATTGTATGCATTTTTATTGTAATAATCAATGAACAAATACGAACATAACCATGTTGTTAAAAAATTACACAACATGGTTATCACTCCTACACGCAAATTAGGGGAAATGAGGAGAAAATATCTGAAACAAACGCTTCTCACGATATCAAAATTATGTATTAATTATTCTAGTTTGTGCCTTGTATCGTGTGTTTTTGGAAATTATGTCGCAAATATTATGAAGTTATTGGGATAATATAAGAATACTATGTACATATTTATACATTCAACAATAATAATATTTTAACAAAAAAAAAAAATTATAAATATAAATACACTTTCCACAATCAATAAGAAATTTTTTATTATCAGATTTCCCTTTAACTATCCACTAAGTACATGATGATTTTATTAGGATACCAGCTTGAAAATTTTAGTGATATTATGATTGAATCAAGCAATCATTACCACGCTTACAAATGGAGTGGAGTTGTGGTCCCAATCTCTAAATTTTATTTACTTTCCTTTACATTTTCAGATTTATTTGGTTAACTTAGATGCATGTCCCCCCACCAAAAAAATAATAAATATAAATAATATATATATATATATATATATTAGTCAAAAATTAGATTTGACCCGCTTTAATTTATTTTTTTTATAAAAAAAAAAAAAAAAAACTTTTGTTTCGTTCATTGTTGAATATATAATAGTTAACTAGAGTGTTTAATTTCGATTACAAATAATATAAGTGTCTAACTTCTCCTATTTACGTAATTTTAATGGAAAAATTTAAAGGAATATAGAACAGGCCAAATTCCCACTATAAATTGAGATGAAATCCAAGCCAAAATGAACCATCATCATCTTCCAACAATCAACGATATCTCTTTCTTAGCTTTGAAAAAATTACCAAACAAATTGATTTTAAAATGAAGGCATCATCTTGCATTGTGTTGTCCATTCTTGTTGTTCTATTTGCCAATGCACATCTCTCAATGGCAGTAACATGCAGCCCAACACAGTTGAGTCCCTGCGTGAGTGCAATGACTTCTTCAGCTCCGCCGTCTTCGCTTTGCTGCAGTAAGATCAAGGAACAGAAGCCTTGCCTTTGCCAATATCTAAAGAACCCCACCCTCAAGAAGTTTGTTGACTCTCCTAATGCTAGGAAAGTTGCTAGCACTTGTGGAACTCCTTTTCCCAAGTGCTAAGCTTTTCATAATTGCTTTGAGGTCTTCATAACTTCATTGTCTCTACAGTCTTCTATCATATGTATTATGTTACTATGGCTAAGCCAATTAGTCGTGATGAAAATAATGTGTTGAGTCTTGTTTCAAGTCACCATTTCAGTTTATTGGTGTGTGTATGAGTAATAGTTTGCAGAGGTTTTAGCTATAATTTTAAAATCAGTGTTGGATCATGTGTGAGTGTACTTTTAGCTTTGTCTAAGAAAGTAAGAATATAGTTTTGAAGTTTCTATTAGTAATTCTTATTTTTACAATTACAACTAGCCATCAACTTGTTCTTTTTTACCCTCCATAAGTTTTCAGAAGTAAATACATCATTCATGAGACATGCATGTTTACATCATCACAAGAAGTCACAGACAAATAAGGAAAACTCTACATATTGTCATTAAAATTCCAGCCCCACTTAAAAATAAACTCCATAAATGTTTGTGAGTCCACCTGATTTAATAGTGAGACTCATGTTTAAACTTATACAAAATTGACATGGTAGTTCATGCCCAATGCGTACAAACAGAATTACTCGATAAATAAACAATATAAAACAGCAAAACTCAATATGTCAGCAAGCATACTTTTTCCATGTGGATAAAACAGCAAATCTCACACTTCTTCAATGAGGTACAAAATGACGAGCAGGTCTTAAGTTTTCTGGTTTAATGTTGTTTCTTAAATTGCTTCGCCTCTCACCTTATGAGAAATTATGGTTCTTCGAAAATCAGGGAGACATTATGTAACCCATAAATAAATGCTATTATTTAGTTTTCAATTGCAGAAACAAAAACACATTATAATCAAGCAATGTGTGCTTGATCAGCAACAAATAAATATGGAGACTTTGGAGGATTACTCCAAAATTCATATACACATGTAAAAGTAAGTACATAAGAATGTAAAATACTCACTAAGAAATGTACTTTCCTCACAAATGAAGGAGATTCGAAATTTGGTTCCAGCCCACTATCCATGGCCGCTTATCAGAGGGAAGTGCAAAATTGAGTTCAAACATCTCACGTGACATATTTCCTCCTTCACTGAACCCAACCAGCTTTGCAACTAACTCAGCACTCTCCTGAATATGCTTTTGATCATGGGGATCTATCCAAAGTTTGTTCACTAACTGCAACTTCCTCTGCTTCCCTTCAAGCTGAACATCCCATTTTATGTATAATGACTCTCTTTCCTCTTCAGTCAAACGTGAGGTCAACCTCTTTGCAAGGAACTCTCTTTCACGTTTCAGAGCTCTTATGCTGCAATATCAGATAAATAACAAGTCAGCTTCCAAAAAATCTTGAAAAAGAAAAAAATCATTTATGGGGAGAGAAGAGAGAACCTTGATGACAGAGAGATTGTGGGCTCATCACCCCCTGGAGCGGGGCTCGCATTTCCTAGTTCTGCCAGGTGCTGCTGCAACCATGTCAAGCGTCTAAGCTCTACTTCCATGTAGATCTGATCAGCAGGGTCTCCTTTGAATAACAAATAAAACTGTGTCCTATGAATGATGGAGACATAGCACATGTCCCATAGCTCAATAATATGTTGTCTTTGTTCCTTGAAAGTCAATTGCCATGACACTTGAGGATCCTCGGGTTCACATAAGTTTTCTTCATCCTCTACATTGTATCCAGCTGCGTCATTTGCTTCTAGCTCCAAAACCTAAGGAGGTCATAAAAAGTGATAAGTAAACGATAATGTTTATGCAAACCAAATCTATAAACAAGTTTTTGGACATACCTGGCATACAAGCAGCTGCTTTTGGTATTGCAGTTTGGCCACCCTTTCTTTCAATTCTGTTACATAAGCTCGTATACTCCTGACATTTTCTTCTGCTGCATTTTGGAACATCTTCTTCATTTTCTTCATGTTCACGGAGCTAGATCGTCCATATCCTGGTGGGGTTTCCTTTGATGAGATATCTCCACATTCTTCATTCTTTAATGGAGTCTCCTTTTCAAACTCTGGTAGAGTCTCACTGGATACAGTGTCATCAATGTTAGGGGCTCTATTTTCAATTTCAGACTCCAAAGTTTGCCGAGAAGTTGATAGAGGTGAGCATGGAGATCTAATGAAATTATGACGATTGGCGCTATTGCTTGATGTCAAGGGAAGTAGCTTTTTCTTTTTTGAGTCTTTCTTAGGTTTGGGGGATGCATCAATGTCAGACTGTTGATAATTGCTAGGAAGAGACATCACCAGTTTATCTATAGACTTCTGAACATTTTCAAGCTGCTCCTCAAGATCTGCTATACTGCTTCCTTGAGTATGAAGCCTTGTAATCTCTTCTTTGAGATTAGCACTCACACTCCTGTCCGTGGCAACCATATTTCCAACTTCAACATCATTTTTAACTGACCGGACGGTACACATTTCTCTTATTTCTTCTTGCAGCTTCGCAATTGTTTCTGCTGCATCCTGATTACCTAATCTATGACAAGCCACCTCCTTTTGTAGCACTTCAAGAGCTCGGTTTGCTTCTTCTCCAAGCTGCTCCTGCAGGTGTTCAAGCTTACGAATTTCATTCATAAGAGTAATAGGAGCAGTGGATGATTGCCTCATTGACTGCCTTAACATTGTATTTCTTGCTCTATCACCACGACCTTGCTCTTTGGTATCAAATTTTGTTGGTTGCACATCAGTATAAGATAGACACTTCTTCACAGAAATGAGGGGCGATTCAAATGTGTTCGAAACCTAAAGATGGATTGGAGTGAAAAAGAAAGGATAAGTTGTTAGAATTTTGAGAGAGGGAGTGGAAGAAGGAGGGAAATGAAGACACGTGTACCTGCTGGTTCTCTTGCAATTTTTTACGCAACTCATCCACCTGAGATTGGGCAGTATCCCTTTGACGTCTCAGTTCTTCAATTTCCATTTCCATCTAGAAATAAAAATAACATGATAAGATGTTATGCCTATTTCCTGGGATGTTTAATTGTATATTTCATTAAGCAAAAGGAAAGAAAGAAAGTACAACATATATTGCAGCACCTGCTGAATTTTTAATTCCTTTTCACTTGATGGATCAGGTGTACGTAGCACTGCTTCTAGCCTGGCTACTTCCTTCTGCAGATGTTTCACTAGCTGTTTGTCTGAGACAACCTAATAGAAGCAGATAAAGTAAAAAATAAGAAAAAAATTTGCAACTAAAAAAATAAGACAACCTTAAATACAACGAAATGGACTATATAAATAAATGAATACCATATTCACTTGAGCGGTATTGGTTACTTCCTTTGCCCGGGTGGCAAAGTAGAGAGTATTCCGTGATTGCTCAACATGACACAATGCAGGACTCAAGGTGCATATGATGGCAGTTCGTGCATTCCCACCAAGTGAATGCTGAAGTATACGAGTGAGCTTTGAGTCTCTGTAGGGTATGTGACCACTTCTTTTTCCCACACTGCAGCAAAATAGTTGAGAGAGTTTGTTTTATGCAGCCATTTTTTGCACGTTCTCAAAATGAAAGTAGTTACAACATTGCATTAATTATTATGTAATGTGAGACTTAAAGAGATCAACCATCTTGGAAAGGTATTTTAGAAAGCACAAAGATAAACTGCTCAATTTTTCTAATCATTTGGAAAAAAGCAACAGCTATGTCTTCTAACCTGAGCTTTCTGATAACAGTTGTAAGGGTCATGAGGCTGAGGTTAATATGGCAACCTTCCCTCAGTCTAGCACCATCTGCATGTGTCTGTGTGGCTCTTTCGCTTCCAGCCAGGTCTACAAAATTCTGTGGATTATTGATATTATTAAATACGTTCAAGATGCTTGTAATATACACGTTAGTAAGCAGATAAAGATCTGTAAAACTTACCAAACTCGCAACAAACGACTTAACACAATCTGAATTTTCACGGAGGGTGCTTTGTATTGTCTGCATAGTGATAAAAAAACAAATAAAACTTTTTAGCTTTTGTAAGAATGTTCCCGATAGAAATTAGATAAATTATGATTGATGGACTGACCAATCTTATTATCTGGTGCGAACGTGAGCTCTGGTCATTTAAAGCAGTTTCCCCTACTTGTCTTTGCGCTACAAAATGGAAATACATGCTAAATCAATCCATTGATTCGAAATAGAGTTCAAAGAGGAAAATGAATTTGACATGATAGATAGCAATAATTTACCTTCACAAATACTAATCAATTGCCTCAAATGCTTATCATCACTCGCTGTTTCCTCCACCAGTTTTTCTACCACAGTACCTTTCTGCATCCATATAAAACAGAAAAACTCTAATTAATAAAAGAGCCTAAGAAAATACTAATGCTTGATTCCAAAAAAAAATCTGGAAAAATACCTCCGGATCATCCAGAAGCTTCAAATTGCGATCGGATTCTGAATTCAATAGATCCTTAACATTCTCATTGTATATTTCCAGTCCAGATATTTTTATTCTAAAATCTCTCTCAGGAGTCTGCTCAAGCCAGAAGAGATCAAAAGTTCAACCATCATTTGATACATTTATATGCTCATAGTGACTAGATAGGTTCTTAGGAAGCTTACATTCATTATATGATGATAAATATCATTAACAGCTTTCTCTGTTATTCCTCTCATTGTGTATGTCTTCCCACTGCTAGTTTGCCCATAAGCAAATATTGTTGCTGCAAAAAGAAGAAAGGTAAAATAAAAACACGTAACAGCTGCGTACTGAATTCAAGTACAAGAAGACAATGCCTCACCGTTGATGCCCATCAAAGCAGACAAGGCTACATTTTTCACTCCTTCTTCATATACATTTTCAGTCAAACTATTAGGACCAAAAACTTTATCTGCATAACAAAAATCATCAAATGGTAACTTTGAAGTGGAATGTTAAATGAAAAACTTTGTTCAAAGTAGACAGATCGTGCACAACGCAGGTCACGTACCGAATGTAAATAAAGCAGGTTGAGTAAAACGCTCTTGTAACAGTGGTTTAGAAACAATTGTGTGGTCATCTACACAATCCCATGCCACTTGGTCTTTTGCTAATTGTTCCCTTTTATTCAAAGGCCTTAACCTCACAGTGACTACAATCTTCTCTTCCTTAGCTTTTGGCCCACCTGGGGTTGAAACAGGAGTCCGATCTATTTTTGAAGACGGTGTTCCTGGGGTTCTTACTGCCATTTCCTTAGTTTCAAACTTGAAACTCCTTTAAGTACGATCTACGATAAACCATTTAGAAACAGAAATTGTCAACTTCACTTTCAAGATTGGTATACTTCATAATATGTCAGATCACTAAGAAAAATCGTTACCCTCGTGCCAAAAAAAGAAAGGGAACCAACTGAGATGACAAAGAATTAACAATTTAATATCAGCTAAATGCGCAGGTACCTCATTTTAAGCAGAGATTTAAAAAAAAAAAAATTCAAAGAAGATTAGGATTCCAAAAACAAAAGGTTAAAGTAAAACCTAAGTTCAGATGCTCAAACTTCTTGAACTCAGTTCCATCTACTAAATGCATAAAAGGATCATAGGAAAACGATATTTACTTCGATCGTTTTTTACTTTATAAATTAGATCGTGTATTGCAGACTTTTCCTAAGAATTAGAAAAATAATTCAAAGAAGAAAATGGAAACACATTCTAACAGAGTTTAAATTAAAGGACATTGTAAAACAAACAAAAATGATTAAACGATTGTCACGAAGATTCAGGTATCAAATTCAAAGTAGAACGCGAAAAATAATCAAAACAAACAATCAAGACCAAAATTTAACAGATTTAAATAGAAAGTAGAGATCTAGCATACTCGAAAGAAATCGGAACCCCAATCAGTGAACAGAAATCTCACCTCAGATTTTGAGGAATGACAGTGAAGGCGTGAAGGAGGAGCGTTATAGAAGAAAATAGAAGAGAAGATAATGGAATTCAATTTCTTGGGCTATGAGAATGGATGTGACAGAAAGAGTGTTTGTTGTCTTTGTTCTTTATTCACTCTTGTATTTCTGTTCTTGCCTCTCTCTCACTTAAATTTTGTAGATGTCCAGTAACGGCTAGTTTCTTTTCTCTGTTCTCTCTCCTTATTTAATAATAAAATAAAATAAAATCGTTTTATTTATTGATATGTGGCCACGCCAAGGTCGAATTCAATTTCAAGTTTTACACATATGGTCTCTCACTTATTTCATAGAATAATTTTTTTTACCACAATATTATGCATATCATAATTCATATGATATAATTTATTTTAATGCATATTATAATTTAATATTACTTTAATTCAATCACTTCTAAGACACGTGCCTGTATCCCTATCCCACGAGGTTTAAAAATCATATGTTTAAAATAAGGAAAAATATATATGATTAAGTATACAAAAGTTTATTAATTTTTGGATGAAATATTATAAATTCAATAATTATTAAAAAAATGCAATAAAAGTTCAAAAAATTTAAAATTGTAAAAAATTTATTCACGTAACATGCAATAAGTAGACTTTTTGTGTCATTTTTAATAATTATTAGACTTCTAGTACCTCACCAAAAAATTAGTGAACTTTTATACAATTTAGCCGTAGTTAGTAGACTCATGGTGCATTTCACCCTTCATAATAATATGTGTTCAAAAAAGTATATGTATAACTCATCATGGGTCAGTCCAATTGGCATTGTAGTTGGATCGATAGACGTGAGGGTACAAGTTTGAGTATTGTCTTGAATGACAATATGAGTTTTAATCCCAAGTACTAACTAATCTTCACATGTAACTATGGTGAGTAGACCGTGCTAAAAGTCTTAAAATGTTTTCAACTTGCTAATAAAATAGGATAGAATGACCGATTCTTCCCTACAAAGAGTTTTCTTTTTACTGTTAAAAAATATATATATGTATAAATAATTGTATCAACATACATTCAAAAGTATTTTGCTAAAAAAAAGTATGTTTAATAATATTTGTATAAAAAAAACATTTTTATGTTATATACTCACATTTAAATAACTAAATTAGTACATAATATTTATTTATTTTTGAAAAAAAAAAAAAAAAAGAAGAAGAAGAAGAAAGATTGAAAAGTTAAAAATAAAACAAAAGTAAGTTGTTGGTTAAAAATGAAATTAAGGTGAAATAGAGAGTAAAAATAAAACTAAAGTAGGCAGACGATGATGCAACATATAGAAGAAGGTAAAAAAAAAATTAAATCACTTATTAAATTTGTTTCTGTCATCATGTGGCCTTTCTTAACTCATTAAATTCTTTTGAAATAACTTGCTAAATATAATAAAATATAGATAGTCATGTTGTAAAAAAAAAAAAAAATTGAAATGACAATTTAATCAATTATTATTATATTAATAATGAAAATTTTTATTAATTAATGATTATATTTTTGAAAAATAGGTTGAGATAACTCCTATCACTATTTTAAATTTAATTTAGATATCCCACTTGCATTTTTAAATTTTAACACTTATGATTGCATTTAAGCTTATAACTTAATTTTTTGTTAATCTGCCTTTCATAGCCTTCATTCTCTCGTGCTTTACATGTACCTTCTCTGACGATGATAAAGGACGACGACGAAGAGGTGGACTCAACACAACCACTTAGGTCCAAAAGCACCAACTATCATCCGGCAACATCCACCCAAATCCTTGCCACATCCAACCAAATCTCAACCACAACAATCACTTGGAGTGATACCACCAATTCCCACATCCAGCTACTGCAGTCCTCACGTCCAACCATCGTGACACCTCACTTAGGTCCAAAAGCTACAATTATCATCCTAAGTTCTTGACCCAAGCTCGTGGGTACAAGAGCAACTTCTCTTTAGCTTTCTAGTCTAATGAGCTTCTCATTGGTGATGAAGAATGATGGATGTAGAAAAAGTTCCCTATTATCACATATTTCTTGCTAGTGAAAATTATTCTTATTTTTTGTATACACTAATGTTATTTGGGCAAAACAGAGGAATTTTGTTGCTTTTTGATTTGTTTGTTTTATTACTTTGAAAAATTTGAGAAAAAAAAATAAAGTAATGAATTGTAAACTCTTTTCGATCTTGTATATTTAATTTTTATCCACCATGAAAGGAAAATCAAGTTCTCCCTTTGTAGCATTTTCAATTTTTAGATATATTTTTTCAATTCATCAACTACAATTAAGTGTAGTTTAACTCGTTTAATTTTAGGCAAATATTGGACTTTATAATTTTATAGTTAGTTGGACAACTGTTTAATTTAGTTGATTATATGTCCAACGTGGCTTTAGCAAGTGAATTTATCAACCGATCAAAATCTAGCAAGTTAGCCTTTAATGAGTGGGGTTATTGGCTGGTCAAAATCTAGCCAGTTAGACAGATATCCAATTCAGTTGAATATGTTTCCAACTTGTGTCACCGGTCAGTTAAAATCTAGCAAGTTGGACTTGTGTTCGATCAAAATTCATCACAATTACTCAATATAATTAAGAGCATTTTTATCAAAATGTGTAAAAAAATCAAGAAAATAAGTCATATCAAATTTTTAATAAATATAATGTTATAACAGTATATAATCTTAATTTTTTGGGAAATAGGCTCATATGACCCCCTTTTGTTGTTTTTAATCTAAAATGGACACTAATTTATATATTCCAAATTTACCCATATATCAGCAAATTATTGTTTTCTGATGATACATATTATCAAATTTCCTTGGCGTCATATTATCAAATTTTCGACGGGTCCTGGGTATAATTCCAACCCAATTTTCTCAACCCTTCTGCGAATTTGGGATAATAAGCTGGATCAAACTCTGACGTTTTGGGCATGGGTGTTTTGGTTAGTTTTCCTTCTACATTCTCTGCTTTGGATATCAATCCATCTATTTTCCAAAACAAAGCCTGAATCGAGGGCCACCCACCATGACGATGAGGTCTCGGGTAGCGGCAGCGAGGATATCAGAGCAGGAGACAATGTTGGGACATTCGAGCTCAAGGGTAGTCTTGATTCGAGTGACAATGTCGAAGCCATCGCCGGGGAGTGAGAAGTTAATGTCGGCGTCACGTTCGGCTTTGTTGAAGAAATTGGAGGCAATGAGAATGGAGGCGTCGCAGCCTTCAACCATACAATCGTGGACGAAGAGTCGGAGAGTTACTGCGGCTGTTGTGGGTGAAGCGAGTTGTTTATCGGCGACCATTTTTTGAACCATTTTTTAGATCTAACAGATCTGTCTAACTGATTTGCAGATCATAAATGATCGTGAGATGGTTACTGGTTTTAATTTTTTTATCGGTTGCTGTTTTTAGTTGGACGTGCGTCCAACTATGTTGAAATAAGCTCTCTGATTTTAAGTTGGACGTAGTTGGACATACGGCGAGTGGAATCGCCGGCCAATCAAAATTCGATCAGTTGGACATGTGTCCAACTGAGCTCCGGCGAGTGGACATATGTGTCCTTTAAAATATACTCCTCTGGTTTTCAGTTGGACACATGTCCAACTCTGTTAAGATGAGTTGGACATACGTCCAACTGAGGGGTTATTCTGGGCAGTCTAGTTGGACATGTGTCCAACTCGGCTCCGGCGAGTGGGGTCACCGGCAAGTGGGGTCGCCGGCGAGTGGGGTCGCCGGTCGGTCAAAATTCGGTCAGTTGGACATGTGTCCAATTTTGAGTAGTCTAGTTGGACATGTGTCCAATTAAAATTCATCACCATTGATTAATGAAATTAAGGGCATTTTTGTCACAATATGTAAAAAAATCAAGTGGAGGGGATCATATCAGATTTTTAATAAATACGGGGTCATAACAGCATATAACCCTAAATTTTTTAGTTTTACATGATTGTTGTAGCATAAGTGCGATAATATCACATTCTTAAAATGTTAGTTAAATGTGTCTGTTATGATTATTGAATCATTATTATTTGACTCATTATAAGAGTTGTGTCAATATCATGTACAAGAAAACTACTTGTATTCTTGTCATGAAAAAAAAAATAGCACTTTAATATTTTAACAAAACAATCTATTTAAAGAAAATTTAATTAACTAAATAATTAAATCAAGTTAAAAATGAGAATGTTATCAAGCATTAAAACATTATATGGAGCACAATTCTTTATTTTATAAAAATAAATTGAATTTAGGATTATTATTTTCTTTAGAGCTAATTCGTGTTTTGTTTTAGTAGTTTTCTAGTTTCATTAAATATAAAAACAAAAACAAAAAGAGAATACTAAATAAATAAAAAGGAAATGAGCCATTATATCACACTTAGCTAACAAGGAAAATAACTTAGAAAATGCTTACATTGCCACAATCTTTTCTTTAATGGTTGTGATTCCTGATTGTCTTTGAGATTCAGTAATATAGACTTGCGTACACAGTACACACAATATTTATGTGTCCAAGGAAACCAGAAAATCAAACCGGTCCTTACAATTTTTATTACTATACGATCTGGGTACAGTTAAGTGGGAATCATAATAATTGAAGCCAGTAGCTAGCGGTGAACAAAATACCAGTTCATCTGAACAATCCACAAAATCTGTCAGCATTCGAAGAATTGTGGATGGTTTTTATCTTATGGTCAACTTGGATTTGATGAAAATTTCAAAATTTATAAGGTGTGGATTGTAAAGGCTGAGGCAGATATTGAAGTGTTCAATGACAATGATCAATAGCAACCTTACATGTGTACTGTTGCAGATGTATACCAGAGGCTGGGGTGTATGCAGAATTGTAGACAGTGATGCAGGTGATCGAGTGATGCAGGTGATTGAGCTGGAAGTCTGTTAGGAGAGCTTAATTCAGTTCACATGTATTAGAAGTTTGTTAGGAGTTTGTTCAGTTAGTTTTTGTTTTTGATTTTCAGATCACGTGTATGTTAAGTTTGTTTACTTTGCTTTTCAGTTCGTATATGTATAAATATGAAAAACAATTGTAAGTTGAGGTGTGCAATATATCAAAAGCAATACAACACAGAAAAGTTTATCAGTTCAATCACTCTCTCTTTAAATTTCCTTCAGTTCTTTTCTTACGTTTCTTCAATTCCTTTCTGCATTTTACATGGTATCAGAGCACTGATAAAAGAGAAAAGAATAAATGGCGAATGTTAATGAAGAACAAACACAAGAAGCTGCACCAACAGTTAACGCAAATTATGTACAAGAAATTGTTACCTTTCACAACCAAATTTCAACAATCAGACTCGATAAAGAAAGCTTTGATGACTGGCGAAAACAAACCTACAGAGTTCTTAGAAGTTTTGAACTGGAAGGCTTCATTACTGGTTCGCTAATATGTCCAAGAAGGTTGAACAGTGATGGTTCTTTAAATAAAGATTTCAGATACTGGTTGAGACAAGATCAAATGATTGCTTCATGGATGATAAGTTCAATGGATAGAGATTACGTCAAGAAAGTTGGAGATTGTGAGACAAGCAGCCAAATCTGGAATGTTCTTGAGAATTTCTTTGTCTCTCAATCCAGAGCCAAAGTTATGCAATTCAAGGCTGAGCTTCATACGATAAAGAAAGGAGGTATGTCAATAAGTGATTTTGTGCAGAAAGTACAAACACTGGCTTCACAACTTGCATCAGCTGGAAGTCCGGTGAGTGAAGAAGATCAGATTCTTGCACTGTGCAATGGACTTGAAGGTGAGTATGATTCAGTAGTAGCATCAGTTCAGGAAGGAGGAGCAACTGTTCAAGAATTAACTCATAAATTGATGGCACAAGAAGGGTGTTTGGAAAGACAAAATGCAGGAAATGCACTATTACCATCAGCAAATGTCGCAATAGCTAATCTTGAAAGTTCTAAAGTGAATCTTGATCAATCAAGTCTCGGAAGTGGAGTACCCTTGAACTTAAACAATACCCAGTATACATCTAACTCCCAATCTTCTATCTTACCCATTGCAAACCAACAACCAGTTTTTCAACAACCATCCTTTTTTGGAAATCATCAATTTCCACAATATTATGACAATTCTAGAAGCAGGCCAAGAGGTAGAGGATTTGTGAATAATGGCACTAAGCCACAGTGTCAAATCTGTGGAAAACCTGGGCATTTTGCAGGATCATGCTGGTATAGATTTAATCAATCTTACACTGCAGTAACTGATGTAAACAAAAACTTATCTCACTCACTACCAAACATACAACAACCAATGAACCAATTTTAGACCTTTAACTCTCCCCTCAACCAATTTTCCAATCCATCTCAATCAAGTCTTAACTCATACCACAATCAACCAAGAATGATGAATTATGGGCAAAACTTACAGTACTTACCCAGCCAATATTATCCATACTCATCAAATTAGTCCCCTAATCAATTTTCTATGCAACAAGCCAATCTTGCTTATGCTGAGATTCCATCAGTTTCATCTTTGACAGCACCACAAGTACCATTGTTAATCACACAAGGTTCTCAGGTAACAACACTACCAGCCACTCAACCTCAGCCAACGTTTGGTCAGTCTGGTACTCAGAACAATCAGGCATCAACTCCACAAGCAAATGCTATGTTTGCTGCAACACTCTCTTCTACTACTGATCCAACATGGTTCACTGATTCTGGAGCTTCACATCATGTTACATCAGATCCTGCCAACTTGGCTGTCAAACAAGAATATGGAGGTAACCAACATCTCATAGTAGGCAATGGAGATGGCTTGCAGATAGCCAACGTGGGTATGAACTCATTCTATGATAAAATACATAGCAAGAAGTTTTATCTCAAAAATATTCTTCATGTACCTCTCATTGCTAAAAATCTACTAAGTGTATCTCAATTCACCAAGGATAATTCTGTTTACCTAGAATTTCATCCTGAATTTTGTTGTGTGAAGGACCAAATCTCAGGTCAAGTTCTGCTCAGGGGGCAAGTTAAAAATGGACTATACTCATTTCAATTAGCACTTGCTGAAAAAGGGAATGGTAGTGAAGGAACAGCAGGGCAAGCATTTCATGCTCACTGTGATCAACCTCCTTATCTAGGTAAGCATCGTGTTCATCATGATTTTCAGTTGTGGCATAGGCGGTTAGGACATCCTCATTCTAAAATTGTAAATACTGTGATTAGAAGTTGTGATATAGTTATTGGATCAGACTGTGTTTGATGTGTTAAAATGTGTACTCGCAAGTGTACGAATCACTCGTAGTGAAGTGATAAGCAACTTCCAAGGTCGGTCTCTCAAGGAATTGCAGTGGTCTTAAATAACTAGCTTTTTAATCTAAATGGAGTTCTAATGAAAATAAAACACTAATTAAATAGAGTTCTAGTGAAACTAAAACTCTAAGTAACTAGAATCCTAATGCTAATAAAACTGTAAAAAGAGTTTGTTGATTTCGGTAACGAGAACAATTATACGACAATTAAACGAAAACAAGATCGCAATCAAACAATCAATCAAATCAAATATCAATAGAGGATGTATGGACGTTTAGCTTGGTTAACCATGTTTGCATCGAAAAGGTATGGTGAGATACATGAACGTCCTATATAAACTAAACTACCGGCTTTCCTTTTAATTACGAAACTCCTTTTGGCGGGGGTAGGTCTCTTTGTTGATTAACTAATTAACTGCCTTTGGCGGGGGTAAATTAAGTAGCAATCAAATTATGCGCAAGGAAAACATGCCAATCAAATTAATGCTATGACTAAGTCACTAACTTGAATCTTTGATTAAGTGTTTCGGAATAGAGTTAAGGTGACGTTCCTATAACTAAATTCTCAGATTTTTCAATCTAACTACGAACATCAAATTGGCCCATGATTATTCATAATCAAACATTTAAACATGCTCTTAATCAAAAAGTAATTCATTCATAAATCAATTAAATACACCATACACAATCCTAGCAAACATGGCAACACAAACTAAACATCCATAATGAAACTAGCCGCTCATGTTCATATTGTTATTCATAGACAAATAAAATATGATCATACACTTTAACAAATGGAGAAGATAAATTAATTCTATAACAACAAGGAAAACCTAAATCTAAATACCGCTTATGGATCGGTTGACGTACTCCTCCGTAAGCTTTATCTTCGATCGTCGTTGGCTTCCTTGAATCCTTAGAATGGTATCTCTCGCTTCGTTATAGTGTGGCAACGCTCTCAAAGCTGATTGAATGTCGTGTTTGGGTCGCAAAATTGGGAAGAGGAAGAGTTGTGTATGAATTGGTCAAGTTATTTCGAGTTGTATGTAAGGGGGACTCTAAGGGGGTTTTTATAGATGTAAGGGTTTACACGAATCCTATGTGCCATAGGAATAGGCGCGCCGCGGCATGCATTTTCCCCGCCGCGGCGCAACACAATTTCTGAAAAATATGCAAAAACCCGAGAGCTCCCCGCCGCGGCATGCAATTCTCCCGCCGCGGCGCGCGATGCTTCATTGTTTTCCAGAATTCAACCCGAGAGCCTCACGCCGCGGCATGCAATTCTCTCGCCGCGGCGCGCAATGATTTCCTTCTGTTCACGTTCCCCCTTACATATGTGATGGCACTATATGTAAGGCTTACATATTTTGTCTTGATTAGCCCGTAACTTGTGATCCGAGCGCTGTAGGTGTCCCGTCTTTGCGTGATTTCATCATTTGACTCATTTGACGCTAAAAACACCTGAAATGCACTAAAATATACCCGTGACTCCGAATGGATAGATTTATGAAAATAATCGAAATAATAATCATAATAAATCTATATATCAATCAATTACGCACAATTAATCACGAAATATTAGTGCTTTTCGAGCACTCATCAGTGTTCAAAATGAAGTTTGTTCTGCTTGTCAATTTGGGAAATGTCATAAACTGCCTTTTTCTGATTCAATAAATAAAAGCTTGTTTCCTATTGAAATTGTGCACTCTGATGTATGGGGACCTTCCCCAATAATTTCCTCCAATGGCTTTTCATGGTATGTGTTGTTTACTGATGAGCACACTAGACATTCATGGATTTATTTCTTAAAGGAAAAATCTGATGTAAAGCAAGCCTTTCTGTTATTCAAAGGCACGGTTGAACTGTACACTGGAAACAAAATAAAAATCCTATAATCTGATGGAGGGGGAGAATATGAGGCTTTAAACCATGCACTTAAGTCATACGGCATTCAAAGACAAATCTCATGTCCTTACACTGCCCAACATAATGGACTTATTGAAAGAAAGCACAGACATGTCACTGAATTAGGACTTGCTATGCTTGCACAGAGCTCTTTACCCTTAAAATATTGGGATGAAGCCTTCTTCTCTGCAGTTTATCTAATCAACAGGTTACCTACCCCTATTTTGCATAATAAAAGTCCATTTGAGGTGCTCACCAAAGAGAAACCTGATTACATGTTTCTAAAAGTCTTTGGGTGTAGATGTTTTCCCTATATGAAGCCTTATCACACTTACAAGTTTGATTACAAGACTGAGCCTTGTACCTTCCTTGGCTATAGTCCTGTACACAAGGGATATAAATGTTTAACTAGCTCAGGAAAGCTGATAATCTCAAGGAATGTGGTCTTCGATGAAAATAATTTTCCGTTTGCCAATGCTCAGCAACTCACTGGTTCTACTACTTGTCCATTTAGAACTGTGCTACCCGTTATTAGTAAACCGCCATTGCAAGAACAAGTTGAGTTATCTTCCTCTCAGGTTTTATCCCATAATAATCAGCCAATTCAATCAATTGATATTGTTGCTACACCATCTGCTAGCTCTACGGACTCTATTCTTAATCTTGTATTACCAGATCAGCAACACAGATCTTCCAGTGAGATATTGTCACCTATTGAACCCAGTGCAGAGTGTGAAGCTCCTCCCATTAATACTGTGCATATATCTAACTTGCCTGAACCTGATACTATATCCAATACTCATCATATGGTCACAAGACTCAAAGTTGGGATAAGAAAACCCAAGGTATTATTTGCTGCACAAACTATATCAGTTCCAAGAACTGTCAAAGAAGCTCTGAAAGATGAAGGTTGGTATAATGCAATGAAAAGTGAGTTTGATGCACTAATTAAGAACAACACTTGGGTTCTAGTGCCTCCACCTTCAGGGAGGAAAATTATTGCCAATAAGTGGTTATTTAGAGTGAAAGAATTATCCAATGGGACACTTGACAAACTGAAAGCTCGTGTGGTAGCTAAAGGTTTTCTTCAGGTGGCAGGTTTTGATTATCTTGAGACATTCAGCCCTGTGATCAAGTTTGGCACAGTTCGAGTTATTCTAACTTTGGCTCTTATGTTCAAATGGGACATTAGACAATTGGATATTAATAATGCCTTTTTGAATGGCACCATCACTGAGGAAGTATTCATGCAGCAAGTTCCTGGCTTTGTGGACAAAGATCACCCCAATTTTGTGTGTAAATTGCAAAAATCCCTTTATGGATTGAAACAGGCACCGCGTGCTTGGTTTGATAAACTTAGTGCCACATTACTTGAATTTGGTTTTCAAAAGTCTCAGGCAGATGATTCATTATTCATGATGATCAACGCAACTCACAGAATGTATGTATTGATCTATGTTGATGATATAATCATCACAGGGTCTCAATCTGTGGAAATTGCAAAGTTTATTAAACTACTTCATGACAAGTTTGCGCTCAAAGATATGGGTCCTTTACACTACTTCCTGGGTATTGAGGTGATAAAGATTACAAATGGGAATCTACTGCTCAAACAGTCCAAGTACATTCGAAGCCTTTTGACCAAAGCAAGATTAACTAATCTCAAACCTGCTGCAACACCCATGTCTACATCCATTCAACTATCCAATACAGGCAGTGATGAATTTGATAATCCAGGGTTGTATAGAAGTATTGTTGGAGCTCTGCAATATGTAACACTCACTCGCCCTGACATCAGCTTTGCTGTAAATAAAGTATGTCAGTATATGGCCACACCTCTAATGTCTCACTGGAGTGCTACCAAGCGCATTCTGCGCTATTTGGCTGGGACCATTGAATATGGCCTTGAGTTTAAGCAATCTTCTCGACTTGCTCTATGTGGATTTACAGATGCCGACTGGGCTGCTTGTCTTGACACCCGTCGATCTACATCTGGTCTTTGCATATTTCTTGGTGCTAATCCAGTATTGTGGTCAGCCAAGAAGCAACCAACAGTTTCAAGGTCGAGCACAGAAGCTGAATACCGTTGTTTAGCAGCTGCTGCTATAGAGGTAACCTGGTTACAGTCTCTTCTCAAGGAATTACAGGTTGAGTATCCTGCTAAGCCTGTTCTATGGTGTGACAATACAAGTGCCATTGCTCTTACCGCTAATCCTGTGTTTCACTCACGCACTAAACACTTTGAACTTGATTATCATTTCATTCGGGAAAAAGTACTGGCCAATCACTTAACTGTTCAGTTTGTTCCCTCTTTTGATCAAAAGGCTGATGTTTTAACCAAGGCTCTACCAGTTACTCAGTTTCTGTCTTTGAGAAGCAAACTCAATGTCACTTGTGTGCCACTGAGTTTGAGGGAGGATGTAAAGGCTGAGGCAGATATTGAAGTGTTCAATGACAATGATCAATAGCAACCTTACATGTGTACTGTTGCAGATGTATACCAGAGGCTGGGGTGTATGCAGAATTGTAGACAGTGATGCAGGTGATCGAGTGATGCAGGTGATCGAGCTGGAAGTCTGTTAGGAGAGCTTAATTCAGTTCACATGTATTAGAAGTTTGTTAGGAGTTTGTTCAGTTAGTTTTTGTTTTTGATTTTCAGATCACGTGTATGTTAAGTTTGTTTACTTTGCTTTCCAGTTCGTATATGTATAAATATGAAAAACAATTGTAAGTTGAGGTGTGCAATATATCAAAAGCAATACAACACAGAAAAGTTTATCAGTTCAATCACTCTCTCTTTAAATTTCCTTCAGTTCTTTTCTTACGTTTCTTCAATTCCTTTCTGCATTTTACATGGATTGGATAATTGATTATCATTCTAAAATTTCTATAAATTTATTCGATCCGCATATATTAAAATATTATACTCTTAATTTTTTTTATATAAATAGTCTTTTTAACAATCTTACTACACTTAATCAAAATTTATACTCTATTATACACATAATAATAAAATGTGTTCTATTATTTTCAATTCTTTTAAGGCAAAAGGTCATCATAGTTATTTTGAATAAATTTTAGGTGTTACTTAATCCATTTATTTTTAATCTTTAGTCATTTTGATTATTAAAAAAAGCTATAATTTAATCATTTTAATTGTTAAAAATGTGTTGATTAAGAAAAAACTTTAATATTATTTAATAGTTTTTATCAGTCACATGGAACAACTGTCAGAGAATTATCGTATCATTTATCTATTTTTTTGAGCTTCAAAAAATGGCGGGAAAACATAGATGAAATACTGAGTTGTTTGCGTTTGAAGATAGAGACATTAAAAAATCCAACTACATCGTTAATGCATCCCACCACTTGTTAGAGTATAGAAAATAATAAAACAATCATATGGATTATACACCTATAAAATTTATAGATAATAAAATTTATAAATCGTATGGATTGAATCAAATTATATATCAATTAAAATTGTGCTAATTATATACATTATACACCTCTAAAAGCTGGACGGACATAATATACATATATATATATATATATATATATATATTTTTTTTTTTTTTTGCCCAGCAATGAAGCCTTTTTTGAACATGAGAAGAGGATGATAGAAATCGCGCATTTCATCACTGAGCCGCTAGCAGATTTAGAGGTGGATTTGGTTTGTTTTTGGTCATTTTTGCTAAAAATGACAACTAAATTAATATTTATCAATTTGTTAAATTAAAAACTAAAATTAGTCTATAAAATATAGTTAGAGTCAATAGACACGATTTAATAGATTTCATTTGTGATTTAGATTTGCTTATTTTTAAAGTAAATTTGAATTATATTAATCATATGTTAATGTTAAATTAATAAATAAGATTTAATATTTAATACACAAATAAATATTTTAATTAAAAAAAAGTTATAATTAACATGTAAACTATAATTGCGTATCACTTTTAAGTATAAAATAACTCTTAAAATGAGTAAATTATTAAAATTTGAGAAGACAAGTAATTTTTATTTTTTATTAGTCAATATTAAATATAATATAAATTGTTTCATATTCTAAATTCACATAAAAGATTAATTAAAATTTGATGGTCATAAATAATATATGTAATATAAATGTATAAAATTAAAAAATAATTGTGTATTAGTAATATATAGATTGTGTTGATTTGTAAACTTTAAAACCTTAAAGCATGAAATTGACTTGACACAAGTTATTTTTTGCATTTCTAAAATTGTAACCTAACATTTTGGACCTATAAAGCATAAAATTGGCCCGATTTCATTCGGGTAGATTGGTTTATCCATTACCATATTCACTCCTGAGCATATTCTTTAACTTATTGTCTAGAAATATATTTATTAATTTATTTTACCTCCACTGGTTACAAACCAAAATTTGAATTGAACTATATGATTTTTCTTTTCTAGTTTAATTTAGCTTTAAAATTCTAAACTATGCTATTCCTTTTTGATTTTTTTTTCAAATAAGTAGATTATATCGGACTATGAATACCTCTAGTGTTGATCAATGGTAACATATGTCTACTCACACACTCACTTGGCACACATATACATCATGTTGATGTATATGATCATTTTTGAAAGATTTGAGATAAAATTGTATTGAATCCTATTTATTATGTTTAAATGCAATAAAGTAGGGAGACACTTAAAATTGAAAAAAATACTTATTATGATCGGTGAATTTACTCTAGTGAATTGAAAAAGACATATCACAACTATATTTTTAAAACGTGATTAATACTCTATTTTAGTATAATACATGCATCACGATATGTGCTAGTTTACTTGTGTGCATTGTCAAATTTGATTGCATTATGGCACTATACATGTACATACCTTCAACTAAAGCAAACTTTGATTTGGTTATGTCTTTTGTTTGAGTTCGAAAAAGTTCGATATTTTCTTCAGGTCTTATATGATTTTTATACACTTTCTTTATGTAATTATTAATATGAGTTCATTTAATATTATAATTTAAAAATATAGTCAATTAAGTAAAAATTATCAAAATTTGAAATTTTTTCAAAGATAAAATAGAATTAATATATTTTTTTAACAAAAAAATTAAAAAAACAAAAGGAAAAAAAAAAAAAACCCAACACGCCCCTCCCCTTCCCCCTCTGCCCATCACCCATTCCTTTCTCTCTCCTCCACTAAACTCTCTCTCCCTTCCCTCTCTCTTTTTATACTTATGAACAAAAAAAATTTTAAAAACTAGTTTTTGGAGGGGATAAGATTAGGGATGAGCCAATAATCTGATCAATTTGTCTAAATTAGAAAATTTGATTGATCCATCATATTTAGATTGTAAAGTATATAATCCATTCGAATTCCTATTAGATTTAAATTGACATATTTTATAATTCGTTGTAATCTGATTTGGACCAAATTGCTACTAAAATTATAAATAAATGCATATTTTATTTTTAATATGTTATTTTTAAATATTACACGTACCACAATTAAATTAAATTACTATTTTAACTTAAACATAAATGTTACATCCTCTATAATAATTCAAGAGCATACTTTTTATTATTTTGAATCTCTTATTTGTAACTATAAATAAATAAATATACTTAATGATATACCAATTTAAAATTTAAATGTTAATATATATTATGTTTTATATATAACAATAATTTAAAAATAAGTTATAATCTCAATCAGACATTATCTAATTTGCTTGAATTCGAATTGGTTCAGATTGAATACATTATCGAATTTACTTCGAATATGATCGAATTATAATTGGTGAAAAATAGACGGTTTCGATCTACTGCTCAGCCCTAAGTGAGAGATAAAGAAAATGGGAGAGAAAAAGGAAGGGTGAATGTATAGGAGGGATCGACTGAGGGAATAAAATAGTATAGGTGGTAGAGGGAGGCGATTGAGTTGCGCGGGAATGGGTTGCTCTTAGTTATTCATTTTATTTTATTTTTGTTTTTTTTTTATTAATAAAATATATTATTTTTATTTTAGTCTAAAACAAATCCCAAATTTTGATAATTTTGACTAAATTAATCGTATTTTTAAATTATATGATTAAATAAATTTATACCAATGATCACATGGTCAAAGTGTATGAAAGCTGTAATTATAGTACACGTAAATGACTTTGATATTATAATATGGTGTGTTTTTTGATTAGAAAGTTCAATATAGTGCATGATGCTTTTTCTACCTTTGATTTTTCTTATATTATTAGTGTTTGATATTTCAACCTAAAAAGTTAATTTATTAGGTATAAATTATTTTAATTATATATTTAATTTATTAAGACTCATTCGCATATTTAACTTTTTTCAAGACTTTTGGTGTAATATTTAAAAACAAGTCAATTCAAATGCACATTTACAAAAACAAATGGAAAGGCATTTTTTTCCCATCTTTTTATTTTCTCTTCTTCTTGAATATTTTCCTTCATTGGAGGAGTTAATATTGATCCAATGTGTTGCTGGAAATTATTGGCTTTAAAAGTAGTTTGGACAATTTAAATCAATTTCAAACATAACAGTCAAAGAATTTAGAATGGTCTTAGTCCATAATGGGAATTCACTTGAAGACAATATTTAGAAAGCATCTTAACGTCTGCTGAGATATTTTACTAATAAAAGTCAATAGTATTGACTCAATACCTTAATATAAATAAACTTTAAAATATGTGAACCTGCAGTTTCTATCAAATAATTAGGTGTTAGCAAACGTCAAAGATAAAACGTTATTTTAGTATATAGCTTTTTCACTAAAATTTACTCTAAAAGTACATAAAAATATTGCATTGTTTTAAAGAAATGAATGGAGCATCGTACATTTTTTTTAAAACAATAATAATAAAATATAAAGTATATAAATATTATTTCAATTTTAATTTTAAATTAATTATATATTTTTGACTAAAATTTGTTATAATTATATGATTTTTATTATTTAATAATATTGTTTAATTTTTAGAAGAATTGTAAAAAATTTATAAAAATAAAATTTTAAACTTATTATTATTAATTAAATAATAAAATAATTAATTAATTAATTTAATAATTATTAGAAATTAATTCATAAAATAATATTTTATCTTTGTAATATTTTTTTAGTGTAATATAAATTGAAGTATGTTAGAAATTAAAAAAAAAATAGTATAAAAATTGTATAATTTTATTTTAAACTTTTAGACTGGAGTTGTCCTTAATATGTTTTCTTGTTGGGTGCGTCGCAACATAAATAAGTTTTTAGTTATGTTAATTAAAGTAGTAAATTTTTTTTATAAACAATTAGTCATTTTGTCAATAAAAAATCTATAATATAAGATAAATAGCCAATTTTTTCCTTTAATTTTTCAATTTTAACATTTTTTCAACTACCATTAATATATAAATTACATAAATTGTATTTAACATAGACAATAACAGCACAAAATTAATAAAAATAAAAATTAAAAAAATAAATATTTATGTCACTTTTTATAACAAAAAATTTAAACTATAAAAAGAAAAAGCGTATAAATATAATTTTATTTATTAATAAAATTTTATATTTAATATATATATTTATTTTAAAATATAAGACACACGTGAAACATATATTGGGGAATACAAAGGTGGTCGAGCTAGCTGTAATCATGACCGGTCATTGTATTCAAACAAATAAAATAAAGTTGAATAATCATATATATATATATATATATATATTTTTTTTTTTTTTCTTTTTCTTTTTCTTTAATTAAATAATATATTAATTATTAATTAAATAAAAAATAAAAAATATTTAAAAAAATATTTATGAGATTTTATTCTAATAAAAATTTAATTAAAATTATATTATATAAATTATGATATATATAATACTTATTATTCAATAAATTAATCATCACTTTCCACAGAGAAACAAGTGAAAGTTTGAAGTCAACAGCCATCCTTTTCTCTCTCTCAATAAATAAAATTCTAACCAATCAGCTTCCCTTTCTTCGTCAAAGCCATATATACTAATTCATTTCTAAACTCAACCTTGGTGACTGAGTCGCCAGGCGCAATCTTCCTATATACTATTCATTTATTTGAAAATAATAGTAATTCTTTATTTGTTCATAACATCATCTAATTTGATTTCTCATATTCTACATGAGAGCTTTTAGCGTATGGATTTATCATCAGCTTTCTTGCTATATTGTCCCTCTCCAAAACCCCAAATTAGAAGCACTACCTTCTTCTTCTTTTTGGTCATCTTCACCAGTTTTCTAATATCTTCTCTATGCAACGATGACGAACAATTCACCGCCTGCGGTCTCCCTTTTGAGTGCGGTACCTTCAAAGAACTCTACTATCCTTTTTCCGGAGGTAATAGGTCAGAATTCTGTGGTCATAGAGCTTTCAAGCTCCAGTGTAAAAACAACGACTACCCAATTATGACAATCGACCACTTAGAGTTTCGTATTCTAAATACCCCATCAAATAACACTATCACCATTTCAAGGTTAGATCTCTTGAAAACTCCTTGTTCTCCAGAAAATAAAAGCATAACTTTGGATTCTCATCTCCTCTATTACCCTTCAACTGTTGAAAACATCACTTTAGCTTATGGCTGTTCGCAACTTACAGAACCTACTCCTGCTGTACGTTTTGTTTGCAATTCAACTGAGATTGTGTACCTTGCAAGTGATCATTTTCATGAAAGTTGGTCACCACAAGTGTTTAATTCATGTAGTTATAATATCAAAATACCAATATCTAAGGATGCGCTGGAGAGTATAGAGGTTACTAACAATGTAATTGAAGCTTTTCAAAAAGGGTTTGATGTATCCTACAGTGCCATTATTGATTTATGTAAAGCATGTAATCTATCTGGAGGAAGATGTGGTTCTAATTCATCTTACCCGTTCCTCTGCTATTGTCGTGATAAACCTTATCTTTCCGCTTGTGATCATGGTGGTATGTAATTTCTTCTCTTACTCGATCACTAAAATAATCATATATAACATAAATACTATTACTAGGTGACATGTTATAATCTTAGTTGGATTTTATTCATTAGTCGTTGAAAAGTAATTAATAAGGTAATTCGTTCTAGTTAACATTAAACAATAAGAAGATTCATCTGGGGTCTTGCATTTGAATTTGAACATATTATTTGAATAAATCAACTTTCTTAAAGAAAGGTTACTAAAGATTTTTGTTCTCTGCATTACTTGTTGAAATGTTTTAGGTAAGCTTGTTCTTGTCAATTATAAGTGTGGAAATTAACATGAGTTTCAAGTACAATAATATCAACAATGGCCCTTTAAGCACGTGAAAAATCGACAAATTAAAGAACATTAAGTAAAAGAAATTAACACTGGTTCAATCCAAAAATCTCCTGAGCCTAAATCAACTTCTGCACCTCCATGGAAGTAAATTCCACTAGCTTTAATATTTGAGTCTCAAAGTACATCAATTGTTCTCTTACAATGATTACACACACTCAAATAGGATAAATACTCTTGAAGAAGCACTTACCTAAGTAAAAGACCTCAAAGAAACATCCTAAGGAGTCTCTCATACTTGCCAATGGTATCCAAGCTCTTTCTCTCTTTTTTAGCCTCTTCTCACACCCTAAAAGTCCCATAAAAGGAGTATATATTATCCTTTTATTTTATATATCATGAATATCCATAAATATTTGAGTCCCAAAGTGTGTTCCAAATTCCTCTGCATGTCATGTCACATGAAAATTCTAAGTTTTTAGGAGTTCCCTGTGAGGGGCACTTGGTTGCCTAAATGGGTGCCTGAGTGCCAAGACCTTTCTTTGCCCTAAAAACGTACGCTAGCCTACAGGAATGGATTCCTCCCAAAACCTTTCAGGGCATGTTTGCATTGAAAAGCATATATTTCACTCTTTCTAAGAGATTTCTATTTATCATCTTTGCCAAACCATTTTGTTGAGGATTTTTCGGAACGATCTTATGCCTTTTAATTTCCTTATCTCTATAAAACTTTGCAAAAACTTCATTGCAAAACTCTAGACCATTATCGATTCTCAAATGTTTCACCTTCTCCCTAGTTTGGTTCTCAACAAGTGTCTTCCATTGAACAATTTCTCTAAAGTGTCGTCATTACATTTCAACAAAAAAGTCCATAGCTTTCTTCAGAAATCATTAATTATAGTAAGAATATACCTAGCACTACACATCAATGGTATTTTCTCTGGTCCCCACAAGTCTAAATGCATAAAATCAAGGATTTCACGTATTGAGCTTTCTCGACATGAACTTCATTTTTTTCATCTGTCCAAACACACAATGATCACAAAAGGATACTTTATCAAGCTTATTGTTGCCAAAAATCTTCCTTTTGGCTAGTACGACAACATTTGTTTCTATCAAACCATCCAAGTAATTGAGCATATTCTTTTGTATGCCTTTGAAGTATATTAAAGAACTCCTACACACCTTGAGTTATCCATGCTCACCCTTGTATCTAAATCTTATGTCCAATGTATCAAAGAGGATTAAGTCTTCAATGCTGGTACATGTCTCACATTATTCATCATAAAAATATACTCATCATTAAGCAGAAATCTCACCATACTAATACCCGAAACATTGTAATGATGATTGTTTCCTGTGTGAACAATATCAACATTCAATCAACAAACCTCTCTTTCTAAGTTGTTATATGAAAAGCACAACTCGAGTACAATATCCTAGTACCCTCACCACTAAATGAAGATACCACAAGTGCCTTAGCATTATCATAACTCGTCCTTAACCACAATCAAAAATTCTCCACGACTAGTATGCCCCTCGGTGTAATTGCCTTATCCAAACAATTCATCTTGAAATGCCCTTTCTTGTTATAGAATAAGCACCACAAAATTTCTTTTGTAATACGAGACTTAGGTCAAGATTGGCCTTAGACTGAAATTGGCCTTTACCACTCATACTTTGACTCCTATCACCTCCTTTCCACAAGAGTACAATGCATCTCTACTACTTCTAGTACTACCAAGTGCCACCATGTAGTTTCTTGGTCTTTAACTCTAGCTCCCTTATCCTTAAATATGAAATCGCTCGGTCCAAAGAGATATTAGCTCTTCTTTATTTATGACCTGTCTTCACTTCCCAATTAGGACTTTAGTAGGTTGTGTCGTAATGCAAGGTTTTCATCTCTAAAATCCCATCTTATGTTTGTCAAATCATTGGATACCCGTAAAAAATCCAACGAACTCTACTCTTAACCCTTTGTTATATCCATTTGAGACCCAAATAATTGTTCCTTTAAATGGAACCTTCGAGACATAATCTTTCACATGAATATCTCATCAAACTTCTTCTACAAGGATTTTTCGGTCTTGTAGTTTGCACTTTAGGAATCACTTTGTTATAAAAATGCAAGTGTAGAGGTATAGATCGCAATAGTTTTTGATATTTCATAAAGCCTTTCGTGTACTCCGGAGTATCCTCCAAAGCGTTTGCCATCTTTTGTTGTACCAACATACTCTTCATTTTTCTCTTCCAAATATGAATGTCACTAGAGCTATCCTACTTCTCAATTTTCATTGTCTCATGTTTTCAACACATTAGGTCGCCTTTTAGAACATGCCTAAAAACCATAATATCACCAAAATTCACACAACTAAAATGAAACTAACAATAATAGACCCAAGTCAAAACCTAGGGCTTTAGGGCTCTGATACCATTTAGTATGATAAATCTGGGTGCAATATTGATAATGAACACTCAAGAAATAAAGAAATTAACACAAAAATCTCCAAGCACAACAATATCAACAATGACTCAACAAGTACTCTTTTTTTAAAGCATTTGGCAATTTTGCTTGATTGAAAATCAACAAGAAATTAAAGAGAATAAAGTAAAAGAACTAACATACCAATTTTATAATGGTTTAGCCCAAAAATCTCTTAAGCTTGCATCCATTTCTTCACCTCCATGGAAGTGGTGTTCCACTAGCTTTAACTTTTGAGTCTCAACTACATCAATTGTTCTCTAAAAATGATTATGCGCACTCAAATATGAGAAACATTCTTGAAGTTACACTTACCCAAAAGAAAATTCTCCAAAGAGACACCCCAAGAACTCTCTCACACTCACTAATGGTAATTATGCTCTTTCTCTCTTTTCTAGCCTCCCTCTCTCATAATAGTAACTCTCTTACCTGAGAAGTCTAATAAAATGAGTATATATGCTCTTAGATCTTCTATATCGTGAATACCAATAAATATTTGAGTTCTAAATGCCCCTACTTGTCAATTCATATTAAATTGTGAGCTATCACGAGTTCCATGCGACAGGCACCCGATTGCCTAAATGGGAGCCCGATGCCAGTCAATCGAGTTTCCCTATTCCAAAAGTCATGTTTGAGAGCCTTGATCAATCCTAGCTCAATAAAAGATGGGGCTACCTGATCACCACGCCAAAAAACTCAAGACCCAAAATCTTTAGACCTCCCTCGCTCCATGACTCATAATCCCCTATGGTACTCGATCGCTCTATCGGCCACTCGGGTGCTATGCTTGGATTTATTTCACCAACTCATGATAATTATGTGGAAACAGGACGCAATCATAATCGCATCCATTTGCTTCAATCCTACATGTATTCAGGAGTGTGTTGCAAGCAAGGCATGGTTATCTTTTCATACAACATTAACTTTGCTTATTCTTGAACCATTTCTCTATTCATTGTATTATAGCTTTTTTCCTATGTCAGTCAAAACCTTACAACTATCATACTCCAACACAACTTCACCAAGTCAATACCATACATCTCCATTATGGGGGTTCTTTCCAAATCTACAACCTTTATCCTCCTTGTACTCTAGTTTTTCTTTTTGTATTTATTTATTTGTAAAATGGATCATAGAACTTGGATTGATTTTCGAACAATTGTGTTTTATATTTATGAATATCTTTTGTACAAACATATGTCCTAATTTATACTACAAAAATAATAAGGAAAAAAAAACTCATTAATATACAATATTTTTTTAATTAATAAACAATATTTGTTTACCATATTTGAATTATGTTCTAACCATATTTGATCTGCTAGAATCTGCTGAATTAATTCATTGCTGATGCTAAAATCATGGCTTGTCATTAGTTAATAATTTTAACACTCCCTTCAAGTTGGATTTATGTTGATCATACATATCTGTTGTTTGTGTATCGTGGGAACATAAATCATGCATATAATCTCATTTTCAATCTTCTTTTTGATGAAGTGTCTATCCACTTTTACATGTTTGGTTCTGTCATGTTGAACTGGATTCAAAGAGATTAATGGCGGCTTTGTTGTCACAATAAAGTTTAATTGGGAACTTTATTACAACTTGAAGTTCATTCAAATTCTTTTTAACTATAAAGCTTCACAAATTTCTTGTGTTATTGCTTTGAACTCTGTTTCAGTACTGCTCTTGGCCACTACATTTTGTTTCTTGCTTCTCTATGTTACCAAGTTTCTAAAAACAAAGGTACAATATATAGTAGTGGATCTTCTATCTTTTACTGAACCAGTCCAGTCTACATCAATAAAGACTTCTATATATTTAGTTTCATTCTTTTTGAAGTACAATCCTCTACCTAGAGATTCTTTTAGATGCCTGAGAATTTTATACACAGCTTCCAAGTGGAATTCCTTTGTAGAATACATGTGTTGGCTTATGACACTTACTACAAATACAATATTGGGTCTGGTGTGAGACAAATGGATGAGTTTTCCTACCAATATTTGGTATCTATCTTTGTCTATTGGTTTTCCTACATCTTCATTTTTCCTTCTAGCCTCTATTGAAGTGTCACTTGTTTGCTTTCGAGCATGCTAGTTTTGGTGAGAAAATCAAAATATGTATTTTCGTTGAGATATACTAATTCCTTTTTTCGATCTTGCAACTTTCATTCATAAGAAATACTTCATTTGTCCCAAATCCTTGACTTTGAATTCTAAAGCTAGTGTTATCTTCAATCCCTCAATTTCTTCTAGATTGTCTCAAATTATGATTATATCATCCATATATATTATCAAAATAGTTTTCCTTCTATTGCCAGTGTGTTGAAAAAATATTGTATGATTTGACTGTCCCTGCTGGTACCTATGTGTTCTCATCACCTTTGCAAACCTATTCAACTAAGCTCTAGGTGAATTTTTAAGATCATAGAGTGATTTTTTTAATTTACATACAACATTTTCTCTTCTATTGAACCCTGGAGGCATGGTCATGAAGACTTCTTCTCTCAATTCTCCATTAAGGAATGCATTCTTTATGTCCAATTGATGAAGTAGCCAATCTAAGTTTGCTGCTAAGGATAGAAGAACTCGAACGGTATTTAATTTAGCCACTGGTGCAAATATTTTAGTGTAGTCAATTCTATAGGTTTGTATAAATCTTTTTGCAACCAGGCGAGGTTTGTACTGTTCTATTGTCCCATTATACTTATATTTTATCGTAAAAATTCACTTATAACCGTTTCTTTTAGAAGTTCTGTGACATCCAAAGTTTCATTTTTTTTAAGTGCCTTTATTTCTTTCATAACTGCACTCTATTTTGGAATTTCTATAGCCTCATGAATGTTTTTAGTATGTGTGTTATGTCAAGGTTAGTGGTAAATACATGAAATTCCAAAGACAGTTTTAGGAAACAAATTTGGAAATAGGATGGAGAGTACAACATTGTTTTTATTTTCTAAGAGCAATAGGTAAATCAAGAGATATAGAAGGTTCAAGGTTACCTGGATTCAATGTTGACTCATTGGTATTTTGATCTATCACTGATTTTGACTCTATTGGTGCTCCAAAGTGTGAAGGACTCCTTGCCTTTTAATTTTGATCGACATAAGTAATTACTTCTTTGTTATGTTGTTTTTCTGTTTCTTCCTGAGTTCAAGTTACTCTCTGTAGTACAGAAAGAGGTTTTTGGCTTAATGTTTGGTTCAAAAACATTAGGTGAATTGAGGTCGGAAGGAGGAAGTGCAAGGGTGAGATCAAAGTTTGGGTATTGGCCAAAAGTACTATCCTCTCTTGTACCTAGTTTGGAAACATTAGGTGGAGTGAGGTCGGAAGTGCAAGGGTGAGATCAAAGTTTGGGTATTGGCCAAAAGTACTATTCTCTCTTATACCAAACTCCCCATGAGGAGAGGGCTTTTGGAAGTAGGGAATGTTTTCAAAGAACGTTACATCAAGGCTGACAAAGACCTTGCTGGTAGGGGGATCAAAACATTTGAACTCCTTTTGAGTAGGAGAATACCCAATAAAAATACATTTGATAGCTTTTGGATCAAGTTTGGATCTATTTTTGGAATGGTCTTGAATAAATGTAGTACAACCGAACATTTTCAAGGTCAGATTGGATTGTAAATGGGATATGAGAAAGAATTGTTAAAATTTTTGAACTGCCAAAAAAGAGAACATGACTAGGCACACGATTGATAAGATATGTAGACATTAGATAACATCTCCCTAGAAATTTTTGGGCATGTTTGTGTTAAAGACTAAAGCTCGAGCTACTTTAAGGAGGTGTCTGTTCTTTCATTCAGCAATCCCATTTTGTTGTATAGTGTTAACACAAGAACTTTAATGTATTATCCCATATTTTTGAAAATAGTTGTGTAATGTATAATTGAAATATTTTTTGCCATTATCAGTGAGAAGGATTTGTATTCATATTTGAAACTGGGTTTGAATTATTGTATGAAAACTAATAAAAACATTTCAAACCTCAACCTTTTCTTTTAAGAGATAAATCCAACAAGGTTGGGTATGATCATTAATAAAGGTAACAAACCACTTACTACGAGTACGATTGGGGATACGAGACTGTCCTCAAACATCACTGTAGATTAAAGGGTTCAGAAGGTTTATATGGTACTCTTAGAAATGATGAACGCTTATATTTTGCAAACTCACAAATTTTACGCTAAAGTTGACTGTTTTATTATTAAAAAATATGGAGGGAAACAATTGCTTCAAATATGAAAAATTGAGATGTCTCATTCTATAATGCCATAAAAAAATTCACTATCTCTAGGAACAGAAATAGAAACAAAATCACAAATAGCAATTTGATCACATTGACTCATTTTAGACTCGTTAAAGTAGTACAGACCTTCACTCTCTAATACTACTGATCGTTGTCTCCGATGAAAGGTCTTAAAAGACACAATGAGATGGGAAAAAAATAGCAAAACAATGAGATGTTTTTGTCAACTGACTAATTGAAATTAGATTGTGGGACAAGTTTGGGACATGAAGTACAAAAGTGAGAGTTATAGAATTCAAAATTCAAATACTCCATTTTCCAGTAACGGATGAAAGAGATCTATCTACAATTCTAACATTAAAATTTACAGCACATGGTGAGTAAGCGGTAAATAAATGATGGGCATTAGTCATATGATCTTATACACTATAATTAATAATCCAAGAAATTTTGGTTTTAGTGGTGGTAACAAGAGCACTTAAGTGATTACCTTTGTAGCTAATGAGGCCGATGACACATTTGTAAATGGCCGACTGATACAACCTAAAAATCAGCTCACAATTCTCACAAAAACCTGAATAGTTCAATCACAAATATAACAACCTCAAGGAGATTAGTCAGGAAAATTATTTATAAGTAATGAGGAGTGATACTATTATTCAATTCCAAACTGAAATTATAAAGAGATAACATCAAGCTTTCGAGAGGCTTGAGACTCTCCTAAGAACCAAAACTCACAGTAAATTTTAATACCCTACACGCAGCTTGCAAGCTGTTTTTAAAGAGCATTTTCTTCTCTCTCCTCTAACAGAAATCATAACAAAAAAACATAACAGAATTACACCTCAGCACTTCCCATTTTACTCTTCCTCCTAGAATAGGTAAAATGGACTTGTGGCCTATCATTACCCGCCGCCCAAACATTCACCTTGTCCTCAAGGTGAAAATCTGGAAACTGTTTTTGAATCATGTAGAAATCCTCCCAAGTTGCTTCATATGTGGGTAAGGACTTCCATTTCAGTAAAACCTCAACATCACCAGGACGGCCCTGACTCTTAGGACGCACCCCCAACAAAAGCTCAGGTTCTACCAATAATTCTAACTCTGAAGTCAACTGTGGAGGAAGCACTGTGGAAGAGTGGGCAACGCCACGAGCTTGGCGCAATTGTGAAACATGAAAAACAGGATGGATAGTGGCAGTAGAGGGCAGTTCTAGCTTGTAGGCTACCTTTCCTATGCGGTGAAGAACCTTATAAGGGCCATAGAAACGGGCAGCCAGTTTCTCATACTTACGTTGGGATAAGGAGCGCTGTCGGTATGGTTTCAGCTTTAAGAACACCATATCCCCAACTGCAAACTCCAAATGGTGCCTTTTACAGTCAGCCTGAGATTTCATCTTCTGTTGGGCTCGCAATAAGTGCATGCGTAGGTCATCTAAGATGGCATCTCGATCCTCCAACACTTGGTCAACCAAGGAGACTGCAGTCATGCCCCGTTCGTAGCGAATGAGCTGGGGAGGATCACGCCCATACAAAGCACGAAATGGAGTACATCGGGTAGATGAATGGAATGAAGTATTATACCAATATTCAGCCCACGCTAACCAACGAGCCCAAGTACGTGGCTGTTCGGATGCAAAGCAACGCAAGTACGTTTCCAAACAACGATTAACAACTTCTGTTTGCCCATCGGTCTGTGGATGATAGGCAGTGCTCCGCTTAAGGGTTGTGCCATTCAGTCTAAACAACTCGCTCCAAAAATGACTGAGAAACACTCGATCTCTGTCAGATATAATAGATTGAGGAATACCATGGAGCCTTACAACCTCTTTGACAAAAATCCCAGCCACCGTTACTGCGGTAAAAGGGTGCTTCAGACCAATGAAATGGGCATATTTGCTTAGTCTATCGACCACAACCAATATGGTATCCATTCCGTCAGAACGAGGTAACCCTTCGATGAAATCCATGGTAAGTTCGTCCCAAACTTGCGCTGGAAGGGAGATAGGTTGTAGCAAACCTGCAGGTGTGGTGGCCAAATGTTTGTTCTGTTGGCATACGGTACAGTTTTGAACGAACCTTATAATGTCCTTACGCATACCGACCCAATACAACTCGGCTGCCATCCGCTGATAAGTTTTGGTTTCCCCTGAATGGCCACCAATTGGGGAATTATGAAACTCACCAATAAGCAAAGTCAGTAGCTGTGAGTGTTGTGGTATTACTAGGCGACCTTTGTAAAACAAAATGCCGTGCTCCACTGAAAACCCCACATGTAGTTGGTTGCCAGAACTAATGTCCTCTCGTAGCTTGGCAAGGAATTCATCTTGGTTTAGCTCAGTCTGTAACAACTCCCAATGTTGCCACTGCGGTACTGACACTGCACAACACTCCGTGTTCTCAGGAATACGTGAGAGTGCATCAGCCACTCTATTACTAGCCCCACTTCGGTACTGGATGTCAAAATTGTACCCCATTAGCTTGGTCACCCACTTCTGATACTCGTTGCCCACAATTCTCTGCTCCAAAAGAAATTTCAAGCTTTGTTGATCAGTCCGCACCTCAAATCTTCGACCTAACAAATAAGGCCGCCACTTCATTACTGCAAACACTATCGCCATCAGTTCTTTCTCATAAATGGACTTCAATCGTGCTTGCGGCCCAAGTGTGTGACTGAAAAATGCGACTGGGCGCTGCCCTTGTATAAGAACGGCCCCCAATCCAAACCCCGAGGCATCGGTCTCAATAATGAAAGGTTGTGTGAAATCAGGCATTGCCAACACTGGTACCTGAGTCATTGCATGTTTAAGCTCCACAAAAGCCTTTTCAGCCTCTTCATTCCACCCAAATTTGTCTTTCTTGAGTTGTTCGGTTATAGGTAAAGCAATTCGGGCGTATCCGGCTACAAACTTCCTGTAATAACCTGTCAACCCTAAAAATCCCCTCAATTCCCGTAGGTTGGTGGGTGTTGGCCATGAAATCATTGACTGGATCTTGCTAGGGTCGGCTGCTACTCCTTCGCTTGAGATTATATGCCCCAAATATGACACTCGAGTTTTCCCGAACTCGCATTTCTTACGGTTGGCAAACAAATGGTTTTTTTGTAAAATACTTAATACTTGGGCCAAGTGTGACTGATGGTCCTCCTCATTTGCACTATAAATCAAGATATCATCAAAGAAGACCAAAACAAATTTCCTGAGATAGGGTCGGAATACATCATTCATAAGTGATTGGAAAGTGGCTGGGGCATTCGTGAGACCAAACGGCATCACCAGAAATTCATAGTGGCCGTCATGAGTTCTGAAAGCCGTTTTGTGAATGTCTGCATCCTTGACCCTAATTTGGTGATAACCTGACTTTAAATCAAGCTTTGAGAAAATACATGCACCCTTTAGTTCATCAAGTAGTTCATCAATGACCGGGATAGGATACTTATCTGGGATAGTGACTTTGTTAAGAGCACGGTAGTCTACGCAGAAACGCCAAGATCCATCCTTCTTCTTGACTAATAAAACTGGGCTGGAAAATGGACTATTGCTGACCTGTATGATACCGGCTGTGAGCATTTCCTTAATCAATCGCTCGATCTCATCCTTCTGAACATGAGGATATCGATATGGCCGTACACTAATAGGAGGGTTGCCCTCCTTCAGCATAATAGAATGTTCGTGACCCCGAAAAGGTGGTAACCCTTGTGGTATAGCGAATACTGCCTCATATTCAGTCAATATTGGCCTTAGAAATTGAGGCACCATATCCTGACCGTCATATTGTAGATCTATTCCATTAAGTTCAACCAAGATGCCTGTACCCTCATTCTTAATTGTTTTCATCATTGTTTTCAAGGATACTAATGATTTACCCAATGAAGGGTCTCCTCGCAAAGTTACTGTTTCTTGGCCTAAGCTGAATTTCATCACCTGAAGCTTCCAATTAGTATGAGTCATTCCCAACGTCTCGAGCCATTGTATTCCCAGAATTACATCAGAACTACCCAATCTTAGAGGCAAGAAATCATCCACAATATTAATGCCTTGCAATTGCAAGGATACTCCTTTGCAAATTCCCTCGCTGCGAACGGAATTTCCAGTACCCATCATCACTCCATAAATATTTGTTTTAGAAATGGGTAATTTCAGCTGCTCAACTAATTCAAACGAAATAAAATTATGAGTAGCACCTGGGTCAATTAACGTCACTACTTCCTGCTGACCAATTAATCCCTTTAATTTCATAGTCTTAGGATTGGTTAACCCCACAACTGAATTAAGTGATACCTCTATTTCTTGATTGATTTCAGCCGCCTCCAACTCCATTTCTGTATCCACTGGCAGGTCGTCTGAAACATCCTCTTCCTCCAAATCATGGGTGAGCAAAACGCTTAATTCTTTTTTCTGGCATTTGTGTCCCGGTCCCCATTTTTCATCGCAGCGAAAACAAAGTCCTCGTTCTCGTTTGGCTTGAAGTTCTGAATCAGTGAGGCGCCGAACTTCACCCAGAAATTTCGAATTTGCTGCTGTTCCACCCCACGATGGCCGAGCACCACCCATCGCTGCTCCACCCAAAGCCGGCCGAGCAACACCCATCGCCGGGCGACCACCACCCACAGGCGCGAAAGGGTTTCGCGAGCTTCCCTGGTTGTCGCGATTATTAATTCCATTTCCGAAACCTCCCGTGTATCCACTTCTGTTATTGCGTTGGATATGGGTTTGGGTCATCAGCTTTTCTTCTATTTTCTGGGCTAATTCCATGGCCCGGCCCAAGTTATGAGGATCCATAATCCTTACCTCCACTCTTACTTCGGGCTTCAGCCCATTTATGAAATTTCCAAGTGCTACTTCCTCAGAGACGCCTTCTAGAGGAGCTGAGAGCTCAATAAACTTCCTTCGATAATCTCTCACGCTACCTTCCTGCTCCAACGCCAACCACTGTTCGTAGATTGTTCCAGTTTGGGTTGAACGAAATTGTTTGAGGATTAAAAGCTTCATTTCTTCCCATAGCACAAAGGTACGTTTCTTGTTTTCCCACTGATACCATAGCAGTGCATCCCCTTCAAAGCAAAGCACAGCCACTTCTATTTTCTCCTCATTTGTGAATCGATGGAAGGAGAAATAGCGTTCTGCTTTCAACAACCACCCATCTGGATTACTACCATCAAATATGGGCATTTCAAGCTTCCTAAACCGAAAATCTGGTCGTGACCCTGAGAAGGTAGAATCGCCACCGCTTGTCTGATGCATTCCTACCATCGGACTAAGCACCATCCCTTCTTTAGCTTTTCCGTTAGACGATGAAGCATTCTGGGTAGTATTTTCTTGCAGTTTGATGAGTTGATCAAAACGTTTATTTATGTTCTGTAATTCTTCCCTTAAGCTTCCCATTTCTTGGTTTAGTTTTTCCTGCACCGAGTCCACTACTTCTTCAATTGCATCCATCCGTTGAGCCACATTCTTTGCTGCCATTTTCCCAGTTTCGTTGCTCTGATACCAACTTGATACAACCTAAAAATCAGCTCACAATTCTCACAAAAACCTGAATAGTTCAATCACAAATATAACAACCTCAAGGAGATTAGTCAGGAAAATTATTTATAAGTAATGAGGAGTGATACTATTATTCAATTCCAAACTGAAATTATAAAGAGATAACATCAAGCTTTCGAGAGGCTTGAGACTCTCCTAAGAACCAAAACTCACAGTAAATTTTAATACCCTACACGCAGCTTGCAAGCTGTTTTTAAAGAGCATTTCCTTCTCTCTCCTCTAACAGAAATCATAACAAAAAAACATAACAGAATTACACCTCAGCACTTCCCATTTTACCCTTCCTCCTAGAATAGGTAAAATGGACTTGTGGCCTATCACCGACCATAATTTTGAAAATTGGAAAGCAACTTGTAAAGTTGATCCGGTTCCGGATTAAAAGCTCTCCCTGTCTAGTGGTCAATTGAGGCTTGGTAACTTTGTGATTTGTTTTGTCTCGATTTTCAATTTATAGATTTTTTGTGAATTTTCCAACATTTATCTTTAGTGTGTCCTGATTTTCGACAATGCTCACAAAACGGTTCTTTGCGCTGAAAATTTGTGCCTGACTCATTTTGATTTCCATTTGGCCCAAGGGTTGATTTATTTTGGACCATATGAACCGAAGGAGGGGAAGGCCCATGACTCAGCCCATGAGCTAATTTTGCCCATTTTTCAGCCTATATATCCCAGCCTTTAAGGTTGTTTTTCAGAATTGCCCAACCCGAGAGGCCTGATGGTTGGTGAAGATAGCGCAATCTCTCCCAGCATCACCTTGCGCAAATGATCCTCCCGACGTACCTCTTTGAAGGTTTCTTGGACCGACGGCAATGGTCTCCGACTTAGTACCTTCTCTTGAACATCATCAAGCTCCCTGTTCAGTCCAACAAGGAATTCGAATACTCGTTCGTTTTCCAATTTTTTCCAATAACAGGTATTATCTCCTGGACATTCTCACTCTACTTTGGTACTCAAATCAATTTCTTGTAATAGTGAGTTCATCTCTATATAGTATTCAGTCACATCTTTCTCCCTTTGTCGTGTTTGCTAGAGTTGAGTTTTTAGTTCAAAAAATAGGCATCATCTTCACCGTCAGATTAGGTTTCTTGTACTGCTTGTCAGATGTCTTTTGTTGCGGGTAAAAACAGATAACTTTTTCCAATGGAGGGTACCATGGAGTGGATGAGCCAAGCTGTAACCATTGAATTTTTTGAGCTCTAATGTTGGAGAGCACAGAGATTGGTGGCCGTTGGTGTCTTCGTTTCTCTTGTAAGGTTACCCAATTTTCCCTTTTCGTCAATAACTAACTTCACTAACTGATACCACTCTCTAAAATTTCTACCATTTAACTTTTTAACAGATAATTGTAAGAATGGGCTATCATTCGAACTAATAATGGGGAATGTTTCGGTTTCTAAATTTTTTTTAGGAACTTTGGTTTATTTGCCATAGCTCTGATACCATGTAAAATGGATCATAAAACTTGGATTGATTTTCGAACAATTGTGTTCTATATTTCTAAACGTCTTTTGTACAAGCATATGTCCTAATTTATAATACAAAAAAGAATAAGAAAAGGGAAACTCATTAATATATAATATTTCCTAATTAATAAACAATATTTTCTAACCATAGACCTGCTGAAATCTGCTGAATTAATTCATTGCTGATGCTAAAATCATGGCTTGTCATTAGTCAATGATTTCAACACTATCCAAACCATCCTCAAGATTAGTGCATTACTTTACCCTATTTTCCGTTCATCTTCATTAGTTTTAGACCAGTAAGAAAAAAAAAAAAAACAAAGAAAGAAAGAAAGAAAAACCTTCTGTTTTACCACGCAGATACTTTGAAACTTTGTAGCCTGCAACCACAAAACTGTGGAAATGACACAAGTTTAAGGTGCTCATTTTGGCTCTTTTGATAAACAAGCATCCTATTATGGCTATGCGAACTTTCAGATCACCCTGCTGTGAGAAAAACCCAGTTCTTAACATTTACAATAATCATTGTCATCAGATATGAATTTAAATGTATATTACTCAAATCATTCATTTCTTTTAGTTAGTGTTGCAATCTTACAGTGATAAATTAATATACAGTTTTTCTCAACCTTAGCCTTGATAGGACTCCATTTAGTCTTTTTATTTCTGATCACCTTGATTTTTCCTTTTAAAAAGTCTGCCTCATAACTATCTGAGCATGTACTTCAGTCCCAGTTGATTTTCATTCATCTGCTTCTTTTTATAAGTAGTTTTTTGAGCACGTAACAATGGGAATTGTTCTAGTATATGCACATATATGTTTTCCCCATTTGATCTACTTGTGACCATAATAAGAAATAATTATAAGCAAACTTTCTCAGTAGTATTTTAGTTCTTGCTCAGTAGTTAACTTAAAGGCATAATGTGATTATGAGCTTTTCTAAATCAATGCCTGGAGGTTCTGTTAAACAAGTACTGTAAGGTTTGTTGTTTCCATTTCCTTTTGATTTCCATTGGTTTGCTCATTTAGGCTAAAAAGATTATTTGAGATATAATTAATTGATTGTATTAGGTAAGTAATGTTTAGGGTTGGGGATTCGAACTCATGCATTACCGGCAATTAATTTATCTGTCATCAACTACTCTCCTGATGTCCTTTTACAACCTAATAAAATGTAACAACTTTATTCTACTTACGCAAACACTTGGTAATGATCTTAATAGATACCTATAATTTAGTTAGTACATTGATCAAAGCTGTTATATGTGACTATATACACCAAATGTTGAGTTCATATTTGTTGAATTCTATAAAACTTAATATTCATTCTAAGACAATGCTTTCTCTAATTATTGTTGCAGGCAGGGGATTGAATTTGGCACTCAAGACTGTCATAGGTAATCAACTTATTTTTCTTTTTCTCCCTACGTGTACTCATGTACTTTTTTCAATGTTTCCCCTCATTTGATAGTGCTCCCTTGTTAAATAACAATTAATACCCCAAAATGTTTAATTAATAGCTTTACTTTGTTCACAGCTGTTATTGCTGGTTTAATTGGCATAGTTTCCATGGGCCTTTTCTGTTTTTTCTATCAACGAAAACGACATGATTCTTCACTGTTGTTGTCTCGTAATATCTCTTCCGATTCTTATTTCGTAAGAGATGTGGAGAAGGGAACCACCTATCATGGAGCTCAAGTTTTCAGCTATCAAGAACTTGAAGAAGCCACCAACAATTTTGATGAAGCTAAGCAGCTTGGTGAGGGAGGTTTTGGCACTGTATATTATGGTAAGTACCATTAGAAGTGTCAAATAAATTGAGTTGACCCAGGTTACTTAGGCTCAACTCAATTTAGTTGATTCGTAGCTCAACTTATCTCACTTAAATTTTAGGTGAGCTGAGCTCAACTTATATCATTTTTAAATGAATTGGATTAAGTGACTCACAAGCTGGTTCATTTACATTTTTAAAAAATAAAAATAAAAATAAAAAATATTTATAACTTAAGAACAAAAAAGTTAATTTAAATATTATCTTTTGATTATATTTTTATAAAATAAGGAAAAAAAATGCTATATTTTAAGTGCATTTTTCAGTAGTGACATTATTATAAGAGTGCTAGCAAGACTAACCCCCCACCCCCCAACAAGTCAAGAACATGCCATTTACATGCATGACTAATGGCCACACAAATTCAGCTTGCACTTTATTATTTCTCTCATCTTCATGATTTCAAAATTTCAACTACTTGGTTGTAGGAAAACTAAGTGATGGTCGAGCTGTTGCAGTGAAGCGACTTTATGAAAACAACTGCAGGAGGGTTGAGCAGTTTATGAATGAGGTTGTGATTTTAGGTCGGTTGCGTCACCAAAATCTTGTCTCACTCTATGGATGCACATCTCGCCACAGTCGGGAACTCCTCCTAGTATATGAATACATTCCTAATGGAACTGTATATGATCATCTTCAAGGCGGTGAACTCGCATGGTCTATTCGTATGAAGATTGCCATAGAAACTGCATGTGCATTGACATATCTTCATGCCTCTGACATAATCCACCGCGATGTGAAAACCAACAATATCCTTGTTGACAACTATTTTTGTGTCAAAGTGGCAGATTTTGGATTGTCTCGTCTCTTTCCAACACATGTCACACACATCTCAACTGCTCCTCAAGGGACTCCGGGTTACGTTGATCCAGAGTATCATCAATGTTACCAGCTAACAAATAAGAGTGATGTTTATAGCTTTGGGGTGGTTCTTGTGGAACTTATATCATCAAAACCAGCTGTTGATATAACAAGACATCACCGTGAGATCAATTTATCTACCATGGCTATCAACAAGATCCAAAATGATGCACTGCATGAGCTTGTAGACCCGAATCTTGGGTTTGAATCAGACTTGGTGGTAAGGAAAATGATAATTGCAGTTGCAGAGTTAGCATTTCGGTGTCTCCAAAATGAAAGGGATATGAGGCCATCTATGGTTGATGTGTTGAATAAACTAAAGGATATACAACAACAACACCACCACAATTCACTGAAACCAGAGGAATCAGATATTGGAGTTGATGTAGTGTTGTTAAGAAATGATCTGCCACCATTTTCATCAAATTCAGAAACAACAAATGGGAATAGTGGTAGGTCAATAACACCAAATGCTAGTGGTTAAGGTTTTTTTTTTTTCTCAAGATACCAAGGTTTTTCTGAAGCCAGCAGAGGATTTGATTTCATAATTTATGACATGTACATGATATTATTTGACAACTGACATGGATAGCTTAAGTTTAGTATTCAAGGTTTTTTTTTGTAAAATTGATTGGTTTGTCAGATATAAACATATGAAAAATGACATCTCAAATTTGAGACATATCTCAACTAACTTGTTTCAATTTATTTATTTTTTAACATTTTACTATGTGGATCCCATTAAATATTCTCTACCATATCATTTGAGATTTTCAACTAACTGTGACAATTATTTTCCCAAGTAAACCAAGCTGTGGAGCTTAGTGGCATCTCTTAGGAAAATTGCATATTGGTGGTTCAATACACGGGTGTGCAAATGGGGGTTTGAGTTGGGTGAAATGGACAGAGGGAAAAATATATTGAGAAAGGGTAACTTGGGAAAAATATATTGGGAAAGGACAACTTGATGTAAAGAACCACCGAGTCAAACAAATAAATTCTAAGAAAAATAAAATAATACAAAAAATACAAAGACTTCATAAGTTAAAATATATATATATATATATATATATATATATATATATATATAACACAATTTAAAAATATTACAAAGAAAAAGGATAAAATAATGAAATGTTGATATTCTATAATAATATTCTTTTCCTCACCTAATGACTCCATTGTTTTTTGTTCAAAAAATTTGAGTATACATTGAAGTCTATAAATTATGGACTTCTTCTAAGAAAAGGTAAATTCAGATTAGTGGCTAATTTTTTGATGATAACAAAAAATAATAAATTAAGATTGTAGTAGCTTAGTCGAGAGAGTGATATAGAGATTAAGATGGTGAGAAATAAAACAAATTATATTGAGAGTTCTAAAAGAGCAATGAAATATATAAGAGACTCTCTAATAGCTTCACTTAAGAAATTAGGTGCAACTAAAACTTAATTAAGGCTATTTGGTTGGAACCCCACTCTTTGTAACTTTTTTGTTCACTTTTTGCGGGTGAGAAAAATTATACACAAAAAGGTTTTTTTTTTTAGAATAAAGAAAAGAAAATTGTATATTTATCATTTATAATTGTAAGGTTTATTTTGTATTGACAATTTTCGTGGACAAAATGTTTGATTGTAATCTAGAATAGGAATTCACCGATTAATCAGACGATACATGGTGATGGAGTCATCAAGCTTGGAACGCTCATATGACAGGTATAATATTATATCATGCATACATCTTCACACAATTAAGCACGACACTTAGTATGGATCGTAACGAAAAATGTAATTGTGCACATGTTGGTCGATCGATCGAGAGTATTGATCGATCGATCGAGTGGTCGATCGATCGAGACTGAGACAACTTCGATCTAAGTGCTCTTTGTTTGGACTGGATCGATCGAACAATTGGATCGATCGATCGAACCCTTTTCGATCGATCGAGTATAGAACAACTTCGATCCAGGTTCTCTCTGTTTGAGTTAGATCGATCGAGTTTTGTGTATCGATCGATCGAGACCTTCTCGATCGATCGAGACGGCCTGTCGATCGATCGAGCCAGTATTATATTCCTACTCAAACTCTTTTTGTGTATTCGACCCATGTGTTACTTTTATCAATTTGACTCATTTAATGAGAAAGCAAAATTCTAGTATGAGTAGAAGTGTTAAGAAAGTAGAATCCTTGTGTGAATAAAAGTGTTGTGGAAATAGAATCCTTATTTGCGTAGGATTGTTTTAATTGTGGAATCCTTGTATGAGTAGAATCCTTGTGTGAATAAAAGTGTTTTGGAAATAGAGTCCTTATTTGCGTAGGATTATTTTAATTGTGGAATCCTTGTATGAGTAGAATTTTTGTGAGAAATAAATGCTGATGTGAATAGAATCATTGTATGAGAAGAATTCTTTTGAGAACTAAATCTTGATATGAGTAGAGTTATAGTGAATTGCAAATCCTATTTGAGCTAGGATTGGACTCTATATAAGTGAAGGGATGTTTGTGCATAATCAATTAACTTGAGCATTTAGAATCATATAGCACTAATACTTTCTAGCATCTGAATTGTGCTTATTCTCTTCATCTATTGTTCTTAGGCTTTCTCATGTTATATTCATATGCCTAATTGATTTGCATGATATTGAGCTTAATTGAATGTTCTAGGGTTTGCTAGCTGATATTGTTTTTACATCGCATGTTAGTATATTTGCTAGTTAGGATTATTCATTGTTTGAATCCGCTCTAGGACACGCATTGCACTTGTGTTATTGTGCTAACGTTACAGGTGACGGCTTCAGTATTTCGTGTGACTCGAAATTACTGAAGGTGACGGGTTCGGTTGATCTTGTGTGACTCAAGTAGATCGGAACGTTGGTCCGGATCCAGACATCTAACTATTGGAGGCTGTGAAAGGAGCAAGCGGCTCGTAAGTAAATTACAGAAAGGGGGATCTATCTGCGACGGGTAGTTCTGGACTCTATGGTTGTAATTGAACATTATTTTCATAGTGGATAGTTAGGTGGTCCGGTGGACCGGTGGTTTTCCTCTTAGGTCATTGTTGTGGCCTAGGTTGTTTCCACCTAAAAATATCGTGTGTTGTTTTATTATTCCGCATTTATCTTTACACGCGATTGCATGTCTGGCCGTTGTGATTAGATTATATAATATTTGTTGAAAATTGAAAATAACCTATTCACCCCCCTCTAGGCTTATTAGATCCGTAATTAAAAACTTTTTTCAATTGGTATCAGAGCGGGTCACTAGATATACTTAGTGTTTGCCTAGGACCTTATTATGGATCATATGAGAGAGGGTTTTTCTACAACCCGTGCACCTTATTTTGATGGGTCTAACTACCCATATTGGAAAGCTCGTATGAGAGCCTTTTTACGTTCCTTAGATGAAAGTGTTTGGAACTCTGTGCTTTATGGTTGGGAACCACCTACGGTTACCAAGGATAATGTTGTCACACTTAAACCTAGGATTAATTGGACTCCCCAAGATAGAATTGGTAGTGGCTGGAACCAAAAGGGCATCAATGCTATTTTTAGTGCTGTGTCTCCGGATGAATTCCGACGTATTTCTGATATTGAAACTGCTAAGGCTGCTTGGGACACTCTAGAGGTTGCCCATGAGGGCACGTCCCAAGTTAAACGAACAAAACTTCGCATGCTAGCTACTAAGTTTGAAAATCTTAGAATGAAGGAGGATGAAACGTTTTCTGATTTTTATGCTAATTTATGTGATATTGCTAACTCTTCTTCAAATCTTGGAGATAAAATTGATGAACGCAGGTTGGTTCGAAAAGTCTTATGCTCATTACCAGAACGCTTTGAAGCAAAGGTTACAGCGATAGAGGAAAGCAAAGACATTGACACCATGAAGATTGAAGAACTAGTTGGGTCAATTCAAACATTTGAGATGAACTTTCCAGCACCCAAAAAGAACATTGGAATTGCTCTCAAAACCACCGAAGCTGACGATAGTGATGATGATGTAGAAGATGAAGATCTACTCACTCTAGCTAGAAAACTCAAGAAAATGTTCAACAAAAAGGATCTACAGATTAAAGAAAAATCAAGATATCGTAAGGGAAGAGAATTCACGCCAATGAGTTCAGAAGGTAAGAAATCTAAACCCACTGGTCCTAAATGTTTTGAATGCAATGGTTTTGGACACTATGCAGCAGATTGTGCCAACAAGAAGAAGAAAACAAGAAACGCTTTCAATGCTACCCTTAGTGACACAGAAAGTGATGAAGACCAAGCTAGTGGTTCAGAAAATGTCAACTCTAACTACGTAGCTTTTACATCAACTGTTGGTGGATACTCCAGTGAGTCAGACTTTGACTCAGATGAAGAGGGAAGTAAACGTATCCTTGATAAATTTAATGCAAACAGTTTTGAGGAGTTATTTATTGATTTAATTAAATGCAAGAAAGAAAAAGATAAACTACTCATAACTGTAACAAAGCTGAATGAACAGATCAATTTGCAAGACCTTAATTTATCAGTTTTAGAAAAAGAAAAAGTTGAACTGTCTGAGCATTTTGACAAGTTAAGTTTAAGTCTTGCAGGTATTGAACAGGAAAATTCAAAGCTTGTGCAGGAGTTGGAGCAATCAAAGGAAACTGTCAAGAGATTAACAATTGGAGCTGAACGACTTGATAAGATGTTGAGCATTGGTAAGCCTTTCGGTGATACTCGTGGACTTGGTTTCCAAGATGAAAACTGTACACCTTCCACTTCAAAAACTACATTTGTAAGGTCATCTAACTTTACCTCTACTGCTACAAATTCTGCACAAACACCCACTAAAATTGTCGTAGCTAAAACTGTTAAGTTTGTGCCTGTTTGTCATCATTGTAGTAGAAAAGGCCATATTCGACCTAATTGTAGATTTTTGATGAATGCTCTTCGATTTAATGATCATCTTCATGCTTATAGGAATAGAACTCATAATTATCATCATACCATGCCTATGTTGAATTTGAATAGGAAATATGAGTCTAAGAGAATGCTTCTAAAACCTAATGCAATTAAGTCTCAACCCAAAAACATAGAGAAATCAAAATTCATGAAAATTTGGGTTAGGAAAGATTGCATGTTTCCTATCAATTGATCACTATTGCTAGACCACCTAGGTACTTTTGTTTGAGTGCTTAAATGACCCTAGGTGAGTATTTTCATATGTTTATTTTGTCTTTGTCGTTAGATTTTTTTTTGTTATTTAAAAAAAAAAAAAAAAAAAAAGGGGCTACAAGGTTTTGGATTCAAATAATGCTTATACTTATACAACCTTGTCTTTTGTGGCTTATTTTGATTCTCATTGTATATGTAATGCAACAATTCAAAATTTTACACACACTTGCATTTTTCACATGTGATGACACTATTGACTGAACTTATGCACACACCCACTGAACACTCATGTATGTCATCGATGAAATTTATGATTAATTTTGAAAGACTCTAAGACTTGAGCTAATCTTGACTGCGAAATTATATTGTGTTCTATTTATTATTTAGGGAGATAACTAGTATTGAGAGGGCTACCTACTATGATGTGTGAAGCTACCGTAGTGAGCGGAGAGGGCTACCTCATAACTAGTGTGAAAGTCATCATATTAGATTTATGGCTCGTACATGTTTAAAAAAAAAATGGTAAATAAAATAAAAATTTAATTAAGAAACTCTATTTGGCATGTACAAAAAGAAAGAGCAAAAATGTCTAAAAAAAAAAAAAAAAAATTTTCCTTTTCATAGACATATTTTATTATGTAAGATTGAAGACTCAATTATGATTTAGCATGATAGATGAACTTATTTTCTTTTGAGTCTCTTAAAATTGGTCATAAATGAAATTATTGGAATACAAGTGAGTTCACAATGTATACTACTCTAAGTGAATATCAATATGCCATTATATGTGTTAGTGTGCTTGTGTGATTTATTTATTTTACTAATACAATGAATGATCAAAATTAAAGCAAAAATAATTTTTCAATTGGTTGTATGTTTATTAGTCTTAAATGAGTTTATTGCTTTGTTGGTCAAAAAAAATAAAATAAAATAAAATAAAATAAAAAATAAAAATTTTTTTTTTAAATTTGTTTTTCGTCTAGAGAGTCATAGAACTTAGGGGGAGTCATTGCATACATATTTCATTGTTATTCTTTTGACTTATGCAATTCCTCCTACATGCTTTGGACATATACATGTGTGATCATTTGCGTTTTTAGCCCACTTCGATTATTGTTAAAATTTGGAGAGAGTGATCCATATCATCTCAATTGTTTCATGATTTGTCAATTTCGTATGCCAAAAAGGGGGAGAAAAGTTTATGTTGCTATGAGATTGGATTTAGGGGGAGATGTTGCATTTATTAGTTGTGGGGGAGAAAGATTCATGTTGGACATACACTATATTTCATTCGTACCTTTATGTACACTGAACTAATAAGCAATGAGGCTTTCAAGCCAAAATTGTGTGCTATTTGTTTGTCTAATTTCAGTGGACCGAGCGTATCAAGTATCAAGCGAAGATGGTCCACCAGATCATAGATAGTCCACTATGTAATTGATGTAATGATATTTTAACCATGAGCGTTATGTAGTGAGAGAGTGATTTTGTCACACGAAAATGCCAAAGGGGGAGATTGTAAGGTTTATTTTGTATTGACAATTTTCGTGGACAAAATGTTTGATTGTAATCTAGAATAGGAATTCACCGATTAATCAGACGATACATGGTGATGGAGTCATCAAGCTTGGAACGCTCATATGACAGGTATAATATTATATCATGCATACATCTTCACACAATTAAGCACGACACTTAGTATGGATCGTAACGAAAAATGTAATTGTGCACATGTTGGTCGATCGATCGAGAGTATTGATCGATCGATCGAGTGGTCGATCGATCGAGACTGAGACAACTTCGATCTAGGTGCTCTCTGTTTGGACTGGATCGATCGAACAATTGGATCGATCGATCGAACCCTTTTCGATCGATCGAGTATAGAACAACTTCGATCCAGGTTCTCTCTGTTTGAGTTAGATCGATCGAGTTTTGTGTATCGATCGATCGAGACCTTCTCGATCGATCGAGACGGCCTGTCGATCGATCGAGCCAGTATTATATTCCTACTCAAACTCTTTTTGTGTATTCGACCCATGTGTTACTTTTATCAATTTGACTCATTTAATGAGAAAGCAAAATTCTAGTATGAGTAGAAGTGTTAAGAAAGTAGAATCCTTGTGTGAATAAAAGTGTTGTGGAAATAGAGTCCTTATTTGCGTAGGATTGTTTTAATTGTGGAATCCTTGTATGAGTAGAATCCTTGTGTGAATAAAAGTGTTTTGGAAATAGAGTCCTTATTTGCGTAGGATTATTTTAATTGTGGAATCCTTGTATGAGTAGAATTCTTGTGAGAAATAAATGCTGATGTGAATAGAATCATTGTATGAGAAGAATTCTTTTGAGAACTAAATCCTGATATGAGTAGAGTTATAGTGAATTGCAAATCCTATTTGAGCTAGGATTGGACTCTATATAAGTGAAGGGATGTTTGTGCATAATCAATTAACTTGAGCATTTAGAATCATATAGCACTAATACTTTCTAGCATCTGAATTGTGCTTATTCTCTTCATCTATTGTTCTTAGGCTTTCTCATGTTATATTCATATGCCTAATTGATTTGCATGATATTGAGCTTAATTGAATGTTCTAGGGTTTGCTAGCTGATATTGTTTTTACATCGCATGTTAGTATATTTGCTAGTTAGGATTATTCATTGTTTGAATCCGCTCTAGGACACGCATTGCACTTGTGTTATTGTGCTAACGTTACAGGTGACGGCTTCAGTATTTCGTGTGACTCGAAATTACTGAAGGTGACGGGTTCGGTTGATCTTGTGTGACTCAAGTAGATCGGAACGTTGGTCCGGATCCAGACATCTAACTATTGGAGGTTGTGAAAGGAGCAAGCGGCTCGTAAGTAAATTACAGAAAGGGGGATCTATCTGCGACGGGTAGTTCTGGACTCTATGGTTGTAATTGAACATTATTTTCATAGTGGATAGTTAGGTGGTCCGGTGGACCGGTGGTTTTCCTCTTAGGTCATTGTTGTGGCCTAGGTTGTTTCCACCTAAAAATATCGTGTGTTGTTTTATTATTCCGCATTTATCTTTACACGCGATTGCATGTCTGGCCGTTGTGATTAGATTATATAATATTTGTTGAAAATTGAAAATAACCTATTCACCCCCCTCTAGGCTTATTAGATCCGTAATTAAAAACTTTTTTCAATAATTACTTTTTAATCCCTTACATAGAAATGGGGTTAGTGATACTATTTTTAAACATTGAACTTCTTTCATATTTGAGTAAATATTAAGGGTGTTATTGATATTTATTTTATTAAAAAATTAGAATGATATCTAGACGGAGTCCAAAAATGATTTTCAATGTAAAATATTTGTGCTGAAACTTTTATTTATAATAAAAATCTATAAGTTATATATAAAAATGGTATTTTTGTGGTTATAAGTATTAAAAAAAAATTAAATATATTTTTCTAAAAAAATAATTTAAAAATGCTTTAGGACTCGTTTGGAAACTCATCAACGTTATGTAATTGGTCACGTATTAATATTAGTTATTATCAAAAACCTTGAAGGAGAAGAGCCTAACTTAAAAGTCGACAAAAATTCTCTTTTCTCCACTGTCTGAGAAAGGATGGACCTCATTTGAAGGTTTTAGCAGCCTAGGCCAATGTGCCATATAGTTGTTGGTCTAGATAAAAGTTTTAATCGAGCTCTTACTGTATGTCTATTAAGGGTAAAGCAACAAAATAATTATTTATAAAAATGAGTAACTTGTTATTTTTGACCTAAGTTAAATTAGTTTTATAATTTTAGAAAAAAATTAACAAATTTTAATTTGTGTTTTTTCTGTTAAAATCTTGTTAAATAGTAATTTTTTAATTTTTTTAAATAATTTTTAGTGTAAAAATTGCACTAAAATAATAAAATATAACCTCCTTAAAAATGTTCGTAGTTATCTATAACATGATATTTATTAAAAAAAATTATATAATAAATTATAGTACCATAAAAAAAAAAATAGTCATTTATTATTAATTTCAAGTCCAATCACAAGATTGACCAGAGTTATTTAAATTGCACGTAAAATTAAAAAAACAAATTACATAATTTGCTCCAACGGACTGTTGTGAATAGTTATCATAAACTCTAACAATATGCTCCAATAATTTTTTAATTTAATAATTTGAAATTACTAAAATTTTCTTAATAAAATGAAATAGTAACGACAAAATAACTATTCTACTGTTTATAATAGCGGTGTTACATTAATTAGAGTCGTTGGTTATTTGTATTAAATTGTGGAACTTAATGGATTTAAAAGTACATTTTATTTAAAAAAAAAATAAATATTTTATAATAATTATGGAATTTATTTGACCATTTTTCCTGTTTATATATATCGTAGAAAAATCCGTTGTCAAACTAAATAGATTGTAAACACACGAGTACCGAAAGTTCAAAGTTCTACGTAAGCTAAGACCCACAATTTTTTCGATACTCAATAGAATCTAGATTTGCAAAAAATTATAATGTAGTTTGAGTTAGATCCATTTCACAGTGAAGATTTTTAAAAAATTTACACACACCCACGAATGTGTAAATGATTTGAAAAATCTTCATTTGCAAAATAAGACCGACTTAAACTATATTGTGAAATTCACAAAACTCTATCTTATATAGTGAATTTTTCCTAATTTTTTTAATAAAACAACCCATAATTTCTTCTTTCTATAATTTTTAAGAAAACTCAATATGATCTTCCCAAAAAAAAATTTGGAAAACTCATGTGAGAGAGTCTCAACTCATTGAATAAACAAGTCTAAATAATACAGACATCTAAGGACTCGTTCTACTAGTACAGGCAGTAAAAACATTAAACAAATAACATAAATTTGTAGATAAATAAGTAAGACATATAAAATAAATAAAACAAAGCAGTAATACTTTCCAATCATAGTATGATCTCTATATGTTAGCACATATACTGATGATATAGTGATTGTATTAACTCATACTACAGAGGAGGCAAACATAACAATATATCGTGGTAAATTTACTTAGGCTCCTATCCTAAGTTGTAAAATTTACGAGTTGCTTAAGGCAGTTACTCAGCAGCTAAATTCACTAAAATAAATAAACAGTTATACATACTTGATAAAGTAAACACCAATACTTTTATTAGTCGAGACCCCTTGTCCTAACTACTTAGGTTGCTCTTATAAGTTGTCACCACAACTATTTTTATCCACACTAAGTCTGGCTCACCTTCAGATTCACACCATCATGTCATGTGATATTAAAATATATAATTAGTATGCATGAATGATATATAATTTTTACCCAAAAATATTTTAGGAAAAAATCTCTATCTCGTAATAACAATATATCGAGTGTATTTTTATATTGTTATTATGATAACTCCGTTTAATAAAAAAATTTAACAAACTTCACTACCGCCTCGTATCTTAATACAGAAAACACACTTAATGTATTGAGAATATGAAAATACTATTTAAAATATGATTAACTCCAAAAATATCAAACTGATATTTTCCTCACATCTGAATCATTAATACAAAAAAATGCTCAACATATTAGTGATACATAATATGTAAAATAATTTTTGAAAGCTTTAGAAAATATTTTCACAAAGTAGAATTTTACAAATCATCTCAAAAAACGTGTAAAAAAAGAGTAAGAGAAAATGTGTAATTAATAGAGAAAAAGTAGTATTTATAACTGATTTTTTAACTTTCGATATCTTCGCCTACCCCTCGTAGAAACCTCACCGCGTACTACCTCAAAGCCTTGCTAACCACCCCAACAAGCCCCTGCGAGATATTAGCAAAGTTCAACAAACCACATATCCACATTGTGTACCCTCTTGGATCCCTTACTTATCACCTCGATGAGCCACCTGCGAGGTCCCCAATGAGCCACTAAAATCTTTTTTTTTTTTCAACTAAAACTTAATCATTTAAAAATTTACAAACACCTATTAATTATAAAAAAATAAATTAATCATGCATACTACATGTTACCAACCACTCTGTGGTATGTATAACATATGAATATACAAAGTATTAGAATCCATATAAGTATATGTAATACTGATCACAAAAAAAATATTGTACAAAGAGATAGATAAAAATAATAAGTAAAATAAACAGACTTACACAAAAAAAATGCTAACAAGACATCAAAGTAATTACATAACTAACAATGGTATAGTATTGAGTTTGTCTTATATTCCTAATGTAAGATAGGTTTAGTGTATTTTTCAATGTATATTGGTTGGAAATAAAACGGTCCTTGGTTAAATGATTTACAAAATTGTCATAGACACATATATCGACTATGCCACGCGTATTAGTTGGAATAGTATTTCAAGTCTGCTTTTCTCTCCGGACAAACCTTTCCTCTTCGCACTTTCTAAAAAACATTTTCTCTCAATCTCCTATCCACATCAATTTAAAAGTATTAATTATATTTAAATAAATATTAAATATTTATTAATGATTTGCAGAAAAATATATCAAATATTATTCCACCTATAAGAAATTATTTTACAAACAAATACATAAAGTCTAGTAAATATATAACTCCACGAGAAAGAAAAGTTATTAAACATATAGGTGCATGTATGTAACTACTCTATATACATATGAATTGTGTAACTTCAGTTAAATTTTATTGGGTAATAATATTTTCCAGATGAACAAGACTTTTCATTTTTTTATTATTGACTTTGAAACAGATCAGCACAGCACAGGGCATTGGTTGTCAATAGTGAAAACTGTGATAAGGTCATAATAGAGATGAGAACCTTCCAAAATAATTCAAATTCTTAGGTGTCATCAAAGGAGGCAAAAATTCTAGTAAAAATTTCAATTGCGAAGATCGGTGCAGAGTGGAGAAACAGTCTATGAATGATAGAGAGAAACAAAACAAAGGTTATAGATAAGGGTCGCAATTTTCGACACGACACAAAAATTGACTTAAATTCAAATTGTATTAATTTTGAGTAAAAAACGAGTCAATCCAAAATGACACGAAAAAAATGTAGGGTTAGGTTCGGGTCCGGGTCCGGGTTGACCCGTTGAACCCGTTCTTTAAAAAAGATTTTTTTTTTTTAATATATCCTAGCTATCTATTAGACACTCACTCACGAGTCACAACTCACATAACTTATGTGAACTCTAAATCTCTAATAGTCTAATACGACTAAAGACAAATACACATCGTTAGAGGTAGAAATTTTCGATGACATAAAACACGATACGAAAAAGTTCGACTAGAATTCGAACCGTATTAATTTCGGATCAAAATAGGTCAACCCAAAATGACCTGTTTTGAAATCAAGTCGGGTTCGAACTTGTCGTGTTAGGATCGGATTAAAATTGAGTCAACCCGAATACAACCCAAATGATCCGAATTTTCATCCCTAGTTCTAAAGACACTTTCTCTCTCCCTACATCATCACAAGCCATTAATGTGCCAAAAAAGTTTACATTAAAGAATACACCAAACTAATTTTTCATTGTGAATATTACACAAATTGGAGGCTATATGAGCTAATTATAAAAAAAATGATAACAAGTGGCAGATATATGTAGGGGTTAGGAGGAGCACACTATCTTCTTCTCACTTCTCCACAAATAAAGTTTTGTCTTTTTGTAATATTTATGAAATTATAGACAAATTATATTGTAAATTAGAATTGTGCCATTGTATTTGAAATTTGGGCTTTTTACACCTAAGAAGTCATTATAAACTCAATAATTTAGATATATTTATACTTAAATAATATACATATAACATATTTTTTTAAGAAATTTTATCTACATAGGACCCTAGAGGGTGATAATTTCGTTTTAAGACCCAAATTTTATTTTTTGTTAATTTAGGACTCATTTCAATTAAGGGCTCTATCAAGATAAAAACCCTAACCCTTTTCGTTTTAAAAAAATGTGTTTCTCTGTCCGTTTATTTCAGAAGTGTCAGGCTTACAAAGCTAGTTTTTCATCAATTTTTTGTTAAATATAATAAAATAACATATGAATCACATATATGTTTATATTGTTTAATAGATATATATCCAATGAATTAATTTTTTATTAAAAAATTACTCAAATTTTTAACAAATTCTTTTATTAAACTTAAATAAAATTTTATGTATAACTTTGAATATTAGCCTGTGAAAATTTGTGTTCACAATTTATTGAATTTTTTTTTTTAATTTGAAATAAATAATTTTTTAAAAAGTTTGATTAATTTTTTCATATATATCTTTCAAAAAAAATATAAACATATGCTATTTTATTATATTGAATAAAAAAATAATTACATCCTAACACAATTTTCGAAAATAAAAAAGATTTTAATGATACGTTTTTTTAATAAATAAATAGGCTTAAAAACATGTTCTAAATTAGAGTACTAAACAAATCATTACACCTCTTCACCTTCATTTTACCTTTTTTTTTTTTTACAGCTCTTCACCTTCATTTTAATTTTTATATGGTGCTGAGTTAAAATCCAAAATTCACACCTTTTAATAACGTATTGAACACTTTGCATAATCTTGTTTATATATTATTTATTATTTTAGACAATTTTACTTTGAATAGATTATATTTTAGATAATTTATTTTTAATAATTTTTATTTAATCAATTTTATCCAATTAATTATTTTAATTATAATGTTTGCCATTTATTTTTAAGTCAACCCCAAACAAATTTATCCCCCCACTCAAGTTACTATGTCATTCCATGAAAATTTTATATATAATCCATATGTCATTTTTCATTTTAAATGATTTACCCTTAATATATTATATTTTGGACAATTTGATCTTTAATAATTTTTATTTTAATCAATTTTATCCAATTACTTATTTTAATTATAATATTTACCATTAATTTTTAAGTCAACCTCTAACAAATTTATCCTCCCCACTAAGTTACCATCTCAATATCATCTTATCTCATAAAAATCATATTATTATATATATTTGTCTATGCATCATTTACTATTTTGGACGATTTTGTCCTCAATTTTTTGATTAATTACAAAATTATTATTATTATTTATTTTATTTATTTAATGATAATTATTACATTACCTTATTATAAATATAAGATCTTAAGTGTCATATATATGGTTTAATTTTTTTTATAACAAGTTCTACATAACTTAAATTACATAATTATACCTTTGAATTTAAAAAAATTATAATTAAGTAGTTGCTAAATTTTTTGCAAAGAAATTAATAAATATATATTTTAATATCACAAAATATATAACAAAAATACTAAAACGTTAAAGTAATATATAACACGCGTTAAACACATGCGTTTTACTAGCTATTATATATTTGCCTATGCGTTATTTCCATTTTAAAAGATTTTATTTTCAATTTTTTGCTTTAATTATAAAATTATATCTATTAATAATTTTATTGAGTTAATAATAATGTTCACATTATTTTATTATAAGAGTAAAAATAAATAAATTTTAATATAAAATACATAGCTTATATAAATTTAAGATAAACTATTGTATTTTATTGTAAACTTGTAAAATTTATATGTGCATTTTACTAATTAATATATATTTGTTATTTTGGACATTTTAGTGTTAGTACACTATATTTTGAACGATTTAATCTTTAATAATTTTTTTATTTTAATCAATTGTATCAAATTACTTATTGTAATTATAATATTTACCATTTATTTTTAAATCAACCTCTAACATATTTGTCCTCCCATTAAATTTATCATTGTCATCCGATCTCATAAAAAATTAAATGATACGAGATAAAGTAGGTTATAAAATTAATGAGTTGTACCTCCAATCTCAATTTACACATCTAATAGTACGTTTCAGTTTTTAAAATTTAATCAATATGATACCAAATTGTTATATTTTTTTATCGTTAATAATTTTTATTTTGGATAATTTTATCCTTTATAATTTTGATTTTATTATTAGTAATTAATAAACTAATGTTAGGAAGAATTTTATTGAATATTTACAACTGAATGTATAAGGATAATTCAATTAAATTATGATATAATCATTATCTAAAGTCTCAAGATGTGCTTCTTCAGCAAACATGACGGCAAGCTCATCCTCAATTCCTCAACTCTGTACCCAATGTCATCAACTTAAGGATATATTTTGACACAGTAATTAAGCTATTTGAAAACAAGTATTAGTATTATCTTTTCTTTTCTTTTCGGAATTAATTCCCTTTGGAAAGTTAAATTAATTAATTTTACTCATTCTCCTCTATCACAAAATACAAATTATTTTATTTTCTTTAATAAAACTAATATGCAAGCTCCTCAATCATTTGGCATCGTCTTGGAGATTAGAAGATGCCAAGCCAAAAAGAAAAAAAAAAATAATTCCTCCAATGAAAACCTTCATGTGCCTTCGGTATGGCACAGTTATACTCCTATTTATTACAATCAAAGGAACTATGTTTTTAGATTATATAGATTATATAATGTATTTTTATAATATCTTCAATAATTACTTCCTAAATTATAGTTTTTATAGTTTAAAATATTAAAAATTTATATATATATATATATATATATATATATATATATATATATATATTTTCATAATAGGAGTTTAATCAACACATGCAACTTTAACTGGGGCTCAAAAAACATGTAAAAAGCTAGAGAAATGGGGCCAGTCAGAATGCTTAATACCGTAATAATTAAGGACGCGAAATAGTCAAATAGACAGCAAACGAGAACTTTCGATCATTTTGTCATGAATCGATAAACGAATACGTTTTATATATTATAATTTATTTTATTATCTTTTAATGATTTATAAATCACTTAATTTTTATGTAAGTCTTATGAAATACAACAAAAAATTTTATAAATCTTACAAACGTACTATTTTTTTTAACAACCCATATAAAATATTAACTATAAAAACAATAATATTTTTTATTATTTAAAAATAACAGAAATAATAGAAGATAAAAAAATAATGGAAATAAAAACATAAGATATTTCAGGATATTTTTCATAATAAATAATATTTAGCATAAAAAAATTTAAACAAATTTAAAAATTAAAATTAAATCTTAAAGAATGAGATGGATTTAGAGAATAATTATTTTCCAAAATAATAAAATTATTTTGAAACAAAGACATAATATATTATGGAATAAATAATAAAGAAAATGAGTATTACTATAGTAAATACAAAAGAAAGATTTAATATACCATTAATTAATAAAGAAACCATTATGGAAAAACTATAAAAAAAAATTATCCATAAAGAAAAAAGAAAAATTGGATACATTCATTTAAGAGGAATATAAATTTTAATAAAGACATATTTTAGAGAATGAACAGATACATCAATAAAATTAATATTATTAGACAATAGAAAAACAAATAAAAAATGTGCTTTGTTAGGAATGATTAATGAAAACTTAAGATATCAGAAATTAAAGTTTACAGCACACCCTAAGTTTGCTGTTAATATTCATGATAAAAAATCTAAATCAAGTATTAAGTTTAGCCTATGATTTTGAATGAAAAAAATTTAATGAAATATAGAAACCACCAATTTTCTATTCATTATCTAGTAAGATATTCACTAACAAACAACCACAATAGTACAATATATTGACAAAACGAATTCATAAAAATAGATAAAATATTCAAAAGAATAGAACAAATAATAAAAAACCATAAATATTAACAAAATATGAAGTATTTGATGAATAAATTTAAATATTAAAGAAAAATCTCTCATACCAGTAAGAAGAAGCAATGTACAAAGAATTAAGTTTATAAACACTTAGACAGATATCAATAAAAGAGATAAAAAAAAATAGAAGAACTAAAAAAAGAAATTGAAGAAATAAAAGAATTGGTTTATACAATAAAATAACTTATGATAATAGACGAATTATTAGGAATACAATTAGAAAAAAATAATAATTTAACAAGCATATATAACAACCAAATATGTATAATGAAGGTTTTAACTCTCTTGACAGAAAAATAGATACCATAGATAAATTAAATATTAAAATTTTACAATGACTAAAAGAAATACAATTAGATATGCATAAAAAATTAATTAATTTATTAACCCTAAGAAATGAAGAATTAGAAAAATATTATGAATACATTTTTTGTACAAATAAAGAAACAGATAATATGACAGTAATTAGTGAAAGTGAATTTGAACAAGAATATATAAGTCAAAGAATTCACATGAAACCTGTATTAGCAATCCCACAAAATCAATCCTAGAAACAGGAGAAACATCTTACCCACATAGAAAAGAAAGGAATACATAAAGACCAAGAGAACTCGTACCATTTAATAGGAGAAGACAACAATCTAAAATAAAAGAAGAATTATATTGGGGTACTAGATGGAGTATTCCACCAGAGTTTAGATTTCATGAAAATTATAAATATGATATTCTAAATTTAGATTGCATAAGAGACAGAAAAAAAAGCTTTAGATGAATGAGCTTGTGGAACGATATAATTATAGAAACTTTTACAACCACTCAAACAAATCCCTCAACTTGTAGTGTATTAGTAGCTACCCATAAAATGACAGAAAATATAAAAATTTAGTTTACAAATCTAACAAAACAACAACATTTATTAATGCAAGAAAATGCAATTACAGGGAGAGAATATTTAAACACTGTAATAAATGAAATATATAACAAATTTATAGGAGAAGATAAAGGAATAAACATTACTGAATCTAGTGAAAATGAAATAACTAAAACCAAATGGCATTTACATAGATTCTTTTATATGTGAATATGAAATGTATTATCATAAGTTACCACTTTCTATACAAGAAACTTATAAAGAAATATTTTTTTCAAAAATTACTTGGAACATTGCATAAAACTATGACAGAATGATGGAATAACATGAATACAGAATCAATACCTGATACAATGGGAGAAAAAATAATAAGTCTTAAAAGTTGGATAATTGTAAAATGTTAAGAAAGAAAATAATCTAAATAACTAAGAGGAATCTGATATAGATACATGCAGTATCTATCTATTTGAAGAAATTGAAGAAGAAATAAAAAATTCATAAACATATAATTATGACTGAAGTAGAAATAACAGATTCATAAGCATCTAATTCTGACTCTGATTTTGATTCTAACTAATTGATGAATTATTAAGTATAACAAACCCAAACAGCACGTATATAAAAACAAGATTAAAATTTAAATGATATAAAAATTATCATTTACATGCATATATTGACACAGGTGCAAGTATATGTGTAGCTAGTAAATATGTATTTTCATAGGAACTTTGGAAACAATCACCAAAAGAATTAGTAGTAAGAATAGCAAATAATACTACAATTAACCTTAATAAAGTCTTAAAAGATATAGATGTATTAATAGGATGAGAAATCTTTCATATATATGCAATATATCAACAAGAAATTAGAGTTAACATTTTATTAGGAAATAACTTTTTAAACTTATATCAACCATTTATCTAGTAGCTAGATAAAATAAGCCTAATAACTCTAGATGGTGAAACTATTTATGTATAAAAAAAAAAACATTATTTGTTTCATCATCAATTTTTATGTCACAACATAAAAAGTGAAAACATCATGAGAATATAGAAAAATAAAAATCATATTTAGAAAATATTTCTTTAGATATAGAGGTTAACCAAAACTCATTTCTAAGTAAAATGAAAGAAAATAAAGTCTTAACAGATATAAGAAAATTATTAAAAATAATATGTTCAAAAAATTTATTAGATCCAAATATTAATAGGTCTGATGAAATAGTAAATATAAAATTAAAAGATCCTTCAAAAGTTATATAAAATTTAAACCAATGATTTATACTCCAAATGATAGTGAAGAATTTGAAAAATAAATTCAAGAACTTTTGAAATTAAAAGTAATCATTCACAGTAATTTATCACATTCTAGTCCAGCATTCTTAGTAAAAAAGAAGTTGAGAAAAGAAGGAAAAAAAATGATAATAAATTTTAAATAAAGCTTTAAATAAAGAAACTATTTATGATAAAGAAACTATTTATGATAGTTATTTTATTCAAAAGAAAGAAGAATTATTATCACTCATTAAAGGTAATAAGTATTTTTCAAGTTTTGGCTGTAAAAGTAAATTTTGGTAAATAAGACTTGATGATGAATCACAAAAATTAACAGCATTTAGCTTACCCATAAGGACAATTTTTATAGACAGTTGTTCTATAAACAAGCACCATGTATTTTTCAAAGATACATAGATAATATTTTTTTAAAAAAATTCACAATTTATGTTGTGTATAGATAGAAGATATATTAGTATTTAGTGATGAACTACCAAAATATTATTTAGACATTGTTAATGAGAAAGCTTATCTTTAGCAGTGGACCGATCAAGACACTAGATATATGGATAAAGTAAAAGCACAAGTAAAAAATTTACCATCTTTATATCATCGATGACCAAATGATAATAGAGACAGATGCTTCACATGAATATTTAAGAGCAGTATTAAAAGCAAAAGTCGATAATCAAGACCTTGAATTAAATTATCACAGTAATGAAAAAGAATATGTAGCTATTAAAAAAGCTATGAAGAGATTTGTAATATATGTTATAAGTTCAAAATTTATTGTTAAAACTAACAATAAAAACTTTGGAGATATTTGAAGAATTAATATTACATGTGACTATAAATAAGGAAGACTTATTAGATGGCAACAATGATTTAACCATTATAAATTTGATGTAGAACATTTGCCATGAAATAAAAATAGTTTATCAGATGCTTTAACAAGAAAATTAGCACCTCTAATTATGTTTTTAATGACAGAAATGGATTATCTTGATATAGAAATCAAGATTAAAGAAATGAAATCTTAATTTGAGAAAACGAAATCAAAATTTTTCAAGAATAATTTGAGGTATTGTACCTTAAAAAGTCCTTAGACAGTAAACGAACATTAACTGACACAGCTAAACAGAAAATCCTTAAAGAACTTGAAAGTTCTAAAGGAAATAAAGTTGAATCTCAAGAAAAAATTAAAACTTCAAAAATAAGTCAAGGAAAAATCAGTACTAAAAATCCAAAAAAATAAAAATAAAATAAAAGATCAATTGAGTAGATGAAGCTCAAAAAAAGTATATGTAGTATACAATTGACAAAAATCAAGAATCTATACCAACTGGTCAGAGGCAAGCAGAGCAATATTATAATTTAGTGGAATCATCCATAAAGTTTTTACCAATTAGATAAAAATAGAAGGAATTTATTCTAATTATAAAGTTCCAAAACTATTATCACCAACATAAATAGTAAAAAAATATTCTCAAATAGTCCAATAACCAACAGAAAGAACTAGTAGATTAAGAAACCTTGAAAAAATTTCAAAACTAATAATTTTTAAGGAATCAACAAATAATTTCTCAAAAGAAGAAAGAGAAAGATATAGGAACCTAACAAAATAACAATGGTTAAGTTTATACAATTTAGCCAGAAAAATCACTAAGGAACATTTTAATGATATGAAATTTTATACTACATAAAAAAAATTTTCACCAGGCAGTAGATTTAACATTTTAGAAGGAGTTGGTCCAATGTTTTTCTATAGAGCATTTCATGTTGTGTTAATAGAAAATTTATACCCAAGAAATGATTTAAAAGAATTAAACTATTTTCCTGAGAACTTCAAGAAATCTATTAAAAATTTGAAAAGAAAAATCAAGGCAATGAAAAAACCTGCCTATTTAAGATGTTTTATTTCAATAATGAATTGAAACCAGAAAATACTAGTAAGTCTTTATCATTTTATTAAACTTGGATTGTCATATATTAAATGAGAAGTTCCTAGTCCAAAAGTTTTATCAAAAAAAGTTTAATCCTGAGGAACTCTGTATAGAAATAGGACAAATGCTAAGTCAAATTTATCATGAAATAAAAAGAATTAAGAAATCTTCTGAAATTAAGATTAATTATTGCACTAGTAAAATTATTATTATTTCTCAAAGTAACATGGTTATAATCGAGGAAGATAGGAAAAAAGTAATCAAATAAGATGCCAACTTTAATTATAATGAACTTGAAGTAAGCAAAGAAACTAAAAAAGTATTTTGTCATTATTCTAAAAAGTAATTAGAAGACCACAAATCCATTTATTGTATTAGAGATAAGAAAGCTTACTTGGACATAGCCTCATCACAAAGCCAGTGTCTGTAGAATAATTCATGTAGGGATCACTCCCAAAGTTAGAGCCATAAGTGTCAATAATGTAAGCATTTTACACGCTAGAAAGGAAAATTAGGTGTAATAGTAATATCTTACTTATGAAAATAGTAAACCCTTATGTTTATAAAAAAAGAGCTCTATTTTGAATAAGGGGATATACGGAAATAGCCTAGCTCTTATCTATTTTTTATTTTCATTTCTCTGCTTGTATCTCTAGAATGAGTAAGAACTAAAAACCCTTTCAAGGTCACTAGTTCTCTAGTTTGTAAAATTTTATATTTAATGAATAAAAATCTATTTTAAATTCCAAACCTAATTATCATTTTAGACCTAAGAAGTTAAGTACGGATCTTAATAAGATTAGCAAAGATAGGAGGTCTAGAAGCTTGAATATAAAGTGAGGCTTAACTCTTTGGAACTAAAAGAGTTAGCTAAGAAGTGAAAGTACGAAGTGAACCCATATTCAAAAACATGTCAGCTTATATTTAGAAACTAGTATACCTTAAATTTTATTAATATTGTTGAATTTTGTTAATATTAATATATTATATCTCGAATTATGAAAAAATTAGAAAATAAATATGATAACATGAAAAGAAATAATAATAAAACTAAGAAATCAGGGACAAAATTATATAGAAAAAAAATTTTAAAATATCCTAAAATTTAAGAAGAATTAAAAGATACAATTTATCTCAAACAATCTATTGTTTATTTTAAAATATATATGAAAGGTAATTTCAAAAGAAGTGTAGAAAGGTAAAAAATAATTAAAAATTTAGAAGAATTAATTGACTATTTTTTTAAATAAGGAAAAATATATAATTTAATAAAAGACCAAAATAAAGAATACTTGAATCTTTAAGCAAGCATTGAATTAGTAAAAATTGACGTAGAAAAAAAAAATTCAAGAATTAAGTCACTTGATAGATGAAGAACTTGAGAACAATGAACTTACAACTCAAAAAGAAAAATTATAATTGAGATAGAAGATTTTGAAAAAAAAAATACATGAAATTCTTAGAACAATATTTTAATAATGGATGCTATGAAACCTGTTTAAAAAAATTTTAAAAATTTGATACTCTTTTAGATTATTATACGGATTATTTTTTAGTATTTTATACTTAATAGATCATCCAGTAGAAAAAAAATTTAAAATTATTTTACACAAAAAGTTCTCAAAAGTAAATGAAGAAGAATTTAATAACTTAATTTTTAGGTTTTATTTATTCAAAGAACATATAGAAAGATAAGTTAACTGAAACTTAAAAATTAAAAATTGAGCTCAAGATTTGATATCAGAGCTATAAACATATTTGATAAAAAGGCTTTAAACAAAATATTTAAAATTAAGTATACTCAACCTAATTCAAAAAAAGAAATAAATTATTTAAAATTTTATAAAAAAAAAATAAACAATAGAACTAATACTAACTAAGGAAATAACAAAAGAATTATGTAAGGAAATATCACAAATAATAATTTATAAAGTACTTTTCGGTTGGAAATTGGTTACATCACAAAAAAAAAAAAATCATCACAAATCTCTAATTTGAAAGAATTATTTTGTTTGAAAAATAATTTTAGAAAAATTAAAAATCCTGTTGAGAAATAAAAAGGAAAAAATCATTACGTAAAACTTACATAATTCTTAAAATAATTTGTGAACTTTACGGACTTTTTAAACAAAAATAACTTAATAAAGGGTATTTTAGTAATGTCAGTATTGAAATAAGAGCTAAAACTCACCTTTTTGAATAAAAAAAACTTTTATTTTTTGGGTCCATTTAACTCTTTTTAGCAAAATTATGCTATAATAGTCCCGGACTCCCTAATTGCTTCCAATAATTCTTTTCCATATTTTTTTTCTAACAAAGGCTAAAAAAATACAACGTTTTTTTTTTTTTTTTTTTTTTTTTTTTCAGGCCATTATCATCAAAAATGTCTTTTGGTCCATATTGCAATGTTCGAAGAATAAAAAATGAAACGGGAACAGTAATGGCAATATAATTAAATTTAGGGAAATTTTGGAGGCATCCCATTTTTTGCTCTTAGGCATCCCAATAAATGATAAAAAATTTGCAGAAATATTAATATTATTAAAATGACAAAATTACCCATCCCACATCCCACATCCCACATCCCAACCCACATCCCTACCGAACATATGCTGAGACATCCACCACCACTGACCACAACAGTGCCACCTCCAACCATCCCTACATGCTGATTTCATTCAATTTCAATAGGGGGAAACTAATCGCAAATTTAATGTATTATTTTTAATTTGGTTTATATTATATGAATTTTTAATGGGTCATGGGTTGTATAATTTTGGGATTGTAGGTGATTAAAAGGGGGAAACTGATTATGTGGGTGCTGGGAATACGAGTTGGGAGGAAGAAGATGAACAGGAGGTTCGGTAGCCCCTACCGAACCTATATGATATGTTCGGCAGGGACTACCGAACCTATATGATATGTTCGGCAGGGGCTACCGAACAAAACAGTGAAGTTCGATACCTCCCTACCGAACCACTGCATATTTGGATGGGATGTATAAGAGTAATTTTTAAGGGTATTTTTGGTATTTTAAGTATTAATAATTCTTTTATAAAATTTTTGTATTTACTGGGATGTATCACAGTAAGTTTTGAGATTTTTCCAGAATTTCCCTTAAATTTAATGAAACATTATTATTATACCATATTTATTTTAGCGATGAAATCAAAATTATGATAAAATTGATAAAGTTAGATATAAATTTTGCTTTACAATTATTACTAGAATATTTTACATTTCATTTTATATTAACAGCTAAACCAATTATGAAAAGAACACCAGATTTCTTCCCATAATCATTCCTGTCAACCAACATTACCTTCTATCAAGTCTACCTCTCCCCAACTTACTAGTTACTATCTACAGCCATTTGAAAGAAAATCTCCATCACCAAAGCGGCCAAGTTTAAAAGTAATGTTTTTATGTTTTATAATACCAATCTAAATTGATTTAGTTCGATGCAATGAAGCACTACTACTTCCCCCTCCCCCTCCCACTCTAATATATTTCTCACATTTTATTATATTATTAGAAAGGAGAGCTTTTGCAGGCCTTTTGAATTGGCTGAAGTAGTACGACAATTCATTATGGTGTGTGTCTCAATTTGTCCACGTTCATCACCATAGATGAACTTTAGTCCTCCATTTTCCTATTAAGCATGTCTCTATTGTAATTGAGACATTACTCTATTAAAAAAGTTGTAGTAGAGAAAGGGAGTAACTTGAAAGAGAGAGGATGAATTGATGACAGAGAAATGGAGAGATGTGGTAGGGTTTGCACAATTGAGCAATGGGAAAATAGAAAGACTTTGTAATTGTAGAACTTAATAGATAATGGATAGAGTTGTAGTGACTAAATGTTATGTGTTCATGCACCGAGTAATTTTAATTTTAAATTCATAACAAGAGGAAACTAGGTTCCTCATAAAAGTTCAAACAACATATGGAATCAAAGCAACTTTCAAATCCCATAATCATCCCTTAATGAATGTAAAACATTGCTTTCATTCGATAAACGTCAAAAGTGAAAAGAAAAAAAAAAATCAGATATCTGAGCATCCTTTCACAATTCATTCTCAAATACTCAAAACTTTAACACCTAATTAGATTGGAAGTTCAAGACCCGAGATTCATTTCAAATTTGAAGTTGTATATACTTGACGAAGCTGAAATTTTATAAAATGGAAAACAAATTCATCAGCAAAAGAAAAGACATAGACTTTGACAATAAACAAATTTACAAAATCTATATCAGAGCTGACCTTAGCTCTTGATGCTTCGAAATAAAAGAAAGCTCACCATGCAGGTCCTGGAGGCAGATGATGACAAATAAATAATCAAACCTTCTAATCTCATAAAAGGAAATCTGGGATCACTGATCTCTGTGGAACAGCATTCAAAGGCACATCTGATTTTTGCATAGCTCTATGCCTACCATGGCCGTGACTACTCTTTTGCTTTCCTTGACGAACGTTTTCACCCTTTACATCTTCAACATGCCCAGGACTTCTATGTCTTCTCCCTTTTCTATGTTTATGGTGTTTGTTTCTTCTTGAACTTGGATTTACACCTTCATGCATTTCCGAATCACCCAAATTTTCTTTTGACTCGGAAGGATATTCAATATTTACTTTCTCCTTCCCTTTTTCCTTACTAGATGACACTTTAGATGAAGTATTTTGAGATGCATTGGGTTTAGTATCACTACCTAAGAGAACATCCAGCACAGCACCAGAAAGTGAATCATCTTTTGGCTGCAGCTTGGCTGCAAGAGTCCATTGATCACCTTCATCTAATTTCACTACAACAGGTCTGGGCTTTGCATGGTTCAGCTTTTTCTTTGGAGCAAGTGATTGTTCGGTAAGTGTAACAAGATTTTCAGTATCATCATGTTTAAGGTCATTAGCAGGTGGATAATTGCTTGATATGATTTCATTCTTCTCGGAAGGAAGATAATATAGCCCATGGCGCTTACGGTGTTCAGCAAGTAGGAAAGTGGATTCATTTGATGTTTCTGGTTCAACTTTATTCTCGATGTTAAGAACTGAACCACCCATGCTCTCTTCACGCTGGGAACTTCCAAGAGAAAACGAGTTGAATGATGGGAGTTGAACATCAGGGCAGATTGCTTCTATGTCCTCAAGATTTTCCTTAAGTACCAGATCATCGGGTAGGGGAACTCTTTTCTGAGCATGTACTGAGACTGGACCAAGGTCATTTACAAAGGCATCATTCATCAGTTCGATAAATTGGGAAGCTTCTAATTCATCCCTGGACAAACTTTCTTGCTTCTGAGTTAAGGAGTCAGGCATTTTTTGACTAATGAACTCAATGAAGCAAAGTACATTCCGCGATCTTTCAATGAGTTCTACATCATGGCTTATGCAAAGTGGTCCCAAAGCCAATTTAATTGAATTTAGAATGTTTGTAATAGATTCATAGTTGAAAAGATCTTTTACGATTGAAGTAGACCCTTGGCCAGATATAGAGCTGGTTTCTCCGTGTTCTGCAGAATGGTCATTGAATGACTGATGATTTAAAACCCTCGGGTTGAATTGTTCCTCCTGTTTGCTATATACAGAAGCATGCTCTGTTGCCAAAATAGAACCTTCTTTGCTTTCACTTTCCAACACCAATTCAGGAAATCCTGGTGCCAAATTCTCGGGATCAGGGCATGAGGTCAACAAAGTATTCTCCTTTTGCAGGAAGTAGGATTGAAGGCAAAAGACTAATACTTTAAAAACAGACTGTACATATATAGCTCTTATCAATGGTGGCAAGAGATTTGTACGAGGTTGTAAGAGTGCTTCAATGAGCTCAAACGGATTTTTTGAGAACTCAACATATGCCCCTGACACCCAAGCAGCAGCTGATAATATTCTGTGTAGAGAGGGATTACCAAGTAATGCCGGATCAATCAGCAGACCACGAGCAGCCTGCACAAGCTCTGGTCTAACATCCTTGACCCTCATACCAATATCAATGAGCTGATTCTCAATTTCTTCACCCTTCTGGCAATGTGGTATCCTTGACATTTCTCCCAAAATTGATACATACCAATCAAAATCGACAATAACCTCGTATACATTTCTACTGCATGTTGATAAAATTGACCCCAAAATGTCATTACAAAATGAAGGATCAGATTTTAAGGCATAGTTGACCAAAACCCTGCAAATTTCAGCCACATTACTCTCAGAAACCATTGCCATTACAAGACGCAAGGACTCAAGTTTGATATTAGGATCCAAATCACTCAAGGACTTTATGACAACGTCCTTATTCTCCAACACTGCCCATAAGTGATTTGGTGCAACTATGGAAAGTGCATGCAGTGCAAGATATTTAAGATTAGGATCATCATCAACCAACATCTCCCTTATCTTTGAAACCGCAAGTTTGACAGCTGAATCATAATCAGTCAAGCTAGACACCACAGTTCTAATACACTCAAATACCAACGATTTTGCTTCAGTCCTTCTCATGTGATCGCATATAGGCTCCACAACCCTCTTGGCCAGCCTTGGCTCAAGAGGAGCCAACTTGGCAAATATCTTCAATACCTTAATCAACACCCAATTGTTCCTGGAATCAACCAAAATTCTATAAAACTCTGGCGCTAAGGGTAGATAAGATCTAGGTTCTTTGGAAGCAAGCTCACAAAAGACACCTACAGCCGCAGACACAGCCTGAGGATCAGAACTCTCTAAATTCTCAACCAAACGCTTAAAACAAACCCTAACTGCATCTGGGTACTTCTCAAACACCCTCAAGAGCACACCAATCGCCTTCTTTCTCACAAACACCTTACTACTAGCAAGTAGTGTGAAAATCTCAGGAGTCAAATCTCTAGCAAGATCAACAGTGGCAATTCTAGATAAGCATTCAAGAGCAAGACTTACCTCGAACTCATTGGTGTTAGATAGATCCTTGCGAAGCTGGTTGGTGATAAGAACAAGGACAGGGGTTGACTCCAGAAAAGAAAGGGAAGCAGCATGATAAGCGATCCTCTTGTGGGCAAAGCGAGTGGAAGACATGAGTTCAACGACATGAAAAGCAGCCCACGACATGTCGTAGAAGTAAAGGGAACTGATGTACGAGAGCTTCTGAAGAGCGGTGGACTTGGTGTGGGGATCAGTGGACTTGATCTCGCGGCGAATCTCATCCATGGATTTCGAGATGAAAGCCGATTCGCCGATGAGTTGGTGTCGAAGACCCTTAATTAGGTCCTCTAAAGTGTGTTGAAACAGATTGTCCATTAGAGAAGAACCCGCCATTTGCGTTTCTCCAAAAACAAAGATGATAGAACAAATAAACAGCAAAGAAAAGAAGGGTGTTTAGGGGGTTAAGCGATTTCTGGGTTTGGGTTAAAATTGTCGAATATCATGTTCGGACTTGAACATGGGTTGGGAAGATCTGAAACATATCATTATGGGAAGAATAATGGGTCACTGGAGAATTAGATTGGGAATTGAAACTTCAATTGTATTCGAATTGATCATTTTGCAATTGGTCATTTTACAAATGGGAAAAAAAGTGATGTGAAATTTTGAGGACATCCTTTTTATTTATACACTGTTTTTGTTTTTACTTTCTAAATATATTTTTAATTTTTTTAATGCAACACAACTCACAAATTTTTAATTAAAATTTAAACATAGATAGATAGATATCTAACTTAATTATTTCATTAATTCTAAAATTTAAACAAATTTATTATAATTTTATAAAATTTTAAATCATATAATTTAATCCTTAATTTTTTAAAATTTTATACATAAGTCTTTAAATGTTTAAATTTTTTTAATTTAATCCTAAATTTTTAAAATATTGCACATAAGTCTTAACTTGATTATTTAAATACATATTTGTGAATCAAAATTTTAAAACTTATGTGTAAAATTTTAAAATTTTGATAACTAAATTATATGATTTAAAAATTTAGGAATCTTTGTACAAAGTTTTAAAAATTTGATAAATAAATCATATGTTTTAAAGTTTGAGAATATATATGTGAATTTAATTAAAATTTTGAAATTCATGATATAATTTAACTTTAAAAATTTTCAAAAAAAAATTAGAAAAATACTCTAGAGATCTGATCTCATAAGTCAAATCACCCTTATCTTCTTCTTCTTAAGATTCATTCCAAAACTTCCCAAAAACTCAACCCATTCTTTAAATTGTGCCACCCACGAACTGCAATACGGGCCAGCATCTGCTCCATCATCGTTACCACTTACCAATGACAATATTTCTCATAGTATCTACACAAAATAAAAACTTAGTAGGTAAATATTGACATATGTAGAAGGTTCAACAACGTTTACAAGTTCTTTCAACAACACAACGGTTGGTAACGTCTACAAATATTTAATTGAAGCTATTGATATGTAAATTATATTTTCAAAATATATTCAAAAAATATCTATAATTATAGAAAAATATTGATTTCGAGCTTCATATTAACTTATACATAATTAAATTGATTAAAAAATAATATATTAACTTGTACATAAATTTACATATTTAACTTATATATATTATGTAAATAATATCTGTACAACTAATATATTTTGAGACCAATTCAATCATGTACACACTGTACATGTTATTTAAGGTCATGAGTCAAAAAAATATTCATAGAAATATCAAAAATTTATCAAAATTTCCATTTTTGTCCATTAGTTGTGTAATTTTCTAACATTTTGATGAAAATTTTGAAAATATCGACATGGATGTATCGATAAATGTCAATTTATAATTTTTCAAAGTTTTATTGAATTAAAATACATATATATGTATATATGTATATATATATATGTATATATATATATGTATATATATATATATATGTATATGTATAGGTTTACTTAGGGGTAGAAATGTATCAGTGAAAAAAAAAATATAAAAAAAAAAAAATTATGACTATACGAGTATTTAAAAAAGTCAAGGCATAACCATTATGGGTATTTTAGTATTGTTACTTTTAAATTTAATAAGTTTAGTCCATTAACTCTTAAAGAAAGTTAATTTAGAACAAAATTGTTAAAAAAGTAGGAGAAAAAATGACATTTTGCTTAGGTAAATATCACAACCTCTCCCAAGTTTATGCTCTTTTCAGCTTACCAAAAAAAAAATTAAATGTTGTTTCACTTGTAAATCTCAATGTTTTCATTTGTATCATTAATGAACAAAGTCAATGACGAAGTTAACATTTAATTCAACTAGCCTAACCAACTTCCATTTTCATCATCATTGAACCAACCTTCATACATCCCACTCAAAATTCTAGTGCACCATCCCTCTCAAACTACCAAGACTTATAACCCACTATATAATTAGGGGTGGCAATAGTGTTGTATTAGCCGTGTCTGTGTCGTGTTTGTGTCATGTTATTCGTGTCGGCATCGGATTTGGTTCATGTTATTCGTATCAAATTTTTGTGTCAGTTGACACATGAGAAAATTTACTCGACTTTTTTTCGTGTTGCCTATTTATAATAGTAAGAAATAACAAAACTTTTAAGAACATAAAAAAATTATTGATCAATTCTTACTAAAAAAATATTTCGTATCGTGTCGTATTCTGTTCGTATTATTAAGTCGTGTTAGAAATTGTCACCCCTATATATAACCTTGCTGGAAACCAACCCCAATACATCAAGCTCCCTTCATGCTACCATAGTTCATCATCCAATATTCCTAAACCACTCGAAACATCAGCCCAACCACAATAAAGCCATCATAGCCTACCCAATAACCTTCATTCATAGTTCCTCCATGAACTCCTGCGACTCACCTTTCTAATCCAATCCCTTATGATTTGCGACTACAATCTAAAGAAAATCAAACCTAGTTTGGTCCTCTTTGGCTACCAAACCACTCATTTACGTTTTTCTCAACATTGCAAACTCCCCACAATTTACCCATCTCTTTAACTCACGCAGAAATAAGAATTCACCTCTTATGCACTTGATGATGGAAGGCCTAGTAGTTGGCGATGAGAAGGGTATCAGAGGTGATTGTGGCATTGGGTTAGCTACGGGGGTGGGATTGGAAAAAATTTAGACATGGTTTTTAATTTATTAGTTTCTTTTTTTATTTTTTAAAATTTTTTATCACATTAAATTACAAAATATGTCATTATTGTATTAACTTTAAGGATCAAACATAACATTTTTTTTTTCCTTTGATAATATACATGTAAACGTTAGGGTACGTGAGTGAACCAAAATTTGACTTTGGGAGCAAGCTAAAAACGTGTAAACCTAGAAGAGGTTAGTAATACTTACCCATTTTTGCTAAGGTACAACTGAGTTCTTCTTAAAATAAAAGGGGGAAAAAAAACCAAGGTCGAAAATATTTGTATTTTTGCCTTACCCTCTCTCACTTTTTGCAAAACTACATAAATCAAAATCTCTCGTCCATCTCAAAACCACCAACACTGTAAAGTTGAAAAGGTCTTACAAATTGATACGACTTTTAGGTATATATATATATAACCATAAAAAAGTACTGAGAAAGGGTTAAATTATGGAGCAATAAAAAAAGTTCATTTTAAAAAGGTGTTGTGTGACATAAGTTTCATAAATTAAATCATTTGTATTGTTAAGTCTCTTAGATTAAAAATTATATTATTTAGTTTCACAATTTTTTAAAAATGACCAATTAATAATAAATTATATTATTTTAATAATTTTTATTAAAATGTTATTATTTTATGTCAATTGTTTAAACACGATTAACATAAGAGTCTTTAATAAGGACAAAAATGAAAGTTAATATGAAATTGTTTAAAAAAATCAACAATAATAATATTCAAACATAAAGTTATTTAAATATATATTTTAATTTTTAATAAAAATAAAAAATCAATAAAACATTAAAAATAGTAGGAATTAAAAAATATTAAAAATGAATACTTTGTAAATTTTTTCATATTAATTATGACTTTATTATTGTTAAAAACTTGTATTTTAAATAAATTAGAACTCTAAATATTATTTTACTTTCACAATTAATTCAAAAATATAAGAAAATAAATTTCGTATTTATTTCAAATATATTGTAAAAATTAAACAATAAAAAAAATTAAAATAAGTATAATTATTTAAATACATTAGATATATTTTTTAACTAATATGGACTTGAAGAACCTTATCTCCAATATGGACTTGAAGAACCTTATCTCCAATATAAGCTTAAAATAGTGGTCATAAAACCAATGGGTATATCAATTTATCTATCTTATATATAAGTTTAAATTATATTATTTGTTTTTAAACTTTAAATAAATTCATGTATAAGTTTTTAAACTTTTAAAATATACAATTTGATCTTTTTATTTTTAAAATTTTACATACAGATTCATAAAATTTTAAATTATACGATATAGTCTTTAAATTTTTAAAAAATTTTATACACATGTTCTAAAATTTTGATTCACAAATATTTATTTTAGAAGTCAAGCTAAGGCTTACGTGTGATTTTTTTAAAACTATGAGACTAAATTATAGAATTTAAGTTTAAGAACTTAGGTATAAAATTTTAAAATTTTGAAAAGTAAATTGTATAATTTAAAATTTTAGATATCTATTTGTAAATTTAATCAAAATTTAAAAACTAATGAAATAATTAAGCTTGTATAAAATGTAGCTCAATTATTGCCCTTTATAAAAATAAAATAAAAATTCTAAAAGACACAAACTTATATCTCAAGGCATACACTACTAAATAAAGAATTTATTTATGAAAATAACCTTACTCAAAATTACTAGTAGTTCCCTTTCTTTGCAAATTTATTTATTAGTTATTTCTCGAGACACCCACCCTCACAAGTAATTTTTTTTTATTTTCTTTTTATACACGTCATCCTCTTCTTCGAGTAAATTACCTATATAGCAAAGATATGATAAAAGGTATTAATTTTACTTAAATAGCAAATTTAGGTAGTGAAACTCACCGTTTCACTTAAATAGTAAATATGATTTTTACCAAAATGTCCTTTTATTCATTTCTTTGATTTATAAGTATGTAAAGCTTATAATATTTTCTCAAAATTTTGTAAGGCTTACAAAATTCATGATAATTCAATTTTTTATAATTATTTTTATATTTATATTTATGGTTTTGATACCAATTACTGATTATTCTTAACTGGAACTAATGCATAACATAAAGAAGTCATGTGAATGTACAGGTTACATACACATTTATTTAACCTGTACATTCACATTTTGTATGTAACCTGTACATTCGCATGACTTTCATAAACTGTTAAAATAGCAATAACATACAAACAATACAATACATTTCATGTGAATGTACATGTTACATACAAAATAAATTTGTATGTAACCTGTACATTTACATACAAAATGTGAATGTACAGGTTACATACAAAATGTAAATGTACTGCCATTATTGCTGTTTATGTAAATTTGTATGTAACCTGTACATTCACATATCTTTCATAAGCTGTTCAAAACAGCAAAATGGCGGTCATCTTGATTCATAAACAGCAATAATGACTTTCATAACCTGTACATTCACATCACTTTGATTCATCTTGTAATTTTATACCGATTCATCTTGTAATTTTATACCAGTTCATCTCTCTCACCTTTAGCATCCTCAGTTCCTTGTTCTTCGTTGCAACAATGGCGGTCTTTTGATTCTTTGTTGCAACAATGGCGGTCATCTCTCTCATCTTGTAATTTTATACCAGTTCATCTTTCTCTCAGCATCCTTTGTTCCTTGTTCTTCGTTGCAGGAAGAACAGTTCATCTTGTCATTTGAGTCATTTTGTAATTTTATACCAGTTTATCTCTCTCTCAGCATCCTCTGTTCTTTATTCTTTGTTGCAACAATACGGTAGTGATAGATTTGGGGGTTAAAAGTGTCATTTGTATTTTGCCAAAACACAGTCGTTTTGTTATATTAGGCAAAAAGTTAGTTTTCATTATATATGTATCATTTGAGAGAATTAATACCTCTTCTTCTCCCATTTAAAGCCCATTAAAGAAGAAATTGTAAACAACAACAAGTATATAGCAATTATTACTTTCAATTTTTTTTAGCAATTAGTTATACCCACATGCCTTGCGTATTTATTAATTTATTTAATTTAATTTTTTTATCAATTAATAAGCACTCATTTTAAATATAGAATAAATTTAATTATTATTTATACCGAGTCTTAAACTCGCAATTATTTAAATATAGGATATTTTTATTTACTATTTGCACCAGGAACTAGAGGTAATTTTGCTCGATTTAAATTAAAAACTAATATTTGTTTATATCTTAATTTGGCATGAATATTCATGGAATTGTCTTCTAAATTATTTTAATTTTAATGTAAGGGAGAAAACTTCAATTGGCTGAATTTTTGTAAGAGGCTGAAATTTCTTAATAGACTTTATTAATTAGCTTTACCTAATGAAACTATAAGATATGAAAAATATAGGACAAGAGTTATTAAAAAAAAAAAATTCTTTAATTTAATAGCACTACATTCCGTAAATTAACATATCTAAAACACGTAAGTGCCCTACTTAGTATAAATAGAAAATTGTGTGTTATTTTTCCTTCTTTATATAAAGATCATAATACTTCTACAAAAATGTCTCCTGCCTTGCACAAGTACGCCAATTACATCTTAGAATTAGAAATTTATAGATTATTAGTATCAATTATTTATAGATATGACAACTTTAATAGGAGTTGATAACTATAATTGATTGTTAGTTTTTTAAAAAGTTAAAAAATTTATCTAACTATTTCTTTTAAAAAACAATGAAATTTATCGAATTCTTTATCTTTAAAAATTAATATACTAGAAGTACAATCAAATAACACGCATTTTATAAGGTTAGTTACGATGACTAGTAATCCATCAAAAATATAATTAGCTTAAAGGCATAGTTGTCATATTTGTAAAATAGGTTAGACAAAGTTGGAAAATAATTATTTATCTATTAACACTTTTATAGAAAATAATAATAATGATTGGCTAGACTGGATTAAAATTGATCATTCAAAAAAAAAAAAGGCCACGAGAAGAAGGAAAGGGATGAGTAGAAGGAATGGCCCTAAAAAAAGAAAGAGTTTGATCCTTGCTCAAAATTTTTCTATCAATGTGAGATAATTTTCTCTAACATCTCTGTCTTTGTTTCTTGTAAAGCCCATAACTTTGTATTTTTTAACTTATTTATTATATTATATTATATTTGTGTCACTTTTCTTTTTCTTTTGCTATTCATTTTTTTTTCCAAGGTGAGGCCTAAGGTTTTTGACTTATTGATCGATTATAGCTTTGATATCATGTAAAATTTTATAAGAATCACGAGTACTCCAACCTCAAAAGATTAACTCAATAAGTAGATATACTCATACTTCTTATAAAATATTTCATAATATTGTCTTTTATCAATGTGTGACAATATATATTTTCTTTCTTAGTTCATCATTAGATTTGTTGGGTTTGGGTTGAGAATTGTAAACAAACTTATTGCCATAATGGAGAATAGAGGATAACAAAAGAATGCAAAGCAATGTAAGTCCCTGAAATCCACTTTGTTGAAAGGAAGATGGACCATGGTGTCATTCATCTATATGAAAAAAAAAAAAAAATATTCCTCGGGGATATTTTAGAAACTTTGTACCAAAATCTTGAGTGTGTCTAAGAAACTTTTAAATATTATAAATTTATTAGAGGTGCAATAAATAAACAGATAGCCCAATTAGTTTGAGTACTATGCATAAGGTCGTGTTCTTGCTGGACAATAGGGATACGGGTTCGAGGCTAGCGTCTCAATGTTGAGATTGAACACGGCCTTAAGCACTTCCTGTGATTAGCAAATTAACTAAATTTTCGATGATTTTGGGGTGTGGTAATAGCCCCAATCAGATGATTTTTTTTAACAATTTTTTAAAAAAAGTATTTGACATATCACCTACACAATTTCTTGATATAACGATTTAACAAAATATGAAATATAATTTTTAATTTCACATCATACATGTCATTTTTGTTATTTTTTAAAAAATAAACAAAAATTATATATAAATACTTAAATACAACATATATCATTAAATCAAGACATTTTTAATGAATAAAAAGTTGAAGACACATATACAACTATCCAAATGGTAAGGATATAAAGCCCTTTAAAAGAAAATTACATAAAATAATATTCATAAAACTTAAAATAATAAATATAATATTCAATAATTTTGAACGGGATTGAATAAAATAACTTTAACATTAAATGAGTTTAAATTATCTTAGATCAACTTAAACAACATCCAATTAACAACATTCAATGTGAAATAATAAACTACACTTTTTTTAATAGTAATAGTAAAATTATATAAGCCGAATATATGATATATTATTTTTATGATTATAAATTTTAAGAATATTATTTTATTTTATTTATAAAAAACTTGAATAAAAATTTTCTCCAAAAAAAGGTTAAATAAAACTAACAAGAGTAAACCTAAGTTGTACTTTGTAAATGATTTTTATAAAATAATAATAATAAAAAGTTGTAAATGCGTTCAAAAGGTTATAAAATGATTCAATATTTTTAGAGTATCCCAGTCTGTATTTTGATATTTTAAATAACTTCAAATTTTAATTGAGATATTTAAGATACATGAGTTTTAACCACTAGTACCTTTTTGGCTAAGCTATGCAATTTTTTTAATTAATTAAAAATTTTGAAATTAATTTACCATTTTTAAAAAGATATTTTTGTTTTTCCATGTTTTATTTTGTCTTAATTAATTTTTTTTTTACTATAGTATTCTTTTAATTATGTTAAAAAGTTATTTAGGTTAAGGTTTTTTTTTTTTTTAATTCAAGCTGGCCAATTTGAAGCTTTTATTTTGTGAAAATTAATACATAATTTATTTTAAATTTTAAATTATAAAAATTGATTTTTTTATGATTCAAGATTGTTAATCTAATTGATATATTGTACATTTTTATGGTCAACAATTTAAGGAGGTTTTTTTTTTTTTTTTTTAAAGCATTTTGGTTTGACACCAAAAACAAAATCACATTAGTTTCAGATATATAAGGAAAAAAAAATATAAAAAAATATTAATAAAACTAACTTAAGACATGTCTTGAAATAATTTAGATAAATTACCCAAAATAACACCCCTAAAATTTATAATAATAAAACTAGCACCTCAATAACATTGAACGTTTAGTTTGAATGTTTAATATTGAACGTTCAACATTGAACGGGTCTAAATTGTCGTCATTCAATTTAATTGAATGGATGTTCAAAGAAAAATGATATATCAAACTTTTTTTAATTGTGAAATTATAAGTTTGAATACAATGGATACTATTTTTGTTATTATAAGTTTTAAGGGGTGTTATTTTCGTTATTCTTTCAATAATTTAAACAATTAAAAAAAATAGTTTGTAAAAAAAAAAGTTAAATTTTTTTTGATATAAAAATTTAATAAAAGAAACACAAAAATAAAAAAATATTAATATAAATAGCTTAAAATATGTTATAAAATAATTTAAATAATTAAAAGAATATTATTTTTTAAAAAGAAAGGTAATAAAAAAGATTAATTATGGAAGATAAAAATATCTTTTTAAAAATGATAAATTGATATTAATATTTTAAAATTTATAATTAATTAAAAAAATTATATAATTTAGTTATAATAGTGCGAGCGACTAAAATTTGAATATTTAAAAAATTATAGTTAAAAATTATGATTATTTTAGTAAGTAAAAATTCGGCACTTCAGACCAAAATTACGGAACCCATAGAAAGGCAAAGAAAAACTATCAATAAATACATGCAATGGTTATGGAGGGGAATTTTTGAGAAAAAATTGAAAGAAAAAAAAAAAGGTAGGGTTTCAAAGTGGCTTAGAAATTACGCCATCTATGAGGGTATAAAGTATAAACTAACGTTGATGGCTTCTTTGTTCCCAAACAATGAATGGCGTCACCGTAACCCATTTTTATCAATGCGATGGGAGTATGGGACGATGATGGGAACTCAAACTCGGACCACAAACATAGCAGAATTGGTCGTCCAAACAGGAAGAGGATGCGACAACATAACAATGTACTGATGAAGCTCGTTAGAACGAGTGCAAGGAAGGGGTGACGATGAGACTCAATTCCGACTGATTCTAGTTTTATTAATTTGGATAGGAAAAGGGGTTTGATTTTTGTTTTCTTTGCATCGAAAAATTGAGGTTATTGTTGAATCGGATAAACACCAAAACCTTTGTTTCCTTTCCAAAATTTGCGACCATAAGGATGAATCAACTTAACTCCTCTCCCTCTAAATCTCCATCTCCTTTTTATGTACGTTCAGTGAATATGAATTTACCGATCAAACTTGATGGAACAAATTTCTTACTATGGCGCGTGCAATTAATCGCTCTCTCTCATACCTTCTCATGTCACCATTAGCGGTGTTGTTTCATCTTTTAGCCTAGGTTTGTTTTGATTTTATTGTTATTAATTATATTATTGGGTCTTTTTCATAGATGTATCTTATACGTTTTCTTGACCATACATCAGTCTGAGGGCCCACAACACACTGAATAATGAAATACCTGATTGTACTTTTAGGTCCGAAAAATCATATCCCGGGGTATTTATGAATCTAATATTATAAATTCCTTATATAACATATTTTTATAAAGGGTTTTTCTGCTTAACTTGCATTTTGTAGTTTGATCGTTATTACTTATAGTTTTTGACATTTTCATTTGTTTTAATAATTTGTGGCGCTGTCAGATTCTCTGCTTGTAACTTGATCTTGGTCATTGTGGTATCGGTGAGAAAACTGTCCCATAAAAAACAGTCGGATTGATCTTTATTTCCTCAATCTGTGTTCTATTAAGATCATAATACATTAATACATCATTTGATCACTTTCTTGATTCAGCAGTGCATTCATGACCTACATTGACTATTCTATCTTGAAATCTACATGACGTGGGCATACGCTATATGATGGAAGTAGAGATTAAGCTACCTCATTGAATCACAAATTAGATTGTTGGCGTTTTATAGTCTAAACTAAACAAAATGCATCAAGCTCTTGATATTTACACGATGGTGGCTCTTAGCATGGTTTTTTGGACCTAATAAGTTAGCTTATGGGCTTCGTATATTTTAGATATTTTGGATTTTCAAATTTTGTTATAATCTGGTTTCATGTTGTTATGATATTTACTTGATGTTAATTGCTTATTAAGACTTGTATCTATCTTTCTTATGTCTTGGTCATATTTTTGGTCAATCTATGGTACTATTTGTCCAAAACTATATGTTTCCTTGGTATTTACATGGTTTTGGTTCATGTACTTTGGTCAAATTGGATAAGTTCTCTGTTGCTTTGATATTTAAATGGTTTTGACTATAAACCATAGGCCTCCTCATTCACTTAGTTCTTTAATTGTGGATTGTTTGGTTCATCTCTTTTACGGCTTAAAAAAGTGTTATCTTGATTCATTTTGTCAAATTGGAATTTTATTTACCATAAGGGGGAATCTTTGCTTGATTTATAGACCAATTAAGCCTTGCTATCTTCAGACCATTGTTTGCTCAAATTACCATGGTCATGCTTGAACTAAGCTTTCTTGAGACTCTATATCTTCTATATTTTGGTAATTTGGTATGACCCGTGTTTTAATGTTGGGTGGATATTTACTTGATCTTATTGGTCATTTATGATTTTGAGCTACCTCATTCCTATGGCTTGTACTTTTGGCTATATCTGGGTTCTAATATGACGAAACTTGTTGCCTTGATATATATAATGTTGGTTCAGTACTATGGTCATATGGGTTGGCCTTTAAGCTTCCTCATTCTCTCATCTTATTAATTCTAGCTTGCTTCGTGAATGTGTTGTAGGTCTTGAAAGGACAAATCTTCTTGATTAATCTTGTCCAATTAAAATTCATGCAAACTCCCTGGGTAAGGAACTTAATTTTTTGCTTGATTAGTCCTATTAGACTATGCGACATTTGGGACAATGATATCTTCATGCACTTTGTTCAATTACCATGGTCGGGTTGAATCTAAGTTTTCTTTTGGTTTAAAGTTGCATTGTCCTAGGCCGCTTTGTGAGCTTAAAATTGCATTGTCCTAAATTGCTTTGTGAGCTTAAAATTGCATTGACAAATTGGACTGTAATCTTGTTATATCGTCTGCATAATTCTAGTTTTCTTGGTTCATATGTATTTTGTCCTAATATTGCACTTTGGTATGTTACATTGTGTCAGATTGTTGCTCAAGTCACCTCTTATCATAAACATGAATCTTGACTTCTTTTACAAACTAACTAAACCATTCTTTCGATGTTTTATGTTATTTTTTTCTAACTGGCATGATCAGGTTGGATTTATTCTGCCTCATGATTTTAATTGTCTGGAATTTTCATAATTTAGTATATCTATGGTTTCATGTTTTATATGATATCCACTTGATGTAACTTGCTGATAAGGACATAGAACTACTTTTTGCTTTAATATTTACATGATATTGGCTCAAAACCATGGTCAGCTTTGACAATGAGCTTTTTTTCGGCTCTTTAATTTTAGGATCCTTTGGTTCTGTGTCGCATGTTCAAAAATTATATGTTACCTTCATTATTGTTTTCAAATTTTAATTCTAAGCACCTCATTTGATTAAGGATGCCAGTCTTTGCTTGATTCTCAGACCAACCATGACATGTTATGTTGGGATTCATATTTACTTGAAGTTGACTCAACCAACATGGTGAGGTTGTATCTAAAGGTCCCTTGTTATTGTAGATGTTCTTGATTTTCATATTTTTCTACAATGTATATTTCTTGTGGGCTTGATATTTTCTTTTTCTGATAGTCCTATTAGGCCATGTTTGAGTTTTGGTGGTAGGTCTCATATATCCATGACTCAGTCAATGGTCTCATATGACCAAAAATACGTCTTTTCTTGTAAAACTTACATGATATTAGCTCAATTATTATTGTGAGATTTGACTATATAACCTCTCTAGTTTTCTTAGCTCTTTGGTTGATGTTTTGTACCTTAAAAATACAGGTTAGCTTGATTCTTTGTCAAAATGTAATTTTTCCTACTTCATTTGGCTTGATTTATACCATGCTACTGATGTGTTAAAATGTGTACTCGCAAGTGTACGAATCACTCGTAGGAAAGTGATAAGCAACTTCCAAGGTCGGTCTCTCAAGGAATTGCAGTGGTTCTAAATAACTAACTTTTTAATCAAAATAGAGTTCTAATGAAAATAAAACACTAATTAAATAGAGTTCTAGTGAAACTATAACTCTAAGTAACTAGAATCCTAAAGCAAATAACATACCAATTAAATAGAGTTCTAGTAAAGCTAAAACTCTAAGTAACTAGAATTCTAAAGCTAGTAAAACTGTAAACAAGTTGGAATTGTGACGAGAACAATCATACGACAATCAAACGAAAACAAGATCGCAAGCAAACAATCAATTCAAATATCAATGGAGGATGTATGGACGTTTAGCTTGGTTGACCATGCTTGCATCGAAAAGGTATGGTGAGATAACATGAACGTCCTATATAAACTAAACTACCGGCTTTCCTTTTAATTACGAGACTCCTTTTGGCGGGAGTAGGTCTCTTTATTGATTAACTAATTAATTGCCTTTGGCGGGGGTAAATCAAATAGTAATCAAATTATGCGCAAGGAAAACATGCCAATCAAATTAATGCTATGACTAAGTCACTAACTTGAAGCTTCGATTAAGTGTTTCGGAATAAAGTTAAGGTGACGTTCCTATAACTAAATTCTCAGATTTTTCAACCTAACTACGAACATCAAATGGGCCCATGATTATTCATAATTAAATATCTAAACATGCTCTTAATCAAAAAGTAATTTATTTATAAATCAATAAGATACACCATACACAATTCTAGCAAACATGGCAACACAAACTAAACATCCATAATTAAACTAGCCGCTCATGTTCATATTAATATTCATAGACAAATAAAATATGATCATACACTTTAACAAAAAGAGAAGAGGAATTAATTCTATAACAACAAGAAAATCCTAGATCTAAATACCGCTTATGGATTGGATAGCGTTCTTCTCCGTAAGCTTTATCTTCGATCGTCGTTGGCTTCCTTGAATCCTTAGAATAGTGTCTCTCGCTTCGTTAGAGTGTGGCAACGCTCTCAAAACTGATTGAATGTAGTGTTTGGTCGCAAAATTGTGAAATCTAAGAGTTGTGTACGAATTGGTCGAGTTCTATTGTAAGGGGGGTCTAAGGGGGTATTTATAGATGTAAGGGATTCCTGATTGCAATAGGAATAGGCACGCCGCGGCATACATTTTCCCCGCCGTGGCGCAACACAGAAATTGGAAATAATGTCCAAACCCGAGAGCTCCCCGCCGCGGCATGCAAATATCTCGCCGCGGCGCGTGTTGCTTTGCTTTTCTTCACATGTACCCCCTTACATATGTGATGGCTCGTTATGTAAGGCTTACATATTTGTCTCGTTTAGCCCGTAACTCGTGATCCGAGCGCCGTAAGTGTTCCGTCTTTGCGTGTTTTCATTATTTGACTCATTTGACGCTAAAAACACCTGAAATACACTAAAATATACCCGTGACTCCGAATGGATAGATTTATGAAATTAATTGAATAAACAATAATAATAAATCTATATATCAAACAATTAAGCACAATTAATCACGAAATATTAGTGCTTTTCGAGCACTCATCACAACCCCCAACCAGCTTCTTGCTAGTCTCTAGCAAGTGAAGCGACCTAAAATAAAATTAAAAACAAACAAATAAACTAACCTAACCTAAATCACTTCCGTAGATTGTCACGGTTGCATTTAGCATATGCAACAAGCCTTTAAACCCCTAGGTGGCCCTAGTGGACGAGTTATAGTCTCGTGAGGGTTTCCAGTGATGATACCCGCAAACATCGTAACTGACACAAATAAAGACTCAAAACATACTTGAATCAATCCATGCATACGTCTCAAAAATTGTTAACAACGAATGATACATGAAATAGTTAAACATCACCTAAGCTCAAAAACAGTCCAAACATCAAACTCATCATGGTAATCGAATTTTGAACAACCAATCAAACCACAAACCCGTTAGTTATGCTATCTGATCGTGTCATGCATGATATTCATAGATTACATTTCAATATCTCATAAATGTGCAAGTAAAATATGAATGTGAATTTTGCACTTGCAAACTCCATATGCTCATTTTTCAAACTCATTTCCACTAATATAGAAATCAAACTACCTAGAATCAATAGGACTTCATTAGGCTTGTAAAGTTGTGGTTAGGTGTGTGATTATGAAAGTACGAAAATGATGTTTTCAATAGGACAAGAGTACTTTTTATGTCACAAACTTATTTTCAACTTTTTCCACCAAGTGTTCTTTTTCATCCTCCTATAAATTTCATATGTCCCTTGGATCTTTTTGCTTGATTCTCTTTCTTTATTTTTCTTGCTTATTTTTTTTTTTTTCAATCATCATCATCATTTTTTTTTTTAGTCAATGATGAAGCAAGATAAATTCAACATAATTGCTCATGAAAATCAAATATTATATTGAGTACTCTTATCACTAAGGGTAGTACAATATATGTCAATGTTGAGTTCAAGGGTATACTATGGATAACAATAATACGGGGAGGCTTGAAAAGTCCAAACGGTCCAAGGATGGCCTAAATCACTTTCTAGGTGGCATTTGTTTCTATTATTTCGCTTCAATTTTTTTTCAAATGGGTTCTAGAGCTTGTTGAGACTTAAAACATATCATGAACATGCATACATTCCACAAATCAAAATAGTTATACTAACCATGCAAACTACCACATGTACCACAAAATCCTCAAATTAGATGAATCTAGCATTTATGTGCTTCGTTGCTTAGGTAAAAGTCCAACATCTCTCACATGTCATCGTCATTACAATCATGTTAATATCATAGATTTTCGGATTGACTCAAGTAAACACGACACTAAACTAAAACAATTCAAGTGACAAAAGTTAAAAATTTAAAATTAGTCATATTTCATGCTCATGGAATATCCTTCCCACCCCCAACCTAATTTCTGCATTGTCCTCAATGTTGAAAAAGAAGAACAAAAGAAATAAGAAAAAAGTGTGAGAAGTTACCCCCCTTTCGTATGAGATTGTGTCATTACTCGTTATGCTCCCGTTCACTGTTCCTCGCTTTTCTCATGAAGAATTTATGTGTATGAACATATATTGAACCTCAAAGTGTATGCAACACAATTCAAACTCAAACCCAATTTTAGATTATAACTAAGTTAGATGAAAACAGAAAAACATTAAACTAAGTTAAACAATCCAAAATAAATAAAATAAAAGAAAAACTGAAAAAGAAAATTAAACTAAATAAAAAGAAAATAAAGAAAAGAAAGTAAGTTGATACTACCGAATATGGTGGGTTGCCTCCCACCAAGCGCTTTCTTTAACGTCTTAGCAAGACGTTGCTAATTCATTTCTATCCACCATCATCAAAGATCTTGAAGTGTGTGATATCAATTTTCCGAGCTAATATGTCATTAAGCTTGTCCTTCCATCTCGGTAGTTGTTTCCTATGAAGTACAGCACACACTCTTTTGTGGAAGTGGTATGGAAAACGATTTGAGGATTTGCAAGTCTTAGGTCCCTTGTGCGGCATGGGAGGTGAAGATAATTCCTCCTCGTTCTCCATAGAAGTTTGTAGAATTTGATATTCCTTAGCTTGGCATTCTTTGAGAATTGCTTGCTCCCCATCTGTATTTTCTACATAAAATGGTAAATCATCAAAAGTTTCAGGAAAATAAATATTTTCAAAATTTTTACCACTTTGAAGGATTGTGTCATCCTTCACTTGCTCAATCTGAGTGGGCAACTCTTCTTGTTTTTGAATTTGTTCCGCTAATTGCCCAACTTGCATTTCTATTCTTTTCATTGATGCCTCCATAGACTCCATCCTTTCATTAGTAGATTGTATGAAAGAATTCAAGGTTTCCTCTAAGGTTGGCTTAGAATCTCTACTTCCTTGTATGAAAGAATTCAAGCTCTCTTCAAAGGTGGCCCTAGATGGATATGGTTGAAAACTTGAGCTTTGCATTTGGTATTGTGCATAAGGTGGGTCATATGGTTGAGAATTTGAGCTTTGCATGTTGTATTGGGCATAAGGTGGGGTAGAGTTTGCTTGCCATGAAAAATTATGGTGATTTTCCCACTCAGGACTATAGGTACTGAAATAAGGATCATTCCAAGGTGGGTGGCATCCCTCATTACGATCAAAATTTGAATTAGTGGATGCATAGTAATCACCTGCAAAATTGCAAACATTAGCATAATGCCCATATAAACCACAAATGCTACATACCTCCATGTCTGTCATATCATGCAGCTCTTCAAAGAGCCTTGTATTGGCTCATGGATTTCAGTATCCAGCCTGATTAGGTGCATTTTAAAATTTGTTGATGTTGTCTATGAACGGTACCTTTCAAAAACTAACAAAAACAACAGAGAAATCAAAGCACCACAGATTAAGCAATTAAAAGCACTATTTTTTTTTTTGAATAAAATAAAAATAAAAAGAAAAATAAAAATAAAATAAATAAACAAATAAAAGATAACAAATAAAATAAACAAACAAATAAAAATAATTAAGAAACTCTAAAAAGTTAAAAAGAAAATTATTCAAAACGCCAATTCCCCGGCAACGGCGCCAAAAACTTGATGTGTTAAAATGTGTACTCGCAAGTGTACGAATCACTCGTAGGAAAGTGATAAGCAACTTCCAAGGTCGGTCTCTCAAGGAATTGCAGTGGTTCTAAATAACTAACTTTTTAATCAAAATAGAGTTCTAATGAAAATAAAACACTAATTAAATAGAGTTCTAGTGAAACTATAACTCTAAGTAACTAGAATCCTAAAGCAAATAACATACCAATTAAATAGAGTTCTAGTAAAGCTAAAACTCTAAGTAACTAGAATTCTAAAGCTAGTAAAACTGTAAACAAGTTGGAATTGTGACGAGAACAATCATACGACAATCAAACGAAAACAAGATCGCAAGCAAACAATCAATTCAAATATCAATGGAGGATGTATGGACGTTTAGCTTGGTTGACCATGCTTGCATCGAAAAGGTATGGTGAGATAACATGAACGTCCTATATAAACTAAACTACCGGCTTTCCTTTTAATTACGAGACTCCTTTTGGCGGGGGTAGGTCTCTTTATTGATTAACTAATTAATTGCCTTTGGCGGGGGTAAATCAAATAGTAATCAAATTATGCGCAAGGAAAACATGCCAATCAAATTAATGCTATGACTAAGTCACTAACTTGAAGCTTCGATTAAGTGTTTCGGAATAAAGTTAAGGTGACGTTCCTATAACTAAATTCTCAGATTTTTCAACCTAACTACGAACATCAAATGGGCCCATGATTATTCATAATTAAATATCTAAACATGCTCTTAATCAAAAAGTAATTTATTTATAAATCAATAAGATACACCATACATAATTCTAGCAAACATGGCAACACAAACTAAACATCCATAATTAAACTAGCCGCTCATGTTCATATTAATATTCATAGACAAATAAAATATGATCATACACTTTAACAAAAAGAGAAGAGGAATTAATTCTATAACAACAAGAAAATCCTAGATCTAAATACCGCTTATGGATTGGATAGCGTTCTTCTCCGTAAGCTTTATCTTCGATCGTCGTTGGCTTCCTTGAATCCTTAGAATAGTGTCTCTCGCTTCGTTAGAGTGTGGCAACGCTCTCAAAACTGATTGAATGTAGTGTTTGGTCGCAAAATTGTGAAATCTAAGAGTTGTGTACGAATTGGTCGAGTTCTATTGTAAGGGGGGTCTAAGGGGGTATTTATAGATGTAAGGGATTCCTGATTGCAATAGGAATAGGCACGCCGCGGCATACATTTTTCCCGCCGCGGCGCAACACAAAAATTGGAAATAATGTCCAAACCCGAGAGCTCCCCGCCGCGGCATGCAAATATCTCGCCGCGGCGCGTGTTGCTTTGCTTTTCTTCACATGTACCCCCTTACATATGTGATGGCTCGTTATGTAAGGCTTACATATTTGTCTCGTTTAGCCCGTAACTCGTGATCCGAGCGCCGTAAGTGTTCCGTCTTTGCGTGTTTTCATTATTTGACTCATTTGACGCTAAAAACACCTGAAATACACTAAAATATACCCGTGACTCCGAATGGATAGATTTATGAAATTAATTGAATAAACAATAATAATAAATCTATATATCAAACAATTAAGCACAATTAATCACGAAATATTAGTGCTTTTCGAGCACTCATCAGCTACCATGATATTACATAATGTTGGCTCAATTAACATGATTAAATTTGACCAAAGCTTTCTCGCTGATATTCTAGATGGTCTTATTTTTGAAGTTTGGTATTACATGGCTGATATTTATTTGATAATTGGTCGAAAGAACAGAGCTACAGCTACCTAATGACACTAATATTTCTAGCTCTATCTATGATCTCATTTGACCAAAATGTCTAATAATCTTGGCTTTTATGGTCAATATTTCTAGCTATATCTATGATCTCATTTGATCAAAATGTCTAATAATCTTGGCTTCTATGATCACATATAACCAAAACCTACTTGTTGCCTTGATATTTACAATTGTTTGCTTGAATATTTTTGGCAAATGAGACCATGATCTACGTCATTCTTTAAGCTTATTAATTATGGGTTGGTTCATCTAGGCGTTGTATGTTTTTAAAATACACCTTGGCTTCATTAATTAGTTCAAATTAGAATTCAAGCTACCTCATTGGTTAAGAACTTTGTTTTTGTCTTGATTTGTATTTCGTTTAGACTGTGCAACATTTGGGCAATAATATATACATGATTTTGCTAAATTACCATGAAAAAGTTGAATCTATATTGTTTTATGGGCTTAAAATTCTATGTTTAGATTGGACCATAAGCTTCCTCGTATATTTTGCTTGGTTCATAAGTTGTCTTAATAGTTTGATTCATTTACATTGGGCTAATTGATGAATGAAAACATTAATCAGGGCTACCTCATTCAACATAAACATGATTCTTAGCTTGATTTATAGACCAATCATACTATGCTACTTAGAGACCATGATATTTACATGATGTTGGCTCAATTAGCATGAACAAGTTTGACAAGGGCTTTCTTGAGATTTAAGTGGTATTTTTTTTTATGTTCGATACTATTGTTAGCTTGATATTTACTTCATGTCATTGGCCAAAAGGGCTTGGAGTTACCTTATGATTAATAATATTACTGGCTCTATCATATCATGTTGGCTCAAGTATTCTTTTCAAATGAGACCATAACCTACCTTCTCTAAGATCATTAATTATGGGTTCTTTGATCTAGGTGTGGTATGTCCTAAAATGTAAAGTAACTTCATTAAACATTGTTCAACATTTAGGACAATGATATTTAGATTTATTTTTGCACAGTTATCATGACAAAATTGAATTGAAGTTGTCTTGTAGAATTAAAGTTATATCGTTAGATTGGACCGTGACCTTCCTCATCTCTTAGCTTCATATCTATTTTGTTTGGTTCATTTTTTGTTGTCCTAATAGCTTGTTTTATTTGTGTCAAATTGGAATTTAGGTTAACTCATGTATTAAAACCTCAATCTTTTCTTTTAGTTTACAGATCAACCATACCATGCGATCTTGGGACATAAATCTTTTGCTACCTCATTGAGAATAACAATGAATCTTGTCTTGATTATTTAGACCAAGCATACCATGCTACCTTAAGATTGATCTTTACATGATGTTGAATTAATTATATAATTAAGTTTGACCAAAGCTTCCTTTATTCTGGATCTTGATTTTCTTTGTTTGGCCTTAAAAGACTTGGAGCTACCTTATCATTCTAATATTATTGGCTTTATCTGTGGTTTTATTTAACCAAAATGTCCAATATAGTTATCTTAATCTATGGTCATGTAAACTACTTGTTGGCTTGATATTTACATAATATTTTCTTAGCTCATTAATTTTAAGTTGCTTGAGTCAGGTGTTGTATGTATTAAAATACACCTTATTTTCATCAAATGAGTCCAATTTGAATTCAAGCTGCCTCATCGAGGAGGAACTTTGTTTTTGTCTTTATTTATAGTCCATTTAGACTGTGCAACATTTGGGACAGATATTTACATAACTTTTGCTTAATTACTATGATAATGTTTAATCTAAGATGCCTTGTGGGCTTAAAATTTTATGGTTAGATTGGACCATAAGCTTTCTTGTGTCTTTGCTCCATATATATTTTGCTTGATTCATACGTTGTCCTAATAGCTTTATTCATGTTCACTAGGTTAACTATTAAAATATGAATCTTGGCTTAATTTATAGGCCAACTATACCATGCTACCTTGCGACCATGATATTTACATGATTTTGGCTTAGCATAGTCAAGTTTGACCAAAGTTTCCTTGAGATTTTAGATGGTCTAAATTTTTGTTGTTTGGTGTTACTTGTTTTTGTATGTTGGCACGATATTTGTTTGATGTTATTTGCCAAAAGGGATTTAGAGCTACATTTTTAATACTATTGACTCTATCGATGGTCTTATTTAACCAAAATGTCAAATATGCTTGGCTTTATTTATTGTTACACTTGCATATTAATTATTGGTTGCTTGAGTCAGGTGTTGTATGCCTTAAAATAGACATTAGCTTCCTTATGGGTGAGGAGCTATATTCTTGTACACTGTACAATATTTAAGATAATGATATTTACTTGATTTTTGCACAATTACCATGTTAAGGTTGAATCTTTGTTGCCTTGTGGAATTGAAGTTTTATGATTATAATAGACCATGAGCTTTTTTGTCTCTTTGCTTCATACAACGTACATATGAGCTTCATATATTGCCCTAATAGCTTGATTCATTTAAAAACCTCGATATTGGCTTGGTTTAAAAACCAACCATACCATGCTACATTGGGACATATTCTTGGCTACTATATTGAGTATAAACATGAATCTTGGCTTGATTCATCGACAATCATGCCATGCTAACTTGAGACCATGATGTTTACATGAAGTTGGCTCAATTAATACAGTCAAGTTTGATTAAAGCTTCCTTCACAGTTAGATGGTTTTGATTTTGTGGCTTGGTACAAATATTGGCTTGATATTTACTTGATGTTATCGGCCAAAAGGACTTGGAGCTACCTAATAACTCTAATATTCATGACTATATTTATGGTCTCATATGACCAAAATTTATAATATTCTTGGAATTACATAGTCACATATGACCAAAACTACTACTTGTTATGACTCTTATATTCTTGTCAAATGAAACCATAGCCTACCTCATTAACTAAGCTTATTGATTATGTGGTGTTTGATTTAGGTATTGTATGCCTTAAAACAACACTTTGGCTTCATTAATTGAGTCCAATGAGAATTCAAGCTATCTCTTGGGTGATGAGCTTTGTTCTTGTCTTGATTTATAATCCAATTAGACAATTTGACATTTGTTAAAATGACATTTACATGACATTTGCTCAATTAGCATGATAAGGTTGAATATAAGTTTCCTTGTTGGCTTAAAATTCAACCTTGGCTTGGTTTATAGGCCAACCAAGACATTATTTACATTATGTTGGTTGATTGGTGCAATTGGCAGATAAGTTTGATTTACGATGCTTTGTGATTCTACATGATTTGAGCTTGGAATATGATACTGGTTTGTGTTGATTTGATTTATTCTTGATGTAAGTGGCCAATTAAAACTTTGATCTAATATAGATGATGTCATATGACTAATATTGTTTGGTTTAATATTTACATGATGCTAAAAATATTATGGATATATTGGACAATAAGTTTCTTCATTTTCTTAAAACTTGGGTCATTTTTTGTACTTAAAATACATGTTAGCTTGATTTAATTGGTCAAATTGAAATTTTATTTACCCAAGGGTGAAAACATGTATTATTATTATTATATAGATAAAGGGTGATATATAGTTCATTAATACTCGAATTTAAAAAATATAACAAGAAATATTATTTATCCAGATGAAATTCATTAATATACATATTCAAGGGCTAAAGAACAAAGTTTGCACATGGTAAAAACATGGATATTGGCCTAATTTGTAGACCAATTCTATCATACTATCATGAGACTATGATATTTACTTGACATTGGATCTATTAGTTGTTAGCATGGCCATGTTAGACTGGGCTTCCTTGAAAACTAGATCTTTTGGGTTTTCAAAATTTGGTATTATCTATGTTTTCATGTTGACTTGATATTTACTTGGTATTATTGTTTTTATTTATTTATTATTTTTTTTTTTGGCTACAAATTTGCTTGGTATTATTGGTTAATTAGTGCTAGAGCCTTATGCCTGTAA